>OX595859.1:25000-2425000 GCA_951392215.1 Epirrita christyi
CCTAACCTAACCTAACCTAACCTAACCTAACCTAACCTAACCTAACCTAACCTAACCTAACCTAACCTAACCTAACCTAACCTAACCTAACCTAACCTAACCTAACCTAACCTAACCTAACCTAACCTAACCTAACCTAACCTAACCTAACCTAACCTAACCTAACCTAACCTAACCTAACCTAACCTAACCTAACCTAACCTAACCTAACCTAACCTAACCTAACCTAACCTAACCTAACCTAACCTAACCTAACCTAACCTAACCTAACCTAACCTAACCTAACCTAACCTAACCTAACCTAACCTAACCTAACCTAACCTAACCTAACCTAACCTAACCTAACCTAACCTAACCTAACCTAACCTAACCTAACCTAACCTAACCTAACCTAACCTAACCTAACCTAACCTAACCTAACCTAACCTAACCTAACCTAACCTAACCTAACCTAACCTAACCTAACCTAACCTAACCTAACCTAACCTAACCTAACCTAACCTAACCTAACCTAACCTAACCTAACCTAACCTAACCTAACCTAACCTAACCTAACCTAACCTAACCTAACCTAACCTAACCTAACCTAACCTAACCTAACCTAACCTAACCTAACCTAACCTAACCTAACCTAACCTAACCTAACCTAACCTAACCTAACCTAACCTAACCTAACCTAACCTAACCTAACCTAACCTAACCTAACCTAACCTAACCTAACCTAACCTAACCTAACCTAACCTAACCTAACCTAACCTAACCTAACCTAACCTAACCTAACCTAACCTAACCTAACCTAACCTAACCTAACCTAACCTAACCTAACCTAACCTAACCTAACCTAACCTAACCTAACCTAACCTAACCTAACCTAACCTAACCTAACCTAACCTAACCTAACCTAACCTAACCTAACCTAACCTAACCTAACCTAACCTAACCTAACCTAACCTGAAGGTGAGCGAGCCAAAACGCCGCTCTATCCACCTTTGTAGGACCGGGCGGATGGCCTCCACTGTCCACTGACCAGGGACCGGTGGAGCCAGATCTTCCGTCCACCGCTGCAACAGGGCAACCCGCGCCTGTTCCCGCATGAAGGTTACCTCCTCCCACGCTGGGGGGTCTCCACTGGATCTCCTCGCTGCCACAAAACGGTAAACTTCAGCGAGGATCTCCGCTTGGAGGTTCCAGGGGGGATCACCAGCCAGCACGCAAGCTGCCGTCCAGGACACCGTTCGGTACCCACGAATGGCCCTCGTCGCAATGACCCGCTGTGGACGTCGCAGTAGGGTCTTATTTCCGCGGTTGAGGGCATCCACCCAGACCGGTGCCCCGTACATGGCCATACTCCGGATAACCCCAGAGTAGAGCCGGCGGCAGTTGGCATTGGGCCCACCCACATTGGGCAGCAGCCTTCCTAAGGCAGCTGCGGCTCCCATAACTCTTGGGGCCAACTGGGTAAAATGGTCCTCAAAAGCCCACCTCCCATCCAGAATGAGGCCCAAGTACTTCATCTGGGCTCTAACTGGGACCAACACTCCATTTAGTGACACCCGTGTTCCTGGTGGGGGTCCTCCCCGAGGCCCATGAAACAATAGGGCCTCAGTCTTGGAGAGAGCAACTTCCAGCCCTAGGGAAAGTATGCGGCCTACCACGAGTGTTGTGCCTACCGTGGCCAGCCGCACAGTCTCCCGAAGGTCCCTCCCTCTGACTACGACTAGAGTGTCATCCGCGTAGCATACCACCCGAATACTTGCGGGAAGCGTGCTACGGAGCACCCAGTCGTAGCCTATGTTCCACAGGAGTGGTCCCAGTACCGACCCCTGCGGAACCCCGCGGGAGACGCGACGATGTCTCAAACCGTCGCGTCCTTCTACCAAGACTTCGCGGTTCTGAAGGTAATCAGCCAACAGCCTCCGCAAATACAAGGGCACTCCGTGATAACGGAGCGCCTCTTGTATTGTTTCGTGCGGGAGGCTGTTGAAGGCATTGGCTATATCAAGTGAGACAGCCAATGCCTTCTCTCCCTCGCTGACCGCATCCTGCGTCCACTCTTTTAACCAAAGCAGGGCGTCAATTGTAGACCGCCCGGCCCTGAACCCGTACTGCGCCTCCGAAAGCCCAGGCCCAGTCACCTCCAGGTGCCAGATAATACGGGAAGCCACCACTCTCTCCAGTAGCTTACCCGTATCATCCAGCAGTACTATGGGCCTGTACGCAGAAGGCGCGTCAACAGCTCGACCCTCCTTCCTCAGCAAGCACAATCGGCCATCCTTCCAAAGCTTCGGGAACCGCCCGGACGTGAGGCACGTGTCGAACAATTCCCGAAGCTGGTCACCCATTTCCCTTAGGGCAATGCTAAGGACCCGGCCCGGGATCCCGTCTGGACCCGGTGCCGTTCTTTTGCCCCGTAGGCGGCCGACTGTTAGCTCCATCTCCACCTCCGACACAGGTGGGATGGAGGCTAGGTCCAACTCCTCAGGGAAAGTTGTCGCCATCGTTGGAGGGGTGTGGTGCGGATCAACGTCGGGAAAGAGCCCCTCTAACACCCTACCTAGGAGCTCTGGCTCCATGGACTCCGTAATCGGGGGCGTCTGGCCCCTGAATTTTTTCCGGGCGGCTCTATACGGACGCCCCCAAGGATCCCTATCAAGGCCCTCCAGAGCCTCGCCCCAAGCCTGCGATTTAGCTCGGCCCACGGCCAGCTGCAGTTCCCTCTTGGCGTCGCGGTACGCATTGTACAGCTGGCGCTCTAATGTTAACTCCTCGGTTAACAGCTGCTCGTCTGTGCGGCCGTTACGCCGCCTCCTGCAGTGGGCGTAGGGCCGCCGCGCTTCTGAACAAGCGGCTCGGAGATCCGCAATCCCCGAGCACCACCAATAAACCTCGCGGCGGTTGGGGCGTTGTCGGCACTTCGGCATGGCCGCACAGCAAACGGCTGTCATCGCTTCGCGGAAGTGTCTTGCCGCTACGTCTAAATCTGGGTGCATGGGCCTGGCAAACCACGACTGGACGATTGCCGCCTCTGTCACCAGTTCAACGTTGAGGCGACTGATCGTCCAGCGCGGGAAATCCGCCTGCACTTCATGCCGAGGCCCTCCTTGGTTTTGGGAGATGGAGATCTCAAACCTAACGTATTTGTGGTCTGAGAGAGTCTCCACCTCCGACATCACCCTCCAAGACCTGACACGTGCTGCGACAGCCGAGGTAGCGAATGATACGTCAACCACGGACCCCCCACGCTGTCGCACGCACGTGTGGACTGACCCTCTATTTAGCAGGGTTAGTCCTGTTGCCACAGCCCACTCTCTCACAACTTCACCGCGAGAATCAGTGGCGGGGTTGCCCCAATCCTGGGCTTTGGCGTTCATGTCCCCCAGGAGGAGGACATGCTGTGGCACCTGCCTTCTCACCGCCGCGGCCAGGAGGTCCACAAAAACTTCGAGCTCCGCAGTGGTTCTATTAGGGGAAAAGTATGCGCCGACTACAGCATACTCCCCCCACTTGGCCACTACGTATCCCGAACCCCTTTCTACGACTGATAGGGTGCCACCTTGTCTTCCCACAATGGCCACGGAGCCGTCCAGGTCCCCAGCCCAACAAGGATGCTGAGGAGAACCTAACCTAACCTAACCTAACCTAACCTAACCTAACCTAACCTAACCTAACCTAACCTAACCTAACCATATCTGCATAATGCATATCTGCTTTGAATGGTGAGAAGGCTTACCTCGTGGCTCAGGTCAACTTGCAGAGGAAGCAGCTGGCAACGCTTGAGTTAATGGTTGAAGCAAGCGAGAGAAAGGTTGCCTTTGCATTGCTCCAGGAGCCATATGTTGGAGCAATAGGTAGGATGAGAGACTACAGAGGTGTTAGGGTCTTCCAGTGCACTAACCAAGGAAACGGAACCGTCAAAGCAGCCATTGCTGTTTTTGACGATGAAATGGACGTCATCCAATGCCCAGAGTTTACCACCAACAATATCTCAGTGGTAAAAATCAGGACGAGTGCCTGGGAGATCGTAGTCGTCTCATTCTACTTCGAGCCAGACCAACAGATAGAGGCTTACCTGGAACAGCTAGGGCAGATTGAAAAGAAAGTTGGATCCAGGAAAATCATCATGGGGGGAGATGCGAATGCAAAGAGCACTTGGTGGGGCAGCACAAAAGTAGATTTCAGGGGCGAAGAGATGGTTGGGGCATTGCACGAAATGGGCATGCAGGTTTTGAATGAGGGCGACACCCCAACTTTTGACACGGTGAGAGGAAGCAAAACTTTTAGCAGTTTTGTTGACGTAACCGCCTGCACAACGGAGGTGCTAGACCTGGTTGAGGACTGGGAGGTAGATGAAGGCATGATTAATTCTGACCACAATGCAATTACAATGAAAATTAAACTCAAAAAAGCAAAAGGCATAAATATTAGCAGGAATACACGAATATATAATACAAAAAAAGCAAATTGGAACCAGTTTCATAGGAAACTGGTCCAATTGCTGGAAGTAAATCATTTAAATAAAGCAGAAGTTGAAAAAATTAAGGATAGGGAACATTTAGAAAATATATTACAAATATACATAGATACAATACAAAAAGCAAGTAATTTAAGCATACCCAAAAAGAAACTAAATAATAAAGTAAACTTACCGTGGTGGTCAGAAGAACTCGCGATGCTGAAGAAAGAAGTCCTCACCAGGAAGCGTAGAATCTGGTGCGCAGCGCCAGTCAGGAATGAGAAGGTCGTCAGAGAATACCTGGAAGCAAAAGAAATCTATGAGACAAAAGCTCAAATGGCCCAAATAGATAGCTGGAAGAAATTTTGTGAAAAACAGGACAGGGAAGGAATGTGGGAGGGCATTTACCGTGTGATAGGGAGGACAGCAAAGAGACAGGAAGATTTGCCCCTGATCGGGGAGGGAGCGTATTTGGATCAGAAGCAGTCTGCAAACTTATTAGCCGAGACCTTTTACCCTGAGGACAAAAAAGAGGAGGATAACGCAGATCATAGGCGAGCTAGACAGATAGCTGACCAAGTAAACGGATTGGGGCATGATGAACATCATGACCCACCGTTTACCCTTGAAGAGCTCAAGATCGCTGCGAGTAGTTTTAATCCCAAAAAAGCCCCAGGGTCAGATGGTCTTACGGCCGACATTTGCAAGCATGCAATCCTCCAGGATCCTGATCTGTGTCTGTCACTGACAAACAAGTGTTTGGAGTTAAGCCACTTCCCAAACATCTGGAAGGAGGCAACGGTGGTGGTACTAAGAAAACCAGGGAAAGAATGCTACACAGATCCCAAATCGTATAGACCCATCGGACTGTTACCAGTGATGGGCAAGATCCTGGAGAAGGTGATGGTTGGCCGTATAAGGTGGCACATATTCCCGAGGTTGAGTACTCGCCAGTACGGGTTCATGCCCCAAAGGGGAACTGAAGACTCTCTCTATGTCATGATACAACGCATACGCCTAAAGTTGGAACAAAAGAAACTCATTACCATGGTTTCACTGGACATAGAGGGAGCCTTTGACAGTGCATGGTGGCCTGCAATTAGAATCCGACTGGCTGAGGAAAAATGTCCCGTCAACATCAGGCGACTCGTGGACAGCTACCTTTCAGAACGAAGGGTGAAAGTGCGGTTTGCAGGTGAGGAAGTGGAAAGAGAAACGACAAAAGGATGTGTTCAGGGATCCATTGGAGGCCCAATCCTGTGGAATTTAGTCCTTGATCCACTCCTCCAAGGTTTAGAAGAGCGCGGTGTCTATTGTCAAGCCTTTGCAGACGATGTGGTTCTGCTGTTTGATGGAGACACGGCGATGGAGGTCCAGCGGCAGGCCAATGCTGCTCTCGAGTATGTTCGGGAGTGGGGTGTCCGGAATAAACTTAGGTTTGCGCCGCACAAGACAAATGCGATGCTTGTGACACGCAAACTTAAGCACGACACGCCTCTCCTGAACATGGGTGGGGTCAGCATTGGCATGTCGAAGGAGATAAAGATCCTGGGGCTAACTATTGATAATAAGCTCACATTTAATAGTCATGCGGCCAATGTGTGCAAAAAGGCGTTAAATTTTTACAAAAAGCTGTCTAGAGCCGCCAGGATCAGTTGGGGCCTCCACCCCGAAGTCTTACGTACCATCTATATGGCAGTAGTGGAGCCCACCGTTCTGTATGCAGCTAGTACCTGGGCGCCAGCGGTGAAAAAGCTCGGAATACAAAAGCAGCTAAACGTGGTACAGAGAGGATTTGCGCAAAAACTTTGCAAGGCCTACCGTACAGTCTCCCTAAACTCAGCACTCGTTCTCGCCGGAATTCTGCCTCTTGACCTCAGAATTCAGGAGGCAGCCGCCCTGTTTGAGGCAAAGCGAGGAGTACCCCGGCTTGGGTTGGGAGATAGGGAGATTGAAAAAATGGTGGCATTCGCAAGCACTGGTCATCCGGCCGAACATATGGGCATAACATTCACTTGCCTGGTAGACGATGAACTAGTAAGTACCCACAGTGACCATGGGGTACGCATATTTACGGACGGCAGCAAAATTGAGGGCAAGGTCGGTGCAGCACTGTCCATATGGAACAGTGAGGCTGAGATCGAAACCCGAAAATTGAAGCTGTCGTCCTACTGCACCGTTTACCAGGCCGAATTACTGGCCATATGTGAGGCCACGAAGCAAATACTTAAGAGTTCTGAGATCACGTTTGGCATCTACAGCGACTCAAGATCATCGCTTGAGACAATTTCTAATCCGAGCTCAGTTCATCCCCTCGCGGCAGAAATACGCCAGAATCTCAAAGTCGCAAAGCAGCATAACAAGGCAGTTAGTCTTTATTGGATAAAAGCCCATGCCGGACATGAGGGGAATGAACGCGCTGATGAGCTGGCAAAACACGCTGCACTAAAAGGCAAGACCAGAGACCACTACGACCAGTGTCCGATTTCATTCGTCAAGCGGCAGATCCGATCGGACACGCTTGGGGAATGGAATCGGAGATATAGGTCAAGTAAAACCGCGGCTGTGACAAAGATGTTCCTCCCCGATCCAATAAAAGCTTTTAAATTAATCCGGCACATAGAACTAACGGGAGTACTTACCCAGGTTTTAACGGGGCACGGGGGGTTCTCTGAATACTTGAACAGGTTCAAGTGTAAGGAGAACCCGTCGTGCATCTGTGAGCCTGGCGTGGACGAGACAGTGGCGCATTTCTTGTTTGAATGTCCCATTTATGGTTTGGAGAGATATGAAGTCGAGCAACATTTAAATTGTACACTTAATGTAAGAACCATAAATGAAATTATGGCAGATAAACTGAATAGAGCGCGGCTACTCAAATATTGTACTGAGATAGCATCGAGAGTTATAAAAAGAAATAAATAGATAGATAAGTTATGATGAATATATATTTAAAAATATATATAAACAGCATATATGTAAACTAGTTTTAAGAAATTAAAAGGTAAAGGTACAATGCTTAACATGTTAAGGATTAAAAGTAAAGTTATAGGAATAATAGATAATAGTGAATATGTAAAGAATGTAAAAACAGTAAGGGGCAAATATTTTAAGCCCTAAGAATGTTAGAAACTAGTTTTTTTTTTTTTTTTTTTTTTTTTTTTTTTTTTTTTTTTTTTTTTTTTTTTTTAACCTAAAACATTTCCAGTGTAAATTGAATCCTAGAATGTAAAAATCATAAATTAAAATACGTAAATTAAGCTAAAAGCGCTCATCAAAACTTATAAAGAAAATATTTGCTAAATTACTTTTTAAGAAACAGAGTTAACTAAATTGTGCCGGTTTTGCCTACGAATAAAGAATACATACATGCTAGCTTTAGTTGAGCATTACATTAAACAGCGTAAAAGTTTATTTAAATAAAACAGATGGTCCAGTGGCCGAAAATATTAAAAAGATGTTAAAATGCTAACAAAAAAAAATTAGAAGTACCTACCCTGTGGGTACTCGTAAAAGTATTTGCTAGTTTGACAAATAATTAAGCTAGCAGCAGGAACAATTACCCGCTGCTCATCATAACCGTAGCAGTCACCCACTCAAGCTCGCGCCGCACCAGCATGATCCACGCACGCGGCACTCGGTCTATATCCCAAGATAATAAGGTCGAGAACCGCGCGCGTAGCGGCGAAGCCCGCACGCACGCCTGTGTGGGCCATTGCTCGTATCTATTCATAGCACTCAAGAAACAAGTGATGGGGTAATTTATAGCGATTGTACTTGTCGACGTAAGGTAAGTTTTTCTTACGAGTTGTACAGATAAGTTTAATGTATTTATTTTTACTATGTGGGTTACTGTATAAATAGAATTTTTTTGATAATTTGTAGATAAATTGATTCAGGGTTGGAAAATTAATTTTACTATGTAATTTATATAGGTTCGTACGAAAGGGAGTGTTAAAGACGTATTTTAACGCTTTGTTTTGCACGACTTGTAATTTATTTATGTTAGTTGGGCAGGTACTGCTCCACACTGGACAGGCATATGTAATACAAGGCCGTACTAAGGTGCGGTATATACTTAATTTAGTTGTGCTGCTAAGACAAGAACTTCTATTCAGTATGGGATTCAATATGTTCAGAGCTTTTGTGCCTTTAAGTCTGAGTTTTATTGTGTTTTCACTCCAATTAAGTTTATTATCCAGCACGGTTCCGAGATATTTTACTGTGGGACTCCATGGGATAACATAACCTTCAATTTTGAGGGTTCGAGCTGGGAATTTTCGATGCCTCGTGAACATAATTGCCTCGGTTTTGGAGGCATTTATTTTTAACTTCCACTTGTTGAAGTAGGAACAAAGAAGGTCAAGAGATAGTTGAAGACGAGAAATAATTAAATCAATATCTTTAGAAGAAGTAAACGAAGCGGTGTCGTCGGCAAAACAGGCCAGGTTTGTGCGCGTCTGGATAGGAATATCATTTATGTATAGTAGAAAAAGCTGAGGTCCAAGGATCGAGCCCTGAGGCACGCCAGCGTGAATTAATTTTGATTGCGAGGATAAATCACCTATGTGTACCTGGAAAGATCGATGAGCTAGGTAGGATCTGATAATATTGATCAAGGATATAGGGATGTCTAGTTTGGCCATTTTGTGTATAAGGGCTCGATGCCAGACTGTATCAAAAGCTTTTTCGATGTCAAGAAGGAACATACCTGTTGATTCCTGCATATTAAGTCCATGTGAGACAGCCTCCGCAACTCTAGCTAACTGCTGAGTTGTTGAGTGGGCTTCGCGAAAGCCAAACTGCTCGTCTATTAGTCTGTTTTCTGAAGCACGACAAAGGCGACGGAAAATTATTTTTTCGAATAATTTACCTAAGCATGGCAAAAGACTGATTGGACGGTAACCACAAGGATCCGTAGGGTCTTTACCCGGCTTATGTATGGGAATGACTTTTGCTATTTTCCAAGGTGTTGGGAAGTAGTTAAGCAGGAAACAAGCGTTGAATACTTTCGTAAGTAATACAATGCACTTTTGGGGCAAATTTTTGATAAGATAATAAGAAATTTGATCCTGCCCAGGTGCTTTGCGTATCTTAACTAGTAAAGTTTGTAAAAACTGTATCCCTAAAAATGAAAGTTTCCATAAAATTGTTTAAAATAAGATATATAATATAAATAAAGTACATAATAAGATATAAATTAAAAATGTTAGGAAGTAAGACTAGATTTAGAACACCCTGTAACCCTTTACGGGTCAGAAATATATAAAAAAAAACCCTGTCTTTTAATATAAGGAGCACAAAAAAGTCTCTGGCCTGAGTCAGAGGGACATCGTAGAGCCATTTCGAGATGGCAAAAAAAAAAAAAAAAAAAAAAAAAAAACCTAACCTAACCTAACCTAACCGGGTCTCAAGCCAACACTCACCGGAGATTGTATTGTATTGTATTGTATTTATTTATTTATCCATAGACATAGTACCATGTACTTAGATAAGTCATCAACACAAATAATATAAAGTATAAAATAATAAATCTTCTTAAATCTTAAATCACATCTTGATAAATTAAATTCAGCAAAAGCATCGTCATATTGTATAAGTTTAAAAATAACAACTAAGCATTTATTACTATAAAATATAAATTAAATTAAATGTCAGGTTCTAAATAAACTAAGCAAAAATTAAAAGCACAATCAAGAAATAAAGCTCATTCATTAATATTAAATTCTGATGTAAACATTTCATTATCCGCAAAAGCTTCATCAATTTTATAATAAGTCTTATCTATTAATTGATTTCTTATACAAGATTTGAAATTAGAGTCTGACATGTTCTTAATATCTAAAGGAATTTTATTATATAACTTAATTGCTGTACAGTAGTAGCTTTTTGAAACTTTTGTAAGTCGAGTCATAGGGACTACTAGGCGATCTTTATTCCTAGTGTTAACATTGTGTATGTCACTCTTAGCCTTAATCTTGCTCACATTTTCTCTGACATATACTAAATTCTGAAAAATGAATTCCCCAGTCATCGTCATTATACCTAGTTCTTTGAATCGCTGTCTACATGAGTCCATCTGATTTAAACCTAATATATATCTCACTGCTCGTTTTTGCAAAATAAATACTCTGTTTGCAGAAGCCGCAGTGCCCCAAAATAATGTTCCATAAGCCATTATACAGTGGAAATACGCAAAGTATACATCCCTAGCAGCATTTCTTCCTACTAGTTCTTTAATTTTTTTTATAGCATATGTTGCCGAGCACAGCTTTTTTGTGATTTCGTCTAAGTGGACACTCCATGTCAGCTTACTATCTAAACTTACACCTAAAAATTTAACATTATTCGTCAGGGAGATATTAAAATCATTCAAAATTTCTTGAACACATTCTGGTGTGATCCTCTCCGCTCTGGTGCCTAGTGCAAATTCTATTATATTAGTTTTGTCAACATTGAGCAGCATGTTATTGACAGAGAACCATTCTTTGATACCTAGTATTGATTCTTTAAGCTTTTTACTGATAATTTCATACGTTTTGTTCTTAATAATTAGGCTAGTGTCATCTGCAAATAAGGTAATGTCAATGTCCTTAAAAACTACAGATATGTCATTAATGTAAATTATAAATAGAAGCGGGCCTAATATAGATCCTTGTGGGACACCAACATCTATTTTGCATTTGTCAGATCTAAGGCCATTTAATTCTGTCACTTGGAATCTATTGCTAAGATATGATTGGAGAATGTTTAGCTCATTTCCCCTAACCCCGTAATGTATCAACTTCCCCCGTAGAATTTCGTGAGAGACACAGTCGAATGCTTTAGAGAGGTCACAGAAAACACCATACGTTTTTTGTTTACTCTCCAGACCAGAAAAAATATCCTCGATAAGTCTAGTAATTGCATGTTTGGTCGATTTGGCTTTTTTAAATCCAAATTGCCTTTCGCTTAGAAGTTGTTGGTCAGTCATGAAATCCATCAATTCCTCTGCAATATATTTTTCAAAGATTTTGCTAAAACTGGGTAGAATTGAGACAGGACGATAGTTATTGCAGAGAGTTGTACTTCCTTTTTTATGAATAGGTACCACTTTAGCAATTTTCATTTGGTCAGGAAAATACCCCTGTATAATACACTCATTAATAATATTCACTAACGGCGCTGCTAATTCACATTCTAACTTTTTTATAATAAAAGGTGTTATATACCAATAGTCACTGGATTTCTTAGGCTTCATTGCCCTAATAATTTTAATAACCCTCGCAACATTAATTGGTTTTAAATTGAAATGATTAAGCTGTTGAGGACAAAATTCATTTAGGTAAAATTTTGATTCAGAAAGCGAGCATTTGAGGCTACGGGTTAAATCGACAGGAACATTCACAAAATAATTATTAAAAAAATTACAAATTTCATTATTATCATAAATAAAGTTATCATTACCACTCAAAATCTTGTCACAGTTAGTATCACAGTTTGTTTTCTTACCAGTTTGCTCTTTTATAATTTGCCAGGCACATTTTATTTTATTATCAGCTTTTTCTATTTTTTTAGCAAGATGATTCTTTTTGGCCTCAATGCAAACTCTTTTGAATATTTTGCTGTACCTAGTTACAAGAGTTCTCAACGATTCATTTTCATCCTCTTTAAGAAGGGCATACAGATGAAACAATCTTTCTCTAGAAATTAAAATGCCTTTGGTTGCCCAAGTCTGAAAATTATTAATATTTTTAAATTTAACGTCAGTTACAGGTATTATTTCGTCAATATTTTTGATAAAACATTCAAAATATGTGCCATAATCCTTAAAAGATTGGGGGTTTTGTAATAATGTCAGAAGGTTTTGTTTTAATCTTACAAGTTTAGAATCTGTTACTTTTCTTATGCAACGAGAGGTTGGGAACATATATCCTACATTAACTTCAACCTCAACAATTTGCGCGTAGTGATCAGATTGAATGCCCTGTAATACTTTGACACTTTTAACTAAGGCAGTGTCTGTAAAAATGTTATCAATACACGACATACACGATTTAGTAACCCTAGTGTATTCGTATATTTGTCGTTTAAGTAAGAAGCTATCCAGAATATCCGACAAAATGTGTTTAGATTCTCTTTCAAGTGAGAAATGGACATTAAAATCACCACACAAAATTACAGTTTTATTATTATTTTTTGTGATTTTATCAAGACAATATTCTAGTTTCGCCAAAAATATGTTTATATCGGCCGATGGTGACCTGTATACTACCAATATTAAAGCATTATTTAATTCTATGCAACAAGCCTCAAAATGTTGCTCAATGGATGTTTTATTAATATCATCCCTTTTTTTAAACTTGATGTTTTCCCGTATTAGAATAAGGCAACTACCACATTTCAATATTGTGCGGCAGTACACCGATGCTTTCTTATAATTTTCTACGTTAAATATTGAGACATTACTACTTGTTAAATGTGTCTCCGTCATGCATATGACGTCAATATTTTCCTTAGATAGAAACAAGCTAAGATCATTTCCTTTATTATATAAACCTTGCACATTCTGATGACAGATTTTTATTTTACGGCCCTTAACGGCACTAAGTTGGGAAAATTTTGGGAAGCTATTTTCATTTCTCCTGTGTTGTAGGTCGGGTCTTCATCTAATGTTTTCAAATTACTTCTATTCACACCGAGCAGACATGCAGTGGCTATATATTTAGCAGATGCTTTCTGTGTCAGTCCTTTCGAGTATTGCTTCTGGTCCTGCTCTCCATTGAGTTCTATGACATTTACATTGCTATGTAGTGATGCAAGAGTATACAATTTACTATTAATATTCATAATATGCATATTTATGAAATTTTGTTGCTCGTAAACAATCGTTGTTACGATTATTTTCCTACTTGTCCTCTCCCTTGCTAGTCTGTCTATTTTGGACACGTACACGGCAGAATCTCCTTTCAAACTTCTAAAATTTCCTATCATCAATATAATAGGTTCGTCATTGGTCGTTTCTATAAGACCTTCTTTTATTATTCCAGATAAATCATTTCCAGGCTTACAATTGTTGATAACATTAAATGTATCAGGGAGATGTTTTATTATTTTACTGGCCATACCTCGACCATGATTATCAGAATACATATTTATTTTCTGTTTTGGTACTATTCTTTTCATGTTACCTGTATTTTCAGCTACCTTGCTTATCACCTTAGGCGTAGCCGTCAATTCTTCTGCGTGAGGGATGTCATTGGTTCTAACTGTAGTCTCATTTGTTTTTATGTTTCCTATTTGATGTTCTATAATGTTCTGTAGTTTGGTGAGTTGTTTTTCTAGAAATGAGACTTTTCCTAAAGTAATTTCATTGTTTTTTAAATCTTGCTCATATTTAAAGATTGAGCTTAATAATTTCTCACTCTCCATTTGTAGTGCTATTATAGTTCCTTCTCTACGTTGTAATTCGTCTTCCATGAGTCTCTTTGTTTTTATAAGTATATTTATTTTGTGTATATTATTCTTTCTGTTTTTCATTAAATATTTGACATTGTTCTGCCTTTTTTTAAAGTAAGTATTAAATCCCTTTTTAATACAGGATGAGTTTATAGATTTTAGTAGTAGGGCGCTGTATTTGAGCTGGAGTTCTATTAATTCATCACTTTTCACTTCAAGCTTTTTATTTAACTCTGTAATTCTTACCAGATTTCCACATTCCTCTTGTTCAATCATAATTGCTTTATTCTCTTGGAGTAAAGCGTTAATTGTCTCCTGGAGCTCTGAACTTTTTGTCTCTTCGTCACTGATTTTCTTTTTTAGTGAACTAAGTCGCTTACACATCGTTTCAAATTCTTTGGAATTATTTTCCTGCTCCTCTAGAAGGGCGGCGTTTAGTTTGTCTTTCGAATCTAGTTGTTTTTTTAAATATTCCAAGTCCTTTAAATAACTAGTTACATCATTAGCCTCTTCTTCTTTGCGTTCTAAGTTTTGTCTGGCTTTAGACCTTGTATTCATTATGTAGTAGGACAAATACAAATAAAAAATAAAAAAAAAAAAAAAGTTGCAAAAAAAGTTGCAAAAATTTTTCTGTCTTTCACGGATTCGATCTTGCCTTGCTAATTATTACAGGCAAAGTGAGCCAGTCGGACGCTAGGCCAATAGCAGTTATGAGTCAATGACGAAATAAAAGCACAGTTTCCTACTTGGTAATATGTATAAAGCAGCGCATAGTTTACTTATTAATCGTAGTGCGGGTAAGTTTTCATTCGCACATTCAATTACCGTCTTTGTTTATTTATAGAAACTTTGCTTAATTATGTTTGCAAAATAGACTGTTTCCACTCAATATATTAAGATAATTCACTTCAAAATATGTATAAACTTGTTCTGATGCACTTTCATCTGCTCATAAAGTTCGATTATTAGTATAATAGTTATTCGCAAACGCTACGCACAGGCGTTTGTTAACACTTTTTGATGATGTCACTTTTCTATTTTAAATCCGATTTTTTTAACTTGAAAACATTTATACATGAACTTTACACTATTGTTGATGTTTGGGTTAAGTTTTTGGCACTTTTTATTCACTTTAACTATTTATTTACAATATTCTTTACGGAGCCAACTGTTTACATGACGGCAGCGCCATCTACTCAGTCAGATGGTCGTGTCTGCGCAAATAAATTAAATTTAAATAGAAAAACTTACCCAAAAGTGTCGGAAGTGGTCTCAAAACGCTCAGTGGGTGCCTGCGGATCTGCGTAACAAGAAATCCCGTCGATCCAGACTTCGGGAAGGAGTCCAGGGCGGAGCCTACCGAAAAAACCGGAAAGCGCGGGTACCTGTGAAAATAAAAAGTGAGTTTTAACTTCTAAAATGGATAAAACCTTTGAAATGGATAAATCCAAGCCTCAGCGGGCCAAGGGCAAAGGTGGTCCGATCAGAAAAGAGGCTCTAATCCGGAGCGCCGAGGGGGCGGGTAGTGTGCCGTCGAGCAAACCATCATCTGCTTCTAAGAGGGAACATTCGCCTGCTCAATCATCGGGCTCCGCAGCTTCCGAAGCGTCCGATAATTCCGCGGACATCACGAGGGGCATAGTTTCTAGTAGAGAGATGTTTTCCATCGCCAACAGGCTCAAAAACGAATGTTTGGAACTGCTCGATGAATCCGGGAATTTAAGAACCTCGATTAAGACCGGACTTCGTGTAAAAATTATTGAAATGGAATCGTGCGTCAACAAGCTTTGCACCACGAAGGAGGAACTGGTTTTGGATTTGGAGCAGATGAAGGCTCAGCATAAGCGGCAGCTGTTGGCTATAGAGAGGGCTCACGCAAGTAAAGTGTTGGAGCTCAAGGACCGGATCGTCGGCATACAGGACGAGAGCATCCGAATGTCTTCCGAATTTTCCGGTATTGAGATCCTTAATGAAATTAAGGAGCTACGCAAAGAGATCAAGAGTGCAGCTCCAGCAGCAGCTTCTGATTCAATTCAATTCAATTCAATTCAATTCATTTATTTATCTTTTGGCACAATTCTAGGCACTTAGACATGTCAGACAGGAAATACATATTAATTAATTAAATAGTTTACACTAATTACTACCTATCTATTCATAATAGCCATATTCATGTATTATAACAAAAAATTCCAAAATCTAAATAAAAATATGAAGTAAAATAAAATGTCAAAAATGTCAAACAATCAATCAATTAGAACAAGTCAAAACAAAACAGATTCTAAATTAATGTTACCAACATTCAATTAATAATCAGCAATAGCATCGTCAAATTGTATAAAATTATAATATTTAAAAGGATTAGTAAATTAATACAGAATTCACCCGATTAGGCATCGTAACGCAAACACAAAAACAAAAACTAAATTATCAAATTACAGATAAAGACTTATTGTCTGTTTCACATTGAAATATTTTTCCGTCTGCCAATGCTTCACCAATTTTATAATAACTTTTTGTTAGTAAATGATCTTTTACATATGACTTAAAGCTACTATCATTCATATTTCTTATTTCTAGGGGTATCCTGTTATACAGTTTAATTGATGTACAACAGTAGTTTTTTGATATTTTCGTAAGCCGAGTTTTACGAATAACCAAGCGATCCTTATATCTAGTGTTATGGTTATGAGTGTCCCTTACAGTCAATAAATTATTAATATTTTCTCTAATATAAATTAAATTTTGGTAAATAAATTCACATGTCATTGTCATTATTGACAGTTCCCTAAAATGATTTCGACATGAGTCCATCTGCTTTAGACCTAAAATATATCTAATACATCGCTTCTGAAGGACAAACACCCTATTAGAACCCGCTGAATTTCCCCAGAAAACTATACCGTATGTCAATAAAGAATGGAAGTACGCGAAGTATACTTCACGGGCTGCTCTTTCTCCTCCCAATTCCTTTATTTTTTTAATAGCGTAAGTTGCCGAGCATAATCTTTTTGTCAACTGATCTAAATGAGTTGACCAGGTTAGTTTGCTATCTAGCCATACACCTAAAAATTTTACGTGACTAGATGGTGTGATACTCAGGTCATCCAAGACTTCACCAATACATTCTGGAATGCGTTTATTACATCTAGATCCTAGTGCAAATTGTATTATGTTAGTTTTACTGACATTCAATAACATATTATTAGCAGCAAACCATTCCTTAAGATCATGAATGCTTTTTTGAATTTTGCTACTAAGTATTTCATTATTCCTGTCTTTTATAATCAGACTAGTATCATCGGCAAACAGAACCACGTCTATATCTTTGAAAATTACCGATACGTCATTAACATAAATTAAAAATAGCAAGGGCCCCAAAATAGATCCCTGAGGAACGCCAAGGTCCATCCTACGTTTATTTGAGCGACACCCATTTATTTCCGCTACTTGTAGTCTATTCCTAAGATAAGAGCTTAGGATTTCTATCTCTTTTTCTCGGACACCGTAATGTTGTAGTTTTCCTAATAGAACAGCATGTGAGACGCAATCGAACGCTTTGGAAAGATCACAAAAAATACCATAGGTTTTTTGGGATTTCTCCAGTCCTGCAAACACATCTTCAATTAACCTCATTATGGCATGTTTTGTTGATTTGGCTTTTTGGAAACCAAATTGTCGTTCACTCAAGATTTTATTATCTGATAGGTATTCCATGAGCTCCTCCGCTATGTACTTCTCAAATATTTTACTTAGGCTAGGTAAGACTGAGACCGGTCTATAGTTATCACAGGATGTAGTACTGCCCTTTTTATGTAGAGGAACAACTTTTGCTATTTTCATTTGATCTGGGAAAAGCCCTTGAGTAATACAGTTATTTATAACTACCATCATAGGTGAAGCTATCTCGCATTCCAATTTTTTGATAAGATTGGGTGTTACATACCAAAAATCATTTGATTTTTTTGACTTCAGTGCCCTAATAATTTTAATAACTCTTGGTATATTAATCGGTCTTAGTGTAAAATTAGTATTTTGTCGGGGCATAAATTCTTGGAGATAATTAAGAGATTCATATAAAGAACATTTAAGAGGTCTTGTCACGTTAACAGCCACATCAGCAAAGTATTCATTGAAGTAATTACAAATTTCATTAATGTCATAGATTGATTTACCATTCCTATCAATAATTTTATCACATTTAATATCACAGTTAGAATTTTTACCAGTATTTTCCTTAATAATTTGCCAAGCACATTGAATTTTATTTTCAGATTTTGCAATCCTTTGCGTTAAATACATTTGCTTGGCTGACAAACACACTTTTTTGAATATCTTACTATACTTGGTTACATATTGTCTTAGTGATAAATTGTTATCTAATCTAAGGAGAGCATAAAGGTCAAACAGTCTTAATCGGGACACCAAAATACCCTTTGTAGCCCATTTAAGAAAAGAAATATTATTTTTGTTTGTTATTTCAGTCACAGGAATACATTTATTGATGACTTTCAGAAAGTTATCAAAATACGTATCATAATCAGTATAATGACTAGGATTTTGTAATATTTCATGCAGACTTTGTTTAAGGTATCGCATTTTCAAATCAGATGTCTTTCTACTAAATCGAGATGTTGCAGACGCGATATCTATATTCAGTTCTACGTCAACAATTTGTGCTAAATGGTCAGATTTGATGCCTTGTAAAACTCTAGCACTCTTGATTACATCTGCGTCTGTTAGAATATTATCTATACAAGTCCTAACAGGATTCTCACGTCCTTTGACCCTCACCACCCTTGTGAATTCGAATATTTGTTGTTTTAGCAAGAAGCTGTCAAATATATCTGATAAGGTATTTTTGGATTCTCTTATTAGAGAGAAGCGTATGTTAAAATCACCACTCAACAGGATGGTTTTATTGTTTTGTCTCGTAATTTTATCTAAGCATTTTTCAAGATTTGTCATGAATATATTTAAATCTGATGATGGTGTTCTATAAACTACTAAAACTATAGCATTTTTTAATTCAATGCAACTAACTTCAAACTGTTGTTCAATTGACATTTTGTTGATATCGTCTCTTTTTTTATATTGAATGTTATTTTTGACAAGTATGAGACATCCACCGCGTATCATTTTTTCTCTACAATAAAATGAAGCGCTCTTATAGCCCTCGATATTAAAAACTCGCACATTATTACAATTAAGCCATGTTTCACATATACACATAATGTCTATATTTTCCTGAGAGAGAAATAGATCAAGGCTACTTCCCTTATTGTAGACGCCTTCAACGTTTTGGTGGCATATTCTTATTTGCCGTGCTTTCGACCCTTTGTTTGAGGAAAATTTTGAGTTGGAGTCCGAGCATCTTTTGTGCCTGCGCAGTCTGATAGAATCCTTAGATTACTTTTATTGACTCCTTGCAGGCAGGCAGTAGCTATGTAATTGGCAGTAGCCTCTCGCCCTTTTTTTGAGTAGAACTCGGGACCTCCTTCCGTATTAATGTCTATAATATTTAAATTACTATGAAGTGAAGCCAGTGTGTATAATTTACTGTTCACTTTCATAAGTTTTGCATTGACATTATCTCGCTGTCCATATAAAAGTGTTGTGACTACAACTTTTCTTTCCATCTTCTTCATCTTTTCTGCTATTCTATCGATTGTTGTCACATAATCAACATAATTATTTCCAATACTTTTGAAATTTCCAATCATTACTACAATTGTTTCATCGTCATTTGAGTCAGCAAAGTCTTCATTAATAATTTCACCAAATTCACACCCAACCTTGCACAAATTGATGATCTTATGCGTTTTTGGTAAATATTCAGTTATTAAGCCTGCCATTGTCTTTCCGACACAATCAGAAAACATTGCAATTCTTTGCGTCTTTTCTTTATACTGTGCAGGTACACTAGAGAGTTCCTTGAGAGAGATTGTTTCAGCGTTATCCTGTTTTGTATTTTTTACTAATTGTTCATCCAGTTTCAAGCCTACATTAGGCTGCGTTAATGTAGTCATCTTATTTTCTATTATTTTCTGTAGCTTAACAAGTTGCTTTTCCAGGAATGCCACCTTTCCTAGAGTGACTTCATTCTGTTTCAGATCTTGTTCATGCACGTATATTGTGTCTAAGAGTTTCTCACTTTCATTTTGTAAAGTTTTGAGAGCTGCTTCCCTACGATCCAGTTCGATTTCCATAATTCCTTTGGTAACAGTGAGTAAGTTTATTTTTTTTATCATTTTCTTATTATTATGCTTTATGTTAATTATTTTCTTGTTGTTGTTTATTCTTGATTTAAGATGATTAAACCCTTTCTTAACAGTGGGCGTGTTTAGTGATTTAAGAAATAAATCGCCATACTTTTGCTGTGTCTCTATTAGTTCACTTTTTTGTAAGTCAAAATCCTTTTTTAGATTTGTTAATCTAGTCATGTATCCACACTCCTCTTGCTCTCTACTTAAATTAGCATTATCTTCAATTAATGAGTCAATTTGTTCTTTAAGATCAGAATTTTTTGTTTCCTCGTCAAACACCCTCTTTTTCAACAAGTTTAATTGCTTACATATTTTTTCAAACTCTTTTGAGTTATTTTCTTGTTCCTCTATAAGTAAATTGGTAAGTGTTTCCTTTGAATCTAATTCTTTTTTTAGATTTTCAATTGTTTTTACATACTCAGTAACAGATATCTCATTCGTCGTATATTCATCCTTGCTTTCAGTCATCTTTTTTGCTCTTGCTCTTGTAAGCATATTATTGGTATTCATATTATGTATAATAATGAAGCCAGTCAAATTTGCCTTTATTCGATTATAAATATATTCGACAAACTGTAATCGATTATTTCACTAACGATTCAGTTTCCGAGTATTGTGGCAGAAACACAAGTTATAAGCTGGCAGCACTTTCTTGAATGTCAGTGCCAAAACTGCCCAGTATCAGTCATTCAATCAATCAACTATGAATCAGCACATCACCATAATCTGACCGGCAAATGTCATGTCAGAGCGTGTAAAATGTAAACAACGACGGTATTTCCAAAATCAAAATGCTGTAAATACTTGTGATTGGCTCAAGTTTTTGCAAAAAATTCTTGGTTTGTGTATGTGTGTAACAATTAGAATGCTAACATTTCTTAGCTGCAAATTTTAAAGTGATTTATTTGCTCGGAAAACAGTTCTAGTGCCTAGTGAATACCTGGTTTTGGTGATTTCTTCTATGATCTTCACGTTTCGTATAGTTTTATGAAGGTTTTCCACTTAAATCTATTATTTTCTCCCAAAAATGTATAGAGACTTTACAAAAACGGTTTACTTGACAGTGTTTCACACACAATCTCAAGCCTCTAGAAGAAGGACTCAGCAGCTTGAGAGAGGCGCTTCAAACAACAAAAGCCCAATTCGACGAAGTTGCCCAGCAAGGTTTCTCCTACGCGGACGTTACCCGAAGACCAGCTCTGCAGAAGCCGCACCATGCTATCATCGTAGCGTCAGACGACCCGACGGACTCCGGCGCCCAGCTGCTGGAGAAGATCAAGGTTGCGGTGGATGCGCGAAAAACGGGACTCCGGGTCGACACCGTTCGCAAAGTGAATGACCAGAAGATCGTCCTCAGCTGTGGGAGCCAAGAGGAAGTGAACAGGCTCCAGTCTCGCCTTCGGGAACGTGCTCGGGGACTCAAGGTCGAAGAAGCTAAAAGTAAGGATCCTTTTGTTATTATTAAGGGAGTCCTCTCCTATAACACTGATGATGACGTGCTTAAGTCGCTAAGAACACAAAATCCCCAAGTCACGGGTGATATCCCTGACGCTGATTACAGGGCATCAGTGAAATATAGGAGAAGGACTCAAAATCCAATAGAAAGTAATATAATTCTCCAAGTCTCGCCAGTCCTGTGGCGTCGGCTGACGGCGAAGGGAACGGTCCACATTGACTTACAGCGGTGGCAGGTTCTCGATCAGAGTCCGCTTCTTCAGTGCAGCAAGTGCCTTGGCTTCGGCCATGGTCGCAAGTTCTGCAAGGAAAAAGCGGACTTATGCAGTCACTGTGGTGACCCACACCTCCGCAAAGACTGCCCCGCGTGGACGGTTGCTGACGTCCCGTCTTGCCGTAACTGCAGGCTGGCGAGGCTTGGAAGACATGATCACAATGCGTTTGACCTTGGGTGTCCGACGCGCCTCCGTTGGGATGCCCTCTCAAGGTTAAGCGTGGCCTACATGTAAATAGCACTGTAAATATGTTTTCACACTTAGGTATAGCTCATAATTATTGCGTTGGAGATAAGTTTAAATTTTGTTTTAATTTTCCGGCTTAAAAACCCTAAAATAAGTAAAACTTTTTTGCTTCACCTGTTTTCGGTGTAAATTTGGTCTTGGTCTGAACAGAAGTGTGTGAAACCTAAGTTTAAATATATTATGAAATATATCACTGAACTAAGGAAAATTTTAGTCTGGTATTGAAGAGAATAGGATGAAGTTTCGTGTAATAAGTACACCTAAGTAAATTAAGTGTAAATAAGTGTAGAAAGTAGGGGTAGTATAAAGGTAAATATGTAGTCTTTGTAAACTTTTTGTAATAAGGATATATATTGATACATCTAGTATCTGGGTGTTAAAATAGGTTAAAGAAAAACAATGTAAAATTAATATGCTAGTGAAGGCTACGTTGTCCATACAAGATCAAAAATATAAAATAGAGTGTCAGTGTTGAACGACAAAAATATAAAATAGATCCGTTAGAGGTTAAAATAAAGTAAAATGGATAAAAGTTATAGGTAAAGAGTAGAATAATTGGCAATTGGTAGGTAAATATACCTATGTGTGAAGTAAAATAGTGCAAATTAAATATAAGCAAGTAGTAAGGAATTTCAATAATAATTGTTTCATAAAATAGGATTAAATTGTAGCAATTAAAATCATAAAATTCTTTTAGGTATAAATTAGGAAAGATTTTATAACAGATTTGAGATGACCGATTAAAGTTTTTAATATCTGAGCTTTTTAGAGTTCATAATAATCAACAGGATGTTAAAAATATTGTATACTTTGTAAAACATAAATTTAATTTGGAAAATACATAAAAGCTGTAAAAATAAGTGCAGGAAGTAAAAATAATTGATAAATATAGATCACTAAGCTTTATTAGAATACAGATTATGTTAGTAAATTGTTAAAAAGGTAAAATATATGTAGATTAACTAAGAATACTAATGCGTTCGAAGGCCTCATTCACTTGAAACAAACCATAGTACTAAAATAATTGGCAATTGGTAGGTAAATATACCTATGTATGAAGTAAAATAGTGCAAATTAAATATAAGCAAGTAGTAAGGAATTTCTATAATAATTGTTTCATAAAAATAGGATTAAATTGTGGTAATTAAAATCATAAAATTCTTTAGGTATAAATTAGGGTACATTTTATAACAGATTTGAGATGTTCGATTAAAGTTCTTAATTCTGAGCTTTTTAGAGTTCATAATGATCAACAGGATGTTAAAAATATTGTATACTTTGTAAAACATAAAGTAATTTGGAAAATACATAAAAGCTGTAAAAATAAGTGCAGGAAGTAAAAATAATTGATAAATATAGATCACTAAGCTTTATTAGAATACAGATTATGTTAGTAAATTGTTAAAAAGGTAAAATATATGTAGATTAACTAAGAATATTGTAATGCGTTCGAAGGCCTCATTCACTTGAAACAAACCATAGTAGTGTTTCAAACTGTAAAAGATAAACAAATGTATTAAGTGATAAGGGGGCCTTGGAGCGTAAATAAAATAAGTTTCTTGTGCAGACAGGATCAATCATGTAAGGTAGGTAGTTAATTTCAACTAGAGTAAGGTCGTACCAATGGTAAATTTGGTAGTAAATATTAAGTAGAATAAGGTCTCTTGTCATGCAAGAGGAAAATTGTCTCTCAAATCAATAAATGCCTTTAAAACTAAAAAAACCTAACCTAACCTTTTTTTTTTTTTTTTTTTTTTTTTGACCCGGGAAAATCCTTTATGGATACCACCCAGCCCCGGGGGGGGCGGGGTGGTTATGTGGGAGTCCTCGCCTGAAGGGCCTTACTACCCCCACGGGGGGGTAGTAACGAGGTTACCCACTAAAAACCCGGGATGAGCAGTCCGCCGCGTAGTCGGAGCGAGATGGGGTCGCGCTAGCATTCACCATCTCGCCCCGGCGGTTGGCCCGTCCAAAGGAGGGATGACCTGGCTCACTAGGGCCATCCCTCAGACGTGTGGGATCGTGCAAGCCAGTGGAGAATCCCCCGACTCTCCACCAGTGATCCGCACAGCACTAGGAGAGAGAGAGGAGGCGCCCGAACCGCCTCCTCCTCCCCCCAGTTCGTCTATGCCGGAGCGGGTCAGAGAGGACGTTGTCCTCTCTTGCCCGCTCCGCGGCCTCTTTCTGCGCCATCACCGCTTCGCAGAAAGAGACCACCGCCTGCCACGATCTGTCACTCCCGAGCATGGCATTAACCACGCTCGGCAGAGACAGATCTGCGCCTATGACCGCTGTGAGGGTGTGCCGCATGGGACCCCATGCGGCGCACTCCTCAAGCGTGTGGAGCGCCGTGTCCTCCGGCGCTCCGGCGAGGATCTCCGCTTGGAGCTCCCAGGGGGGATCACCGGCCAGCACGCAGCCCGCCGTCCAGGACACCGTCCGGTATCCGCGTATCGCCCTCGTCGCGATGACCCGCTGCGGACGTCGCAGCAGAGCCTTGTTCGCGCGACCGAGGGCGTCCACCCAGACGGGTGCCCCATACAGGGCCATACTCCGGATCACTCCGGAGTACAGGCGACGACATGTGGCGCTCGGGCCACCCACGTTGGGCAGCAGCCTCCCCAGGGCGGCTGCGGCGCCTATGACTTTTGGGGCCAGAAGAGTAAAGTGGGCCCCAAAAGTCCACCGCCCGTCCAGGATGAGACCCAGATATCTCATCTGAGTCCCAACCCGGACCGGGACCCCATCCAGGTCTAACGTCGTTCCTGGAGGGGGTCCCCCCCGAGGCCCATGGAACATTAGGGCCTCGGTCTTGGAGAGGGCAACCTCCAGCCCCAGGGCACGAATGCGACTGACCACGAGTGTTGTGGCCACCGTGGCCCGTCGCACCGTTTCCCTGAGGTCCCTCCCCTTGGCTACGACCAGGGTGTCATCCGCGTAGCACGCAACCCGCATACTTGCGGGAAACGTGCCGCGGAGCACCCAGTCATAGCCAATGTTCCACAGGAGCGGTCCCAGCACCGACCCCTGTGGAACCCCGCAGGACACGCAACGTCGCCTCAGACCGTCGCGTCCCTCCACCAGGACCTCACGGTCCTGGAGATAGTCAGCCAACAGCCTACGCAAATACAGGGGCACTCCGTGATAGCGGAGCGCCTCCCGTATTGTTCCATGCGGTAGGCTGTTGAAGGCGTTGGCTATGTCCAGCGAGACAGCCAACGCCTTTTCCCCCCCACTGACTGCGTCCTGCGTCCACCCTTTGATCCAGAGCAGGGCGTCTATCGTCGACCGCCTTGCCCTGAATCCGAACTGGGCCTCAGAGAGGTCAGGCCCAGTTCCCCCCAAGTGCTGGATGACACGGGAAGCCACTATTTTCTCCAGCAGCTTAGCCGTATCATCCAGCAACACGATTGGCCTGTATGCGGAAGGCGAGCTAACGTCTCGCCCCTCCTTCCGCAACAGGCACAATCGCCCGTCCTTCCATAGCTTCGGGAACTGACCCGACGTGAGGCACGCGTCGAACAGTTCCCGAAGCCGACCGCCCATCTCCCTAAGGGCGATCCTGAGGACCCGCCCGGGAATTCCATCTGGTTCCGGGGCAGTCCTTTTGCCACGCAGGCGATCGACTGCTACCTCCATCTCCGCCTCTGAAATAGGCGGGATGGAGGCCGGGTCCTCTTCCTCCTGGAAGGACGGCATGGCCATCGGTGGAGGGGTGTAGTGGGGGTCGCTGTCGGGGAATAGCCCCCCCAGCACCCTCTCCAAGAGCTCCGGCTCCAGGGACTCCGCGATTGGGGGCGCTCGGCCCCGGAACTTATTCCGGGCAGCCTTATATGGACGCCCCCAGGGGTCCCTGTCGAGGCCGTCTAGGGCCTCGCTCCAGCCCTGGGCCTTAGCCCGGCCGATGGCCAGCTGCAACTCCTGTTTGGCTAGCCGGAAATTGCCATACAGGAGCCGCTCGGCCACCAGCTGCTCCGCAGGCAGCTCCTCGTTTGTCCGGCCGTGACGCCGCCTCCTGCAGTGCCCGTAGCGACGCCGCGTCTCCGAACACTGTGTTCGGAGATCCTCAATTTCCGAGCACCACCAGAAAACCTGGCGGCGCTCGGGGCGGCGTCGGGACCTCGGCATGGCGGCGTCACACACCGCCGTCACCGCCTCGCGGAAGTGGTCCGCTGCGACGTCCACTTCCGGGTGCGTGGGGGCGGCAAGCCACGACTGGACGATCGCCGCCTCTTCCGCCAATTCGGCGTCGAGGCGACTGATCGTCCAGCGCGGGAAATCCGCTCGCGCCACGCGCCGAGTCCCTCCTGTGTAGGAGGTGGCGATCTCGAACCGTATGTAGTTGTGGTCCGAGAGAGTCGCCACCTCCGACACCACCCTCCAGGCCTGCACACGTGCTGCGACTGCCGGGGTGGCGAACGAAAGGTCCACCACGGACCCCCCGTTGTGCCGCACGCACGTGTGGACCGACCCTCTGTTGAGGAGGGTCAGCCCTGTGGCAACCGCCCACTCCCTGACAACCTCCCCGCGAGTGTCAGTGAAGGGGTTGCCCCAGGCCCGGGCCTTGGCGTTCAGGTCCCCCATGAGGAGGACCTGACGTGGCGCCTGTCTTCGCACCGCCGCGGCCAGGAGGTCCACAAACACCTCCAGCTCCGCGACGGTTCTGTTGGGGGAGAAGTATGCGCCAACTATCGCATACTCCTCCCACTTGGCCACCACGTACCCCGAACCCCTCTCCAACAACGAGAGGGGTGGGCCGCCACCGGCTCGTCCAATTATGGCCACGGAGCCATCCAGATCCCCCGCCCAGTAGGGATGGGACTGGGGAACGTAGTATGGCTCCGCGGCGACTGCCAAATCAATTCGCCACTGCGCCAGGGACTGCATTAGCAAGTCCTGAGCCCTGACGCAGTGGTTCAAATTCGTCTGGAGGAGGTTGTGATGTCCGACTTGATCCATATTAATCGGGCATCACAACCTCCATGCTCGCCACACGGCGAACGACCTCGGATGCGGCCTGAATTGCAGCAGCAGGGGGGGTGGCCTGGGTCCTGGTGGCCTTCCCCGTCGTCTTCGGGGGAACGCAGCTGCGTCCCCCCATTCTGTGCCCGGAGGGCCGCCCCGACTCTGAGCATATCGTGCAGCGCGGGGTGGTCCTTTCGCAGTTGGCCGCCCGATGTCCTGTGCCCCCACACCGGAAGCACAGGTCCCCCCTGTCGGCAGAAGCGGGACACATTGGGCGCGTATGCCCTAGTCCCATGCATCTGTAGCAGCGCATGGGACGCGCCGCCAGTGCCACCACCCGCACCGAGCTCCACCATACCAGAATCCTGCCCTTACCAACAAGCACTTTTGCTGCTGGAACTGGGCAGGAGACTAGGCAGGAGCCGGCTCCGCCGTAGCCGTGACGCACTTCACCGACCTTGACGTGAAGTACGTCACACCCTCCCTCCTTGGCGACCGCCGCCGCCACTTTCTCTTTCGTGGCGGCATCGTCCAGACCCGTCACGTTTATTTCCACGGACTTAAAGGGCCTGGTGACGTTGGCCACCTCGGACAGGATACCGCGGAGCTTCTCCGCGAGCCTGTCCGCCTTCTCTTTGTTTTAGGAGCCAGGGATCTCCAACATCCTGGCTCCGGTGGCCGTCTGACGGAAACGTAGTTGGTCGATCCCCAGCTCTTGGAGATCAACCATTTCCTGCGCCTTCTGGAGGACGGCACTGTAGGTCACCCCCTTTTCCGCCGCTTCGGGCTGGAGCGACAGAACTACTACTGCAGATTGGGGGGATTTCGGAAGCACCGTCTTTGAGCCGGCAGCCCCAGAGGCCTTTGGCTTTGGCGTCGGTTTCGTGGCGGCGGGGGCTGCACGAGCTACAGGGGCAGGTGCAGGTGCAGGCGTGGCGAGAGAGGTAGACCCTCCCTTCCCTTTACCCTTGCCTTTGCCCTTTTTTACCACCGTTGCCCATTCACAAACCTGGGCAACAGTGGAGGGAGCAGCAGCAGGGATAACCCTCTGGGAACCTTGGGTTCCCCGCACGGTAGAGGGACCCGCAGACGGGGTCACGGGAGGGGCAGCAGCCTGCAAGGCCTGGCCGACCCGTTTCCTTGGCGTCGGTTTTGAAGGCGCGGTTACCGCCGCCGCCGTTTTAGCGTCCACCTTGAGAGGCGGGCGAGGCGGCGAGATCGGCTTAGGCAAAAAGCGTTCCTCGATCATCGCCAGTCGGGAATTGAGCATGTCCCCGAAAGTCATTGTCAAGGAGCGCCTCAGCTCCTCCACTATTTCCGCCCCCTGAAGGAATGCAGGGGGCGCCGGCGTCTCAGCGGCAGCAACAGCCGCAGCAGAGGTAGCAGCAGCCGCCTGCGTCTTTGCTTCGGTGAAGCCGCGGCGTAGCGCCTTCACCTCCTCCTTACTGGCCTTGACTTCGAGACGCAGGCGGCTACACTCCGCCCTTAGTCGCCGCGTTTCCTCCGCCTCGCTCCGGCATGCGAGAGCATCTACAACCTCTCGTAGAGTCGACGCCGACCGTTTCAGGCGACCGACAAACTCGCCTTTGAGGTTGCCAGATTTTTTGGCAACCTCCAAAATGCAGGCGAGCATCTCGCCCGCCTGTGCCCTCAGCTCCTGGGCGTTCAGCCCACTGAGGTCACCAAACCTCGCGAGGACATCGGAATCGCTTCCGGTGTTGAGCAAAGCTTCGGCGGCCACAGTGGCCGGCCTCTTTTTAAACTTGCGGCTTTGCATAGCCTCCTCCAACTCTCCATCCAGAGAAACTGGGTGAGGCCTTAAAAATTCTTCGCGGGAATGGCCCGCCTTTGGACCCTTCCCTCTCCCTCTTCGCGCCGTATTTACTTTTGCGGCCGCCGTCCCCTCGGTCTCCGTGTCCGACTCGGAATAGCCGGGCACGTCGAACGTGGAGTAAGGCCGCTTCCTTCGGCTGTTTTCTTCGTCCGCAGTCTCGCAACCGCCGGACTCTCCCCCCTCTACTACGGACTCAACGTCCGATACCCCCATTTCCACAATGTGGACCTCCGATGAATCCCGCGAGGGATCAGCTGAAGTTTGGCCCTGGGAAGGGCCGTTTTCGTGGTCAATGTCATCGCCACCCAAATGGCCCTGGGAAGGGCCCCCTGGGTGGTCCCGAGAAGGGCCACTCGGTTGGCCCTGAAAAGGGCCTTTTACGGATTTTCCTTTCGTATCTCTTACTTGCTTAGGCATCTCGTCTTTTATCGCACGTGAAAACTGTGAAGGCAGAATAATTATCAAATATTTAATAATTCAGTTGTCACCATAAAAGAGATTTGTTGAGAGTGGACAGGCTTCATTCTTTCTACTCAAGCCTCCGGAAGTTTAGAGTTCAGACGACTGACAATACCTTAGAGGTATTTTCCCGAAGTCCAAGGATACACTTGTCATCGGGGTTTTGGATCCAGTCCAGCCAGTTTATCCCTGCCTCCAGTAACGTTAGTTACCAGAACAGGGGTCACTACCAAATATGATATAGCGGTTATTTTCGATTATGTAACAATATGTTTGACAGTAGTAGGCGCTGGTGTTGGCCAGTTAGAGGGGTCCCTATTTTAACACACACACTGTCAAACTGTTTTTCATCTACTCATAAACATATAACAATATTTGTAGCCTTGCCTTAAAACTAACACTATTTTTACACCGTAAGTCTAATTTGTCATCCGTATCATAAGTGAAAACACTTACAATACCGATGACAAACAGTTAAATACGGCCCCGGTCTGTACCGAGCATTTAATGTTTTGTTACTAATAAGGGGTTGAATAGCCCTGTGAACTATACTAAAAACTATACAATTTATACACCGTAAGTCTAATTTGTCATCCGTATCATAAGCAAAAACACTTATAACACAGATGACAAACAGAAATACGGCCCCGGTCTGTACCGAGTATTTAATATTTTGTTACTAATAAGGGGTTGAATAGCCCTGTGAACTAGATGAGATGATGAAAAGACGGGAAAAACGAAAGAAACAAATAAAACAAAACTAAGAAAAGAAGAGTAAAACAAATGATGAAAAGATGAAAGGATGAAATGAGATAAAATGACGCGGCGCCTGACGGTGTTCTGTTACGTTTATTTCGGAAGGAAATAAACCAATAACGGGCAGCACCACGGGAAGGTACCCGCCAGACTTGCCTTGGGGATCATCACGACCTGCGCTCTCCCCCAAGACCGTTGCCTCCGAACCCATCGCGGGATGAGTAAGGAAGGCCTGAGTTTATCCAAGACAAGCAGCGCAAGGCATACTTGCTAGGCCAAACCAACTATTAATGGATAAACACAGACCCGCCCAACCTAACCTTTTTTTTTTTTTTTTTTTTTTGAGAGGGGGAAAATGCCGTCGCACTTCCCTTCTACCATGGGGGTGGCAGAAGGGGGTATGTGGGGCTCGAACCCACTAAAAACCCCCTCGTTGTTCAGTCCTCCGCCGAGGTGGGGCAAGATGGGGTCGCGTTAGCATTCTACCATCTCACCCCGGCGGTTGGCCCGAACAGACCGGGCCTCGGCATCTTTTGGAGGTGACCTTCTCACCAAGGCCACCCCCCAGACGTGGGGGGCCATGCGGGCCGGTGGACAGTCCCCAGACTGTCCATCAGCGACCCCACTACGGAGGATGGAGGAGGCGGGCGAACCGCCTCCTCCGTCCGCCAGTTCGTCTGCGCCGGAGCGGATCAGAGTGGATATCATCCTCCCTGACCCGCTCCGCGGTCTCCTTCTGCGTCATAACCGCTTCGCAGAAGGAGACCATCGCCTGCCATGATCTCTCGCTGTTGAGCATGGAGTTTATCACGCTCGGCAGCGAGAGATTACCATCCATTATAGCTGAAAGAGTGTGCCGTTGGGGGCCCCATGCAGCACACTCCTCCAGCGTGTGGAGCGCCGTATCCTCAGGCGCCCCACATTCGTAGCAGGCTGGGGTCACCTCCCTTCTTGCAATTTGGTGCAGGTACTTTCCAAAACATCCGTGTCCAGAAAGCACCTGCACCAACCTGAAGGTGAGCGATCCAAAACGTCGCTTTACCCATTTCTGAAGGACCGGGCGAATAGCCTCCACCGTCCACTGCCCCGGGATCGGTGGAGCCAGATCCTCCGTCCACCGCAGCAAAAGCGCATTCCTTGCCTGCCACCGCAGACGCGCTACATCTTCCCACGCTGGTGGGTCTCCGTCGAATCTCCTCGCTGCCACAAAATGGTAGATTTCGGAGAGGATCCCCGCTTGCAGCTCCCAGGGGGGATCTCCAGCCAGCACACATGCTGCCGTCCAGGACACGGTCCGATACCCACGAATTGCCCTCGTCGCAATGACCCGCTGTGGACGTCGCAGCAGGGTCTTGTTGCCGCGATTGAGGGCGTCTACCCAGACCGGTGCTCCATACAGGGCCATACTCCGGATTACTCCAGAGTATAGCCGGCGGCAGTTGGCATTTGGTCCACCAACGTTGGGCAGCAGCCTTCCCAAAGCAGCTGCGGCTCCCATGATCCTTGGGGCTAGTTGGACAAAATGGGCCCCAAAAGCCCACCTACCATCCAGAATGAGACCCAGATACTTCATCTGGGTCCCAACTGGGACCAGAACTCCGTCCAGAGATACTCGAGTTCCTGGTGGGGGTCCTCCCCGAGGCCCATGGAACAATAGGGCCTCGGTCTTTGAGAGGGCAACCTCCAGCCCCAGGGAACGTATGCGGTCGACCACGAGTGTTGTGCCCACCGTGGCCAACCGCAACGTCTCCCCAAGGTCTCTCCCTCTGACTACGACTAGTGTGTCATCCGCATAGCACGCCAGCCGCATATTTGCGGGTAACGTGCCGCGGAGCACCCAGTCATAGCCTATGTTCCACAGGAGCGGTCCTAGCACCGATCCCTGTGGAACCCCGCGGGAGACGTGACGGCGTCTCAAACCATCGCGCCCTTCTACCAAAACCTCACGGTCCTGCAGGTAGCTGGCCAACAGCCTCCGCAGATACAAGGGCACTCCGTGGTAACGTAGCGCCTCCTGTATTGTTCCGTGTGGAAGGCTGTTGAAGGCATTCGCTATATCAAGCGAGACAGCCAACACCTTTTCCCCCTCACTGACCGCATCCTGAGCCCACCCTTTGAGCCAAAGCAGAGCGTCTATTGTAGAACGCCCCGCTCTAAAGCCATACTGAGACTCTGAGAGCCCAGGCCCAGTCCCTTCTAGGTGCCGGGTGACACGGGAAGATACTACTCTCTCCAGCAGCTTACCCGTATCGTCCAGCAGCACTATGGGCCTATAAGCGGAAGGTGCGTCAGCTGCTCGACCTTCCTTCCGCAATAAGCACAATCTGCCGTCTTTCCACAGCTTCGGGAACTGTCCAGTCGTGAGGCATACATCAAACAGTTCGCGAATCCGGTCACCCATCTCCTTTAGGGCAATACTAAGCACCCCACCTGGGATCCCATCTGGACCCGGTGCTGTTTTTTTGCCTCGTAGGCATCCAAATATAACCTCCATCTCTATCTCCGATACAGGCGGGATAGAGGCCGGATCCAACTCCTCGAGGAAGGACGGCACCATCATTGGAGTGGTGTGGTGCGGGTCCGTTTCGGGAAAGAGCCCCTCCAGAACCCTATCCAAGAGCTCCGGTTCTAGGGACTCTGCAATCGGGGGCATCTGGCCCCGAAACTTTTTCCGGGCGGCCCTGTAAGGACGCCCCCAAGGGTCCCTTTCAAGGCCCTCCAGAGCCTCACCCCAGGCCTGTGACTTGGCGCGGCTGACAGCAAGCTGCAGCTTCCGCTTGGCATCGCGGTACGCGCTATACAGCTGACGCTCAGCCGCTAGCTCCTGAACCAATAGCTGTTCGTCCGTCCGGCCGTTACGCCGCCTCCTGCAGTGGGTGTATGGCCGCCGCGCTTCCGAACAAGCGACTCGGAGATCTGCAATTTCGGAGCACCACCAATAGACCTCATGGCGGTCGGGGCGGCGTCGACACCTCGGCATTGCCGCGCAGCACACGGCCGTCATGGCTTCGCGGAAGTGGCTTGCCGCGACATCCACTTCTGGGTGCATGGGCATGGCACACCATGACTGGACAATCGCCGCCTCTGCCGCCAGTTCAACGTTAAGGCGACTGATAGCCCAGCGCGGGAAATCCACTTGCACCACCTGTCTAGGCCGTCCTTGGCTATGGGTTAGGATTCCGAACCTTATGTATTTATGGTCCGAGAGAGTTTCCACCTCGGACATCACCCTCCAAGCCCGGACACGTGCCGCGACAGCCGGGGTGGCAAAAGATACGTCTACCACGGATCCCCCGCGCTGTCGCACGCACGTATGGACCGACCCTCTATTTAGCAGGGTAAGTCCTGTGGCAACCGCCCACTCCCTAACAATCTCACCGCGAGAATCAGTGGAGGGGTTGCCCCAATCCCGGGCCTTGGCGTTCAAGTCCCCGAGGAGGAGGACCTGCCGTGGCACCTGCCTTCTTACCGCTGCAGCAAGAAGGTCCACAAATACCTCTAGCTCCGCAGCGGTTCTATTTGGGGAGAAATATGCACCGACTATAGCAAATTCCCCCCACTTGGCCACTACGTATCCTGAACCTCTCTCTTCAACTGAGAGAGGGAGGGCGCCACTCGGTCTTCCCACAATGGCCACGGAGCCGTCCAGGTCCCCGGCCCAACAAAGATGCTCGGCAGGAACATGGTACGGCTCCGCGGCAACAGCCACATCTATCTGCCACTGCACCAGGGACTGCATAAGCAGATCTTGGGCCCGGGCGCAGTGGTTTAAGTTCGTCTGAAGGATGTTGTGATGTTGGACTTGATCCATCATTCCGACATCACAACCTCCTCACTCATCACCTGGGTTGTTTCCTCAGGGGCAGCCTGGTTTGCCGTCATAGAGGTTGCCAGGGTCCCGACAATCCCCTTTGTTTTTGGGGGCACACAATTGCGTCTTCCCATTACGTGCCCGGAAGGCCTCCCCGACTCAGCACATATAGCGCAGCGTGGGTTGGTCTGCTTACAGCTCGCCGCCCTATGACCTGTGCCTCCACACCGAAAACACAGATCCCCTCTATCAACTGACGTAGCGGGACATAGGGGACGAGTGTGCCCCAGCCCCATGCACCTAAAGCAGCGCATAGGACGTGACCCCATTGCCACAACTCGTGCTGAGCTCCACCCAACCAACAGCCTGCCCTTTTCCAACAGCACTCTTGCTGCCGAGATCGGACAAGTAACAAGGGTGGAGCCAGTGCCGTTTAAGCCAGGGCGAATTTCTCCAGCCTTCACAAGCCGCACGTCACAGCGTCCCACCTCGGCAACAGCTGCCGCCACTTTCTCCTTTGTGGCCGCATCGTCCAGGCCCGTAACGCTTAAATCAGTTGATTTCACGGGCCTAGTTATGTTGGCCACTTCCGTCAAAACTTCGCGGAGCCTCTCCGCAAGTTTGTCTGCCTTTTCGCAGTTTTGGGAGCCTGGAATCTCCAACATTCTGGCCCCCGTGGCCGTCTGGCGAAAACGGAGCTGGTCAATCCCTAACTCCAGGAGATTTACCTTTTCCTGTGCCATATTAAGAACGGTGCTATATGTCACCCCCTTTTTCACGGCGTCAGGCTGCAAGGACAGCACTATGGCCGCGGACTTCGGGGATTTCAGCACCGTTCTGGGCTTGGGTTTAGCGGCTGAGGCACGTGCCGCTGGGGCAGTCACTGGTGCAGTAGAGGGGGATATCCCCTTACCCTTGCCCTTCTTCTTGCTCTTTTTTGCCACCGTTGCCCAAGTTCCCGACTGAGTAACAGGAACAGTGGTAGAGGCAGCCTCCCTGTGGTAGGGCTGACCTGCCAACGATGCCACTAAGGGGGCAGCAGCAGTCTTCGGGACAGTTTGAACGGCCTGCTTGCCCCTTTTGGGGGCGGACTTGCGAGTCGGCTCAGGCGTAGGCTCGGATGGCGCAGAAACTACTGCTGCCCTCTTGGCGTCTGCTCTCAGTGGTGGCCGAACTATCGGGGCAGGCAAGAGCCGATCCTCTATCACGGCAAGTCGGGCATCCAGCATTTGCCCAAACGTGTTGGTCAAGGAGCCTTTTAGGTCCGCTATTATTGAGGCTAGGGTGGCCACCTCTGTCACCATGACAGGGGCTACTTGCGTCTCATTGGGAGCGGCAGCAGCAACGGAGACAGTGGCAGCGGCGACGGCGGCAGCAGCGGCTTCCGTCTTTGCTTCGGCGAAACCGCGACGCAGCGCCTTAACCTCTGCCCTTTGCGACTCTACCTCGAGTCTCAATCGGCCGTTCTCTGCCCTTAACCGCCGTGTTTCTTCCGCCTCACTCCTGGTTGCCAAAGCGTCAACTACCTCCTGCAGGAGGGCAACGGATCTGTTCAGGCGGCCGACATATTCGCCTTTGAGGTTTCCCGACTTCCGGGCAACCTCTAAGATGCAGGTGAACCCAGTCCCTGCTTGCGCCTTGAGTTCTTGGGCATTGAGTGTATTTGGATCCCCACCCATCGCGGCGACTCCGGTTCCGCCCCCGGTTTCAGTTGAAAGGTCAGCATCGGCAACGTTTTGCCCCTTCTTACCCTTTCTACCTCGCAGGACCTCCTTAGTTCCTCTATCTACAGAAGAAGGCTTTAAAAACTCCTGTCTGGAAGGGCCTGCCTTGGCGGACCGACTCCTTCCTCTTCTGGCCGTACTGACCTTAGTGGCCGCCATTTCTTCGGTCTCCGTGTCCGAGCCTGAATACCCGGGCACGAAGAACGAAGAAGACGGCCGCTTTCGGTTGTCTTCACCGACCGTGGTTTTATCACACTCCATTTCCAGCCTCCTCTCATCTCCTCGTCCAGAGTCCAACGGCTGACTTTCTTCTACACATTCACTCTCCAACAGAGAGAAGCGATTGGTGCCCCCCCCAGAATACGAGGGGCAGCGTGACGAATCACGGGGGGATTCTCCGACCACTGGGTCGGTACCCCCCTGGGGTAGTTTTTTCCAATTCGCTTGTTCCATGTTTTTGTTTTTTCCTTTTTTTTTTATAAAAGGGGTGAGGTCCCCTTTTAGCGCCCTTGGGGCCGGATTCCCCCCGACCATACTGCGTGTTTGAGCCCGGATCCACACCGCAACCTTCCACCCACAGTCGCTGTGTACGTCCTTGCACACCGCGACTGCAAATGAGACGCGACAGTGTAGATCCAGACTCACACACACAATACTCCCATAGGCAAGCGCCAGACCGTAGGATTTGGCACCACAACACACACACACACACAACACAAACAGATACAAGACACATGTAGATATTTGCAACGACAGTCCGTGCACCCCATCTCCTCATTTACGAATGTAAACAAAGAGAGACGCACACGAACTGTCGCCACCTATACCTCCACAGATCCAAGTGGATCTCCGTCCCAAACGAAGGGAGAATCACCCTATGTGGAGTTTCTTCCGAAAATCCACACAAAGGACACTTCCAACGCTCCGCCAGGGCAATTTACAGCCCAGGCCCTCCGTAGCGAGCTCATCACTGAGCCCACCATGCCCCCATCACTGTGCCCTATGCTTCCTTCATAGGGACACGCGGAGGGGCGCCACCGTGACGGGTTATTGGCCCCACACACACACCAACAACACGCCGACCAGGCAAAAATGCCCAGACCCACCAGGCGGAGCTCATCTCTGAGCCCACCCTGCCTCATCCACTGTGTCCTATGCTACCTTCATAGGAACACGCGGAGAGGCCCACCGTGTCGGGTTATTTGCCACTGCTAGCAAGATCCCACAAAAGTGAGAAGTTATTAGCAGTGGGAACCAGGGTGCACCGGCCTACCATGCTTCCGTTCCTCCAGGACTGATCCCAAAGGACTAGAAACACGGCTCCAAGGCTCACTAGGAGGTTACCCGACCACGCCACCCCAACCTAACTTAACCTAACCTAACCTAACCTTTTTTTTTTTTTTTTTTTTGCTGTCGAGGGGGAAATCTTCAACAAGATACCCTATCACCTTTGAGGGTGTGATTGGGTTATGTGAGGTTGCCGGGACTCCGACCGACTCACTAAAACCCCCCCGGTGGCCATCCTCTGCGCATGTCAATGGGCTCCGGGATCTCCATGGGAACGCACCGGTGCCCATCTCGCGCGGTGCCCTTTCGGGCCCGTCCCGTGGTTGGCCCAAAAAGACCAACCACAAACACTCCCTCCAAATTGTGGCAGCACAGGGTCCACACCATGCTGCCACCGTCCACGGGCTCGTAGGAGGGTGGCCGGGGCCCTCACCCCAACCACCACGCGAGCCCAGCGACATCCATCTCTTTCACCACAAAGTCGCGAGAAAAACCCACGACTTTGTGGAGAAAGAGAGAGATGGCACCTCCTTCCGGGCCGTCTTCTACCTTCCAAGCATAGTTCAGAGTGCTCGCAACTGACTACGCCCGGAAGGTAGAGAAGGCAAAACACCTCGTCGCCGTTTATTCCCGCATTTGTTTCCGATACCTGACAAAAACAAACGCGAGAACAAACAGCCCTTCCCTGCCGTCTCATCATCCAGGCACAGCAGGGAGCCGCTCTGCCTGGGTGATGAGGAGGCAGCGCCTCTCCGTTGCGAGTGGTGTCACACTCGAAATTCGAGTGTGCCACCAGTCGCAAACAGAGGCACTCCACCTCGCCCATCGGGCACCTCACAACGGCTCTCACACTGTGCCCTCTGCTAATCAGAGGGACACGCGGAGAGCCCCTTCCCGCCCCAAAATGGGGAGAACATCTCAATAGTTGGTGTCAGCGTGATGGTCGGCTCGCTCTTTACCTCATTATCCAGATGAAGAGCCAACCCACCACCACCCCAACACCAACCTTCCATCCCGTTGGCGGTCTTTTTCCGTGTCACTGCACTCTCATTATACAGTGACCTGGAGAGAGACCGCCCGCCAAACCTCCGTCGTATCCTCCAGATGAATGAGACCCTTCACCTAGAGGATACGAAGGAAACGCCTCCCCGTTTGCAAGTGGAAACACACTCGCGTCGAGGCCCGAGTGCATCACCAGTCGCAAACAGGGGTCCCTACACCTACGCCCGCAAGCGGGCCCGTCCCTACCGCACCCCAAACCGCCATTGAAGCGCCACCCCACCCAGATTCCCGCAAGAAGACTGACCCATACAGCCGGCCCGCGGGAACCGAGCAGGACGACACCGCGCCACCAGTCCGGGGCACGGACCCTACAACCCGCACGGCCCAAATGGACCGTGAAGGCGCCTGGTGGTTTTTGTTACGTCTATTTCAGAAGGAAATAGACCAATAACAGGCAGCAACCACGTGAAGGATGACCACCAGACTTGCCTTGAGGATCAACGACTGTTGCGCTCCTCTCAAGACCATTCGCCTCCTCACCCGCTCCCGGAGCGGGCAAGGAAGGCCCGTATTTATCCAAAACCGGAGCTAGGCCAAACCAACTATTAATGGATAAACACAGACCCGCCCAACCTAACCTTTTTTTTTTTTTTTTTTTTGACCCGGGAAAATCCTTTATGGATACCACCCAGCCCCGGGGGGGGCGGGGTGGTTATGTGGGAGTCCTCGCCTGAAGGGCCTTACTACCCCCACGGGGGGGTAGTAACGAGGTTACCCACTAAAAACCCGGGATGAGCAGTCCGCCGCGTAGTCGGAGCGAGATGGGGTCGCGCTAGCATTCACCATCTCGCCCCGGCGGTTGGCCCATCACCGGTGACGGGCCCCGGCCAAAGGAGGGATGACCCGGCTCACTAGGGCCATCCCTCAGACGTGTGGGATCGTGCAAGCCAGTGGAGAATCCCCCGACTCTCCACCAGTGATCCGCACAGCACTAGGAGAGAGAGAGGAGGCGCCCGAACCGCCTCCTCCTCCCCCCAGTTCGTCTACGCCGGAGCGGGTCAGAGAGGACGTTGTCCTCTCTTGCCCGCTCCGCGGCCTCTTTCTGCGCCATCACCGCTTCGCAGAAAGAGACCACCGCCTGCCACGATCTGTCACTCCCGAGCATGGCATTAACCACGCTCGGCAGAGACAGATCTGCGCCTATGACCGCTGTGAGGGTGTGCCGCATGGGACCCCATGCGGCGCACTCCTCAAGCGTGTGGAGCGCCGTGTCCTCCGGCGCTCCACACTCGTGGCAGGCGGGGGTCGCCTCACGTCTTGCGATGTGATGCAGGTACTTACCGAAACATCCGTGTCCGGAAAGCACCTGCACCAATCGGAAGGTCAGCGCCCCAAATCGCCGCCCTACCCACCTCCGGAGGACCGGGCGAATGGCATCCACCGTCCTCTGTCCAGGGACCGGTGGAGCCAGGTCCTCCGTCCACCGCCGCAACAGGGCAGCCCGCGCCCGTCGCCGCATGCGCGTGACCTCCTCCCACGCTGTGGGCTCCCCGCGGGATCTCCTCGCCGCCACAAAGTGGTAAACTTCGGCGAGGATCTCCGCTTGGAGCTCCCAGGGGGGATCACCGGCCAGCACGCAGCCCGCCGTCCAGGACACCGTCCGGTATCCGCGTATCGCCCTCGTCGCGATCGCCCAACCTAACCTAACCTAACCTAACCTAACCTAACCTAACCTAACCTAACCTTTTTTTTTTTTTTTTTTTTTTTTTTTTGACCCGGGAAAATCCTTTATGGATACCACCCAGCCCCGGGGGGGGCGGGGTGGTTATGTGGGAGTCCTCGCCTGAAGGGCCTTACTACCCCCACGGGGGGGTAGTAACGAGGTTACCCACTAAAAACCCGGGATGAGCAGTCCGCCGCGTAGTCGGAGCGAGATGGGGTCGCGCTAGCATTCACCATCTCGCCCCGGCGGTTGGCCCGTCACCGGTGACGGGCCCCGGCCAAAGGAGGGATGACCCGGCTCACTAGGGCCATCCCTCAGACGTGTGGGATCGTGCAAGCCAGTGGAGAATCCCCCGACTCTCCACCAGTGATCCGCACAGCATTAGGAGAGAGAGAGGAGGCGCCCGAACCGCCTCCTCCTCCCCCCAGTTCGTCTACGCCGGAGCGGGTCAGAGAGGACGTTGTCCTCTCTTGCCCGCTCCGCGGCCTCTTTCTGCGCCATCACCGCTTCGCAGAAAGAGACCACCGCCTGCCACGATCTGTCACTCCCGAGCATGGCATTAACCACGCTCGGCAGAGACAGATCTGCGCCTATGACCGCTGTGAGGGTGTGCCGCATGGGACCCCATGCGGCGCACTCCTCAAGCGTGTGGAGCGCCGTGTCCTCCGGCGCTCCACACTCGTGGCAGGCGGGGGTCGCCTCACGTCTTGCGATGTGATGCAGGTACTTACCGAAACATCCGTGTCCGGAAAGCACCTGCACCAATCGGAAGGTCAGCGACCCAAATCGCCGCCCTACCCACCTCCGGAGGACCGGGCGAATGGCATCCACCGTCCTCTGTCCAGGGACCGGTGGAGCCAGGTCCTCCGTCCACCGCCGTAACAGGGCAGCCCGCACCCGTCGCCGCATGCGCGTGACCTCCTCCCACGCTGTGGGCTCCCCGCGGGATCTCCTCGCCGCCACAAAGTGGTAAACTTCGGCGAGGATCTCCGCTTGGAGCTCCCAGGGGGGATCACCGGCCAGCACGCAGCCCGCCGTCCAGGACACCGTCCGGTATCCGCGTATCGCCCTCGTCGCGATGACCCGCTGCGGACGTCGCAGCAGAGCCTTGTTCGCGCGACCGAGGGCGTCCACCCAGACGGGTGCCCCATACAGGGCCATACTCCGGATCACTCCGGAGTACAGGCGACGACATGTGGCGCTCGGGCCACCCACGTTGGGCAGCAGCCTCCCCAGGGCGGCTGCGGCGCCTATGACTTTTGGGGCCAGAAGAGTAAAGTGGGCCCCAAAAGTCCACCGCCCGTCCAGGATGAGACCCAGATATCTCATCTGAGTCCCAACCCGGACCGGGACCCCATCCAGGTCTAACGTCGTTCCTGGAGGGGGTCCCCCCCGAGGCCCATGGAACATTAGGGCCTCGGTCTTGGAGAGGGCAACCTCCAGCCCCAGGGCACGAATGCGACTGACCACGAGTGTTGTGGCCACCGTGGCCCGTCGCACCGTTTCCCTGAGGTCCCTCCCCTTGGCTACGACCAGGGTGTCATCCGCGTAGCACGCAACCCGCATACTTGCGGGAAACGTGCCGCGGAGCACCCAGTCATAGCCAATGTTCCACAGGAGCGGTCCCAGCACCGACCCCTGTGGAACCCCGCAGGACACGCAACGTCGCCTCAGACCGTCGCGTCCCTCCACCAGGACCTCACGGTCCTGGAGATAGTCAGCCAACAGCCTACGCAAATACAGGGGCACTCCGTGATAGCGGAGCGCCTCCCGTATTGTTCCATGCGGTAGGCTGTTGAAGGCGTTGGCTATGTCCAGCGAGACAGCCAACGCCTTTTCCCCCCCACTGACTGCGTCCTGCGTCCACCCTTTGATCCAGAGCAGGGCGTCTATCGTCGACCGCCTTGCCCTGAATCCGAACTGGGCCTCAGAGAGGTCAGGCCCAGTTCCCCCCAAGTGCTGGATGACACGGGAAGCCACTATTTTCTCCAGCAGCTTAGCCGTATCATCCAGCAACACGATTGGCCTGTATGCGGAAGGCGAGCTAACGTCTCGCCCCTCCTTCCGCAACAGGCACAATCGCCCGTCCTTCCATAGCTTCGGGAACTGTCCCGACGTGAGGCACGCGTCGAACAGTTCCCGAAGCCGACCGCCCATCTCCCTAAGGGCGATCCTGAGGACCCGCCCGGGAATTCCATCTGGTCCCGGGGCAGTCCTTTTGCCACGCAGGCGATCGACTGCTACCTCCATCTCCGCCTCTGAAATAGGCGGGATGGAGGCCGGGTCCTCTTCCTCCTGGAAGGACGGCATGGCCATCGGTGGAGGGGTGTAGTGGGGGTCGCTGTCGGGGAATAGCCCCCCCAGCACCCTCTCCAAGAGCTCCGGCTCCAGGGACTCCGCGATTGGGGGCGCTCGGCCCCGGAACTTATTCCGGGCAGCCTTATATGGACGCCCCCAGGGGTCCCTGTCGAGGCCGTCTAGGGCCTCGCTCCAGCCCTGGGCCTTAGCCCGGCCGATGGCCAGCTGCAACTCCTGTTTGGCTAGCCGGAAATTGCCATACAGGAGCCGCTCGGCCACCAGCTGCTCCGCAGGCAGCTCCTCGTTTGTCCGGCCGTGACGCCGCCTCCTGCAGTGCCCGTAGCGACGCCGCGTCTCCGAACACTGTGTTCGGAGATCCTCAATTTCCGAGCACCACCAGAAAACCTGGCGGCGCTCGGGGCGGCGTCGGGACCTCGGCATGGCGGCGTCACACACCGCCGTCACCGCCTCGCGGAAGTGGTCCGCTGCGACGTCCACTTCCGGGTGCGTGGGGGCGGCAAGCCACGACTGGACGATCGCCGCCTCTTCCGCCAATTCGGCGTCGAGGCGACTGATCGTCCAGCGCGGGAAATCCGCTCGCGCCACGCGCCGAGTCCCTCCTGTGTAGGAGGTGGCGATCTCGAACCGTATGTAGTTGTGGTCCGAGAGAGTCGCCACCTCCGACACCACCCTCCAGGCCTGCACACGTGCTGCGACTGCCGGGGTGGCGAACGAAAGGTCCACCACGGACCCCCCGTTGTGCCGCACGCACGTGTGGACCGACCCTCTGTTGAGGAGGGTCAGCCCTGTGGCAACCGCCCACTCCCTGACAACCTCCCCGCGAGTGTCAGTGAAGGGGTTGCCCCAGGCCCGGGCCTTGGCGTTCAGGTCCCCCATGAGGAGGACCTGACGTGGCGCCTGTCTTCGCACCGCCGCGGCCAGGAGGTCCACAAACACCTCCAGCTCCGCGACGGTTCTGTTGGGGGAGAAGTATGCGCCAACTATCGCATACTCCTCCCACTTGGCCACCACGTACCCCGAACCCCTCTCCAACAACGAGAGGGGTGGGCCGCCACCGGCTCGTCCAATTATGGCCACGGAGCCATCCAGATCCCCCGCCCAGTAGGGATGGGACTGGGGAACGTAGTATGGCTCCGCGGCGACTGCCAAATCAATTCGCCACTGCGCCAGGGACTGCATTAGCAAGTCTTGAGCCCTGACGCAGTGGTTCAAATTCGTCTGGAGGAGGTTGTGATGTCCGACTTGATCCATATTAATCGGGCATCACAACCTCCATGCTCGCCACACGGCGAACGACCTCGGATGCGGCCTGAATTGCAGCAGCAGGGGGGGTGGCCTGGGTCCTGGTGGCCTTCCCCGTCGTCTTCGGGGGAACGCAGCTGCGTCCCCCCATTCTGTGCCCGGAGGGCCGCCCCGACTCTGAGCATATCGTGCAGCGCGGGGTGGTCCTTTCGCAGTTGGCCGCCCGATGTCCTGTGCCCCCACACCGGAAGCACAGGTCCCCCCTGTCGGCAGAAGCGGGACACATTGGGCGCGTATGCCCTAGTCCCATGCATCTGTAGCAGCGCATGGGACGCGCTGCCAGTGCCACCACCCGCACCGAGCTCCACCCTACCAGAATCCTGCCCTTACCAACAAGCATTTTTGCTGCTGGAACTGGGCAGGAGACTAGGCAGGAGCCGGCTCCGCCGTAGCCGTGACGCACTTCACCAACCTTGACGTGAAGTACGTCACACCCTCCCTCCTTGGCGACCGCCGCCGCCACTTTCTCTTTCGTGGCGGCATCGTCCAGACCCGTCACGTTTATTTCCACGGACTTAAAGGGCCTGGTGACGTTGGCCACCTCGGACAGGATACCGCGGAGCTTCTCCGCGAGCCTGTCCGCCTTCTCTTTGTTTTGGGAGCCAGGGATCTCCAACATCCTGGCTCCGGTGGCCGTCTGACGGAAACGTAGTTGGTCGATCCCCAGCTCTTGGAGATCAACCATTTCCTGCGCCTTCTGGAGGACGGCACTGTAGGTCACCCCCTTTTCCGCCGCTTCGGGCTGGAGCGACAGAACTACTACTGCAGATTGGGGGGATTTCGGCAGCACCGTCTTTGAGCCGGCAGCCCCAGAGGCCTTTGGCTTTGGCGTCGGTTTCGTGGCGGCGGGGGCTGCACGAGCTACAGGGGCAGGTGCAGGTGCAGGCGTGGCGAGAGAGGTAGACCCTCCCTTCCCTTTACCCTTGCCTTTGCCCTTTTTTACCACCGTTGCCCATTCACAAACCTGGGCAACAGTGGAGGGAGCAGCAGCAGGGATAACCCTCTGGGAACCTTGGGTTCCCCGCACGGTGGAGGGACCCGCAGACGGGGTCACGGGAGGGGCAGCAGCCTGCAAGGCCTGGCCGACCCGTTTCCTTGGCGTCGGTTTTGAAGGCGCGGTTACCGCCGCCGCCGTTTTAGCGTCCACCTTGAGAGGCGGGCGAGGCGGCGAGATCGGCTTAGGCAAAAGGCGTTCCTCGATCATCGCCAGTCGGGAATTGAGCATGTCCCCGAAAGTCATTGTCAAGGAGCGCCTCAGCTCCTCCACTATTTCCGCCCCCTGAAGGAATGCAGGGGGCGCCGGCGTCTCAGCGGCAGCAACAGCCGCAGCAGAGGTAGCAGCAGCCGCCTGCGTCTTTGCTTCGGTGAAGCCGCGGCGTAGCGCCTTCACCTCCTCCTTACTGGCCTTGACTTCGAGACGCAGGCGGCTACACTCCGCCCTTAGTCGCCGCGTTTCCTCCGCCTCGCTCCGGCATGCGAGAGCATCTACAACCTCTCGTAGAGTCGACGCCGACCGTTTCAGGCGACCGACAAACTCGCCTTTGAGGTTGCCAGATTTTTTGGCAACCTCCAAAATGCAGGCGAGCATCTCGCCCGCCTGTGCCCTCAGCTCCTGGGCGTTCAGCCCACTGAGGTCACCAAACCTCGCGAGGACATCGGAATCGCTTCCGGTGTTGAGCAAAGCTTCGGCGGCCACAGTGGCCGGCCTCTTTTTAAACTTGCGGCTTTGCATAGCCTCCTCCAACTCTCCATCCAGAGAAACTGGGTGAGGCCTTAAAAATTCTTCGCGGGAATGGCCCGCCTTTGGACCCTTCCCTCTCCCTCTTCGCGCCGTATTTACTTTTGCGGCCGCCGTCCCCTCGGTCTCCGTGTCCGACTCGGAATAGCCGGGCACGTCGAACGTGGAGTAAGGCCGCTTCCTTCGGCTGTTTTCTTCGTCCGCAGTCTCGCAACCGCCGGACTCTCCCCCCTCTACTACGGACTCAACGTCCGATACCCCCATTTCCACAATGTGGACCTCCGATGAATCCCGCGAGGGATCAGCTGAAGTTTGGCCCTGAGAAGGGCCGTTTTCGTGGTCAATGTCATCGCCACCCAAATGGCCCTGGGAAGGGCCCCCTGGGTGGTCCCGAGAAGGGCCACTCGGTTGGCCCTGAAAAGGGCCTTTTACGGACTTTCCTTTCGTATCTCTTACTTGCTTAGGCATCTCGTCTTTTATCGCTGTATCGGCACGTGAAAACTGTGAAGGCAGAATAATTATCAATTCAGTTGTCACCATAAAAGAGATTTGTTGGGAGTGGACAGGCTTCATTCTTTCTACTCAAGCCTCCGGAAGTTTAGAGTTCAGACGACTGACAATACCTTAGAGGTATTTTCCCGAAGTCCAAGGATACACTTGTCATCGGGGTTTTGGATCCAGTCCAGCCAGTTTATCCCTGCCTCCAGTAACGTTAGTTACCAGAACAGGGGTCACTACCAAATATGATATAGCGGTTATTTTCGATTATGTAACAATATGTTTGACAGTAGTAGGCGCTGGTGTTGGCCAGTTAGAGGGGTCCCTATTTTAACACACACACTGTCAAACTGTTTTTCATCTACTCATAAACATATAACAATATTTGTAGCCTTGCCTTAAAACTAACACTGTTTTTACACCGTAAGTCTAATTTGTCATCCGTAACATAAGTGAAAACACTTACAATACCGATGACAAACAGTTAAATACGGCCCCGGTCTGTACCGAGCATTTAATGTTTTGTTACTAATAAGGGGTTGAATAGCCCTGTGAACTATACTAAAAACTATACAATTTATACACCGTAAGTCTAATTTGTCATCCGTATCATAAGCAAAAACACTTATAACACAGATGACAAACAGAAATACGGCCCCGGTCTGTACCGAGTATTTAATATTTTGTTACTAATAAGGGGTTGAATAGCCCTGTGAACTAGATGAGATGATGAAAAGACGGGAAAAACGAAAGAAACAAATAAAACAAAACTAAGAAAAGAAGAGTAAAACAAATGATGAAAAGATGAAAGGATGAAATGAGATAAAATGACGCGGCGCCTGACGGTGTTCTGTTACGTTTATTTCGGAAGGAAATAAACCAATAACGGGCAGCACCACGGGAAGGTACCCGCCAGACTTGCCTTGGGGATCATCACGACCTGCGCTCTCCCCCAAGACCGTTGCCTCCGAACCCATCGCGGGATGAGTAAGGAAGGCCTGAGTTTATCCAAGACAAGCAGCGCAAGGCATACTTGCTAGGCCAAACCAACTATTAATGGATAAACACAGACCCGCCCAACCTAACCTAACCTAACCTAACCTAACCTAACCTAAACTAACCTAACTTGAAAACCGACATCAAATCGAATGTCTTACAGGCAATTGACCGACTTTTTGAGTTGGTCAAGGAATCTGAGGGCAAAAAAGCTCAGGAAAAGACCCAATTAACAGAGCAAAAATCAAGTCATAGGGAGTATGAGAAGAATCATAACAATCCCACCCCTCGAAGAGAAGACGATGAGCTTCTTAGACGTCTCGACGAGCATGACAACCTGATCAAGGAAAATATTGAGAAAATGGCAGGACTTACGATGACGCTAGAAAACCACAAAAAATCTTTGGAGGCGTCAACGTACGCGAGTGTGGCTTCGGCGCCCTTTAGGAGGCAGCCTACTGAACACACTACGCTACACTCTGTTGTTGTTACCGCCAGGGACGAAACGGAAACCGGGGAGGAGGTTTTGAGTAGACTAAGAAAGGCTGTAAATGCGAGAGAAGGAGGAGTGACAGTAGAAAAGATAAGGAAGGCGAAGGACAGGAAAGTTATAGTTGGTTTCAAAACAGAAGAGGAAAGGCAAAAGGTAAAAGACAGAATAGAAGCATCGGGAGAACACCTCATTGTTGAGGATATTAGGAACAAGGATCCCCTGGTCATCCTCAGAGGTGTATTGCAGTATAACAAAGACGAAGAAATTATTGAAATGTTGAGAAATCAAAATAAAGGCATATTTCAAGATCTGGATAAAAAACAGGACAAGATGGAAATAGCATATAAACGACGCACAAGGAACCCCCATGCAAGCCACGTTGTAATGCGGGTGTCTCCCATTATATGGCAGCGGATGACGGAAGCGGAAGCTGTGCGCATTGACCTGCAGAGGATCAAAGTGGCAGACCAGTCGCCACTGGTCCAATGCTCGCTCTGCCTTGGGTATGGGCACGGCCGCCGTTTCTGCAAAGAAACACTGGAAAAGTGCAGCCACTGCGGAGGTCCTCACCTTAAAACACAGTGCGCGGACTGGCTCGCGGGAGAAACTGCAGCGTGCTGCAACTGCTCACACGCAAAGATGGAAAAAGTTGATCACAACGCCTTTAGCATGGAGTGCCCCATAAGACGGAAATGGGATGCACTGGCGAGAACCACGGTTGCGTATTGCTGAGGTGGCACCTGGTGTTAATCCTGTATCAGCCGACACGAGGCCATACTTCGTAGCCCAAGCGAATTTGCAGCGAAAGGAACTAGCGACAGATGAGATCATGCTTGAGGCTCACAATAAGAAGATGGCCTTTGCTTTGCTACAGGAGCCTTATATCGGAAGGGTGGGTCGAATGAAGGACTACAGAGGGGTCAGAATATTCCAAAGCATGAAACCAGGTGACGGTCCAGTCAAAGCCGCAATTGCGGTCTTTGACTCCGATCTGGACGTTATCCAGTGTCCTGAGTTTACCACGCCCAATATCTCAGTGGTCAAGATTCGGACGAGTGCGTGGGAAATTCTCGTTGTGTCCTTCTATTTCGAACCAGACCCGGAACATATAGAGCCATACCTTGGACAGCTGAACAGGATTGGTAAAGAGTTCAGCCAAAACATCCTTATGGGTGGCGACTCAAATGCCAAGAGCAGCTGGTGGGGAAGCCCTATCGTGGACGATAGGGGGGAAGCTATGGCAGGAGCCTTGGAGGATTTGGGTTTGCAGGTTCTCAACGACAACACCACCCCTACCTTTTTCACAGTCAGGGGTGAAAAAACATACAGTAGTTTCATAGACGTGACGGCCTGCGCGACAGAGTTGCTAAACCTGGTGGAAGACTGGTGCGTCGACGAGGGCATGACGAGCTCGGACCATAACACCATTCTTTTTAAAATTAAAATGATCAGATCAAAGGGTATAAACATAAGTAGAAGCACAAGAATATACAATAGCAGAAAAGCAAATTGGAACCACTTTCATTTGAAAATGACCCAATTGCTCGAAGAAAATAAAATGAATAGCACGAATTTCGACAACGTAACAGACATAACTAAATTAGAAAATAAAATAAATACATATATAAACCTAATCATAAAAGCTAGTAATAGTAGTATTCCTAAAATTAATGTAAAGAATGGTGTTAACTTACCTTGGTGGTCCGAGGAGCTCGCTGCGCTGAAGAACGATGTCGCCACCAGGAAACGCAGAATCCGCTGGGCTGCGAAGGTCCGAAGAAAGAAGGTTGTCGCTGAGTACCTGCAATCAAAAGAAAAGTATGAATTAGAAGCAAAGAAGGCACAAATAGGTAGTTGGAAGGCTTTTTGCAAAAAACAAGACAGAGAAGGAATGTGGGAGGGGATTTACCGAGTCATCGGGCGAACAACAAAAAGACACGAAGACCTGCCACTTGTCATGAACGGCAAGGTACTTAGCCCAAAAGGGTCGGCGGCGGTGTTAGCGGAAACGTTTTACCCGATGGATAAAAAAGAGGATGACACCGCAGAACAAAAGCGCATGAGGGAAGAAGCTGAACAAGTAAATGGATCGGAACATGATATAGACCATGATCCACCATTTACCTTTCCAGAACTTATGGCAGCGGTTGAATCCTTCAATCCCAAAAAAGCTCCAGGATCCGATGGCCTAACTGCAGACATCTGCAAGCGAGCAATATACCGGGACCCAGGAATTTTCCTATCATTGGCAAATAGGTGTTTGGAGCTGGGTCACTTCCCGAATTCATGGAAAGAAGCAACAGTCGTAATTTTGCGAAAACCGGGTAAGGAGAGTTACACAGATCCAAAATCCTATAGACCAATTGGACTTTTGCCAGTGATGGGAAAGATCCTGGAGAAAATGGTTGTTGCCCGAATAAAATGGCACATTCTCCCTAGGCTGAGTTCTCGCCAATATGGCTTCATGCCACAGCGAAGTACGGAAGACTCCCTCTATGACCTGGTTGAACAAATACGCGAAAAGCTGAGACAGAAAAAGTTAATTACATTAGTATCGCTGGACATAGAGGGAGCCTTTGACTGCGCATGGTGGCCAGCCATAAGGCTGAGACTAGCTGAGGAGAGGTGTCCAATTAACGTCAGAAGGGTCATTGACAGTTACCTGACCAACAGAAGGGTAAGAGTGAGATACGCCGGCGAGGAGGTGATAAAAGACACTACAAAAGGCTGCGTGCAGGGATCGATCGGTGGCCCGATACTCTGGAATATCCTCCTAGACACGCTACTGAAAGGGTTGCAACGCCGTGGAGACTACGGGCAAGCGTTTGCTGACGATGTGGTGTTGCTGTTCGATGGAGACACAGCAGTGGAGGTACAACGGCGTGCAAATGACGCCCTTGCCTATGTTCAGGAGTGGGGTATCAAACACAAACTGAAGTTCGCACCGCACAAAACTAAAGCTATGCTTTTGACGCGGAAACTTAAATTTGATACTCCACATCTGAAGATGGGCGGGGTCGACATTGCAATGTCAAAAGAAATTAAGCTGCTGGGGCTCTGGATAGATGACAAACTGACGTTTAACACCCATGCCACTGAAGTTTGCAGGAAGGCGTTAAACATGTACAAACAGCTATCCAGAGCCGCCAGGATTAGCTGGGGCCTCCACCCTGAGGTGATTCGAACCATATATATGGCGGTGGTGGAACCGGTGGTTTCGTATGCAGCTAGTGTCTGGGCTCCAGCGACCAAAAAGTTAGGCATACAAAAGCAACTGAACGCGGTTCAAAGGGGTTTCGCACAGAAACTGTGTAAAGCCTATCGCACGGTCTCCCTAAACTCAGGACTGGTGCTGGCTGGGATACTACCTCTTGACCTCAGAATTCAGGAAGCAGCTACCCTGTATGAGGTTAAGAGGGGGGTGCCACAGCCAGTACTAGGAGATAGGGTGATCGAGCGCAGAATTGCGTTCGCAAAAACTCTCCATCCGGCGGACCATATGACCCTCCAATTCGTTTGCCTGAATGACGAGCAAGATGTGGCCAATAACAGTACACAGGCAGTACAAATTTTCACGGACGGTAGCAAAATTGAAGGCAAGGTTGGAGCATCATTGTCCTTTTGGAGCAATGGTGCCGAAATCAAATGCCTAAAGTTGAAACTGCCGTCCCACTGCTCAGTCTACCAGGCCGAATTGTTGGCAATATGTAGGGCAACGAGTGAGATTTTGAAGAGGCCGGAACTAACGTTTGGAATCTTTACCGACTCAAGGTCGTCGCTGGACACAATAGTAAGATACTGCTCTCTCCATCCCCTCGCAGTCCAAGCACGCTGCAATCTTAAAGATTGTGAAGTTCAAAATAAGAAAGTCCAATTGTTTTGGATAAAGGCACATGCGGGGCTCGATGGGAATGAGAGAGCAGATCAGCTTGCGAAAGACGCAGCCCTTAAATTAAAGACACGACCAGATTATGACCTGTGCCCGGTCTCATTCGTCAAGCGCCAAATCCGTTTGGATACGCTTGACGAATGGAACCGGAGGTATAGATCTGGAGACACCGCTGCTGTCACTAAAATGTTCCTACCAGATGCGATCCAATCTTTCAAAATAATAAGAAAATTAACACCAAATGGCCGACTAACACAATTGATGACAGGGCATGGTGGTTTTTCCGAGTACCTGCATCGATTTAAATGCAAAGAAAACCCATCCTGCATATGTGAGCCTGGAACAATAGAAACCGTACAGCACATACTGCTGGAATGTCCTGTCCACGGCATTGCACGATATAACTTAGAACAAAGTTTAGGAATAAAATTGACAAGTGAAAATATATGTGAAATTATAAGAGACGACTTGTGTAGAGATATATTTATAGAATACTGTATGGAATAGTTAATAAAGTGATAGATAGAAATAAAACGAGATAAATAAGTATGTTGTAATATATATATAGGAAAATATATATAAAATCAGCATCAAATAAAATGTTGTTAAAAATGTTATATAAATACGTAATAATAAAAGAAGTTGTAAAAAGTCTCTGATCACCATGTCAGGGGAATCAAGCAAAGGGAGGAGGTTTTAGTCCGTAGGTCACCGGGAAACTGGTGGAGTCGGACATATCCGCGAGGAATCCATGAGGATTTCCTCCTCCCTAAAGCAAAAAAAAAAAAAAAAAAAAACTAACCTAACCTAACCTAACCTAACCTAAACTAACCTAACCTAACCTAACCTAACCAAAGAAGAAGATGAAGATGGTAGAAGATGTTTTCCATGTTTTGATAGTCTGTCCTAGGTTTGATGCTGAAAGAACTAGGCTCCAGAGCAAATTGGGGCAATCTCTTGATGTGAACAATTTGGGTACGATTTTAGTGGAGGATGAGAAGGGGGGTTTACTGATAAGCTTTGCTAGGGTGGTTGTTAGGGAGGTGTGTTTGGCGAATGGTAGCACTGCTACTTGGACTGTGTGAATTTTAATTTTATGTTTTACGTTATTGTTATTTTTATTTCAATTTATAGGTTGATCTTTATTTATTATATGTATTATTGAAATAATAAATAATTTATGTAATTATTGTAGTAATTTAATTTAATTTATTTGATAAAATATATATTAATTGAATGTATTCTTTTATGAGCGTTCGAGATTTTTGTGAAGTAATATTTGCAAAATAGTTGCGGACACAAAAAATAACTTAAATGCTTCTGAATATATGGGTGTATATTTTAGTAAGTGAGTAATTATAATTAGAAGTAGAGGGTTGTATGGTAGATTTGGGGCTTTTTAGAGCTGTGTATAATAATATATACAGCTCTGGAAGGCCTTGGGTTTGCCATGCAACTTTCTATTTCTAAAAAGCTGACATTTTATATTATATAGAGTGTTAATTGGAACTTTTTGGGTTTGGAATTGTAAAGTTCAAAGTTTTAGAGTTACTAATCAGTTGAATTGTATCAAGAATAATTTTTAAGATTGAAATTGCTAGGATTAACTGTTTCTAATTTAATTTAATTTAATTTATTTGATTATATAATATTAAAGTTGAGTGTATTTTTTATGAGGGTTTGAGCTTTTTGTGAATTAATGTTTACAAAATAGTTGCAGACGCAATATTGTTTTAAATGCTTCTGAATATACGCGTGTATATTTAAGTAAGTGAGTACTAATGTGTTATTATGTAATTTGGGATTGTTATTTTTACCAGTAAGTTTTTAAAAAAGTTTATGTACAAGTTTTATGGAACAATTGTGAATTGAAGTTAATTTGATTAATATATTTAATTTCGATGTAGTTTGATGAGCGTTCAAGTTTTTGTAAACAAGTGTTTAAGTGATTTTATAATGAATAAAGGTATTTATTTTTATGTAGTGTATACTTTCAGAACTGCGACGACAATACGTACAGTTTTGTAAGGAAACTTTCAGATAATGAGATTAGATTTTAAAATTTTGCTTATTAATGTATACTTTTTGTTGATTGTTTTTGTTTAGAACATTTTAAGGATAAATGTTTTTAGTTTTAAGGAATTATACCCATAAAGGGTTTTACAAAAATAAAGACTCCTGTGCTCAACTCCTTCTAGTAAATAATGTCTCTGATCATGTTAGAGGAATGTTAGACTCTACATAGTGCCATTTCGAGATGGTGGTAAGGGTAGGGTAAAAAAAAAAAAAAAAAAAAAAAAAAACCTAACCTAGAACCTTCTAGAGAAGATCGCGATCGCGGTGTGAGAGTGACTGGGAGTTGGGGTGTAGGTTATATTTTGGGGGTCTGTATTTTATGTTTGGGGGTTTTATTTTGTATAGTCATAAGGCGTTCAGTTGTTTAGGTGGGTTAAGTTAGTTTGTTTGCATTTTTATCTCTGCTTGTTCTAGCGTAAGTTGCTAGTACTGGCAGAGGATGCTGATGCTAGCAGATATTGTTAATTTTAATTTAGTGTAAGTTTATATTTTGTGTTAGTTACATTTATTTTCGCTTTAATTGAATTGAATTTGGTTTTGTTTTAATTTTAGAATTACTGTGTTTAACTATGTTATTGAATGTAATAGGTTTTGTTTTAATTTTGGTAGTATTGTGATAAAGTTTTGATTTAAGATAATTATTCCTAAAACTAATTACTAATATAATTTAATTTAAATGAATTAACATGCGTTCAAGCTAGTCTGTGAGGTAAGGCTCACAAACTTTGTTGTGGATGCGCCTATTAATCTATTAAGCTTCAGAATATATTGTGTTGTAGGTATATTCTGGTAAGCAATTTAATTTTACGATAAGTTTTGAGATTTAATTGTTATAAAATATTTGTAATTGTCATTACAGTAATTTTGTTTTGAAATAAATATTACAGGTATAGTGTAAATAAGTATGCGTAGTGTAAACTGAATTATTTTATTGTATTGGAATAATTGTTTTAAAATATAATATTAGGTGCAGAATAAATAAGTTTGCATAGTGGATTAAGTATAGCGTAAGGGTACTAGTAGAGGTTGGTAGTGTGAGTACTGGTTAGTTTTGCTGGTGCTAGCAGAATTAAATACTACTGGTGGTACTGTTTATTTTTGCTAGTAATAGTAGACTAGTACTAGCTTGTTTTATTTTGCTTGTGCTAGTACTAGCAGAAGTTGCGAGTGTTGGTCTTGTTTAATTTGCTAGTACTAGCAAAAGTTGTTTAGATTTTAAAAGTTGTTAAATGAGTAAATATTACAGGTATAGTGTAAATAAGTATGCGTAGTGTAAACTGAATTATTTTATTGTATTGGAATAATTGTTTTAAAATATAATATTAGGTGCAGAGTAAATTAGTTTGCATAGTGGATTAAGTATAGCGTAAGGGTACTAGTAGAGGTTGGTAGTGTGAGTACTGGTTAGTTTTGCTGGAGCTAGCAGAATTAAATACTACTGGTGGTACTGTTTATTTTTGCTAGTAGTAGTAGACTAGTACTAGCTTGTTTTATTTTGCTTGTGCTAGTACTAGCAGAAGTTGCGAGTGTTGGTCTTGTTTGATTTGCTAGTACTAGCAAAAGTTGTTTAGATTTTAAAAGTTGTTAAATGAGAATTGTTAAAGTGGGAGTTTTACAGAATATTAATTTGGGTTTGTTGTAATTTAAGAATATAATGATTTAATAGTAATTTTTATTGTTGTAATAAGGTTAACCATTACCTTTGGTAATGGACACCTCTCTAGTTTAATTATGTAGTTGGATTCAAACTATTATTGTCATTCAATAATATTGCTTTGAAATAAATATAATAGGTACAGGATAAATTAGTTTGCATAGTGTATTTTGAATTATTGTATTGTTAGGTGACTCGAACACAGTCACGAAAACAGACGATGCCACGCGACGAACTGGCGACGCCGAATTGTGACGAAGACGGCACCGAGCGGCGCTGTATAAATATGCGCGGCGTGCAACGCCGCGAGACACTTCAACGCTACGACTCTCACTGTTCACTTCGACTAAGGGCATTGTGCTATGCAGACATATTTTGTGATCTAATTGTTATTCTGTTTAATTATACCTTCGGTTATTCTGATGGTTCCAATTGCAACTCTAATATGAAATTGTTGTAGTTATGTGTCTTCTGTGTTTTCTTTATTTCCCTTCTGATTCCTAACATCAGAAGTGGGATAAAGATCTTCACTCCCACTCTTATTTGATCGATTCAGTGAAATTCAATCCTGATTTCTTTGTTAAAAAGCGCCTGCAAAGCACGTGTCGAGATAACCTCATTTTGATGTGATTCATTGTTCTGTGTTGAATTCGCGTGCTGCAATTTTGTTTTCTGTCTTAGAAAAAAGTTTGAGTGTTTAGTGAAATATTTCGTGTCGTTGGCGTCGATCCCGACCTCGTGATCAGTGCTGTGGAACGCCGTGGAACGCTGCGCAACGCCGCACCGCACCGGCGCCGTGGAGCACATGAGGACGGCGTTGACGCAGCAGGCATTTTACGTTCAAGTAGCTTGTCGCGAGGGTGAACTTCGCGAAAGGAGACACGGTATCGTAGCTGTTGCTCTAATCGTAGTGATGCTGGCGGAGCTAACCGCAGTCGCGTGTCGCCAAACACGTGACCACCGTAGCCGCGTGTGTTGCCACACACGTGGCCACCGCAGTCATTGCATACGACAGTGTCTCATACAGGGCTTTAGAGGACGCGGTATCAAAGTTGTAGCTGTAGTTGCAGTGACCGTGATCTTAGCGGAGGTGACCGTGGTCGCGTGTGTCGCCGCAGACGCGACTTAGTGAACACGGTATCGTAGTTGCAACTCTTAGAGTGACCGTGATGCTGGCCGAGGAGACCGCAGTCACATGTATTCCACAGCTGTGACCACTGCGGCCACTGCAATTGCAATAGACGTGAGGCTTAGCACACCTCTTTTGTCTCGTTTACATGCTTTAGAGACACGTACCCAGCTGTACGTACTTCTACCATATAACTAAGTGTGTGAAACCTAGCGTAAAACGGAACAAATATACCCACATTTTGATAGCGTGTGTGCTAAGTTTCTTTGTTCTGTTTTGTTGCGCTTATATAATGTTTTGCAAGGAAGTAGATATCTAGACGTTGACGAGTCTTGGCGAGACTTCGTTCGCGTCAACGGCCGCGTTACTTCAAGCATAAAACTATTTTTGTCAGATGTGACCGTCTTTGTAAAACGGGACAAGTCTACCCACATTTTGAGATAACTTGTGTAACGGGTTTCTTTGTTCTGTTTTGTTGCGCTTATAGAATGTTTTGTCACGAAGTAGATTAGCGTTGACGAGTCTTTGTAAGACTTCATTCGCGTCAACGGCCGCTACTTCAATCTGATAACTATGTGTCAGGTGAGACCGAGCGTGTAAAAATTATCAAATCTACCCACATTTGAAGACTTGTGTACCAAGCTTCTTTGTTCTGTTTTGTTGGCTGAAAGAATGTTTTGCTAGGAAGTAGATACGTAGGCATTGACGAGTCTTGGCGAGACTTCGTTTGCGTCAACGGCCGCGCTACTTCAACCATAAAACTGTGTTTGTCAGGTGTGACCGAGCTTGTAAAACTGAACAAATCTACCCACATTTTGAGATAACTTGTGTGCTAATTTTCTTTGTTCTGTTATGCTGCGCTTATACAATGTTTTGCCAGGAAGAAGATAAGCGTTGACGGGTCTTGGTGAGCTATCGATCGCGTCAATGGCTGCGCTCCAGCTCTCTGACCAGAGTGTTCTACTGAACGCGCTGTCCTGTGCGCGTCCTGAGCGCGATCTGCGCGCTGACCACACGCTGCCCTGGCGTGTGCTGTACGCGCTGTCCTGTGCGCGTTCTGTGCGTGATCTGCGCGCTGACCACACGCTGCCCTGGCGTGTGCTGCACGCGCTCCCTGGTGCGCGTTCTGAGCGCGATCTGCGCGCTGACCACACGCTGCCCTGGCGTGTGCTGTACGCGCTGTCCTGTGCGCGTTCTGTGCGCGCTCTCTGGTGCGCGTTCTGTGCGCGATCTGCGCGCTGACCACACGCTGCCCCGGCGTGTGCTGTACGCGCTGTCCTGTGCGCGTTCTGTGCGCTGATCACACGCTGCCCTGGCGTGAGCTGCACGCGCTCTCTGGTGCGCGCGTACTGTGCGCGATCTGCGCGCTGACCACACGCTGCCCTGGCGTGTGCTGTACGCGCTGTCCTGTGCGCGTTCTGTGCGCGATCTGCACGCTGACCACACGCTGCCCTGGCGTGTGCTGTACGCGCTGTCCTGTGCGCGTTCTGTGCGCGATCTGCGCGCTGATCACACGCTGCCCTGGCGTGTGCTGCACGCGCTCTCTGGTGCGCGTCCTGTGCGCGATCTGCGCGCTGGCCACACGCTGCCCTGGCGTGTGCTGCACGCGCTCTCTGGTGCGCGTCCTGTGCGCGATCTGCGCGCTGACCACACGCTGCCGTGGCATGTGCTGTACGCGCTGTCCTGTGCGTGTTCTGCGCGCTGATCACACGTTGTCCTCGTGTGTGCGGTGCGCGTCTATGCGTGTCCATGCGTGCTATCATGCGCTTTACCTGGAGCGCCCTTATCGTACGCTTTGTTTTGTGCGTACTGAGTAAGTTTTCGAGGTTATATCAAGAAGCCTTTTGGAAGTAACGAGCCAGATTGTCCAAGTTAAGTATTCAGTTCAATGGATAGGGACGCATCCCTTGTGAACTCTTTGTAAACTTGTGTTTGTTTAACAGAAACAATGGACACTGGGTGGCATGTGCGCTGCGTGTGCCTGGCTTGGTGCTGCGAGCGCGCTATCTGCGTGCTGCGTGCGTGGCGGTGGCGAGTGGCGGCATCTGGTGTCTGCACGTCACCTGGGAAGATGCTGCGTGCCATCGAAGCACCATGTGATCGTTTTCATTTTACTCAACTAAAACTTCACACATAGCTTTGTTGGTTGCTATCTCTTCTCTTGCGATGCTAGGAAACTATTTCTACTAGGAAACAAAACTTTAATTCTCGAGTAGGTCAAGGAGTAAGTTAAAGTTAGGTAGGTTACGCGTTAGGTTTTCAAAGTAGGAAGTAGGTAGAATGTTAGGCAACTGGATAGCAATCGGCAATGTTGTATGTGATGGGTTGAATAAGATGAATGGTACGATGTTGTTTGAAGTCCACGCGGTAGGCAACCTTGGGCACTAATGTGCGCGCCTCTGCCGGTGGCCTGGCGTGTCCTGTGCGCGATCTGCGCGCCGACCACTCACTGCCCTGGCGTGTGCTGCGGGTGCTGTCCTGTGCGCGTCCTTTGCGCGATCTGCGCGCTGACCACACGCTGCCCTGGCGTGTGTTGCAAGCTGGTGGCTGGGTCCTACGGGAAGTCCACGTTTGCTGCCGCCCAGGTGGACTCCTGAGTCCTGCTCCGCTTTCCTTGAGGATATGTGATATCCGCGTGGCCCTTGAGGTAGAATCTGAGTCCTGCTCCACTTTCCTTGAGGATATGTGATATCCGCGTGGCCCTTGAGGTAGAATCTGAGTCCTGCTCCGCTTTCCTTGAGGATATGTGATATCCGCGTGGCCCTTGAGGTAGAACCTGAGTCCTGCTCCGCTTTCCTTGAGGATATGTGATATCCGCGTGGCCCTTGAGGTAGAATCTGAGTCCTGCTCCGCTTTCCTTGAGGATATGTGATATCCGCGTGGCCCTTGAGGTAGAATTTGTGTGGCCCTTGAGGCATTGGCACCAAGTCCTTTGGGATGGTGTTTTGGCCATGGAAGCTGGTCGGCTTTGCAAACCGATCAGTCGCTGTGTAAGTGTGTACACAGTGTTTATTATTTGGCATGTTATGTTTTGACCTTGTACATGGCTTGATAGCTGAATATTTTGTGCTTCATTGCACTCCAGAAATATTTTGAAACTAAGTAATAACTTTAGTTTTATAAATAACAAAATATTCAGCTATGGTTTTGTGGTGTGGTAATTGTTAGTAACCTGATCTAACTTAACACAAGCTTACATGATTGAAGATGATGATGAACATTTCTAATTCAGTTCAACATTACATGTATAACCGATAATTCTGATTGATACTGGTTATCCAAAGAACCAGATTATGCCATTTCACACAACGCTGGTTGAAGAAGTCTAAAAGAAGAACGAGGATGGTGTAACAGGGCCCTATATTTTTATTACTAGACTTCTCATTTAGGTAAAGGTGAAGCCTGACTGAACTAGATGATGATGATGATGCTGACGGTGATGATGATGCTGACGGTGATGATGATGCTGACGGTGATGATGATGATGATGATGATGATGATGATGACCTGTCTTTTTGTATTTTCTTATTCCTAGCCTGAAGCTATTCAAAGTTTGTTTTGATGTAAATTTTAACCATTGTGACAAGACTTTGCTTGTGGTCGCAGGAGTGCACGCTTGCGCCCATAACATACATGTAAAAGCTACTTTACTTCAGGTTCTATTACTTTGTTGGTTTCGTTTGTCTAGCTTCAGACTACAGATGCGCTGGTTATGATTGCACTTCAAAAATGTATTTTTGTTGTGTTTCAGAGTGATCTAACTTATGATGACCAGGTTGAAGCAGATCCAGCTCCAGCGCCAGAGCTATTCTGGTGGCATCAACATGAATATTGGGCCGAGAACGTCCCAAGGTCAGGAGAGGCCGTGTTAGGTGACTCGAACACAGTCACGAAAACAGACGATGCCACGCGACGAACTGGCGACGCCGAATTGTGACGAAGACGGCACCGAGCGGCGCTGTATAAATATGCGCGGCGTGCAACGCCGCGAGGCACTTCAACGCTACGACTCTCACTGTTCACTTCGACTAAGGGCATTGTGCTATGCAGACATATTTTGTGATCTAATTGTTATTCTGTTTAATTATACCTTCGGTTATTCTGATGGTTCCAATTGCAACTCTAATATGAAATTGTTGTAGTTATGTGTCTTCTGTGTTTTCTTTATTTCCCTTCTGATTCCTAACAGTATTGTAATTGGAATGTTTGTTTGGAGGAGAGGTATTAGGTTCAGGATAATCTAGTTGCATAGTGAAACAGGAAATGTTTGTTGTGTTTATTATTGTATTCTATTTATTTATTTTAAACTTTTGTGTATATTGAACTGTAATAGTTAAAAATGTAAGTTGTTGGAATTTTGTGTACGCTAGGGATGTTTTTAAATAAAGATGGGAATAGTATTAATGGGGGGGGCAAAGTATTAAAGGATGTTGCATAACCATAGTAACAGGTTTTGATAGTCTGTACATAGTGCCATTGACGGCCCTACCGACTAAAACCTCACGATGTCCCTCTACAACGATAGTAGACAGGGCCACGGGTCCGTTTTCACACTCTACCGCAGCCCTATCTACCGACGTCCGCCTTAACAACAACAAGGCGGACCCGCCTCGGGAGGGGAAAAGCCCCCCATTCGGCTCGGGCGACGCACACGGGACAAACCAGCGCGTCACCCCACTCTCAGAGGGCCTTTGCTCTAGGGAGCAACGGATGCCCCAACATCCATCGCCCCCGGCCCTCCAAGCGGAGACGGAGTGCGAGCTCTACTAGCTCGCCTCCGTGTCCGCGTCCTCCGGAGCGGGAGCGCGAGAGCATCTCTCTCCCTCTCACGCTCCTCTTCCTCCCTCTGCGACATCACGACCTCGCAGAAGGAGACCACTGCCTGCCAAGACCCCTCGTCTTGGACCATCTTCTCTAAGATGGTCGGCAACGAGAGGTCCGTCCCTACGACCGCGACCAGAGCTTGTCGCGGTCCCTCCGTTCCGGAGCATGCCTCCAGCACGTGCTGCGCCGTCTCTTCCGCGCATCCGCACTGGAGGCATACCGGGGAAGCTTCCCTTCGGGCAACATGACACAGGTACCTCCCGAGGCAACCATGCCCCGAGAGGACCTGCGTCAGCCGGAAGGAAAGCGCCCCGTACTCCCTGTTCACCCATTCCCTCAGAATGGGCTGAACCGCCTCCAATAGCCGATTGGCCCCAGCACCCCGACGGGGGTTGGCTAGGGCCAATCGCCTACTCCAGGACTCCAGGGCCTCCTCCCTGGCGTCCAACCTCCACTGCGCGACCTCCTGCGCCACCGGCCGAAGGTCCTCCTCGCGGGCTCGCCTCCTTTGCCAATAGACCGAGGACAGAACCTCAGCCTCAAGGTCCCAAGGAAGCGAGCCCGCGAGGGCGCACGCCACCTCATGCGAGAGTGTGTGGTAGCCCCGACACACTCTCACCACCATGACCCTCTGGGCCCTGTGTAGCACGGCGGTCTCCCTCGAGTTAATCGAGCCCGCCCACACAGGTGCACCACAGAGGGCCATCGAGCGCACCACCGCCATATACAGGCGGCGGCAGCTCGCTCCTCCGCCTCCGAGATTCGGAAGGAGGCGGCCTAAAGAGGCGGCCGTCCTTACGAGCCTCGGGGCCAACTCCTCCAGGTGGGGGCCGAATCTCCATCTGCTGTGCAGTACAACGCCGAGATACTTCAGCGTCGACCGGACAGCGATGGAGACACCCCCCACCATTATGCTGCAGCCCGCAGGTGGCGCCCTCCGAGGACCATGGAAGCAAATGGCCTCGGATTTGCGGAGCGCCACCTCCAGGCCCAGCTGCCGAATCCTGGCCACCACCGAGGCAACACCAGCGGTGGCCAGTAGGGACGCCTCTCTGTATGTCGTCCCCCGGGCGGTAACCAGGGTGTCGTCAGCGTAGCAGACTACGTCGACGCCATCGAGGTTAGCGGCCCGCAGCACCCAGTTGTACCCGATGTTCCAAAGCAGGGGGCCCATTACGGACCCCTGTGGAACACCGCGTGCAACCGGGCTTCGGCCCTCTCCGTTCATCGTCGGGTAGACTACCTCCCTATCAGAGAGATAGTCCCCGACGAGGCGTTGCAGGTACTGGGGCACCCTATGGTACTCCAGTGCCGCCAGGATCGTGGTCCACGGCAGGGTGTTGAATGCGTTGGCGATGTCGAGTGACACCGCCAGCAACACCCCGCCCCTGGAGCACGCATCCTCGGAGAGGTCTCGGACGTAGGCAATGGCATCTACCGTCGATCGACCTCTCCTGAACCCGAACTGAGCATCAGCTAAGTCGGGTCCAACCACCTCCAGGTGTTTGACAAGGCGGGCAGCTACAACTCTTTCGAGGAGCTTGCCCGCCTCGTCAAGCAGCACAATTGGGCGATAGCCCCCGGGCTCATCGGCCGGCCGTCCCTCCTTCCGGAGCAGGACGAGCCGGCCGGCCTTCCACCGCATTGAGAACCTCCCCTCCCGCATACAGCGGTCAAAGAGGTCCCGAATGCGGGGTTCAAGGTGTTTTAGGGCGAGGGCCCACGCGCGACCAGGGATTCCATCTGGTCCCGGCGCCGTGTTCTTGGCCCTCATCTTCCTTACCGCGGCGCCTATCTCCCCTTCGGAAGTCGGAGGCACCTCCTCCTCCTCCACTACCTCGGCCACCTCTTGAGGCGCCGTCATGGTGAGAGGGACGAAGTCGGTTCCCGGGCTACCCGGGAACAGTCCCTCGATCACCCGCCGGAGAACCGGAGGCTGCAGAGTGCTGGTGATGGGGGGGGCCAGGGGCGAAGCTTCTGCCTCGCTAGCCTGTATGGCCTGCCCCATGGGTCCCACTCCAGGGACTCCAGCAGCTGCAGCCAGGCCTCCGCTTTTGCCTCTGAGATGGCAAGGCGGAGGGCCTTGGACGCCTCTCTATACAGGGCATAGAGGGCGTCCGCTTCGGCCTCGATTTGGCGCCTTCTTCTCCGGTACCGCTGGTACTCCCTCCGTTGGGCCACACAATGCAGCCGCAGCTCGGCGATTCTTTCCGACCACCAGTAGACCTGGCGGCGAAGATGCGATGCCCCAGCACGGGGCATGGCGGCGTCGCAGACGTGCGCCATCACCCTGCACAGGGCATATGTCTCCGCGTCCAGGCCCACTGGCTCCGAGGGAGGGGCGTTCCACGACTGCACTAAAGCCGCCTCCCTCAATACGTCCCTTTGAATTCGGCCGAGCACCCACCGCGGACCGACCGCCGAAGGCGGGGGGGCCCGTGCTACCGTCGAGGACGGGGAGACGCTAAACTGAGCATATCTATGGTCAGATAGCGTCTCCTCGTCCGTTAAAACCCCCCAGTCGCGAATACGTGGCGCGATCTCGGGGGTGGCGAATGCGATGTCTATCACCGATCCGCCATCCCGACGCACACACGTATTCGCGGTACCCCTGTTTAAAATACAGAGGCTCGTCCCCACCAGCCACTCCTCCACGGCTTCGCCTCTCGCGTCCGTCCTCGAAGATCCCCACGCCAGTGATTTGGCGTTGAGATCTCCGACGACGAGCTCTGGCCGTGGTCTACTCTGTCCGACCAGGGTCCCCACCTCGTCGAGAAACGTCTCGAATTCGGCGAGGGCCCGGTTCGGAGAGAAGTAAACACCCACGACCACCATCTCTCCCACCTGCGCAGCGATCAGTCCCCTGCCCCTAACCACTCCCCCGAAAGGAGGAGAATGGGCAGGAGACTGAGTGGTGATGGCCACCAGGCCGTCCAGGTCACCGACCCAGTCGGTTCTAGCGGGGACCCGGTACGGCTCCGCTACTACCGCGACACTTATCAACCGCTCCGCCAGAGTCTGGAGTAAAAGATCCTGGGCCCTGGCGGAGCGGTTGATATTCGCCTGGAGGAAGGTTAGGGCCATCCTAACCCTCCTCCATGTTCTCCGCCGCTACCCGTGTGGGGCGAGTCGGCTGAGACTTGGCCTTGGCCTCAGCCCCATCCTTCCTCCTACTCGCCCCTGTCTTGGTCGGGGGCTTGGCACATGCCTTGCCCCCGGAGAGGTGGTCAGCCGCCCTGCCCGCTGCTGCACACAGAGTGCAGTGCGGGGCGGCCGAACAGTCCTTGGCCTTATGGCCTTTCAGACCGCAGCGATGGCACTCATCACTGTGGTCGACCTCGGATTTGCACTGGGCCCTAACGTGGCCCAGTGCAAGACAGCGGTAGCAGCGGCGGGGTCGGACCTCTAATATCCTCACCTGCGCCGCCACCCATCCCAACAGAAGCCGGCCACCACCAGCTATAACCTTCTTGGCGGCCATTTTAGGGCACCTTACAAAGGCCGCCCCCATGCCCGCCGCACCCTTGCGGATTTCGCCGGACTTAATGTCCGACGAACCGCAGCCCCCGGCCTTGGCGAGGGCTTCTACCAACTCGGAGGGGGTGATGGAGTCGTCGAGGCCGCTGATACGTAAGTCACACGTCATACTCGGCCTCGACACTCGTACGTCATCCGGTGCCCCCTCGAAGACTTCCCTCAGTTTACCGGCTAGGGAGTCCGCTTTTTCTTCCCTCTCCGCACCGGGGATCTCCAATATGCGGGCCCCGGTGGCCGCTGTCCTCATCCTTAGGGGTGGAACCCCAAGAGCCCCCAGATTTATGCGGCTCTTTGCCTCAGCTAAAACCTTGCCATAGGACAGGCCCTTCTTCTCCGCCCCCGGCAGCAGCGTTATCACTACAGCTGCTGTGCGGGGGGGTCGGAGGCTCACCGTCCCAGTCCTTGGCTTTGGCGCTGTCTTGCCGGCCGTCTTTTTTGCGGCAGGCCTTGCTGGCGGGGCCTCCCGTGCTGTTCTGGGGGCCGCCTTTGTTGCGCCGGATGTTGATGGCGGGGCCTCCTCTGCTGTCGGGGTCTCTCGCGCTTTCCTCCTCCTTGTCACCACGTTCCACGCGTCCTGCAGTGGCGGTGGTGGTGGGGCTGCTTGAACGGCCGCAGGGCCCTCGGGCGCCTTTTGTGCCTTCGCCACTCTACTAGGGGCAGCAACTATCCTGGCGCCTTTCGCTATCCTCTCCGAGTTGCGCTTGTCCGCAGCAAGTGGCGGCCGACGGCGCTCCTCCGGCAGGAGCCTGGACTCCAGGCCCTCGAAACGGGCGTTTATCATGGTGCCCACGTGCACCATGACCTCCCGCAGTATCTGTTCGAGTCCCGGAGCCAGGGCCGAATTCGGGAACGGGACCGGGGCTGGGGCCGGGGCAGGGGCCGGGGCAGTGGCCGTAGCAAGGGCCGGGGCAGGAGCCAGGGCAGGGGCCGGGGCCGAGGCAACGGAAAAAGTGGCCTTCATCGCCACAACCTCTCTTCTCAGCTCCTGCAGCTCAGCTGACATCTTCTTGTTGGCGGCCTCCAGCCGCAACACCTCCTCCGACACCGACCGGGCCCTCAACTCTGCGACCGAGACCTTTATGGTCTCCGCCGCATCCTGGAGGACCTTGACGAACGTCCCCTTGAGGTTTTTGGATGTCTTGGCGACTTTCTGAATAGTCGCCAAGGACTCCACCACGTGCCTCTCAAGGTCCGACGCCAGGGCCTCCGCCTCTTCACTCACCGGCGCGGTGGGGTTTCTGGGGACTTTGCGAAAGGTGTCCCGCACCGCCTTCATCTTTCGCCGGTTTTCTTCGGCCAGTTCCTCCTCCACCTGCAGCCGTATTTCCTCCGCTTTTGCAGCGTTCAAAGCGGCTTTCGCTGCCGCCAGCCCGACGTAGTCCCCGGTTGTAGCCGGGCGACCACGCCCCGCACGTTCACTAGTGCCGCGCCCCATCGAAGCCGCTTTGCCCTCCGTGGGCGGGCGTCCTCGTCCGCGCCGAGCAGACGAGACCTTGGGTGACGGTAATGGGTCACCCGGGTCTTCCTCACACCGTACGCGCTTACGGAGTTTCCTCCCTCCAGAGCCGCGCGAGGACACCGTTGTCCAGCTCATATTGTCGGAGTCTTGCTCCGACGACTCCGACAAGTTCAAAACTGGGATCTCACCCACATCCAGATTGGATATGGGGGAGACACCAGTTTCCTCCACAGATTCTTCCTCCTTTCTTAACTCTCCCTCCTTCTCCTTCACCTTCTCCTTCCTACCTCTCTCCTCCGTCTTCTCACAAACATATCGACCAGTTCCCCTCCCAGATACGAAGGGGGAATTGAGCACCGTAGTGCTGCCGGATTCTCCGGCCTCATCGAGACCGGTACCGACCTGGGTTAATATTTTTTCTTGATTCGACATTTTCATGAGTTTTTTTCCTTATTTTTGAAAAGGGGTGAGGTCCCCTTTAGTGCCCTAGCGGCCGGGTTCCCCCCGACCATACATCCTATCAGCGGGCACCAAAACCTTCGGATTTGGAGACGCATATGCCCGACAGGGTGGCCGAGTTGACCCTCCCTGCCGCGCCGCAGGACTTGCAGGCCCGCCATCCCACGACCCGGAGGTCCACTGCAGCTGCCGTTACAGCTGCCCTAGTTTTTGCCCGGCAGGGTGGCCGAGTTGACCCCCCCTGCCGCGCCACCAGCCTCAAAAGGCTGCCGCCTCTGCCCGACAAGGTGGCCGGGTTGACCCTCCTTGCCGCGCCACTGACCTTGCAGGCCAGCCACCCTACGACCCGAGGGTCCACTGAGCCCCTAGGACTCCTCCTCCTACGGTCCCTCTTCGGACCATACTGGACGGCTCAAAAGAGCACGTCCCACCTACCCGGCGGAGTAGGAAGCTCCTTTCCTCCGCCAAGCTCCATCCGGAGTGCTCTATGCTGCTCATAGAGACACTCGGAGGAGCCTTCGTGTCGGGTTTTCGGCCACCGCTAACAAGATCCCACAAAAGTGAAAAGTTATTAGCGGTGGGAACCAGGGTGCACCGGCCTACCATGCTTCCGTTCCCCCAGGACGAATCCCAGGGGAAGTGAAACACGGCTTCAAGGCTCACTAGGAGGTAACCCGACCACGTCACCCCCAACCTAACCTAACCTAACCTAACCTTTTTTTTTTTTTTTTTGCTGTCGAGGGGGAAATCTTCAACAAGATACCCTATCACCTTTTTGGGTGTGATAGGGTTATGTGAGGTTGCCGGGACTCCGACCGACTCACTAAAACCCCCCCGGTGGCCATCCTCTGCGCATGTCAATGGGCTCCGGGATCTCCATGGGAACGCACCGGTGCCCATCTCGCGCGGTGCCCTTTCGGGCCCGTCCCGTGGTTGGCCCAAAAAGACCAACCACAAACACTCCCTCCAAATTGTGGCAGCACAGGGTCCACACCATGCTGCCACCGTCCACGGGCTCGTAGGAGGGTGGCCGGGGCCCTCACCCCAACCACCACGCGAGCCCAGCGACATCCATCTCTTTCACCACAAAGTCGCGAGAAAAACCCACGACTTTGTGGAGAAAGAGAGAGATGGCACCTCCTTCCAGGCCGTCTTCTACCTTCCAAGCATAGTTCAGAGTGCTCGCAACTGACTACGCCCGGAAGGTAGAGAAGGCAAAACACCTCGTCGCCGTTTATTCCCGCATTTGTTTCCGATACCTGACAAAAACAAACGCGAGAACAAACAGCCCTTCCCTGCCGTCTCATCATCCAGGCACAGCAGGGAGCCGCTCTGCCTGGGTGATGAGGAGGCAGCGCCTCTCCGTTGCGAGTGGCGTCACACTCGAAATTCGAGTGTGCCACCAGTCGCAAACAGAGGCACTCCACCTCGCCCATCGGGCACCTCACAACGGCTCTCACACTGTGCCCTCTGCTAATCAGAGGGACACGCGGAGAGCCCCTTCCCGCCCCAAAATGGGGAGAACACCTCAATAGTTGGTGTCAGCGTGATGGTCGGCTCGCTCTTTACCTCATTATCCAGATGAAGAGCCAACCCACCACCACCCCAACACCAACCTTCCATCCCGTTCCGTTCCATCGTGTTCCGTTGGCGGTCTTTTTCCGTGTCACTGCACTCTCATTATACAGTGACCTGGAGAGAGACCGCCCGCCAAACCTCCGTCGTATCCTCCAGATGAATGAGACCCTTCACCTAGAGGATACGAAGGAAACGCCTCCCCGTTTGCAAGTGGAAACACACTCGCGTCGAGGCCCGAGTGCATCACCAGTCGCAAACAGGGGTCCCTACACCTACGCCCGCAAGCGGGCCCGTCCCTACCGCACCCCAAACCGCCTTTGAAGCACCACCCCACCCAGATTCCCGCAAGAAGACTGACCCATACAGCCGGCCCGCGGGAACCGAGCAGGACGACACCGCGCCAACAGTCCGGGGCACGGGCCCTACAACCCGCACGGCCCAAATGGACCGTGAAGGCGCCTGGTGGTTTTTGTTACGTCTATTTCAGAAGGAAATAGACCAATAACAGGCAGCAACCACGTGAAGGATGACCACCAGACTTGCCTTGAGGATCAACGACTGTTGCGCTCCTCTCAAGACCATTCGCCTCCTCACCCGCTCGCGGAGCGGGCAAGGAAGGCCCGTATTTATCCAAAACCGGAGCTAGGCCAAACCAACTATTAATGGATAAACACAGACCCGCCCAACCTAACCTTTTTTTTTTTTTTTTTTTTTTTTTTTTTTTTTTTTCGCTGGGAAAATGCATTACGCATACCACCCCGTCGGGGGACGGGATGGTTATGTGGGACTCCCCGGGACTAGCCCGGTATACCCACTAACAACCCAGCGGCACACCCGCATCGTCTGTATGGAGGAGGACTGGGAAACCGGCAGAGCCTTTACATCCAGTCCCCCACCGACGACCGCCCGCCTTTACAGCGGGGCCTTCATGCCCCACCCAATTGGGAGGGGCCCGGGAATGATCGTGACTTTGTCATTCCCGCCTCACATGGGTGGTGAAAGTGCAATGCGGGCGAAGGTGCCCCCGCACCTGTCACCCGCTATTCACCACCAGGAGGGAGAAGACGGCCCAATCGCCTTCTCCCACCTCTTCTTCGCCTACGGAGCGGAGCCGCAAGGGGATCGTCCTCTCGCGCACGCTCCGCCGCCTCCTTCAGGGAAATTACTTTCTCACAGAAGGAGGCGACCGCTGCCAACCTAACCTAACCTAACCTTTTTTTTTTTTTTTTTTTTTTTTTTTTTTTTTTTTTTTTTTTTTTTTTTTGTCTTCAGAGGGGAAATTCATTTACGAATAAACCGGTCCGGGGGGACCGGAATTATGTGGGACTCGCCGCCCTGAAAAGGGCAGAATACCCACTAAAACCCCTCCGGTGTCCCTCTCTCGCCATGCTTGCCAGACCACGGGAACGAAATCCTTCCGCAATCCGACTGGCGATGTTAATGCCTCTCATACTGGGCGGCTATAGCCGCCATCTCAATCAATCATTCATCATCTTCCCCTCCCCCTGGAAGGGCTGCAAGCTGCACAGACACGGCGTGGTGACCGCGGCTGCGCAGTGCGCCCTTCCCTGGGCGGCAGCGCAACTCTTGCACATTCACCGCCCCATTCCTCCACCCATCACCTTTAATTCTCACTCACACCTCATGGCTTCATGGCCCTTGGCCCCATGGCCCACATCCGCCGCCGTTCAGGAACACTTGTACGACGTCGGATCCCTGGAATAGGGGAACTCTTCGAGACGTGAGGTCCGCCCCTAGGGACCTCGCGCTCGAAGATCACACAAACCATATGGCTTCATGGCCCACATTCATCAATTCACTCACTCAATTCACGCACCTCATGCATCCATCCCCTAACCGTCAAATCACACTTACGGGACTCGACGGTTTTCCCCCGATTGGCGTCCAGCACCCGTCCTGTGCCGCCGGCGCTCTCGCCTCTCAAAGCGCGCATCGGGGTCACGCTCACGCCATCTCTCTGCCTCCTCCTTGGCATTCATCACCACCTCTGCAAACATGGACACGGCATCCCACGCACTCTCACTGTCTACCATGGAGCGCACAATGGTCGGCAGCGACAGATCCGCGCCAACCACCGTGACCAGCTCTGCCCTCTCTGCTGCCCAAGCCGAGCACTCTGCCAGCGTGTGGTGCGCTGTATCCTCAGGGCACTCACAGTGGTGGCACTCTGGCGTGGGCTCCACCCCCACCACCCTCCACAAATACCTCCCGAAGCAGCCGTGGCCCGAAAGGATCTGTGTAAGGTGGAAGGAGAGGACCCCGTGCCTCCTCGTCACCCAGCGCTCCAGGACCGGCCGCACCGCCTCAATGGTGTTGTGACCAGCGGAGGGCTCCTCAAGCGCCCTCATCCACCGCACCAGAAGACGCCTGCGTGCGCTCCTACGCCATCGTAACATCCCTTCCCTTGGAAGCGGCTCGCCCGTTGCCCGGTGCTCAGCAACTCGGTCATAAACCGCAGTGAGCACGCGAGCGTCCAACTCCCAAGGTAGGCAGGCAGCGAGCACACATGCCGCCTCGAAGGAGACGGTGCGGTAACCACGCACCACCCTGAGGCAAATAGCCCTCTGCGGCCGATGTAGGAGAGCCTTGTTGACCCGTCCCAGAGCATCCTCCCACACGGGTGCTCCATAAAGTGTCATTGACCGTACCACCTGCACATAAAGACGTCGACAGGCCGCATTCGGCCCGCCGACGTTCGGCAATAGGCGACTCAGGGCACCGCATGTTGCCATGAGGCGCGGGGCGAGCCGACGGAAATGCTCGCGGAATGATAGACGGGGATCAAGGATGATGCCGAGATAGCGCATAGCTTTCCCGACATCGATCCACACCCCACCCACCATCACGCGAGATCCGACCGGCGGCCCCCTCCGCGGACCATGAAAGCACAGGGCCTCGCACTTCGGTAGAGCTACCTCCAGACCAAGTCGCCGTATGCGCTCCAGCACACACTGAACGCCCTCCGTCACACGCGCAGCTGCATCATCAAAATCGATGCCACGAGCCGTGACCAGCGTGTCATCTGCGTAGCACGTTACGCTCACACCGTCCGGTAGCGTGCCCCGCAACACCCAATCGTACCCGATGTTCCACAGAGTTGGTCCGAGGGCCGAGCCCTGCGGAACACCACGCGTCATCGGTTTAGCCTCCCAGGCCACCCGCGTCGGGTACCGGACCTCCCTCTCAGAGAGGTAGGCTCCGATGATCCGGCGCAGGTACCCCGGGAAGCCATGGTACCTGAGTGCCTCCTCAATACAGCTCCATGGGAGGGTGTTAAAGGCATTCGCTATGTCTATGGAAACTGCCAATAACACCTGCCGACTCGCAATCACCTCCACCGCCATCCCCTTCACCCTGCGGATCGCATCGATGGTGGAGCGGGCGCGCCGGAACCCAAACTGTGCATCAGAGAGGTCCGGTCCCACTCCCTCCATGTGTCGTACAAGACGGGCGACCAGGACACGCTCGAAGAGCTTGCCCGCCTCATCCAACAGCACAAGCGGCCGGTAGGCAGAAGGAGAGTCCTCCGGCCGGCCATCCTTCTTCAACAGGACCAGTTTCCCCACCTTCCATTGGCGAGGAAACTGACCCTGCACCAGGCACGCGTTAAGCAGTGCCCTGAACCTCTCCTCGAGAGGGTCAAGGGCGATGATCACCGCGCGCCCCGAAACTCCATCTAGACCTGGGGCTTTTGTGCGGCCACGCAGCCGAAGCAGCGCCACCCCCAACTCCACCGACGTCACTTCCGGTACCTCACCGTCATCATTCGCCTCGTCAGCTCCCATTTCATCCGGCCGCTCCATCGACGGGGGGGCTAAGGCATCCGCAGGTGGGAACAAAACTGAGACCACCCGGTCCACCATCTCTGGCTGCAAACTCCGGGTGAGCGGCGGCGCCCACGGCCGAAGCTTATCCCTCACCATCCGGTACGGGCGACCCCACGGATCCGCGTCGAGCGTGCTGAGGAACTCCTTAAAACTGGCATCCTTGGCCGCCGCTATGGCGGAAGACAAAGCCTCAATGCAGTTCCTATACGCCGCATATAGGCGGTCCTCCTCCTCCAGATCGCGATGGCTGCGGCGACGGCTGCGGGTATATGCACGCCTCGCACGAACGGCATCAACCCGCAGTGCCGCAATCTCCGCCGACCACCAATATATGTGACGCCAGGGAGCATGTGGTCCAAGGCGAGGCATCGCTGCATCGCAGGCGCGCGCTAGTGCGCCGCGGATCCACTCAGCCTCCTCCTGAACGTTCACCTCTCCGACACCATCGGCGGGCCCCAACGCCCAGGCCTCAACCTCCGCAGCCTCCAGCAGTAGCTCACGGTCCAGCTTCCTAAGGGCCCAGCGAGGTGGGTCACCCGGTAGGGGACACCATGGATTGACTGTGGCTGTGGAAAGAGCCGAGATATCGAACCGTACATACCGGTGATCCGACAGCGTTTCCACTCCTTCCAAAACCTCCCAATCAGAGATGCGGCGCGCAAGGGCTGACGTTGCAAACGTGACATCCACGATCGAACCTCCCGTCCGCCGCACGCACGTATGGACACCCCCATGGTTTAGCACGGAGAACCCACCTGCAACAACCCAGTTTTCCGCTTCCCTACCGCGCGCATTCGCCACGGGTGAACCCCACATAGCCGACTTGGCATTGAGGTCCCCGGCGATCAGCACATGGTGGGAGCGACGACCAGCTACCAACGTCTCCAGCTCACGCAGGTACTGCTCAAAGCGAGCGAGCGAAGCGTTCGGGGAGAAGTAAACGGCGACGATGAGCGTCTCGTCCACCTCCCCAGCGACCCACCCACTCCCTTTCGACACCCGCTCCAGCGGAATTGCCCCGGCAGTCGTCCGGGTGACTATGGCGACAGAGCCATCATCATCACCAACCCAGCCTCCATACAACGGTACCCGGTAGGGCTCCGCAACAATCGCCACATGAATCTGCCACTGCGCTAGGGTCTGGACCAGCAGGTCCTGGGCCCGAGCGCAGTGGTTAAGGTTCGCCTGCAGGAACCTGGACGCCATCTAAGATATGGTTTCCATGTTGACCACCTCAGTCCCCGCCCCTGCACCGGAGGGCGTCGGGTACATGGGCTGAGTCAAGACCCTAGGGCCACCGCTCACCCCTGGCACTCCTCGTCTGGTCGGTGCAGCACACGCCTTGGTGCCAAACCGATGTTCCGCAGGCCTGCCCGCCGCCACGCAAAGGGTGCAGCGTGGCATGGCGTGGCAGGCACCGGCCTTATGGCCGGGCTCACCGCAGCGATAGCATTGGTCGCTGCGGTCCTCTTCGGACGGACATAGTGCACGTGTGTGGCCAGGCTCCAGGCATTTAAAGCACCGGAGTGGCCGCGCCTCGAGCAACTCCACCCGAGCTGAGCCCCATCCGACGGCTAGACGACCCGCCACAAGGATCGCCCTAGCAGCGAGCACCGGGCATCGAACCCAGGCCGCACACGAGCCGTACCGACCAGGGCGCACTTCGCCGCAAGTGACCGCAGCCACCTCACATGCGCCCGCACGTGCTACCGCTGCAGCGACCTCTGACGCAGTGACCGAGTCATCGAACCCGGACACCCGCAGCTCCGCAGTCTTAACTGGTCTCGATACCCTCACCATGTCCGTGGCGAGCTCCTCCATCAGTCGACGAGCCAGCGCGTCTGCCTTGGTACTAGCCACGGCACCGCCACCCGCCACCTCCAGCATGCGCGACCCCGTTAGCCGAGCGCTTGAAATTCACACGCGATATTTCCAGGGAGCCGAGGTTTACCTTTGCTCGCGCCTCAGCAATCACCTGTGCGTACGTCACACCCCTCTCCACCGCTGCGGGCTGCAAGGTGAGGACCACAGCAGCAGAGCGCGGTGGGCGCAACTTGCGCGCGGCTAGCTGGCCAGGCGGCAGCGCTGGCGGCAGACTCCGGGTCGATCGGCGTGGCCCCTCCACAGTCCACCCCTTAGCAGGCGTGGAGGACGAGGCGTGCCCCACAAGCTCTGCATCGGGCACACGGCGCCCCGCCATCGTCTTTCTCTTACCTCCACGGCGCCTACGGCGCCGAGCGGGAGTCACTTCATTCTCAGCTAGCACCGCAGTTGCTGCAGGCCGAGGTTCAAGTGCAGGGGAGGACTCGACGTCCACCACCTCAACCTCCATGTCTGAGTCTGAGGCCTCCACAACCACCGGTACGGGCACCACAGCAGGCGCGGCACGCACCGGGGCCACAGCTAGCCCAGAAGCTCTGGCGGGCGCAAACACTCGCACCGGGACCGGGACACTAGAAGGGGCGCCCGCACAGGCCCGGGACACAGGTCGTGCAACATGCTCCGGAGTGCCATCAGATTGCGTAGCGCGCACCGTACTGGCACGGCCAGGAGGCGCGACACGCACCAAAGCGCCAGCAGAGGGCGCCACGCGAGTCATCGCGGGGCGCCCAGCCGCAGCCGCATAAGTGACGCGCCTGTCGGCAGCAAGTGACGGCCGCAATCGCGTCTCTGGCAAGAGCCTACTCTCAAGGGACTCAAGCCGGGCGTTCACCATGGTCCCCACCTGTAACATAATCGCTCGGTTGCGTCCCTCTTCGTCCACCGGCACCGCGTCAGCGGCGACAGATACGGTGCGGCGCATGTTTTGGATCTCCTCCCTGAGGATCTCCATGTCACGCCGCATCTCAACCAAATCGGCGCGGAGCCGGCCATTCTCCTCCACCAGTAGGCGGGACTCTTCCGTGACCGTGCGACTGCCAAGCTCAGCGATTGCATCCGAGATGGACGCAGTCGCCACCTTGAATTCGCCTAGCAGCTCACCCCTAATGCTTTTGGATTTGCGGCCTACATCCGCAATATATTCAACCGCCTTGCACGCCTTGCTTACAAGGTCAGCCGTTGTGGCCGACCCAAGTACGTCCCCCACCAACGCCGGCGACGCCGCACGTCGATATGAGACCGTCTGGTTTGCCACCTCCCGCTCGGTGAGCTCCGCGCGTTTCACCTCTTTTATCTCACCTGCCGTCATGCGACCGCGACTTGCACCGCGGCGGGCCGTGATGCTGCGCGTCGTCACACGCGCCACCTTGTCAACAAATGGGCCAACGTCCAAGTCCGAGTCCCACGACCCGTCCGACCCGTCCTCTTCTTCAAGACGCCTCTTCGAAAGTGACCGCGCCTGCCACAAGCTGCCGCTCGTCGACGCAACGATGGCAGCTGGCAAACAACCGCGAGCAGCAGTCGCGGGTGCCGCTTGCGCCACACCAGCCGCAGGCCGCACCACGGGTGCTGCCGCCGTCCGCACACTTGTGCCAGCCCCAGGCGCCGCACTGGCCGCGGCCCGCGCTGCGGGCGCTGCCACCATCCGCGCACTCGCGCCAGCCCTGGGCGCCGCACCGGCCGCAGCCCGCATTGCGGGTGCCGCCATCATCCGCACACTCGCGCCTGCCTTGGGCGCCGCGCCAGCTAAGGGCCTCACCGCGGGTGCCGCCGCCGTCCTTGCGCCAGCCCTGGGCACCGCGCCGATAGCGGGCCGCAATGCAGGCGCCGCTGCCGTCCGCCCACTCGCGCCAGCTCCGGGCGCCGCGCCAGCCACGGGCCGCACCGCAGGCACAGCAGCCGTCCGCGCACCCACGTCCTTTCCAGGCGCCGCAACAGCCGCAGCTCGCACCATAGGCATCACTTCCGTCGCGTCCAACGCGACCGCGCCAGCGTCGGTCCACTCAGACTCGGACTCAGACGGCGCCCTTGTCTCAGCCGTATCCATAACGACACGCAAACACACACTTTGTATACGAGTTTGAGGTTGTAACCTCAAACTCGTACACAAAGACAAAAGTAAAAACAACAAAAGAAAAGGCTGGGATCACTCACCCAGACACTCCCCTAGCCCTAAAAAGGGCAGTTTGTCCGCAATTCAGCACACACAAACCCTTTTCTGCCACGCAAACAAGCAAAAATTGAAAACACAACCGCTCGCTACGCGACCACAGACAGCTGTCAACCTAACCTAACCTAACCTTTTTTTTTTTTTTTTTTTTTTTTTTTCCCAGGGGAAATCCTTTATGGATACCTTTCAGCCCGGGGGGGGTTGAAAGGTTATGTCGGACTCATCTGATACCGACTAAAACCCCTGGGGTGTTTCTACACTCCCTTTTGCTGGGGTAGCGGGAACTATTATAATCTTCCGCGTCCCCGGCAGCGTTGGTCTATTTGGACCCCGTCTCTTGCATGCAATAATAACAAGCACCTACTTATGGGGTGCGCGGAAACACCACACGAACCACCTTGGGCAATTAAACTCGGCAGTAGACTCCCCCAAGTCTACCGTCGAAGCCCTAGCTATGGGGGTTGGAGGGGAACGTCAGAGAGCCTTCTTCTCCTACGTCTTACTCTCCGGCTGCGTATCAGGAGGTTGGAAGAGATCTCTCTTTCCCTCTCTGCAGCTTCCTTCTGCACCATAACTAGTTCGCAGAAGGATGACACCGCATCCCACGATGTTTCTTCTTCCAGCATTGATTTAATCAATGCTGGAAGAGAGAGATCGTCCCCTACTACAGCGACTAGGGTACGGCGCTCATCGTCCCAGGCAGGACACTCCTCGAGTGTATGTTGCGCCGTATCTATGTCACACCTACAGTTATGGCACTCGGTCGTCGGTTCCCTTTGGGCTATTCGACACAGGTACTTTCCAAAGCAGCCATGCCCTGTCAGCACCTGCACCAGCCGAAAGGAAAGCGACCCGTGTGTCTAGTTCAACCTAACCTAACCTAACCTAACGTCATCCAGTGTCCAGAACTTACCACAACCAACATTGCGGTGGTAAAGTTACAAACTAGTGCCTGGGAAATCACCGTGGTTTCATTTTACTTTGAACCTACAGAGCCAATACAGCCATACTTGGACCAGCTGCAGGAGATAACAAAAAGGGTGGGTGTTGGAAAAATCCTGATTGGGGGTGATGCAAACGCGAAGAGTGCCTGGTGGGGCAGTAAGAAAGAGGACGATAGGGGGGAAGACATGGCCGGAACCATAGAAGAGATGGATATGCAGGTGCTCAATGAGGGCAACACTCCGACCTTCGACACAATTAGAGGGAACAAAGAGTACTCGAGCTTTGTGGACGTCACGGCTTGCTCAACGGATTTACTGGGCCTAGTTGAAGACTGGAGGGTGGATGAAGGTCTGACGAGTTCTGATCACAACGCAATTAGATTTAAAATTAGATTAACGAAAGCAAAGGGCATAAGCATTAAAAGAACTACACGAATTTACAATTGCAAAAAAGTCAATTGGAACCAGTTTCGTGAGAAACTGGCCCTGTTAAAATTAGAAAATAACATTAATATAGAGGAAATAAACAAAATTAATAGCAAAAATGAGTTAGAGCAAATAATTATATTGTACATTAAAATAATAACAAAAGCATGCAATAGCAAAATTCCAAAAATAAAATCAAAAAGTAAAATCAACTTACCCTGGTGGTCAGAAGAACTCGCCCGGCTGAAGAAGGAGGTCGTCACGAAGAAGCGAAGAATCCGTTGTGCAGCGCCAATCCGAAGGCAGAAGGTTATCGAAGAGTACCTGCAACAAAAAGAAAGGTATGAGCAGCAGGCAAAACAGTCGCAGATAGAAAGCTGGAAGGAATTTTGTGGGAGGCAGGATAAGGAGAGTGTGTGGGAGGGAATATACCGTGTAATTGGAAGGACTACTAGGCGACATGAGGACTTGCCCTTGGTTAAGGGAGGGAAATCTCTAAATTCTAAGGAATCTGTGGATGTGCTTGCTGGGACATTTTATCCGGATGATGGGAAGGAGAGTGATAATGAAGAACACATAAGCGTCAGAAAGCTGGCTGAACAAGTAAACGGTAGGGAGTATGTTGAGGATCATGACCCACCGTTTACTCTAGAAGAGGTGAATTTCGCTGTAAAAAGCTTCAATCACAAAAAAGCTCCCGGTTCTGATGGCCTTACGGCAGATATCTGCATGCACGCCATAATGGAAACCCCCGAAATTTATTTATCGCTAGCCAACAAGTGCCTGGAACAGAGCCACTTTCCAGATGTTTGGAAAGAGGCAATTGTAGTGGTTTTACGGAAACCAGGAAAGGAGTCTTACACCGATCCAAAATCTTATAGGCCTATAGGATTGCTTCCAGTCTTGGGAAATTTTTTTGAAAAAATGCTTATGACTAGAGTAAAATGGCACATACTCCCAAAAATAAGTACTCGCCAATTCGGATTCATGCCCCAAAGAAGCACGGAAGACGCCCTCTATACCCTGATACAATACATACGCAGCAAAGTGAGCCAGAAAAAACTTGTCACAGTGGTATCTTTGGACATAGAGGGCGCCTTCGACAGTGCCTGGTGGCTGGTTATCAGAGTCCGATTGGCTGAGGAAGGTTGCCCAGTAAATGTGAGAAGGGTCGTCGATAGCTACCTTGAGAATAGAAAAGTGAGAGTCCGGTACTCTGGTGAGGAGTCTATAAGGCAAACCACCAAAGGATGCGTGCAGGGATCTATCGGGGGCCCAATTCTTTGGAATTTGCTTATTGACCCTTTGCTGAAGGGGCTGGAGCAGCGAGGAGAATATGTCCAGGCTTTTGCAGATGATGTGATACTGGTCTTCGACGGCAATACGGCACTGGAGGTCCAAGGACAAGCCAATGCCACTCTTGCCTATGTCCGGGAGTGGGGTATCAGAAATAAGTTAAAGTTTGCTCCGCATAAGACAACTGCGATGATTGTAACGCGGAAACTTAGGTTTGATACACCGCTCCTGAGGATGGGCGGTATTGGCATTGGCATGTCCAAAGAGATCAAGATCTTGGGGCTCATAATTGACGAAAAACTGACGTTCAACCAACACTCCGCGAACGTCTGCGGGAAGGCTCTGAACTTATACAATTTATTTATTTACTTTAACTAGAACGGCAAGGTAACCAATTACACTAATTAAACACAATCTCAATAAAAATAACATTAGTCAAAACATCATAAAAAAAACAGAATAATAATAATAAAAATATAAAAACAATGTCAAAAATAATAATGCCAAAAATAATGTCAAACAGCAACTTTCACACATTCTTCTCACAGTACCCCAGGCACTCCGCCAGAATCATCTTCCATCCATCCACAAACACATCAAAATCAGAGCTCGCATCCAGGAGAGCATTAGGCACAGAGAGGGTACGCGGGATGGGCGACTGGGCACGCGCTACTGTACGGCAAAACGGCTCCGAGAACAATTTGTGACTCCTGCCTCTACTGTAGTTATTGGGGACGTACAATCGCGTTAGCTCATCATGGATGTCAGGGGCATCAATATTTCCACGAAGAACCTTAAACATAGTTATTAGCTGACCATTGGCTCTCCTCACCTCTAAACTGTTATAACCTAAGCAGCCAAGGAGGAACTTTGTCGGGTACATGTATGGATAATAGCCATATAAACGCTTATAGAGGAAGCGAAGAAAAGCCTTTTGCACCTTCTCAAGCAAAAGCGCATAACTACTTTCATGTGGGTGCCATACACAGGAGCTTGCTTCAAGCTTGCTGCGGACTAGGGCACTAAAAATTAACTTTATGACATGATCACTCCGAAAGTCTCTACAATTTCTTAGGACAAAGCCTAGCCTACGGAAAGATTCCTTGGCTACCGCGGCAATATGGTCGTGGAAAGTTAGCTTTCGGTCGAACGTGACACCCAGGTCTTTAGCTTTAATAGATCTCGTAATAGGATTGCAATCCAACTTATACTGAAAATCGATAGGGTGCCGCATACGACCAAAAGTCATGGCACAGCACTTCGAGAGGTTAAACTCCATTCTATTTGTTACACCCCAGTCATAAACCGCGTCCACATCACGCTGGAGGTTCAGGCAGTCACCCACAGACTTTATTTCTGAGACCAACTTCAAATCATCCGCATACAGGAGACACTTCGCATGCTTAATGAAAGATGGAATATCGTTGATCATCAGAATGAAGAGAAGAGGTCCGAGAATAGACCCCTGACTGACCCCTGAACGCGTGTGATACGGGGGAGACTCATAGACACCCAGCCTCACATATTGCTGCCGATCCCGCAGATAGTCCGCAATTAACCGAAGTAACCCTGGAGCAAAACCCAAAATGCTCAATTTCGCAAGAAGAATATCATTATTGACCCGGTCGAAAGCTTTGCGGAAATCAAAGTAGAGAACATCTACCTGACCACCGCGATCCATCCTTGCCGATATGAAGTCAACAACAGTCAGTAAATTTGTGTTGACTGACCTCATTTTCCTAAAGCCATGCTGCTCATTGCATAGATACTGCTCCACTTGCCTGTAGATCTCTTTATGAACAATGCGCTCAAAAACTTTCGCTGGCGAAGACAGTATTGCAATCGGCCTATATTCCTCAACAGATGATTTCTTGCTACTCTTAGGAATAGGTGTCACCCTAGACAACTTCCATTGCGCCGGATATACTCCAGTGGCTAGAGCCAAATTAAAAATATGGCAAAGTGGGTGAACAAGAAACTCTAAACCCTGTTTTAAAAACCACGATGGAATGTTATCCGGCCCAATAGAGCTGCCAGGTTTAAGGCTTTTGATACCATAAGCTACGTCACTAAGGGAAAACTCGAAAATGTTTACATAATTGCTGGATTTAACCATATCATGCTGGTTAGTGCTCTCAGCATCCAACCGTGGCACATCAGGAAGAAAAACACTCGCAAAAAACTTCGCAAAAACAACAGAGGCCTTAACACCGCTAAAACTCTCACCTTCATATAAAATAGAAGGCTCGAACCCCCCTTTAGATCGGAGACTCGAGACATGCTGCCAGAACCCACGAGGATTTGCGACGATATTGTCCTCAATGCATTTCAAATATGCCTCATGCGCGGACGAAATGCGAATCTTAAGAGATGCTCTAAGGTCAGAAAAAGATTTGTAAGACTCCAGACAATTACCTCGCTTCCAGCCAGAGTGTAATTTAGCCTTACATCTAGTGTCCTGAATTATATCACTTGTAAACCACACAGGATAGCGTCCACTTGATGAGCTTTTACGACGTTTCCTGGGAATGCAAATGTCAAACAAACTATAAATAATGTCATAAAATTTTTCAGTGCTCGATCGCACATCGTTAGAGTTAAAAACCTCACACCAAGAGGTGTCAGAAAGCAATTCATATAGAAGATGGTAATCAGCTTTAATAAAATTCCAATCTTTGGAAGGGTCAATATTGCTCGGCTCAACGCGATCACGATGACGAGCTGAGGCAGTAACAATCATAACATCCAGGGGAGGATGAGGGGCGTCAATTTTCACAACACCGTCCGTGGCTCGGACTCGCGTCTCATGCACATCACTGCTCTCCTGGACCAAGACAATATCTAACATTCCTCCATACGCATTAGGCACACAATTCATCTCAGTCAGATTACAAAGAGTCAAGAAGTAACAGTAGTAATTATTTACATGCACTGATGCGCTATTTAAATTAATGTCACCTATTACGAAAACAATTCCCTTAACATCGTTGATAAAGCTTTCTAATTTACAAAACCACTGCATATAGTCCTCGTCCTTTGCACTTGGCTTGATATAAACCACACATACAGAAACCCTGCGACCGTGCCAGAAAAAACTCGCCCATAGATCTTCACCAGACTCGGTTTCAAGCTCAGGCTGCCGACACAGCACGATTGGTGGGCGCGCAGCAAGCAGTACTCCTCCACACGCGGTCCTTCTGTCACGCCGCAGTATACTCCAATCCCCGATCGTCACCTCAGAGTCCTCCACGGACACATCCAAAAAGGTCTCCGTAGCAGCCACCAGATCATGCTCCAGTAAGAGAAGGCTATTCCTCCAAGTCTTCAGCTTGGTCTTGAGACCGCGTACATTTTGATAAAAAACATTGAGGCAGGAATTTTTCTTACTTTGCATCCGCTTGGCTCCGAAAGAGCTTTGGGTTTGGAAGAACCTCGCATTCGCCGTGCAAGACCGTCGGGCCACGAAAGGGCTGAGAGACAGGGGAAGATCCAACAGTAGCACGCTCCTTAATTGAGCTACGAGGTGTCTCGTAGACTGAAGAGTTCTTCATCGGTCTTCTCAGGTTGAACCAGACCTTTATTCTAGCGTTAACAGGCCAAACATCAGGAGATAGGCACGCTTCATAGCAGTCATCAGGGACAGATAATTTGAAGGACCTATAATTACCCTTAGGAGTGAGCTCTTCCACCGTGCATGATCCCACCGGACATAGTTGACGTAGATATTCGCGAACTTCCTCGGCACCAGACTCCATATTCCACAAGTGAATGTATTTCTTTATCTCAACTGCCTTTAAGGTAGTCATTAGGGGATTGGCAGTGCCGCACTTAGATGTATTTCGCCGGCTTTTCCTCCTAACATCAGTCCACTTCTGTTGCTGATAATCACGTGCTGCTTCCGAGGTGCAAGCAGCTTGGCTCGAGACGTCAGCAGCGATTAAAGGGCTCAACGGCTTCAGTGCAGGAGGCGAGGGAAGCTTAACACACATAGGCTTAGCTACAGCTCCAACCACCTTTCCTTTCCATTGCGGCTCCTGGTTACGGACGTCTGAAGAAGCGACCGAGGCAGGCACCAGAGGCTGGTGTTTTGGTGCTTTCGCAGCACCTAAGACCTTCGAACTGGAGCCCTCATACTTCACAAGCAGTTGTCAAGAGCAGCCAAGATCAGCTGGGGCCTTCACCCAGAAGTGATCCGTACTATTTACTTGTCTGTCGTTGAACCAGTCGTCATGTATGCAGCTAGCGCCTGGGCACCTGCAACAGCTAAATTGGGAGTACAAAAACTGCTGAACACTGTACAAAGGGGATTTGCTCAGAAATTATGCCGAGCCTACCGTACAGTCTCCCTTAACTCAGCACTTGTACTGGCTGGCATACTGCCACTCGACCTCAGAGTACAAGAGGCAGCCGCCCTGTACGAGGCAAAGAGAGGAGTCACCCAGTCAGCACAAGGAGATAGGGAGGTGGAGAAAATGCCAGCTTTCGGTGAACAACCTCATCCAGCCGAGCATATGGGCCTGGAATTCATATGCCTGGAAGACCAACAGCAGGTGACAACCTACAGCGATTACGCAGTTAGGATGTTCACGGATGGTAGCAAAATTGATGGAATGGTCGGAGCTGCACTGTCCGTATGGAATAGTGAAGCCGAAATCAAATCTCACAAATTGAAACTGCCATCCTACTGCACTGTCTTCCAGGCTGAATTATTGGCCATATGCAAAGCCACTGAGGAAATTTTGACAAATCCAGCCGCACACTTTGCAATATACAGTGACTCAAGATCATCGCTCCAGGTAATAACGAACAACGGCTCAAGAAATCCACTTGCTGTAGAAATTCGAAAGAATTTAAAGGAGAGCAAGGCCCAAAACAAATGTGTGGCTTTGTTTTGGATCAAAGCCCATGCCGGATTGGAGGGTAATGAGCGGGCGGATGTACTCGCTAAAGAAGCAGCTCTAAAGCTGAAGAGGAAACCCCATTATGATGCTTGTCCTGTTTCGTTCGTCAAGCGACAAATCCGAAAAGGAACTCTTGACGAATGGAACAGAAGATACAGGACCAGCCAAAATGCGGGAATTACAAAAATCTTCTTCCCAGATGCTATAAAAGCATTTAAGATAGTTAGGAATATAGAGCCAACTGGTGTGCTTACGCAGGTTATGACGGGGCATGGTGGGTTTTCGGAGTACTTGGCTCGGTTCAAGTGCAAAGAGGACCCATCATGCTTCTGCGAACCTGGAAAAGACCAAACTGTCCAGCATATACTTTTTGAATGCCCCGCCTTTGGGAAAGAAAGATATGATGCCGAGCATAAATATAACATAGATTTAAAATTGGAAAATATAAGTGAATATATAAGCGATAAATGTAAAAGACGAGATGTAATAACCTTTTGTATAAATATAGCAAAAAATGTAATATTAAAAAATAAAGATAAATAAAATTGTTGAACATATATATGAATATATATATATGTATAAAGTCAGCCATAAAACAAATAGACTTAAAGTATTTTTTTTGTAATAGGATAAGGAAAATACTGTTAATCATAAATTTACGTCTACTTAATTAACTATTTATGTACAGTTGGAAGTCCCGAGAGGGCAACGAAATGAAAATGTTTATTTGTTGAAATTTAAATATAAGAAAATAAGGTCTGAAAATAACTATTTGTATAAGTAAATAATAAGCAGTTAGATAAATTATGATGAATATATATTAGTGAATATATATATCATGCATAAATATAAATAAGTGTACTAAATAAATATAGTTAATAGCTCTACAGCTTATAATTAAGATAAGTAAATATATGTAACTTACAAATAAATAGAAAAATAAGTATGTATATGAATAAGTGAAGTAGTTTGTTTAAGCCTAAAATTAAGCCTACCCATAAAGGGTCTTTTATCCCAAGGGATCACGTTAAAATAAAGAACCCCGCATTTATCCCTAAAAGAAAATAAGGACTCTGATAATGTCAGAGGAGTTAGTCGTCTCTACGTAGTGCCATTTCGAGATGGTGGTATGGGTAGGGAAAAAAAAAAAAAAAAAAAAAAAAAACTAACCTAACCTAACCAAACCTTTTTTTTTTTTTTTTTTTTTTTTGGTAACGGGTGGGAATCTGCAACCAGATAAACAATTACTGGGGGAAGTAATTGAATTATGTGAGGTTGTCGGGACTCCGACGACTCACTAAACCACACCCGGTGGCCGGCCTCATTGCATGTCAAGGGGCTCCGGGATCTCCATACGGAACGCACCGGTGCCCCTCTCGCAATTGCCTGTGGAGCACAAGTCCCAGGAATGACACCCATAGTCACGCCCGGCACCTTGAAGGTGCTCACAGCGACAACTTGCCACAAGTTGCCGCCGCCTTCCCGAGATCCGCATACGGGCAGCCAGAGTCCCCAACTCCAACTACCCGCGGACCCGAAAAGACCCCTGCTCGGCAGGGGCTACCGCTCACCCCCCCTCATGGGGGGGCAGGCAGCGCGGGGCGGCCGTTGCCGACGCCCCGCCGCCGCCTCCTTCTCCAAGCGGGATCGGCCCTCTCCCGATCTCGCTCGGCGGCCTCTTTCCGAACCATTACGGTCTCACAGAAAGAGGCCATGGCCTTCCACGCCGTCTCATCTGCCAACATAGTCTCAACTATGCTTGGCAGAGAGAGATCCTGCCCGATCCTGTTGACCAGGATTCCGCGCTCCACACACCATGCTGAGCAATGCTCCAGCGTGTGCTGCGCCGAATCCAAGTCCCACCCACAATGGTGGCATTGTGGTGTCGGTTCGCGTCCGATCCTACTCAGATACTCACCGAAGCATCCATGCCCCGTGAGCATCTGAGTAAGCCTATAGGTGACGCTACCATGTTGCCTTCCAAGCCAGGCTTCGAGGTCTGGTGCAATGGCGCCGACGACGCGTTGGCGCGAGCTTCCTGGCTCCTCGAGCCGCTCGCGCCACCTAACGAGCGCACGCCGGCGCTCTTGCACCCGCACTTCAGCAGGCGTGTTCTCGCCCATGGCATCCTGACGGAGGCGCACGTAAACCCGTGCGTCCATCTCCGCCAAGATGTCGAGGGGCGGGAACCGCGCCAAGATGCTGGCCGCCTCATGGGATATCGTCCGATACCCCCGTGCGATCCGGATGGCTATAGGACGCTGTAGGCTATTATATAATAGCCTATTGCGCCTAACACCCGCCAGTCGTCCTGACCAAACGGGCGCTCCGTAGAGAGCCATCGATCGCACTACGCCCGCGTAGAGGCGGCGAACGCCCTCCCTAGGTCCCCCGAGATTTGGTAGCAGTCTATGCAGAGCACCCACTACCCTCTGAATCCGGGGGACGGAGCGGCTGAAGTGCTCCCCGAAGTCCCAGCGACTGTCCAGGGTAAGGCCGAGGTACTTGAGATACCGCCCCACCTGGACGTCAACGTCACCCACGCGAACCGACAAGCTGGGTGGTTCCCTTCCCCTCGGGAACTTGTGGAACCACAGCGCCTCGGTCTTATGAGGCGCTATCCGCAGACCCAGCTCGTGGATCTTGTCCACGACACATGCCACACCAAGCTCTGCGAGCCCTTTGGTCCTGTCGAAGGAGTCCCCACCAGCTAATACAAGCGTGTCATCCGCATAGCAGACGACTTGTACGCCAGCGGGGAGATCGACGCGCAGGACCGCGTCGTATGCAAGGTTCCACAAGAGGGGGCCCAAACAGGACCCCTGCGGAACCCCACAATACACCTCCCTCTTATACAAAGCACCGTCCCTGCCCACGTACTGCACACATCTGTCGCGCAGATACGCGCCAACAATGCGCTGCAGGTAGAGGGGCACTCCGTGAAACACGAGTGCCTCCCTGATCGCCCTCCAGGGCAAGGAGTTAAAGGCATTAACGATGTCCAAGGACACCGCCAACACCCTCCCGCCCCGGGACACTACCTGGTCCGACAGCGTACGGACACGAAGAATCGCGTCCACCGTCGAACGCGCCTGCCGGAAACCAAACTGGTCGTCCGACAGGTTGGGGCCTACCTGCCACAGATGTGTGCATAGACGGGCGGCAATTATTCTTTCGAATAATTTGCCAGCCTCGTCCAGCAGGCAAATGGGACGATACGCAGAGGGAGAGTCCGCGGATCTGCCATCCTTCTTCAAGAGGACCAATCTTGCCTCCTTCCATTCCTTGGGAACCTAACCTAACCTAACCTAACCTAACCTAACCCAGTGCACTAATCAAGGTAATGGAATCATAAAGGCAGCAATTGCGGTCTTTGATGAGCAGTTGGATGTGATCCAATGTCCTGACCTTACCACGACCAACATCGTAGTGGTAAAAATAAGAACTAGTGCCTGGGAGATCGTAGTGGTTTCATTCTACTTTGAGCCAGAGCCACAGCAGATAGAGCCATATCTGGAGCAGCTGAAGAAATTTGAGCAGATGACCAAATCGTCTAAAATAATAATGGGAGGACCCCCAGAGGCAGTTCACCGAATATGTCTTTTCGAAACAACAAGCGTAAACGCTTAGTATGTGATGATGAAACCCTCGTTTGTTTTATGGACGAAATGAAGCAAATGATGTCTGATTTCCAAACTCAACAAAATTCGAAGCATGAGAAGTTGCTTGCAGTTGTAGAGGAATTTCGCCTTGCCGTGGACTTTCTTGTCCAAAAAAATGAGACATTGCAGACTCAGGTTAATAGACTCGAAACAGAGAGGGCGGCAAACTTTCAGTACATCAGTTCTCTGGAGAGCAAGGTGGATAACTTTGAGCGAAGTGCTAGATCTACATGTGTTGAGATTAGGAACCTTCCTTCATCTCAGCCCGAAACGAAATCGTTACTTGTGGATAATGTTATTCGGATTGGCAAAGTCTTAAATGTCCCAATGCTGACCACGGAAGTCAAAGATATCTACAGGATCAAGACAAAAGATCCTGCTAATAAAACAGTGATTGTGGACTTCACTAGCGTGTTACTAAAGGAAAAGTTCGTCTCCGGGTACAAGAAATGTAACAAAGAGAACAACAGATTAACAACTGAAAAGTTGAGAATTTCAGGGCCGTCTAAGCCAATTTTCATATCTGAAAATCTGTCAACCAAGTTGAAAAAACTGTTTTTTCTGGCTCGAGAGCATGCTAAAGCCAATGGTTTCAAATTTTGCTGGGCTTCTAACGGCAAAATTTTTCTTCGCAAGCGGGAGGGAGGTCCCCTCGTGAGGGTTAACAACGAATCGGACCTCAAGATCTCGTTCGATGGACAGTGACTAGGGATCGCCTATCGATCCTTATGCTCGTTAATTACTTGCCTTTTTATTTTGTTTGTTTATTATAATATTTTTTTCTATGCAATGCCCCTATGTAATAATACTGAGAACTCACACAAATTCATTCACTACACTCTCACACAAAAAATCACACAGATTTATGTAACCCTACATAAAGGTGACTTTATTTTATTGAAGTATTATGTTTGTCAATCAATAATTGATGATAAGCCTGAAAGATCATGTCAAAGATCAATTTATTTCAATGCTCTTTTGTTCTTGTTTCCTCTGCTGAAACGTAAATCTCACTATGGATGAAATCGTTTCCATAACACACGACATCGAAAATCTTAACTTAGCGGAATCTTTCATTTGCTCTCCTGAAGAAACAGGGCAGTACCTTAGGTACGGTAATAGTTCCTTTAAATTACTTCACATCAACATTAGGAGTATTAACTGTAATTTCGATGGTCTCCTTCTCCTGTTGCATAGAATTCAATCTCACTTAGACATCATCATTCTGTCAGAGTGTTGGTTGAGTAAGTGCCCTTCCCTTCCTTCTCTTCCTGGGTATAACTCGTTTGCTTCTGATTACAAAACACAAAATGAAGGAGTGGTTGCATATGTAAAAGCCGAGCTAACATGCAACGTCGTATTGCCAAAGTTTGCTGATGCAAACTGTCTTTTGTTAAATATTGACGATAAAATAGCTGTGGTGGCGCTTTATCGCTCGCCGTCGATCAAAAATATTGACAGGTTTCTTAATAGCTTAGACAGTACTCTAAACCAATTGAATTCCTTTCCTTCCATTGTCATTATAGGAGACATTAATATAAACATTGTTCCGAATTCCAATGACCCTAACTTGGATGATTACTTGAATTTGACTGCCTCTCATGCTATGCTACCTGCTCACGTATTGCCGACTCGACTTACTAGCTGTCTGGATCATGTTATTTTTAAATCTCCATTTTCAGCAGTATCTTTAGTCTTAGATTCTTTGATTACCGACCATGCTCCTACCCTCTTTTGTATTGCTATGTCAACACAACCTAAGTCCTCTAAATCATCTACTATTCAACTAGACATCCCTAGTATGATTCAGGAAATTGATAAAACAGATTTTTTCTCAATAGTATTACTAACAGACGCGAACTATGCTACTCAGATACTTGTAGATATACTCTCCTCAATTGTTCAAAAGCATACCCTAAAAGTTATTATCCCTAATAAAAAACGCATTTTAAAACCCTGGATTACCCCTGGCCTTCTGAAGTGTATTCGCCACAGGGATAGACTCTACAGGAGACAGAAAAAGGAAAAAGACAACGATATCCTCAAAATAACATTTACTCGCTATCGTAATTTTTGTAATAACCTGTTAAAAAGAATTAAGCGTGAATATGAACGTTGTGAACTTCAAAAGGCCAAGAATAATCCAAAGGCTACATGGAACCTTGTCAAAAAATTACCAATCTCAATCGTAAGCATTCACCGACTGAGGAGTTACTTAAATTAGCTGCTACCCCTGAATTATCTGTCAACCTTGCCAACAAGTTTTTTGCAAATGTGGGAAGTGACCTACCGTCAGACATCCTCCTCCACCTCCCCACCAACACCCCTACTTCCCCTCATACCTCCTCAACAGAAATTCATTCAGACTCCTCCCCTCTTGGCTCTATGGCTCTTCTGCCTACCGATTGTAGGGAAATTGAATTTATCATTCTTAACCTCAAAGATAATTGCGCTGTAGGCTGGGATGGAATCCCGACCTCAGTGATCAAGGGTGCCAAAAACACTTTGATTCCTATTCTAAATCATATTTTTAATCTCTGTCTCTTAACTGGTACTTTTCCCCATGTATTCAAAAAGGCTTTAGTTCATCCCATATACAAAAGTGGAGACAGACACAATATAAATAATTACAGACCGATCTCTGTTCTGAGTGTTCTATCAAAGGTTCTTGAAAAAATTATCAATCGGAGACTTGTGAATTTTTTAAGTGAGAAAGGCATTTTAGCTAGTAATCAATATGGATTTAGGAGTGGCAGATCCACTGAGGACGCCGTCATTGAGCTCACAACTACGATTGTCAGGAACTTTGATAGAGGGCTCAAAACTATTGGTATCTTCCTTGATCTCTCCAAGGCGTTTGATACCGTCTCTATCCCCATCCTGCTGGATAAACTAGAACAACTTGGAATACGAGGCAGTGTCAACCACTTGTTTGGAAGCTATCTATCCGATCGTAGACAGATAGTGTTCGTTGACAACATATCTAGTGATGAAGAGCTAATTACTTTTGGTGTTCCTCAGGGAAGTGTCCTTGGCCCCACTCTTTTCCTTGTGTATATCAATGAACTATGCAAACTATCTCTACCTAGCTGTAACATTTTAACCTACGCGGATGATACAGCACTACTTATCAGTGGAGAAAATTGGGAAAAAGCACAATCACTTGCTGAAGCTGCCCTTAATGTAGTTTTAAACTGGCTTTCTTTAAATCTATTAACTTTAAATGTCACCAAAACAAAATTTATTACTTTTTCCCCAACTATGCGAACCCAACCTAATTCTTTTTCCCTACGTGCTCATACTTGTCTTACTGAAGATCCTAACTCATGCCTTTGTTTGTGCCCTGCTCTTGAGCGGTCACTTACAGTTAAATATCTTGGTGTCTGTATAGACAGTACTCTCTCTTGGACCACTCATATTGAATCTACAGTGTCAAGAGTACGCAAATTAATTTTTGTTTTCAAAAATCTGAGGAGTGTCGCTGATTTTAGCTGCCTAAAGACAGTCTACTTCGCTCTTGCACAATCAGTTCTGTCCTATTGTATCAGCGCATGGGGCGGGGCGATAAAAACACAGATGTTAAGAGTTGAGAGAGCGCAAAGGGCTGTTTTAAAGGTTATGACATCCAAACCAAGGCGTTTCTCTACTGGCCTATTGTATTCGATCACTGAAGTTCTTACTGTAAGACAACTTTTTGTCCTAGCGACTGTTTTGCGCAGGCACTCAAATTTACCTTTTGACTCAAACCTCAGTTCCTTAAAGCGGCGCTCTGACTTAGTCTGCAGAATTGAGCCACGAAGGACAGCTGTGGCAGGCCGGCACTTCCATTATTTGAGTTCCTCGCTTTACAACAGAGTCAACAAAATTCTAAATATTTACCCCCTCCCGAAACATAAATGCAAAAATAAATGTATGAGTTGGCTCCTATCTCTATCTTATGAGGAAACGGAGCATCTCCTGGTCACTTTCAAATAGGTTTGTTATCACAATTACTTTGATATCGTATCCGTGGGACGGAATCCTGTGATACAGTATCTTTTGAGACTGGGAGTGGTATGAGAGCCAAACATATACTCACATGCACACACATACACACACTCACCCACACAGACCACACACACCCCACACACACATACACACACACTCACACACACTCACACGCCCCCACAACACAACAACTCTTCTACTCACTAAACGTACATTTACACACCTACTCACCATTTACACAACTCAGTTCCATTCATTCCAGTATTATCGTTTTGCATTATATTTTCTTTTTATATTTTCTTATTAGTCTAATATTATCTAAATTGTAACTTTAAAATTGTACAAGGAGAACTTTGCTCATAGGTTCACGAGGTGGGCGCTGATGCTGCTACACAGTTTTACAACTTTTGCAGTGTCATCGTTATAATATGTAATTTGCACACAATTAATGTAACTTGTTCTGAATAAACAATTTTTACTTTACTTTATAATAATATAAATAAAGTAAATATTATAAACATAAAGGAAAAATTAGAACTAGAAAAGCAAATAGAATCATACATAGATATAATAACACAAGCATGTAACAGTAGTATATTAAAAAAGAAAAATAATTTCAAACTTACCTTACCGTGGTGGTCTGAAGAACTCGCCGAACTGAAGAAAGATGTCGCCACCAGGAAGCGAAGAATCCGATGCGCAGCGCCGATCCGAAGGGAGAAAGTCATCGTTGAGTACCTGCAAGCAAAAGAAAACTATGAGGAAGAAGCCAAGAGGGCACAGATAGAAAGCTGGAAGGGTTTCTGTGGAAGGCAGGAAAAGGAAGGACTGTGGGAAGGGATATATCGGGTTATAGGTAGAACAACCAAGAGGCAGGAAGATCAGTCCTTGGAAAAGGAGGGGAAGTTGCTGGACCAAAAGGAGTCTGCTAAACTGCTAGCCGAGACATTCTATCCTGAGGACAAAACGGAGGAAGACAACGCGGATCATCAGTGTATAAGAGAAGTGGCCGAACAAGTAAACGATCTGGAGCATAATGAGAGCCATGATCCGCCGTTTACTCATGAAGAACTGAAGTACGCGATGAATAGTTTTAATCCTAAGAAAGCCCCAGGTTCAGATGGATTGACGGCTGATATATGCCAACATGCGATAGTACAGGATCCAGAGATTTACCTATCACTGGCAAACAAATGTCTCGAACTAAGTCACTTCCCAGAGATCTGGAAGGAGGCCACCGTCGTTATACTTAGAAAACCAGGAAAGGAAACGTACGCAGAACCCTAATCTTACAGGCCAATTGGACTGTTGCCAGTGATGGGGAAAATCCTGGAAAAAATGCTTATAGGCAGAATAAAGTGGCACTTACTTCCAAGACTCAGTAAGCACCAATACGGATTTATGCCCCAAAGAAGTACCGAAGACTCCCTCTATGTCTTGATCCAACATTTACGCGATAAGCTGGAACAAAAGAAACTAATAGCAATGGTATCATTAGACATAGAGGGTGCCTTCGACAGTGCTTGGTGGCCCGCAATCAGGGTGCGACTCGCTGAAGAAAAGTGTCCAGTTAACTTGAGGCAGATCATGGATAGTTACCTGCGAAATAGAAAAGTCAGGGTCAGATATGCAGGTGAAGAGGTCACCAGGAAAACAACTAAAGGATGTGTCCAGGGATCGATTGGGGGCCCTATTCTTTGGAATTTGCTCCTAGATCCCTTACTCAAAGGACTAGAGGAACTTGGTGACTATTGCCAAGCGTTTGCTGACGATGTCGTTATGGTCTTTGACGGGAGTTCAGCAATTGAGGTGCAACAACGCGCGAATGCCGCTCTCGCCTATGTCCAGGAGTGGGGTGTCAGGAACAAATTAAAATTCGCACCGCATAAAACAAATGCGATGGTCATAATGCGGAAACTTAAGTACGACACACCACACCTGAACATGGGCGGGATCGACATCGGCATAGTGAAGGAGTTTAAAATCCTCGGACTCATCATTGACGATAAACTGACTTTTAACACCCATGCAGCGTACGTTTGTAAAAAGGCTTTGAGCCTCTACAAACGCTTATCTAGAGCTGCCAGGGTCAGTTGGGGCCTACACCCGGAGGTCATTCGGATTATATATGTAGCAGTTGTGGAGCCAGTCATTCTATATGCGGCCAGTGTCTGGGCACAAGCAGCAAGAAAAATACTGGTCCAAAAGCAGCTGAATTTAGTTCAGAGAGGGTTTGCACAGAAGCTTTGCAGAGCATACCGTACTGTCTCTCTGAATTCGGCACTGGTTCTGGCTGGCATACTCCCTCTTGACCTTCGTATACAAGAGGCAGCCTCTTTGTATGAGGCAAGAAAGGGGGTGTTCCGGCCAGAGCTAGGAGACAGAGAGATGGAACAAATGGTCCCATTCGCAAGCTCACCGCATCCGGCGGAACATATGGCCTTGCAATTCATATGCCTTGATGACCAAGAGCAGGTGAATGCCCATAACAGTCAAACAGTAAGGATATTCACGGACGGCAGCAAAATTGAGGGAAAGGTCGGAGCGGCATTGTCCCTATGGAACAATACCGCCGAAACCAAATCCCTCAAATTTAAACTGTCGTCCCACTGCACCGTATATCAAGCTGAATTGCTGGCCATATGGAAAGCCACGGTGGAAATCCTTAAGAGGCCTGAAACCAGTTTCGGCATCTATAGCGACTCTAAGTCGTCGCTTGAAACGGTAACGAACCAAGGCTCTATCCATCCCTTAGTGGCGAACATTAGAAAGAATATTAAAGCCAGTAAACACCAAAACAAAGATGTCTCTTTGTTTTGGATAAAGGCTCACGCAGGGATGGAGGGGAACGAGCGTGCTGACCAGCTAGCAAAAGATGCAGCCCTAAGAATTAAGACCCGCCCTGATTATGACAAATGTCCTATCTCATTCGTCAAGCGTCAAACCCGTATGGGAACGCTTGACGAATGGAATAGGAGGTACAAACTGGGTGAGACTGCAGCTGTCACAAAAATATTCTTCCCAGACGCGGTAAAAGCTTTTAAGGTTGTTAAAATGATAGAACCATCTGGAGTGCTGACGCAGGTAATGACAAGGTGGGTTTTCAGAATACTTGAACCGGTTCAAGTGTAAGGAAAACCCATCATGCATCTGTGAACCCGATAAACCCGAAACAATAGAGCACGTTTTATTTGAATGTCCTTCCCACGGTAGAGACAGATATGACCTTGAGCAGGAACTACAACTTAATGTAAAGTCGGAAAATGCAAGTCAGCTAATGAGCGATAAAAAAGTAAGGGATAAGTTTATTTCATATTGTGTTAGCGTAGCAAATAAAGTAATAGTAAGAAATAAATAGTGCTAGATAAGTTTTGCTGAAAAATATATTAATGTAATATTATACAAATTCAGCAAAGGTATAATATGTAAGATAGTATAAGAAAAATATGTAATTACTAATAAGAACCTGTTCAAAAATAAAGATTTAAATATAAAGCCTAATCATACTGTGTAAGTTTAGCAAATAAATTAAAAGTAAGAAATCAAGTGTGTTAGATAAGTTTTGTTGAATAATATATTAATTGTAATATGTAAAAATTCAGCATAGATATATAGGTTTTAAAATAGTATAAGGAAAAATATGTAATTTACAACTAAGTACTTTATTAAAAATAAAGATATTCGCTTCGGTTTTAAGATCAAGTAGGCATATAAGCAATAAACGGCAGAGAATATCTCTGATAATGTTAGAGGACACTACGTAGAGCCATTTCGAGATGGCAAAAAAAAAAAAAAAAAAAAAAACCTAACCCAGTAACAGTCCAATATCGACACGTTCAACATATGGCTCCGCGTTAAAAATTAATAAAAAATTGATTTTTAGAGCCCCGCGCAAAAAAGTGTTGTTACCAGTGAAATTAGTGTCTGACTCACCAGGATTATCGTTTTCCAAGATTTTCCCCAGGGGGTTCCCGAGTTATTCAGCCTCAACTTTGAAGTGAAATACCATGAAGGGGATAAGTGCGATCTGAAGCCAATTATCACCACTTTCAAGAACAGCGTGAGGCCTATTTAGCGAAGTTTAAATTTTAAAGATCCGCTCAGCGCCCGCTGAGATATAAGGCAGCAAACAGTGAGCATTTAACCCCTAAAACCGCGTGGCCGCCGCTTCAAACCGCGTGGTCGCCGCGTGTGTAACCTGTATTCGGCACTTCGGCACGAGGCGTGACGTCCGACAACCGGCGTGGAGACTTCGAAGCCGGCTCCAGGACTTCGCCCCTTGGTGAAGATCAGCGACGGGGGACTCCGAGCAGGCCATCAGCTCAGCAAGTTGACCTCAAGGTAACTCCTTAACCTTCTGACTTGGGATACCCGTGTTTGGACTCATCCGGACGGGTAGACCAGGACGGACACCCTCCCAATCACCCCTCCCCACCAATTTTCAAAGCCTTTCCCCCCTACCCCTTGAAATACCTCAATTCCCCCCACGGCCTATCTCCGGAACCAGAGGAGATAGAACCACACATCTTGGTATCCCTGGGATCGGTACAAGGGGCTCTACAACTTGGCCTCAAGGGATTTCATTTCCCTCCCCCCCTCTTCCCCTTGAAAAGTACCTCACCCCCCGCGGGCTATCTCCTAAACCAAAGGTGATAGCCCAGCACTTTTTGGTATCCCTAGAATTGGGATTAGGAGCTTTACAACATCACCGCAAGGGATTTCAATTCCCCCCCCCCACCCCCTCCCCAGATACTCCTTGTGAAACCCCCCCGCGGCCTATCTCGGTAACGAGAGGCTACTTCTGGGCCCTAGGGGATTTCGGCCGGATACCGGCCGATCGCCGTGCTGTCGGCGTTTGCTAAGGTTTTTGAATCGGTTTTACACAAGTGTATCTATTCACAAGTGAATGCGCGACTCACGGATGCACAGCATGGTTTTCGGCCGGGTCGGAGTACGGGGAGTAACCTGCTTTCGTTCGTGTCACATTTGATGCCAGCAGTTGATGCCGGGGGGCAGGTGGACTCCGCGTACTTCGACTTCCAAAAAGCTTTTGACTCTGTCGATAATGACATTTTACTTTCAAAATTTTCTGCGATCGGATTCACGCCGCATCTTCTTAAATTCTTTGCGAGCTACCTGGGTGACCGCAAGCAGTACGTCGAGTATGCGGGTTACAAGTCCAGCTCTTATTACACGTTTTCAGGGGTGAGCCAGGGGAGCAATCTCGGCCCCCTGGAGTTCATCATTATGGTTAATGATCTTCCGGAGGTCGTGAAGGAGGCAAAGTGTTTGCTATTCGCGGATGACCTGAAGGTATTTCTCACCGTAGCAGACACTTCAGATTGTGATAGACTCCAGCGGGATATAGATAGGGTGGTGTTATGGAGTGAACACAACAAGCTGCGTTTCAATGTAGCAAAGTGCTGCATGGTGAGCTATACTCGTGCGCGCGCGCCGCTGCGGCATCTGTATGAGGTCGGTGGCGAGGTGTTACCGCTAGCGACGCGAGTGCGCGACCTGGGCCTTGAAATGGTACCCGATTTAACGTTTCGCAAACATATCATTAACCTATGCGCCAAATCCTTCAGAAATTTGGGTTTTATTCTGAGGCAAAGTACGAACTTCAATAATACTTTTATCATCAAAATCCTTTACAATGCTTTGGTTCGGAGCCATCTAGAAACGAACGCCTTAATATGGAATCCCCATGAAGCCAAGTACAGACTAATGATTGAAAAAATTCAAAATAAATTCACACGTTTTTTATACTTGAAGGAGTACGGAGTATACCCCTACTACCCGCTTATGTACCCGAGTTTATTTGTTATGGGTATGGTCGGGTACTGTAGACTGTCGGTTAGAAGGGATATGGCGCTGGTCAAGTACATCGTGCGAGTATTGAGTGGGCTCGTGCACCACGAGGAAGTGCTGGCGGCGTTGCGGCTGCGCGCGCCTGATGGCTGCGCGAGCGCGCGCCGCCGCCCCGCCTTGCTCTGCCAGCCAATATTTAGAACAAACTTACTCAAATTTGCCCCAATGTCACACGCCATCCGTTTAGTTAATGTTCTTTCGGAGAACAATGTTGACATTTTTCATCACAGCCTGCCGAAACTCATGGAGATAGCGCAGCTTGTTTTGGAGAAAGTTGAATAGTTGTGGTGCCTATTAGTAATATTATAGGTATTCCCCAGTAGTACCTACTTATTTTTAAGCTTGGTTCTTTGTTTTTATTTTATATAATCATGTGCATATAACATCGCTTTAGGTCCTACTCTGTTAAGGTGTTATAATAGTTTTTTAATAAATAAATAAATAAATAAATAAATTTTCCCTACTTCCAAAAAACACCCCCCCCACCCAATTTCCAAAAAACCCCCCAAGCCCTGATTAGTCCCCCAGGCTCTCCATTCAACCCCCAAACATCCCCTTAGCCCCCCCAAACCCTTTCCCGAGTAACCCCCATCAACCACCCCCACATCCCCCCAACCCTCCTTACCTCCCCACGAAACCCCTAACCCCCCCCCCCAACCCCCCTCAAAAAACCCCTCACGCCATATCTCAGTAACCAGAAGAGATAGACCCCCAGTGTGGAACCGGGATAAGGTGCACTACATTTTGGCCCCAACAGAATCCTTAATTTCTTCCCTCAATTTCCTTTTCTCCTCTCTTTACCTTGAGGTTCTCTCCAGGAAGACAACACCACAGAACAACACTCACCACGCAGGGCCCATACCACTCCAAGGCCCTGGCGCGTTTACCAGAGACGTTATTCAATAGACAATAAGGAAACTTTAGGTTAGTTACATTTAATAATTTAGAATTAACACTCTTTTAATTTAGTTTATCATTATATTATTTCAAACATGTCTTCAAATAAGACCGAATCCGCCTCCACAAAGGTTGTCCCTCCAGTAGCCACCACCTCACTTAGACAACGGTCGTTGCGAGAAAAAGTTTAAAAAAAAGAAACAGTCGCGAAATCAGTGAGGTCAGAAAAGCTGGCGCTGCCATTATCACGAGGAGTGTCCACTGTGAAAAAGGCGTCGTCGGAAGGGACAAAAAGGCCAGCGTCACCACTGGTTCCGCCGAGGAGGAAGCGTGTTCAGGAGTCCCGAATCCCTTTAGAGCCCAAAACTCCTGAAGAGGCTCAAGTACAGGAGCCAAGCGAAGCTTCGGCTTTGTCCTCGGCGGCCCCAGGCCCACAGTCAGTAACGGATTCGGTTAACGAAAAAGTCATTAACTGGGAGCAATGTGGCATATCGCCACCCAAACAGCTCATGTCAGACGATGAGTCATTCACATCTTTCCTTGACCTGGCCACCCCCATTACGAAAAGAGTTCGGCGTTCAATGTTGGTTGAACAGTCGAATAAGCGAATGGGGGTAGAAATGGATATGGCCACAAAGCTTGCCAACGATCAGCTTCTGAAGGGGAAGGAGGCGTTGGAGGCTGCAGGTAACATGAAGAGGGAGTGCAAGGTTATTGCACTCGAAGGCCTGCAGACTCTATACGAGATCGTCCTTTCCCTATCGGACTCAAGGTCAAGGCACATCACCAACTTGGAAAAGGAAAGAAAGAGACATGCAATCGAGCTTGTTCGGGTGGAGAGGGCGCACAACAAACACATCGCCGATGTCACTAGTAAACTAACACACGAGATGTCAAGGGTCAGAAGCGACATTGAAACCTCGCTAAAGGAGACGAGGTCTATTCGCGACTGGCAAGGCTATGAAACTCAGGAGCCGCACAGGTTAATTAAGGAGACAGCAGAGGCCATCCGGGATCTGGATAAGCGGCTTAGGCTTCTTGAAGAGAGCATAGCCAAAGAAGATAGGAGCAAGGACATTGAACTTCTGAGGAGGGATGATTCCAGCCTTAAAACTGGAATTAGCTCCCTTCAGAATCAGTTGGACGAGCTTCGTAGGTGCTCTCAAAAAGAACAGGACAAGACGCAGCAGATCCTGGAAACAAACACCAAAACTTTGGCTCACCTAGAGTCAATACCACCACAAAATACCGAAACGGGGGCAACTCAGGAGATCTTGGAGATTCGTGAGATCCTCACAGCAATGTCCAGGATCCCAAAAGTGCCTGAACCTGTCCCGCAGCAAGTCCTCATTAACATCGAGGACCACATGCACCCAATCACTGAGAGGCTCGAGGCGGTATCATCCGAGCTTCGAACGATGCGTGAAGAAAAGATGAGGATCTTACCACCGGCCCCAAGCTTGGAAGATGAGCTTTTAAAAGCGGAGGCAAAAAGTGGCGCAAGGGTAACTTATGCCAAGATTGCCGCCAAGCCAAAACCGCAAAGGCCAAACCATACCCTCATAGTCACATCCACAAATCCCTTGAACACGGGGGATAATGTGATTGATCGCATCGTCGAAGCTCTGGACACAAGAACGAGTGGTGCTAGGGTTGACAGGGTCAGAAAAGCCAAAAATGGTAAAGTGGTCCTTAGCTGTGGCTCCAAAGAAGACCTTGTGCTGGTTCAGAGCAGAGTCAGAACAGACAAGGGTCTCAAGGCAGAGGTAGCAAAGGCGGGTAACCCTCTTATCATCGTGAGGGACGTGCTCTCACACCACAAAGACTCGCATATCGTGGAGACACTGCTGTCACAGAACAGTCATCTTCTGCGGGATGTGGATCTGAAGGAGTGTACCATAAAAGTTAGGTACAGAAAGAAAGCACGCAACACCCACGAGTGCCATCTGGTGTTGGAAGTCTCCCCACCCATACATAAGCGCTTCATAGAGGCGGAGAAGGTTCACATAGGTATCCAGCGGAGACCTGTGTTTGACCATTCTCCTCTGGTGCAGTGCTCCAAATGCCTTGGCTTCGGCCACACAAGAGCGCTCTGCCAGGAAAGGGAAGATCTCTGCAGCCACTGTGGAAGGTCCCATTCCTGGGAGGTATGCAAGGGTAGGCAAGAGGGTAACCCACCAAAATGTAGGAACTGCGTGGCCAAGCAAGGAGCAGGCACGGACCTGGCACACAATGCCTTCAGCAACGAGTGTCCAGAGAGACATAAATGGGATGCCATAGCGCGGTCCCGTGTTTCCTACTGCTAAGGGCACCTCACACCAACAAAGCTCGTTCCCCCCAAGGTCGGGCGGAACAGGTTTGCGTTTCATCCAAGCAAACCTGCAACGTTCAAAATTGGCTACTATGGAACTACTTCAGGTTGCAAGGGATAAGGGTATCTCAATCGCCCTAATACAGGAACCCTATGTTGGTAAAAGTGGCGTCCTGAAACAACACCCAGGGACACATGTTATCCAATGCACCCTTAACAGGCAAACACCGGTCAAGGCAGCCATTATAGTTTTTGGTAACCAGCTGGAGGTTATTCATGACCCCCAGCTGGTGACTGAAACCGAGGCAGCAGTGATGGTGATCGGAGGAGGCTTGAAGTTAGGAGTAGTATCCGTCTACTTTGATGGGGAACAAGACATGGGACCCTACCTCGAGAGAACCAAGAGATGCTGCGAAAAACTTTCAACGCAAAACCTTATAGTGGCAGGAAATGTAAACGCCTGGAGCCACTGGTGGGGTAGCAGTCTGGAAAATGACAGAGGAGCAGCCTACAATGCGTTCTTAAACGAGATGGGCTTTCAGATTCTCAATTTCGGGGATACACCAACATTTGAGGTCTTTAGAGACGGCAGAGCTTGCACAAGCATAGTGGATGTGTCCGCTTGCAGTGTGCCTCTACTAGGTAAGATAGAGAAGTGGCAAGTAGACAGCAGTCTATTAACATCTGACCATAACGCTATCACCTTCACTCTACGCCTGGGAAAAGCCCTGGAACCTTTACGGCCTATTACTACTCGCAAGTACAACACCAAAAAAGCGAAATGGCCGAAATTCAGGGCTCTACTAGAGACCTCTTTTGCGGAGAGAGACATCACCGTTGTCTCCGTAAACGAGTTGGCATCCAAAGAGGACCTCGAAGAAAAGATCACAGCTTACACTGAAGCCATCCACGAAGCCTGCAAACAAACTATGTCAACAGCAGGCACAAATAAAGGGGTTCCAAAACCCCCGTGGTGGTCACAGTCGCTGGAGGATCTCAAAAGAGAGGTTCTGCGGAAGAAAAGGAGAATCCGGAATGCAGCCCCGAGGCGCTTGACTTTCGTCATAGACGAATATCGAAAAGCCAAATTGGAGTATGCCGCACAGGCTGAGAAAGCTCAAACGGAAAATTGGAAGGAGTTCTGCACGACGCAGGAGAAAGAAAGTATGTGGGATAAGATCTACCGAGTGATTAGGAAGACCTCAGGAAGGCATGAAGATATGCTCCTGAGAAACCCAGAAGGAAACACTCTATCCCCACATAAGTCAGCAGAACTCCTAGCCAAAACTTTTTATCCGGACGATTCGGAGCACACTGACCAGCAGTGCCACACCGAACTCCGGGAACTAACAAAGGAGAACCCATGGGAGGATCTTTCGGAAGATGACCCACACTTTACGTCAGCTGAATTGGAAATAGTGCTCCAAGCACAAAATCCCAAAAAAGCCCCCGGACCAGACGGGCTCACAGCTGACATCTGTGTCGCAGCAGTCCGCAGTGATATGGAGGTATTTATGGCTATTGTTAACAAATGCCTATCGTTAAAATACTTCCCAGCACAATGGAAAACGGCACATGTGGTCATCATCCGGAAACCTGGCAAAACGGATTACACCCATCCAAAATCCTATCGTCCCATAGGGCTCCTATCAGTTCTCGGAAAGATCGTTGAGAAGCTTATGATTGGCCGGCTCCAATGGCACATAATCCCATCTCTTAACAAGAACCAATACGGCTTTATGCCACAGCGAGGAACCGAGGACGCCCTCTATGACCTGGTAGAGCACTTGAGAAAAGGAGTAAACAGTAAAAACATCGTACTCCTTATCTCCCTAGACATAGAGGGGGCCTTCGACAACGCATGGTGGCCCGCATTAAAAAACCAACTTGCGAAGAAAAGTTGTCCTAGAAATCTGTATGAGATGGTATGCTCATATCTCAGCGACCGGAAGATCAAGGTCAATTACGCCAGGGCAGAGTTCGAGAAGGGAACTACCAAGGGTTGTGTCCAGGGATCAGTGGGAGGACCAACTTTTTGGAATGTTATCCTAGACTCGTTGCTGCAAAAACTGGAAGCTGAAGGAGTATACTGTCAGGCGTTTGCAGATGACGTGGTTCTCGTATTCACAGGAATCTCAACTAACACCTTGGAACAGCTAGTTAACAACACTCTAGATATAATAACAGACTGGGGTACTCGGAATAAACTTAACTTTGCACCGCATAAAACCAACGCGATGCTGCTTACAAAGAAGTTAAAGTACGAAATTCCTCAGTTAGTTATGTCTGGAACTAGTCTGAACCTAGTGAAAGAGATAAAACTGTTGGGCCTTGTCATTGACAGCAAACTCACTTTTAAATCGCACGTGTCCACACAATGCAAAAAAGTCACGGACATTTACAAACAGCTAGCGTGCGCAGCAAAAGTGACATGGGGCCTGAACAGTGAGATTACAAGGACAAAATATATTATATCGCAGTGGTTGAGCCAATCATGACGTACGCCTCAAGTGCATGGTCTCAGTCAGCAGAGCTCCAGATGAACCAAAACCAGCTCAATGCTATCCAGAGGGGTTTTGCTCAGAAAGTGTGCAGGTCTTATCGCACCGTCTCGTTGACATCTGCACTCGTGTTGTCGGGTTTGCTGCCACTGGACCTCAGGATCCAGGAAACGGCAAATCTTTACAAATCCAAGAAAAGTCTTTCTCTACACTATCTTCCCCCAGGAAAGGAGCTCGAACTCAGAGTGGGATATCTGGATCAACCCCATCCATCCACTTTAGCATCCACAGAGTACGAGCTACTGGAAAGTGCACCCCACAGTATCACTGGACCACAAATCTTCACAGATGGTAGTAAGATAGAAGGTCAAGTGGGGGCAGCGCTTACCTATTGGGAGGATGGTGTAGAGTCCAAGTTTGAAACCTTCAAGCTTCACTCTTCTTGCACGGTTTTCCAGTCGGAACTCTATGCACTCAGCAGGGCAGTTCAAATGGCAGGTTTGAGTAAGGACCCAGTGGTAAGCATCTTGAGTGACTCAAGATCTTCGCTCGATCTTCTGCGGAATCCCAAACTGATCAAGAGATTCAATCAATTGAATAAGTTTTTAAAAGAAATGTACAATTAGAACAACAGCAAATAAATAGAATATAATCTTTTAAGGGCACGGACAACAAGGTCTGTGGTGAACGCATAGTGACGTTTCGAGACGTCAAAAAAAAAAAAAAAAAAAACCTACCCTAGTCTGCCTGCCTGCCTGCCTGCCTGCCTGCCTGCCTATCTGTCTGTCTGTCTGTCTGTCTGTCTGTCTGTCTGTCTGTCTGTCTGTCTGTCTGTCTGTCTGTCTGGCTGGCTGGCTGGCTGGCTGGCTGGCTGGCTGGCTGGCTGGCTGGCTGGCTGGCTGGCTGGCTGGCTGGCTGGCTGTCTGTCTGTCTGTCTGTCTGTCTTTCTCACTAAACCCCCCCCCCCCCACGGTGTCCAAAAAGAACCAACCACAACCACGCATGCCCCATTTTCATTCATGCCCCACCCAGTTGAGAGAGGCCCGGGAATGACCGCGAGTGACTGCCTTACAACCCCAACCTAACCTAACACTCCACAACCTCATGCTTCACATACTCATACCCTACTCCATCCTCCCGATTACCATGCAAAGCATCAACCCCACTAAGTCCCACCCATACTTCAACACTCAACCCACTTAAGGCGCAACGTAACAGGCAAGGGTAGACCAATGCCTACTTTGCGGTAGATTTTACCAAAGCTACGGCGTCCTAAGGCAATACAAAATGAAGCTTCTACCAGGGGGGAATCTTCCATTTCACTTCAAACCAATGGTCTGGAAGCTCAAGCTCTATTGCTAGTACACGCCTGAATTGTCATTCATTCATTGGTATGTGACAACATACCACTAGCGTTGCTAGTTCAAGCAATATCCGGTGGCCAACCAGGTGGACACAATTGAGGGAACGGACATCATCAGTCATCCACTTGACCAGACCAGACGCTCCACAACAACGAGGCAGAAGAGTGGGAGGGCCATGTATGTATACATATCCTATATACTGTAAACCGGGTCCGCTGTACCATGTTTTGGTGTTTTACAAACATAATTACTAGTGGTTCGCCCCGAACTGAGACCTCGCGATAACACCTTTATCAGCCCTACTACTTAACTAAGTGATTTCCATATTTTCTATTATTATTTTTGAAAATTTTCACCTCGAAGTCTACCAGTACAATACAGGATCTATCAGTAACTACTCTAATTTCCTACACATCATCGAAATAACCTTTGAATAGGGCTAAGCAACGGGGCGTAATTATACTACATACCTGTTAGTACCTATATCAAGTACCTGACGAATTAATTGATAACGTCCTTTTGATGAAAACCATAGAACTCCAACGTCATTCAAATTCTTAGAAATGGGAGGTCAACAAATGGATGTTATATTGGTTTTTGTTTTATGGAGTACATGTTTCTAAATTCTTCAATTTCAGACTTTTCCCTGTAGTTGTGACACAAAAGCCACAAGCATACCAAATTTCAGCATTGTGGGATTGCTGGAAGTACCCTAGAATTTTGGGTTTTTACGTTTTTTATTTTCCCTAATATCTCGAAAACTACTAAGGCTTTTAAGTTTTGAAATGTCCAACCAAAGCGCTTTCATTAGACACCCCACTTGATCGGATTGTCTCACTTTTATTTTTTTTACCCCCTCTTGGATCCCAATATCTCAGCAACCCCCTGATCGATATAGCTCATAACCTTACCTTTTTTGATCTTATTGTGGTAGATATTTAGAATAATACGTCTAACTTCTGCTTGTAGCTCGTGGACACTTTCATACTGGTTCTTCTCAAGTGGGTACATTTGTTAGTAATACTTAGGTAGGTACGTCTTATGATAATGTCAGTTGTATGTCCTTACGGCAATGTCAGCTTCTCATTCTTCTGAACAAAATTTATCATTGTGGGGTTCAGACACCCATTTATGGGTCTGGGAACTGGTAGGAAATCAGAACAAACAAACGGATTGTAATAAATTACAAGCGATACGCCCGTCCGGTCCGAACGTTGTCCAAGCAATGTAATTCCATGGGGGCGCCTCGATCGTAATCGCTTTATTTCAAAGGCTGAATACCACATCTCTTCCTTTTTAACAAATAAAAAATTAACAATTGCTTATTTCCAAAAGTTAACTTACTATTCTTATTTTACTATATACCTCTAGTGATTTTACAACATCAAGTAAGCCATAATTATTCTAAAGTGATACTTCTAATGATTTTACAACATAATTATTTATTCTAAATCGAATTTTATTTTAACAAGTAATTAAACTACGCCGTTGATGTTTAATTAAGTACCTATACAATTATCGATCTCTTTACTAGGTACACTATTATTGTCCTCCTCAATTTCTTCATGATCACAGATCTTCCAATTACTACCTTCTACTCTTTTCAAGTGTAGGTATTATATTCCAACGATACTCCCGACCTTCCTGTATCAGAGCCTTCCAGATTTCTGATCCATGTGCATCGCAGAAGCAGCCTACACCTTCTGTATAGATTGAAGTAGTTCCCACATCTGCTTGTACGCAGTCTCCGGTTAGACAGGTTAAATTCTGGTGGCAGACTTGGAAGACTGTGGCGTATTCAGATAAGATAAGCGTTGGAATGGGTTTGCTATTCAGTGATCTGTTAGGGCAAGTTGTCACAAATAACTGCTTTCCAAATGCCTTCATTCACAAAACTTATAGATACTACGACACCACTCTGATAATACAATTAGGTGAAAGTGTGGTGTCATGCGATATGATATTATTAGCTAGTTGTAAGTTAGTGCAGACAATCAATTAACTTTTAATCTTAATTTATTGTTGCACAATTTGACATGTCGTCATAGAGACGTTTTGTATTTTAATACTAATAATTTTATTAGAAATTTTGTTTTGACACGAGATACTGTAGATACAAACATGGTAAACATGGTATGTATCTTGAGTCAAAACAGACAGCAGACATAGTAAATTAATAATTGCTAAATTGTTAGCATTTCATATTTTTGATCTCGTTATAAGTATTTAGCATTTCATATTTTTGATCTCGTTATAAGTATTTACTATAACGCAGTTCACCGACGAGCTCGTGGTTAGAAGTAGGTAGTACCAATGAGGGTAAAAGATAGGAGTGTCAGCTGACAGTCATTTAAACTAGTTCGACAATGAGAAGGCTGGCCACATAAAATGTAGGTACAAGCCCTTCCCAGCAAAATCTTAGACATTTTTAAACAGTTTTAATGTACATTATCATGTATGTAACTGAACACTGGATGTTACAATTTGAGTTACTACTCCCTTATTATGAGAATTACAATATTGTAAGTTCATACAAACGCAAGAACTCCATAGGGTTCCTTAACTGTTGTTCGAAATACTTTAAAATGCAAGAAACGTAAAGATGTTGCAAATCTCACTATTGAGAGGACTATTGAGCTGTTGAGCTAGAGCTGCATATCATTGTGTGTTTACCGTCCCCCTGACGCAGACTTCGCGTTATTTTAATCCACTATGGAAAAAGTATTGCTCAAAACTTTTGTACATAGTAAACTGCTAATAGTCTGCGGAAATTTCAATATAGGTATTTAGGTTAGTTCTTTTTCTGAGAGGCTGCTTAATTTGTTTAAATGTTTTAATTTACATCACCTCTTCGAATAACCAACAAGAGTGACACTAACAACATCCACCTGTTTAGATAATATTTATTGTAGTAGTGTTCCAATTGATACATCAGTACCATTTCATAGTATCATTTCACCTCAGATCACTATGGTCACAGCGCAATGCTTTAAATACTTGTAATTTCACTGATCACAGATAATCGCATTATGCAATTCCACGGCAGTATTGAACTAAAAATGCCCCTTGTACGTACCGTGCGTAGATGATCCGAATTACCTTTTTACCAGTTGGTCTAAATTGATAAGTGAGGAACATAGTGAGATTGTAAAGCTAGAGCGAATGTCGGGTTAGCTGATTGGGCTACAACCCTATATGAACTCTATACGGCTGGGGAATCAATGTTGTACGACCCAACGTTTATCTTGTACATAAAGAACTATTCCAAGTCCTTCAAAAAGTTTGTCATACATTAAAATCATTGCATTTGAGAAGTTCAATAGAAAAGTCAGCAAAAAAAAATAATACAACTTGGAAATTAATAATGAAACAGGTAAATCTAAACCTTGTAGTAACCAGATGAATTTAAACATAAACAATACTATGTTATCAAAAATATTCAGGTCACGAATGCCTTTGATAGTTTTTCTCTAGTAATTGTGCTAGGTGCTGATATTGCGCCGTGTATGGCCTACATTGTCAATAGATGTCTTGATGAGAGTCTTTCCTCATCTTATGAAGCATAGTAAATTAATCCTTTGTTCAAGTCTGTAAATGATAAAGATCCAGGTAACTATAGGCCAATTTCTATATTACCTGCTTTAAGTAAGATCTTCGAGAAACTTATTCTTACTCAGTTATTGTCACACTTCGACCTCCACGGACTTCTTCAGTCATTCATTTGGAATAAATAAGGGTCATTCGACAGCCGATGCTGATACCATGCTCTTAGAACACATATTTGAAGCGTAGGAGAACTCGCAGAACGCGATCGTCCAAAGCTTTTGACTGCGTGTGGCATGATACATTAATTTCAAGTTAAAACATTATGGCATTCAAAATCAGGCAATTAATCTTGTAAATTCTTACTTATCCAATAGAATTCAAAAAGTTGATGTTGGTGGTGAAAGGATCGACTATTGTCATGGGGGTGCCACAGGGTTCAATACTAGGCCCTTTTTATTTCTAGTTAACACTATCAATCTCTTTTTTTACATTATGTGGCATAGTTCTGTTTGCTGACGATACTTCTTTGATTTTCAAAGTTGACAGATCTAAAGCAAATTACGATAGAGTAAATAATTCACTGTCGCGAGTTCTTGTAAATAATGTTTTGATCACAGTAAATAATCTTTTGCTTAATGCTAAAAACGAAAAGCATCAAATTCACATAGCCAAATGTATAACATTATCGAACTAAATATTAAAATGAATGGGGAGACACTTGATCTTTTTAAGTCTAGTATTTTCTTAGGGCTTAATATTGATCCAGGGGGTCAGTGGGCACCGCAAATTGTGGCTTTAGCTGGTAGACTTAGTTCCACTGCATATGCAGTTTGTATGATAAGGCAGCTTACTGATGAAGCTACAGCTAGGCTTGTTTATTTTAGCTACTTCATAGTGTTATGTCATATGGTATCATGCTGTGGGGTAAAACAGCTATATTTCCAGCTATATTTGTCTTACAAAATCGGGCAATACGTGCCATTTATAAAATGAAGTCACGTGACCCCTTGAACGCCTTGCGTTTCAAAGAAATCAATATTCTCACAGTAATTTCGCAATATATCTATGAAATAATATTACATACACATAAACACTTGGATAGTTGTATGAAAAAGGGTGACTTGCATGGTATTTGGATTTATAAATACAACCAAACTAAATATACCAAAATTTCGATTGAAGAAAGTAAATGGGTCTTTTATGAGGAATTCTGTACAGTTCTATAATAAACTTCCAGAAGGTGCATCCAAACATCTTACTCGAAGATAAATGGAAATTTCATATTCATATTTATATCATTTATTCACCGTAGGACCACTGGGAGCACTTGGTTTTGTTATGGTGTACATACATTTTAGCGGCCGCACATAAGCCTTGTCAGATAATTGCTACATCTGATTTGAGCTGATTTGCTATAATATCTGTGCTTTTCTCTTTACATGGTTCTATTAGATTGTTATTTATAAGTAGGTATACTCATACTGATACTCATACTCATTTTTTTAAACCATAGGAACAATTATTAATAACACTTGGTCACGTCATACATTATATTTAGAAATTAGGTTATATCAAGTGGAGCGTGTACTGTCTTATAAACTTTTGCTGATGTTTATTTGCATTTGACTAACTTTCTTAGGTTTTTAAGCTCTCATTTAATATGTATCAGCAACTTCTTGCTCCGATGCACCACACAGGCGCTTCCCACCTTGTGGTAAGACGTATCATCAAAGTAAGTCAAGCCGTGTTTGTTGCCTGATTCTTCTAGGCTTGATCGCGTTGGAACAGGAGTAATTTTAGTTTATAAGGCGATTCAAAATGATCCTTGTGATTTCAATGATTAAAATTCATTTGATTTGATTAACAGAGGGATCAAAATGCATTACCTTAGAGTACGTGCCTACATTAAATATGTGTAGGTATCGGAGGTTATTGCCATTTATCGCTCCATACTGTCACCATTTTGTAGACATTAATATTCGTCTTTTAGGCAAACTTGCGTAAATATATACGTGGCACAATTTCAATGAGTAGGTAAAAGTTTAATTGACTCATTGAAAACAACTTTATAGAAGCTCGTAACACTTTTGTCCATTCCCTGGAGTTGGTTCACATCAACAAGAACATTATAGGTAGTTATTTGCTATAAGCAAGGTACCAGAAATAAACTCATAAATTGGTTGACATGAACTGGAACATTTTGCCTCATTGTTTTGTCATTTCATTATGGTTGCGACGTGTTGCGAGATAATTACCCACCATAAATTTATTTCATGTAAGAGGGTACTTAGTAAAAACTTTTAAATTCGTGTGGCCGGTTAAAAATCAAGTCAAAAATATCTAGTTACGACCACGTTACGACTGATTTAAATCACAAAGAATAAGTACCCTTCCTCGAGTTTTAGAGAAGTTTTCCATGTATGTAGGTATTCAATTAACACAACACTACGCAACTTTTAGTCGAATTATCGGCTAGGTACTCACAATTTTTTATCCTCGTCGCCAATGTGGGGTTCAGACACCCATTTATGGGTCTGGGAACTGGTAGGAAATCAGAACAAACAAACGGATTGTAATAAATTACAAGCGATACGCCCGTCCGGTCCGAACGTTGTCCAAGCAATGTAATTCCATGGGGGCGCCTCGATCGTAATCGCTTTATTTCAAAGGCTGAATACCACAATCATCAAATGTTAAAATTCTTGGTCTTCCTTTTATTTCTGACACTATGTTATTTAGCAAAAAATAATCCTTATGATGGAGCTTTTCGATCGGTATGATAAAGCTACATTTTGATTATTTTTCTCGTTTAACTGGTTCGATTCCCGGTTCAACCATGTAATTATTTAAATATCTATGAATGCAGTTTAAATTGTTTTTTAAATTCAAATAATGTCTTCTTTCAGTAAAATGTTCCATACAATACAATATTCAAAGGTACTTTCCCTCCATGTGGCATATCCGTGGGACGCCCTGTATGGGGGTTTTCGGGGGCAAAAATCGATCTAGCTAGGTTTACTAGGCCTACGTACTTAATAATAATAGTAGGTACTAGGTAGTTTATAGGACATGTAAATGGTTCTAAGTTTAATTTAGCGGAACAAGATTCTCGCATTAATAGATATTAAAAAAAATATAAAATAAAAGTTTTTGTTGAACCACATATCTGCATAGTATTATTTACAACTTTACATAGTAAGTGATTCATAAAACAAAATTGCAATATTAGGAGCTGTATGCGAAATAGGTGAATGATGAAACGTCTAAAGTAGGGGCTTGGAGCAGTTTGTAGGGAATTATAACAAGTGTGTGGAGAGTGCGCGGATGCGGGCTCGGGGGAAAGCCGGTCAGTAGGGGGGAGGGGGGAGAGGGGCATGTGTTTGAGCTCAATCAGCTCCTGGTATAGGGCTGCTACGGATATTGAGACATGTTTGCAATGACATCGACGCATTTATTGAAACAATTTGAATCCGCATCACTTTGCCAGAGCTCCAAACTTTGCGGTTATAGAAGACGTTTGTGGTCCTGCTTGCTTTTCGCCTCTTTTGTTTGTATTGCATTAATTAAGCCCTGAAATAGACACGGCTCACTGGTTTCATCTGTAACTAAATACGTTTAGAAGTATCAACTTCTTACGACTTTATTTCTCCGTTTCTACTGGCTGTGTTTAGGTACTCCTAAAACATAAATTATAATATCCACTTTGCTCCACCAATGGATAGTTCATCTGTGATCCTGTTGTTTTTCGTTTCTAAATCACAGTTTTTTTGCGTATCGTTTCTTCTGCCTTTCGCAGTCAGTAACGTACAAAGTAGCACGTCAGCCCTGGGCTGGGCAGCTCGCCTGCGCCCTTATTTGCATATCTTTTGTCGCATCGGTTTGCTGACGCCGCGCGCCGTCTCTTCAGCTCAAACGGAGATAAAAACCAAGGTACAGGCTCTCACACTATCTGCGCTGCAAAGACCAACTTTTCGTTGAAATATTGTAATCTATTGTAATTTAACTATTACTTAGTTCTTTCGAGTACCTGCGGACAGACACTTTAAATAAAAAGACAGGCATGTCGTCGTATTTGAAGTTTGAACTCAAAATTGAAGATTGTATTATGTATTATTATTGTATTGAACTGTTCATCCAAGGCTGGTCGTCATCAGACCCTGGAGTATGATGTCGTCGGGAATAAACAGAGTTCCCTGTATTTGAAGTTTGAACTCAAAATTGAAGATTGTATTATGTATTATTATTGTATTGAACTGTTCATCCAAGGCTGGTCGTCATCAGACCCTGGAGTATGATGTCGTCGGGAATAAACAGAGTTCCCTTCAAAAAATGTGATGTGATCCTGGAACCGGCTTCATCAATTTCCACCAAACACAGCTAAGAACCACTTACCCAACACCATATAATATTATGTATTTTTATGTACTAATGTTTTATTATTTGCCTCAGATTATTGTATAAACAACATTGTAATTAATTAATTAGTTATGAATTTATTAATATTTATTGTACCCAATGTAAAGGACGTACACATTGCATTGCATGCTTGTGAAGCAAGAACATGTGCTTCTCACTATAATATAAGACCTTCAATGTATCCTACCATGTTTTAGCAAATAAACTAGTTTAATTTCATTTCATTTCATTTGTCATACAAAAAAACCGAATTGAAATCAGAGTACCCGTTCCGGAGCTATGGTTTGTGCTCTGCGTTGTTTGTCAGTGATTCATTCAGTACGGACTTTGATTTTATAATTTATCCTCACACATTTTTTCAACGCTAACATGTGATTTTTCGTTTTACAAAGCTATTTGTTTAGAGACCGCCACGCGCCGGGGTGCTGGTACTTGGCTCCCGTGACCACGGCGGGTGGTTACGAAATTATAATGTCAATGGTGTTTGGACAATGAGCGCGCGGACAATGCGGCCCCGCGGGTAATCCGCAGAGCCTTGCGCAGCGCAATAAACCTTGCAGGGCAACTTGTTAAACTATCAACTTGGAATCCTCCATTTATTAGGAGTTATGAAATCCGGTTCCAGAAGTGACTCTGCAATAGTTATTGGAAGAGAAGGTGATACTATCTCCGCCACCTTATTGCACAAGCACGTCCTAGTCCTAGCACAGGTGACATCATAATGAATAGTAGTCAGGAGTTGTCCTACCGCTAGGCTCGTTAGCTGTGCCCGGCTCGCAGCTCGCGGGATGTAATTATCGGCCTCCGCCACTTCTTTTCGAGACACTTTTTGTGGAAATCTTATTGGAGAGATAAGGTTGAGATCGGCATTGTTTCAGTAATGAATAACCACCCTTCAGTTTATTTCCTTTTATTTTTGTTTAATTATTTCGCAATGCAACCGTTCATTTCAGAGTTTTTGAAGGAGCTTCATTATTAAGAACAATATCTAACTATTTTTGGGATACGGCTTTTCCCTGGTTTCGTGGATGTAATACTCTCGCAAAATATAACTTATGTTCGCAAGAGCACTAATTGTTCACGGATTAAGTTTAAGTATTTGTATTTATAACCAATGTTAAAAGATTGATGTAATTGTATAAGTCTATGGTTAAAACTATAAAAACCACGCCTACAATGGCTTTCATGAAGTTTCACACCAAAAAGTGAATGGTTGAGCATAGCTGTATGCCCTAATTAATTAAAACCATGTTCAAACCGGTTCACACACCTCATTTGCATTGACAGGACATGACGTGCTGGACTGCTGAGGGCCAGCCAGGTGCGTGGTGCGTGGTGCGTGGCGTGTGCCGTCAGTCAGCAGTGGCTCCACTGAGTAAAATTAAAACTACGGCGAAGTCAATTAGCAGGTCTCCAATGCATAGCCTAAACGGCTTTTATTTTGGCTGGAGACAAAAATTTTATAGGGCAGCGTGAGGGCTTTCACTTAAATATTTTCGTAAAACGAGTTTTGTTTTAATTATGCAGCTAATTAATTTGTTTGTAGATATTATACATTTTAATACTTTGCCTGGATGGATCTTTTGTGTTCAATGTGGTTTTTCTGTTTGGCAAGTAATTGATGGTGTAATAAAAATTTTGGATTCATTAAAATATTATGTCAGAAGTGATAAGGAATTTGGAGCGTAGGTGCTTGATTTATTTGAAGTATGCATTGATATCACACACAAGTATCGTTTTGAATTGACGCCTGTTCCTGACGACACGACCAAGTCTACAAGAATCAGGCAACAAACATCGTTTTGCTATAACTTTATAATCTTTCTTAATACTATGAAGCTCCAGAGGGTGCCGAATGTGCCGATCACGCAGCTCATTGGTAAATAGAAAAAATATAACGCTCTGAGCATGTAGAACTCAACTCGATGCGCGATATACCGTTGTACTTGTTGTAACGGTAATCGGGAAGTCAGTGGATGTAGGCGGCTCATGACAGTTTGTCATGCAATTCTATGAGGAAGGCCTATTTCCAGCAGTGGACGCTACCGGCTGATGATGACTTTAATACAAATATTATTGTTTCATATTATAATTGGCATGTCCATTGTCGAGGGCCAGAATATTATTAGCTATACACAGTATACGTTACGCTTAGTGCGAGAGAGTCAAAAGAAAGAGAAAAGTAATCGGATTGCGTTGAGCCATGGCTGCACTGTAGAGTTCCGTCTGGAATTCATTACATTAGCGCGTGAGACGAGACGGAACCACCAACTACTTGTTTTGGTCTCGCAGACGCCAGCGATTCAATTTCAATACTGTACGAGTACATCTGCGAAGATCCATTCGGAGATAGATTCCTTGGCATCCCGTTGGCGTCGGTGGGAGGCGTTGGCGGTGGCGCCGCGCCGCCGGGCGGTGCATTCGTTTGACGGTTCACTAAATTGTACTGAACTTTCATAGTTCGAATTGTTTTTCGTTTAATTTACGTATACTTTTTGATACATCAATTATCAAATTCAAAAGCATAAAAAGAACAAAACATCTTTTGTAATGTTACAAAAGACGAAAACTATCAAGCAAAACATGAATAAGAAAATTAGAGAGCCAAAAACTTTGTAGATAAAGATAAAAACTTTATTGAAATAATAATTATAATTCAATTAAAATTGTACAAAGGTATTATAAATAATATCAATGGATTCAGTTTGGATAAAACATGATACTTTAGATATCAACCAAGTAAATAAAATAAAATTCAAATCATTCATCACTCATAAAATATCATTAAATCACTAAAGTAAAAAACAAAAAGGATTGGTCGATAAGCCAATTCTTTAATTTGAGCTGACGCAGCAGTCGTGATAGTGTCTGGAAGACGGTTGTAGCTTCGTTTTGGCGAGGCGCCGCGGCACGGCCATAAGCGCATTTCGCGTTGTGCAATTGTGACCGTCTCCAAATGTAGCGTACTCATTGAGGTGTTTCCGAACATGGATAGCCGAATGAATGATGACTGTCATGATCATAAGACGAGCGGGAGTGTCCCACGGAACTTCGACTATCGCTCGCATAGCCCTTTTCTGCATTCTGAACGCTCGCTCTCAATCAACAACTCTACCCCTAGAGCTCTATATACCTACCGTTGATTCATCTTTTTCAGCTGGATATGCATAATTTTTAATTATGCTTGTTTTAACAATAAAATTATCTACTTACATACAACTTATTTGATTTTCAACATAAACCAGAATAATAGCATCGATTATTCAATGGTTATTTGCAAAAGTTTCAACATTTAAATGTTGTAAAAATCACTGATTGCGTGCTCCCGTACCTAGATCATAGCAAGCCGCGGCTGAAACCGATCGTGGCTGAGTGCTTCATAAATATTTGAGGACACGTGTACACTGAACCAACTCCCTATCTTTCCACGCAGTTCAGTTTTATACAGTGATCTACCGTCTGCGGTTTGGCTCAATAACTTCGACAGGATTCAAATAAATTAGCGTTTTTAATGAGACTGTCGCGTTTAGACAAAGTCATCTCCTCATCTCTCCCTATACGCATTGCAATGCAATTTATTACAGATGCTAGACATTTTCAAATTCATACATAATGGAAGCTTTGAAAATGTCAATTTTGGATGGTTTACGTATGATTTGCGTAAAACCACCGTAAATGACTGTTTCTCCAGCACACTGAGAAAAAAATATGGTTGGGGACAACAATAAAACATTAACTGTGGAGAGCCGTTGTAGGTACTTAGTTCCTGCAGCAACCTTTTTATTGCCAAGTGTTTGTTGTCAGTGCAACAACATTTTTAACGATACTGTGCGACAAAATTAATGTTGTCAGGGAAACTTAGTTGAAACATTGTTGCGGGCAACTTAGTTGAAACTTTGTTGTAGTAACATTATTCATGTTGTTCCTGCGGCAGTTTGTTACCATGACAAAGGTACATTTTACATTACATTACATTACAATAAAAAATTACCGAATCTCCCTATGCTCGACCAACAAACTTCCTATGTTCCCGTACCTACTTTTTTTTTGTTTCCCCAGCAAAGTACCTTTGCTCCAGCAGCAAATTTACTTTGTTCCCATAACTACTCTCTTTTTGCTTCCCCAGCAAAGTACCTAATCACCCTTTGCTCCAACAGCAAATTTACTTTGTTCCCATAACTACTCTCTTTTTGCTTCCCCAGCAAAGTACCTAATCACCCTTTGCTCCAACAGCAAATTTACTTTGTTCCCATAACTACTCTCTTTTTGCTTCCCCAGCAAAGTACCTAATCTCCCTTTGCTCCAGCAGCAAATTTACTTTATTCCCATAACTATTCTCTTTTTGCTTCCCCAGCAAAGTACCTAATCTCCCTTTGCTCCAGCAGCAAATTTACTTTGTTCCCATAACTACTCTATTTTTGCTTCCCCAGCAAAGTACCTAATCTCCCTTTGCTCCAGCAGCAAATTTACTTTATTCCCATAACTATTCTCTTTTTGCTTCTCCAGCAAAGTACCTAATCTCCCTTTGCTCCAGCAGCAAATTTACTTTGTTCCCATAACTATTCTCCTTTTGCTTTCCCAACAAAGTTCCTAATCTCCCTTTGCTCCAGCAACAAATTTACTTTGTTCCCATAACTACTCTCCTTTTGTTTCCTTTACAACGGGACCTTTGTCAACCTAGCAAATGCACGCTTTGCTTCCCCAACAAAGATAGTTTGTCTCTCTCGACCTTTTATTTTTGCCCATTACAATTCGGTAGGTGTACTTGAGACAGTTAAGTACTATACACTTCTGAACAGAGTACACGTACCGGATTATAATGGGCAAAAACAAAAGATCGAGAAGGATAAACTATCTTTGTTGGGGAAGCAAAGCGTGCATTTGCTAGGGTCCCACTGTAAAGGAAGCAAAAGGAGAGTAGGTACAGGAACAAAGTAAATTATGCCAAAGTGAGAATACATTACATTACCTATCAGGTAAAAACAGCTAAGTAAGTGAAATAACAACAACAAAATTTCAAAAATGTTTGTATATTAAGACAAACGAAGACCTAAAAACAATCACACCACATTTAAAATCTTAAATTTTAAACTTATCTTTAGTAACATACTTACCCCCTTATTCATAATCATTTTTAAACATATTTTAGTTAAAATAGCTTTTGTATGACATTTTACATCAGAGAGAAGAAAACAAAAGCTATTATAACTAAAATAGGTTTATAAAATGATTATGAATAAGACCCCTAGGCTACATTGTTATTATTGTAATTATGTACCTATACTTAAAGAATAGTGTAATAACAATAACTGGAACGAACTTCCTCCCTGGAGAGTTTCCAGACCTTTTTTCTTGGAACTGAGATGGTTGGCATCTGCCGGAGTAGACTTGTGATGGACAAAAAAGCTGCAAGCGATGCCTGTTCTTCTCCAACTGAAAAAAATAGGAATGTTTAGTAACTTATTACAAAAAATCGTAGATTGTACCTACATCGAATGCATAAAACAAACAAGTAACAAATCAAGTTTAAAGCTTGTAAAATGTGACATGAAACGTTGGGAATGATAATGTCGAAGTTGTTGACCACTATGTCTATTTTGGTCAGACGATTCAACTAGGAGGGTCCAACAACGACAAATCAAATCAAATCAAAATATTTTTTGCTTCTTGCAAGTGATGACTTACGGCACTGAGACGTAGTCGCTAACTATTGGACGTATAGAAAAGCTATAAGTCGTGCAGCGGGCTATGGAGAGAGCTAAGCTAGGAGTTTGACTACGTGATAGAATCCGAAAGGTCACCGACATAGCTCTCAGAATTAGCAAGTTGAAGTGGCAATGTCATATAGCTCGAAGAACCGATAACCGTTCGGGAATAAAGGTTCTCGAGTGGCGACCACAAACCGGACGACGCGGTAGAGGAAGGCCCTCCACTCGATGGGCTAAAGATATTATTAAGGGGGAGGCCTATGTCCAGCAGTGGACTTCTACAGGCTGATGATGATGATGATTTGAAAAATTTACATTCGTGAGTCAAATGGAGAAGAAAACCCATAATATACCCATAATAATTATGCTCATGGTTGATGGTCTTATTTAAACTTACCGGTAGCTAGATCAAGAAAGTCAAAGACAGCTTGATCAGGTTTAGCAGAGCCTCCTTTCTCTGCAAGAAGGTTCAATATACGTGTTTTGATGATCGGAAAATTTTCTTCAAATACTTGATTTGCATTTGGATAAACCGTCTCGAAGTCAAGAGTTAACTGCAAGAAAAAACATTAATGATTTGAAAAAATATATCATAGTGGCATTAACATCTTTAAACATGTTAGTTAACAAGAGTGGACAGTAAAATAAACTACAGCCCGACTACAGTGAACCATAGGTGACTATTTCAGGTTGGGGCAAAAGATAAAGTAATTTTACAAGCTTATATTTAGTATCACCTGTCCCGGTATGATCGAAACTTACAAGTTTAATTTGACTCACTTCCCAGTGTTCATTTCAGCTGAAATTTGTCAGGTTCCAATGACAATACAATATTAGGACTGGTTTTTTTTCGATAATATTTGTCACCACTATTTGGAAACTTACAAAAATATCTGAATAAGTACCTAGTCAAGCAAAAGTAGGTAAGTACAGTCAGAAAAGTTTATGAATATTAGGTATGTAGAACAACTCACCAGCTTGTGACCATTGGGCAGGTTGAATGCTGGAAACCAGTCAAAATATTCTTTCAAAGAAAGACCCTCCGTTAATAGTTTGTTCCGTAAATCAAAAGTGGCACGCCATTTTGCTTCAACTATGTCTTGGGGTGACGAAGAACCCTTCAGCCAGTCTAAGCAATCTTGTGCTTCCAATGTTGATTCTGGTGGGTTATCATTAATAGCTTCAGTTACTAGCTCTGGAAGCGGTCGCACTCGTTTATTGCGGGTTGCTGGACTTTTCTTGGAAGAACTGCTGTCACTGCTTTCACTGCTTGTGGTGCTGGCCCGCCTTTTTTTGCCAGATGAAAGCAGTCTTCTATGTGTTATCAATCTATTGTGGAACAAGCCACTAGCTTGGAGAACTTTATTTTCCACAACTCGGTACGGGATGTAATAAAGTTGAGCCGACTCGTTCTTGAACAAACGTACCACCTCATTAGCCCAATGATTCCAGATATCCTTTCGGATTGTGTTTGATATTTCGGTTAAAGACCGCAGCTCCGTTTCCACTATGAGCTTGACAATAAACATGCGGTCGCGATGCTTTAGCTCTTCTCCGGTTTCCGATTTAGCTAGGAGCAACCTGCCCTCAGTTACCGAGGCTAACAGCCGGCGAAGACTCCCAGTCTCTTTGCCCAATGGGTGTAAGTCAACTTTCTTGAGTAGCTCCAACTCATCGTCGAACGGCAAATTCCATTCCTTAAAAAAATATACACATTAAATTCTTCTTCTTTTATTTTATGGCCACTGAGGAAAACTTTCATAAATTTTGCCAATGTCAAGTAATTATTTTGATAAAGTTAGGTCAAGCCATCAAAGTCTCAGTCAAGTCTCATGATCTAGTAAAACCTTAGAATATTAAAACGATGGCAGTTTCACTAGAATTTTCGTGAACAATTTCCATCTGTTTGAAAAGACACGCAATACCTACACTTATATTTAATTTCACTACCTCGTGTAACTAAGCTACAGCGGTTATAATGCCAAAAATGTATAATTACACGATATAACTCAAAACAACACTAGAAATTGAAATAAAATAAAAATGGACTACGTCTAGTTTTGAAAAAGCAGAAACAAACAAGGCCTCGCGCATGAAGTTGTTGGTAGGTCATTGTCACGTGTCATTGTCATGTCAAGTCAAAGAGAAAAGGTTACACCTTAGAATACGGACTCATTATTCTACTCATGGACTTAGGTAATAATAAGTCCATGGTTACACTCAGCTTCACTCGCTCGACTTGCCGTGTACACAGATTAAATATCGGTATGAGTATCAGTAGGTAAAATTTCAAATTAAATTACCGAAAGTGAGTTATTTGTCGTGGTATCTAGGCCATCACCTTTAAGGGAGCTACAGCTAAAGACTGGAGCGGTGTTGCTACAGTGCCTTCGGACAGTTGGGACTGCGGTTCCGCAGTCACTACCAGCTGTGTTAATTCCTGAAAAAGGTACAATATATTATTAGCTTAAAAAAGGGGCCTATAAAATTAAAAATGCCTATTTCTTGGGGGGTTTTGTTCTACTCCTTGCGCGGATGTCGTAAAACCCAACTAAGTGTAGGTATAGATCTCAAATGATGAGCATCAGTAACCATAACCACCTGTAAGTTACCTAGTCAACACCAATATCAACTAGGTAAGAACACCAATCGCCGCCTGCCAAGCGTGGTGATTTTGGCAAATTTCCCCATTGCTTTCTATGGGGAAGGCCATGTCTGGCAGTGATCCAGCAGCTTCAGAACGTCTATCGGCTGCTGGTTATGAATAAATATAAGGAACACATTTACCTGGTTATCTTTAATGCATATGACACTGTCAGTCACTTCACTGCACATTGTCACTGGTAGAGATGTCTAAAACAAAAAAAGTGTATACATAAATCTTAATGCTCGAAGACATAAATGTAAGTTGAACAATAGGTAAACTGGGAAATGGGTACCTAACCTATATACTAGCACTACATTCACCCAGCTACTAGGTCAACTTTTCACCAAAACAAACAAGTTATTTTTGACAGATGTCTTCCTAAAGGTGTTATCTCCTTGTTTGTGTTCGTGAATTTGACCGCGAGAGATAATAAGTACAATTGTTACAAACTAACTACGGTTAAATGATCACATTGAAATCTGACATCAACAGTAAATGGTTTTGAGCCCACGTAGGATACCTACCGCGCTAGAACAAGTCAGAAATCAGGCCGTAACGTATAGTGGTACGGTCTACGTAAAAAAACCGGCCATTTGCGAGTAGGACCCGCGCACGAAGGGGTCCGTACCATTACCTATAAAAACGGCAAAAAAAACACAAAAACGTTTGTTGTATGGGAGCCCCCTTAAATATTTATATTTTTGTTATAGCGGCAACATAACAACTATCATGGTTCATGAGATATAGCCTAGTGATAGACGGACGGACGGACGGACAGACGGAAGGACTGCGGAGCCTTAGTAATAGGGTCCGTTTTACCCTTTGGGTACGGAACCCTAACAAACAAGTTCTTTTTGACAGATGTTTTCTTGTAGGTTTTCTTACATGGTGTAGCGTGAATCATCCTTTAAGGCTCCTACACACTATGCAGGCGGCGCAGCTGGCGGGTATTCTGTGTACCCGTGGCTTAAAACGGCATACCCGCGCGGCAAAAAGCTGCCGGCTGTGCGGCCGGCATAGTGTGTGGGAGCCTTAAGAGATAATCAGTACAACTGTTACTAACTACGTAACTAACTACAGTTAACCGACCACATTGAAATCTGACATCGACAGTAAACGGTTTTGAGCCCACGTAGGATACCTACCGCGCTAGAACAAGTCAGAAATAATAACGTAATCTACTGTACATAGCTACATTGAGGATCTGACTACGACGGAAGGGATTTGTGAAGCATAAAGGATAGAAAGGTATGTAGGATCAAACAGGATAAAGAATAATAAATAGTAAAAACCAAACGTTTTTTGTGGTCGGCAGTTTTTGTAAGGCCGTTCTTAGTTTAATTTTGTCGACCAATTTTGGAACCAAGGTACTAAGCTCGTGGTCGTTTGCGACTTTTAAAACATCCAGTGTAACTCCTTCTCCTAAAAAAAGGACACTCTTGAATTTGGAAATAGGTAACCAGTAGGTACTTACCTAATAAAGATACATTTTACCTAATACAAATTAGACATTAGTTATTAAGGCTGGACACTATGTGCCGTAGTGTCCAGCCTAGAATAGACCCCACCCTCTCCTCCCGTGGATGTCGTAAAAGCCGACTAAGAGATTACGCCAGAGGATGGGCAGTTCTATGGGGGAGGCCTATGTCCAGCAGTGGACTTCTGTAAGCTGATGATGATGAAGTAGAAAAGTAGGTATGTAAACTAGTCTTAGTGTAAAATTGTTAGGTTAACAATTTTAGCTGTGGTTATTTATCAAAACAGTTTTGTTAATTTAACAAAAGGTAGGTAAGTTCTAACTTCTTCGATGACAAAGAATTTACCTCGTACCTACCAAGGTAGGTATACAAAATTATAGCATACTTACGGCTTATATTATTCGTAGAGCCATAATTAAAAGAAATTATTAAAAAAATAAAGAGCATTTAGTAGGTAAGGTAGGTGGGACGTGGCTATTCAGTAGGTACTTACCTAATGAAAGGGAAATAAATTGGTCCGGTATTTATAGTAAGTACAGATCTCAGAACTTTAAATTTAGATAAAAGGTACACTGCACAGAATCACCACCATTGGCTACATAGGTAATAGTTATAACAAGACAAAAAACTCACCAAGCATTGGATCCAGCAGATGTACAAGATTACTTGCTACTAGAAAAACTCTCAACTCGTCGTCGGTGTTTTCCAAGCTTAGCGAAGTAAACATTTTGACCAGAACAGCGCGGCGCGGCCCGGGTGGTGCGACCACTCGAGATAAAACAAAGCTAGTGACTGACTGACTGTCGGCGCGGCGCTCACGCACTTTGATAATCCAACAAAGTTACTTTGTTGAGGCAAAAAAGAAATGGCGACGGGGCGGCGGCCTGGCGCGGCGCTTAGTGTTGCCACTTGCCTGAATTAGGGCTATCATACATCGCACATAAGAATAAATATAACTTCACAATGTACTTTTTTTTCTTAAAAATTTCGAACATTCGTGACTGAGGCGTGGACCGCTTCTCATAAGTATGAGGCAGATAACTTAAAACACCGTTTGTAAAATAAAGTTTTTACTAAGCATTTTGGTAAATAAGCAGTGAAATGCCTTCCTATGCAAACAAGCTGTACAAATATCTTATAAACAAGAAAAAATCCACTGCATTACTTTACACACGTACAATGTCTATAAAATGAATCTTAAATTCTACTGATTTAGGTAGGTACCTTCTTAGGTATAGGTACTAACTATTATTAGAACGCCATTTGCAGAGAGGGACAGAAATAATAGGTACCTATACAGTTCGCAAAAGTGTGACAAAGCAACAAGGCCTATTTGTAGCGTTAACCGTAGGTTTGAGCCCGATCAGTGCACGGGCAGCTGCAGGAAGAGATGACGACCTCTAAACAATACTAAAACAATTATCTCTAGTAAAACACAGTAGAAAACAATAAATATTGAATATTATTGTGTTTTACCAGCGAAAATTGTTAGAAAATTGTTTTAGGTTACTTACCACATCAAAATGAAAAACTAACGAATCCGATCGGAAACGTTTCCGACGTTTTAGAATCGCCCTGCGGGAATAGCATAATCTAGGCAACTTTTTATCCGGGTTAAGTATCCACACAAGTATACACAGTTCAATTTTATTTGATTGAAATTTATTTGTTGACAGTAGGTACCTACACTAGGTACTTTCAGTTATCGGGAAACACCCGAATCATATTATGTTCAAGAATTAGTAGGTACAATTAAGAAGTAGGTAGTTGAACAGAAAGTAATTTCGACTTTTGCAAATTTTACAGAAACTAAATAAACATGTGTCTCTTTAGATTTTAAGTTATTATGGGTGCTAAATTTTAAGCATCAAATTAGATAAAAAAAACAACAAATTTTATGTAATTTTGAATACTTACCATATTATATTTCTGTCTTTGTTGGTGATGCTCTTATCTGCTCTGATCTTTAGCCCAGTCTTTGTTTACGTGATGTTAGAGCGTACCTCATTTTCCCACTTTTAGTAACAGTTATTAAAAATACCCTAAGTTTAGGGGAAAATATCCTGAGTTGGCTACGCGTCCAAACGCAACGCCCAGATCCTCCCCTCCCGCGAACACCACCTTGAGATCCCCTCCCTCCCGCGCACCGTGCTGTTCGATGCTTCAACAAAGTTACACTGTCACTGAAATTACTAGGATATTATAATTTACTAGGAATTAGGAGTAGTTATTGATAGAACCTATGTTTTAGATCCCTCAGGCGTTAGTTAGCGCAAGTATCTGTTTGCATTTCTTTTTGTCACCAAGCAATAACAACAAATTCACCACAAACGAATCTTCACTTATTCTTCATCAGCCGGAGACATCCACTGCTGGATGAGGCCTCCCCCATAGCATGCATATCGTGCAATGGGGGGATTTGCCATAATCACCACGCTTGGCAGGCGGATTGGTGATCACAGATGATGTTAAGTAGGTACTCAGGTGGATGCTGCAACAAGGGTTCAATTCCCGCTGTGGAACAAATATTTGCATGATCTGCAAATATTTGTCCCGGGTCTGGGTGCTGTAGTACCATGATTCTCGTAGTTCCTGATATCAACGACACAGGGATAGATATAAGTTTGTTACCTAACAATGTTTCCTTTGATATGGCAACAAGGTGTCATTGTCACTTTGTTCATACGACAGCGGGTATTTAGTCACTACAGCAACTGTTAATTTGATAGATAGAAGTTTGTGACCCTAACAATGTTCTCTTTGATATGGCAACAAGGTGTCATTGTCATTTTGTTCATACCACAGCGGGTATTTAGTCACTACAGCAACTTTTATTTTGATAGATATAAGTTTGTTACCCTAACAATGTTTCCTTTAATATGGCAACAAGGTGTCATAATCACGTTGTTCATTTGACAACAAGTATTTGGTCACTGCAGCAACTGTTATTTTGATAGATAGAAGTTTGTTACCCTAACAATGTTCCCTTTGAAATGGCAACAAGGTGTCATTGTGACTTTTTTCATACCACAGCGGGTATTTAGTCACTACAGCAACTTTTATTTTGATAGATATAAGTTTGTTACCCTAACAATGTTTCCTTTAATATGGCAACAAGGTGTCATTGTCACTTTGTTCATACGACAGCGGGTATTTAGTCACTACAGCAACTGTTAATTTGATAGATAGAAGTTTGTGACCCTAACAATGTTCTCTTTGATATGGCAACAAGGTTTCATTGTCACTTTGTTCATACCACAGCGGGTATTTAGTCACTACAACAACTTTTATTTTGATAGATATAAGTTTGTTACCTAACAATGTTTCTTTTGATATGGCAACAAGGTGTCATTGTCACTTTGTTCATACGACAGCGGGTATTTAGTCACTACAGCAACTCTTAATTTGATAGATAGAAGTTTGTGACCCTAACAATGTTCTCTTTGATATGGCAACAAGGTGTCATTGTCACTTTGTTCATACCACAGCGGGTATTTAGTCACTACAGCAACTTTTATTTTGATAGATATAAGTTTGTTACCTAACAATGTTTCCTTTGATATGGCAACAAGGTGTCATTGTCACTTTGTTCATACGACAGCGGGTATTTAGTCACTACAGCAACTGTTAATTTGATAGATAGAAGTTTGTTACCCTAACAATGTTCCCTTTGAAATGGCAACAAGGTGTCATTGTGACTTTTTTCATACCACAGCGGGTATTTAGTCACTACAGCAACTTTTATTTTGATAGATATAAGTTTGTTACCCTAACAATGTTTCCTTTAATATGGCAACAAGGTGTCATAATCACGTTGTTTATTTGACAACAAGTATTTGGTCACTGCAGCAACTGTTATTTTGATAGATATAAGTTTGTTACCTAACAATGTTTCCTTTGATATGGCAACAAGGTGTCATTGTCACTTTGTTCATACGACAGCGGGTATTTAGTCACTACAGCAACTGTTAATTTGATAGATAGAAGTTTGTGACCCTAACAATGTTCTCTTTGATATGGCAACAAGGTTTCATTGTCACTTTGTTCATACCACAGCGGGTATTTAGTCACTACAGCAACTTTTATTTTGATAGATATAAGTTTGTTACCCTAACAATGTTTCCTTTAATATGGCAACAAGGTGTCATAATCACGTTGTTTATTTGACAACAAGTATTTGGTCACTGCAGCAACTGTTATTTTGATAGATATAAGTTTGTTACCTAACAATGTTTCCTTTGATATGGCAACAAGGTGTCATTGTCACTTTGTTCATACGACAGCGGGTATTTAGTCACTACAGCAACTGTTAATTTGATAGATAGAAGTTTGTGACCCTAACAATGTTCTCTTTGATATGGCAACAAGGTGTCATTGTCACTTTGTTCATACCACAGCGGGTATTTAGTCACTACAGCAACTTTTATTTTGATAGATAGAAGTTTGTTACCCTAACAATGTTTACTTTAATATGGCAACAACATACCATTGTCGCCGTAACAAATTATGGATTACTTTGTTGCAGTCACAAAAGGTAAATTGTTCCTGGCACAATAAACATTCGACAATAAAGAAATTGCTTTAGGCACTAAGTTCATTTTGTCATGTTAGCAAAGTATTTAGTTGCACCAACAGGAATTTTTTCACAAAGCATTTATTGTCCCTTTGCCACCCGATTTTTTTCTGAGTGCAGGCACCTGCATTACAAACCCACGACTCGCCTGAAATTCTCTCTAACAGTCTATACATACCTACACTACTCTTATAATTAGAATTAATCTATACTGAAAATAAAAAAATAGTAATACTGGTGGAGATATAGTCACCAACATAGTTCTCAGAATTGTTAGGGCCGACATCTGAGGGATAAAGGTTCTTGAGTTGCACTTGCAACGTAACGTAAGACGGTGCAGCGTTCCCCAATCGCTGGACTTACAACATTGGGACGGTTGCAGGAAGCCCGTGGATAGGCGCCTCCGCCTATATCATTTCATGGGGGATGGATGTCAACCGGCTGATTATCATATCGACTAGTGTTGGATAGAATGCGATACTTTTTTCTGGTTTGACTATGGCATCGACGTGTTCACGATAGATACACGAGCGCCATGTGCCATTCGTTTCCATTAACTACATGTTTGGTTTGTGACCGACCACAACCACCACCAACCAGGTAGGTACCTAAACGGTAAACGGATAAAACTCAAAAATTGAAGTTGCCAAGTGAAGGAAGACTACGCACTGTGAAGGATTCCATAGTCGGGATGCACGTTCACATAGTTAAAAATCAAAGTTAATTATAGAGTGTTACCGAAAACATCCTTTAGCTCAAAAACTACACAACATAAATCTTATTGAAACCAATTTTTTAAATATTTTTAAATATCTACTATCTGACATATTTCAGTATTTTCCACCCCTTAGTTGAAAGTTAGAGACATACAAAAAGTCATATTTACAACCTTTATTCATTTTAGAAGACACACGCTCATGGGTACTGCTTTTTATTTTTCATCCCTCAGCTATATTGTATGGAGTGCCAATTACAGCATTGTATAGCGGTTCATAGAATACACAATATATACATACCAGCCCCTGTAGAACATCCGACTAGAACAGATGAAGAGCTGATCAATCTGCCACCTATAGTGATAAAAAAAACAAAGATCTAAAACCAGTGTGGTCATTAATATGGCCGATGGCAAAGGAGGGCCTGACTTCTCAAGATAATTTTTGTGTCATATCTTACTTACAGGTGGACACGATAGTAGCAGAGATCTTGGAGGTATATTATCGCTAGCAAAGTGGCTGTACCCACCCACGGATGATGAATGGCTGCGATGGAAAACCTACATTACAACAAATTTCCAAAAACTAACACTAGAAAAATCTCACTTTTAAATGCCTCCGAACACGTAGGAAATTGTGATACCTCCTACAAAATCTCCACAGTATTTTCTACAAAATACACAACATCCCTCAAACATGTCATAGCGTAGTTGATATCACCGCGCCCACAGCCCAGAGGGTACCGCGTACCTACACTATAGCTCCGCTATCCGTTATCAGTCAATAAGAGCGGAGTAGTTCATTCTAACATGTTCTAGATGTGAGTATTTGTCGGAGTATGATATTCGTCAAAGTCAGCGGAACATTAGTTAGGAATTTATTGGTGAATTTGCGCGGAATACAGTATGCGTTCACATTGACTACATTGATCACATTGTAGTAAAGCCGCGTCTAACACAACCGTCTGCGTATCGCCGCCCTGTTGAAGGAAAAAATCACCCGAAGACAGATTTTCACCCAATGTGCAAAAAACAATGTAATTTTCGTTCTTTTTATGCAATCACCAAAAAACAAAATAAATAGTTGTTATGTATTCAGCAGTGAACGTGTTAATGTGTGCGGAATTTGTAAGGAACCGTTCTCAAATGTCAAATTGAGTGATCGGGTGACGTTCGTGTTGCTTATACGTGTTTCACTGCGACCGAGCGAGCGTTTTAAATAACAGTGCGAGAAGTTGTTTACATGAAACGCGGCCGGTCCAGCTGGGCCGAGCCATTCAATTTAGTTTGAACCTTATAACAAGATGAATATAGACCTACTTTTCAGCGATCGGGAGCAGGAAGCTGACGAAAGCACTATGGAAAATGAAGTTGAAACTCCACAAACTGCATATGACCAATGTATGAGTGAGAGTAGTAATCAGAATAAAAGACCTAGGGAAGAAAATGAAGAAGAAGCATGGACACAAGTAAAAAATAGGAAAGAGAGAATAAGAGAATTAAGAGGAATTGTTGAAATTAGCATAACTTCTAACGAACCATTCCCTAAACAATTTGCTCTTGCCAAATTGTTTAAGAGTCAAAATATCTCCAATATAACTCGAATTAAGTACATAAATCCTTACAAACTCATTGCGGAAATGGATGGAGATGAGAGTGCCGAACGCTTGATCCATTGTGACCATCTATTGGGATTGGGTTGGAGGTTCCAACGTCCGTTTGAAGTAGGCTTATCCTACGGAGTTATCAAGAATATCGAGTTGGACTTATCGGAACAAGATTTGCTTGAATCAATTACTAGTTCAAATGAGGTGGTAAATGTGAAGAGACTCAAGCGTCGTATTACTGAAGGAGATGCTGCCGGCTGGGCTGATAGTGAGTCAGTAAGGGTTGGATTTAGGGGCTCTTCATTACCGCCTTATCTTTGTATATACGATATGCAGGTGAAAGTAGACCCGTACCTATTTCCGGTTACGCAATGCTCGAGATGCTGGCGGTTTGGACACACTATCAGAATGTGCCCTTCAAAAAGAATTTATTGCCCCAAGTGTGGTGGTAAACACGAGAACTGTGACACGACTACGTATAAATGCATTAACTGTACTAAGAACCACATGACTTTGAATCGAATATGCCCTGAATATTTAAAAGAAAAGAAGTTACGTGACATAATGGCTGAATTTAACGTTTCGTACCGGAAAGCCATGACCATGTATGTCCCGCCACAGACTCCCGCTCATGATGAGGCATCACGTTCACCTGTGAGAGATGGCGTTATTCTACGTGGGACACCTACCCCTACTACCCCGATGTTTTTCACCTCTGCTCTGCCCGTCCAGGAGACCCTCACGTACGCCCAGGCTATGTCTTCTAAGCCAGGGCCAACATCGGAACAAATAAGGAAAAAAAAGAAGAATATTAGGAAAACACAACAACCTAGATTAGATGACAATGGTGGACGTCAGGATTTCTGGACCATGGAAGATATTGAGGAGGAGACTACAGACTCTGAGGACAGTGTGCTCGTAGGTGATAAATCGTGTTATGATCGGAGTGATAAGAAGAGTCACAAGGTACGAGGAGACTTACCATTCTATAGTTTGTGGAAAAAACTTAAAAATATTTGTAGTCAGAGCAGTGATTCATTGAAGAGTAGAATTGAAAGCATTGTGCAACAGTGTGTTGAGTGGGCAATCACATGGATCTTTAAAAACATCCAAGACTTGCCTTTTGTAAGTCTTTTTGATTAATTATGGGTCACACCGATATTAATATTCTGCAGTGGAACGCACGAAGTATAAAACCGAAACTAGTAGAATTTGAACAAATCTTGTGTCAGGAGAAAATTCACTTTGTAGCGCTAAGTGAAACATGGTTAAACCCTGATCTTACATTGAACCTTAAAGAATATAATGTATTTAGGCTAGACAGGGCAGACTCGTATGGAGGCGTAGCCATATTAACTCATAAATCATTTAGAGCTCAGGTATTTCCACTGCAAAGTATTAACTCTGCTATTGAGGTTGTTTCTGTGAAAATCTTTAATTGTAAACTTATTGAGCACATCGTTTCAGTATATTGTCCACCTAGTGCTACTACTTCTAATTTAGATTGGGACTTTATTTTTTCGATTTCACATATAAAAACCTTAATAATTGGAGATTTTAACGCACATCATCCGAATTGGTCGAATAAGATCAACACTAGAGGTATTCAAATTTTTGACTCTCTAATTGATCACAATTTTGTTACTCTAAATGATGGAAGAAATACGCGCTTGGAATTAGTTAATGGTATTTTACAACAGTCTGCTCCAGATATCACAATGGTTTCATCAGATATTGCTTTGAAATTCAACTGGAACGTTACTAATGAATGTTTGGGCAGCGATCACCTCATGATAAAATTCACAACTTCTATTGATTATTCGCCTATCTTTCATAAAAAACGTAACTTCAGAAAAGCCGACTGGGGGAGTTACCTAAAAAAAATAGAAGAAGAGTGTTCAGAGCAGAATATTCCTGCTGATCCTCAGGAAGCTTATGACACTTTTATAAATATAATAAACAAAGCCGGAGACGCTACTATTCCATATGTTAAAATTTGCTTTAATCCCAATGCTAAATTTACTCCAAAACCTTATTGGACTCCTAAATTATCAAAAGTGGTTGCTGAAAGACGATTAGCACTATCGAATTTTAGAAAAAACCCTACTCCAGCTAATTTACAAAAGTTGAAGGAAAAAACTAGTGAATCGCAAAAACTTATAAGAAACGCTAAGAGTAAAGGTTGGTGGGAATTTTGCTCAGCTTTGAATGAAGTATCTTCTGCTACTGAAATGTGGAGACGAATGCGATGGTTAAAAGGGTATAAATCGACTAAACGCCATGTAGAAAAATCTTTGGCTGAAACTTTACTATGTAACCTTACACCAGATTTTGTAAGCCAATCTCATCCATATTTTGCGTCTGAAAATTCAAAGTTAGAAGTAAATATTTCAAAAGAAGAATTAATCAAATGTTTAAAACCTAAAGATACTGCTCCTGGCTTTGACGATATTTCGTATTCCATGCTATATAATCTGCCTGATATTGGTAAAACAATACTATTAAAGCTCTATAATCTTTTTTTCACACTTAGTTTTGTACCAAATCAGTGGCGATATATACGTATAATACCTATTCCTAAGATTGGTCGGGCTTGTAATTCTGTTTCATCACTAAGACCTATCTCCCTCATGTCGTGCTTGTGCAAGATATTTCATGCTATCATTAACAATAGAATTGAGTGGTATTTGGAAAAGAATAATTTTTTTTCTGAGGAAACCAAAGGGTTTAGAAAATCTCGTTCTTGCCTGGACAACTTAGCTGATTTGATAACGAATATTCAAATAGGTTTTACCAAAAATCGCATTACTGTTGCCTGCTTCCTAGACCTAGAAAATGCGTATAATAATGTGGACATTTCTTATCTTTTATCTACGCTCGATCACTTGGGTATTGGTGCTAAGCTGTGTAATTACCTATGGTCATTTTTAAGACAAAGATTTCTTATGATTGAAGGACAAGATTATAAAATTATTAGGAGTACAGGGCGTGGACTTGCACAAGGTGATCCTATATCTCCACTATTATTTAATATAGCAACAATAGACATATGTAAAACCATCACTTCAATAGCCAATATCAGTATTTCGCAGTATGCGGACGACTATGTCATATTTAGTACCTCAAGTAATTTGGTAGATGCTCAAAATCGAATTCAAAGTGCGTTAGATATTTTATATGATATGTTCCTTAAAATTAATCTAGAGGTTTCACCCTTGAAAAGTAAAGCATGTATATTTACAAGAGGATATAGAAACAATCATGTTAACCTCGAAATTAAAGATGTTGGCTTAGAAGTCGTAGATAATGTGAAATATCTTGGAATGTGGCTGGATCGTTCTCTCAGATGGAAAAAACATGTTAATGAGACAGGTGAAAAGGTTTCAAAATTTTTGAATATTTTTAAGGTTTTATCCGGATCGGATTGGGGGGTTCATCCAAAACATCTACGTAGACTTTATATATCTATTATTAGAAGTAGATTAGATTATGCTTCCTTTTTATATGATAACTGCTGTAAATCAAATTTAGGCAGATTGGATAAAATTCAAAATCAAGCTATGAGAACCATTGGAGGCTTTATAAAGAGTACGCCGATCCATGTAATGGAGAGTGAACTTAATTTATCTCCATTACATTTAAGGAGACGTTACCTAGCGGGGAAATTTTGGTTTAAAAACAGATCAGTTACAAATAACTCCTCCATAACCCTGATATCTGAGTTAGCTGATCTTAGTTCGAATAGGTATTGGAACAATAAGAAAAAACCTTTATTAACATTAATTCATCAAAATTATAAATCTCTTTCTATTTATTCCAACTCACAATTAGGCATGTTTTCTTTAGAACAATGGGTTACAAGTATTAATATTTCAAATTCATTAAGATCTGATATAGACGGAATCACAAATTCTAAACGTCAATATAATTCAATTACTTTGAGGAATACATGCATAGACTACCTTAATCAAAATTATCCTACTTCTTACAAAATATTTACAGATGGCTCTAAAGATAGCCATGGAATCGGAGCAGCATTTTTAGATTTAGATTCAAATATATCTTTAAAATTCAAAATTGATGTTAATATTTCTATAATGGAAGCTGAGCTTGTGGCTATTCATGAAGCTCTGTCGTATATAGAATCAATGAACTATAACAATGTCGTTATTTTAACAGATTCTAAGAGTTCGCTTCAACACTTGGCTCGGTGTACTTCGGTTTTTCGAGGATTACCTGTAGCTTACGCGATATTAAAGCTTTTTTTGAAGCTACAGACTGATTCCAAAATAGTTTATTTACAGTGGATACCATCTCATATTGGTCTAGATGGTAATGAACAAGTGGACTTGTTAGCTAAACAAGCTATTTCGGATGGAATTGATGTAAATATTACCCCTTCATTTCAAAATTATATACCTACGTTAAAATATCATTGTTATAATCTTTGGAAAGAATACTTCGATGAAAGGTCAAGAGAGAAAGGAATATGGTACCGCACGATACAGCCACATCCACTAAGATGTTCTTGGATAGACAACAGAGTGCTAAACAGACACGAGATTGTTACAGCTCTGCGACTCAGATCTGGACACATTCCATGTAATAAATTCTCTTACCTGATGCGTAAAACGGCTTCTCCAAATTGCCTAACTTGTAACGTGATTGATGACGTATATCACATATTGATGGAATGTGTTCAGAATTCTAGGGTGAGAAGTAGTATTAATTTGAATTTAAACTTAATCGGTGTCTGTAATGGTATACTGGCAGATCCATTATCGGATGATGCCAAAAGAATATACAAGTTAGTTGATAGAGGATAGGTTAAGTGAAAGTGTTATTTAGATGTTATAACCAGGGCGACATAATCGCATTAGCGAAAAAGCCCTTTTGTAAAAGTTGATTAAAAAAAAAAAAAAAAAAAAATGTCAAATTGATATGTGCTAATGGTTCACTAATCATTCTATGATACCACTTTTACAATAAAGGACAGGAATGTTGTCATAGTCTGCGCTATTAATATGCTTGAATTTTCTCACTACTTATATTGTAATATATTACGTATATTTTTTATTTAATGATAATACACAATACATAAGGTGTTACATAATAACATAACATATCACACGCGTACAAAGTCGCGGGTTACTGTTATTGCTAAAATATGATCAGCACCAGATCATATTTTAGCAATATTTTTGTACCAAGGTTTATGTAATTCTTAATGTAAATAAAAACTGATAATATTCGGCTTGCTGTATACACGTCCATCACAGAAGCTCGGCACATTCAGTTGCACAAGAAAGCCAACAAGCGCGAAGCTATCAAACCCGCCAAGGGCGACGTCAGTCAGGTAGCTGTACTCGATTCTAAAGAGGAACATTACATAGCAATGAAAAAAAAGATGCGGAACACATTGTGACAAAAACTGATTCATGCTTTTTTCTTTTTTTTACTCCGGCAGTGAAGAACGAGAAAAAGACAAACAAAACGGAAATAAAGAAGGTAGCCAAAAATATGGACATTGACACAGTAAAGAAAAAGCAATCAAAAATCTTGATATAGAAGATTGAAGAATACGGCCTTAGCAATGAACAAGAGAAAGGAAGACATCGAGAGGAACTTATCCACAGTAAGGATGAATATGAAGGTCATAGATAGATCATGATAGGAACTTAACTGTGTGTTTTACTACTCATTTGAACATTGAGGCATCAAATGTATATTTAAATGTGCATTTGAAAAGTGTTTTTATAATTTTTTCCACGGTTTCGTTCCGTCATCTAAATGAATGGAAAATCCTTGGCAGTGATTTTGTGGGGCATAAAAGCGCGCGGCAAATAAGACAGGCCGGTAAACAGGAGGTGCGGGTTGGTCGGGGCGTATTTTCAATAGAATTACCCGAATCCCGCTTCATCCGACGAGCTTAGGCCATAAGCGTTTTTCCCCAACACCGCGCAATGAAAGGAAAATAACGGCTAAGGAGATTGAGGACATTATTCCGCCGTGACACGTTTTATTTACGCTTTAATGTGACGTCACGGTTAAAAAGATGGATGGCGAATATAATAAAGGAGGCGCAAGATGGCTTTGTGAGTCGTTCGGGCGCGGTGACGGCGAGCACAATGATACTCTTTTATGCACGCCTCGGGAATGAAAGGGCTTTTCGGCTTGCGCCGCGCCGCGCGGACTGGCCGCACATCTCTGGACCCAAGCCAGGCTAGTATCCGAATATCTAGAAGGTAGTCGTTTTTCAGCTTTTTTACTTATCTATTACCCTGGCGGTGGAGCATTTCTGTACAAATTATACGAATTAGAATCAGAAAACCTTCTTTGAAAGAATAATGAAATGAAACGCCTATTAGAATTCGACTTGGAATTGATCAGTGACATAATTCATAATTTTGCCTTACTTATAAATCTTGTACTTGAATGGGAGGAAGGAAAAGAAGATATTAATAAATCGAACATTTTTAGTAACGTTCGGCAGCCGGCGGCGGCTGGCGGGGTCGCGAGACAAATTAGCCGATAAATCTACGGAAACATTAGAACTAACTTCGACACATATTTGCAAGCGACCGTCAAGACAACCCCCAAAATAAATAAAATACGCTGATATGAACTTCAATGGCTAAACGATAGGGTAATTTAATGTTAGGAGGTAGAGAGGCACTTGTTTGCGAGGTCTTGTGTTACTTTATCGCACTTCAATTTCGAAGATTTATCGCGTGGAGGCACGTGATGTGGCGCGCTGAGGGGCGTTGTTTGCGTGGCATCACTGCCACGCTGTTTGGCTGCCTAGCGTCAAGTCAGCACTCGGCAGTATGACGGTTTCAAAAGAAGAAGACGAGTGACGCTCTCACATAGCAGTCACTATACTTTATGAATATAAAATTCCTTGCTATACTTGGACTCCGGTCGACTCAGGCCGGCTCGGCGTCGCACGAATGTATGGTTCCGAAACTCGCCGACTGTTGGTCAACAAGCAGAATATTTTCTTGTTTTTTGTTCTTTTCATCTCCAAAAGAAAGCTTCTGCCGAGGATTCCCTCATCCAGCCTCGCAAATAAAATTGAAACTCGTTATTGCTATCGCTAACAAAGTTAAAACTCCACGGATTCGTAATTATAATGAAGTCACCGATAAAAAGCGAGTTGAAATGATGCGCGGTACAGAGGCGGGGTGAGGAGGTGGGGGTAAAGGGAGCGGTCACTCTCTCCCAAACAAGGGGTAACTCGATAAGTGGTCGCAATTAGCAACCAACGCGGATAAAACGAGGATTTCAGTTTCACAATTAAAACTTACAGCGCGTTTTATTATCTCCCGTGAAAACTTCCATACTTATTCATTTCGAACGAAGCCACTGAAAAAAGTTTTCGTGTTTTAAATGTAGACGAGATCGGGAATTAAATTTCATCCGGAGCCGAGCGAGATGAGCCGCGGCTTGCGCGAGCGGAACTTTGCTCGTTAATCGCTGATCGCAGTCTTATCACCGCCGACTAGTGCCATCACTTCGATGGCATCTTTCAATTAACAAACACAACTCATTACTTAATGTTGGCATGCCTCAATTCACTCCCATAAAGTATACAAAAACAATTGCCTCTCATACATTTGAAGGGTGATTAGGTATAATATTTCAGATGTTAATTCCCAAGTAATACCTACATATGTGTTGTTACCTATGTAATATTCTGACTACCTACACCTTTACTAATACAATCATAATTCCCATTAGTTAATTCAACCGAGTTAGACTAGACACTGACTGGAAATCGACGATACTTATGCACTTGCTTTCCAGAAATAAAGAAGCGACCTCCGTGCGCTGTATGTGAGTAACCGGCTGAGACTGAGGCTGAGAGGTGCGGGTTCAATTCCCGCTGCGAGACAAATGTTTGCATGACCTGCAAATATTTGTTCCGGGTCTGGTGTTGTGTTACCATAGCACCTACTCGTAGTTTCTGCTACCTGCGACACAGGGAATCCTATAGTATAGGACTATGTATGTGACTGTTATATGTTATGTTCTGTAGCCCAGCGGACGAGTACTTAGAGTAATTTTTTCATATAATTTAAAAATACATAGATTCAGAGAGCCGTGGTGTGTCCGGCCTAAGGATAGACCCCTCCATCAGATGAAGGACAATCAACAACTGTTGGGGAATAAAGATTCTCGAGTGGCGACCACAAACCGGACGACGCGGTGAAGGCCTTCCAATCGATGGACTAAATACATTATAAACATCGCAGGAAGTCGGTGGATGAGGGCAGCTCAAGACCGTTCGCCGTGGCAATCTAGGGGGGAAGCCTTTGTCCAGCAATGGACTTCTACAGGCGGTGTGATGATGATGATGACATGCCTTTTGCCCCGAAAGGGTAGGCAGAGCCTCTATGGCTCTTTTTTCACTGTGGGTAGCACAATTTATTATTCATTAATTTGTTAACACATCTCATAATAAAATGCAAAGTCCTGACTGACTCACTGACTGACTGATTTATTTACTTATTTATTTATTTATTTATATATTCTTCTAGCGTGGATGTAGTAAAAGCAAAGCCAATTTGTCAATAGTACGCATATAGTACGTTATCAATTAATTCGTCAGGTATAGGTACTTGATATACTAACAAGTATGTAGTATGTACGCCCCGTTGCTTAGTCCTATTCAAAGGTTATTTCGATGATGTGTAGGAAATTACCACGAGGTAAAAATAATAATGAAAAATATGAAAATGACGTAATTAAGTATTAGGGCTGATAAAGATGTTATAGCGAGGTCTCAGTTCGGGGCGAACCACTAGAAATAAGAACTTGTCTATAGGTACACTTTATAATACAGATTGAGAATTGTTTGACTGTTGTTTGAAAATGACATTGTCACGTCTACGGCTTCTTGACTCCGGGTCACGCACCAACTTTTAATTGTAAAACTTGAATCATTGGTGGACTTTGCACGTTTTATCTCATAGCTGCTAATAGCCTCTCTCCTCCCCGCTTCCCCGCACGCCCGCGGATGAAAATGTATTTCGTGTTGCTTTGTGGATTTCATTCGTATGAATAATCACTACTGCTGGCACACGTCTTGTTCGTGAATGCAACATAAACCGTTCACTGAAGATTGTTAAATGGTGGCAGCTTATAAATCCATCTTTAGAACGTGCTCAGCTTCCAATACTCGTGCCCATAGGTGACGTGAATTCGGGGGAGTGATATCAATTATAATTTCGCAAAAAATCATTAATTTGACAAAACGCAACGATAGCGCGTTCTAATTGTCTAGTGACGACATCTAGTCTTGTATTGAGTAACAACTAAAAATTTAATTAAGCAAAACATAATTTGAAAACTTTTATCTCTTGATAAAGTGTATTTTAGCAAATAAAATAGGATCCTGTTTATGTTTTGAGAGAACCTTGAGCAACCTTGACACGATAGTAGAAAAAGAATTGAAAAAAGTGAAAACCTAACGTTAATTTGATAATTATTTACTTTTTATTTTTAACTATGGAACATCAACTTAACATGGTTCGGTGCTTACAGTTGCTAGTTTAGGATGTTTACCTGCAATTCCAACTAGTCATTCTATTTATAAAAGTATTAATTAGATGTCTAATATTGATACGGTCACTATAAAATAAACTAATAATAACTAATTACTTAACTAATTAGGTAGGTAACAACTTGTGACAAAGTTGTTGGATAGATGTTCGTACAGATAGATACTGAATAAATTAATAACCGACTCGGTTTTACATTATGATATCACAACTTTTGGCGGTAGAAGAACAGCGTTGCGAGACTCGAATTTTTGTACACAATTTATTATGTTTTTGATTGGATCTCATTTCTTTTTGTAGGTTGTTTTCCTTTTTTTATTTTGGAATGCTATTTCTTGTGCGTCACCTACGGACTTTCTTAAAGCCGCTGTCTCTGTGGGCTTTTCTCAGAGGCTTTGATGTAACAATTGTTGACAAGTCAGGACGGTAAATGTTTCTAAGTCTATTTAGTAGATTATCCGAAGGACGTAGAATTAGGAAGAAGCACCTCATAATGACCTCCAAAGAAACCAGAGAATCGTAAACGTTTTACTGGTTTCCCAGGTTCACCACCGAATTATCCGCTCAAACGGTATTTTCGTAAACCTCGAAAGTAAACGGATACAAAGCGGCGGCCGCCATAAGTTCGGATACGGAACCGTACCGTAGGTAGAAGTTTTCAGCATTGCTGACGAGTATATACTGTTAGTGTCTCCACGCTCGTCATATTATGTATAAAGTTGCATCTCATCCCAATGCGCTACCACATACTCGACTATAGTACCCCTAATTTCATACGACGACTCAATATTGAGTATCTGATTGCCAGAGAATAGAACAAACAAACAGGAACCAGGTATAGGGACAACCCGAGGTGGACATTTACGTACAGTATTTGAGTATTACAGATTTCATTGCAATATTAATTTCGCTACAAAATTGGTGGAAATAGTAGATTGTATCATAAGGGAGCAAAATAATATTTTTACGGCGAGGGCGCTTTTTTGAATCCAGAGAAAAGTGAGGGATTCTAGAGTAGAATCCCGAACGTAGCGAGGGATTCAAAGTACGTCGCCCGAGCCAAAAATATATTTTGCGCCCGAGTGTTACACTCTACTTTTCATCACCCTCTATGAGAAAATAAAAGGCGCCTCATATTTTATTTCAAAACAAAACCATGAATTTCTAATAATCCGTGAATAATTTATCATTTAATAACTTTTCATTTAAAAAACCGACTTCCGCCATTGTATACGACTAAATAATTTTGGATGAAAAAAAATTTATGAAAGAACCATAGTGGTGAAAGGATTATGATACTTTCTGAATGCAAATGCTTGGTGTCTTGCTGAAAATATCAAAATCGCCATATGTATGCCTACAATATTTGAGGAGTTCCCTCAATTCCTCATGGATCCCATCATCAGAACTGGATTCTGAAAAAAATGGGTCCAATCTGGAAGTATATCTAATCAAATAAAAAAAGAATTTTCCAAATCGGTTCATAAATGCCGGAGATATGCGGTAACAAACATTAAAAAAAAAAAAAAAAAAAAAAAAAAATACAACCGAATTGAGAACCTCCTCCTTTTTGGGAAGTCGGTTAAAAACAGACTTTCGCCATTGTATTCGACTAAATATTTGGATGAAAAAAAAATTATGAAAGTACCATAGTGGTGAAAGGATTATGATACTTTCTGAATGCAAATGCTTGGTTTGTTGCTGAAAATATCAAAATCGCCATATGTATGCCTACAATATTTGAGGAGTTCCCCCAATTCCTCATGGATTCCATCATCAGAACTGGATTCTGAAAAAAAATGGGACCAATCTGGAAGTATATCTATTCAAATAAAAAAAGAATTTTCCAAATCGGTTCATAAACGCCGGAGATATGAGGTAACAAACATTAAAAAAAAATACAACCGAATTGAGAACCTCCTCCTTTTTGTAAAGTCGGTTAAAAATAACGAAATCGCGGGCTGTAGTTCGCGCGTTTCTTATTTGTTTTTTTTTATTCAGCTGGTGGCGCTACTATGGGCCGTCGTACCAGCCAGTATTTATTTAAACAATATTTGCGTTCGCCTTCTTTGGCGCTGAACACTAACGCAAAGATGATCCAAATTTAAAAAGGGCGCGGCAAAGATAATTGCGGCGCACTTATTTGTGTTCGATTCTTTTCAAGATATTCCAAATTCAAAAAGTGCGCGGAAAAGATAATTGCGGCGCACTTATTTGAGTTCGATATATTCCAAATTTAAAAAGTGCGCGGCAAAGATAATTGTGGCGCACGTATAGAAGCTTCATACAGAAAAACCACCTTTGGGTGCACGTAAAGGCGAACCAACCAAGTCGTCCTCTTCGAATAGATGGGATGAAAAGGTTTTTACGTATCTCGTCTAGGTAGGTACTCTCTACACGACTTGTCATAATAGAAATACGAGCTAAGTGTTCTTTTTTTTCTTTTTTTTTTTTTTTTTTTCTGAAGGACAAAATGCAGTTGGCCTCAGACGGCCGATGCTGCGTTACCGGACTTTAAGTGTTCTTTCAATGTTCAGAGAAAGTCATTAATTTGACAAAACGCAACGATAGCGCGTTCTAATTTACTAGTGACGACATCTAGTCTTGTATTGAGTAAACATTCCCTCGTGGGTTCTTGGGTTACAGGATTACAAAGTACCTATGCAGGAAAACGAGACTGCAATTGCGGTATTTTTTAGTTTTTCCTTGCTTTATAGGTTAACAACCAATTGTGTTCATTTGAAGCTTATATGTCTGCTCATCAAAATTCTAAGGTACTCCCTTAGAATTTTGATGATCGGTGAGTGTGTCGGTGGCAAAATTAAGGAACTTTGACTTGCAATAGTTCTTAAATTACACGTTCAAATTGAATGTAATTTGGGAATATATCTATTCATAGTATGTCCTCTTGGGGGGGGGTTTGTGTCCATGCTTTAATAGTTGCATTGCCTAGCTTGCTTTCTTTGCTTTTCTAGTGTCTCTAGTTCAGCCGCTTGCCTAGTATAGATGCAAGCCTGCTTTACTTGTCTCTTCAAGACAAGTAAGGTGCAAATGGTCTTAGGGGAGAGAGACACATCAGTTGCCCAGATCCCTAAGACAAGCCTGGTGGGCAAGCCTTCACGTGGTTGCCCCCTGTTATTGGTCTAGTTCCATCAGAAATAGACGTAACCAAAACCACCAGACGAACACTGCAGGGCCAGAGGTGCCTTGCGGGTCCACCATCAATAGGTAGATGTTGGATCGCTTTCCTCTCTTGATCCCTCGCCTTTATAGTAGATATTGCTTGCTTATGCTTCCAATAGCTGGTATGGAGCCGGTCCCAAGCCCGGATAAAGCAGGGAGGGCACTAGGGGTGGGGGGCTCCCCTTACCAATATTTTATTGGTAAGCGGATCTCCACACCTCGGCGACCCGGAGCCTGCGTGTTGGGGGTGTTTGCGGAGGTAGTGACTTAGGTTGCCATTACTCTTCCCTACCCTCCCACCACACGAAAGACGGGGGGATGCCGTGTGGGCAACCGCATCTTCTATTTTCTGTGCCCCACTAACCATTCAGATTCCGTTGCAGAAGTGTAAATAAAATAAACTTAAAAAAGAACAATGAGCATGCCAAATACAGACAAGGATTTGCCATGTGACCCGGCCAGCGCCCGGCGCCCTCCAGTTTCCGGGCTGGGGGGTGTGAAGTTGGCTACCGAAGGCGGCGGCGGGGTGGGACCCCAGGCTCCGTCCACCGTAGCTGTTACTGGGACGACGATGACGACGCAAGCGGTGCCTGACGTGGCTTCGAATTTCTCCTCGGCGCGAGACCCGGCAGCTGGACCAGTGCCGAGACGCCGGAAGAATTCGGCCAACAGGAGGAGGAAGGCGGCGGCTGCGAGGGCAGCGGCACAAAACGATGACAGCACAGGGCTGGCATGTGATGCTGTGTTGGACGTAGGAGTCAAGCGAGCTGCCGGCGGGCCCGCGCCCTCCGGCAACTCATCCGTAAGTACAGTATCCAAAGGCGGCCCGGGCCGCACTAAGAAATCCCGACAGGAGCGCAGGCGACACACGGCCGAGCTAGTACATCGGTACAAGCAGTGTCTCCTGGAAGGAGTTATGTACCCACCCGACATGGTGGCCATCACACCGGCTATCGGCGCGGTCATGGCACGCCCGACATCTCATACGATCCCGTCCCCCGCAGTCAGTAGGCCCTTGAACCCAGTCCAGGGTACGACTCCACCCGCAAAGGGGTGTCGAGAAGTACCCACGGCGGCACGCGGCCGTGAGCTCTCTGAAAAAGGAAGCTCTCGTCCGTCGGAGCAGTGTGAAGGTGGCTGGATGACTGTGAGCAGGGGCGGGACCAACTCAAAAGCTGGCGCTCAGGCGCCAGAGACCCAAAATAAAATTGGACCACCAGAGAGAGCTGTAGGAGAGGCACTGGTTGCGCCGGGGACCAGGGTCCATCCCTGTCCCAGTACCTCTAAAGGGAAGGGCATAGGGAAGGGCCGTAGAGTTGAGGGGCACGGTGCCGCTCCGGCAACCTCGAAGGTGGTCCAAGACATGGACGAAAAAGTGGCAAGTGGTGAAAACGCTAGGAGCGCTAAGCGGCAGCGGAGCACTGATCTGGTGTCGCCTTCTACCGCAGCCGCGGAGAAGAAGGTGCGCCTGAGCGGTGGAGCCGTGGCTGCTTGTGCGTCGACTAGCGCGGGCCACACTAAAACAGTGGGCAATGGCGCGGAGGAAAGCCATGTGTCGTATGCTAGGGCCGTCAAATCACACCTAAGGGTGATAGTGTTGGACAGGTCAGGCCCGAACATGGATGAAGTCCGCGGTATTGCCCTAAGAACGGCTTTGGAGGACTGCCATATGCAGCACTTCTTGGCAAACCAAAACGATCCGGAGAGCTGTGGACCAGTGTTCAGGTCTATGCCTAGGGTGGACCGTGGGGGCCTCAGAATGGAGCCTAGTGACGATTTCTCCTTGTCGTGGCTAACCTCCACCGTCGAGAGCCTCCCACCCCTATGGCCCGGATCCGAGGGTTACAAGGTGGTCCCTATAGGCCAGATGCCACGGTATGTGACAGGGAGAGTGTTTGCACCGGACTGGAACGGGGATGCGAACACGCTCAAGGCCTACTTGGGACACACCAACAAGCGTATCGGTGTTAGTGTGAGAAACTGGCCTATCTTCGCACATGAGACGTCGCATGGCATCACCGAACACCAGACCGACCATTCCATTGTGTTCGGGATACCAGTGGAAGAGGTCGATTTACTGAAAGACGTGGACTGTCGCCTCGGTTACAAAACGGCGTCAGTTCACGTTGACATACGCAAGCCCAGGACAGGAGACGTCCGGGCGGCGGCCGATGGCCCAGAATCGAGCGTTACGGACGTTCCTACTCTGGGTAAATGTGATGGTGAGTGGGAGGTGTCGCAGGACGACATAGACCGACTCCTGTACGTGGATGACGAGGGTGTGGAGATTTCTGGAGGCATTTCAGGCCTCAATCTCTCCTCGCCTGCACCGTCCATGGACGTGGAGCGCTCTGTGGCGTCACCCGGCAGCTCCCACTCGCAGTCACATTAAGGTCAGTCGGAAACGTCTGTCCCACAAAGCCCCCCCCCTCTATTAACTTTTTCATCATGATGGTCCATACGGAATCTCGGGCAAATAAACACAATTCCAACACTCTCGCGAATAGCGGGAAAACGATAAGGTCTTTTGCACAAACGCGTAGTAAAATTGATATCATTCAGGCCAACATCCAACACAGCATCACAGGTTTTGCTGCCCTAAGAAGGACTCTGGAAGAGGAACCAAACACTATAGCACTGGTCCAGGAGCCTTACATCGCTCGAGGAAGAGTAAGTTTTACCGCCCTCAGAGGCAATGTATTTACTCCACCGGTGCAAAACAAAACGCGTTCACTAATCTATGTGCCGAATACTCTTACAGCATCACTGGTTACTCATCTGTGTACCGATGACCTCACCGTGGTGAAGCTAGAAACGGGACTAGAAGGTAAGCTTAAAACCATTCTTTTAGCCTCAGCATATATGGACGGCGCAGCAGAAGCACCTCCCCAAGCACTGGAGGAGCTGCTACTCTACTGTGATATAAACAAAATGGAATGTATACTGGGCTGTGATGCCAACGCTCACAGTACAGTCTGGGGGTGTCCCGATTCGAACGAAAGAGGGAAGGACCTTCTGGAATTCATACTGAGACATAACTTGAACATTCTGAATAGAGGGTCGGAACCCACTTTTGTAACATCCTGGGCCCAGACAATAGTAGACATCACAATGGCTACGGATACTATTGCAGAATACATAGACAACTGGCACGTCGCCAGCAATGAAGCATCCTGTGCTGACCACAGGAGGATAAGATTCGGCTTTCAGTCAGGTGAAATCAAACCGCGTACATACCGAAATCCGAAGAAGACAGACAGGAAACTGTTTGTGGAAACACTTGACGCTGAATGGAGGGAGTTTCCGGGTGTAGAACGCACAGCGGAGCTGTCGCCATCAGAAATAGAAAAGACACTGACGTTACTGGTCAACAGTCTCAAATCCAGTTACGAAAAATCGTGTCCGCTAACAAAAGAATATAACCAGATCACACATCGCAAAGATAGATGGTGGAATAAGGAACTCTCCAAACTGAGAAAGAAAACACGACATCACTTTAACAAAGCGATGAACACAAAGAGCGATGAAGACTGGAAAGACTACAAGGTAGCGAGGCAGAACTTCAAGCGTGAAATAAAGTGCAGTCGCAATAACTCTTGGAGAAAATACAGCAGCTCCATTGAATCTCAGAGTGAAACAGCGCGTCTAAACAAAATACTGTCAAAAGACAAGAAAATAAAACTGGGCACTCTTAAGAAGCCAGATGGAACGTACACAACAACAGAGCGTGAACAATTCGAACTGCTACTAAAAACGCACTTTCCGGACTGCACTCTGAGCGATAGCATCAGCTGGGAAACCAATGAAGGTCACACACCGCAGAAAGCTGACTGGGACCTAGCTTTTTCCATTCCATTTCCATCCTAGACCTTTCAGCCATTCAAAGCGGCGGGCACTGATGGAATTTTTCCGGCACTGCTACAATGGCATCTAACAAAAATCGAAGCAATGCTAACCGCGATCTACAGGGGCTGCATTGCCTGGAAATATATACCACACTCGTGGAGGGAGGTAAAGGTAGTCTTTCTTCCGAAGCCAGGTAAAGGTGACTACACACAGCCAAAGTCATTCAGACCAATCAGCCTGAGCTCCTTTATGCTCAAAACTCTGGAAAGACTTTGCGACAGGCACATACGCAGTGGGCCACTGGTCGAAAATCCGGTGAGCAGAAACCAACACGCCTATCAATCAGGCAAGTCAACTGAAACAGCACTACATCAAGTTGTTCATAAGATTGAAGGTGCGCTGCAGGACAAACAGTCATGTCTAGTCACATTCATAGACATTGAGGGTGCTTTTGACAAAACGACCTTTCTAAGCATTGAAAAGGGCTTAAGAAATCAAGGGGTTGATGAAAATCTCAACGAATGGATAACGCAAATGCTGGCCAATAGGGCAGCTCTCATAGAGAATTCAGAGGTGGCTCGCTGTCTAGTCACGAAAGGCTGCCCACAGGGAGGCGTGCTCTCTCCCCTTCTTTGGGTACTGGTAGCAAATGAACTTCTGGAATCTCTCAACAAAGACGGCATCTACACAATTGGATATGCTGATGATCTAGCAATCATGATATCGGGACTTTTCGAATCAACTCTATGTGAGAAGATGCAAAAAGCACTCCGCGTCGTGGAAGAATGGTGTCACAGGCACAGCCTTTCTGTGAATCCGAACAAAACAGAACTGGTGCTTTTCACTCGCAAAACGAAAATGCCAAAACTGGATCTCCCACGCTTGTTTGGAACGAGTCTGACCCTGAGCAAAGAAGTAAAATACCTTGGAATATGGCTGGACAGCAAACTCATATGGGGCAAGCAGCTAGACCATGTTACGACAAAAGCTACAAATGTGCTATGGCAGTGCACACGCGCTGTGGGTAAAGACTGGGGTTTAAAACCTAAGCTATGCCTATGGATGTACAAAGTAATGGTTCGACCGGTGTTGACTTACGGCGCTGTAGTTTGGTGGCCAAGAACAAACCTAGTTACGGCAATAAACAGGCTACAACAGGTCCAAAGACTGGCATGCTCGCTCATAAGTGGATGCACAAAATCTACTCCATCAGCAGCGCTTGACATCATACTAGGCCTGACGCCGCTCCATATACATATACAGCAGGAGGCAATGGCGGCAGCACTGAGAATAAAATCCACGGATCAGTGGAGGGGACATAACAGAATAACAAACCACTGTAAGATACTGGAAAAGGCGACTGACATAATCCCAGAAGCCCTAAGGGGTACGGATAGAATAGCCACCACATATCTAACCAACAAAGGGTACGAAGTGGCGGCTGAACTCACGGAGGTAACTCCCCCTTCCACCCTGCCTCTCTACCACATATACACGGATGGGGCCAAACAGAGAAAAGGGGCGGGCTGCGGTTTTTACTGCCCTGAAACTGGACTCTCAAGGGCGCAGCCACTAAACAAAACTACCACCGCTTTCCAAGCAGAAACCCTGGGGCTTCAGCTGGCGGCAACGGACATATCATCATCAATAGAGTCCACAAGTACGGAGACCATTGAGGGACGAATAAGACTTATTTTCTAAACTTACCCCCACACAAGCTGACATCAGCCTATCAAAACCACCAACTGCGGAAATCAAAAACAGGCTGAGACTGCATTCGGAAACGGAGCACCAAAAGCTGTGGGAACGAAGGTCGGACTGTAAGCACTCAAAATCTATGCTCCCCGGACCTGACAAGAAAGTGACGAATACACTCCTCAAAATGAAACGTGAGGACCTGCGTATGGTAGTGGGTATCATAACAGGACACTGCGACCTAAACCATCACCTGTATAAGATTGGGGCCACTGACAGCGGGCTGTGCCGGGGCTGCTTGCAGGAAGAAGAGACGGTGGAGCACGTGATCCTGCATTGTGCGGCTACAAAAGAAACCAGGGCCAAGACGGGTTTGCAGGAGCTACTTGTATCCTGCTCTCCATCATCGACGCCTTCGGACACACTTCAACGGTGTTGCCACCAACCCAAAGTCCTGCTCCGTTACTTTAAGGAGCTGGGCTGGCTGGGGTAGGGTTAGCACAGGGGGACAATGCACAATACACCCCACAGCGGGACGTCAGTGCAGGTCTTAACACCCCCACTTAGAATTAGAATTAGAATTAGATGTCCTCTTGGTCACTAAAAATGCAGGCTTCTAGCTTTATCCACAACGAAGTTACAAAATGGAAAATGGCCCGAATGGCTTCTAGAATAGAAAAGTATGGAACGGCTGTGCCCTTTGCTCGACACGGCGGGGGCAGTGGCGTGCCTCCAGATAAAACTATTCTGGTACAATAAATCTAAGTCCAGCAATTTTATGAATTCAAAGCGTAGTTACAGCGCGTCCTCCGTCCCGTGCACAGATTCAAAAACATCTCTGCAAACTTCATGGACCTTAAAAATATTCAGTAGTTGCATAAAGTTCAGAAGTTGTGCGACTCACGCTTGGCTATTCAAAATGGCGGCTATTTAGTCAATTATGCATGTTCGGTGGCACGGTGCAGCGTTCACACGGCGCCACTCGATGCGCGGAGGAAAGGCTCACATTAATTTTACAATATTAAGAGCTTCAACTGTTGTTTCTTATTTAAACAAAATGGGTACGTGCGAGCTAGGCTCGCATCCTGAGGGTTCAGTGACAGCACTTTTATATTTGGTATAACATTGAAGTTGATATCTATTTGTTTGTGCTACGATGTAGTGTTGCTACATCGTAGCACAAACATACATAACAAGAATCTTCATCCGTCAAGCAAGGGGGACAATCCATTACCAAGTGACTGCAACGCATGTCGCGTGGCCCCATACTGGAGCAGGGTGCCTCAGTGTCGCAGTGGAAAGTTCTATTCAGAGCAACTTGGAATGGCAGTTGTAAAAATTGTGAAAAACATTTGTAGAAAATACATATTTTTATCGTTAAATTTATTTAATTAGCGACAAAGACACTGTTACTGACTCTTTCACTATTTCCAGGGGTAATTTGCTTATACTTAAATGTAGATAATGTATATAATCAAAAATTTATAGGTGCCTTTGTTAGCACGGACCAATAGCAATAGGTAGGTACCTTGGCCATTTACTAAAAGCGTGTTTTGTATGGGCTGAGCGCACGATGCGTAACTGATGCGTGTGAATGCCCATAATCATGCAGTGCGGAGCTTTATCGAGATACAAGATAAGATTGATACAAGTTCTGTTGCACTGATGACGTCACGCACAAGCCAAGCGGCCGCGGCCTTGTGGGGTGCCATTTTTTAATGTCAACGAGTGACTAAGCGTCAGTAAAATTGCCATTAAACCCCGATTTCCACATTTCTGTGAATTGAAACTCTTTGATGACTAAAATTCGTATAACCTATGATATCAATACAAATGCCTCCTCCAGTACATTTCCTGAAAGACGGTGGTTTGAGGCCTTTTTGGTGATATTTAGTCAGTGACATAAAAAAATCGCACCCGTGGTCAGCCCAAGCAGACGTGGCGCAATGAGCTCGACACCTATTCTTAAGACTAGCCAGAGGAATCTCTAGACCGTGATGAATAGAAGAAGGAAAGGAAGGCCTTTGCCATGCAGTAGAAACTAATTGGGTACTAAGATAAGATTAATATGGTGTCCAAACATAGTTGCATTGCATTCCCAATGGAGTTTTACTGCTACCACCTGCGACGGCAACTCGACGTGTGATACAAAAGTGCGTTTATGATCCGGGTGCTCAATGCTCTCCTCTCCACCCGCGGTGGAAAATGAAAGTTGTATGGCAGTCTACAGATTGGTATAAATACCTATTAGATCAAATTGTTGTATCAAAGTGAACGGCCCAGTAAGAACTTAGTATATTACTTAACTTAATACATTTTTGTCGCAGTTTTTTCCTCTAGTCTTCATTGAGCCCAACAATTCAAACAAGAAAATACTGCGTCCTTTTCAATAAAATTCATTTTACGTCTTCCTAAGCAAATATATTTGAAAACCAAGTTATTTTACGATAGAGTACCAATAATAAACGAACAAAGTTTCTCGAATGTTTGCAATACATAGCTGCTTTGATCATAACTTTCTCACATTGCCAGCGATGCACGCGCACCAAAATGGAAGCTGCCGTACGGTTGTTCCACTTTGAGCAAGTTGGTATCCAGGTAAATGGAGGCGAGTCGTAATATTTTTTTTCATGTCGTCATTTGTCTGACGCACGTGGCTTTTTGTAGACATTAAGCGCCTTAAATAGGGCATTTACCTACCTGAGCCAGGAGGGATCAGAGGAAAGTCAGGGAGAGAAGGGTATTTGATTGTTTCAATTTATTATACGAGGAGTACACACAGACTGTGCCCGGCGAGGTTGAAATTGTACAGATAATAAACCGAGTTTTAATGTTATTCAAAACATGATTATAAAAATTAAAATTATCATTTTTGGATGAGTATATTTGCTGATTTCGACAGAAAATTTTAAGTGAGAGTATATAATTTTTTTTTTTATGCTACTTGGCAAGCAGACAAGCTTACGGCCCACCAGATGGAAAGCAGTTACCGTAGCCTATGAACGCCTGTAACACCAGAGGCATCACACGCGTGCTGTCAACCCTGAGACATAAAGATGAAAAGTCTCATGCGCCTGTAATTTCACCGGCACCCGTACCCTTCAAACCAAAACACAGCAATGCGAACACTACTGCTTGGCGGCAGAAATAGGTACGTATACATACATAAATATGTGCGCACAGCACACAGTGGTAACTTTTGCTCATCAATGTGAATGGTAAAGATAAACATCGTTGAATGAACAGCAATAATGTAGGTAGACAATAACATATAACATAATTATCGTCATTATACTAAAATAATATGTCAAGCATGAGTCAATTCAACGCAAGTAACATTGAATTGACTCATTAATTCAAACAAACGAACGAGGTCTCTGCCAGTAGAGTACATGAAGGAATAATGTCGCAGTAATAACATAATAAGCGCTGATAGAGCTCGTAGCGGCGGCGCTGTGAAGCACAATAAGAGAGCGATAAAGGCTGCTCTACGGAACGGTGCGTCGACTCGTAGCGAGCTCTGCGGACCGAGTGTAAGAAGTTACGTAGAGAAGGCATTGGCTTTCATGCAGTGGAGGTACCTTTGCCGCATGGCGGTTTGATTGAGATATTTTCAAAACTTAACTGTTTTAATGCACGTGATAATGCATCAAATTATTGTTTTTATGCTGGCAACGAATCAGAAAAATCTTAAGTTAACCAATCAATATACAATCTTAGTTATAAATATTTTGACTACCTAAACACAATAAAAAGGAGGAAATTAAGTACTTATTTACATAATAAAAAAAATGTGTTAAATAACTCAATAAAATTGCATTAACTGTACTCATTCATCGAACAATTCAACTAAGTACCTAATACTTATTTTTTTAATAAACAAAATAAATATGTGAATAAACATGATTATAAACGTTATCATATTTATTTTAAGTATATTTATCAAGAGAAATGAATGACTAACTTACTGCATCCATCTTTATCATAGATCCAGTGAGTTCGCGAGGTGCGGGTTATAATGTGCGGACAATATTCGCGGGTGAGAATTTCACGACAATGTCGCGACGCGGCATCGCAGCATCCGCACCGCGGGAGGGCGATGATGTCACATCGACTTAGGATTTATCAGGATACCCCACTGCACAGTGAGTCGAAGGCAGCTAAATGACGTTTAAAAACATAACTATTAATCCAAAAGGAGCTTTCGTTTATGATGTTAAAAATCTTTATAAATTGTATCATTTAGTTCAACAACATTTTATTGTTCGCCGCATATGCGAGGTTAACGGATGTTGTATACATTGTAAATGCACGAGGCTTTGACGCGAAATTTACCGAATAAGTACACCATATTTTTAATTCTGTATGTGTACATACCAATTTTTCAAAGTTTGTTCAAATCCAAATTCAACTCGTTCAAATTTTTCGTGTAATTGAAAGCAGAGTGATCGCAAATGTCTCTTGAACTGTTAAAGAACTGTTTTTTGTATTTATTGCGCCAGCACCTGACACGGAACCCGGACGCCGGACGCCGGACGCCACAGGACGACCGGACCGCGGTAGATGGAAGAATGCCAAACTCTGCCTTTTATAATGATAAACTCATAAATTCATCGCCTTTTGTACAGGAGGCATTGGTGTCAATTCTGTTGGCACAAACTAGACTAAACTAAACTAAATTTAGTTTTAGTTGCGTCAAAATGACGTTTTGCTATTCAGACATCGATTAAAATGACTGAACTAAACTAAATCCTAATCTGACTGCACTAAAATTAGCTTAGTTACTCAACTTAGCTTTAGGTGGTCTTTTCCTATTCTGTTGTACAGTTTATGCTATTGAGAATCGACTAAAATGACAGCACTAAACTAAATCTTAGTCAGACAGCACTAAAATTAGCTTAGTTACTCAACTTAGGTTTAGGTGGTCTTTTTATATTCTGTTGTGCAGTTTTATGTCTAATATTAGAAAAATCTACCTAAAATTAGTCTTCATGAAAACTGGTGTGGATTAAATTTAGTGATTCAAAAAAAGTATTCTTGGGGCATATTTCGCTAAAAAAATAAATACTTAAATCAACTATTTACAAACTGCAAGTAGAGGAAAACAATTAGGATCACAAAGTATTGAGTTTTGTTGTAATTAAGATGATAGCTTTCATGATTTATGCGACCGGGCTGGGTCTGAGCCGTGGCATAAACAGGTGCTTACGAGGCACGAATTTAAAATAAAGTAGTTCCAGTTCAGCGGCGCCCGCACCTCAATTCGTCCCGAAGCACGGATAGTACACGGCTACTTCATATATAAAATGTTTGTACCTTTTTAGGCCATGCCTCGTCCGCACCCAAAGCTATGGTTCAGTACCAGCACAGTCTAGCATAAATCATCTTTTAAGGCCACAGCACACTGGCTGCGTATGCGTAGACGTAGGTGTGCACGTCGACGTACCATTATGTTGTAATGTATGGAACTGTATGAGCCATGGCCATGGAAGTAATAAGTACTACGTACAACAGGAATGAGCTCTATCTGCACATCTTGCAGCTAAAATAAAGAAAATAAAACCTTATGCTAAGGTCGTAAGAGTCTTGTTGCGCGCAAAATAAAAATGAAGCCGAGTGAGAGGGCAACCACTGAACGCTGTGTCCCGTTCTAACAGTGACTTAGAGTTGCCAGAGTTAAGTTGATTTCAATCCTTTCGTTGTTTGTAGAAAAATATGCGATTGATGTAATCTAATGAAGTAAAAACATTTACTTCTAAAATGTTTCTAAATATAAATAATAATTGATTACCGACATGTTAAAGCAATATTATTTGTTGCTACGTGTAAAGTAACGCAAAAATTTTGAAATTGGCGTAGGTATAGGTTTTCTTTTATTTGTATGAAAGAAACGAAACTTCATATAGTTTTCGAAAACTATCAAAACCCGTACTAGACGTACTGTACTAGACGTATGTAGTACTTCCATGTTTGTTTGAAATACGGACACCTGACCTGACAACCCCACATGAAATCGCAGACTCGAACGATTTCAATATCGCCAGAGAGGGATAAGAGGTACAAATACTGAGCTCTCGTTCGGCTTCAATTTTGCGACAACAACTCATTCCTGTTGTACGTAGTACTTATTACTTCCATGGCCATGGCACACCGCTTGCGTGACGTCCACGCACGTCTCTGCGGCGCGGCGCAGAGACGCGCGTGTCTACGTTACCGTGTGCTGCATACGCATCCGGTGTACCTTGGCCTTTACCATACTGTGTGCAGTAAAGTCTAAAATGCTATATCTCCTACTTATTACTTTTTGATAGTAAAGTTCTAGAATCGACCTACAAAAAGATACTTTTTGATGGTGAACCCATGGAAGTAATAAGTACTACATACAACCTTATTACTTCCATGGGTGAACCTCATTTCTTAATTTTAAAGTTGACACATTACCATAATGACATTTAACAAAAAAAATAAGTTTGAATGTTAGTAAATATAGACTGCAGTCTGTCGCAACTAAAAGAAAAAAAAAGATTGTATGAAACGGGGCAGAATTTTAATGGTGACCATTTTTCACTTCCTCTGCCTTTCTCGTTCTTTGATGACCTGTCAGTCAGTTACATTCTCACATGGTCAATTTGTTTCCCTGTTTGTCTTAGACAAAATTTATATTGCAAAATATTTTATTATTGTGGTCTAAATACGTTTATGTGTGTTGCTTGCTTCTGAAACCTAATTAATTTCTGTGAATATGAAATATGAAGTACATAAATTGTGAAATATGCTGCTTACAATCAGATAGAAATAACGGCAAAAAACTTTTTATGGCCAGGTTTCCTCTGGATGAAGTCCGGTTAGTACCTACCTAGATTATTAGATAAATTATCAGTCCAATACATACTTCTTCTTGGGCCAAAATATCATAGATTCCAAAAAATATCATAATCCCAAGCAATAATAATATTGATTCTGAATGATAGTGTGGTGAACGATATCTTCATTTATAAATATCGATAATCGATACTTTTATTTTTAGGTGTAAAAAATTGGTGAAATTACTAAATCTTTCATCATCAACCCAAAGAAGTCTACAAAGAACTGCTGGACATAGGCCTCCCCCATAGACTGCCACGATGAAACACTAGACACTGATTACTACTAGCACATGTATATTTAAGATGTTTATAACCTAAATGTTATGGGTGAGCCTAAGGTTGTCTGGAAGAGATCGCTCTTTAGCGCCAAGACTGCCTGGTAAATGCCGAAAATAAATGTTGTTTTACTTTATGGTCTTTTTGACTGTACACAAATCCAATAAACTGGACCTTGTGCCACTGGTTTTGTTTTAGTGGTGCTAAAACAAAATTGGTGAAAATAATAAAAAAAAAATATTATTTCAAACTGTAGGTAAGGTCATTTATCAATATCGATAGATTTTAAATACTGGCTGCACATCACTATTCCATTTTTGTATGTTGGTAGAACTGATTGTTTTGTCAGTCGTCCGTCATGTTGGCTTTTTGCGGTAGCCCTGTTTTGACGACAGTAATTTATTTTACTCTATGTCCCGTCTCTTCTTACGTATAGTTATTGCATCCTCTTTGATAGATTGATTGAAATAAAATGGCTTTAACTCTACAACAAAGGGCTGAAATACTATTTCTCCACGAAGATGGCTTGAATATTAGTGCGATATCACGAGAGCTCAATATATCACGATTCACCGTGAGATTTTGGATTCGGCGTCATGGCGATGAAGGTCAAATAACAGATCATAAAAGCAAATCAGGACACGGTCAATACTAATAAAAATTCCCACAAATTGATTACGTTCAGGATAATGCACCGATACACAAGGCCCAGGCTACCATGGCGTGGTTTAACATGCACCCGTGACATTAGTCTCATTAAATGGCCTGCTTGGTCAGCAGATAATATGAACCCGATTGAAAATCTATAGGGCATAATGGTTCAACGCTGGAACTGTCAGAACGAAAGAAACCCCCCTGAAGCTCTTAGATCACACTGCACGGTTATGGATGATTATCAGGGGGACTGATTTATGCGCGCGCCTTGTCTCATCTAATGCGAGATAGACTACGTGCCGTCATAGCTGCTGACGGAGGCGATTATACTAGTTATATAAATCAATAAATTGTGGATAATTTCCATAAAAAAATAAAAATGTTTTTACTTTCTATTTGATTATTTCTTTGTATTTTTGCATTTTGAAAAACAAGTTCGACCTCGTTTGTTAAAAAAAGGTTTTCTTGAGCGCCAAATTTCGAATTTCGAATTAAAAAAAAATTTGCTCTACCTTAGTTAAATCCAAAGACTAAAGTGGGGTTTACACGGGTGATTAAAGCCGCGCGATTTTTGCCGCACGGCCAAAATCGACCGTCTAAATGGCAATTCGACTAGATCGCAAGTGACTAAAGCCGCAAGCCCCAAAGTTGGGTAGCATCCGACTTTGGCTGCGCGGTGACCGGCCACATGCAGCTGGTGACCAAAATCGACCGTGTAAACGATGTTGTAGGCAATCACCCGCCGCATGAAGGTGTGTTTCGTGCACGTTGTTTCACTACTGCGATTCTACGTACAGATCGTTCTTGATTAATTGAATAACTAACTATTTCAATTCCGGCACGAACACCTATTCTTCTCAACATTTTCGAAGGAAGTGACCGAGCCGCATGAGATTTTAGTCACTAGTGTAAATGGGCTAGCGATGCGGCTTGGTGAGGCGATTTGTAAAGCGACGAGCCGCACGACGAAAATGGACCCGTGTAAACCCCACTTAATTCACTTAACTCTGTCAATTCAATTCATTTTGGTGGCTGTCAAATTAAAATAATTATAGTCCTGTCGTTTTCGAAGATTAAATTTAGTTCAGCCTGACAACAGAATAGCTTTTAGAACTAAATTTGACATTTTTAAATTTAATTTTAGTTTAATTTTAGTTTAGTTCGATGAACAACAGAATAGACACCAATGACTCAAAGACGGAAAATCAAGTGGGATGTGTGATTCAGCCTCAATTTGAATTAATTAACCAGAACAACGTTCTACAGATGATCCTTCGCCAGAGTACCTAGGTCACACGTAATCCTCAACTGAACTAACCTTGTAGACCTATGTGTAAAAATAAAAGCCTTGTTTACACTAGTCAAGTGGTGCAAAACCTACTTATTATTAGGTATAGGTAATATTGGTACAGCCCAAGCATAATATGAATGTTATACTTACTTGTAAAAAATCCAACTATAATACTAATAATACCGGTTGGAGGCCGTGGATAGGACTCTTCCAACTCCTCCCGTGGATGTTATAAAAGGTGATAAGGAATTACGCCAGGGGTTACCAAATGAATAAAAAATGAAGGTCCTCCTACCTAAGTAGCATGTAGCAATAAAAACAATATATGTTTTACGATCTAGTTGCTAAAACACTGAAACCGCCACCAGCGTTGAACACGCCGTAGATAACTACGAAATAAAATTGCTTTCATACACAAAACAAAAGCTTTTAAAGTCTATTTTCATTATGAAAAAGTAGCAGATCTAGAGGTACTGGAAGTGATTCTGCTACGAAGCGCTAGGTGAATGGTGGCAAAGCACTTCATAACAGAGTTTAAATTCCAAAGTTGAAGTTGAATTGAATTTCAGAAGCGTAGAATTGAATTCTTGTATTTACCTGTAGCTAAAAAAGTGATCTGACGAAAGTGGAACCTGACGTATTTCATAACGTGATCTAAAAAAAAAAAGTGCCAAAAACAGTCTTTGTAGAAATGGATGAAATGTATTTTCTTAAATTATCCGCCCATTCTAGAGTAACAATAATCTATGCTATATTGCAGGTAGGTCAGTCAGGCCCTAGTTCGTTTTTGAGTTTTGATCGTTTTTTCCGGCGGCAGCATCGCGTCGCATCGTGCCGTGCGGGCTCTCCAAACCGCGACGCGACGGCATGTAATTCAATTCCATTGTTTCCGCGAAACAAAATAAATAACACATTTAAATAGAACGAGCAAACACTCATTTGGCTGATAGTTAACTCGGTTAAGTTCTTTCGATTTTATAGGATTTTATTTCTGGAATTTTTAATCAGTTCAAATCAGTTGGAACATTTGTTTCAATAGATTATAATTTTATTCTTGCAAGTCATCATCATCATCAACAGCTGGTTGACGTCTGCTGCTAGGCGAGGCTTCCCCATATGATGCAATGGGGGGTGTGCCATGATCACCTAGCTTGGCAGGCTGAGTGCTAAATAGGTACACAAGTGGATGCTGCTACCCATCGCCTGCTGGTGTAAATCATGCATAGGTTAATGAACAGTTTGAACAAATGATTTGCAAAAGTTGATGGTTTCGAAAGGCTTTGTTTGACAAAAAGCCAAACAGTTAAAGTAATGGTCGTCACTTACAAGTCTCGGCACTGGGAGGTAAAACGATCGTCTCTCTCAAAGGGCTTTATTCATTTGAGTGAGAACTTCCCAACTTTGTTGGAAAACAATTTTATCTAAAATGGAAATCTTTTGTTCGTGCAACTTAGTTTTTACTGTTTTCATGAGAGATCTTATTCAATTTCAGAATTGAGACTTTCGGCCTGATTTATCGTGCTTTCCATTTGGATGACTTAAGAGGCATATTTTGGGGAAAATAGTAGCTAAGTTTACGCGTCTTAGCAGTTTTTAACAGTTTTTGTGCCGAAACACTTGTTAGCAAATGGCCCGTGTGGGAAAAATATGTCTGGAGGTCGTCTTACTACTATGTAAATTTTTGTCAAGTTTTACATACTTTTAGTAGGATGAAGCGCTCTTAAGGTTCGATGAAGAAGACGCGCAGATCTTGTACAATACAAAATAACTATATCATAATTATAATATTCTTTTATTTAACCTTGTAGCAATGGTTAATTGTTACACTATGCAAGTCACTTGGAAAAAACATTTAACTACGTTTTACGATTTCAAAATAAGCACGAAAATTTATAGTAAAAAATTTAAATTGTCGTGGCTTGGTATCATTTTAGAAATATTTACATTATCTGGATCTTGCTAATTAGTTATTTTTCTAAAATAAGTTTATCATAGTTTCTTTTGTTCCCATAATGTTTCTTATAAGCCGAACTTGTAGCTTTTATTTTATTGGATTGTCCTTTTTTTTTATTGATGCTAGCCATTCACGACATTTGTTCCTTGGGTCATTCTAGACAATCCAGTACGGAAGACATCTTCGAATGAAGTTCAAAGAAATAAACATCATGACAATTATGTCAGTATAATAAGTTTGAAGCGTACATTTTTTTACAAAGAGATTTAATAATTGTACTGAATAAATAAATTTTGATGTTGATCAAAACTACCACTGTTTCCATGCAGCCATTCATCATAACGATGCCACATCAAACGATATATCGAAGTGAATGTATAGCAAGGCTACTAAGTCAATTCAACTTCAGGGCCAGAAACCAATCCAGTTTCAAGAAGGGGTAAGAACAGGGGAAGTTTCTCCAAAACTGTTTTTCCCGCCATAGGAGAATGTTATAAAGCTTTTGTCATACGTGTAATAAAGTCATCTTGCACTGGGACGGTTATGGCATGATCATTAATGACAATTACATCACTCATATATTTGCAATATCATAAGGGCTGAATTCTGAAGGGCGGAAGACCATGGAACAATGATTAGAGATCTCAATACAGTAGAATGAACGTAGGCAAGAAGAAAATCACATCATGCCCATGTCGCACCCTATCTGTATACACGTCGGGAAGGATACCATTATCATCAAAGATGTTGATGTCAGACAATTCAACATTTATTATTAAAATCACATAATTATCACATTAACCGCCGCATGACACTGGTTTAAAAAAAGGAGGAGGTTCTCAATATGTTTTTTTTATTTTTTATCTTCGTCATCTTTCGTCATTTATAAACCGATTTGGATTTTTTTTATTTATTTCATAGGATTGACTTCCAGATTGGTGTAAATCCTATTGGATCTAGTTCTGATGATGGAATCTATGAGGAATTGAGAGAACTCCTCAAATATTATAGGCATGCATATATCGGTTTTGGTATTTTCAGCAACAAGTTATTGTTTTATTAGTATATATTATTACTTATATATAGTAGTATTTATACCTTTAACAAATCAAAACATGCAGATAGATTGAATTTAAATTAAATTCAATGGCGGAAGTCAGCTTTTTAGTGAAAAGTTATTATTATAAATATTTGCAGCATATTCAAAACATTTTAGGTATCACATTTTTGTATTTTCTTGATTTTCTAGAAAACCACTAGGGTAAGCAAATTTTACAAAATTATAATAATATCAAAACTGAACAGACTTTCCAATCTGGGCAGTATTTTGTATCGGCAATTCAAAAGGTCTTATTTAGGGATGATTTATAAAACTCTTAAGAAGATATACGATTTAAGTACATTTATTAGAGCAATAACGAGCGAGTTCTCATGAGTTATGTCGCACAGACCTAACAGGATAATAGACAGTTTTGAGGTTTTACAATAAATATTGTATTATTATAATATATAGAAACGCATTGTTTGTTTCTCAATCTATAGATGTAGCATCTCCATGAATAAATGATAGGAATAGAACATTGGCTTTCAATAATCAATGATTATAAAATGAGCTAAAGTCACTGGACTGGCTAGTAAATTGTAGGTGAGCAAATCAGTCGGTGTCTTCACTGCTCGAAAGTGCGAGAGAAGCAAAAACCTCGCTATTAAGTGATATAATAGGATAATAACACTTTATTTATAATCTGTGTAGTATTACTCTCACCGTCCGTCTAGCATTGTTGCGTTGCAGACAATCTCCCGCGCAGAAATTGTTCAGATGACGTTGATTTATCACCTCCGAACGAGAATCTATCAAGTCGTTATTGCTTTGATGGTACCTACTCGTGTTTTTGTGAATCCCTTTTCTCGCTACACGTGGAGTTTTGACTCCTATAAGTATTAATTTTTCACAAAAACGAAGACATTACCAACTGATGGTGGTGATGATGATAGGCATAGTTTTTTTGGTGAGATTAATAGATTTAGATTTAATAGATTATATAATTATATTTCATTAATTTATTAACTCATAGTGGGCACCACCAACCGCCGCCTAGCGCCTAAAATCTGCTGTCGGATAAAAACCGCCTATCTAGGAGACTGTGTCAGATTCGTTCAGCTAGGCTTTGGGACGTGAGGTGGCTGTGAAGCCGCCGTATATTCACTATACCTAGGTACCTACGTATATTTTTGGGCAAAAATTGCGGGGATGTAGTTTTAAGGTGGATATTAAAAACAATTCAACTATGTGGATGTAAGTTGCTAAATTAAATGAGAGATAAAATTCCCCTAATTTACCAATTTCTCTAGCAATGTTAGGGTTCGCCTTCTAAATGAATCTATCGGACCAATGTTGTTTGGTCTGCTGTTGGCTGTCAGCATACATTTTAAAATTGTCGCAGTCTAAAAAGAAGAGCCCTAATTCAATTAGGTACATTCCCCAATAACCTTTAGAAAGATCCAGATAAAAACCATCTGCCAACCAGCCTCATGATTTCATTAGCTGGCTCATAATTTGAAGAAACCTTCAAAACTTAACTAATTAAAAGAAGGCAATCGCTTGAACTATCTCAACTCAATTAAGTCTAACTATCGTACCATTGTGAAGTGTTTGCTCAGGCACCTACTATTATGTATTCTGTGTCAACGACTGGAGTTACAATGAAAAGGGACAAAAAGTAATAATGAAAGGGAAATTAAAGGGCAAGCCTGAGTACTGAAACTGATTAGGTATTAAGGTAACAGCTAGATCACGGTACCTACCGTCTTTACCGGTTGCACTGACTTATACCTACCTACAACTGACACAGCACCTAATGTTTTTTGACGAGAGAGCTCGGGATATTTCTAAAAAACGGTAGGTCAGGGTGTTTTGAATGTCTTAACATATTAGGTATCTTGCTTGATGAGTCTGCAAACTTCTCAGACTTACTCCCTAAATTCAACAAATAACTGAAGTTTTCTCAACGAGTGGACTAGCTGTTACCTAGGTGGCAAAGTTTGGGACGCGGTACCCCGGTGCAGCGTTTGAAGGTGGGATGAAAGAATAATGCAAATGAGTTGGAATGTTGCGACAACTGCCGACAACTGTAATGAACGCCCGGACCAGAGGGGTCGCAGTCACAGGGACAGATTGTGCAAACACGCGGGACTCGGGAGTGGCGGAGACTTGGAAAGGAGCTGTGTTTTATGAACCTATTTATGTAACAAAGCTTAATGAAAATTGTATTTGAGTGTCAAATTAACTATCAACTCGCATCTAATACGAAATTGTGTACGCGTCCTGAGACCTTACCATAAGCTCTTATAGCGATTCAGTTCACAAACTATTCAGTACAAAATATCGGTTCGTCGTTGACATCCGTCATCATTGAATAACTTTAATCGCAGAAGTCTATAGACCTTCTGCTAATGTGCCTTTAAATATTGCGGTGGACATTACAGAACCGATATTTTGTACTGATTAGTTTTTGAACTGAATGGCTATAAGCGCTCATGGTAAGGCCTCTGATCAAATATAATTGGCGTAATAATTTGCCTAATCAAAGCGACTATTCCTTCGTGATAACTGCAAGGCACTACCATAGAATTCAACCGTATTTAAGGCCCATGGTTCAAAATAAACTCGTGAACTACTTAGTCAGTATTTACTTTACTCATGTTTAGTTTCTGGGTAAAAAGTAGTTAGATGAAAAAACCTAACAACCTCATGTTCTAGTGACTCTAATGATTGAAATCAAAATCTGTAGCCATAGGAACAAGCGTAGTGGTGATAGTGCCGCGGCAGGATTACAGTCGAACTAAAATAAGCAATCAGTAAGTCCATGAGGTAATGGGATTATGGCAGAGGCCTCATCATCCAGCAGTGGACGTCTAATCGCTGCTGATGAAGTCCAAAGGAAAATTTATTTAACCAAGTCATTACCGTTTGTCAAACAACGTATTGCAGACCAATGGTCTGAATAATACCAATCTCCCCAACAAAATGCATGGGGTGAAAGAATCATAACGTAAAGTGATTGACAAGGTGCTGACACTGACAACAAGCTCCTGAATTAGATCAACACTCTTGCTTTGCAAAATGTTTATTCAAACACCTTTGTGTCTAACTAGTGGTACGGGAAATGTACATTACAGTTTAAAAATTCTTCCACATTCCCGTAATATTTGAAGTAAGGTAGTTGTAGGGTTGACTTCTACTATAATGTGGGTAGGCTTTAAAGAAGCAATAAACAGTCAGTTTCCTACCTCGGCGTTTCATTGTTTGCTCCACTGGCGACGAGTCGAATTTACGCGTATATATTGTGTTAAAAGTAGTAAAAGTGTTTAAAAGTTGTTAACAAAATGCCGATTGGTAAATTGGAACCATTTGACCTAAGTTCTAAGCAATGGCCCGCTTATATTCGTCGGGTCAAACAGTATATCATGCTGAACGAGATCAAAGAGACACTGCGCGTGTCGTTGCTGATTACTGTGGTCGGAGAAGCTTCGTATTCTCTTATGTGTGATTTGTGTTCCCCGGCGCACCCAGAAACAAAAACTTTTGATGAGTTAGTGAACCTCGTAACCAATCATTTGGAGCCGCAACGTTCGGAGATCGCCGAGCGTCACGTGTATCGTTTGCGCAGGCAAAATGTCGGCGAGTCTCTTACGGATTATTTACAAAATCTCAAACATCTAGCTACGACGTGCAATTTTGGAGCAACCTTAGAGGAGAACCTTCGCGACCAGTTCGTGTCGGGGCTAGCGAATGAGATGATGCGGTCGCGGATCTTTGCTGAGAAAAACATTAAGTACAATGAGGCGGTAGAACTGGCTCTGGCGCTGGAGGCCGCCGAGCGCCACGCGGAGGTGAGCGGTGCTACGGCTGCGGCCTCCAGTGCGGCGATTCCGGGCGGCAGCGGCGCGGTGGGCGAAGGCCTGCACCAGGCGAACGTAAGGCAATGGAGCGGAGGTGGCGGTGGACGCGGAGCAGCCGCATGGCAGGGGCGGCGGAGCGCGGCGGCCGCAGCGCCACGCAACGCTGTTGACTCGGGGGCGCGCTGTTGGCGTTGCGGCAAACCGCATCGGCCGGACAAGTGTCGGTTCGCGCAATATAATTGTGATGAGTGTGGTGTGCGAGGCCACTTAAAGGTGATGTGTAAAAAGGAGCGTGCGAGTGCCCGCCAGAATTACGTAAGTGACGACGACAGCGAGGAATTCTTCAACATCCAGGTGGACGGTACAGGTGATCGACCTTACATGATTATGGTGATAGTAGATCGTGAGTCTGTCGAGTTTGAAGTAGACACTGGGAGTAGAATTTCGACGATTAGTGAGGACTGTTATCGACATAATTTTTCGAAAAAAGCGATCAAACCTGATCATTTGAATTTACGAAATTACGTTGGTTCAAAAATGGAGTCGCTTGGTTTCATTGATGTCGATTTGGTTCTTGGAAATGTGTCAGCGCCGGGTTGTCGACTTCACGTGATTAAGAACGGGGGACGACCTTTATTGGGGAGAGAGTGGGTGCGCGCTCTAAGAATAAAAAATATCACGATTGATTTGCATGCGATAAGCGAGAGCGATCCATTTGTGAACCGACTAACAGCGGAATTTCCTGAAGTGTTCTCGGAAAAGTTAGGGACGTGTAAGAAAACGGTTAAGTTGCATGTTACTGATGATAAACCTGTGTACGTGCGCGCGCGGGTGGTGCCGCTAGCATTGCGCTCGCGGGTCGAGCACGAGCTCGAGCGGCTGGAACGCGAGGGCACCATCTATCGCGTCGAGTCCTCGGACTATGGAACGCCGATCGTTCCGGTAATAAAGGAATGCGGCGATATACGAATCTGTGGAGATTACAAAATAACAATCAATCCTAAATTGAAACGCGACCCTTACCCCCTTCCCAGAATCGAAGAGTTGTTCGCGACCCTCAGTGGGGGTGAGGAGTATTCCAAAATAGATTTAAAGCATAGTTATCAACAATTAATGTTAACAGAGGATTCACAACCGTATACAACCATAACTACACACGTAGGTACCTTCGTTTATCGCCGCACACCATTTGGTTTATCCTGTATACCGGAGAAGTTTCAAAAGATCATGGAAGAAACTCTTCGTGGTATACCCAATACCGTGGTATTTCTTGATGATGTTTGTGTTACGGGCCTCACGAGGCAAGACCATTTAGATAATTTGCGTGCCGTGTTAGAAAGATTAAGTAAAATGGGTTTCACAGTGAAGCGTGAAAAATGTAGTTTTTTAAAAAAAGTGTAAAATATATAGGGTTTATCATAGATAAAACGGGCCTCCACCCCGATCCTAAGAAACTAGAGGCCATTTGCGATGCCCCGCGGCCGAATGACGTCACTCAACTAAAAAGTTTTTTAGGCATGCTAAATTACTATGGGAAATTTATACCTAATCTAAGTATAATATTACATCCATTGCATGCACTTTTAAAAAAAGGGGTAAGTTGGGATTGGAATCTCCAGTGTGATGAGGCGTTCTCGTCAGCGAAACGCGCGCTTTCTAGTGACAAGGTGTTGGCGCACTACGAAGAGGGGCGGCCGCTCGTGCTATCGGTGGACAGCAGTGCGTACGGACTCGGCGCAGTGTTGGCGCATGTGTATCCGGACGGCAGCGAGCGCCCGGTCAGTTGTGTGTCCCGTACGCTCAACTCGGCTGAAAAGAATTACAGCCAGCTTGATAAAGAAGCACTTGCTATATTCTTTGGTGTAACGAAACACCACCAATACCTGTACGGTCGGCGCTTTAGTTTACGTACAGATCACCAACCGCTCAGTTATATTTTCGGGGCAAAGGGTGGAATTCCACAAACAGTGGCGAGTCGCCTGCAAAGGTGGGCTGCTCGCTTGGCCGCGTATGATTTCTCAACCACATTTGTAAGGTCGATTGATAACGGCCCGGCCGACGCATTGTCTCGTCTACCGCTACAGTGCGAGCGACCGCTCACAGAACCGGTTAGTTATTTTGATTTGGTGCGTGAAACGATGCCGGTCAGTTTTAAGGAGATCGGGGAGGAGACCGGTAAAGATAAGATGCTTTGTAAAATTAAAGGTTACGTTATGTTCGGTTGGCCGTCGATGTCTAGTTGTGACGAAGAGAAACCGTATTTTGCACGTAAAGATGAGATCTTACTGGAGTTAGGTTGTTTAATCTTTAAGTATAGAATTGTAATACCCTTACCTTTGCAAAGCAGGGTTTTAACGGAAATTCATGAAGGGCACTTAGGGGTAAATAAAATGAAAAATTTATCGCGTAGTTATGTCTACTGGCCCAGTCTTGATCAAGATATTGAGAAGTTGTGTCGATCATGTGAAGCGTGCCGCGCCGTGCGGGACGCACCCCCGCACGCGGCCCTGCACCCGTGGGAGTTTCCCCTAAAGCCCTGGCAGCGTATTCACGCCGACTTTGCAGAGTATGGAGGCAAGAAATATATAATTGTAATCGATGCCTTTACGAAATGGATCGAAGCTATCGCGATGAATCGAACGGATAGTGAATCCACCATTACTGTGTTTAGATCAATATTTGCTAGGTTTGGTCTGCCGTCACAACTGGTCACCGATAACGGGCCACCGTTTCAGTCAATAGATTTTAAGGATTACTGTAGCAAAAACTTTATAAAGCATGTGACGTCATCACCGTATCGACCTCAAGGAAACGGGGCGGCGGAGAACGCCGTGAAAACAATTAAAAAAGTAATCAAAAGAGCTATTCATGAGGGCGAAAACGTTCCTAAAGCCTTGTGTAAATTTTTATTTCAATATCGTAACGTTGAGCATGCGACAACGAACGTCCCGCCAGCCGTGGCGCTGCTGGGCCGCCGCCTGCGCGGTCGCCTGGACGCGCTGCGGCCGGACGTGGCAGCCATCGTGCGCACGGCTCAGCAGCGTCAGGTCGCGAACAAGGGAGGGCAGGACCGAGACATCGGGGTCGGTGAATCTGTGCTTGTTTGCGGTTACTCTGATAAAGGGCAGAAATGGGTTGAAGGTAAGGTGATGGAGAAAACAGGACCGGTATCATATAAAGTTAAGGTGGGTGATGGGGTGCAATGGCGTAGGCATCAGGATCAAGTAATTTCTTTGAATCAAAGGCGTAAAAGTAGGTATTCTCTTTCGCGCTCTAAGTTTAATTTGTCTCAAGATTCCGTTAGCTCAATAAGGCCGGACAGCGATGCCGAAGAGACATTCGAAGATGCAGCGGGGGAGGAGTCGGAAGTAGATAGTCCTGAACGCCGGCTGGCGGCTCCCGCACCGGTGGCACCGCCGTCACGGATCGCGCCGGTGCTGATGCCGCCAGCCGCGCACGCTCCGACGCCTCCGCCGCAGGACGCATCGGCTCGCGCTGTGCGAGCTTACAACAGAGCACAGAAATAGTGCATATACCGATTAGAGTATATTAAGTTTAGTAAAATAATGTTAAGAGTTATTTTTAGTGTATATGTATTAGTCATGTATTTGAAAGGGGAAAAATGTAGGGTTGACTTCTACTATAATGTGGGTAGGCTTTAAAGAAGCAATAAACAGTCAGTTTCCTACCTCGGCGTTTCATTGTTTGCTCCAGTAGTCACATAAATCATTATTCGTCACGTCGCGGTCGACCTGAGATTCTCAAACTGTGACGCAGGGGGGGGGGTTTGTGTCCATGCTTTAATAGTTGCATTGCCTAGCTTGCTTTCTTTGCTTTTCTAGTGTCTCTAGTTCAGCCGCTTGCCTAGTATAGATACAAGCCTGCTTTACTTGTCTCCTCTAGACAAGTAAGGTGCGAATGGTCTTAGGGGAGAGAGACACATCACTTGCCCAGATCCCTAAGGCAAGCCTGGTGGGCAAGCCTTCACGTGGTTGCCCCCTGTTTATTTGGTCTAGTTCCATCAGAAATAGACGTAAACAAAACCACCAGACGAACACTGCAGGGGCAGAGGGCCCCTGCGGGTCCACCATCGATATGGATAGATGTTGGATAGCTTTCCTCTTGATCCCTCGCCTCTATAGTGTTTATTGCTTTGCTTATGCTTACAATAGGTAGTATGGAGCCGGTCCCAAGCCCGGATAGAGCAGGGAGGGCACGAGAGAGGGGTGTAGGGCTCCGTGTATTAATGGTTTATTGATATGCTGGTCTCAACACCTCTTCGGTGACCCAACGCCGTGGTGATGGACGGGCGAGGGAGGGATGGTTGTTTTCCAGTTGTCCCTCTTCCCCTCTCCATCATTTAAAAGTAGGGGAGTTGCCACTTGGGCAATGGCAACTACCACAGCTTTCTGCGCCCCGCTAACTCTTTTTTGTTCACAGAGTAAACCCCCTAAAGTAAATATGAGTAAAGTTAATGAAGATTTTGTGATGCCATGCGACCCGGCCAGCACCCGGCGCCCTCCGGTTTCCGGGCCGGGGGGTGGTAAGTTGGCTACCGAAGGCGGTGGCGGGGTGGGACCCCAGGCCCCGCCTCCTGCAGCTGCTACTGGGAAGGACGGTGACGTGCCGCCTTCCACTTCATCCTCATCGGTGCAGGACCAGACTGGGCCAGTGCGGAAGAGGAAGTCAAAGAAGAAGAACACGGAAAAGAGGGCAGAGGCGCGCTCGGTAGTGGGCGGCACAGCAGCGGCGGCGAACACCGATGATGCTGTGTTGGTTTCAGACAAGGGTCGGGTTCCCGAGGTGCCCTCAGCGCCAATCGGTAACTCGTCCTCAGGTAAGGTCGAGAAGAGCGGCATAGATCGCCGCAAACAGTTACGTAGGGAACGCCGCAAGCTCAACGCCACTTTGGTAAATGAGCTGAAACGGCGTCAAATAGAGGGCACGCTGTACCCGCCTGGTGTGTCGGTCATCGCTCCGGCCATCGGCGCGGTTATGTCACGAGCCTCGTTAGTCGAGGTAAGGCCCTCTCCTCCAGCGGCGGCAAGTCGAGCTACTCCAGAGCACCAGTCCCATCTGGTGGATTGTGGTGGTGAAGGACAGAACGGCGCGCCGCTGCAAGAGGCTGGGCGGCCTCAGTCGACTAAACTCTGTGATAAAGAGCCAGTGGTGCCAAGGAAGGAGACTGGGAAGAAGCCAAGTTCCCATAGTCCGGAGGCCTTCTCCGAGCCAAGACCTGATAAAGAGAAGGGCATAGGAAAGGGTCGAAAAGGCGAGGGACACTGCAACAACCCGGTCACTGACCAGGGCACCCCTGGTAAGTCAGATAGTGGCTGCACTCGTAGTGCCAAACGGCAGAGGAGCTCGGACTTTGTTTCACCTTCGTCTGCGGCAGCGGACAAGAAGGTGTGCTTAGAAGGCAGCTCCTCCACTGTGCGCCCTGCTAGTGCAGACCACAAAAAAGATAAGGTAGGTAGTGACGCCATAGGGAGAATGTCGTACGCTGGAGCTGCCAAATCTCACTTAAGGGTGGTGATCATGGACAGGTCTGGCGTGCACATGGATGACCTGCGCGCCACTACGCTCAGATGTACACTGGAGCAGCAGACAGTAGTGTACTACCTCAAAAACCGCCACAATCGGGAGTGCGCCACGCCGGGCTTCACTTCGATGCCTAGGCTGGCTCACGGAGGCTTGAGGGTGGAGGCTAGTGATGACTTCTCTTTAGAGTGGCTAGCCTCCATCGCCGAGAAACTTCCTGGCCTATGGACAGGCTCCGAGGGTTTTAGGGTGGTTCCTGAAAGTGAGCTGCCCCGGTACCATAAAGGGGTAGTAAATATCCCAGATTTTGAGGGTGACGGGGAGTCCATTAGGGATTTCCTGGCGTTTTATAATAGGAAATTAGACCTAAAAATTGAGACCTGGCCAATCTTTGCCCACCGGTCTCAGAAAGTCGAGGAGACCACAAACAATGTCATGGTCTTGGGAGTTCCGGTAGAGGAGTACGAGACCCTTAAGAGACATGAGTTTAGACTCTCGTATAAGATGGCGACAGTGTACGTGCTGGTTCGCAAGTCCAGATCAAGGGACGTCAAAATCCCGCTCGTGGCGCCCGCCTTGGAGGCACCCTGCACAAGCAGCGGTGAACCTAGGGCGGAGGCTTCGAGCGCCTCTGACGTTCCAGACCTAGAGGTAGGTGAAGGAGAGTTCTCTCAGGATGAGATAGACTTGCTTCTGAGCGACGGCGGGGGGAATATTGCGGGAGGCATTTCTTGCCTCAATATTCTTTCACCGGTGCCGCTCATGGACGTAGAGCTGTCTGTTGCGTCCCCTGAGAGCTCTCAGTCACAACAATAGGAAGGTCGGTAACGACCATCCTACATCCCCCTTAAACCTCCACCACCCCCCACTACACGTCATCATGATGTTCAATAAGGGATCTCGGGTAAACAAACAGAATTCCAATACTCCAGTCCTTCCTAGGTCTGAAAAAATAGATAGCTTAGACATCATAGGTAGCAAAATTGATATCATTCAGGCTAACATCCAACACAGCATCACTGGGTTCGCTGCCCTAAGAAGAACCCTAGAAGAGCAACCTAACACGATAGCACTGGTCCAGGAACCCTACATTGTCCGCGGGAAGGTAGGTTTTAATGCCCTCAGGGGAAATGTCTTCACTCCACCAGTACAAAACAGAACACGAACGCTAATCTACGTACCGAACACCCTCAAAGCATCACTGGTAACGCATCTATGTACGGATGACCTCACCGTGGTGAAAATCGAAACAGGACTAGAAGGTAAGCTTAACAACATACTTATAGCCTCGGCGTACCTGGATGGTGGGGCTGAAGTACCTCCTCATGAGCTTGAGGAGCTGCTTCTCCACTGCAATACACATAAAATAGAATGCATTGTGGGTTGTGACGCAAATGCTCACAGTACCGTTTGGGGTTGTCCAGACACGAACGAAAGAGGTAAGGACCTACTGGACTTTGTTCTGAGACTCAACCTCAGCATTCTAAACAGAGGATCGGAGCCCACTTTTGTCACATCCTGGGCCCGGACCATAGTAGATATCACAATAGCCACAGGCACTATTGCAAAATGTATCAATGACTGGCACGTAGCTACAAACGAGGTTTCATGTGCTGATCACAGGCGGATTAGATTCAGCCTGGAGACAGGTGCTATCAAACCTCGTACTTTCCGAAACCCTAAGAGAACGAACTTAACTCTCTTCGTGGAAACATTGGATAGGGCTATAAGCGACCTAGCGGGAATTGAACCCTCAGCTAAGCTAACGCCATCAGAAATAGAAAAGACACTCTCAACACTGGTCAGTAGCATCAAGACTAGTTACGAAAGATCGTGTCCACTTTCAACAGAAAGCAATGAGATTGTTCATCGTAAAGATAGATGGTGGAACAAGGATCTCACAAAACTAAGAAAGAAGGTAAGGCATCACTTTAACAGGGCGATGAACACCAACAATGAAGAAGACTGGAAAGACTACAGAGTGGTGAGACAGAAACTTAAGCACGAAATAGGGCGCAGCCGTAATAGCTCGTGGAGAAAATACAGCAGCAACATTGCATCTCAAAGCGAAACGGCTCGTCTGAACAAATTCCTATCAAAGGATAAAAAGGTTACATTAGGCACACTCATAAAGCCGGATGGATCACACACGACAACAGAGAGAGAACAATTCGAACTTCTACTGAAAACGCACTTTCCTGATTGCACTTTGAGCGATGACACCAGTTGGGAGACTGACTGTGGTGACATACCCAGAAAAGGTGATTGGGAATTGGCCGATTCTATTGTGTCGGAAGAGGCACTAGTTTGGGCAGTGAGAACCTTTCAACCCTATAAAGCGGCTGGTACCGACGGTATCTTTCCGGCCCTTATACAGTGGAATCTCACAAAAATTGAGGCCGCGCTAACTGCCATATTCAGGAGTTGCATTGCCTGGAAATATATCCCGCACTCATGGAGGGAGGTAAAAGTAATCTTTCTTCCAAAGCCTGGTAAGTCTGACTACACTCAACCAAAATCGTTCAGGCCAATAAGCCTGAGCTCTTTCCTATTAAAAACCTTAGAAAGACTTTGTGACAGGCATATACGCAGCAGGCCACTGGTCGAAAATCCGGTAAACAAATATCAGCACGCCTATCAATCAGGTAAATCTACCGAAACAGCTCTTCATCAAGTGGTCCACAAGATTGAAGGCGCAATAGAGAGCAAACAATCATGTCTAGTTACATTTATAGACATCGAGGGTGCTTTTGACAAAACGACCTTTCCAAGCATCGAAGAAGGCTTGAGGAACCAAGGTGTTGACGATAACCTAAATGAATGGATAACACAAATGCTCTCAAACCGGGCAGCCCTCATAGAAAGTTCAGAAGTCACAAGATGCTTGGTAACCAAAGGCTGCCCACAAGGTGGAGTACTCTCTCCACTACTGTGGGTGCTGGTTGCTAATGAACTTCTAGAATCCCTTAATAAAGACGGCATACTCACCATCGGATATGCCGATGACCTAGCCATAATGATATCAGGGCTTTTCGAGTCCACTCTATGCGAGAAGATGCAGAGAGCACTTCGCATCGTGGAATCGTGGTGCCGTAAACACAGTTTATCTGTCAACCCCAACAAAACAGAACTAGTACTTTTTACCCGTAAGTTGAAGCTGCCAAAGCTGGAACTTCCATCTTTATTTGGTACGAGACTGACTCTCAGTAAAGAGGTCAAATATCTTGGAATTTGGTTAGACAGCAAACTCATCTGGGGTAAACAGCTCGAACATGTAACAACAAAAGCCACCAACGTACTGTGGCAGTGTAGACGGGCCGTCGGCAAAGACTGGGGATTAAACCCTAAGCTTTGTCTGTGGATGTATACAGTCATGGTCCGACCCGTGCTTACCTATGGCGCCGTGGTGTGGTGGCCAAGAACAAACCTGGTTACAGCGATGAACAGACTGCAACAGGTCCAAAGGCTAGCCTGCTCTCTCATCAGTGGATGTACAAAATTTACTCCATCAGCAGCGTTAGATATTATACTAGGCCTGACGCCGCTTCATGTGCACATTCAGCAGGAAGCGATGGCGGCAGCTCTGAGAATAAAATCCACGAGCCAGTGGAAAGGCAGTGCCAAGTTAACGAATCACAGCAGGATACTGGATAAGGTTACTAACATTATCCCCGAAGCCATAAAAGGTACAGACAGAATAGCCACAACTTACCTGACCAATAAAAGGTATCAAGTGGCTAGGCAAGAGGAAGTAGAGGAACCAACCTCCGCCTCCTCCTCTTCAGTCTATCACATCTATACAGATGGCGCCAAACAAAAGACAGGAGCAGGTTGCGGCTTTTATTGCCCAGAAACGGGGCAATCAAGATCACAGCCTCTAAACCAAACGACTACTGCGTTTCAAGCAGAAACTATTGGGCTCCTCATGGCAGCTAGTGAAGTATCAACATCATTAGAGTCCATAGATAGCGTTGTAAATGCTAATCTACAAACACAGGTCATCTTCACAACAGATAGCGCAGCACTTTTGAATGCACTCGGCAGACCTGACACGAGGTCTAAATCCGTTGCAGAATGCCACAGTGCCCTCCAAAAACTAGCTGAAAAGCACATGGTTATAATAAAATGGACTAAAGGCCACAGCTCTTGCCCATGGAATGACAAGGCCGACTTCCTAGCAAGGAGAGCAGCTAAACTCACACCAACTTCTAAAGATATCAGCTTATCCAACCCACCAACAGTGGAGATTAAAAATAGGCTGAGACTAAACTCCGAAAGGGAGCACCAAAAAATATGGGAACGTAGACTGGACTGTAAGCAAACAAAGAAAATGCTTCCAGCTAAAAACAAAAGGATAACAAACACATTGTTAAAGATGAAACGCGAAGACCTACGGATGATGGTGGGCATCATCACGGGACACTGTGATCTCAACCACCATCTGCTGAAGACAGGGGCTACGGACAGTGGGCTATGTCGTGGCTGTCTTCAGGACGAGGAGACAGTGGAGCATGTTATATTGTACTGCACAGCCACAAATGAAGCCAGGAAAAAAACTGGACTCCAGGAGCTGATAGAGTCCTGTTTAACTTCATCCGTTACTCATTCGGGGACACTAGAACAGTGCTGCCATCAACCCAGGGTCCTTCTCCGTTATTTTAAGGAGTTGGGCTGGCTGGGGTAGGGTTAGCAGGGGGACAATGCACAATACACCCCAATGCGGGAAGTCAGTGCAGATTATCTCCCCCATTTTCAATTAGAATTAGAATTAGAACTGTGACGCAAACACTCGCGATCCGCCTCTCATTGCCTAATAAGGAGGGAGAGTGCAATCCTGTCTGAAAATAATAATTTTGTACTCTCTTGGCCACTTTACTCGGCTAGTTAATACAATTTTTTAATACAATTAGTAAATACTGTAGACCTGCAATCCCATACAAAACGAAGTTGCCCGTTTTTCATGGAACTACCTATTGGTAGTTCCATGAAAAACGGTCAACTTCGATCTTTTTCGATGACTTTGATCGAAAATAAATTTGTAGGTATAATCGGATAACGAGCATCTAGGAGTTTATGTGATTAGTTATCGGAACAGTGCGCTGATAAAAATGAGCCAAAACACTGCTAGGCTTAATAATCAAGTAGTTCCGTTGTCACCATCCTCAGATCAGCTCGCTATCACCATAATATTGTATTGTCATCGGAACGTGCAATTTAAGCTCAAACGGTTAGTTGAAACTGGCTTCAAAAACAGTTGCAAGATTTGAGCACATACCGTAGTTTTTAGTTTTTCAAATCGTTTATTTTTATTATTTACCAACAAGGTAAGTGACTTAACATAAAAGTTTTGAATAAAAATGCAATTATAGTGCCTGAAATACTATAAAAAGTTTATTAATTGAACGAGCGAAGCGAGTTCTCTGAGTCAAGTTGGAAGAATCGGCATTTGTATGTATGTATGTATGTATGTATGTTTGTCCGATGAAAACTTCCAAACCGTTAATCCGATGTTCATGAAATTTGGTATGGGGGTAGATAGTATTGGTACAATTTGTAGGTAAGGTTATGAGCTATATCGATCAGGGGGTTGCTGAGATATTAGGGTCAAAGAGGGGGTAAAAAAAATAAAAGTGAGACAGTCAGATCAAGTGGGGTGTCTAATGAAAGCGCTTTGGTTGGACATTTCAAAACTGTTTTTAATAATTATTTAGCCTTAGTAATTTCGAGATATTAGGGAAAATAAAAAACTTAAAAACCCAAAATTCTAGGGTACTTCCAGCAATCCCACAATGCTGAAATTTGGTATGCTTGTGGCTTTTGTGTCACAACTACAGGGAAAAGTCTGAAATTGAAGAATTTAGAAACATGTACTCCATAAAACAGAAACCAATATAACATCCATTGTTGACCTCCCATTTCGAAGAATTTGAATGACGTTGGAGTTCTATGGTTTTCATCAAAAGGACGTTATCAATTAATTCGTCAGGTACTTGATATAGGTACTAACAGGTATGTAGTATAATTACGCCCCGTTGCTTAGCCCTATTCAAAGGTTATTTCGATGATGTGTAGGAAATTAGAGAAGTTACTGGTAGATCCTGTACTGTACTGGTAGAGACCTCGAAGGGAAATTTTTCAAAAATATGTAATAATAGAAAATATGGAAATTACTTAGGTAAGTAGTCGGGCTGATAAAGGTGTTATCGCGAGCTCTCAGTTCGGGGCGAACCACTAGTAATTATATTGATCAGTTTTATTTCACAAAAAATATAGATTTATTTTCTGTTTAAACCTGCCCCAGAGAAGTAAAAACTTACCCCAAAACTGGGGTAACCATAAACATCGGACTTTTTTAAACCAGCACCAGTTACTATTTATTGTTACTACAGATTTTTTTCAAATAAGTATTTATAGCCTTTTTTTTCCTTGAAATTGGGCTAATAACCATTTTTAAACGATCATCCGTTTCAGAGTTAGCGCTCTAAACTATTTGTTAGGTCTCTCCACTCTCCCCTACACGAACACGGCTGGTTTACGTTACGTTGTTATAAAAATCGCAGCTCTGTCTTTTGAAAAATAAAGCGATAGCGATGCGAAGCTTGTAGCGATGTGCTTTTCGTCGTCATTGCTCATGGTACTCGTAGTTCCTGATACCCACGACACAGGGAATCCTAGTGGGGATCAAGACTACGTATGTACTGTTGGATGTTATGTTACTGCTTTCCCACGACTTACGGCCCACTCTGCTGACGCTTCAGTAATATTTGTGAGTAATATTTATCTTGATATTTCGGTATCTTCGGCGCGTGATAGTTGTAATTGAAAGGCGCGGGGTGATGCTCCAAAACACTGATATTAACATGATGTACGAGCGACCGTGCGAGATAATGGCTAAGGCCGAGTTCACACTGCTCTCCAAGTTTTATGATAACGTCACTGTCAGCCACTTTTAAGTTGCCTGTTGGTCACCAGTTAATTTTCAGTTAGTCACTGACCTGATTACCGAGAGCAGTCTCCTGCCACTCTCAAATAATCTTGGCTTATTCCATCTCATCTTGTTTTATCTCGTCCCATTCCATCTGATCCCGTCTTAGCACGTGTTATTTATTTTCTGTATGCCTTTTTATAACGTGAATCTTACCTCACTTCATCGGATCTCATTTTCGTCCCGTCTTATTTGCTGCTGTCTGGTTTCGCCTTGTCTCATTTCACTCATTACCATCATACAGTTCTGTCCCAAGGCCACCTATCTTAGCTTGCCCGTTTTTCATCTCATCTCGTTTTATTTCATCCTGTCTAAAACAACAGAACTGTTATTGTGTACGCGCCGCCACCGCTGTTTACTCGCAGATACATCTCTGTAATAGCATCAGAGCGTCTCTTGTTTTCGTCTCGTCTGTTGTACCTTTTATCTCTCCGCGTTCGCTATTACACTATTTTTCAATCGGTGATTCGAATGATAGGATGGCTTTTGGCAGTAACATGTCACTCCAAGTGCGATTGTATCTAGTTACTAGTTTATAAAGAAAATAGTAGCACGATGTCTTATTAAAACATAATACCTAATAGTCACAAACGTTGTTCTCACACTAAGATTTCCAGGAAACACGAGTATCATGCATTTGGTTGGTATAGCAAAATATAGGCACATCAAGTACCATGGTACCACAACACCTAGACCAAGAACAAATATTTGCAGATTATGCAAAAAAATTAACCAAATCCACACCTTTCGCCTTGACATTCCAACGGTTGTCTGGAAGATAGATAACACTTTATTGATCACCACACAAAAATACATAAAGGTACAAAAAAAAACAATTTAAACAATGGGCGGCCTTATCGCTAACTGCGATCGCTCTCAAGCAATAAGACCGCCCATTGTGCGTCTGATTTGAAACTTTGCATCTTTTTGTTTCTGTTTTGTGTTTATGGTGTACAATATAGTTTCTATCTATCTATTGTTATCGAGTACCACAGCTACTATGCCACATCATTATAATTCCAATAAAATAGCTATACTCTGATTTTTAATTTTGGACAATTTTTGTAAACAAACAAAATGTCTGTGTGTATAAGTGTCATGTATGTGTGTCATATGAGAATTTACACAAATGCTACACAATCATGACACTTATACTCACAGTGGCATATCTTGACATTTGTTTGTTTACAAAAATTGTCTGAAATAAAAAATCAGGGTATAGTCATTGTAATTATTGTTAATTAGACATAGATTTAATCAATACTTTTTTCAGCTTTGGAAAAATGTTTTAAGTTACGTCATGTTGATTATTTTTCTAGATTGACAACACTATTAGTTATCTGTAGTGATTCCTTGATCGGGTTCGGGGTAGTTGATTTTATTCGAACTGGAGGTGTTTTTGCGAGCAGATCTAAAATAGACACATTTGATTGTATACCATTTGGACTAAAAGGAAAAAATACATGGTGTACTTAATTGAATCTACAAGGTGTTGTTTTGTGCTAACCTAATCCGCTCGTTACGCCATATTTCTCATCTCCATTGGATGAGTACTGAGTAGCAGGCAGCTGCGCCACGGAGGTCATCGATATCGAATCGTATCATAAATTCCAGACAATGCTACAAAAAAACTTGTTAAAATATATAATATAAAAAATACTTTTAAAACTAAAACAGTATTTAACAAAAAAAACAGGGTCTACTTAATTGGTTAGTATTAGAATACAAAATAGTCTTACTACCAAAATCGAAACACGGTTTGATTGAGTGACAAACATCCAAACTTTAATAATTAATTTAACAAAACCATTAATTTTCTAAATTTATGAAACTTGTAATTTCAGTATAAGTTTAATCCTAAAACGAATTCATCATTCGGGGTTAAAGTATGAAATTGATACTACACGCTACACCGTTTACTCCCAGCGTCCCCCACCGGTCTGGCCCCACTGGGGGACGTTGGGAGAAAAAAGTGCCATCGTCCCCCACTCGTGACAACGTGCAGAATTTTTATATTTAACAGTAGGAGAACTTTTTTTTTCTGTTTTTATGTGTCTATTGTGATGATCACTGAAGACGATTCTGCTGTCAGAATTGAAAATAGTTGCCGCGATTTTAAACTTTTTTTTTTTGTTTCTTTGTTGTTCGATTGCTTTCAAAATCGATATCTGAGGTTCCCTGAGATCACTAAACAAGACTCAGCTGTCAGAAATGAAAAAAAGTGGCCGCCATTTTGGACTTTTTTGTTACCGGACCGATTGCACACGGTGTGTTTGCCATGCCATTCAAAAGTCATTTTCGTGCAGATTCCTGAGTAAGTAATACTGCGGTCACCAATCCACCTGCCCAGCGTGGTGATTATGGCAAATCCTCTAGCCATAATCACCACGCAAATTGGGGAGGATTTAATTTTTTGCGTTTGAAAGTAATAAGTTCTTGAGTACTTTGATTCTAAAGATAAGTTTGCACAGGCATGTTGTCTACAAAACAGAAGTCCATTCTTAACTTACACTGATATCGGCCACAGTGTAATATCAGTAAGTAAATATAAATCTCTCTAGGCGACCATATCAATTCGCACACGTCTAGCACAAGTGACACAGTGTAATAATGAACAGAATGCTTACTTCATACGTATTGTGACAACTATCAACTACCTAATCATCACGATAATGATAAAGTAATTTGCAAAAATAACTCGTAACATGCAGTACATAAGGTTTTATTTGTATTCTAGTTATGTAAAAGTAAAGCATTCTCTGTTTGGTGGCTTTACATGTTTTCGCCCTAAAACGACTAAGCTTGGTATACAGATAGATCAATCATCATCATCATTAGCGGTTAGACGTCCATTGTTGGACGATAGGGCTCCCCATAAAATAAAATGGGGGGAATTGCCATAATCACCACGCTTGGCAGGCGGATTAGTGATCGCAGTATTTTTGTTGAGTACTCAGGTGGATGCTGCTCTGATCCCATTAGCGACATCCACGGGAGGAGATGGAGGAGTCTATTCTTAGGCCGGACATACCGATAGATCAATACCTGAATTAAAATAAAGAGTACGTTTTTATGCTAAAATCCAATTCTCTTGGGAGAATCACGCAGCTGGAACTGCGAGCGACCGCTATCCGGAATTCAGTATCCATGGGTATCCTTAGTTGAGCTGCAAGAGCTGGTTTGTTTAGTCGCTAAAACGACTTTGATTTTGATAAAATTTGCTATAAAGATAGATCAAAGGCTACATTAACACATCAGTTTGAATACTTTTGGAAAACTTATTTGCTCGTGCACTCTATCTAATAGGTAAATCAAATTGAACTCTGTTCCAAAAACAATGCCGTTAGAATGCTCTGCACGACGCAAAGTAAAACTCCAAGATTTGGGGCCACTAAATCACAACACAGTTTCGATACGTTTTCTGTTCCCACACACACACAGGCCCATGCAGTGTACATACACTCGCGCACACACGTATCGCGCTACATACATCAGCGAATTTGATACAATTTGCCGTAGAAAGTCGCCACTTTGATGTATTACCGGAAAAATAACAGTGCCAGATTAAACGGCGAGACACATCTTACTGATGCCTATCGCACGCCAATAACGACTCTATCACCCACTGTTATGTCTCAATACACTGTGGCGAGATGTTATTTTTGCAGATAACGTATATCTGTGAATAGTATTCTTATCTCCGGGCAGATAAGGCAGATTTTCGGTTGAAAAGAAGAGGCTTGATCAGAAAATTCAGCCATTACTCCGTCGGATGACTCGGTGAAATTTACTATTGCGAGGTTTTGTTCGTGCGATTGTTTATGGCAGATTAAGGCGGGGACCGATATGCTCTCTATGTGCCGGCGGCTTACGCTACCGTGTTTACGGATTTCACCGATAAGCGGATAAAAAAGATGTCTAAAGCTTTTTGTGTATGAAAAATAAACGATATTTTTATGCGTATCCTTTCGGGTCCGATTTTGGCTTCAAGACGGAGAGGATTATCTCTCTATCGGAGTATAATGTGGTGGGTTTTATTGGCTCGGAGTGGTGGCACCGAGAGGCCGTAAGCCGGCTAAACTTAGGGAGTTCTTGTTGTTAATAGTGTTTTAAAAAAGTAAAAAGAGTTCGGCGGCCACGCCTCGCTCCATACCGAAAGTTGTGTTGCTGCGGTCGCGTCGTACCACGCAAACATGAATTAATTGCTTCCAATTCATTATCATACAAAACTTTTCTAAGGAAAATTCTAAAAAAATATCAACATGTTTCCGGCTATAGGTAGGTACTACGAAATAAAAAAACTATTTAAAACAAAATCATTTTTATTTTCTATCCTTTTACAAAGGCATATTCATGATCACACAAGTCAAAATGGTCAACAAAACGTCAGCAAAAGAATAGTAAAGTACGTGGTGTATAGTCGTTATTTTTCTAAAACAAACAAGTACAAGTCAGTATAGACTAATCCTAGTCTTTTGTTACATACGTACCTACAACCTAACAGTTTACAACCCGTCAAAAAAGTAATCCCATAGCTTTCTCATCTACACACAATTTTCACATTTCACAGACATTGTTGGCCTAACCAATTTACAGACAGCACAAAAACTCTGTTACACAAACACACAGTAGGAGCACTAATTCTCGCAGTACTCGGCCAGTCTGTTGCGCGAATAATTTCGCTACAGCAATCGTCCACGCTGTAACAGGCCTGTGTCACTCCAAACAAACCTGCCCCCTTATTCGCTATAACTAAACGTAACGTAACGCGGGCTCGTTACGATCCATCGCTGAATAGTATGGGTGACGTCACACGTTATTGACGGAATCTCTTAGGTCATAGCGAATAACCATCCAGCTCTTGCTAACATAACAGAAACATAATAATATACTGTATAATATTTGGTGTAATTTACTTTTCATCACCATTATCATCAACCTGTAGTGCACTGCTGAACATAAGCCTCCCCCTGTAGAATGCCACGACGAATGGTCTTGAGACGCCTCTATCCACCGACTTCCTGCGACGCTTATAATGTAAAACCTGATTAACATTAAAATATAGCAAACAAAACACTAGCAACGGTCGCATGCAATTTTACTGGAAAAATTTCAATGCGGTCGCTGAAACGTGTATTTGTTTTTTATTTTGAATAAAGAAGAAAAAAGCTTTATTTGAATTTTGAAGTGTCTACTACCAACGGTTTCCTAAATACACTTTTGTAAAGCCCTTTCTGAATTTTCGTGCCTAAGAGCATTGGCGTAAGCTGTGCCTTAATGTCAGTCAGTCAGGACTTTGATTCTTATAATTATCTAACGACCCACCTGGCTTCGCACGGTTAGAAATAACAAAAAAAAACGTTGATTCGATCTCTACCGCGCTTCACGCAAGACTACCCGTCGATGTGCAGATTGCCTAAGAAATTTAATCAAAATCGGTCTAGCCGTTTTGGAGTCCATAGGGAACATAAACACTGATTTGTATATAATAAGGAGATGATATGATGATGTGTCGACCCAGTGAAACTCTTCTGTAGTTGTAATACAAGAGCATTGACCATCGCACTAGATTATCATAATATTTTAAAAGCTGTTTTTACAGAATTCGGAAAAGGTTTGGCTGTTTTTACAGATTGTAGTAAATTCACTAACCACTACCTATAGAGCCAGCTACGAAGTTTTTTTTGCTGGTGTATTTTGTACAAGTGTAGTCCAGAATTGTGGTGGAGAAAAACTGTACTGATTTAAAGTGTACAATTTGATGCTTTTACTAAACAATGGCTGATTTTCGGCAAAATGTATGTAGAGGAAGTCCATAGATTGGGCGGCATGGCTATGATGCTACGGAAGCTATGAAGTATGTGGAACCAAACGAAAATAATGAAAATAAATACCCACATATTACGTAGGATTACATATTGTAAGGATCGGAAAAAAACACCGGGCCGTGGTGTATCCAGCCTCTCCACGTGGATGTCGTAAAGTAATAACAATATGGAAAGGCCTATTTGAATATTTTAAAACTATTTTTAGTTTTATTTGAGATTTTTTGGTATTTGAGCTATAAGTAAAAATAAAAAAAAAGCCTATGGTACTTCCACTAATCTCGCACAATGCTGAAATTTGCCATGCTTTTTTGCATTTGATCTTGAGGTGGACCCGTGAAAATTGTAGAAAGGTAGATAATTGTAGATTATGCACTAAGGGAATAAAGCAGTGTCTTATGTCGCGGGCAGGATATTGAACCCTGAGCGTAACGAGGGGCTCTTAAGTTAACTCCCGAGTGTAGCGAGGGAGTTATATAGAGTCCTGAGTGAAGCGAGGGGTTCAAGCTGCCCAAGACGAAGACAGGCTTTATTCCAGAGGAGCATACTCTACTTTTCACACCTACTGCGAGACAGTAAAAAGCTAGGGCTCCATAAAATAAGTATCGTCTGTTTTGATAAACTCTGGAGTAGAATCATTATCGCTCGACATTTTTTGTTAACACTAATATTGTCACTGCCATAATATACTATATTACAAAAATATTGCAATAAAATTCACTGAAAATCACAGCACCAAACATCTCTTTTGTTTCACATTCTTTAAAATGCGCCTATTTCTTTTTTTTTCTTTCGAGTTCTGCTATAGTGGCCAGTTCGATTTTCGAACAAACCTCTTTACAATGCCATATGGGCATTTTTTTACTCAGAGTTTTCCACGAGTTTCCACACGAATTTGACGTTCCAAATTCAAATCACTTTATTCCCTAGGGATTTTCATACAACTTTATATCCCTAGAGAGACAATGCTTTACTTTACGTTGAGGTTGCATGATATTTAATTGGACATTGTCGAGCAGGTGGTGTGAAATAGTAGATTATGCACTAAGGGAATAAAGCAGTGTCTTATGTCGCGGGCGGCATATTGAACCCTGAGCGTAACGAGGGACTCTAAAGTTAACTCCCGAGTGTAGCGAGGGAGTTATATAGAGTCCTGAGTGAAGCGAGGGGTTCAAGCTGCCCAAGACAAAGACATGCTTTATTCCAGAAGAGCATACTCTACTTTTCACACCTACTGCGAGGCAATAAAAGGCCAGGGCTCCATTAAATAAGTATCGTCTGTTTTGATAAACTCTGGAGTAAGATCATTATCGCTCGACATTTTTTGTTAACACTAATATTGTCACTGACATAATAGTATATTACAAAAATATTGCAATAAAATTCACTGAAAATCACAGCACCAAACATCTCTTTTGTTTCACATTCTTTAAAATCGCGCCTATTTCTTTTTTTTCCGAGTTTTGCTATAGTGGCCAGTTCGATTTTCGAACAAACCTCTTTACAATGCCATATGGGCATTTTTTTACTCAGAGTTTTCCACGAGTTACTAATACGAATTTGACGTTCTAAATTCAAATCACTTTAATCCCTAGGGAGTTTCATACAACTTTATATCCCTAGAGAGACAATGCTGTACTTTACGTTGAGGTTGCATGATTTGTAATTGGACATTGTCGAGCAGGTGGTGTGAAAAGTATATTTCTTACATCGCGAGGTTTAATTTCGGGGCGAACTACTAGTTATTTATTATTCATAACAGTGACTTCTCTGCTTTTAACTCCATGGTTTTCTGTCATCTATCATAGGATCAATTTCACTATTGTCTATTTATACAGCCCACAATAACGTTCCGCAATATCATCTTGTATCAGCGATTTTTCCCGCTAACGTTAGTACGCTTGCGTGGTCCTTCACAGCTTGATCACGCTTTCGATTCTCCGCCAATAACACACAAAATAAATAATAGCCCTACACACAGATACTACGTATCAATCTGTGGCACGCACGCAAGCGATATTGAAACTCAAAGTCAGTGTGTGAGAGCTCAATATGTTTTGACAAAAGTTACGCACTTACACACAACTGGTTTTGAGCTGATTTGAAGTGTCATAAGCAAGATTACGCTGTTTTTAGGGTTCCGTACCTAAAACCGTAGGAAAAAAAAAAAAAAAGGGACCCTTATAGGATCACTTTGCTGTCTGTCTGTCAAAACCCTTTTTCTCAGGAACGGCTAAAAGTGACCACATGAAATTTATACCAAATATAAATATCTGTGATCTTATCATAGATTTATAGTAAAGATACGCTTGACAGACAAAACAATAAAATTGTTTTCTGTAATTAGGGAAAGTTCAACATACAAAATTTTGCCACACCGATGATAAGAAATGCCATATTTTTTTAAGCTACACTTTGCAAAGTTGTTTCTGCAGCCTTTCACCACTCAATACGGCATTTTGTGGCCGAAACGATCGCGCGCGGTGTACGTCACCGACTGATTATCGTGGTGTCAGTCAACTGATTTTTGACACCGGTTTATTTGGCGGTTATCTAGCGAGCGTCCGCCGTGTCCTTAGTGTATGTCTATGGATCTTATAGTAATTTTAAGAAATATTATTTTAAGTATTGTAATTTTTTGACATTTAATTTTATTTGATTTTAACATTTATGAATCTGAGTTGTTCGAATAAATAAATATATTATTATTATAGTGCTGTACAAAAATGAAGCTTCTAACTAAATGCATTAAAAAGATATGGTAATTAGTATCTAATTTTTGTATGGAAATCGTGAACATGAAAAACCTCTAAGATACTTCCAGTGACCTCAAGTCTCGCACTTGTCCATTTTATTTTAGTTCATGCTGATGCGTGATGCTGGTTTTATTTGTAAGGAAGTCGATATATGTATATTATTTACTGCGTATCGTAAATATTCTATTGTATGTTGTAAGTTATTGAATAATTGGTCACAATAAGCTCTTTACTTATGCATTATTATTGTAACTTAAGGCTGGTTTGCACATTGATTAGCGCGAGTGCAGGTGTTTAGCGCAGGTGCTTAGTGATTAGTAAAATACACGTTTGGACATGCTTGTTTAGTGATAAGTGTTTAGCATTGTTGCGCGGATGACGCTCGCTGAGCATTGTTACTGTATTTGTAACTGAATTTACTAATCGCAGCAACTAAACAGTATTGAACACATCTAAGCACTAAGCACTAGCACTCGCACTCGCGATCAAGCCTACTTGCACTCGCACTGATCAATGTGTAAACTAGCCCATTATATTCCTGCGACTGTGCAACCCTCGGTGAGATCCTTTGAGGCTTTGCCTACCCCCTCGGGGAAAAAGGCGTGTGTTTATGTGTGTATGTACCTATTTTGTGTCTTAAACTCACCAGTATGCTGGTGTGGTAGTTACTGAGTAGGTAACGAACTTTTTAGTAAAATTACTCTTCTATACAATTGCATTTATAGTTTATGAAACAGTAATTCAAAAATTGATTAATAATAATAATAATCATTTAATGATCCTGAAAAATTTACATTAAGTGTAACAATAATATGGTAACGTATGTACCATAATTATAATTTTGTACACTAGCTCCTACACTACGACTCCCTGTGTTGTCGAAAGCTAGGCTCTTCCAGTAGACAAGTGACATTGCTGGTTGACTACACTAACATACGAGACTAATGTATTTTTTCACCAACCACTACGTAACACTTACGAGACACCTAACACTGTAAATTTTTGTATTGTAATTTGTCATGCGCTGTGTTCCATAAAACATGTAATTGGATGCTGAAAATGGGCAAAATACCTCAGCCACTACAGCAACTAAGTAACTAAGTACTAACATACAAAAGTTTTACATGAGAACTCAGCAGTAATCGGCTAGTAGATATTGAATGTGAAACAAACAAAGATTAACCAAGTTACGGCAAAATTTCATAAGTCGGGAGATTTGCGCAGATCCCGTTATTCCGTGAGTAATAATTGTTGATGCCGTAAACAAATGAACGAAAATCCCTACAAACGAGAAACGTGTAATTGACAATGTAAAATGGGTACATATTTTCCAGTTTGCCCTTTTAGCTTCGGATAAAAACGGCAAAAATGAAAAATATACGGCATCTGACGTCATTTCCGGCGGCTTAAAATCTTTGACGGCTGTTCCGTTTGAACCTAGCAGTAATAGGTAAATGGCTAAGTCACTAAATTGAACCGCGTCCAAAAGCGACGATGGCACGTAACTGATTAAATGAGCAACTAACGTAGGTGTTAGGGGAATAAAATGTATCAACCCAATGATCAACGCAAAATGTCGAGCCTACAAATTATAAATGTAGGTCAAATTGTACGGTTACCTCGTACAGTAGGCCTGCGTAAAGTTTAATTGTTTAGAAGTAGTTTTTTGTTGATTATGATGGCAAGATTGGTCTTCTAGAACATTGTGTGCACAGCCAAATGCACCTGGATAAAACTGACTACCCGGAAAAGACATAATGTAGATGGCAAAATGTATTTATGGTACTAGCTGAAACCCACGACTTCGTCCGCGTGATATTCATGCTACGCGTTTTAGATTATAATTTTTTTAACCTCCAACCTTACCTTGAATAGTTTTTAAATAGATTTTTAGACTAATTTTATTTGAAATATCTGAACCCATTTCTTACTCCCTTGGAATATGAATTACAATATATTATTCTATATGTAATTTGAAAGTAAAATATTTTTTCAGTTTCAATTACTCTCTTTTCGAAGAGTTCATAATTATTATCTTGCTTCAACCTAACAAGAAGGTTTATCTAAAACGATATTCAAAGCCGTTTTGTTTCAAACTGTTACGTGACTGTTCAAAATATGATACAAAATTTACTGGGTAGAAGATCACCAATGATTAAATAATATTATGATAATTATGAATAAGCACAGATAATGATAAAAAAAATAAGGCCCAAATACGACGCGTTTACTTAAATTTATCGAGTTGTCAACAAAAACTTGGCTGTCATGTTCTGGCAACCGTCTCAAAAAAAAATTCAAAATACTGAAGATGATAATGATGATGTTCGCAGCGAGTGACCCAGCTGGAACAGTCTAGTCTGTGCCTAACCTAACCGTTGATAACAAAATGATTCCACGCAAGTAAGGGCCTGAACGCCTAGCAACAAGCTACTTGTAAACATCACCATTAGGGTTTTGGATTAGTAGAATCGTTTTGCAGAAGCCCGCGTAGATAAATGCCCCATTTAACAGATTTTTTTTAATAATTTATTTGAAGAGAGCTGTTTTAGTTAGGGTTTTTTCGTGAACACTTTTATATTGTAAGCTCTCAATTATTTTAAGTATTTTTGATAATGGTTAACATAATAATATTTTGCCGTTTTAACGTGGATTTAAACAAAATTGTATTATAACATCTCATCTTTGTTGTGTTGTAATGATAAACACGAAGGTAACTGTAAAATGGTCGTACAAAAGGGGCAAAAAACAGAATCAAGGAACATTTTTCCATTTTGATTATAAATGGATTACCTTAGCCGCCATACGGAATATAAATATTATGAATCGGGATGATGGTTTCATGAATAAATTAATGTTTCCGGCAAACATTGTGTTAAGGTTGGAATTAATTCTGGTTGAAATAACAGCTGTGTTATGAGTTAAAGAACATAAAACAATTTCAAAAAGAATTATTTACGCCAGTTATCCTCATGTCAGTTTTCATTTCGCAATCCTCAGTTGAGTATTCTCAATACTCTTTTCTCAATATCACTTTATTTTTCCGTTCTCAGTTCCTAATTCAGAACCAAAAAAAGTTACACACATCTCACAGTTAAGTAACTCTATGAAGAAGGAAAGCATAGATTTGTAAAGAACCTATTTTCTGACAAAAGGTTCAACTCAAAGGATGCTGAGTAATGAGAGCTGAATTACTCCATCGCATTTGGCACGATTTATTAGACCCAATATTATACTTATGGAAATATAGAAACTTTTGCTAGGTGAATGGAGTAAAGTTTTACAAAATATGAACTTCAAGAACGTAAAGAAAAATGCTTACACATTCCTTTTTTAAAGCGGAGAATTGTAAAGTATTGTAAATATTGTCTGCCCAGGAAACAAGCTAAGCATAGCTGTTCTTGACAAAAATGTAGACTACTTTCTTCTATTATGTTATGATGACAGGTGTGTTGTGTACTATCATGAGTGCTTGCATGACCGTATTTTCGTTTGAATGGTAGAATGGCCAAAATTGCACAGTAAAACAACATGATATAACAAATACTATATGGGATTGTTGTTATCCGGAAAACACGTTATTTTGCTTTTGTGGAATGGCAGAAGAGTTGAGTGGATAAAGGCAACAAACTACCAAAGATCTAAAGAACTAGGTACTCGCCAAATCTTGACAGATTAAACTTCTACAATAACAGGGAGCTAAAATAGAAGTGCCACTGTCCTCTGACGCGAGTTACGGCCGCGACGGGCGATGTTAAACGCTCAACCCATCGGGAACCTGCCAGTGCCACAGCTGAGAGGTTGAAAAACGCTGAGAATGGTATCGATATCTGTCTGTTTTTCTACCACATTCGTTTGAATGCCATAATATTAGGTCTGTAATGATGCCGCAGCTAATTATCTGCTAACTTTCGCCACACTGCACCTACTCTATGCAATGAATAAAAGCTGCTCTAGCAAACGCTTAGCTTCTGTATCATAATTTTAGGGAAACTTCACTTCCAAGTTGGAGACAAAACGAGAAAATAACAATGTAATCGCTTATTTAAGGCTTCCAGCATTCCAGTTTTGGGCTGATATCAATTCATAGATAAACTCAGCATACATGTTTTACTTGTGGTTGGTGATTTCTGCGACTAGGTACTTTCAAATTACATTATGTACATTGAAAATACCACATTCAATTTGTTTTGTAGGTGCATGCGCGCAGGTCGCACGTCACCGACGCTCCACTGACGGACGTCGTGCCGCTCCCGTGGATTACTTGCTCAATATTTCAGCTCAGACTGAAGCAGCGCCTCGACTGAAATATCCGACCAGACATTAGACACGCCTGGACGGGGCTCGACTAAACAGTGGTCGATGGGAGGCTGATGCATTTTTTATTAGCACGGATTTTTTTCGAAGCAAATTTATAAATTACGTTCAGGGCTTTATTGACTAAAATTGTGCCGAGCTAAGTAAGGTTATTTCTAACTCCCGACTAAAAGAAGAGTTTTATTAGTTTGAGGCTATAGTGTTTGTCTGTGACCTCATAGCTCCGAAACGGATGCTCTGATTTCTATGCAGTGAATAATTTTTGTATGAAATATGGGGTTTGCAAGATGATTCATAGCTATGTCTGGTGGAAACTAATGCAGCCGTTTCAAGAATCGTCAACCCATCACACTTTTTTTGAGGGAACTCAGACAATTTTATATGCAGCCATAACCTTCAATTTGCTCTTTTAGAGGCTCCTTTTGGTTCCTCCGATCATTGCCTGGTTTAAACATCAGTGCCAATTATTCATCCCAGATAGACGCACTTGTGCTGATTCTGTAGCGGACATTATACTTCAGGGAACGGAGTATTTTATTTCTAACTCTGTTGTACAAGTTGGGGATCCTAGTTTACCTATTGGTTCAACAGGTTTTGCGCTGACTCTATCGGTAATAATCTTATAGCATTCAGGGCTTGGACCAAAGCGCGAGTGTAAATACCCAAATGCTTCGGTTCTGAATAAAAAGTTAAATGCTGCCAGACACAACAAAAAAGATATGGCCACAGCAAAGAATTTACTCGTAAGATTTTCTAAGGCTACTCCAGGTCTCTATGACCCATAGTGAAAAAAAGAAAGCCGACCTCTTTGGATCTCTCTTTGCCTCCAACTCGACTCTTCATGATGCGGATTCCACATTTCCAACAATACCTCGGTCGAGTTACATGACGGAAGTACATTTTTCTTAAAAGGTGAGAAAGTACCTTGATGTCAGAAAGTCGAGTGGACCAGGCGGAATTTCGGCCATAGTGCTGAAAAGGTGTGCTCCCATGCTGTGTTTCATTATATTGCACTTTTTAGCTCTGCATGTGGAGCACTTTCGTTTCACTTCTTGCCCAAAACCTTTTTTCAACAACACCTGGACAGAATAAACCAATGGACCCAAGACTGGCTTATCTTAGAAGAAGTGCACAGTGTTGAACATTGGAAACAAAACCCCAAAATGCAGTTACACAATTAATGGTAATTGTCTTGAAAGGGTGGACATTATCTGAGATTATTAGAGTATAAATTCCAGATTTGGAGCCCATACTTCAAAAAAGATATTGAAAATGGTACTAAAAATGGCTAGTCTTACATAATATATGTGGAACGACTTCAGGAAGTTGGATTACCCTTCGGCAACGTAGAGAGCGCGAAGACCTAATAAAGACCTACAAGTTCCTAAGCAACCACTACAGTATACCAGATTTATCACAGACACTAAAATATACCATGAACAATAACATAGGGCTGAAAAGACACCTTGGTGAAGCTGCAACGCGGGCCAAGTACCAGCAATCCAAGGATCCCAATCACGTTGTGCACACTTGGAACCGGTTACCAGACTCAGTGATCAGTGCCCCCTTAATGAAGTTTCTTTCTTACAAAACGTTTTAAATCATGAAAGAAAGATAAACAATCTGAGACGTACGTGCACTCTGTATCCTGTTTCCGCGTGCAACAGTACAAGATTTTCAATAACGTACAAAATATCCTCGTTTATAACTCAGCCGGCGCAAAATGAGCATTTATTCATAATGTGTTCTCGATTCGAGTCGATATTCGCGCGGCCATCAATATTGCGATCCGGGGATTTCACAAATCCTTGGCCATTGAAAACAGACCCTCTCAACCTCCGCTTTTCTTTGCTTGGCTAGGGCGGGACGTTGCCGGTCTTGCTGTCTTGCGAAACTGTGAAGTTGTTTATCGAAATGTTACATCTGTATTTTGTACCTACCCATTCTTTTTTTCTTTACCTGTTTACTGATGGGCAAAAGTCTCCTCCAATTCTTAAATATTTATACCTGTCCATATTTGAAATTATTTGATCTGATATTTGAAAATGAAAATCTAAAACTGTTAATTGGTATATACTTCCTTCGTCCATAATATTATACCGAGAAGTTACTTTATTAACTTTGGGACCAGGAATTAAGACCAAAGCTAGATAAAGCTCCCAAGGCATCATACTGTTCCCTTCCCTAAATATTTGGAGACAGAAATATTCAATAAGTGATGGCTGCGACCCAGTAAGAATATTAGTAGACTCACCCGCGCCCGCGGCGAGAACATGCTGTTGATATTATGTTCGTCATTTTATACGATACCTACGTATTTCACAAGAACCTTTTAGCAAAAGGATTGAAAAATATTTTTGTTATATCATATGAACGAAGCCATTGAGTCGATTTTACTCATTGAAACACCAAGACAGTTTTTGTTCTCATTGAGCTTAGAACTAGCATACTGATTGAAGCACGCATTTGTGTACTGCAATGGTAATAAAACAACTTAACAAAGACCAATCCATTCTTTTTTTGGAATGGTTTCTTGGCTGGGACTTTCACAAGCGTTTTGAATCCTCAAGGTAAATTATCCTAGGATGATAAAAGTACATCATTGTAGGTAATATTCTGTTACGAGACATCCAACGTTGATGAGCCGATGTAATAAGGCTTCTAAGTAGATTCTTGATAATATTGGATTGTTATTATTGCTTTCCGATCTTTTATCTATAATATAAATAGTCTTTCCGTAATATTTTTGTTGATTGGGTGGTTTGAGGTCTCTCGGTGTTGTTGAATGCTCTCATCTTGTTCATTTAATGATAATGGTTATAGATACCTCACGAAAATGAAAATAAAAATGTCAAATATCATATATACTTAATATAATCTTAATTTTACTAGTTTATTCTTGGTCACCCTGCTTTAGGCTTTGTGACCGATGTTCAAAGATCTATTGTAGTGTAAATATTCAGTGTGACTCACAGGGATGCTCAATACATGCAAACTACAGATTTTATGGTTCTAAGATTTTTATAGTATTGCGCAAATATTATTTTCATGAGGAAAAAAATATCAGAAACGAAGGGTATTCAAAGTCACAACCCCAATAAAATGAAAATCGGAATTTCAATAAAAAAAATTGTCCAATACTGTCCATACTGAATAAATTTCACGATAAAAAAATGCAATCCACTGCTTATTACAATTATATCTGCACCCGCGGAATACAACGCTGTTACTTGTTCATCGGGACCCGTAATAGGGGACTGGCATAATTACACTTTTCCCAATCTGTAGCGACCAAGTGAAAACCCGTCATGAAAAATTTAATACTGTCGGTCGAGAATGTGCGGCGAAAACACGCATCCAAAACCGTTTTTCCTGAAACTAAGTTAGGTATAATAATTATAATATAATATTATATAAAGATATACCACCGTGATCAACAAAAAACGGTCAACGGTTACGCATTTCAAGGTCAATTTATTTTCTTCCTAGCTCTCGTGTAGACAAAAGCTATCAACAAGCAAATGGGCACTACTATATTCTTTTTCAATTTGTTCTTCTTTCATAGTACCTACGCAATCACAAAACAAATCTTTTTAAAACAATAGTCGTAATTATACATAATCAAACATTTTTGTCACTCGGTGCTTTTCAAATGAGCATCGCGTATCATAAACAAAGAAATAAGAACACAGTGTCATAAAATACAATAAAAATTTAACGTCAAACATAATTTAAAACGGGAAACGTATTAAATATTAAAATGTGTCACTATTCAATCAGTCTGTTGATTGATTAATTGGTATTGTGGTATATTTATTGGTATTCATATATTATTATTATTAAGTGTAGTCTACTTATACAGAAACCTCTCCACGCGAGTTCGACTCACACTTGACTAGTTTTTATTGGGGTTCCGTGCCTCAAAAGGTACCAAAAGAACTATAATAGAATCACTCTCGTGTCTACTTTTCTAAAAGTAGATGTAAGCATTATTATGCTGAGCAATCAGTGTTAAACGAGTTACCATAAATACCTACCTACGTCCAGCGCAAGTTGCTTGTGAAATAGTTCCGTAATGTGAAATACAGCGTTACATTAAACCGTCAATTCATAACATGTCTGAGTTATGTTATAGCCTGAAATGTGAAGTTTGACTGCAACATTGTAATTTTTCATATCGATTAATATTTTGTGATTGAACGTTATTTTCCACTGAATTCATCAAATCAACTGTTCCGTGTAGAGAAACAATTAAAAAGAGATTTTCATGTTGTGTTCATTTTACTACTGAATTTTTTTATCGCTTAAGCGACCTGTATTCAATAATTCTGCATCATATTATTATTTAAAATCAAAATACTTTTGTGTCTTCTTACTATGTGAATTTGAAAATGATCCATGAGATTACAATAACAGGTCAAATTGACAGGTCAGTAGGTTTTGGGGGCTTAGATAAAAACGTGGCCCCTTTTTATTTTTTATCATTGGAATAAATTATGCATCGAAAAAACTAGCTGAAAACCATCTGGAAACTATCTAAATAACTCACAAGAAAAAATTTAGTAATGCCTTGGCCATACGACTTGTATTAGTAGAGGGGTAAAAGTATTTTGAGTCATTGTTACATAAATCAACCAAAACTAACTGAAATTGAATTGTCTTTCTGCATTATTTTAAGCTGCATTCCGTGTTCCGGTAACACAACTGTGATTTACGATCGCGCAATCTAAAAATATTTTCCACAATTTGAATTTAATGCGATAATTCAAGACGCGTTTCCTTTAAACAGAATCCTTTATAAAGAATGAAAGAAAATTTAGTACGAACATTTTTCGTGAGGTTTCATGCAACTTGTGTGGAGTTTTGTGCGGAGCGACGTTTTGGACGAGAATCATGCACGTGCAAGGATATAAATAAAATATAGGTAAGTTTTTTAGAGCTAAAAATGTGTTCATAAGTGTACTTCAATTTATCTCTAGCTGATGACTTTAGTATGTAATAATACTGGCATACTTGTATTACTCGTGTTTGAATTTTTGTTAAAATGATTGTTATTATTAGAATATTATGTATTTATTAAAACTTTGTAGATTTTGTCATTTTCTAGTGTACAATAATAGGTATCAACATGGAATAAATTATTTTGAATTTGAATTTGAATTTATTTACCTATTTACGATTTTAAAGTTGCGCATTGCTCTTTGATTAAAAGACATTTAATTTTGTTAGACGTTTGTAAGTTTTTTGACATTCAGAGACTTCGCACACGTTTCAACAGAGCATAGGTGAACAGTTTCAGAGAATTAACTATCCCTGTACCTTTTGCGACTTAAGATCTGTGATCGGTCTTGAAGAAGGTTAAACATCTATATCAGTCTAGCTGTAAAAAAAAAACAACGATACAATACCTACTCAAAATTAACTATTTACTTTCTGAAGCAACATTCGGCTTAATAAGATACATTGACATATTTTTTTTCTTGCAGAACAAGTTAGAGGTTCCTAGAGAGCGGAAGTTTCAGAAAACATTTCCAGCACATCCAACTTCAGAAGCTTATGTATGAGATGGATAATGAATATGGACGAGACGTCGCAAAGTCAAAGGGAAATGAAATTGTGATCTACCTTCCCTACCTCTCTGTCCTCTGTAAGTCATACAGAACAGTACATAGTCTGGGAACTGTCACACCTACCTGTGATGATCCAGTTATGCCTCATCAGTTAGTCATTTTTACAATCATGAACGTTATTGGCTGAACGAAAACCAACTATAACATAACTTTTAATGAAATCAATTTTATTCCATTGTAAAAATTGTGTATTCTACAACAATAATTCCTAGCAAAACCTACATTGTCTCTTACTTAAACCCACTATTTCAAGTATTTTTGTCCATAAAAGTAGAAACGGGAGTTTATTCCGCTCGCAAATATTTCTAGTACACACACAGGCTATAATCGTTTCATAAAATATTAGCGCTCGCAGCGAGGCAGTGCAGTCACTAGTACACTCGGCGACGGAGCTTAATGAAGTTGGTACCATGAAGTAAGTAAAGCACTTCAGCATTAGATAGGTTTCAAAATACACTCGAGAGCAATGAATCCGGGTCACTAAAGAATGTTAAAAATCTCAGAAACTAAAAATGATAGATTAATGCAATAAATTGTATTTAATAGACAATGTAATACTCCTTAAATGAAGGTAAAAAAAATATGAGTCACCATACATTTTATTAACACAAAATTACATAAAGAAAAAAACTGCTGATCTCTCCTTAAAACAAAAATAGGAAACATGAAATTTTTGAACTTTATTACGATTTTCTTGAATGTTAATACTTCGTATTGCCTCCTCGTGCTTCCATTACTGCGTTTACGCAGAAAAAAAACAACAAAAAAACAGAAATCAAACAATGATAAATGACAGATTACAAACAAAAGCAAAACCAAATGCTGTAATTTCGTAGTTCCATCTTCGAAAGTGGCCCTTTTTCAAATTTGATTTTTTTATGATATAACTTTACAATAACTAAGAAGTTTTAATACCTTCATTTAAGGAGTATTACATTGTCTATTAAATACAATTTATTGCATTAACCTAGCATTTTTAGTTTCCGAGATTTTTAGGATTCTTTAAGTGACCCGGATTCATTGCTCTCGAGTGTATTTCACTTTTTGTACATAGCATGGGGGCATTCACATTTATTTACTCTGTCAAGGCCCCTAAGTTTCAGGTCTCTTCAACTTACAGTTTAGGCTATGCGTTGATAGTCAGTCAATCAGTCATGCAAGGATTTTATACTATTGATGATTACTTAGGCACCTATTGTTAGTTTTGGCAACTGTGTGAGAAATTATCAAAAGTGTAATCTTCATTTCGTAGATGTTTATTTGTTATTTAAAAAAAAAACAAAAAAATCTTCGCTGGCTTTAGTTGACTCTTTTATTTACAGGCGACTGTACGTTGGTGTTAAAAAAATGTCTGGCCCCTGAGCCAACGCGCTGCGGGACGCTACACATAGAATACGTTAACTATATTAAGTAAAAGATGAGACACTGCATTCTACGCTAGCTTTTGTCAAAGACAGAAAAACCAACCAACTGAAACTAGTCAGACTAGAGCAGAACTAAATAAGAACCTAGTCTTAACCTTACACACTGAATATTTCAACGTTATGTGAATGTTATCAATGTCGAAAAAAAAGAAGATTTTTCAGTACTACATTTTTCATGTATGAGGATTGGAAAACATTTCCGACATATTATTTTACACAAAAGCCTTCGAATTAGTAGTTTCCAACCGAGAAATATGCACGAAGCACCATCTCTACCGAGTGTTCTTTCTGGCTGCGCGTCGCGTCCGTTGCCAAATGCGTCGTTGCACGCGACACCCGCCACATACCCGCCTATTATAAGTGTCGCGTGCAGCATACTGTGACCACCAATGTACGCGGTTTTCAAAAAGATCATTTTATTTTGGTTGTGTTAAAATTGAACCATAATGCAGTTCAGTACAGTTCTTTATATACAGGGTGGGGCAAATTTTTGGCCCCTTAAGGGTAGCTACCTTTTCTTTTGTAGTTAGAAGGTTTTGTTCTTAGAAACCTTCTGTTTTATTTTGAAGAAAAAAATATTGTCATTTTTAGATTTTTGAAAAAAAGTACGGTTCACACAAAAAATTACATTTGTCAAAAAAAACAAATTGGTCTTAATCGACTCTATTTCCAACCAGGAACACTTTTCCTAAAGTAACATACCAAATCAAATCGTAAGTTTTGGCAATAATTAAAAAAAACAATTCCCATACATTTTTCTAAGAAGCGCCATTCGCCGCAGCAAAGTCATGCATACCATTCGAACACGGAAAGCAATTTGTTCTAAATTCAAATTATTTATTGATATTTGTTATTAAACCATAATGGTAGAATGATATACCACCTCTTTGAATGACAAACCGCCAGAAAAAATTAGTGGGAAATATTTTTTTAAAATTTTAAATCCAAAATATCTCTTACGAATCAACAGCGTCTAAGTTTTAGTTTTGCTTATTTTCAAACTAACTAATTTTTTCATAGAAAATGTATGGGAATGGTTTTTTTAAATTATTGCCAAAACTTACGATTTGATTTGGTATGTTACTGTAGGAAAAGTGTTCCTGGTTGGAAATAGAGTCGATTAAGACCAATTTGTTTTTTTTGACAAATGTAATTTTTTGTGTGAACCGTACTTTTTTTCAAAAGTCAAAAAATTACAATATTTTTTTCTTCAAAATAAAACAGAAGGTTCCTAAGAACAAAACCTTCTAACTACAAAAGAAAAGGTAGCTACCCTTAAGGGGCCAAAAATTTGCCCCACCCTTTATATTAAAAACTTATGCAAGTCAATAAAGTTAAATAAGAATTTACAATTAAACAGCGATTAATAGTTAATTGAATAGTGTCAAAGTATGGCACCGATCTTTTGATTCAAAGGTCTTAGTGCACTAGTAGGTAGGTTGTTATGACAACCTGAATTCCTTCTAGGCACATGTGGTGGCCAATTTAGCCCGTTTTATTCGGGAGGTACAACAAATCAATAGCAAGCTGATGATTATGATGAGAAAATTTGAAGCTTGACGGCTTGTAGGGAAAAACCCAGAGCCAGACGCTACATGTTAAGCCACCAAGCCTCTCACCTTCAGCTAAAAGAAGTCCACTATTGGACATAAAACGCCTCTTCCATAAAATGTCATGCATGAAGAACGGCCTTCAGCTGGTTGTATCCACCGATCTGCTATATTACCTTTAAAATGTCGTCGGGCTCTTCCTACACTAACCGTTCGGTTCGTGGTCGTCACTCAAGAACGTTTATTCTCCAGTGATTGACGATTCAACGAGCTATATTATTATGGCTTGCTCAGCCCATTTCGAAATTCAACTTTCTGATTCTGAGAGCTATTTCATTGAACTTGGTTCTTCCCTTCTTCCAAATTTCCTGGATTTGCTTTTATCACGCAGTGAAAATTACATCATAGTTCTCTCCATAGCCCGCTGCGCAACGTAGCATTTTCAATTACCGGTAGTACAGAAAGCAATGATCACTCTAGAGAGATTGGCTTGGCAATAAAAGTACAGTTACAGCTATAAGACGATAAAACACGTGCACAAAACTATTAAAAAAAACTTCCACTCGCAAAGGTAAGCCACTTTTGGCCCACTGCTAAATAACCTTGAATATTTCATGTACAACTTGTTCCTGCTAGGCCAAATAGGAATATCTGGTTCACTTTGCATATTCTAAACAGAACTCGCTGCGCTACATTACTATTAACTGCATGCATGTAATATACCATATTATACCCATACGTGGGAATGGTAGTCATCATTTTGTATACGAACTTTTGGTTTTATGATACTATTTTCGTCAATATAATTTCCTTTTTTGTCCGGGCAAGTGATTACAAACATAATTGATACTTTATACTGAGTTAGTATGCATACCTTTCTTGAACGTTCACACATACCGAACAAACAATAAATGACAATGTGCTCTACGCCATGGACAGTGTCCTACGAGGCTTAGAGGCTCTATCGGGATTGTACTCCCTCTTTGCCTCGCTGAAATTAATTCTTTTTTATTATCATAAGCTTAATTAATTCGCAGTTTCTGAGAGATCAATAACTTATTTATTATTTGTTGTATTTACCGAGAAGTTGTGGAGGTTTTTTGGAAGAGGATGGAATGAAAGGAAAAAATACACGACTATTTTTATATTATCATCATCAAAATATACAAGAAATAAAGTTCTGACTGACTGGCTGACTGACTGGGTAGCAACGCTCAACCAAAACTGCTAGACCCTGGACCTAGACTTGACACTCGGAGGGTGTAGGGGTATACTAAGAAATAAATTACGAAAATTAGGGGTCCAAAAAGGGGTATAACTAAAAAAAAGTTTAAAACAAAAATTCTTTATATTTTTAACAGTTGGTAGTAGATACTTGAAATTGTATACAGAGTGTTTTTTTTTAAATGGGACAGTATGGGGATATCCGAATCCATAAGAGATACAGGAAAACTGTCTTTGGAACCATTTGCTCATTTTGTATGAAAATGATTTTGGCATAGTTATTTTTTTGGTCAAGCGTGAGTTCTCCATAAAAATAATTAGTTTTGATCAAAAATTTTTTTTATGCGGTTCGTCTCAGTTTCATGTAAGGATTGTTTCATTGTATCGGAAGAAAAAAATCTGAGCAGCAGAAGTTAGTCAAATTTAATAAAATGTTTTCTCATACAATTTGTAAGCAATCTGGTACTACGTTAATAAAACTATCACAATAAATTTTCAAAATTACCTCCCTCTTGCTGTTTCCAGGTACAGGCACGTTTCAGAACACCTTTAGTGGCCTTAGACAAAGATGTGTGGTGAATGTTGTTCTACTGCTCTGATGGTCTCGTGGAATGAGAAAACTCAGAGCTGTAGAAGTTAGTCAAACTTTAATAAGAACATTTTTGTCTGAAGCCAGTAGAGGTATTCTGAAACGTGCCCGTACATGGAAACAGCAATAGGGAGGCCATTTGGAAAATTTATTGAGATAGTTTTATTAACGAAGGTACCAGATTACTTACAAATTGTATGAGAAAACATTTTATTAAATTTGACTTACTTCTGCTGCTCAGATTTTTTTCTTCCGATACAATAAAACAATCCTTATTTGATATTGATGTCCTTATTTCAGATTCTATCACGTAGTGTGGCTCTGCGCTATCTGTGACGTGAAGATAATATGGCATAGTTACCCGAACGCTGCCCTTCCGAGTTTGAGTTCGTTGTTGAGTCCGTCAGTTGTTTGGTTGTATGGTTATCGAATACCCTCGTATACCATGTATCCATGTATACTATGCATGTGTGTGTATATCTTGACACCTTAAACTGGCTGATACATTTGGTAACATGATTCAAAATTATTTTTTTATCCCATGTTTTCTTTGCTCAGATAGAGAGTAGGTGTTACTACTTATAGCACAGAGCTTAATAGTGGGAACATTGGAGCGGTTGTGCATTGCGTCAGTATTATATTTGGCTGACTGTTTCATGAGTTCTGGAACATTTTCATGGTCCTTGAGTACCTACATTGATGTGATGTATTTACCGTTTTGATCCTGGTCGTGCGTCGATGGATTTTCACTAAATAAATGACTATTACGCTCTCAAACGGTGAATGAAAAAATCGTGAGAAAACCTGGATGTTCTAAAACCAAAAAAGGCATAAATAGAGCTTCTTCGAGGCAAAATCGATGACAAGGCTGTTTAGTAGCTAGTTACGGTAACTGAGCTAAACCGGGGTGACTAAGAAAAAACAAGCGACATGACAAAGAAAAAGGTTAAATAATCACGTCATGTGTAGCTCCCATTTTAACCGTAACTAGCTCTAAGCACCAACAGCACAAAGCATAATCCATCTTCACTCTAATCTCATCCTTATACGCTCGTCGCCTAAGGTGCAAATTTCCAACATGTAAAAATCCCGTAGTTAATTATTGTCAAAGATGCTCTCATTATAATGCACGCCGCGACGGTTGACACACCTCTTGTTATCTCTGAATGCTAATCAGTAAACTGGCGTCTGTACCTACTGCAGATGAATTGTTGCAAGAATAAGCTAATTAAGTAAATTTAAGTAATATTTTTTTGCAACTCATCTTTTATATGGGGGCCCATTGTGTACCTACCTTTTATTACCGTTGTGTACTTACCTTTTAGGGAAAAAAGTTTACTATGTAACATAACACCAACAGTCACATTGTATACACAGTCATGATCCCACACTAGGATTCCCTGTATCGTGGTTATCCGGAACTACGAGTACCTAGGTACCATAACACACAGACTGGGAGCAAATATTTGCAAATCTTACAAAAAATTGTCCTGCAGCTGGAATCGAAACCGTAACCTCTCGCATCTCAGCTGGCTACTCGCCCGCCGCGCCACAGAGAGGTCGTCAAGGTATATGTACTTATGTATATTGATGGTGGTTTTAAACATTTAGAAATCTCCTATTGCATCTGTCAGGTGGAACGGCAGACATGGCTGAAAGCTCACTTGCGAACTACAATCAACGCTATGCCGGGTGTCATGTCATTCATTCTCAAAGAGCACAGTCGCAGCGCAGCGCACAGTGCGCGCCAACAAGTGTCCGACACTCATTACCCTGTCACACAGTGGAAGTGAAATAGTAAAGATTGGCAATGACAAGTGCCTATTCGAAATAACGATCTTTATTTATTTATTGAATTCATCAACTTACCAAACATCTTTATTTTGTCTGAAACTAGATTCGTTGTATATTATGTGAATTTGCTGTTACAGTACTTTGATTAGTGTCAAAATGCGAGTTTGCAGTGCAAGTATTTAGTTTAGTTATCAAAGTGTTAAGGGCAAATCACAAACGAATCCGAACGCAGCAGTCTTTACACATGTCATCCGCCTGTTTACAGCGGTGAAAATGTATTTAGGATCCACCTTATTGTCAAATAACAAGTGATTTTGGTTAACCAAAGGTGTAATTCTTGAGACAAGATATCTTATGGCTACTACCGGACTTCTTCTACCCTGGATCCTTTTGTGCATGGTGAGTTGAAGGAGCTTGTGTACTCTAAGGAACTAGTAGGAATAAATCGACAATTAACGCACATTTTGTTTACTAATTGTTGTTGGTTTTAGACTTATGATGTACCAAATATTAAGTATAGCGTCTAAATACTTTCAGTGGACCTATTCATGAACGTTACATTACGTTGGTATCTTACCAGCTAGCGTGGTATGGCGAAGTTCTGCAGAGAGAAAAATGTCATGTCTCGACAACACGGACATAGTGAGAAGACTCAAAAGAACGAAACCTTATCAGTTAGTGTAGTGTAAATAATAGTGTAATGTAGTGTAAATTAGTGCTAGATAATAAGAACACAAGAACAAAGTGTCCTCCCCTTAAATAGAGACATTAAGAAAAGTGCCAATGGACACATTCTTACCTATGTGAAGTTGGCAACCGGGTATACAATATTTAATTTCTATGATATCTATTCGATTGTACCGCGTTTGTACCGGATTGTACCGATCTTTAAATCGTTTGAAACTCAAGGATGTAAGAGTCATAGGGGTGGAAAAATTTAGTTTTCAAACGATTTAAAGAGCGGTACAATCCGGTACAAACGCGGTACAATCGAATAGATGTCATAGAAATCAAATATTGTTCACCTATCTAGATACTCAAAAATCTTTGCACGCTTATATCTCATACACCCTTAAGGTACAAACGATTTTAAGAGCGGTACAATTCGGTACAAACGCGGTACAATCGAATAGAAGTCATAAAAATCCAATTTTGTATGAGTTGAAAACTAAATTTTTCCACCCCTATGACTCTTTCACCCTTTAGGTTCAAACGATTTAAAGATCGGTACAATCCGGTACAAACGCGGTACAATCGAATAGATATCATAGAAATCAAATATTTTAAACCCAGTTGCTGACCAAATTTTTCCACCCCTACCCCTCTTACACCCTTAAGGTACAAATGATTTAAAGAGCGGTACAATCCGGTACAAACGCGGTACAATCGAATAGATATCATAGAAATTAAATATTGTATACCTGGTTGCCAACTTCACATAGGTCACATTCTTAGCTATAATTTATTATATAAATCTAGGTCAATGTTTAATTACTTATTAGCCTGCCTTATAGCTAATATACTTTATAGCCTGCCTTATGGCTAGATTGTAATGCTATTAGGGTACATAAAAATGTACGCTAAGGAAAGGAAAAAATACATGAAAAAAATGTGACGAGAAGGGCATTCAATATAAATGTGAATGGTTATAGAAGTAGAAGTAGACCAAAGAAAAGATGGATGGACTATGTGAAAGATGAGTACCGAGGTGACGGCTGATAGACCATAACGGAAGAAGAAAACTTGTTGTGCCGACCCCACGTATTAGTGGGGTAAGGTCAAGAAAGTGATGCTATTGACGTTGATGATCTTACTGGAGCTGTTGCACTGTGCCAGCTTCACTACGTTATTGTCCGCAATCAGGCTCTAGCACAGACACTGTCGATATCTCTGATTGCGTGACGCCACTACACGTCTACCATTGCAGAGAACTGGCGTTTAATTAGACTTTGTAGACCTTGTTCTGAGCTAATGTCGCTTTTGGATTCCACGTGGATTTTGGATGCAGGATGGCTTTTAACTGCAGCGTGTAGGTAGATTAAATATTTAAAACTGAAATGTAGGTAGACACACCTTTATAGGGTTCCGTACCCATAAGGGTAAAACGGACCCTATTAAAATTTAACCCCTAATAAGGCTTCGCTGTCCGTCCGTCCGTCTGTCGCCAGGCTGTATCTCATGAACCGTGATAGTTAGACAGTTGAAATTTTCACAGATGATGTATTTCTGTTGTCTCTATAACCACAAGTAATAAAAAAAATAATAAAATTAAAATTTAAGGGGGCTCCTATAGGAAAAGAACGTGATTTTTGTTGCTCGTTTTTGCTCGATATTGATAACGGCAACAGATAGACGCTTGAAATATTCACAGAATATTGAGTAATATTACTATAGGTACTGGTACGGAACCCTTCGTGCGTGAGTCTGACTCGCACTTAGCCGGTTTTTCTAAATAGCGATGCAATGCGCGACCCCTACTCCCGAAGTTAAGGTTTAAAATTGGAATCGTTTCGAACATAGCATTTTTGTCGGCCACACTTTTGGAGCAGAATTTGGATAAAAGTAAACGTGAAATTGTTGGGCCTATTACGTGGATATCTTACGGATAGAAAGAAGTTAAAGTTTTAATACATGAAACCATTTTCGGTCAAAATAAATTCTAGTAGTCTCATAAACACTGTTTTTTTTTCAGAATTGCAAGACTTCCTCCAAACATCATCCAAATAACAGCTTCTTGCTCGTGGTAGAACCTTAAATGGTGACAGTGTTTAGGTTATTAACATTCTAATTGCATTCAGCCACCTTATGACAACCGTGATATTATGTCGCCTCTGCTTTAAACAAATTATTGTTCGCGATGAAAAAGACACTTAATAATATTGTATCAACCGTTTTTCTTTATATTTCCAGAAAACATTGCACAATAGATTTCTTTAAAACTTTTTCGTATGCGATGAATTCGTATTACCAATATATCGTATTATCGTAATACCCAAGGGTCTTCAGAAAGAAGGATCAAGAGGGGGCCTTCCTCTAAAGCGTCATCCGGTTTTACCGTTGATTACTCAAATGTTTCTTTCGATGCTATTTAGGGAGTGATGTGAATGTGAGGTGGTCTGGTGAATTATTAGAAAGGTAAAGAGAGTAGGTATCCTACATCGCAAGTATTCGTGGGGTTACTAGTTACACATTTTTGTAATTTTGCAAATTTACGCCATATAAAATACTAGCTTTTTTTGATAAAACAAATTACCTTATGTCAACTGCATAACCCTATTAGGTATCGAAGTAACAAACAGGAAAATAAACAATTTTTAATATTTCGCTCAAAATAAATGTTGGAACCAAACGCAATTTAATGGATAAACATTGTGGCTTAAAAACAATTTCCTAAGAATGAGCAAAAGATATATACCGATAATACCCCAAGAAAAACACCAACGTACAAAGACCTGTGTTCTGAAACAGCGTATTCGTTAGCACATGTCTATTTGAGCTGGTGATATGAGAGCCAAGGTAAAGAGCCATTATGACTAAGACGTGTGATCATAAGCGGCATAAGACTAGTAATATCTTGTGGTTCCTCTTGAAAATTACATCTGCCAGCAGGAAGCATCTTCACGTTTTAATCTTGCGATGTAGGTAGATACCTAAATGTATACGCAACTGTTTGGAACGTATCCAAATTACAAATACGAAACGAAAATGTAATACATTATGCCGCATTTTATTCACGCCTTTTCGATCAACAAGAAAGATTAAGCCTAAGTTGAAATATAATTATATTGTTAACTAGCAGTTACTCGCGACTCCGTCCGTGTGGAACATCTATAATAAATTATTGAAAATTATACCCTAAATTATTCTGATGTATAAGCTATAATACTCTAAAGTTTAATCAAAATCCGTTCAGTAGTTTTTGCGTGAAAGAGTAACAAACATCCATCCATCCTTACACACTTTTACATTTCTAATATTAGTAGGATAGTAAGGGATATAATATTACCAATTAAAATAAAATCAATGGCTACACACATTTTTGTTCACCGAAATGTAGATGTTTACAATAGAAAATTAGCTCGTGAATTAGGTACCATTCTATTTTGTCAAGATGACCGACATGGGAAGAGACCAATTAAAATAAAATATAACAATGACATCCTAGATTTTGACCCTCCACGCACTCTAATTTCTTAATCAGACTACTGAATATAAATCACTATAGTATAACATAATAAATGAATAAAAAAAACACGAATCCCTCAATTTATAGGATTAAACCCTCAGACGATGAAATACACATTAAAATATCTCAATATTCCTACTTATCTAATGTCACCTCTGTAATAATGTATGAAATAAAGAACTTATACTGTATATTATGTGTGTGTCAGTATGTATGTATTTGCGCATTTGATTGCCACTCCATCGATCCTTTATCATAATGAGCAATTCTTCATACAAGCTGTAACTTTTCTATCAATCATCTGCTATCCATTACTGGTTTTCCACTACACGTTATCTACAAGACTCGTAGTAAACCAGCAATGAGGTTTAAGCATATTGATGAAGTACAGTTGGGTTGTGAAGTGGTGAAAGGGTGAAATTGAATTCAGTTATGTAAGGTCACGTATTCGATGTAAAAAACATTGTTTATACGGAACCCGCGGGCGGAATCTACCAGTGATGTATCGCAAACAAATGCGGGCAAATTGTTTTATCGCATCACTTATCGATATAGTCGAGTTTGTGTTTTTACAGTATTTTTACCCGACTGCGTCCACATGAGGGCTATTTATGGTCTGGGAACAAAGCAAGCTATGATAAAAGGTTTGCAAGTTCGATTCTATAACGAAGCTGAACCAACTTAGAACTTTTCCCATCATTTACTGATAAGTGGTAGGTAAGTTAGCAGGAAGATATTGTCTGAAAATATCCGTCAGAACACCTACCATTTTCTGAATCCAAATAAAAAGGTTCTTAGTTTTTGTGCAAGTTTTTAATGATCGTTACCATTTTAAAATATTTGCAGATCACAAAAAATATTTGTCCCGTAGCAGGAATCGAACCCGCACCCTCTCGCATCTCAGCCGGCCAGTCACCCGCCGGCGTAAAGAGGCGTCGTAATTTTATGTTTCTTGGAGCGTACAGCCCTAAAAACTTATGTGAGGCGCTGTTACCAAATTGAGTGTTCGAATAGTAAACTGATTTACAAAGGGCGTGGTTACTTCCACCTTTGGCCAACGGGCCAGATAAATTTGTGGGGCTCTACGATGTATATTTACTAGATTTCACTTTTAAAAATAGTAAGGAAGTTATTCAGTTCCCTAAATTGTAATCCTCGTGATATAATTTTACTGTGCCAAAGGGTACGTAATATTGCTAAGCAAACGTCGTCCGTCTGTCTGCCTGTTACAGGGGTTGTATCTCATTTTGAAATTTGCGTAATTTGTTTTTTGGTTGCATAGATCTTGACTACTAATAAGATATTACATAAACAAAAAACCAAATGAGTGTACCTACTCAAACTATTTGGTTATTTTTAATGTGCAACATTTCACAAGTCGCACGAAATTCAATTTTTATTGTGTTTTTTGTTGATTACAGCTCATCAACACTTCTTGAGACAGCAAACATTGATTTTTCGGTAATCAGGAGATAGCACACATTGTATTTATTTATATTCTCTATTTCAAATATCATTAGTTTAGTTACTAATGTCAATGAATGATTTGTACAGTGTTGTTTTTGTTGTTTTTGTTCATTGCCATTCGTAGATAAACTAATGATATTTATGAGATATTACATCAATTAGAACATGTGTGTTAGGTCTACTGATTCCCGCAAAATCAGTGTCTGCTATCTTAATAAGTGTCGGTGAACTGTAATCAGCAAAAAACACAATACAATTTGAATTTCGCGCCACTTATGAAACGTTGCACCTTAAAAGATATAAAATATTATGATTCGACAATTGATTATTGATACAATCAATTATGCAGTCTCTCTTGTCTTTTCACAAAAACCGAACCACAAACTAAAGGATACTACGCATAACCGAACTAAATACACTCCGTGTGCTCAACTGCTCACTAAAGGTATTTCACATGGCACGCATTTCAAATTTATTTAATTGCCATAGAGGATGTATCGCTGCAGGTACTTACGTCATTTATGACATTTGTAATTTGTAGACATTGATGTCATAGGGAGGTTATTGTATGCCTAATTATTGCAACCCGGTGGTTATTGATGTGCGTGGCTTCACCTAGGCTCTGTCTGAAAACCAGCGCTGCGCCGCCGACCTGGGAACGGCACGCCTTTTCCAGGTCAGGTGCAGCTTATGCTGAGACAGGGACCTATTTCACCTCACACAACACATTAGTCTATATACCTACTTATATCTTCATGTTTATTTTTAGTGTTTTTTTTTCTGTTTATTTTTTCTTTTTGTGTAATCTTGTGTTGTGTTTAAATGTGTGAAATAAATAAATTTTCTTTCTTTCTTTCTTCTCTTCTATTCGTCTGTTTCTAAAAGAACGGACAAGTGCGAGAGAGACTCGCGCCCTGAGGGTTTCAATCCGTAAATTATGAAACGGCAGAGCCCTTTTCGATGTTCAGCCACTTTTTCCTTCAAACTTCACCATCCCACCATGGAGTAAAAAGTAATTTTCTAAATTTTTTTAAATCCTGAATTTCAGAATGGTGGGATCACTGCAAGTACCTCTTGTACCTGGAAGTGAAAATGGTTTTTGATTTTCGCGATTTGCATACAAAGTTATACATTCAATGCCATATCTTTTGAAAAATAATAATAAATAATATAAATTAATCTAAAATGCTGGGGCTAATTTTGTGTGGACATTTCACACAAAATTAGCCCCAAACTAAGCAGAGCTTGTGTTATGGGTACTATATAACTGATATACTTAATACAATACATCAAATAGATAGATATTTTTTTATTATAATAGAAAAATACCCAGAACACCCTGAACAATTATCTGCAGATCGTACAAATATTTGTTCCGAGGCGGGAATCGAACCCGCAACCTCCTGCGTCGCAGGCGAACCTTCGCCCGCCATGCCACAGAGGTCGAATACATTTGATTTGATTTTTTACTGCACTATAAGTTCCTTATAAGCCACTATTAGCCCTATTTTAGGCAATTTTATGTTTGGTATAAATTTTAATACCATTAGCAAGTCCTGAGAAAAATGATATGGATAATTATAAACAGACAGACGGACAACAAAGTTGTTAGTTAAGTTCTAAGGGTCCCGGGTACCTTAAAAATTACAAAGTATTTCACTAGAGATAAAAAAAATCTACAGATTAACAGCTGTAATAGTGAAGTTATAAAAAAAGTATTCGGGATTACAGACTTATTCAATTTATTATTTTACTACGGGTATTTTATTCGGTCGCCTTACCTCGGCCAAAACAAACAAACTTACATTCTAGCAATCCTTTTAGCTAGAGGTATCGGTGTTAGTGAGAACTATGAGCACTGGTTAATCCCACGGCTTTGCTTGGAGCTTCCGGGGCTGAGGAGGCGATCGATTCTACTTTCTTCGGATTGTTTGGGTCAGGAAAATATGTGTTTTTTCACGGCTCTACTGCGTAATATTAGTTTTTTCTGTCTCAATAGTTACTTTAAACCAGAACCAAATCAACAGTGTTGCTCACCACTAGAGTAAATTACATTTGCTCTTTTAATCATAATCATAATCATAATCATTAATTCGCAGGAATGTAGGTACAACAGTTGTTAAGTAAAGTAAAAAAATAAAAATGTGCAAAAATAAATCCTAATGTCTCTAATGTAATCTGATAAATTAAATAAAATCAAATTTTAAGTAGGTGTGAAATCATTGGAATTAAAAAATTAAGTTGTAAAGAAATAATGTCAAAAAATAAAGGTAACAATGTCGAATAATGAACTTCAGATTTTATACGCCATAAATTGCTTAATGTCATAAAAACATTTATCAATCAACCAACTTCTCAATTTCCATTTTAATATATTTATTGGCAGGTCCTTAAAGTCATCTGGTAGTTTATTTTTAATCCCCGACTAAACAATGCGGTGTTATAAGTTTGAAGCCACCTGCTGGCTGTTTGTCTGTATGTTTTTCTGTGACCTCGTATAGATATTTTTAAAGTCGGCTCCAAATCTATACCTACCTTCATGGGCAAACCTACGTTCTACTTACATCCTTTTATCATCGGTCAGACCCTTTTTAGGGCCAGCATGCCTCAATCTGGCTTGATTTGGCACCAACTTCAAAATATTTATACGTTTTGTCATTAATTTATGAACATTATTTACTACTTTTCTAATGTGGTTATTTTTTTCATAACAAACACTTATTTCATACTTATTATGGAACACTTTAAACTAAATTTACAAACTGAATTATTTATAACTTCAAATTTCTAGATTCAATTTACCTTACCATTTTATCATTTACTTCATTATCTATATAAAAATCCACTGCAGTTCCATTAATCCATTCTATAAACGTCGCAGTCGTCGTAAAGCTTGAAGGTGTCGTCAGAATTCCGTTACATAAACGCATCTGCATACATGAGACTTTATTAAACGAAATAATGTACCGAACTCGGCTCTCTAGGCGTAATGAGCAATCTTGTAGACCCTCTACGCCGTAGCCGGCAGTAGTCACTGCGACCGCGCGCCGAGCATACGCTACGATGCTCGCTACGAATCACCCACGTAATAAATAAACCGTAAACTGATAAATAATAGTAAATATTGAATAATTTATCGGTTAATGTTTTAATATAAATTATTGCCAAAGTGAATTATTGTGATCCTAAATACCTCGTGTAGTTTATGACCGTTAAGTAAAGTTAAAAAGTGTTGCAAATGTTCAAGATGAAAAGGATTTGTCACCTCATCTTTAGATTACTGTTTTTGCTTGACGGTAAGTTTTATCATAATATTATTTTAAAGAGTAGAATGCTACGTTATTTAAAGCTCAAATTTTAGAAAAAATATTAATTTTGTGTACATATTACGGAAACAGAAAATTCTTTTGATAATAATTGGGATAAATATTTATTGCATAAGATAAAATTTTATTTGCTAATGGGATATTGAGAGAATCAAATTTCCGTTTTGGAATAGGGTTTGGACGTGCACGTTCGGCTTTTTGCGTTTCAAAGGGTTGTTTTCTATTCATTGTGTGACTTGAATTTTAATTTGGCCACTCATACATTTTCATAAAACACACAAAACCTAAGACACTGCAAGCTGTTGTCATAAGCGTTTTAATATAAGATAAATATATCTTTACATAATATTATTTAAAGAACGTTATACACGTTACTGGATTATTTAAATTATGTTTAAATTCATGCATTATTATGTTTTTAATAACGTATTTTGTTATTTTTTACATCGAAATGAAACGTCGTTTCAAAGTTAATGAAATGAATAATAAATGAGTACTAAACGAGCACCTAATTGTAATGAAACAGGTGAAATGCTTTTAATTCAAATGGAGGTGAAATATTAATTAAAGTCTTGACAGAGTTCTCACATTATTAATTTATACCAGTTTGTTGAAATACAATACATGTTTTGGAGATACGAAATGAGGAATGAATGTCATTTCATGGTTTTCAAGCTATGACTTTGGATTTTTAATATACTTTTGATTCCAATTTCTTTTAAATTACTATTGGAATGTGGCTTTGAGTGCAATCGTTTTTAAAAATGCCTTCACATTCTTTTTATTTTAAAAAGTTTCTTTCTGAATGCAAATGCTTGATTTGTTGCTGAAAATATCAAAATCGCTATATGTAATATTTGAAGAGTTCCCTCAGTTTTGGAATTACATCTATTCAAATAAAAAAAGAATATTCCAAATCGGTTTATAAACGACAGAGATATGAGGTAACAAACATAAAAAAAAATACAACCGAATTAAGAACCTCCTCCTTTTTTGAGAATTCGGTTAAAAATAAGGCAACCCACAGAGAGGCTTATTTGCTGTCTCAATATTATGTCTTATAATTTTTGGTTTTGAAATTTTCGGTGTTTTCATTATATTTTAATTCAACGTGTTGGGTGGCATTTATGTATTGCGCGTCCGTCTCGTGGACCCGCAACTTTTGTCATCGAGTCCGTTGGCGAGGCGATCAGTGTCAAATATTTCACCGTAGCACGAATATTATCTGACGTTGGAGCCTCTTAGTGGAGCCTCGAAACTCGGATGGTTTCATGTAATTTCCCGATGGGCCATGGCTACTTCTCCACGTAGCTAATATTAGCTAATACTTCCACTTTTACTTTCTATGTAAAATTACGTATTTATTGTTTCTGTGTGGTGATCAATAAAGTGTTAATCTATCTATCTAATAATCTAGCAAGAAGACTCTAGAGTTAGTTCATCCTCACACAAAGTATGGTATAACAGAATAAATGTGCGTAAGTAGTTACTAATTTACTCTCCCTTAGTATGGTATTTATGCTAGTATCTTCAAAATAGCGGTGGCCGTTATAAAACGGAAATAATCCAAATATGCGGTGGAATTCATCTATATTGACGTAGATTTAAAATTAAGGTTAGCGTTATGTTACGTCCGTCAAATAATAGATGCCGCTACCATAGGAAACCTTGGATTTACTCTGTGCTCAGACGACCTCGGGATGACCGATGGGGATTTATTATAAGAACTAATAAGTCGTGCTAATATCATATTTGTCTAGTGAGACAGAAAATGGTCTGGGTGGAGAAACTTAATACATTCTTTGGTATAAGCAAATGTCATACTTACTTGAGAGATTTTGCCAAAATAAAGCTTTCAAAGCGTATGGTGTATTAAGATAAGATAAGATAAGGTAGATATTGGAGGATAAGTGACTGGGACGTGGTAGTTTAGAAGTCAGACAACCGAAAAAAAACAACCGAATTGAGAACCTCGGAATCGAGGAGAATCTTGAGAATCGGTTAAAAAAAAAGTTTAAAACTAAAATCCTACATCGCAAGAAAGTACTTGTCACATTATAAAAATGTGAGGAAAGCCAGATCCAAGATCCTTTATTAAAGGCCTTAAACTTAATTAACAGCAGTAATTGGAGACTTTTCTAAATAATAACTTTTCTTTGTTTAGATAGTTTCACAGTTTTCTTAAATTTATTTTTAGAGAGCTCTAAAAATACGTCTGGGTGTTTGTTAAAAATGTAATGCCCTGTCCTACGAGTATGAACGACTTACATCTCTTGCTTATTTAATTATTGGACGAGCAATCTTATTCATATTATCCCTGTTTCTAATATTGTGGGTAAGGCCTGTCTCCGAGTTCAGCATCCCGCATCTTATTTCAAAATAACAAATAAAGGCTTCATTAATACAATAAATGAAAATAATAATTTTTCAGAATATTTTGATTTGAATTACTTTGTCAGTTTCATTTGTTTCGGCTATAATCGGCTGGTTTAAGTTGTGTTGTCTGTTACCATCATGGAAGTAATAAGTACTAGTTATACGTAGTACTTATTACTTCCATGATTACCATTTATCTCCATGACTGCTAAACAGATTGTCATGCGATTTTTGAATTAATTTTCTATGAATGCAACAAGGTTTTTAGGAAAGCTTTAGATTCACACGTAACTAGGGGTGGGGCGCTAACAAGTAAAAAAAAACGAACGCGCTGAGGTAAGGAGTTTTTTATTGCTGCACTTACAATTTACCGATTGGAATGCAATTTTTTTGAAAAACTTTTGTATGATTTTCAAGAAGTGTTTTAGATAATTGTTATTGCCACAATATGTCACTAGGGCGATTACTTTATTAATAAACTATATACTTACACTACTCCACTTCACTCACTTCACTTCACTCTACTTTCTTTATTACTTTATTTTTTGTTAACAAAGCAAAACATATCGTTTTTATATGAGTTAATGATGGATCTGGCATTTGGCCCACCTATGTTAACCGGCAACCCCAGCAGCCCATTACAAATGCAAAGTCACGTCCATCTAGAACGTGCCCCACGTGACATTGCACTGCGCTGTCATCATGAGACATAAAGATTAAAAGTCTCATGTGCCTGTAATTTCACTGGCGCCCATACCCTTCAAACCAGAACACAGCAATGGTGAACGAGCATTACTGCTTGGCGGCAGAACTAGTAGTACTTTCCCGAATGAACTGTGTCACAAGAAGTTCTAGTACTAACAAAAGTACTACTAATAAGATATGGATAAAGAATTTATTTAAAAAAGTTTTCTGGCTAAAATATTTCAGGTCAGTTGAAAATATGACTTGTACTTGGTCTACTACCAAAAGTAGACCCATCGTACGAATCTTCAAAAGTCTGGTCGGTACACGTGCATAGCCTGTTTAGTACACTTGCACGTTCAGAGACGCTGGAAAATAAGATGAAATAATAAATACCGTAAACATATGTAGTATTCAAGTCTTCACTATAAACTAGATAGATGGATCGATAAATTAATTACTTAACTCTTTATTGTTCACCACACAGAAACAGCACAAAAACAATTTAACACCGAAAAAGCAATACAATTGGTGGCCTTATCGCTGAAAGCGACTTATCTGTTCCAGGAAACACTTACAAATAGATACCTAGTCAAAAAAAAGTTAAGTTCAAATAATAATATGATTTTTTCAAGGTAATTTTGCCAGTCACACTTAAATGTCACATAGTTAATTATCTAGTAATTTTTTGTTAAGTTCTGTTTTTGGTTGATTCATTTATCAAATTATATTATAATAACTTAGTATAAAAATCAGTTATATGAACTAAACAAGGTAAGTTATATTGATATTTCATAAATTCAATTCCAATGTCAATGATTTATGAATTTGTACAAAAACACAAACTGAACAAAAATTTTTTCAAAGAAAGTAAAAAACAAATTAATAAAATTTGGAATAACAAATATTTAAATACCTGAAAAATCTCTGCCTATGAATATTATGTCTCATAGAGTAATAATGACATTATTATTTTATCGTGTCTATGAAAGTATGAACTGGGTATGAATAGAGTTTGAAAATTAATGAGAATCTTCTGTCATCACGGACGGACATCGCCCATCAAACCATACTTTTGCGTGTATGTCAAAATGCGTATTGCACATATTACGTAAATGTCAAGATGCGTATTTAAAATTAGTCTAAAAGCGTGTTGGTCATTATGCGTCAGAAGGACATTTTCTTCTTTTTTAAACATGCTTTAGGGCGGTCACAGACTTGCCGGTTCTATTCTTTTCTACCTAGAATAACAAAGAAAAGAATTGAAATCGGGAGGCTAGAATGCGATACAAAATGTACCACTCGACATACACCTACCGAACCGGACCGGCAAGAACGTCCGGTCAGCAAGCAGCCGTCCTCATCGCCGATCAGGACGTTATGGCAGTTTAGCCTTATGTCGTCACACGCAAGGACTTGATTACGACTCAGTGCAAATCAAGTAAACCCGGCGCCCGGTATGTGAGACGATGAACAAGGTTTCAATTCTGTTCTTTACTGTTCTAGGTAGAACAGAATAGCCGCGCTTGTAGGCCCTTGTTCGCACTCTATATTGTAACTACTCTAAGCTTTTTATAATAACGCTGTACTTCTTGAAGTTATATTCAAGTACAAAAGGCTTTGAGTTGTTCAATTTAGAGCTCATTAGAGAACAAAGATGGAATGATAAAAACAGCGAAAACTCAGTGGACTATGAGAAAATTGCTACTAGATGAACTGTTTGGTTTTTGTAGTCGTTAAGCTCTTTAAAAGGTTTAAAAATGAAGTTGAAAGTTTGCCCGTTTTTACAGAGAAAAAAGTAGTAAGGTTTGATACCTGGCCGATCGATGGTTGAAATGGATTTGGCAAGGTTACTCCAATCTAACTCCAATTTTAGTATCTTATACACATCTTACACAGTATACCTTATTGCACTGAGCTGCTTTGATTATTTCCTTTATACCAAGGTAGGTACGAGTATACATACAAGAACATCCAAGAACAAGCAAAACAGAGTCCCCTGGCCTTCGGAGTTCTGACATAGTACGAACTCGCAAGAAGTTTCATTAGCCAGTCGAATCCCCGGGCAAATAAGTTTTTCATAAAGTATACTCGACGAAATAAAATAGGTGGCATACGAAATAGAGACGAAAATATTAAATTTTATATCATATCCGCTCAGCTCAGGTGATAAGAGCAAGGCGATGTGCAGTTTTAATACAGTAGCGCAACTTGTTTAGTTGTACCAGCTAATTGTTGCCTGATTCTTCTAGGTTTGGTCGCGTTGGAACAGGAGTAATTTTAGCTTATAAGACGATTCAAAATGATCCTTGTGATTTCATTGAATAAAGTTCTTTTTGACTTTGACTTTGACTTTAATATTAGCTTACTTGATAGCATATTTATAGCTTTTCGTGACAGATTTACGAAAAGCTATAAATATGTCAACTGGAACTAAAAGTGAGTTAGTGCGATTGCACCTGATGAGGAATGAATTAAGCAATGTATGAAGATTCTGCCTTGCCAACCGCATTGCCACGTTCCCAGCTAAAGTGAAATAAAAGTGAAAAAAGTGAATACAACGTTGTAGTTGCGTGTTGTATTCACTCAAGGCGTCGTGCACAAACGTACGCACGAGTACCAGATACTTTGAAAATTGTTTCTCACGAGGTTTTACATCATCATTTAGGTAATACGGGATTATATTTTATTGAATGCAACTATTTTAGAAATCGAATAACTCTCTCATTGCAGCTAATACCTCAATAATTTGTGATTATAAAAAAATTTGGTGATTTCTGTATTGTCACAAAACTAGCATGAATCGGAAGTTTTAATACCTATTAATAATAATAATAATATATTCAGTACTATACAACACCTACAAGGTATGTACTGCAAAAAAGTAGGTATTATTTACAGGAAAGAGAACAAAAACTTATTTATTATTATATCAAAGTGGCCGAGTCTAATAAAAAAAAATCCTACGATATAAACTAAGTAAATGAGAAATAGATAACATTTTATTGCACATCACGTCATTCAAAATAAACACTTTAAAATAATCATAATACTATAAGTACTATAAGTGCATTGTGTGATCTTATTGCTGAGAGTGATTTCTTCCAGACAACCTTTGAATGGACTGAAATTAATGAAAATTATACAGGATGGTGGTAAGGATCAATAAAAGTGTACGCACACGTACGGTGTACTTAATAATTAAATAATTAAACTTCGCATGAAATAAAATAACTAAAAATAAATATCTGACTATCTGATATATTATTAGAACTAACTCAACAGCTTTGCGAGACACACAAAAAGTGATTGAGCAATTAGCTCTTTGAACATAGAAAGAGATTTGGCGGTTCTGTTAACAAGAGGGAGAACATTCCATCGGCAAACCGCTACTTAACTAAGCCACCGCTTTTGAATTAAAAGGGTGAGTTGGGTTTAACAAGGACTTCACTTGACATAATGCAAAATGCACTGGATTTTAAAATTGAACTAGAAAATCAGTATCGCACATTGTAATTATACATTATGACAAAAGGTCTTAAATCCCTCCATCTATAGTTTTCGGACACCAGTCCATTGGGTAGAGGGCATTCCCTTCTGGTTTCATTAAGTTCACTTACTGAAGATAATACGCTGGTCCAGGCTGCCCGCGCGTGAGTAACGCGGTCGGACTTCTGCGTAATTTGCTCTAGCGTAGATTCGCTGTACTGTGACATATTGTATTTTTTACCGTTTATTATATTTTCCGGAGCTGGAGAGGTTATTTGCTTCGTGATACTTCTAAATAAAGACAATGCATGTAGAACTAGCAGTCAGAGGGTTCCGTGCTGAAATCAAATTTGTGTAAAGATTTTTCAGTTTCCCATTTTAGGAGTAGCAAACTAAAAATTGCAGCATTTTAAAAATGAACAGCAGTGAATTATTCCTCAAAAGTGGAATAATAATTATAATGCATAAGTCTATCCATTTCTGAGAAAAAATATATTGGAAGGAAGATGAACAACATTCGCAGACACCGATATAATATTAGAACTATTTTGCTACTTTAGGGAAACGAGAACTCTTTTTTCACTTTGTGGCAACAATAGGACCACAATTCTTGTCTTTTTAACCGACTTCCCAAAAACGGAGGAGGTTCTGAATTCGGTTGTTTTTTTTTTTTTTTATATTTGTTACCGTATGTCTCCGGCGTTTATGAACCGATTTGGAAAATTCTTTTTTTATTTGAATAGATGTACTTCCAGATTATCCCATTTTTTCAGAATCCAGTTCTGATGATGGAATCCATGAGGAATTGAGGGAACTCCTCAAATATTGTAGGCATGCAAATGGCGATTTTGATATTTTCAGCAACAAACCAAGCATTTGCATTCAAAAAGTATAATAATCCTTTCACCACTATGGTTCTTTCATCATTTTTTTTTCATCCAAATATTTTGTGCAAGCTGTTTTTATTGCCCTTATTCTTCTAGGCTTGGTCGCGTTAATGAGACGATTCAAAATAGTCCTTGTGATTTCAATGAATATTTTTTTTTTTACTTTTACTTTGAATTTATATCTTAAGAGTTTAAGCGTTTCCTTTCTGAGGTACGGAAACCCTAAAAAGATGAATATCTAACAAATTGGATTCATATTTCCTGGAACTCAGCGGGCAAGGAAAATTTATTTTCTTCGACACTATTATGATTAAAAAAATAAATGTTTTTTCTGTTCAGGAAAGACTCAATTTTATATCTCCAATTTGGCTTCCAATAATTTTTTCAATATAATAATAACCAAACAGGTATTTGTTGCGAAAAGATTAGCTCCTTTACTTTCATTACACTAGTTTAACATCAAAGTTCACCGGATCAAATCTGTTAGTAACTACTCGTTCTCTCGACTAACTATCACGATGGCTCTGTGAGTTTCAGCCCAAAATATTCCCATTGCAACTCAAGCCTTCTCTTTACGGGAGGCCCAGAACCAATAACTTTGCAACAGTTTTTGGTAAAAACTATAACTATATATTTTGACCATTTTTTTTATAAGCAAAACTCAAATGCTCACTCAGCGAAGCCCCTAACAAACCTAACTTACTCACAAACCGTTACGTGACAATGTGCCATGGTGTATCCGGCACACGTCAAAAGCCGACCAAGGAATGGGCAGCAGCATCAACCTGAGTAGGTACTCAAAACCCATACTCCGATCACCAATCCGCCTGCCAAGCGTGCGGAAAATATGGCAATTCCCCATTGTATTTTATGGACCAGGCGTCGTCCAGCAGCGGATGTCTAAAGGCTGTTGATGATGAATAAATTTTACCAGCGACATTTCATAAAGCCGAACATATTTCAATTTGCATTCTCGCACATTTCAATCTTGCATGTTGTCATGGAGACAGCATGATGAGTTACTAAGCTATGTTTCGTTCAAGAGATATTTACCCCGTATAATATCGTTTAAATTGTAACCATTACCTTATTTTTGTAGTTCACTAATATTAGTAAGTGTTATTGTTACATAATGTTATTTTTAATTTAAATCTCATAAAATCATGTACATGATATCAGTAATAGTAAGAACTGAATTCAACTCAAATCTTCTTTAACTCCTTATCAAAGTTCATGTTTCTAACTAACAGAAGAAATAAGACCTAAGAATACAAACAAAATTATACATTTACATTATAAAGACCGCAGGAAGTCTGTGGATGGAGGCGACCCGAGGCTATTCATCGTGGCATTTTGTGAGGGAGGCCTATGTCCAGCAGTGAACTTCAAAAGAATGTTGTTGATGCCATGCCGTTTCAGTGCAGAAGCTTGAAAACATCCTCCAATGCAGAGGTGAACTATTCTGGACAAATAACATGTTCCTGTCTCACCCCTTTCTACAATTACAAGGTGTACAAACACTTCAACACTTCAATAAACCCGTAGGTAGTCGATCTGGCACCGCTGTAAAGACTGTAACACTGCCAAGGGCCCGTATTCTCAGATTAATCAAGTCTACGAGATGACGTCACATCTCGCGTGACGCCCATACAAAATTAAGGTTTTCGTGCGAGATATCGCGTCATCACGTGCACGTAATTTTTCTGAGAATAACCCCCCAGGTCTCTTCTAAATCGAATGTTTTCTCGTAGTCCACAAACGCTAGATATAGCGGTTGATTATATTCTTCGGTCTTCTGTATAATCTGCCGGGGATAAGCACTCATACTTTTTATATGTATACACGGCAAATCTACTGGTTACACCCCACCACTAACTCCAGTGTGTTTAAAGATCGAAGTAGAAATGAAATAATTCATATTTTTGTGTACATTTTACAACAAGTTATGTCATCTGTGAAGCGAGTATATACCTACATCGAGCTGTGCATACTCAAATGAAACGAAATGGCTCCAGTCGATGGACTATTATAGGTTCAAATAAACCAACGTTACACACACACTCGCATGTTGTGGTGGAAACAGATGCTGATCTATACAAGGCTATGATTAATTACGAGATACCCTAGATACCTCACAATGTAAACTAAATACATTTAATTTCCCTCAATGTGCATTATGATACCGAGTGCCAATAAATGTGAGACGGCCCGAGCCGATGGAACGTTAGTAGATGTACCGAATAAACCGGCGTTACGTGCAAACAAACCGCAGACTAACCATTTACCTGCGACACTTCATAAAGCCGAGCACATTTCAATTTGCAATCTCGCAAGCGGGCTGCCGTCCCGGAGGAATCGAATTTCGACAAATCCTCAACTTTATTGCTACAGCGTGAAGCACTAATAAAGAACAGGACGCGACATTTTATCGCGATATTCACAATGGAGGACATTTACTATATTAAGACGCAACATACATACGTATGACATGAAGATCAAAACAACTTCTCCTTGTATTTTAAGAAAGATATTCCAATATAGTTACTCCTTGAATTTTCGCAGACTGTATCTACTTCAATAGCAACCTCGTCACAGAATATATTATTATTATTATTATTCATTTATTTCAATCAACATGGATCACATTGTGTTAGTTAGTTTCTTATCCTAGATTAGTTAAAGGTCAAAAATCAAATAGAATTTACACAATCTTAAAACACTTGCTTTAGTTATTATCCTGAGAATTTAATTGAATTTGAATGAAGTATGTCATAAATAGGTTATTAAATGTCAAAATTGTAATGTCATTGCACTTAGAACTAGTGGTTCGCCCCGAACTGAGACCTCGCGATAACACCTTTATCAGCCCGACTACTTAACTAAGTAATTTCCATATTATGTATTATTATTTTTGAAAATTTTCACCTCGAGGTCTACCGGTACAGTACAGGATCTATCAGTAACTACTCTAATTTCCTACACATCATCGAAATAACCTTTGAATAGGACTAAGCAACGGGGCGTAATACTACATACCTGTTAGTACCTATATCAAGTACCTGACGAATTAATTGATAACGTCCTTTTTACGAAAACCATAGAACTCCAACGTCATTCAAATTCCTAGAAATGGGAGGTCAACAATGGATATTATATTGGTTACTGTTTTATGGAGTACAAGTTTCTAAATTCTTCAATTTCAGACTTTTCCCTGTAGTTGTGACACAAAAGCCACAAGCATACCAAATTTCAGCATTGTGGGATTGCTGGAAGTACCCTAGAATTTTTGATTTTTACGTTTATTATTTTTCCTAATATCTCGAAAACTACAAAGGCTAAATACTTACAAAAAACTGTTTTGAAATGTCCAACCAAAGCGCTTTCATTAGACACCCCACTTGATCTGTCTTTCTCACTTTTATTTTTTTTATCCCCTCTTGAACCCCAATATCTCAGCAACCCCCCGACCGATATAGCTCATAACCTTACCTACAAATTGTACCAATACTATCTCCCCCCATACCAAATTTCATGAAGATCGGATTAACGGTTTGGAAGTTTTCATCGGACAAACATACATACATACATACATACATACATACATACATACAAACGCCGATTCTTCCAACTTGACTCAGAGAACTCGCTTCGCTCGTTCAATAAATAATTTAGTTCCTTATTAAAATGAATCATACAACTGTGGTTGAGGTACTCACAGTCAAACCTCTCTGAAAAAGCCTTCAGTATGCTGTTGGAGCTGGCCCGGACCCTGCGCACCAGGGACGTACATCGCTTACGCATGGTGGCGTAGAAGCAGTCCACACGCGCCACGGCGAACATCCCCGATGCGCTACAGAACCGGGGCAGCCCCACCAGCACCCGGAATGCGTTATTATACTGAACGCGAAAGGCGCTGTATTGCCTTAGCAGTACAGCGCAGCGTAGTGCTTGTATTAGTAATTCGAAAACTGCTTAAAAATTTACAGGATCTAATAATAACATCAAAATTCGGAATTACTCGACAATCCTTCGTGTGATACAAGAGATAATGCTGTTATATTATAAATGTAAAAGTATGTGTGCTTAATTAGTTTAATTTACATTATATTACTTACTTGGATTACAAAAGTTCTAAATTAACCACGGAAAAGAGAGGATTATTCTAATACAGGTTTTCATAACTTAAAACAAGAGATCCCAACCTATGGATGGATGTTTGTAACTCTTTCACACAAAAACTACTGAACGGTATTAGCCAAAATCAATAACGATAGCGACCAAAAGTCGCGTCCCTCACGCATCTCTTCCATCCTTATTTAATACGCGCGGCATGCGCCCACTGGTATAACGCCGCGTCATTACCTCGTGTCTCCGAAACGCCGGACCTATAAAAAGGACCTTCTAGTGTAAACTGAAGGTACTATAAAAAGGACAAACTTACTAAAAGATCTTTTTAGTGAACTTAGGAGATTACAGGATAATCCGAAAGGGCTGGGTGAATAGGATTGAATGGAAATGGATTCGGAAAGTGAGTGATGGTCGTTTAGTTTTATTTGATCGATCGCAGTAATGAGGTCGGTAGCATCAAGGCTCTCGAAAAATTTCAATCACATCTGTTCATGAGGATTCTGAAGAAAATAACTGATTTGAGTCAAATTGGCCTTTGAAACAGTCATTACTACTCTGTGGGAAAGATCTATCTTTTAATCTCACCCTCGCCATCTAAGACCCAAGTTCACCATCACTTAACCGTCCCGGCGCGGTTACACGGTGGTTCAGTCTGAAAAGCTTATTCACAGATGTTTTCATTGATTTTATGTCATCATGACTAATGGTTACAACCAACAGTTTGTCTAAAATAGTAATCCGGATAAAATTCAACGACGCTAACGGTTGTTAACCTTAACCATTTCTTTTTGACACAATGTTTAATACATTAGCTGCCATAATGACCAATATACAACAGTCACATAACATAGTCCTAATCCCACACTAGGATTTCCTGTGTCGTGGGTATCAGGAACTACGAGTATCATGGTACCACAACATCCAGACCTGAAACAAATATTTACAGATAATTAAAACATTTGTCCCGCAGCGAGAATCGAACCCGCATCTCTTGCGTCTCAGCCGGCTACTCACCCGCCACGCCACTGAGGTTGTCAAATCACAGTTATCGTCTCTTTAGTGTTGGTGAACTTGTGTGATACTTCCTGGATGACCAACACTGGATGACAAACATGAATAACATTTTTGGTACTTGATTTCTGTAAAACGAGAAAAAATGCATTATTATACAATTACATAAAAAGTACATTGTTTATACTCGAAGTTTGGAATGATTTGGCCTTATACAATATATCTATATCTACCCACCCTGATGAAGACCCTCGATCAGGGTCGAAACCTGTTGGTGCTTCCACCAACAAATCGGTACGTGAAAATTTCCCGTTTTTACAAAAACCTACCTACTCCATTCAAAGTAGTATCTCACTTTCGCGTACATCTTATAAATGGTCATGGCACCTCAATTTTCGAGCTGTGTTCTTTACGAACATGACTTCACCTTGAGCTGTTATATCGAATTCCCGGCTAATACATATTAAATAACTTAAATAAATAATACTTCATAGAAATATGAATTACGCGCCGCCTGCACCATTAATCATTATTAGCTAGACTCTAGACCTTGCCAAGATATTGTGAAACTTATGATATGAGCCCAGAATAAGTGAACCCTTTCTTTATGATTTTAGTCAACAGACTGTAGGTACTTAATAAATATTGATAACTAAATGTAAGTGATATTGATGTAGTAAGTGATACTCATTTTAAAAGATGACTTGAGTGAATGCTATAAAGGTAGTGCGAGGTTGTGTTTTGTGTACCAATTACATAGACATATACTAACTAATTGGACATTATAGTTGTGAGTAGGTTGACAGCAATACGAACAAGTTTAGATTAATGATATTGTCGGTTTTGAAAATCATCAACTTTGTGCAGAAAACACTTAAATATAACTCGGTCTGCAAATCACTTAAATCAATATCCCCCTCGCGTAAACTCTGTAAGTAACTGTAAACTGTGCAAGTAACTGGTGCGTTACTATCCTAGACTACGTGAGTTACGAGTAGATCAGTGCTGTCCGGGGCCTCTTTACGACTCTATAATCTTACGAGCGCCCTTTAGGATGCGGCGCAGTGGTGGATATTTAGCGTATAGGGTTGGAAATGGCGAATGATAGTTTTAGCCTTGGGCAGTGGTGAGCGACTTGAAAACTTATATCAAAATGCTGAACACTTTTCGCTTTGACAGTCCATGAATTGGATGCATGGTTAACCGGGTTGCTCCGTTAGGTAAGTTTTTAATTAATTCGAGCGTATCCAACCTATATCCAATCCAATGCGTATCTAATCTGTGGCCCTTTTATCAGGAAAGGCTAAAGGAGTCAACTTGATAAATACAATCGTCCACCAGCAACTAAACTAAGTGAAAACTAAGCTCAGCTAACTATACTTAGCTAAACGTAACTTAACGTAGCTTAGCTGGCATAGTTTGCGGAAGACGCACATGTATAAAAAACTGGCTCAACTATGCGAGCTAAGCTAAACAACTTAGTTTAGTTGGCGGTCTGTCTGTGACTATGTTATAGTGCCGTAAAAAAAACCAGCTTCTAACTCGATGCATTAAAAAGATAATTATGACAATGATTAGCTGTTTTTTGTATTGAAATTACGAACATGAACAAGAACACCTCTAGGGTACTCACAGTAACCTCACCATTCTGAAATTTGGAATGCTTAGCAGCTTTGTGCCACTAACAAGCTCGGTTATTTTGTATTATTATTTACTTTTGATTACCTTCCTAAGTTTTTTAAGTTCTCATTTACTATGTATCAGCAACTCCCTGCTCCGAGGCACCACACAGGCCCTTCCCACCTAGTGGTAAGATGGATCATCAAAGTAAGTCAAGCCGTGTTTGTTGCCTGATTCTTCTAGGCTTGGTCGCATTGAAACATAAATAGTAGTATGAAGATTCAAAATGATCCTTGTAATTTCAATGAATAAAATTATTTAGATTTGATTTGATTGGGGTTGACTGCGGGCAATAAAATTGTAGGTACGTTCAACTGCGCGCTATCATGAAGACAAGCTCGTTGAGTACTCAACTGCAAGTCCGTCTGAGTGTCTAAACACCGTTCGTCTTCGATTATGCGCAATCGTAAAGTTTTAACAGCTGAACCTGTTACCAAAATGCAGACGTGAGGTTTATAATTATGTTTTCACACCACCTGCTCGACAATGTCCAATTACAAATCATGCAACCTCAACGTAAAGTACAGCATTGTCTCTCTAGGGATATAAAGTTGTATGAAACTCCCTAGGGATTAAAGTGATTTGAATTTAGAACGTCAAATTCGTGTTGGAACTCATGGAAAACTCTGAGTAAAAAAATGCCCATATGGCATTGTACAGAGGTTTGTTCGAAAATCGAACTGGCCACTATAGCAAAACAAGAAAAAAAAAAGAAATAGGCGCGATTTTAAAGAATGTGAAACAAAAGAGATGTTTGGTGCTGTGATTTTCAGTGAACTTTATTGCAATATTTTTGTAATCTAATATTAGTGTTAACAAAAAATGGCGAGCGATAATGATTCTACCCCAGAATTTATCAAAACAGACGATACTTATTTGATGAAGCCCTGGCCTTTTATTGCCTCACAGTAGGTGTGAAAAGTAGAGTATGCTCCTCTGGAATAAAGCCTGTCTTCGTCTTGGGCAGCTTGAACCCCTCGCTTCACTCAGGACTCTATATAACTCCCTCGCTACACTCGGGAGTTAACTTTAGAGTCCCTCGTTACGCTCAGGGTTCAATATGCCGCCCGCGACATAAGACACTGCTTTATTCCCTTAGTGCATAATCTACTATTTACTGAAGTCCGTCTGTAAGAACCCTTAGTTTTGTCATTCCGTATGTGAACATGTCAAGGCAGGTTAAATATAGCCTAAGAATGTTGAAGCTCCGTTGAACACTGTGTAAAATCTCGCAAGCCAGAAATGAATTCCCAAATATTTTTAAAGGAATTTCAAAAGTGCGCTATGACGGCGTGTTTCCGCCATTTTTCAATACGACAGGGATTTAATGACGTCATGACTAGCTCCTAACGATAGTGGAGAAGACTCTCGCTCGGTGAATACATAGCACATTTTCAAATTACTTTTTGAAACTGGTTTGAACACCAGCGAATAATTTGCCATTACAACCTTTTACACAGCACTTGATCCGTAAACAAATCCTGACGCGAAGAACAAAATCGAATTCGTAAACATTCAAATTCGATGGTTACGAATTTAGCCAAACCTAACACAAACGATGGAAAATTGTAAGTTACGTACTTTTTTACAGTTTTTCAAAATGCATATCTAGTTTATGTGTGAAAATTCGTAAAATGTTTACTAGGGCTTTTATACAACTACTGGTGTCCGTTACCGGTACTGGGATAAATAAAAACGGGCTATTTCTTTTATTAGCTGCAAATTTGGTCCATTTGAATATGGTTAAATCCATTTATCAACACCATAAATCGTACCCCTCAGTGTGGAACCTAACTGAAGTAAGCAGCTACGTAAGTAGGACCGTAGGAAACATCTAGTACGTGTCTCTATCTCTATTAATACAGTTACCACTGGGACTACATAAATGTACACGGCTGGCAATTGATGCTTTAAAAGACACATAATTTCGTAAAAGATCGCGTGGGCAGTATAATGAAGACCCTAGCGAGTTCATCTCAAGTCAGTAACAGAACAGAACAGCTAGTGCGCTATATACAAAAACATCGTCATTTTTTTCATTAAAATGATTCCTCAGGCTGCCTGCTGAGCACAAAATGTATGTTTTAAAATCTTCTCGTTCTTGGCTCCCTCGATACAGGCTTAGCCAGTGAGGAAGCCGCCAATAATTCCTTCCTGATATTGTTGTATCAGCATAACAAATTGTGTATCCATTAATTAATCTTAAGATGTTTGTGTTGTTATATTTTGTTTTGCTGTAGTAAATACTTTTTTAATTTATTTTTTTCATCGTTTTAGTAGAGTTTCTTATAAAACTTGTAGACTGAAACCTCGAGCGAGTTCTGTTGTCTTAATTTATTGGAGAGTAAGTTCATTCACTTTACACTTAATGACAACAAAAACTTTCACGTCTTTACAAAAAAATAAAGTTTTCACACCACCTGCTCGACAATGTCCAATTACAAATCATGCAACCTCAACGTAAAGTAAAGCATTGTCTCTCTAGGGATATAAAGTTGTATGAAACTCCCTACGGATTAAAGTGATTTGAATTTGGAACGTCAAATTCGTGTGGGAGACTCGTGGAAAAGTCTAAGTAAAAAAAGGCCCATATGGCATATTGTAAAGAGGTTTGTTCGAAAATCGAACTGGCCATAAGCAGAACTCAAAAAATAAAAAATAAAAAGGTGCGTTTACAAAGAATGTGAAACAAAAGATTCTTTTGTTTCACATGATATTTTTTATTAACAATGAATATTGCAGTAAATTTTATTGCAATATTCATGTTGATAAAAAATACGCTTTAGAGATTATTACTACTACCGCAAAAATCAAAACAAGCCCTGGCTTTTTATTTCCTCGCAGAAAGTGTGAAGAGTAGAGTATGCTCCTCTGGAATAAAGCCTGTCTTCGTCTTGGGCAGCTTGAACCCCTCGCTTCACTCAGGACTCTATATAAGTCCCTCGCTACACTCGGGAGTTAACTTTAGAGTCCCTCGTTACGCTCAGGGTTCAATATGCCGCCCGCGACATAAGACGCTGCTTTATTCCCTTAGTGCATAATCTACTATTAATCGCTCGACGGGGTAAGCCAATCACTGTTTTGTCGCTCATTTTGTAGAGTATAGACTAGCGTTGGATGCTACCACGACGTAACTGCAGTCTATTAGGGTTCGCTTTCGAAAGGTTCGACAAGATGTATTTAGTTGAAAGTAAAATAACACCGTTCGAGATAAAAGCAAATGTCTAGGTACGCGTAGGTAAATAAAAAAACCTGTACCTGCTTACACCTTAGCAATGATAAATTTACCTTATACTTAGCACTATAATGGATAAATAAAATAAATAAAAATAAATGCTAGACATTTCACACAACATTATCTAGCCCCAAGCTAAGCAGAGCTTGTGTTATGGGTACTAGAAAACTGATATACTTAATACAATACATTACATAGACAGATATTTTTTGTTATACATAAAAAATACTCAGAACACCCAGAACAAATATCGGCAGATTGTACAAATATTTGTTCCGAGGCGGAAATCGAACCCGCAACCTCCTGCGTCACAGGCGACACTTCGCGGGCCACGCTACAGAGGTCGTCAATAAATATAGTAACATCACCTGGTATTAGCTGCAGCTGTGATTACTATTAAGCCAGCTGTCCTGTACGTGCCTCTTCATCGGATATCAAGCTTGAAACAAGAGGATTACTGCCTCTAGACGATCTCGAACTGTCGAGAACTAATTAAAAGAACAGGTGAGGAGTTTAAATTAAACTTATTTCAGAATTAAGGTCGTGACAACGATGCCTTTCCCCTCATGGAGCTTTTAGATATGCCAGCAGCCAAATTGATTTTACACGGGTGTAAACCGTCAAACGTTCAAAATTTGGCTTGATTTGCCAGTAAGGATTTGAGATATGATTAAAATCTATTTTGTGAACACAAGGTTTTAGAGGAACAGTAACTTCGAGGTACCTTTCACTCGATACTCACTCATGATCAACATTATAAACACAAAATAAATAAGGAGAATTCCCGCACGTCACCGCTAGTCTCTAGCTCACTCAAGTTAAGACAAACAATCGAATCTAAAACGAACTTATTGTGGCACTCGACCACTCGGTCTCAGTGGAGAGTCACTCCACTCTTGAGTAGAAAGCAAACAAGTCGTAGCGCTTGGTCAGCTCATTTAACAAGTGATTGTATTTATTACTAGTGGAATGCCCGTGTCCTCTGCTTGAAGTTTTTCCATACAAACTTCAACACTCCGCTGCACCCCCTTACCTACCCCTAGACCTCATAAGGAACTCTTCAAATAACAGGTCTCTAGAACTTTTGATTCAGGCTATGCGTTGATAGTCAGTAACGCAACGATCTTAATATATTACTAGCTGCGCACCGCGGTTTCACCCGCGTAAACAATGATGAAAATGAGCCTTTGTGTTAATCCAGGTTATATGGTATCTCCATTCTAAATTTAACTCAAATCCGTTGAGCCGTTTGTATGTGAAGCAGTAACAAACATACAATCTTTCGCGTTTAAAATATTAGTGTGATTAATATGTCCTTCGCTTTTACCCTCCACAAAGTTTTTTGAGACCTTTCAATCATAATATCACCATAATCTTTTCGCTGTTTGGGACTAGGACCTACTCATAACTGGTGAGATTGAAAAAAACTACTAGGACTAGAACTCAATACACATATTGGAAAAAAATAACGGGACATTAGAAAAAGAACTTTAAATATTGAAGATAGCAAATTTTACTAAAAATAAACGCTCTGTTGATTATAAATAAGAACTGTGTTCATAGATTTTTTAAAGCTTATCCAGGAATCGAACCAATTAAAAGTGCAAGAAATAGAAAAAATCGAATTCAATCAAAATAGTTTGATATAATACTGATTGGACGAAAAGGTCTCTTCTGCAACATGAATAATGGTGTTTTCACACCACCTGCTCGACAATGTCCAATTACAAATCATGCAACCTCAACGTAAAGTAAAGTTGTATGAAACTCCCTAGGGAGTATTGATTTTGAATTTTTGAATTTGGAACGTCAAATTCGTGTGGAAACTCGTGGAAACTCCAAGTAAAAAAATTCTCATATGGCATTGTAATGAGGTTTGTTCTAAAATCGAACTGGCCACCAAAAGCAGAACTCAAAAAAAAAAGAAATAGGCGCGATTTTAAAGAATGTGAAACAAAAGAGATGTTTGGTGCTGAGTTTTTCAGTGAACTTTATTGCAATATTCTAGTAATATATGTAAGAGGAGGGTTAGAAGGTTGATTGAAACTGTCATCATCTTTATCCATGTTTATTTATCTCCTGAAAATCGCTACAACCTGTTAGTGATCCTAATCACGACACAGGGAACTGAGAGTGCCATGGTACCAGAACACACAGACCCGGAACAACAATTTGCAGATCATGCAACATTTGTCCCGCAGCGGGAATCGAACCCGCACCCTCTTGTGTCTCAGCCGCCACGCCATGGAGGTCGGAATTAATAATTTAAATCAAAAATCAAATCAAATAAATTCTTATCTTTCCAATTAATGCACTACCAAATGATACGATTGTTTTACTTGTCATAGAAACAGTTGGTCCGCGTTTCCTTTGCAAATAGAACTTGTTCTCTTTACAAAGGAAAGCGGTATTCGTTCTGAAAAGAACGTGTTCGTCGAAGCAGAAGGTACCGACGCCTATGATTAAACACGCAGCTGACTGCGTTGCTGTTGCCTCCACCGCTGGAGAAGCACGTGCCGAAGAAAGCCGATGGTGGAACACGCGCCCACGCTTGTTGTACCACCTTTTAATTCCGGAGCTATTGCCTCAACCGCTGCCAACGACTGAATGAATTTCGGCCGCTGTTGCGCCGCCTTTTATATATTTAATACGCCTGGTGCTCGGTGATTGCAGCCATCGTACAACACCGATGTTTTGGTTATTTAAATGACAGAGTTTTGTGATTCAGGTTGTTTTATTGTTCGCGCCGATATATATGTCAATGGCAATATTAGTGTTAACTAACAATGTCGAGCGATAATGATTCTACTCCAGAGTTTATTAAAACAGACGATATTTATTTAATAAATAAATAAATAAATAATAAATAAATTTAATAATAAATTAAATAGCCCTAGCTTTTTATTGTCTCGCAGTAGGTGTGAAAAGTAGAGTATGCTCCTCTGGAATAAAGCCTGTCTTCGTCTTGGGCAGCTTGGACTCTATATAACTCTGTAAGTATGCGTATTTACTTAGCGTATCTGTACGTACTACTTTATGATTTAATAAAATACCATTGTTTGATACAAAAAGGTACTTGTATTTATTGTTCCAATTGTTAGTATAATTCTAACCGAGTCCTAGAGACGACTGACTTCTTCCTGCACGCGGGGTGCGGGAGGAAGACACACATTCTCGGGCTCATATTACATTGAGTGCACCTACAGTACACCCCTTCTTAAAAAATTTTTTTAGTTAATTACATTACAAAAAAAATCTTATAATACTGTTGACACATAAACTATTCAATAACACTAAAGTTTACCAACTTTCTACGACTGTGCCGCACACACATACCTATCGCACACTTTGTTTACACAAGATAACACTTTAAATGACGTTATCATACGCGGGGTTCGCGACTCCCGCTGCTTGCTGCATCTGCACCCTTACGGAAGGCGAGGGCGACACCATGCCATGCTGCGGTATGCTGCTGCTGCTGATAACAATTTCTTTGCGTAAGCAACGTTTGATTCTATTCTTGAATTGTTGCCATAGAAGCTGATAAGCATTTATACCTAATAACCTTTGGTTATAAATGCCGATCGAAAAAAATCGAAGTGTGTGTGTGTGCTTGTACGTCAGTCGTCTAAAGTTACGATACATATAAGTAAGTACTATCAGTTACACTGCATGTATGCAAATTCCCTAGGTACATGACTTACTTACTTTGTGACATGTTTGACTCAATATAAAACAAAGTTATTAAACATGACACCTAAGTAACCTAATGTACATAACAAAGTTTGTAAAAAAATGAAAATAAATGAAATTTTAAAAGCTCTTAAGTAAACAATGTATAAGTAAAAACTTAATCTACACATTTAAAACGTAAAACTTTTGTAAAAAAATGTATATAAACAAAATGCATTAAGTACAGTACGAGTTGTATAAACTACTCACAAAAATGTACAAAACGTTTCGGTTTTTTTACAATGCGACCGCTTCTTGTAGTTCGGGGCTCATCCTTATCAGTACCTGCTGTACCATAATCCCGTGGTACCTGGTTTGATAAACCTCTCTGTGGCATGATAGTAATGGATGGTTCGATCCGATCGTCTGTGCCTTGATCCTGCGGCACAGTGCACGAGGTGCTTCTCTGTGGTACGGAATCGTCGTCCCCAGTAAACAAATAGGCCGGTTTTAGACGGTCAATAGAAACGCTTGCCTGCCTATCGTTTATTTTTAGAACGAAAACCTTATCTCCCTTTTTAATTACTCGGTACGGACCGTTGTAAGTTGGTTGAAAAGTTTTTCGTCCTGCGTCATTTCTTAAAAATACAAATTCACAATTTCGTAGGTCAGGGTGAACAAATATAGTGCGTGAACATTGCTGAGCTTTCTGAACCGGTTTATAATTCCTTATCGTACTCCTTATCTTTTCGACTACTGTCTCCGGATCGCATACGCTACTATCGAAACTCGAATCGAAAAAGTCACTAGGAAGTCGTAATGGCGTTCCATAAACCATCTCTGCTGCACTTACACCACTATCTTTACGTATAGCTGCGCGTAACCCAAACATCGCAGTGGGTAATTCATCGACCCATGAGGTTGAGTTCAGACGAGCTGTGATCGCGACCTTGAAAGAACGATGCCATCTCTCTACCATGCCATTCGCTTGGGGGTGATAGCTGGAACTGCGAAGTCTTTCCACTCCCATATAGCGCATCAGGCGAGCAAACAGAGAACTTTCAAACTGCCTACCTTGATCACTGGTCAGTCTGTGAGGACAACCAAAACGTGTTATCCACCCTTCGTACACGATCTTCGCGACCGTGTCCGCTGTCATGTCCGTTACTGGAAAAGCTTCGGGCCACTTGGTACACCTGTCTATAATCGTAACGCAGTATCTGTAACCCTGAGATGATGTTGGTAGTGGACCTACTAGATCTATATGTATATGTTCAAAACGACCACATGGCGGGAAATCTTGTAATGGCGCGACTGTATGCCTAGTCACTTTTATGCGTTGACATTGTATACAAGACTTTGCCCATATGCCGATGTCACGATTCATACCGGGCCAAAAGAATTTTTGACATACCATTTTACGAGTCGTACGAATACCGGGATGACTCAAATCGTGAATGCTATTGAATGCGATTCGACGAAATGACTCTGGTAAATATGGTCTAACATTATCTGTACTAACATCACAACCTACCTTTGCCTCACAGTTGGGTAATGAAATAAATTTCAATCGTCCACTGTCATTTGATCCTGTAACATACTCGTCGTGTGACTGCGATTCTGCTAAAGTTGCATAATCAATCGTCGTGGGACAAAGTATAGTCTCAACACGTGATAAGGCGTCCGCTACCACATTGTCAGGACCACCTATGTGACGTATGTCGGTTGTGAATTCACTAATGAACATGAGTTGCCTAATCCGCCTTGGAAGTTCATTCTCAGTACCAATTTTCGAAAACGCGTAAACCAACGGCTTATGATCGGTATAAACAATTAGGGATCTTCCTTCGTGCAAATTCCTAAAATGTTTTACTGCCATGAAGATCGCTAAAAGTTCTCGATCATAGGTTGAGTACTTCTGTTGGCCTACTGATAAACCTTTTGAGAAATAACCGAGCGGCTTCCAAGAATTATTAACATGTTGTTGTAGCACTGCACCGACGCAGGTGTTCGAAGCGTCGGTCATAAGTGCCAACGGTGCATCAGATATCGGATGAACTAATGTACTTGCGCCTAGTAAGCTCTCCTTGCATTGTTCAAACGCTATATTTGCCACCTCTGTCCATTGAATTACAGTTTTATCTTTCTTCTTAGCTCCATGTAAATACTTGTTTAACTCTGCCTGATACGATGCAGCATTTGGAATGTGACTTCGATAGAAGTTTAATATGCCTAAAAATCGACGTAACTCTTCAATGGTCTGCGGTTTAGGATATTTTTTTATAATTTCGACTTTTTCTTCCAAAGGCTGTATCCCGTCAGTAGATACATTGTAACCTAAAAATTCTATACAAGATTTACCAAAACAACACTTTGAAATATTCAACGAAATACCGAATTCGTTGAATCTTTCGAATACTTGTCGTAAATGTTCTTTGTGCTGGGTGACGTCATCACTAGCGACCAATATATCGTCGATATAGTTGAATAGAAAATCCAATCCGTGTAATACCTTGGTGGTCATGAACCGCTGGAAAGATTGGCTTGCGTTCCTCAAACCAAAAGGTAGCCTTCTAAATTCCCATAAACCAAATGGCGTGATTACTGCATTTTTCTCTACATCCTCGGGAGCAATCTCTATCGCATGGTATGCTCTGTTTATGTCAAGTTTAGAAAAAAATTTTTTACCTGCCAATATGTATGTGAAATTCTGTAACCGCGGGATGGGATAGCGGTCTGGTTTGGTGATTGCATTGAGTCTTCTATAATCACCACACGGTCGAAGTTCACCATTTTTCTTCAGGACAATGTGCAATGGACTTGCCCACGCGGACTTCGAAGGCTGACATATTCCCATTTCCTGCATTACCCGGAACTCGTCTCTCACCTTGTTGAAACGGGCGGGTGGTAACGGTCTCGCTCGCGCAAACACGGGAGGACCCGTGGTCTCGATGTGATGAAACACTCCATGACGTGAAGGTTCTCGAAATGAAGCTGGTTTAGTAATGTCCGGATACTTTTTTAAAAGTTCAAAGTATGGGTGATCACAATCCACCGTATGTATAGGCGGTTCATTGTGATTCACTACCGTCGCGACAACACTTAAACTGGTCACTTTGTCTTTTAATCGCCGTTCACTTAAGTCCACTATAAGTCTATTATGTGATAAAAAATCAGCGCCGAGAATAGGCTGTTTCACATCCGCGATAATAAAGCTCCATCGATAAGGCCTTCGTAGTTTAAAGTCTAACTCTAATGTGCGAGTGCCATAGGTCCTTATCTCGGTACCGTTCGCTGCATATAACTTATAATCTGAACATTTGTTATCACTGAAAAGTCTTTTTTTTACTGGAATCACTGACACATTCGCTCCCGTGTCGACTAAAAAACGTAGACCACTTTTGCAGTCGGTCACGCATAGGCGGTGGGAGGGCAAAATGGTGCAGACATCCGCCGCTGACTGCACTCGTTCTAGTTTTCCTGCTGTTTCCATGCACAGGGCTGGTTACACTTTTTGGCACGACCCTGGAACCGGAAGTGGTAAAAACATAGCCAGTCAGGGCTTTTCGGTGTGCGTCTCTGCTCAGATGTACTTCGCGCACGCGACGCCGATGCTGAACGATTCCGGGTGAAATTATTAGCGGTGCGCTGGATCGACCTTGACCTATCTAGGTTGTCAAGCCGATAGTTAATTCTAGCTATCTCTGCTAATATTCTGTCATTGCTGCTAGTTGATGAGGCCTGTGCCACTTCAGCTAAGTGCGCAGGTCGAGTCGTCTCCAAAATCTTGTCGGCAATGTTGGCTAAATTTTCTAATTCTTTTATTTCTGTGACAGCGAGTACAGCTCTGGCAGCCTGTGGCAGATGACTTTGCCACAAAATGCGTAGGGTGTCATCCGGGATCTTTCCTCTTGCCAAATCCCGCATGCGCCTCAACAGCTGGGAAGGCTTCTGTTCACCAAGCTCCATTTCACTAATTAATTTCTGTATTTGTCTGTTTTCCGATTCTTCATAAATAGCCAAAAGTCTAGTGCGTAACGTGTCATATTTATTTTTAGCTGGTGGGTCTACCAAAACGTCTGTTACCTGTTGTATCGCTTCTTTGCCGAGTTTCGAAACCACTATGTTGAATTTTGCTTCATCACCCATCTTTTGTGGTGCCAGTATCGCCTCAGTCCTGATAAACCAAACTCTTGGTTGATCACTCCAAAAGTCTGGAATTTTGGAACTGAGTGTAACTGCTGCTAGGTCGAGTTTCTCGTCCACATCCAACTTCCTGTCCATATCGGCCGATGGTGATGATGATGGTCCTGGTGCGGGTGCGGGTGGGTTAGGTGATGCGGCACGCGCAGTGATCGCCGGCGTTAAACTCATTTTCACTTGATTAGTCCACAAAAACACTAAATCACGATAAAGTTATGTTCAAATTGTCTGGGGTCACCACTGTAAGTATGCGTATTTACTTAGCGTATCTGTACGTACTACTTTATGATTTAATAAAATACCATTGTTTGATACAAAAAGGTACTTGTATTTATTGTTCCAATTGTTAGTATAATTCTAACCGAGTCCTAGAGACGACTGACTTCTTCCTGCACGCGGGGTGCGGGAGGAAGACACACATTCTCGGGCTCATATTACATTGAGTGCACCTACAACTCTGTCGCTACACTCGGGAGTTAACTTTAGAGTCCCTCGTTACGCTCAGGGTTCAATATGCCACCCGCAACATAGACACTGCTTTATTCCCTTAGTGCATAATCACTATTATATATCTGCAGCACTCCTGCATAACAATATGCCGTAAGACATAATGCTGTGAAAGTAGCTGAAGTAAACCAGTCTAGCTGTATCTACGTCTGTAAGGGGAGACCTTTTTGACGGCGTATGCCCCAGAACTAAGTTTCCTTAAAAATGTATGTATATATTCTATAAAATGTGGAGTTATTCATTGAAGTTTATTATCTAATGTTAGGCCTAAAAATACAGTGGTATCCAGTAAAGTTGTTCTACTTCTTCGCCTTCGATTTTAACAGATAATACAAATCTAATGTACTTAGTTGTGTTTTTGTTTAGCTATAAGTTGTTTACATTGAACCATTTTATAATGTTAGAGATCGCATTGTTTACATAGTCAAAAACAGCATGTCGTCGCTTTAATTTAAATAAAAGTGACGTGTCATCTGCAAACAATACAATCTCGTTATCATCCCTTCCACATTGGGGTACAACATTAATGTAAATTAAAAATAGAAATGGTCCAAGTATAGAAGTATGGTCCTTGTGGTACCTACATTCACTGTATCCACTGACCACAGAGAACGCTTTTCATTTGCGTCAACTCTTTGTATTCTGTCACTTATGTAAGAAGCGAGCAGGGCTAGAAACCCCCTAAACCCCTAATACCATAGTAATGTAGTTTCCTGATTAGCGTTTCTTGATACCAGCTGATGAAGCTGATAAAAGAAGCCACCAACAACTTATATACTTCTAGGTCCAGATTATTTCAGACGGTTTTTGTACCTAGACCTTCTACCTCCGGGTTTGCCAAACGCTTACCAAAGGGACGAATTTAATTTATTTGTCACCCGAACACCGGGGGCAGATGTTTGTACTGAGAAATGTTTGAAGTCCCTCCTTCCCCTGCTGGCTTGTCCCAAATGTTTGATATCTCCCTGGACGCGCCATAGAGTAATTACAAAAAACAAAAAAACAGAGGCCAAGGTTATATGTTAAATGTATGCCTATCATAAATGAATATTAACTAAATGAAAACCTACATTAACACTGTATTGGATACCTAGCTGAACTTTACTAAACTGTACAACTTTGTGTATGCATTTATAATTAATTGGTCAAACATAGTTAACATTTTATTTATAAGTATTGTGATATCGTATCAAACAAAAGTTTCCCAAATTGGTAAAAAAAAAAATGCATCTGTCTTTTTTTCAAAGGGCTTCCTATTAAAGTCACCTGAGCTGGCTGAGACCGAAGAGGTGCGGGTTCAATTCCCGCTGCAGGACAAATATTTGCATGTTTTGTATGATTTGCAATGCCTTTTAGTAGCATTTACGATGCTGGTAAAATATCCGTCTAAAAATTTAAGCCTGTACTAAGTAATATTAATTCCGTGGAAAAAGCCAGATTGTTCCTCCTTCCTTATTTCTATAACTATAATTATATAAGTCCTTATTCTTTGAATAACTATCTTTATTTTGATGTATTTCTAATAATCGACTTATAATATAATATTCTAGCAGAAACTATTTATTTTTCTCATAAAATCATTACCCGTCCATATTAACCACTTCTCCCCAAAATTTTCATAATTTCTATAGACCTACATACCGTCAAACTTTCGAACTAAAAACCCTACAAACCCCTACAACCCCTAATAATTATGTTCTGTACTTATTTTGGGGAGAAGGGGTTAATTATATGAACGGGTAATGTTTGATTGGTAAAGAATTGTAAAAGTAATCGTTTTTGGCTAATCAAATCTTTGTTCTAAGGAAAACTTGTTCATTTAATACGGGACTCGTCTAGCAGTGGTCGTCTAAAGGCTACTGACTGATGATGATGATTCTGTGCCCAGTTTGCCTCTGCCGGGACCTCTGTTTTGTTTGCGTGGGACACTTCGCCGAATGATTTTCATTAGCAAATTAATTGTTTCCCAAAAGCTTTATGATTTGCAAAGAGTATTGCAAATGTTTGCTTCTTGGATGAATGGAATTGTTTGCGAGTTGGGACGGTGTCGCGTTTATTAATAACGAGGTATTTGTGTTGTTCCTCAATTATAACATTCTTGGATTTTAGTAATTTGCTTAATTGTATTTGGTTAAGATAAATATTTTGATGCATTTTTTACAAAAAGAACCATTCTGCTGTTATTTTGGGTTGACACAAATTTTAGGCATATAACCGCGGCCAGTCGAGCTGCGCCGGCGCGGCTTGTTGCGGGTCGGCGAGTAATAAGTATGGTTTAGTTGAGGGACAATTCATTAATTTGATTTTTATAGTTGTTCCTACTTGGCACTTAATCTTTTTTATAGTTCTTTTTGAAGTTACACAGTATTATTATGATTCCAGTTTTTTTTAATGATATTTTTTTGTCTTAATACAATTGTCCTGAACACATTATTTCTTCAAAACCCCTCGACATCTAAAGAAATTTGTATCCACAAAAATATCGGCACAATCGTGACGCTTACATTCAAAGTAACTCAGTGATAGTTGCGAGACCCGAGGTCCCTGGTGCGGTCACGTCCGCGCTCTATCTATTCTCCGGCAGATAACCTTACCTAGCAGTGCTATATTATATCAAGTGAGAGAATTTTTTCTTCCTGTATTTTACAAAACATCGGTGTAACCTTGGTATAACACGATTTTCCGAGTCTTTGCAGGCTTAAATGTATATCATACTGAAATTCGATCTCGAGCTATTATCCTTAATATTATATATGTAAAAGTTTATGAGGATGGCTGGATGTTTGTATCTCTTTCATGCAAAAAACACTGAACGGATTTTGATAAAACTTTACAGTATCAAATATTGTTATAGCGTATATTTACATCAGAATAACATTAAGCTTTATTTTATAACAATTTTTAATAGAGATTCCACGTGGGTGGACCCGCGAGCAAATACTAGTACATACATACATTAGAGTTTAGATTTCGAGTTTAATCCCATGTTCATAGAGAACATTCTCAATTTTTTTAGTATGTTGCAAGTCCATTCAATGCATAGTATGTTTATTTTAATTAGTACTAGTTGCGCCCCGCGGTTTCACCCGCGTGAATAATGATGAAAATTGATGATGATAATGATGATGATGATGATGAAAAGTAGCCTATGTGTTAATCCAGGGCGTAAAGTATCTCCATTCCAAATTTCACTCAAATCCATTCAGTAGTTTTTACGTGAAAGAGTAACAAACATCCATCCATACTCACAAACTTTCGCGTCTATAATATTAGTAGGAGTAGGATTCTATCCGTGACAAGTTGCAATACCGTAGCTGCAAGTAGTTTTAAGGGCTAATCACCCACTTAAAATCTCACCAATGGGTGAGTTTACCACTTTCAAGATTAATAGTGGTAGTTTTACAACAAACAAACTATTATATTTTCAAATGACATTTTGTAGTTCCTCTCCGGAAATAGATATATCATCTTATCCTGATTTGAATGATCTTTGAAATAATTTCTAACTACTTTACTATAATGATTAGTATTTATTTATCCATTTACTACAGTCAGAATGACAAGGAACCAATTACACTAATTACACACATAATCAAATAATATTAAACAATAGAAATACAATAAAAATAACATTAGACAGAACAACAGAAAAAAATAGATTAATAATAAAAATAAAAATATAAAAACAATGTCAAAAATAACGTTTAAAATAATGTCAAACAGCAACTTTCACACATTCTTCTCACATAACCCCAGGCACTCGGACAGAATCATCTTCCATCCATCCACAAACACATCAAATTCAAAGCTCACATCCAGGAGAGCATTGAGCACAGAGAGGGTTCGCGGGATGGGCGACTGGGCACGCGCTGCTGTACGGCAAGACGACTCCGAGAACAATTTGTGACTCCTGCCTGAATGATGATTTTAATACAAAGTTAAACACTTTACTTGAATACAATAAGTTTAACCCTTAATTTCCCTCGAGCTCCATAATCATTTACTTCGCAAATAATCAAGCCCAACTTGTAGCCACAAATTAATAACTTGAACTAGTTTTCTAACAACTGATATAAAGCTGGAAAATTGACCACATTCATATTACGATCTAGTACAGGCAAGGCCAAAAGTCTTTTACTCTCACAAAGTTTTTTCACGGTCAAAATAATGTAGCGACCAAAATGTTCACGGCCGCGGCGCCGCGTGGTATGATTTCTTCCCTTTTAAAGAAAGATTTAAATAAAGAAAGAAAGAAAGAAAACGTTTATTTGGCACACCAAAAAACTAAAATCGACATACAAAGCCGATATACCAAAAATCCAACAACTACTTAATAACATAGGTACCTACTAGAGAACCGCCGCGGGCTTTTCATGACACTGGTTTTTTTCTACATGATGTATCTATAAATGAGCCTTTGATCACTGTTAAAAAGAACCATTGTTGAGAAACAATTAGTGTGCGTCGTGCACGATATTATGAAAGGCCTTTGAAATTACTAATCACATAAAAATGCAACTGGCTGGTGTCTATCTTTAGTACGTCGTATTCAAAATGTAGCCGAATTCGAATGCTTCAATAATTTCTGTAATTTAATCAATTGACTTCTATTGCCAACTGTGTTTGTTCAGTTTGGGCAATTCTCCGAGCTCATTAATAAAAGCAAAATTAATTTGTAAGTAGAGCGTCCCACTGAGCCCCATAAGTACTTAATAATACAATAGTGATTCCAATTCAGCTTTTACTTGATATTAATGAGCATCGGTTTCAACAAAGTATTTTTATATACTTACTCATTTCTTGTGATTAACTCATTTGCCTTACCAACTAATTTTAAAGTACCCACGACTTTTAAATTTTGTCAATTGACTTTATGTCGCTGATTGTGCTCGCTCAGTTGTGGCGATTGTCTGAACTCAGAAGCTTAATTTATCTGTACAGCGCCCGAGGGACGGACACCCGCCTACAGAATATAAGTACTTAGGAGTATATGAATACCTTTTATATAAAGCACCAAATATTATAATTCCAATTCGGCTGATACTTTTGTTATTCAAATATTCATTTAAGTATTTATTTAGCAATTTCGTTACATGGCAAGTACATTTTTGTGTTTTATTGCTTCGCCTTTTCACTTTAAACAAGTATTTGTTAGACAAGTACCTTGAGGGTACGCAAATTAGTAACTGATAGTAACGAAAATAAATAACTTTTCATTTAAAAAACCGACTTCCGCCATAGTATTCGACAAAATAATTTTGGATGAATTTTTTTTTATGAAAGAACCATAGTGGTGAAAGGATTATGATACTTTCTGAATGCAAATGCTTGGTGTCTTGCTGAAAATATCAAAATCGCCATATGTATGCCTACAATATTTGAGGAGTTCCCTCAATTCCTAATGGATCCCATCATCAGAACTCAATTTTGAAAAAAATGGGACCAATCTGGAAGTATATCTACTCAAATAAAAAAAGAATTTTCCAAATCGGTTCGTAAACGCCGGAGATATGCGGTAACAAACATTAAAAAAAAAAAAAAAAAAAAAAATACAACCGAATTGAGAACCTTCTCCTTTTTTGGGAAGTCGGTTAAAAAGTGAATTAAATCACCCAGTCAAGTTACAGAACACAAATGGTGAAAAGCAACTTAACTTCTCCTGTTTAGTTAACGAACTACAATTTTTTATACAAAAAATTTAACTTTTCAATAAAATTTACCAATAAATACGGGCAACCTGTATAGCGCACACCCTGTATGCCGTCCAATTTATAACAAACCTGTCCTAACTATATTTACTCAGTCCTTTTCCCCCGACATTGAAAGAAAAACATATTCTCTTTTCCATTTATACACAAGATTGAAGTTATAGGACTTGAGCAAATGGAGTGAGATACACATTTTTGTCTAATTATTGTATGCAAACATATATACGGATAGAAGCCTTTTCATGGATATCTAAAATGCAGTAAAAAATGAATTTACATGTTCCTATGTAGATTCATAAAAATTTGGCCATGCCTAATGAGAAGGTGGGATATTGGCTGTTGATTGGAGAGTCATCCAATGCATCTAATTCTAGTTCTTACTCAAAATAAGTTCTGAAATAACGTTCCCCTACATGCAATGCAACTAAATTAGTGTAGGTATCACAACATTATCCAACAACTCATCGCCAAAATTAAAGTTAACGAGGAAAATTACGACGAATAAGTTTTTATTGTTTTCAAATTCATTTTAAGGATTCCGTACCACAAAAGGTACCAACGAAACCATTATAAGATCACTCTCGTGTCTGTCTGTCTCTTTCTTACTAGAGAAAAAAGTTAAAATTTGGTACATGTTGTACCTGTACTTGTACTCGTGATCCAAACACGGCCCGTGTTTGGATCACGAGTAATTTGTTTATTTTCGCTGTATAGCGAAAATAAACAAATTATGGTTTTGGGAAGCAAAAAAGAAAGTATATTTGTTAATTCGAAATTAATAGTTTAAAAGTATTATAGAGAAAATACACAACATACGAAAAGGCAGTGGTTACTATGGTAGCCTTTGTACGAAACCCTCTCCATGCAAGTATTACCAGTTTTTTATTATTGATTATGCTCTATGAAACAAGAGTACCTGAATAAAATATGATTGTAGGTCAGCCAATCGACACCGAAAGAAAACTCAGCATGAACAAGACGGTAAACATTATTGACCACACATGAAACCGCCCTTTACCCAATCAAGAAGCTACCATAACTAATCGAATGGCAACTTTACGAGTGTCCACATTAACGGCGATAACGACGCTGTCCTAGTAAACATTGTGGCTACTGGCTATAGCTAGTGGCATAATAGCTAACACACCAATCTATTTTAAGGGTTGTCGCATTATTCAAACATTTCTGGCTATTTAAGGAGCTCTACATACTGAACTTCCTAACTGATATTTTTGAATATAGTTAAAGTTAACTATAGTTAAAAATTTAATAACTTAAAAACTACTGAACTTCCTTTCCTTCTTAATCCCAAGTTAAAAAGTGTCTTCAATTAGGTAGAAGTATGCGTCTACCTAATTTATGACACTTAATTCCATGTTCTCATAAAATTTATGGGTATAATAATATACCAGAGCGATGAAAAAGGTTGATCTCTCTCATCACTTTGGGAACATATCGCACGCACCTAAGTGTAGCCCATTTCAGTAAAAGTCAAGTCACAATAAACTCGGAATTGACAAAAAGACGACTCTTCCATTAGAGGTGCGATTGGTGAGCACATTATCACCGCTATCTACGCGGCACAATGCCTGCCACTCACCACCACACAATAATATATGTGAAGTACAGGGTTGTCAGCAGATATCTAAAAATAATTCTATCTATTGTATGTACTTGATCAACCAGCGTTCAACGTTAGCTCGTAGAACTGACAACCGTTGGGGAATAAAGGTTCTCGAGTGGCGACCACAAACCGGACGACGCGGTAGAGGAAGGCCCTCCACTCGATGGACTAAAGACAACTCACGTTGCAGGAAGTCGGTGGATGGACGTGGCTCAAGACCGTTTGTCATGACATTTTAAGGGGGAGGCCTATGTCCAGCAGTGAACTTTATCAGGCTGATGATGATGATGATGATGATGAATGTTTCAACTAGATCTTTCGATCGTTGACCTCAACACGTACAGCATTAAGTCAGTCCTACTCCGCGGCTTCACCCGCGCGGAATTAATTATTGTTTGTCCCGAGGGAATACTGCGGGAGAATTACCAAGACTTTCTTTGGAAGTTCTTTTATGTCGGATCACCGGAATGAAACGTATTCTATTGCCGTTGCCATGCCGTAATTTATGGGTTTTTGCAGAAAATAATGTTGTTTTTGCTAATGATACCAAAACAAATACCTAATATGTATACTGTAATGTTTAACTAATAATAACGTTAATTGAATAGGGATAGGTATATTATATAGATCACAAAAACATGATTTCGTTGGCCCCCAAACTAGGTTAACCTGTATTTTGGGGACCTTACTTTATGATATAATACAGTACAATCTATAAATAAAAGTGGAGTATAGTATACTAAAAGTAAGTCCATGACTATTAAGTACTTACTAGTAATAGTACCGTCTATTTCCATCTAATCATTAGGTCCAACCTGACTGACAGACAATCGAGAAAAAAAAACTCAGTTGCGGCTACCGACAAGTTTATATTTCCAGTTGTCTTATATTGTTGGATATTGGGAAACAAGATAAGAATATAAGACTAATTTTGTTTTATCGTATTTTGTTGTGTGTTGTTTGTTTGCAATAGGCGTGCATTAAAAGCCGTATGTTCAAAGACGCGCTTCAAATGGTTTGTTTTATTTGTTCTCGAATCACGATTTCATTCATGCATTTCTAATGCATTCGGTTCTTGAGGAAAGTGCACTGGCTAAAGTTACTTGTAAAGATGCCGGTTATGTAGTTAACCAGCTCATGTGATTACTTACGTGTGCATAATTGCTGTTATTTCCTCAAGTTGCATTAGTATTTATTTAGAAATATCGTTACGCATACATTAACATTACCACCCATCAGGCAAATTCGCTGATCAAATTGAGTCCTCTAAAAAAACTTTGCTGTTCCAAAATTTCGCGTAATACTACTCGTGTACTTCGCCTAGCAAAGCCATTAGAGAGCATGTAAGGTGTTTTGTCCCAAACGCGATTTTGCGACCAAGTCAAACTGTGTAGAAAATGTAAGTGCCTGCTGAGAGTTGTGACACAACGAGTTAGTGCGATGGATTCGACATTTGTTTATTGTTAACATTGAAAGAGCTTGAACCACTCCGATGATAAAGTCTCGAATTTGCGCCCGGTCAACTAATAGATTTTTACTATCAAAAAAGTATGTACGCATTACCACGTGCTCCAAACGATAAAGAAAATGTCACTAGGTCACTGGCATGCCCTAGAATGAAAAATTCGAAGGCGGAGTAGGATTGTATCATCCACCAACCCGCATTAGGCTATCCAGGTGGATTAAAGCGCATTCAGTCCAGCTAAAGACCCAGCAGTGGGGAAGTTACGGGCTGAGATTATAGTTACTAGTTAAACCTTTGTGCAAAAACTATGTTGCTAAAATTCAGATCAAAATCGCAAAGTATGTTTCGCTTACCAAGTGACATCCCTAAGAACGGAGGCATCATTTCTATCTGGCCGATTATGAGGGCTATCGATTGATAATGGCTCCGCTAAGATCGTTAACTCTGACAATGTGGCCACATATCTGCCACATATCTACATGCACATGAGCACACATTACATGCCCTATAGTATTTGATTCATAGAACTGTAGCACATAGCTCTCAATTTAATTGACTGATGGCTGGCTAATCATTATCATCATCATCAACATTGGTAACATGTAATCCACTGGTGAGAATCTCCTCCATTTTTGTGTTGTGTTCTTATTTTGAGCTGATCTCAACTATTAGGTCTTATCCGCGATCTTTTCGCGATTTATGATCCACTGGATTGGCTCAGTTAAATATAGTTTTAAAATTAACCTTAAAAACAATCGATGTCAGGAACATTGAGCTGATTAGCTGATTAACGACCTTTGTGGCGCGGCGGGCGAGTAGCCGGCTGAGATGCAAGAGGTTGCGGGTTCGATTCCCGCTGTGAGATAAATGTTTGTATGATCTGCAAATATTTGTTCCGGGTCTGACTGTTATGGTATTCTGGTACTCGTAGTTCCTGATACCCACGACATAGATAATCCTAGTGTGGGATCAAGACTATACGGATGTGACTGTTGGGTGTTATGTATATATTGGACACAATCACACACACCCCCTCACTCTACACAAACACACACTTGGCACTCACACGTTGCACACGTATGCAATAATAGGTTTGGTCTCATAAACTCCACATAAATTGGATAGATTCCTAATGTAATCTATAAAAGAGTTCCACACGAGATCTCCGAAACTATGAAGCCTCCAACTTGAAATTTGGAATGAATACTTCTTGTATCGAACTTAATTTGGAAATGACGAGGTAACTATAAGGACGCTACTTGCTAAATCTGTTTGTAGTAGGTACCAATACACCACGGGTCTGTTAAGGATTGGTGGATCTCAGTTAAATTAAGGAAGTTTATAATTGTGTAATGAGTGAAATGGTATTTAAATAGTTTAATGCAAACAAACCCGACTCTTCAAAGAAATTCTTAACTTGTTTATTCCGTGGCCTCCAGGGTTAATTAACCCTAGAAGCCACTTACGTGTTAACGAGTACTTAAGCGTTGTTCATAATGAAATGACGCCTCCAATAACCGGCAAACAAAATCAATTACCGCGGAAAGTAATCCAAGTTTAAACGATCTAGTTCTGAGAAATTACTAAAAGCGGAGTTATTCAACGGAGGTTTAAGCCAGGGTTTCCTAAGATGGCCGCTGATTGACGTATAGCGGTGACCGTAGATTCAAACATAACGTATTTTTAAATTAATTTCATATCTTTTCTTACTGTCCTCCATCACTGATCTTGGAGATATCTCTATTTCTCTCCCTTTAGATGAATAGAATATTCTTTATTGCACAAAACATACAACGTAAATAGGCAAACTTAATGCTAGAAAACATTTACCTCTTCTTAATCTCCCCTTCTCAAACTTTCTTTTAAAGCTCTGGTATAGCACCGTAGCGCAGAGTCAATACTTAACCAATATGGCTTGCTGGTCACTCGCTGTCTCCAAAGTCGTCGTCGATTATTAAGATTTTTACACGTCGTAGTATTATATTTAAACTTATCATTATTGTTTGCTGATCAATATCAGTCTAAACCAATCTTACTTATTTCACCTTCTTTATTTCCTCGCGACTCAACTCTGCAAAGCCGCAAACAGCGGGCATTTATCGTTCTCAGACCAACCCTACCTCACTGAATTTGCCTCCTTGATTTACTCGCGACTCTATACTAATCCCCTAAATACGCCCTAATCCCTGGAACAACGTTTAACTTCAACGATATTTCAGGTGTTGTGTAGTATTTTTAATTATTTTAAGTAGAGTTGTAAAGCTATTGTAGCCAAGAAGAAACAGATTTCGCCTTCCGTTCTAGAGGTCGTTGGTTCAAATCACAATGCACAAGGTTATAAAGTACAATATCTACTACAAAACCTTTGCAGTTATTACATTAAATGCAAGTAGGTGCCTCGAACCTTTCCCGTTCACAAATTTTACTAACGCGCCTCCTCAGTTCACTAATCTTATTCGCGCACCTCTTCTGTTCACTAATCTTAATCGCGCGCCTCCTCTGTTCACTAATCTTACTCGAGCGCCTTCTCCGTTCACTAATCTTACTTGTGCACCTCCTTCATTCACTATTCTTACTCGGGCGCCTCCCCTGTTCACTAATCTTACTTTCGCGCCTTCTCCGTTCACCAATCTTACACGCCCCGCCTTCCCGTTCACTAATCTTACTCACGCGCCTCTTCCGTTCATTAATATTATTCACAACACCTCCGCCGGACCCCAATATCACTCGTGCACCTCCCAGTGATGCTTTCTGTCAGTATGTTTTCAGTCACTTAGTTTTATGGCGCCTGATGTGTTTCCGATACAATTAACTATTTGGAGTTTGATTTGAATTGCTCTCATTTAATTTAAATTCAAACGATTTCATGATGGTTGGCTCATTAGCACGGCACATAAGTACCTACTATACTCTGGGACATAAGTACTTATATACTCTATGCTATGGCATTAGTACCTATTATTCTCTTTGACATACATATTTAAGTGGTTGGTGTTAACACGTTATGACGCGAGGAATAGTTAATGACTCATTAAATTAATTGTACATTTACTCGTTTGCGCTTAAGTAATTAATGAGTTTAACTGATGCATTGAATAAAGCGACAATAACGTTAACGTACTAATTAGCTTTGATGGGTTACACTATCAATTCTACTGTAGAACTGTACAATAGAATTGATAGTGTAACCCACGCCAGTAAAGAAAATATAAAAATGATTCGTTTATTTTTTCTCAGGTAGAGCTCCTAAAAAGAACTTGTGCGGTTCGTTTATCCTTTAAGATGAACTGAAACACCAAGTAGGAAATTATATAAAATAATCTTCAAACAGACTCAGCTGTCAAAAAGTATTGCCATAATGGATTCTTATTAACGAATGGAATCTGTTCTACTTCATCCTACTAATATTATAAACGCGAAAGTTTGTGAGTATGGATGGATGGATGGATGTTTGTTACTCTTTCACGTAAAAACTACTGAATGGATTAAAATGAAACTTTACAATAATATAGCTTATACATCAGAATAACACATAGGCTACAATTTATAAAGATATTGCGTGAATTTTCTATAATATGACGATAAGTGTCAAGTAAGTAGGAAAAAATCTACCATCTGCGAGCTATTCTGGCGTGCGTTGCCAAAACCGCTAGAGTTACCGCACATATGTAATGTATGATGGAAATGTTTATCTTATATAGTCCTACAAAAAAGCCCGCCACAGTAAATATCTATATCTTATGTGTAAGCCATTACAGCCAAAATGTGTATCCTACTAATATTATAAACGCGAAAGTTTGTGAGTATGGATGGATGTTTGTTACTCTTTCACGTAAAAACTACTGAATGGATTTGAGTGTGGAATGGAGATACTTTACGTCCTGGATTAACACATAGGCTACTTTTCATCATCATCAATTTTCATCATTATTCACGCGGGTGAAACCGCGGGGCGCAACTAGTATAAAATAAATTTCAAACAGACTCAGCTGTCAAAAAGTATTGCCATGATGGAATCTGTTCTACTTTATTTATAAAGAGCAAATATTTTTTTTGGTTGGTCCCTGAGTAAAAATTAATCTCCTCGCAATCACCATTTACATAAAATCAAATTACCATTTGACGCAACTCCGGCACCGAGCTCTTAATTCCCAATTTACATTTAATCAGATACAAAAGTCACTAAAATATCTATTTTAATTTCACACAATAAAATACAAGACAACGGAACATGAAACTACCAAAATGTAGAAAACGGGTATAATTTACTTCAATACGAATTTTCCTGTCTGCATTGTTCTTGAATTGCCACGCCAAATTCAACTTTAAACTTTGAAGATAAAGTTTATTAGTGCGGGGGGTTTCGTTATTATGTTAATAGGTCTATTATGACAGATATCATTATCTCGCTGTGATCTTGCGAAGGGTTAATTTATAAATTCTAAGGCGAGGGGGAAATTATTTTCAATTTTGAACGGAATTTGTCGGAGCTGAGTTTCATTTGAGGATTTCTTTATTCGATTGTAAAAGTGTCCTTGACAGATTTCGTACCTTTGTTTCCTTTACCTTAGTTTTCACTTAATTAAGTTTTTTTTTTCTCTTTTGTTTGTTTGATCTCTGAATTATTTCTACATATTCGTTTTGTTTGTGGGCCATACCCAGACCATAAATTATTTTCTATAGTCATTTCAGTTACTTACATTATCAATTTTATTATTTTTTTATAAGCACTATGACTTAGCAACTATATCTCAAATAGTTCTAATACTTTGTGATATCTAATCCTATTAGGCCTTAATAAATAAACTTTGTAAATTGTTGGTTATTTCATTTAATGAGGGTAGTTAGCTATTCATGCCGGAGACCTATTCATTGTATAAACAATTGAAGTACCTACAAAGCTGTATTATCTAAATAATTAACCAATTAGGTAGAACTAACACTGTTTGTTAAAATATAGAGATAGAACATAGTAAGCGACTTGGGTGATCAAAGACGCTGACAACAGCCAATTTTTGTCATTAACTCAGTAATCATTGGTTCAGTGCTCGCAAAATGAAAAGTTAGCGAAAATACGAAAAACAATATTCAAGCAAATATTTGATATGTTACCTATAGTGGAAACCTACTTTGACTTATGCATGCCCTGCATAGTAATAATGCTGATGCATATATATGAAATATAATGAAGTTAACATACATCCCTTCCCCTTCCCCCCAATATGGTAAACATAAGAATAAGATGGCCCCAGTCCCTGGCTGCTCTGCTATTCCTGCCGCTGGTAGCACCCACGGTTACGGCGGCTATGAATCTCCGGCAGAGATCCAGCTACCAACCCCCATGATCTCTGAACCTGAAAAAATATAACGCCCGCACCAACCAATGAAAAGTTGATTAAGCTAGAAGGTACTCAATAAGTTGAGCTGGGATGTGATAAGACTATCAAAAGTCCAAAGAGAGGTATTGAGAGAGAGAGGGTTTGAGGGGCTGGACATGATAGTTTTAAATTCGAGCAACATATCCTAATATCGAAAGGGCGATCACTTGTGCCAGCAAGGTATCGGGTTTCTCTTCAACAACATTGTGAAGATTGCAAGCGTTTCGAGTCAAGTAGCGTACCTTATACTCAGAATCACTAAACAGTATTTGCTGAAGGTGATACAGGCATACGTCGCGCACTTGAAATGTACAGACGATGAAGTGGAGTCTATCTATTCAAATGCTATGCATGTCTCAAAATCACTCCCTACGTAATGGGGCTGCTACCCGCGACTGGGCCAATGGCGAACTGAGAGTGGAGCAATTCAGATTTTTATAGTGGTACCAAAGTGGCCAACGATTGGTAGACTTCATAGAGAAGGATGCTCTTTGCAATGAACACCTTTTTCAAAATAATTTCGTCCGGATAATGAACCTGGCTGCACCCCGAAAGGCGAGAAAGATTTCACCATGATATTATATAATTATTAGGTTTATGTTATAAAATGGTTGGAAAACAATAAAATGTTAATAAACTGTTTTTTTATTTTCTGTATATTGTCCTTTGGCGTGTCAAATCAGTGTTTTTATTTTTTTTAAGTGATAACGTATTGGTAAATAATGAACATAGGTTCGATAACAATAAGCAGAGATAGGTTCTCAACGGCCACATATGGAATGCTAAATATTTGACATGCGTGGGTATTTGTGTGGGTATATCCAAATATATTTTTGTACTTGCATTTGAATACCCCTTATGAGGATGTCTACCAAAAGAACACAATTGTAAGTTTATTGTGTAGGTAGTCAATTTAAATAGGAATACCTATGCTTTGCGTAGGATCAAAAACGTCGTGCACAGTCTTTGTTTCGGGACTTGGCGGTACACGTGTCAAAATGTTCAATAGGTTTAATGGCTTGATAGTCAAAATAGACAATCGTTAAACAACCTACACAACAAATAGGCCACTAGCAGGTACTTCCTGGTTCAGACTGTCAGATATAAAGACCTCATCTCCTGAAAATAGTTTTGACACATCAGCATGCGGTACTAAACCCAAATATTTAAAGCGTAACTACCTCAAAGTTTTCCCAAAGTGTGACAAATAGTTGACGTGTCATGTGGGACCAACTTGTGGACTACGGAACCCTCTTCAAGAGTTTGTTCTATTGTACGGGGACTATTTGTAGTAAGATGAGTTATGTTATACAAACTTTTTGGCAACTTGTCCAAATTTTGAACGTGTATTTGGAAAAACGCGTTCTGTGCTCATAAAATAATTACAGCGAATTAAATATAGTAAATGGGAAGATGACCAGAGAGAGAGTGAGAGACAGAGCAAGAGGCTGCAAAAACGTTATTTAATTTGGAAACAATTTTTATTTATCAGCAAAAATGTGAAAATATACTTCCTCCACCCTTATTTCCGAAGTTTATAAGTCGAGAAATCTGTTTCCTAACATGATTAAAAATAAAAAGTATTTTTCCCCGCCATTTTATTTACACAAAAAAAATATTAGGTATTATTAAATACCTAATATTTTTTTTGTGTATTTTTGTTAAAAAAAATGTAATAAATGAATGATATTCACATAAGACGTGCTTTAAACGGCATTGCATTCTGTATCAGGGGACTTAGTACGGGTTTTGATAGTTTTAGAAACTATATGAAGTTTCGTTTCCATCCAATACATTTACTGACAGCGTCCTTAGTTTTCTTCTCGTTTTCGCTAGGGGCGCTGCAAGTAAATGTATGGAACGAAACGAAACTTCATATAGTTTCGTAAACTATCAAAACCCGTACTAAGCCCCCAGTAGCCGATTGCTGTTTACGAGGCTCGGCACTGCCATGAGCGGCCAAGATACACTAGTTTAAAGGCAATATACATGCTCTACTAAGGACTCAATAAGTGGAGCTGAGGCCTTACCACGAGCTCTTATAGCGATTCAGTTTAAAAACTATTCGGTACAAAATATCGGTTCGTCGTTGACATACGTCATCATTGAATAACTTTAATCGTAGATGTTTATAGACCTTCTGTTTGTACTAATATTTATTCTGTGCTTCTGCTACTGTGCCTTAAAATATAGATGCGGTCATCACGGAACCGATATTTTGTACTGAATAGTTTTTGAACTGAGTCGCTATAAGAGCTCATGGTAAGGCCTCTGTTCTGCTCCTCTGTTAAGAGTAGTTAGGTTAGACCTCTGTTCAATACCTTCATTATTTTGATCAAAGATCATGCAGTATTAAAGTATTAATAATTAAATGGCTGTCCATAGACCGTCGCCCGCGACTTTTTCCGCGTACAAGTAGTAGGTACATGAGGTGTACATAGATAGATAGATGCCAACCCAGTAGCGGTTCAGAAGTTTTTGCGTGATTTGAGAACAGATAGACAGACAAGAATTATAAAACTGGTCGATTCCTATTTTGTTATTATTTTGTACGTATCCCCGTTCCAGTAAATTAAAATGTACAGGCTTTTCGACTTTTACAGTTGTATCGTAGTAAAGTACACTACTTCGTATATACTAGGTTTAATTAGTATTTTCATTTTTCAGGCACGATTATTATAAATTATGACTAAAATAAATAAAAGAAATAAAATGGCTGGTCAGAGACTATTTATTATTATTATTCATCAAAATATTTTTAATTAATTTCACGCACGAGAGGTAGATAACATTTTATCTACCATTATAACTATGGCATCGTTTTACATAATATATATTATTCAGCAATAAACCCTTGACTTCGAGCATAAGCATTGCATGCGTAATAATTAGTTCGGACTCTATATCTTCATAACTTTAGTTAGTTACGCGTCTAATTTTTAGTCAACTTTAAAAAAAAGTTGTTCTCAATTCGTCTGTATGTTTGTTTTGTATGTTTGTTACGTGATTACTCAGACTCCACAAATTATGCATTGATTTTGATGATTCCTTTTTTGTTTGGTTAGGTCATACTTCAGAGGTGGTCCCATATTTATGTTCTGCGATACCTACTCGCCGGTCTTTGTGCGCCGGCTTTTCACATAGAGTGACGCCGTGAGACAGGTTGAGCAACAAAGCCGATATGGTTTTTGAACGAAGATATTGTATTTCTCTTGAGATGTTGGGCAATATTTCGATACCATGATGAGAGGTTGTTGCTCAACATTAAAATTTGTCACTTGTTAAACACTTCCACCATCGTAAATAATAATATAATAAAGCCATTAGCCGATGTGAATTTTTTTTGGAAAATTTCCGGGAATATAAGATTTTTAAATAATTTGTTATTTAAATCAAGTACGGTGCCTATTTGCAAACGAAAGAAGAAACAATTTGAACAGTTTCCCTTTCACAAAATGAAAGCTACTGAAAGTAAAAATACCTCAACAGCTCCGAAATATTTACTTAACAATAATTATGGAGCAATTAGAACTTTGTTAAATGATTCCACTTGGTGAGTTCTTCAACTAATTTACTAAAGGGTTTCAAAGAAAACATTAATTGAAGTGTACCGTACCGAGACTTGACAATGCTTTAGGCTTTTAGAAATTACTATTTGGCGTTTAAATTCAGATCTAGATTTTGTGTGAATTTAGTGTCTCTGTTATTTATTACACCTATAGCGCCCGCAAATTAAACGTAATAATTATATTACTAAGACCTAATTAGTCTGCTGTTTGTAATATGACCGTGTTGTCCTGGTGGAGGGTACACCAACTTTAAATCCGAAAGTCGTGGGTTCAATGTTTACGCATATGGCAGCGCTATCTGCAGGTAGGAATTGAATATATATACAGGGTGTAAAAGGACAGCTCCCGAATACTGAAGGTAGCGGTAAAGCTACCTATATCATAGTCAATATAAAATAGCGCGAGTTCACAGAGCGCACTGGCTGCGCAAGTTCAAAGCTCCTGGTCAGCTGATCGACCCGTAGCGCCAATATTTCGTATGTGGTTTTACTGATGGAAATTAGGTTTTTGTGTTCCTTTTATGATGTTTTATTGATATTTAAAGAAACTACGAAAAAAGCGGCCTAGAAGTGAGCATTTTTTTCTCGCTTTTTTTCAGCTTAAATATTTTCAGAAGCATGGTCTGAATGCACTGTTTCAGTTTCCGGGAGTAGTCTTTTTATGCCCTGTATGTCATGCTACTTTTTATTCTGGTATCACGTGAGGAAAGCCGCGAGTGGACCCTAGTGAAGGTAACAGTATGCATTAGGTACAAGAGTTTAAAGATATCCAGTTATCTGTCTTTTACAAGATTATCCACCGCCTCTTTCGTACCCCATAAAGAAAGACACCCTTCAAAAGGCTATTAAAACCCAGAACACCCGAAACCTTAATAAAACGATCCAGAAAACCTCCAAACTTTTACACTCTATCAAACAAAGTCGATTCATGTACCGTCATAGCCTACACAGTATAGCTAACACTTATTATATCAAATATTCGTATAAAATAATATAAACTAGTGCATAGAAATGCATCTCCGGTTGTCACCCGTGTGCTAGAAAATTAGTAGATACCCTACCCCTGACGCGACAGGCAGTACTGCCTTCCCATTCTGCGTAAATTTTAAAGCGACGCGAGTATACTATCAGTGTCTGTTCGTCATTTTACATTGACAAATATTGAGTCAAAATAACTTATCTTTGTTGTTTAAGAATGATTTTCCAATATTATTGAGTCTTTGAATTTTCGCCAACTGTATTTCACTAAAAGATCAGACCGGATCAAATATTAATGTGAAAGCTGCCTAAATATTTAACGGATCCCTTAGGAACATCAAAAGTTCATTGGATCTAATCTATCAGTAACTACTCATTTTACTGACAATTTATCTAATGTTGTCATGCTCCTTGTAGCTTACACTAGTTACGTCATTTTAAATCTATGTCATAATAATAGCAAGGTTAGCAGTTACAGTCATTGGAAAAAAGTTTATTAATTCATTAGTTTTATTTGAACAGACCGGCAAAGTGTGCACTAAGTAAGTGATAAATTTTGTTTATTCGTCTTCACTATAATTTTTACCTCTTGGGGGAGTTTCACTTCTACGGTACATTAGATTTAGCAGGCATTCAGCAGAGTCACAGTATAAGTAATAGTAAGAAGACGCGTACGCTAAAATATTCCGTATCACAGGGGCTGTCAGACCGTCGTCACATGGAGCATAATATCCTATGAGTTAATAGGGATGTGATAATACTCCGAAAAAGAGGACACCCAATCCTCCTACTGAAAATAATTATATAATTTTTAACTGAAAAAAACAACGGATATATTTTATAGCTATAAAAAGCAAGAACTTATGACACACACTACTACGAAAATCTAGGTTCAATAAATAATAACACTTACAATAGCATAATACCCAACTATCACATACATAGTTCTGGTCCCACACTAAGATTCCCTGTATTGTAGGAATCGGGAACTACGAGTACCATGGTAATACAATACCCAGACCCGGAACAAAATATTTGAAGATCATGCAAACATATTATTACGCTGTCATGTAAACTTTACATAATAATTTTCGTGGATACAATTTTACTGTTAGGTATTTTCCGAGTTATCGAAGTAATTCATCATAGACATCCCTATTCCCTACTCGTAGGTACTACCTATTACAATATGAATGTTCTTTGTGTACGCCATGTAACGCTTTCCATAACAATGTTATGTTACTCTGGTTTTTGATTTGAGTCAATCTTTTCTGCGTGCCTGAATCTGTTACAATATTATGCTTGAGCGAGTTGATGTAATTGTAGCATAAAGCTCTCATGCCGCCTGGCAGGTTGATGGATTGCATTGTTAATAAAATTTGAGTTTTTTTTTTAGTGTAGTTCCAACTATGTTATATTTAAAAAAGTAGATCAAGAAATGGTCATATTATTCAAGGCATTACTCAATTTATTAAATTTTAAAGGTTCTTTATTACATAATGTAGGTATCATAGTACAAATTCCAGTGTATGTATCCTAGAACTTGACAACAATATTTTGGATGAAGCTACTTTTTTCAAGTCTCTCTTTCAAGAATCTGTGTAATTTTAAGTAATTTAGGACCTAGTTTGACATTGATTTTTATGATTGATTGACTACTTAACTTTTTTGTAGCTTCAGTCCTTATTCTAAGCCTTTTTTATTTATGCGCGTTTTTTATATAATGTGACTTATAATATTAAAATTGCAGCGCCCTACAGGGTACATGTACTTTCATAAGCTACTCTTAGAGCTAAGCTATAAATTATGTACATGTTGACAATTAATAAACAATTAAGTAAGTAAGATTTATTAAAACTTATAAAATTAAAAATGAATAGGAATTTCAAAGTGGTACATAGGAAAGAAGGTACCTAATATAAGATTTTATAATTAAGTATAAGAGCATGTAAGCTTTGCAAAGCGTTACATTTGAGACAAGATTTAAATTATTTAACAAATATCGCCAAAGGACAAACTGAAGGCATTACTGAATAGAAACAAAGATATGGGTTCAAGTTCCACTGGATCGGAATACACAGCTAACTAATCTAAGTTTTCAAGTGAATAGTAAGATTAGAATTTAATAAAAAAAAAACAAATTTAAATTTTTGATCCACTTTAGTATAAACCCACTTGACATAAAATAAAACAAACACATTGAAGGCAGAAACCGAGCTAGACCTAAAAGTACCATGCTTACAAATATTTCACCATTTAAAATTATAAGGTAAAACAAACATAAATTTTTCAACAAAAATAAAATGAACAAAGCTCGCCCATCATTTTAGGATGTAAACTTCATAAACAAGTAGTACCTACGCTGAGCCTACAATAACACGCGTGTTGGGGCTGTGTAATGTGTTGTAACAAAGAAATCTGCAAAACATCGTTTTCCGGAACGTTTGGTGGCAGCCCTGACCCTTGTCACACTGTTTTATTACAGAATGTATAGTGGGGACAGTCACCGACATGTTACACTTCATTTAAATTCAATGTTTAATATTAATATAAAATAATTACGAGCACAAAATGCACAAGACATAACAATCAATGTCGATGGCAACAAAGTGGTAGAAATTTCGGAAGCAGAATAATGATGATTTCGGATGCAAAACTTCGGATAGCAGATTCAGGTACCGTTGTTAAATGAATGTCGTGCAATTTTCGATCTAAAACATATGTAAGTATTTTATTCTTTGTTTTCAAACTCGGCTATAAATATATTATGTCGATTCAAACTAGTTTTATGATGAGATTTGTTGATTCAATTATTGTTCTCTATCAAACCGGCCAGTGCGTTCATAATATTCACTTACGTACTAATGAGTAGGTAAATAATTCCATTTCAATAGTAGGTATAAGAAATAGCTAAAGATAATTCTTATGTTGCCGACTGTACACTGTAGTTTTATCTCATGAGGCCTAGATGGATGTGACGGACTGTCATCAGGCACCATTCCGCACCGTTCCGCACTATTCCAGCGAATTACAAATTCATTTTACGGCGGGTTCAAGGAAATGACCCACTGGGACGGCCGAGTGTGTGACTCTCTGTTGTTTGGCGAAATGTAGGTTAGGTTTGTGTTAAATGGTGTACTTTTCAGAAGTATCACGATTATAGAAGGGTGGGAGAAATAGTTTCCTAAAGCTAAGTTATCTTCCAACGATAACGTAGCGATGGCCGTAATAAAAGGTGTTTCCACTTTGCTCTACAAAGGAACCCCGGAACACAGTTCACTTTTACTTATTGAACGAGCGAAGTGAGTTTTTTGAGTTAACTTGAATTAATTAGCGTTTGTATGTATTGGTTTGTTTATATGTGTTAGGCTGAGCATAACTTTTGAACTGTTTATGTGATATTCAAGAAATAGTGTTAGTACAATTTGTAGGTAAGGTTATAAGCTACATCGGTCAGTTGTTGAGATATTGAGGTCTAAGAGGGGATTCAAAAACAATTGAGATAATCAGATCATGTGGGGTGTCATATAATAGGGCTTTTGTAGGAAATTTTAAATATATTTTTAACTGTGTTTTATAACTGAGGTTAGGTAGGTTTCCTACATCGCGTGTATTCGCGATGTCTCAGTTCGGGGCGCACCACTAGTTTATATTACGGCCGTCATATACCGGTCGCCACGAGAAGGTAACAGTTATTGTTTGTGAAAATAAGGTAGTTAAGCTTTTAAACCACAGCTTCAGCAGGCGACCAAGAACAAACTAGTAAAACGAATAAATGAAAAACCAAAACATTCGCAAACACGATGACGCTAGTATTTCAATAAAGGTCTCCTCCATGCACTCGACACGAGTCGCAATAAGTGTCGCTCGCGACGTGTTGCAACAAATGACCCAGCGGGCTATCGCAGGGTGTGTCATATGAAACCGTTATACGAGAGATGGATGAGGGGTTAATGAACACCTGAGGAATGGCCAATAAGTAATTTGGTACAAACTATGCTGCATACTTGTTGCTTAGATAGAATCTTACAGAGCGTACCCTGCATTCTTTGTACACTAAATGTTCTTTCTTTTTTTTATTTACTAGTAATGTCGCAGAGTACCAAGAACTACTCAATAAGGCCCAATAGAGCTGAACCGTCCTCACAAGTTTTGGCATGATTTAAAAGTTCTGTGGTTGCTTCGTTGAATTATGTAATTTTTACGTTCCCATTAACTAAAATTTGAGACAGCTATTCTTTAGTACTAATATTGTATTCAAAAGTTGCACTGTTAGCATTGCTATTACGTTTTACGAAACAACTGACTACCTATGGTAAAATCAGCGATGACCAACATTTTTTTGAGGGCCCTTATACATGTAATATAATTTGCATGTTTTTGCGACGCCACTGGTTCATGACCTGCGGTAAACGTGCTCCAACTAATGATTATACTGAAGCATAATATACTTGTTACCCAGTGTGGTACACGTTCATAGTTTAAAATGTAGGTCTCATTAAAATGAATTAGTCAAACTACCGATTCTCACTAACATCCATAAACTAAATCGAGGTAAATCAGCTGCATTTAATATCTATGTGAATGTGACTCCTATTTCATTCGTAATATATGAATCACGCACCTATAAACTGAACCTAATAACTTCGGTTTTCCCAAACCTATTCGACTTTTATCTCTAGAGAGTTTTATCTCGGAAGAGAATTTCACATAAATTCTCTCCACACATTTAATTTGAAGTCGGGCCGGCATCTGATCGCACCAAATATGCTTGGGTTGAACCTCATCTATCACTATTGCGCCCGTATTAAATCTTCGCACTTCAGTGCTGTTGTTTATTTTACAAACAGAGACTGCCTAAATATATGACAGAACTTTAGTGCACTCTGCATATAGTGCAAATCATGCATTGGATATTAGTTATAGTGCTGTATTATTAAATTTATTGGAAAGAGTCTTCTAACGTAGTTTTGTATAAATTATTTTATGCTCTATGTTTTATTGAACACAATGATCGACTCAATAGATAATCCAGACAGAAAATAATTTGTTGCACAAGGCAAAAAACAAGTACATAATATAGGCGAAATTAATGCCAATTAGTATTTTCTTCCGTATAGTATTTGTGTAATGTAGAATATTTATGAATTATATTTTTGCTTTAGGCACACTGCTATTGTCTGTATTTACAGTTGTAAAATTACAAGACTTACGAAAATTAATCAAATCAAATTCCAATTTTAAAAAGTTGTACTGAGAATCAAATGATTATTGATCAGCTCACATTTAAACCATGAAAATCCATGAGCGTGGTGCTGAAAAGTGAAGTTCGACCCTTACTTGCCGTCCGATCCAATTCGGAATCACCATTTTTAGCGAAAATCCAATTCTAGTATATCTCTGTATCGAGTAACCGTCTGCTATTAAAAGGTATTTATTTATTGTGGCGTTTCCTGGAGGGCCTGATAGCGAACAAAAATAAATACCCATTCACTAGAGTATTTATTTACAAACATGATCTTCTAATAATAAAGATCCGTTCCTGAGAGACGTCTACAAAGATCTGATTTTGATCAAACGCCTTTAACATTAATTAAAGTATTCTTTACACGATGTAAAAATGTTGCCAGCTCTAAAGCAGCCATAAGTTTGAAATTGCTGGTCTAGGAATTAGGACATCTGATTGCAGTCATCTTTATTTTGACGGGATGCAACATTTGCTTTAATGCTTTAAACTTAAAACACGATTAAATTTGGCATCGTGTGGGAAAGCTAAAGGTAATCAAATTCCATCGTGAAAACGTACTTCTTTCATGGAAATTAAAGTATCTGATGAAAATTTAGATGATTGCAAACGATCTCTACAAAAGGATATCGTACTATAAAATGTCTTTCTGTCTTATGTTATTAATTAGGTATTTCTGAATGTCTTTTTTGGTGGAGGTGGGGCCCTTAAAAGATAATGTGACCGTTGATGTAATGAGGGGTTTTCACGGCCGTTTCAAATCATGCTTTCAGCGTTGAAAATAGATGGCGCTGCTCTGTAACTTAGCTGTCAAGTGTCAAAATAAAGTGAAATGTCAACATCAACAACGTAGAAATAATTTTCGTTTCGTGGTATTTTTTTTGCCTGCTTACAAAAACACCACGAAATCACTAGCGCAAACTCAAGAAGCAAACAAACAGAATATCATGATTAGCTACAGACTAGTTAGATAATAGCTTAGTAAAGCGTGCATCACAGATAATACATTTGACAGTTTTCACAGAGCTAGAGTGGAGTCCGCGCCATCTATCGAACGAATTTGAACTACTATTTTTTTCGAAGATGAAAAGCCCTCATTGTCATATAAATGTGAGTGTATTTTATGCTTAGTAAAAAATATTTTTGCATAAAATCAAAGACTTATTAAGCAATAGGTAATGTTAAACAAATGGAGCCTCGTTAATAACCGATCATTCGTGTAGCGAAAGTCACACGGAAGACTTTTAATGAATTTCCCTCCGTTTAAATTATTTTTTTACTTTTTATACAAATTGCTCGCAAATTAAAAATGTTCCTTTCCTCGGACACAATTTTCATGGATCTTTTTAGGGTTCCGTAACCCTAGGGGACATCGGGACTTTGCTCTCGTTCAGTTAGCTAAAATAGTTATAAAAATAGTTTATTATAACTTTGCATTTAAAAAACCGACTTCCGCCATTGTATTCGACTAAATATTTGGATGAAAAAAAAATGATGAAAGAACCATAGTGGTGAAAGGATTATGATACTTTCTGAATGCAAATGCTTGGTTTGTTGCTGAAAATATCAAAATCGGCATATGTATGCCTACAATATTTGAGGAGTTCCCTCAATTCCTCATGGATTACATCATCAGAACTGGATTCTGAAAAAAATGGGACCAATCTGGAAGTATATCTATTCAAATAAAAAAAGAATTTTCCAAATCGGTTCATACACGCTGGAGGTACGAGGTAACAAAGATAAAAAAAAAATAATACAACCGAACCTTCTTCTTTTTGTGAAGTTGGTTAAAAATAGTCCTAACCCTGTGGCTAGAATTATTTTTATGAACTATTTTCAAAATAAATAACAAAATAATACAAGTTCTTGCTGTGTAGAACTGTATTATTTTTGTGGGTATTGTAAAATTATGTGTTTTTTTTAACATAATTAAAGGCATGCGAAATAACTTTACAAAGAGCTTCCTTATTCAGAATGATAAAAATGTATTTTTTAAATCATGAATTCAACGGAAAATTTACGATATTGACACGTTTTCTGATATTAAAATATACACATACATAAATATAACACCCAACAGTCACATACATAAATACATAGTCCTGATCCCACCCTAGGGTTTCCTGTGTTGTGGGTATCAAGAAACTAAATATAGCACCACAACACACCCGAATCAAATATTTGCAGTTCATGCAAGCATTTGTCCCACAGCAGGAATCGAACCTCTTGCGTCTCAGCCGGCTACTTGCCCACCACGCCACGGGAGCTATTAATATAAGGGGATATAATTATGCAGCTAACCACACGAAGAATTTAGCTTTTTACCAACGAACACTTTCCATTGTACAGAGCACTTTATGCGAGAGTCCAACTCTAACTTAGCCGAATTTATTTTCAATTTATAGCAATTCTAGCGGACGAATTAATTTCAAAAACATTTTGCAAAATTAATATTATTTCTCAAATTAATGGATGGATTCGCAAATGGGATGATAAAATGGTATGGGCAATGAACGATTCAAATGATTTCTTATTTTTTATTTTTATGCATTTGCAACTTTGCCTCTCCCATAAATCAAATCAGAACACAATAAGAAAACACTATCTAGTTGTAGTTTCGTTATTTTAATCAATTTTGTAGCGAGGTTTTGTTTTTATTTTAAATATCAGACCATTTATGATTTGATTGTTTCTTATTAAAACAGTTATTTTTATAATTTCTGCAGACTTCTAAGTATAGATAGCTAATGGGGTGGTAGGTTTTTTAAATGTACTTATAGAGATTATTACTTTGACTTTGAGATTATAACTTCAATTTGTCCATACTTTATGATTAAACCTGGTCACTGATCTAATGCAGTATGACTAAGAAACAACCTGTGCGTAACACGAGGAACTTATTGAGGTAATGGTTAATTCAATGTTTCAACTTTGTAGACTTTGTTTCGTAATTTACAATGTTAAGCATATCGCGAAATCCCAAGTCATTACTATTTGCATCTTCAATTCATAACATACCTGAGGTAAGTATGGTTGAATACCTGAGGTGCATCAGCTTGTCGATGTCCACTGCTGGACGAGGCCTCCCATAAATTTCAAAGGGAGGATTTGTTACCACGCTTGGCAGTAAGATTGGTGATAGCAGTTTTGGTGCTGTGTACTCAGGTCGATAGGCCCATCCCCTGGCATCGCTTAGTCTGTTTTTAGGACATCCACTGGAGGAGACAGAAAGGTTTATTCTAAAGGCAGACACAGCACAGCCAAGATAAAGCTCTGTGTGCGGCCAAAATGTCACGTAACAAAAAGAGGTACGAACACAGACCAAGCAGTCATGAATACAATACACTGAGGTCAAAAAGACCGCACGAAAACAGAATTCGAGATGCATGGAAGGGTTATTCCTCTGGCAATTGAAACCTTTTTTGTGACCGCAAGCGTCCCCTTTGAGCTGTGTCCTGACGTGCGCCGGAAATACGTCATTTCCCGGAAAACAATAGAATGACTTTTTATACAAAACCTGGATGTGGGATGTGTTAGTTTTTCAAATACTGTTGATAACAATGTTTGAAACATGAACAAAATTGAAAAAATACCAAAAAACAAAAGGTTGCACCGTTTGTTGTATTAACGAACAGTTATTAGTTGGGCTGTATCATTTAACACCAATAAATTCAATTTATAATAAAACATAGGGTGAATTCATTTAATTCTGTGACTCACCTAATTCAACTAATAATATAGTTTAATTCATTACTCAAATGCGTTTGTCACGAAGTTAGATGAGTTCACCATACTGTGTAACTTTGGTTCATAATTCATGGGTGAATTGACATTTGTATGTATTCTGTCCCAAAACAGCGTAGATATTTTATACATAAACCTGCCGAAAGCCATGGAAATGGCATAGCTTACATACATACACACATACAAACGCCGATTCTTCCAACTTTACTTGGAGAACTCGCTTCGCTCGTTCAAATATAATTATGTTAAGGACTTTGGTTGAAAATTTTAAAACAATTTTCAGTTTTATTATTGACTTGGTAGAGTTTAAGATTAAGCAAAATAAACCTTTAGGATACTTCACCTAATACCACAATGCTGAAATTTGACTTGTAGCTTTTGTGTCACAACTACAGGTAACACAGTCCAAGATTTGGAGGTGCATTACCCTATAAAATTTAAACTAAATTAACCTTCTTTGTTGATGTCCCATTTATAGGAATTTGAATAACGTTGTAGTTCAGAGAGTTCTCAAATTGATTGCAAAATTTTGTACAGAATAGACAGACAAGAAAGCGCGTACTAGTACGAGTACCTAAGCGAGTTAATATCTTCTTCTCTTCATAAGCCAGTAGATTATACACTGCTGGATGAGGCCTTGTCATAGCATGCATAGTGTGCAATGGGGGGATTTGCCGTAATCACCACGCTTGGCAGGCGGATTGGTTATCGCAGTTTGGTGTTAAGTATTTAGGTATTTAGTCGCCTTTTACGACATCTGCAGGAGGATTTGGAGAAGTCCTATTTTTTATTTTAAGTTCAAACTTACTTAAAAGACAATTACAATTGTGATTGTTGTTGTGTGTTATGTGTAATTTTTTTCGGTTGAGAGCAAAGTTTTACGATTTTAGAAGTCAAAAACGTCATGTTTATCATGAGTTTGCTTAAAATCAAGTCAGAGAATCATAATGTTTTTATGCCCCACAACACAAATTGCTCCTTTAAAGAGATTGAACTCATCTCAATTAAAACTTATCACTTCATCTGTTAAAATAATTTATTCCCTGGAAATTGTCTCGAGATCTTAAATCTTGTTACTGCGCAATAAAATGTCTGCATATCTCATAAATATTTAGCACCGACGGCAACCCGGAAGTATATTTACTAAGATAAGTATCCACTGGGTTTCTGCTAAGATTTTCAAAGTTAAAAGTACTGCTTATTAACTAAACCGAGAAGTTGATCAATGTTCATTCTGAGACTAAATTTCGAACTCAAAAAGTGCAATTTCTATTGAATAGAATATTCTTTATTGCACAAAAAACATATCATGTACATTGCTAGGATGAATTCTATGCTTTAAGGGTATGAATGAAATCGTTGGACTGCGAAATGAATAATATACGGACATTTAAATGAATAGGAGACGGACGGAACTTTGACTTGACAACTGCTGGCGTTGCATTATAAACGTGCTAAGAATTTAACGCTATCCTAATAGACAGAACTAAATCTACCTTGACGTTATTACTAATAATACAACAGACTTACGTTGGTATATCCTTGTAGATGGTCTTATCTTCATCCCCTATCCCTATCCTTGTAGCTTAATGTTTATACATGACCAACGCTTGTTCATTCATCAGTTCTTCAAATTCAATCTGACCTAATTCTCTAAGATCTACCGTATTGCAAGACTATAAGCTCTCGACTAATTAAATAAGTAGATTAGGTACTGGCAGCACAAGGAAGGGAAAACAAAAACTATAACATCCCCTCTCGGTCATTATACGAGACACAAATCGAGTTTTTCTCGTGACAGAGTCGGTTCACGCGAGACAGTTGGCAGGGGCCCAAATCCTGACGCCGAATTTGTGTGGTCTAAGGGAGGGTTCTGATTTGGTGTGTAAGGTATGAAAGGTTTGTGGTAGAATCAGCAGTTGAGCAGTAAGAAGCTTTCTTTGGTTAAAATGGTTAAAACCTGGCTTGTCCTAGACACCACTACTTTTAATGACTACTTTACCGTAATTATCTTTATTATCATCATCAGTCTTTCAAAGTCCACTGCTAGACATAAGCCTCCGCATAGAATGCCATGACGAACGGTCTCGGGTCGCCTTCATCCACCGATTTCATGCGACTTTTATAATATTTTTGGTCCATCGAGAGGTCTTCCTACACTGCATAGTCCTGTGCATGGTCGGCTCTCGAGAACCTTTAATTCCCCAACGGTTATCAGTTCTGCGAGGTATCTGGCCAGCCCTTTGCCATTTCAACTAAAGACATAGAACACGACATAAAATATAATAAAACCGGCCAAGTGCAAGTTGACTCGCGCACGAAGGGTTCCGTACCATTACCTATAAAAACAGCAAAAAATCACGTTTGTTGTATGGAAACCCCCTTAAATATTTATGTTATTCTGTTTATGTGTTGTTATAGCGGCAACAGAAATACATCATCTGTGAAAATTTCAATTGTCTAACTATCACGGTTCATGAGATACAGCCTGGTGACAGACGGATGGACGGACTGACGGACAGCGGAGCCTTAGTTATAGGGTCCGTTTTACCCTTTGGTTACAGAACCCTAAAAATTTGATTTACATACTTACATCATCATCCTGAAATGCATATTTATGATTCAGAAATGTTTTATCGATGAGAAAACTCTTACTTCTTATCTCTTGCACCACGTCACCGGCAAAGAATTTATTATTAAGTGTTCCAACAGTGGTGGTTCCGTTCTGTATTTACGCGCGCACTAATATCTGGCAGCAGTCCTAACTGGTCCCCTCGAGCCAGCCCAGTCTTCTTCCTCTATTGACACTAGCCTAGTATAATAACATACTCTGTTACAGATAATCCGATTGGATAATGCGTTTATGTAACTTTCTATTTCATATTGTGTACTACTAACACTACTATCATAATTTAGAATTCATGGTTCTAAGACCCGGAGGTCTAAACATGCAAAATACTAGGTACTACTAGGCAAGCAAACAAGCATGCGGTTCATCTGATGGAAAGTAGTTACCGTAGTCTATGGACACCTGCAACACCAGAGGCATCACGCGCTCGCTGCCAACCCTGAGACATAAAGATGAAAAGTCTCATGTGCCTGTAATATCATCGGCACCCGTACCCTTCAAACCGAAACACAGCAATGCGAGCACTGCTTGGCGGCAGAAAATGGTACAGTGGTACTATTTCCCCGGACAACCTCTTTCACAAGAAGTTTTAATACAAACAAGCTGCTCCCATACAAAGATTAAGAAATTAATAATTTGACCTATTAATTGTTCTCATAAAGTAGGTATTTTGATAAGTCTTTCAATTCACGAGACAACTCCAAGTTACCCCAAACAAAACAACTGAAATATCTACTCAGCGACGCCCCATGCATACTAAAACCGTATCTGTTCCATACCAGGTATTTTATACTCTCTGTTATCGTATTATACTTCGAGATAACAGTTATCGTCGCTTCAACTTGAATGGACCAATTGGACTCTTATGAGGAAAAGTTTTTAGGAGTTCACGTTATGGTAGTGAAGTATTTTTGATCAGCGGAAAGTGAATGATACTTTTCCGTATCCGTGATTTTGAAGTCGTATTTAAAAAGAAAACTTTTGGAGCATGCATGACAAATAATATAAGTAGAATCTCTAAATTTCAATGCTTGGATTCCATTCTCAAATCGGGATTAAATTCTACATAACAAACACAATGATTTTGTAATAAGCATCGATATTGTTTGCATGTGTAAAATCATTCGCAACTCAAAGTTTGGCCTCTCACTTTGGACCCCAGCTGGGTTTACCATGAGCTTTTATAGCGATTCAGTTCATAAACTATTCATTACAAAATATCGATTCTGTGATGTCCGCAACTATATTTAAAAGGCACCGGTATTTTTTACTGAATAGTTTTTGAACTGAATCGCTATAAGAACTCATGGTAACCCCCCAGATCTTCCAAGATCTGTGTTTTAGAGCCTAAGATATAAACAAACCAATCCCATTACCTTGTACATTGCTTAGTTAACTAATTACTTCGCTTTACCTTATAAAACTCGGGATGCAATAATACGGGTAGTATATTATCTGCGTGAAAATATTTGTATCTGTTTTCTCTTCGTAGTCAATGCACATCACTACTACGGAGGCATAGACAAGATAACAGTTAGTGCGCGAGGTATTAAGACCATAATCAGAGCAAATGAGTTCGAGAACTGTTGAGAAATTTTTGTGGTGTAGTTCTAAGAGTTATTTTAGAGTTTTGGTTCGAGTACCTATTAAAAGCTAATGTTTGATATTTTTGGTAGAGCATACCGCATGTTGAGAGGCAGCATTTTCTGCTAAGCACTAGGTAACCACAACCATACTTATTTCTGTTGCCAAGCAGTAGTGTGAGCATTGGTGTGTTCCAGTTTGACGGGTATGGGTGCCGGTGAAATTACAGGCACACGATCACACGAGACTTTTCACCTTTATATCTCAGGATAAAGAGCGCAGTGAATGCTATGTAGGGCATGTCCTAGGTGGACGTGACTTAAGAGGTATTGCATTTGTAATGGGCTGTGAAAAGCTAAGGGCCACAAGCATATTTCGTCAATAAAAAAAAAAAAATATTTAGTTTTTGTTTTAAATCGGTTACCAAATATTATAGAAATTATCTCTTTGTTTCAGGTAAGATGACCTCTGATTTCAAGAATTAAGTTACTACCTTACTACCACGGTATCTTCACGACATTATTACTTTGCCCTTTTAAGTATTTACCTACCTAAGCTTGTACTTAAATTCCTTAGTGGATAATTATGTCTCCACATGAATGTTATGTCTGGCTTTAGAGCTACACATTACATATTAAGTACCTAATAATAAGAAAAGGCAGAAAATTTCGGATACTTTTAATTTGCTAGCTTAAGTAGACTCGAAGACTAATTTTCAACAGTAGATTATTGCAGCGAGCGGAATTGACTTCTTGTTGCACTGAGACTTCTGTTGAGACTGAGACTTGTTGCGCGAGGGCTCTAAAAACAGGAGTGCAACAAGAAATCAGTCTGAGCTAAGTCCGCAATCTGAGGCCCAATTCTCTAATTTAAAAACACAATATAACCTCGTGTAAGTCGCACTGTCACGCATAGTTACTATTAAGTACATATTCTTCGCAAGAAACGCGAAGATTAAGTAATAGTTACTATACGTGACTGTGCGACTGACACGAGATTATATTGTGACTGGAATGTTCTCAGAATTGGGCCTCTGCTTTTCATTCAACTACAAGAATCCATTTAATTTTGTACAAATCTCTTACAAATCTGATTAATAAAAACTCTAAAATGTTTCGTTTGCGGATAGCGGTCAGCTATTTTTAATTTAATTTTATACCAGAACTTACTTTTTTTATATCTTTGTGTAATAAGTTAATTTCCTATAACTAGATGGCGCTGCAAAATATGCCCGAAACCTAGATCACACTGATGAAAACTCATGACGATTCTTTAGATAGAAGCGGGCGGTAATGGACTTTCATTCAAGATTCCTGCACTGTTTTTAAATATTTTCTGCTCAGTTTGTTATAAGTGCATAATTGCATATAAGTGCTGCTTTGTGCCCGTGTTTCACATGAAACACTGTGAAGTAACTTGTTGCTTGGAAGAAAAAGCAATAACAATGAGCATAAAAATCACTTTCAACCTAAAAGAAACAATACAATTTAAAAATGCAAGTTCTTAAACAATCCTTAAGAAATTCAAATTGAAAACGTTAGAATCGCCAGAACAATTAGCGTCAAAAATGTAAACCCCAAAACGGATCAAATTTAATTAAGAAAGATTCCAACAGTTGGGAAGTTGAATTCGTTACGGAATTAACGTTTAACGAGTGATTACATAGACTGGGGTATGCCGCAATTTGCGGCAGCCTTGGAACTCTTACGAAGTTCAAGCGCTATCGCACCGACTGCGAAGCTGTCAGAAAATTTCACAAAATTGACCAGTCAAATGAGCAACATTACAAGCTCTACTTGAAAGATGTCACTCCACTAAGGAATCTATTAGTACGAACAACGATCTAGTACGAAGGATATAAACCACAGGATCTAGCAGTAACTACTCCAGAATAAGACATTTACAACTAACTCGCTAGCGCTTGTTACTTGTGCTAAAGGTACCTACGGAACTCGATCATCGATCGATGAGAGTTAGAATTGTTTCGGAAATGGTGTGTTTTCTAAAAAAGTTTACTAATTTAATTAAGTTTGTTAATTTTATGGAAGCAGTTTATGGGGCTCTGGGCTCTACTAAAGATATTCTCTTGGAAGTTATTTGGATTCTCCTTGACTGGCCCTTTCCTCTGATTGCCGTATCCTTGGTTTTTAGACGTATTTTTGTCTAATATAGGCTGATAATTCAGAAAAAAACATAATTTTCAATTTTGTAGATTTATCAAAAATATAATTATGGTAATAAAGCTGACATCACTTGAGGTCTCTTCCTCACACGACCGCTTTGCTCTTAGGTTACTTAAATTGTTGAAATAATCTAACTAGCTAGAATCTTAAAAGAATATGCTTTCTGAATTTAATCGATAATTTATTTTGATTCCATTATTTATAGAGTAATTTGCGTCACAAAATTCGGCATAATTTCATAGCATCGAAAACTTTAACCTGGCTACCAAACCGAATTTATAGTAACACACTAAAAGTAAACAAATGTCTGTCACAAGCTGCAATTGTACCATTTTAGATATAGTGCTAGCGATATAGGTACACAAAATTATATAGAAATAAGATAATTATGGCGTTTACATTGATTTCCTTAAAACCTATTTCAGAAAGATCAAAGCGGAATACTACCTTCATAATGGTAGCCGAAAGGTCCAAGCTTCCTAGCATTAGACGCTTGTCCAATACACACAAAATCAAATCACCATCATGTAACCAAGGCCTCTTAATTAATAACCATTCGCGTGCGGGTTCGATTACTGACGAACAAAATTGGCATAGTTGGGAGTAGATAGAGCAAGTACAAGTTTGGTAACTTTCCAAAATGTATCCCTAATTGGGTTTACCGGGAAATACTTGCCTATTTTAGATTTAACTTCATAAAGGTAAGACGAGTGTTTTAGTAACAAAATCATTAAGCAAATGCTTCTACCTACGACCATGGATCAAATTAAATAGATAATGGACCTTATCGTTATCGGCCAGCAAAATCTTTTAGTAACTTATTTATACTGTAAAAATTGGCTCTTGGAAAAACAAAAGTCATCATGTTGTTGGACGGCTGTGCCCGTCTAATGATTATTTTCAATGGTTTAAAATTAGGGTCGGCTTGCTTAATCAATCTGACCGGTGCCTACTAAGTTTTTGATTCTTTCATCTCTCTGTAACCGTCATCTATAACGTACCAATTTTAAGTGTGATAGTGTGTTTATAACTGACTCAATCCTACCATAATAACTGAATTGTTACTATAGAACCACCACCCCTTCATTATCTGAATATATTTACCTAAATTCTTACAACTTACCCTTTTCAATTTAAGTATAAGCCTGTTTGGGTGCCTAGCTTTATGGGTAAGTGCCTAAGGCCTAGTTTTTAACGAGTTCTCGGTGGTTGGTTTGCTGTTTCCTTTGCTGAACAGCAGATAGCTTCCGAGTATCATGGCTGCTGTGACGACAGCATTCTAAGGTGAGGCTGAAAAACAGCGTGCTGAGCCCTCATCTTTTTCTCTAACAGTACCTTGTCTACCTACCTTTATCTGTAACATTACACTTGTACCTTTGTAACTAAGATAAGTATTAGTGTCAGTGAATAAATGCCCTTTTATTTTTTATATGAGAATAAAATGTGCTCAAGAGTTGCGGAATTGAAAATAACTCTGTCAAATACTAAAATCCATGTGAACAGTATCAAAATACAATAAAGTCCTTGCAACAGTCTTGAGTCCATCTAACACTAGTGTTCGTAGTTCATAAGGACAGCCCTCTTACAACTGAAGGACTCACTAAACTATTTGATCCCAAATCGCGCAGGTAGGTACAAGAGTACCTTGTTACAAGAGAGCTTGTTAGGTTGATTGTACAGACAATCCTTGATCCCAAAACCCGGGATCATTCACTATCTTCAAAGAAGTGCTCACGAATGTTAAATGAAAGAAGTGACAGGAATATAAATACCGACTACTGAGATAATGTATGCAAAATCATTGCAACATTTAAAAGAACTATACATGCATCACTTTGATGTTCATAATTTTCTTAAATCCAAATCCTGTACTTACTTATAAACTTGCGTTAAAGTTAGTTTAGTCGTTACAGTGTGATTAAATAACAAACAAACGTCCAAACTTACATATTATCCTATTTTATATTAAGGCGCAGACCCACCGCGACGCATGCTGATGTGCACAAGCACGCGGCGCATTTTAGCTGTGTGGATTTATTTTTTCGACAACGTGGGTCTCCGTTTCCACTGCAGTACACACTATACACAAATACTAACCCACGACTATGTACAGAGCTAGCGATGAGATACGCTTTGTGGAAGTAGCCGTTTACCACATGCACAGCGTGCATGGCGTTTGACAGCGTTGAGCTATGTAAGCGCCTATTCGAGAAAGCCACGCATGTATCAATGACGTCAGTTGATGCGTAGCGTGTCCGTGGGTTTCAGTGGAAACGATTACATACATCCTTTTGCAAAGCGAAGCTTAACACACGTGCGTAGCCTCTCCGTACGCCGCGGTGGGTCTACGCCTTGTACCACGGTGCCATGTGAGTGAACCCGCGGACGGATGCTATTGACGTATAAAAGAAAATAATTTATTCGCAATAAAAACCTTATCAGCTTAAGCTTACGCTTTTTAGCTTGAGGTTTGAGATAGCTCTGCCAATTTGTGGACTGTGTTCTTTATCACTTATTAATTTGACCCCAAAGGGCGGGGTATATTTGACCCCGGGTCGTTTGGAGCAAACATATTAAAGGGTCATTAAATATTTTGTGTATGAATTTTTAACTTTAGGGTTTGTTTGTTCGTTAAATTCTGATGTTTGTGTTATGTGGAATCTTTTTGTGAAAGACCGTAGCTAAATTAATAAGCGACTATGTAATTAGTATGTTTATTTTAATTAAAGCGGTTTATAGGAGTTATATAATCTGATGTGAGCATCGAAACCTTCGCTGGCCACAAAAGACATAAACATATTTTTTCTCAAACATGCTTGCATATTCATACAATATTTCTACCTTCAATAATACCTTCTTCGAGATAATAAGTCGACTTTGCCGGCCTAGGCCGAGTCAAGGCAACTATCAACATACATATCTGTGTCTTTGTGTGTAAATTTTAGTATGAAAATCTGTAGCCTCGGTGGAAGCAGTTTTCTTGTCAATGAATATCTGCGCACTGATTGAGAAAAGCACTATACAAGCCTTGGCCGCAATCAGGCGTAGATGGACTAACTATGGGCCTCGGCTGCGAACAAAATACATAACAAACCATAACAGTCACTTTAGTAGTCTTGATCTCACACTAGGACTCCCTGTGTGGTGGGTATCAGGAACTACGAGTACCATGGTTAACACCCAGACCCGGCACAAATATTTTCAGATCATACAAATATTTGTCCCGCAGCGGAAATCGAACCCGCAACTTAGCCGGCAACACGTCCAACGCGCCACAGAGGTCGTCAAAAAACATTTTCTATCGTTATCTCTTCCCGTACTAAAAAGTTTTCTAACCCGGTAGTACCTTTTCTAAATCAAAAGTTTAGTAAAAATCCAGATAAATGGTGAGTTATATTAAAAGGGGTGAACTACCCTCCGTTATCGCCCCGAGCCGGACGTTCAGGTGCTGTGTTTCAAGCTTCCGCCAATTGCAAGTTAAGCTGCTGGAGTTTTATCATTTTTGGTCCATCCTTTTCTCTCTTTGATCTTGCTTTAGAAACGTGCGACAGAATTGGATGCATTGTGTTAATGTTTTGAAATGTAAAAACTACTCGTGTTTTTTTATCGCTCAGACACGTACCGGTGTGTTGGCGAAAGCACCAACAGGACAAGTGCGAGCGAGATATGCGCCCTGAGGGTTCCGCCTTCCAATTACAGTAGCAAATGGCAATGAGGAATGCACAAAAGGGGATCATTTTGGCAGCCTTAGCGCTATCTGAATCTTATGAAACTTGAATAGGGAAAACTTTTTAACGTAAATATTACTCCTTTCAAGTTTCAAAAGATTTGAATAGCGTTAGCTGCCAAAATGATATCCATTGTTATGTTCCCCATTGCCATTTGCTAGTGTAATTGGGAGGCTGGTCCGTAAATTACAGTCACTGTTTTTACAAACTTCACCATCCTGTTTTAGGGGTAAAAAAGTAGAAATTCCTCAACACTAGATTCTTTAACTCCTTTATATGTGTTTGTGACATGAATCAAGAAAAAAGTCCAACAAAAGCCTTCTAGTAGGTATTTCAAATTTCAGAATCGTGAGGTCACTGGGTGTTCTCAAAAGATTTTTAATTTTCACGTTTTGCATACTAAAACTAGACATTAATTGTGTATCTTTTGAATGAATTGAGATATAAACTTGATTTTCACTATAAATTCTCAAACTTTTATATTTGCTTCAAATTTCAAGTTGATATCTTCAGCCATTCCTGAGAAAAACGGTCTTTACAGACGAACAACAAAGTGGTCTTATAAGGGTTCCGTTTTTTCCTGTTGAGGTACGGAACCCTAATAATACAATTCATTCGTATACTCGTTTACAAAAGCCGTTTTACGTTTTATTATCATAATAAAGCTGATTGTAGGACCACGTGGCCAGAGGGTATATAAGAAGCTGATGGGCTGACTGATGTAGGGTTAGCATAGGGTAAAAATAAACAGCGCTAATTCAAAACAAATCAAACACCTCCCAGAAGAGTTAGAATTGAATTACTGTGCTCAAGTTGCTTCAAGTACCAGCGTAGTCAGGAATGGCAAGAATGTGTCAGGGTAAATCCGTAGTCTAAAACTACGAGGTAGCGGGTGTAACACGGTTAAAACATTGAATGTCACTTATTTATAGATAATAATAATCATAGTTTTGATGATAACGGTTAAGTCATCACTAAATCTTAACGTCTCAGACATATTTTTTACTTCAAACGATTTATAACAAATCGATCAGTTACGTAAATGCTTACCTGCGAAACTAACTCGATACAGACTTAGATAAACTAAACTTTTCTGTCAAAATAACTCTACGTTTCCAAGCCGAAATCCTCTCTATGTTCTACTCTTTAGGTTTACAATCGAGTAAGCATAGGTTTGATTCCATGAATATCCAAAATAGGTAGATAAGCCAATAGGAGAGCTTCAGTATCGTACCTAATAGTCTGAGATCCCACTGCAAGATATCTACGTTCAATTTTGTATTTTTCATGCAAAATGAAAATAACATGCGATTAGGTTCCAAGTGCAAGTTGAACTCGCATGGAGAAGGTTCCGTACAAGTAGACTAACATAGTAACCACTATACTAATTAACTTATTAGTCACAAAACACAATTTTATAAAAAAAAGTTACTAGAACACCCGGTTTGTAGTATAATGAGCGTCGAAACGTACTTGCAGCAGTAGACTCTCGCACTACACCGAACGAGTGTAATCTGAAGTTCCTAATCGAATCTGTTCGAATATCCAATTTGTTATCTGCGCGACTGTACCTGCCCGATAGGCGTACAGTCGCGCACTTAATCATTCAACGAAACTTTGTAAGTTTCGTCTTCAGATTGAAATCTGAAACGTCTTTCGTTCTTGGTTGTTGATCTTGAATTCTTTGGGTTCCGTACCTTTAAACGGAAACCGATATTCCCAACTTTTGTACGACATCTGAGTTGAACTAAAAGTTTTTAGAGCTGAGTAATTTCAGTCGTTGTTATATTTCCTGCGATTGGCAGAAAGATTTTTTAAATGATTAAATGTTGGTTAACTTGATTAGTTCTTGTGTTTCGCCTGTGCCTTTATGTGTCCTGCCTAAGAATCTACCTCCATCTTCTCCCGTGGATGTTGTTAAAGCTGACTAAAAAATTACACCAGGGGATGCGCAGTAGCCACCTGAGTTCTCATCACCATCATAGGCTTGGCAAGCGTGGTGATTATGGCAAATCCCCCTATTGCATTCTATGAAGGAGGCCTCGTGCAACAGTGGACGTCTAACGACGATGCCAAAACCCCTCAATTTTATTCATAGAAATGCATTTTTACTAGATTTTTAAAGCAACTTTCCAAGTATTTTCGGAGATAAGGTTTTTAAAACTCGTAAGCTTTTTGGTAAATAAATACATATAATGCAGGAGGCGTAATGCCTGGCAGTGAGTGAATGTGGAATGAACGAATGAATGAGCAAGTTGAAGAATGATACAGAATTATCGAGAAGGAGTTTAAGAGGAAACTTTGTTAGAGTTCACAATACTTTAGAAAGAGGCCGTTGTTTCTTTTGTTTTTAACTTTTGATCCATTCATTCTTCTTAGGTATGTTTTACTTTAACTGTTCAAAATTGTTATTGTTCAATTTGTTCAATATTAAAGTACTTCTAACTAGTAACTAGTAATCTACACTAACTCTTGTGTTCTAGGTTCTGCTTTCCTTCCAGGGACTTCACATTTTAGCTATATCAATTTTATAATATTATCATCATAATAAATATGAATAATAACAAAAGAACTAATGATATGAATAAAATAATGAATAACAAAAACAATATACAACAATAACATTATACCACGCCTGAGCACATTCAGCGCGATTGTACTCAAAAGACAGTGTATCCCTTATTTTATTTAGAACTACACCTAAATAACTTGGCTTCGAAAATAAATTATCTAGCTAGACAACTTCAAGCCGTAAAGTTTAAAAGTAGATAGCCTACATCTCAAGCATGGATTACTTACTTTTACCGTGCCACAGATAACGTAGTACCTATTAAAGTCCAGGTTTTTAAGGTTGAGGAAGTTACCGTCATTTATGACGGTCGTAATGTACCAGAGACGGTTGTTAATTTTTCGCCGCAAGAAAATTTACAATCGTAGATTTAATTTTAACCTGAGTAAATCAAGTACATTATTCAGATTCAAAACTTGTATAGATTTTACATTATAATTCCGAGCGCTAACTCCAATCAAAACTTAATCGAATAACATTTTCTCCATAGAATAAAATCACAAATTTAACACTTATTTTCGGCTAATTTTGATTTATTCTTAACATAATGCAAGTTATTAAGTCAAAAATTTGATAAATAAACGATGATGAACGTCAAATAAATAAGGCCTAAGACGTCGTTCACCGCTATATTACCTCCGTTACATGCCTGGTATATGTACATTGTACAGGTCTCTTAGGAAATCATAGCTCCAGACTTCTTTATGCCAACACAGCTTAAGTAGCAGTTTGTATAGGTTTAAATCAAGATTTAGACCGACAGTTGCGACACTTTAGTTAAACTAAATTAAAAGTCTCAAATAAATATATGAAATAATATATAAGTTTCTATTTCAATCTTTAAACACACTAAGGAGGGTAACCAATAAGCTTTGCCACCTGTAGACTGTCTATGTGAACGAAAGTCACATTCTGGTTAAAATTTTCAGACAAAGCAAGTGAACAGATAAATCTGTAACAGTAAATTCATTCATTCAGTCCACTTCGTTACCCACTCACACAATGCATTACTCTCGTACAATGAGCATTGATTATACGCCGTCGGATGTATGTACCCTTTGAGCAGTAGCTCACTATTATTTATGCTGTGGCTCCATGAGCCTTTGTGTGCTACAACTGTATATTCTCGATGTGGCCGCACAAATTTAGCCAAGATTTTTGTGGCCGCTATTGCATTTTAGTTGATCTTTTAGTGTAGCTCATTCAGTGCAAATACAGTGAAAACATAACTGTAGGGGATCTGGTATGCAAAACACGTTTTTCCAACAAATAACAATTTAATACCAAAAGCCACAAGCATCGGAAAATTGCCGAGATGACAACTACTGACTGACAGCTCATAAATAGCCACCTGTCCTCTACATTCCCCCCCCAGTGCTGGCACAGCACTCACTCTCTGATGTTATATGAGCTACGCGTGCCGCTGGCCTGCGCAGCACTCCAGACTTTGCCTTAATTTCTACCATTCTTGTTCGGCTGTCTTTTCCTGGAAATACTGCTTGAACTAAACCTTTAGGCCATATATTTCTAGGAGAGTTAGGTCCTTTTATCAGAACAAGATCTCCCACTTGTAGGGGTCTGTGTTCTTCATACAATTTCTGTCTGGGGCGCATCTCAGGCAAGATTTCTCGCACCCATCGTATAACGTCTATTTGCGGCTGTAGTTTCTTTCGATAAACATATTTGCGGCGGAGGGTCAGCAATTGGTGCGTTTACTTTACTTTGCTGCATCTTATTTTGCACAGCCATCTCAGAGAGGCAAGAACTTCTTGTGGTCGATTCGTAGTGTCTAGGTAGCCGTATTTTTTTATTTCTTTCATTATTCTAAGCCATTTCAACCATTTTTCAAATATTTCATCTGTTAATTCATTATCCCAACTAATTCCAGATTTCCATGTTCCTTGCAATATATTTTTTCCTTTAATAGTGATAGGCGATAGGAGACCATACACATCAAATATAGACACAAGCACTCTTAATATTTCCCTTTTAGTAGGTTTGCGTTGTCCATCTACTAGTGATGTAGGTAATTGCTTAAACGAAACATCCAATCCCAGCATATCGTCTTTTGAAAACCAAATCAAGCCCAGTGTTCGTTCTCCATCATATTGTTGACCATCTTTGAATCATACAATAGTAGTTTTCAGACTCTCGCTTGGTAAACTATTAAGCACGGATTGATTGTTTGAAGTCCAATTCCGGATCTCTAGTCCTCCTTGCTGGTGAATGAAGGTGACATCCTTAACTAAATTTATTGCCACTTCTTCGTTTTCTAAACTATCAATATAATCGTCCATATAATGTTGTTTAGTTATTGCTGTCACAGCATCGGGCATTGAGGAAATGAATCTTTCAGCATTTTTGTTTTTTATAAACTGAGCAACAAACGGGCTACAGTTACTTCCAAATATTAGGGAGCTCATAGAATAAGTTGAATTATTCCACAAAAAACGAAGGGCATCCCTATCTTCCTCCAAAATTTTGGTTCTGAGGAACATGTCCCTGATATCACCAGCTACAGCTGTTCTGTGCTCTCTAAATCTCAGCATTATGCCATACAGGTTGATGAGAAGATCAGGGCCTTTCAGTAGGTAGTCATTCAAACACATGCCTTTACTTCTTGCAGCGGCATCAAATACTAACCTAAGCTTTTGTTTGTTAGGGTTGTCAACTCCAAAATGTGGAAGGTACCAGATTTTTGCAGGGTTGTGTGATGTATTGCATTCTGAAGCATAATCATTGCTTAATAGATGATCCACTCTTTCTTTATATCTTTCTGCATAAGCTGGATCAGCCTGCATTTTTCTTTCTACTCCTTTAAGTCTGGACAATGCATTTGGATAGGAGTCAGGTAATTTACAGTTGGCATCTTTCCATGGTAGCCCTACGTACCACCTTCCATCTATCAGTTTGGCAGTACGTTCTAAGATTTTGCATGCTTGTACGTCGTCTCTATTTTGCCTAGGCTTAGATATGGCAATAGATTCAAGGGCAAAATTATGCCGCATTTCTTCTTGGATTTCTTGCAAAAGACGTTCTGATTCGGTCTGTTCTCCATTTAAGAATAAGGTGGGCTGCGGCATCTCTCCATCAGCCAGCGACGTGCGTATGCAGCCATGCATGCACCATCCAAGAGGAGTACGAGTGAAGTAGGGTTTAGTAGGTTTTCCCTTTATTATCTGCAAAGGTAAGAGCAAGTCATAATTGTCCTGTCCTATCAGAATTTCTGGTTTATATTGTCCATCACAAATAGCATTTCTAATTTCAGAATTCAGTTCATAATCACTCAGATCAACTGCGGCCACATTTTGCAGGGGTAAATTCATATTTTTGACACTACGCGCTCGAATTGTAAATAATGTTCCTTCACAGTTTGACAAGTCAAGGTCAACGACCTCACTTTCGCATACAAGTTCAGATTTGTCCCATGCACCACACACGCGCATTGATTGCTTATTACCGCGCAACCCTAATCTAGATGTGAGTGCATCACTTATTAAAGTCACAGTTGAGCCATCATCAAGTAAAGCAACACTTCGAACTTTACCATTTGGTCCGTGTAAGTAAACCGGGACTGTCTTTAGCAAAACCTTACAGCTGTTCACAAGATGCGTTACAGTTTCCACTGGCGGCTTAGGTTCGGTCACTTCAGTGATGTCCACACTATTGCACTGCACATACCTTTTGCTTACAGAATAATGCAGTAACCGATGGTGCGAAAGTCCACATTTATCTACATCGCACGAAGGCGCAGAGCAATTATCTTGTTTATGTTTTGACTTTAGACATTTGTAGCACAAACCGTTCCGCTTCACAAAGGTCCATCGGTCTCTACGTAGAGATTTTCTAAACTTTTTACAGTCAGGCAGCAGATGAATTGACATGCGACAAAACCGGCACTCTTCGCTGTCATTACCGTCGCTGTCACTGGATTCATTGTTTATCAACACAGATACACGATGTCTATAGTTCTCACTTTGTTTACCAAAACTTTGCAGACTTGATAAATTAACAGCTGTTTTCGATATTTTCACTGCTTCTTCATTGAGAAAATCAGATAAGATCACAAGTTTCGGCTTGGTCCTCTCATTAATTAAAGGATAACAATAGTCAGTCCATTTGGAGATCAGTAATGTTGGTAACTTGGAGAGAATTACTGACACAATATTCATGCCTTTCAGATAATCTTCACAGCCGATGGCAGACACAGCTGTAACACAGTTTTTCACTTTAATTGAGAATGGAATAATTTCTTTGTGGTATTCTTGTGCCATCGGACGAAGTTTACTAATATCTTGTAGGATTCTTGAAATAATAATGTCAGGATTTCCAAATTGAAGTTCTAGGGTAGACATTACTGCGTCTGAAGAAGTAGCACCAATGAGCAATGCAGTAACTGCATCCCTTGCTGGCCCACGAAGGCTCTTCCTCAGTCGCCATAGGTTCTCCTTATCACTGAAATTACAAACTAAGGACGATTCTTCATAAGCTTGCTTGAATTGAAGCCATTCAAATGGATCGCCTGAGTACACAGGTAATTCTTTCGGAGTACACAGTCGGTTGAGTAGTCGGTTGTTAGATCCATTGACACCGGCAGCAGAGGCAGCAGCCAAATCCTTCAATGCACTCGCCAGTGCGTGCACGGTACCATTTGCACCATCATCAGCCATCACTGATGGTGGTAAGCGTGCTTCGAGTGCAGTTTCAATAAATGGTGACTGTGGGTCAACGGCCTCTTTTCGGTTCAATGCTGAGGTTTGTTTTACTTCCGGACAAAGTACCACTGTGTCGTGGTGTGTGTCACGCTCAGTTTTTACCTCCTTCAGACTACTTTCTAGCCAGTTTTCAACTAGACGGTCGTTGCATTCACTAACTGGGTCCTTTTGCGATAGAGAACTGCAACTTCCCGTATGTTCCAACTCAGCTAGATCTGCGGCTAATCGTTTGTCGATAAGCTCCATTTTTATGCGCGCTTTAGCTTCTGCGGCTTCCAATACAAGCCGCTTTATTCGCGCTGCGGTAGAAGATGATGTCGAAGGCTTTTTGCTCAGAGTTTTTTTCTCAAATGGCGCTGTAAAGCTTGCAGGCATGTTTTCATTCAGTTCGCTCCTGTTTTTATTCGCTTCTACAGCTTCTTTAGAAACATCTGGTTGTTCAACGTTACAATCTTCTCGTACGTGAGCTGTTTTCTCGGCGCCATCTTGCGATTTTCCTTTCTTTTCTTCCTCGATTTTCTTGGCTTGGTATCTAGTCATATGCGTTGGTGGTGTACGCTGCATTTCGATCGATCCGGCTCCAAGGACCAAAAATGTAGGGGATCTGGTATGCAAAACACGTTTTTCCAACAAATAACAATTTAATTCCAAAAGCCACAAGCATCGGAAAATTGCCGAGATGAAAACTACTGACTGACAGCTCATAAATAGCCACCTGTCCTCTACAATAACATAACACCCAACAGTCACATACGTAGTCTTCATCCTACACTAGTATTCCTTGTGTCGTGGGTAACAGGAACTACGAGTGCCATGTTACCATAACACCCAGACCCGGAACAAATATTTGCAGATCATACAAACATTTATATCCCGCAGCGGGAATCGAACCCGTAAACATCCATAAATAAGAATTGTTTCAGCTTCCGTTAACCACTCGCTTATGGTGTTACTCAAATCTAGCTTATCTCTGTATAGATTTTAAGGAAAGAGAAAAAAATAAACACCAGCTTGCACACCCTGTGAACAAAATAACATGTTTAACGAATGCTACTTCCTTCCATAACATCCACTACCAAAGTACTGTACTAACTAATAAACAAGTGGTTCCATGTGGCCGGTAGCGTTGGTTACCTACTGGCTACTAAACAGTGCATGCATTAGCTCCTCGCGCACTAATGCAAGTTCCATCAGTTTGCCTTCTCAGAAATTGCTGTTTATTGTGGTTTTATGAAACTGTTTTTATATAAGTTAAACATTTTACGTACCAAAATCATGAATAACCTTTTAGCCACCTGAGGCCATATTCTCAGTCCCCGCAATACATAGAGCTCTTAATAGTTTATCTAGTATCAGCCAATTTTTTCCAGTAGGGGAAGGTGTCCATATAATCAGCAGAACTATATTTTATGTTAGGCATAACGTGGACTCAACAGTCATGCAGCAAAAAATTACTGAATTGTATGTTAATAAACAGTTTTTTTTCTAGTGTAATTTATGTGGGTAACATGTCTTAGAGCTAAAGATCGAGAGTGAAGATCTTTTCCTCATAAGTCACTGGCTTTTTTATGGCAGCTATACGTTAGCCAAACGGGTAGGGTTAATTGGGACGTGGTCCAGGACCAATCGAGTATCCAATCAATTTTTAACATAATATTAATGACATTAACCCGTTGAACGTCTTATGGGCTACTGGTTACCGGCACTTGCCCTGGTAGGGTACCTAGTAGGACAAAGTTGACATCACCGTTAAGTCCGTAAACCCATTTTCAAGAATTTTTTGTGGCCCTTTTGGACGCAATCCTTGTGTATCTTGTGTAGGCAAGTGACCCGAGTGGCGAATGGCACTAAAGACCATTCTTGCCACGTGATAGAACATTATAAAGAAAATGTTGAGAAAATGTAGGGTACACATGAAAGTGACAACTAGTCCTTTCAAATCAAATCAAATAAAATCAAAAGAATTTTATTCATTGAAATCCAACGATCTTATAATACACTCACAAGTATTAAAGATCGTTGTTGAAATCACAAGGATAATTTTGAATCGTTTTATATCGTTTTTTAAACTAAAATTACCCCTGTTCCAACGCTCCTGTTCTTTCTCACTGACAGAAATGATTGTTTGTATAACTTAATTGAACACACTTATTACATTCATATACAAATAAAATTGAAAGAGAAAATCAACAAACAAAATTCCTGTCAGGCGGGAATGACCAGTGGCGTGTCCGTTCTGGCGCCTGTGAAACAAATAATAATTATGCAAGTTCCTACTCAGTAGCGCCACGTAGCCTACCGGTGACCTCATGGAATTATGTATGTCTACAGAACCATGTCCAAATCTAATCCTAATTAAGAAATATTTTGTTATCTTGAATGCTGTATCAATTTTCACCAAAAAAATTTTAGACCAAGGTTTCATCAAGGCTCGTTTTAGGAAGTAAAGGTCTATAAACCCTGAATGTCAACAAAATGCAGGGCATTTTAGCCTCTCAGGTCCATCAGGTATATGGCTCTGAACAGAGCCTTTGAACGAGTTATATAGGTTAATGTGCCGTTATTAAATGTAAATGTAATTTAAACTTTCTCGTACCCTAAAATGCAATTAAAATCACCATCTTCAATGCTAAATACTTTCATGCATAGCAAAAATATCCTTTAAAACTTTAAACTAGAAAGTCGTAGAACTTCAAAAGACGCTACAGATTCTCATGAAATATGAAAATGAGATTTTATTTGTCCCAGCAGAAGCGTCCGCCATCGGAATCGTATTCACCTGAGAAGGCGAGTTGGAATCGAAATATAATTAAAATAACAAAATCTATGTGTCATGTTCTGTATTAGACTCAAAGAAATTCGTATGTGTTTTGATGATGAGGAAGTTGGGCGGGAAATTTAACTAGCAGAACAAACAATCGCCGGGAATAAATAATAATAATAATACATATTTTATTTAAGGTCACTCTGATCCATACAGGGTTAGTAAGACTTAGAGTTAGGTTATCTACAGATAACATAGCCTATATTATTTATAGTTATAAGTATATCTACAATGGTGTTATAATTGATGAATACCATAGCGTGACCGTTTGCTCGGAAATCTCAAAAAACTCGTTTTCCCAGAGATGAAAAAACTCAAAAACCCCCATTTAGCAAATTTCATTTAAATAGTTAGAGTTGTTTTATTATTATCACGTTAATTTATTTAAAATCTCGTTAAAAACGAATTTTTTACTAAAGAAATACTATCTACAAAAACATTTATAGTATAAAAAACACTATAGTAAAAATATAATATGAAAACAAGAAAGGTGTTGCTGCCGCTTGGGCCTTGCTCCGCATGCTATAGGGCTGCAGAGAGAGGAACCTCCTGCCTATACGTGCCGAGCCCAAGAGTACTGCCTTCTGAATCTGACCCTTGATTATTATTTTGAATTTCTAATATAAATAATCTAACTAATCTGAAATGTTATTTATTGAATACCAAATCACACAGCTCTTAAGTACTACAGATTAAACTAATACACTTGTTTTACAGCCAATAACGGATTTTCTTTTTTCGCGTTAGCATTCTAAAGTAACAACGACAGTCACTAGCTGCAGAGAACAGAGTACGTATAGGTTAGGGTGTGTAACCTCCCATATGCATAAACATTATGTAAAATCTCGATTTTAAATGAAGAAGACCATATCTACCTTAGAGAATTTATGTGGGGAGATGGCATACTCAACTTCTAGTACTAAATTATTTCTGCCACTTTTTGCGGGAGGCGAGGTAAACACGTACAGCACACATTTACTTACTCACGCACACTCATGCAGAAAGTTGAGGTGTCTCTATAAACGCACACGGAAATAAAAGCTGTCACACAAACATAAAACAAGCACACAAATAAATAATTTCTGTAATTACACTATTGGTTAGTTGCACACTAGCGCAAAAACTAGTGATGGGATGTGAAAGATTGAATGAAATTAAGATTATTAATTGTCTATGGATCTAGTCTATGGGTGTATGTTTGAATGGGTGAATTGATTCATGTTGATCAAAAGTAATCGCGTAACAAACATATAAAAAAAACATAGGCAGTTAAAAATTGTTTTAGGATTTAAGAGCTCACCGGTAGGACGCGTGCGTCCTTTTGCACGCGAACGAAGTTTGCTTCTATTTTGGCTATTATTTCTTCAAATTTTGTATTCATGATTTGTACACTAATATATATAGACCCGTGGTGCGTTGGTTTCTTATAAAATTATATGGTTTCCAAATCACACGCATCAGGCATGTATGATCTGCAACTATTTGTTCCGGGTCTGGGTGTTATGGTACCAGGTACTCGTAGTTCCTGATAGGTACCTACGATACAGGGAATCCTAGTGTAGGATCAAAACTACGTGTGTGACTGTTGAGTGTTAAAAAAAACAATATTTTGGCTCCTGCTCGGAATGTATGTAAGGTTGGGTCCCGTGGTATTAAGGAGCTCCTCCTCATTGACATGGCCATCAGACAGAAGGTCAGGAGGAGCAAGGAAAACCTCTCGGCTGCTTGTATTGATTATAAGAAAGTCTATGATTCTGTGCCACATACATGGATTTAACAATTATAAGCTGGGATTACATTTTATATTGTATTATTTAAATGAAAATAATTGGTTTTAAAATGGATCAATTTATTGTTAAGAAAATGTATAATTAATTGATTCAAGCGTGACTTTGCGGAAATCCATTCTACAATATAAAATAGAAGAACAAATATATAGTAACAATTCCGCTCCTCTCCAACAAAAACTCTGAAAGAATTCGACACGTGTTTCGCCTCTCAACGAAGCATCCTCAGGAAACAGTAGGCTCACTGCGTGCTAGAACGAAAAAGACACACTACTGCAAAAACTCCGCAGCCATGTTGCCTCTTCGAACGCCGAACAGAAGGTCTTTCTGTTCGGCGTTCGAAGAGGCAACATGGCTGCGGAGTTTTTGCAGTAGTGTGTCTTTTTCGTTCTAGCACGCAGTGAGCCTACTGTTTCCTGAGGATGCTTCGTTGAGAGGCGAAACACGTGTCGAATTCTTTCAGAGTTTTTGTTGGAGAGGAGCGGAATTGTTACTATATATTTGTTCTTCTATTTTATATTGAAGAAAATGTATTTTCGTGGATCTGCTTTTTTCATACGAAACGAGATTCGAATATCCGTGTACTTTTGCATATCTTCCTAATTTCATATTGTGATTGACGAAATAACCCTAAAACCGTAAAAAAATCGGAAATACAAACCTCTAAAATAACCTTACAACCCCTTTAAACCCGAAAAACAGCTAATCAAGCCCATTTAACCTATATTTTAGCCTGGTATTGAACGACGTAGGTATTGATATTTTCTTTCGAAACAGGTTTTTTTTTATAGGTTTGATTTCGTTTTTTCGGCATGAAAACTCCCTATCCTGTTAATTTCATAAAAATCGTTGCAGCCTCTTTCGTTCATTCATTCGTTCGTTGTTTTCACATCACTTGTCCCCGTACCAAGAAATTTCGTATCGTTATTTCTGTCGTATGCTTGCACTAAGAAAATATATTTTAAGGTGAAATTAATGGCCTAATTGTGTTGTCAATTACTTAAATGTGATAAGAAAATCCATATATTGTTAAATTTGATGTTTCCGACCGCCATTTACACGAAACCACAGCACAACCAACCATTTTTAGGAGCTCCGTATAGCGACAGGTATGAACGCAGAATGGCGAACGATCGTGGCTAAACTAGTTTTTATAAACTGACACGAACGACCGTTCATGTACTTCGGCAGAGGGGAAAGCGTATGCTTGCCATCTCCCTACTATAAATTCTCTAAGATATCTACAGTGTTAAATTGTATCAATACGTTTGATATAGATTCAATATAGAGTAATCTCTAAAATCCTATCTTTGTAAAACAAATGCTGCAATAACTCCACTACGTATAAAACCGTCGTAAAAACGCTGTCGCCTCGCTGCGAAATCGCTGTGGAAACGTCGCGGAATCGCCGTCAGTGTAAATTAAATTTTTATCGCGCGCACACTCCATAAACCAGTGTATTATTTGCTTTGTTTTTGCAATGTTTGTCGTTTCGTCGCGTTGTTGGTTGGACTATTATTTGTTGCGTTGTACGCGAGTACCTATAAATAAACTTGATGACAAGTTTGTTGAGAAACATGTCTCACAATACAACTAGTTGCGAAACATGTATCTTAACCGCACCAAACCACAAAAAGAAAGATTTTGCCACATTTTTTAGGTAAACATAGTACATGTCTCAGCTAGAAATCAACATGACTGTATTGAACCGATTATAAATACGTAATGGGATAAACATTTATGATTTGAAACAATAAGCACTCCTGTGAAGCGATTGCTTAATTCTGTTGCTATTGGTTTTAATCGATTTCAATGCCGTTTCTATCCGAAATGACGCTCTTGCGATTATTTACCCCAAGTTATACAATTTTGCTTACAAAGGTTAATGGCAACAAGACTGCGTAAATTAGGTAATCGCATAAACATAATTTCAAAAAACAACATTGAAATCGATTGAAATCAATAGCAACAAAACTACTTAATTGCCACTCTATTGGTAAAATCTGATAAAATGTTGCATTGACCGGGGTTGCGCAATAAAGTGTTGCCGAGTGCATAAACTATGTTTTTTTTGTTGCGTTCAGATTAATGTTTTGTTGTGATTGAAGAGAAACATTGTCTAAAATGAAATATTTAAACAAATTTTGGAGATAAAAAGTGCAGCATTTTCGTTTACTGCTATTTTATCTTATTGTTAATGCAAACGTTTGGATGTTTGTTGTTACCGAATCTCGCAGTAAAGGATAAACTGATTTTGAGAGAGATTGATTATAAACCTGGTTCATAAGCTAGGTAGGTACTTTAAATAGGTACCAAAATAAAGCGACCGAATCCGTGGGTGGATACTAGTTATCCTAAATTGATATTGCTTTTGACTATAAATAAAACAATGCTGACGTTTTAATGCAATTCATCACTCGACAAAGCTTTTAGTTCTACCTTGCTTCTACCGAATGATTAAGAGCCTGGTGGTGTGGTGGCTGTGACCATGACTTCCGAGATTTTGGGTTTGAACCCAGGGCGGATGATTACGTAATTCTGTTGCTAATAATTTCAATCGATTTCAATGTTGTTTCTATTTGAAATAACGATTATGCGAGTACCTAATTTATGCAGTCCAAATCTAAGTTAACTTTGTAAGCAAAATGCGTAAATTTTGTAGTCGCAAGAGTGTAATTTCGAATAGAAACAGCATTGAAATCGATTGAAACCTATAGCAACATGGTTACGTAATCACCCGGCAGGTTGTTTACTAATATATTTTATCACTATATAAGTTAATTTGAGTAATCAGATGTGTTCTTTATCTAGGAGAATTATCGAAAACTTTCTTGCTAAACACCGTAAGGAACTACACTTGTCTTCAGAATTAGAAATGTCCGTATTCATAGTCCGACATACCACACTAACCGTGTCTACGCACCGAGATCTAAAAAAGCAAAACCAATAACATGGTTTAAAGACCAAGTGAGGGTAGTTTCTGAAGCTGCCACCACTTCTCGACGGTAGCTCCATGTACTCCAGTCAGTCCGCGGCCATGTTGCTGTGACGCATTCAAAACGTCGGGAATAATAAATAATAAGGTAACACGCGATAAATACCCGTGACAATATTAATAAATATGTGTTCTGATTGCAAAAGTTTAAAAAATACTATCATGAGGAAACTGGCATATTCTAGAACTATTAAATAAAGACATGATACATGTGAATAAAAGGTGGCTCTGCGAAGCGCACTGAATCTGTTCATAATACTGGTTCTTTAACCATCATTCACAATTCCCTTTTCAGGGCCACCATGCCTCATGCATTACCAGCAAAGTTGGTGTCACAAAGATAAGAAAAAAACGACGTTCTGTGTGCCACACTCGCACTTGACGATTTGTTGCAAAAATATGCACTAATTATTTGCTCTTTATTTATTTGTCATAATAACTTCCCTGTTGTGTGTCCAGCCTAAGAACAGACCCCTTCTCCTCCCGTGGATGTAGTGAAAACCTTACTAAGGGATTACACCAGGGGATGGGCAGCAGCATCCATCCGAGTACTTATCACTAACTGGCATCACCAATCCGCCCAAGCGTGGTGATTATGGAGGGAGGCCTCGTCCAGCAATGGACGAAGGTAAACAGGCTGGTAGGGATATAACTTCCCAAAAGCCTTCAATAGTCAGAAAAATTACATTTCAGTAGGCATTACGAGTAAAGCCGAGTTTGCGAGTGAGATATTCTCAGTAGAAGCAGTGGACTGATGAAAATTTGATCGTGTGTAGCGGCATGTAAATCCATTGATTTCCTACCGGGATCGTCCGTGTGTTTGTGACTTTATCGGCTTGTTTACACGTAACGGTGGGACTTTATTATACTTAGTATATTTATTATATTTTTAACCGACCTCACAAAAAGGAGGAGGTTCACATTTCGGTTGTATTTTTTTTTTTAATGTTTGTTACCTCATATCTCCGGCGTTTATGAAGCGATTTGGAAAATTCTTTTTTATTTGAATACTTAGATATACTTCCAGATTGGTCCCATTTTTTTCAGAATCCAGTTCTGATGATGGAATCCATGAGGAATTGAGGGAACTCCTCAAATATTGTAGGCATACCTACATATGGCGATTTTGATATTTTCAGCAACAAACCAAGCATTTGCATTCAGAAAGTATCATAATCTTTTATGGTTCTTTCATTATTTTTTTTCATCCAAATATTTAGTCGAATAAAATGGCGGAAGTCGGTTTTTTAAATGAAAACTTAATATGAATTTTGAAATTGGAACACATTTAAGATCGTTCTCAGAGTCAAGTTCGGCCTATAATATTATGGACCTTAATATGACAAAATTTTAGTCTTTCAATTGATATGAAAGGAAACTGTTCAGCAAATTAATTTACAATCTTAACATACTAGAAACAATAAGAAAGCTCACAACTCTTTGGAGTATATACATTATCTGAGATACATAATCCATAACCAAAAAATTTGAAGGACTTACCGAGACTAAAATATCTAGATCCCGTAAGTAAAGCAATAAACTCTGAGGCAGAGCAATACGTATTATCATATCCGCAAGTAGGTCGAACTGCGGCACAACAGAAACTATTCCACACCAAAATACGAAAAAGTCGCCAAATAAAGCCGCTTGCAGGTGAAATGTGTTAACTCGGATTTATGGTTTTTTGAGAATCATCTTACGTTATAAGTATTTATTTTATATTTTGTAAAGATGATGTTTTGAGATAAAAGTTAAACGTGAGATACAAGGGTTCACTAAGATAGCGATGACGATTGTTTATTGTATTATTGCCACCATCTGGCAGTACCGCTGTCTTCTGCGTACAAACTGCAACTCGTGTAAAAACAGCTTCGTAGAAGTAGAACTGAAAGATTCGGCAAAAACTGCGGCTATTCAACAGACTCGGCCACGAGCGACTTGCGACTAGTATTTTGTATCCACTACCGGTAGTGCACATTTTGTTAACTCATGCACTTTGAGCATAGGTACTTGCTAACTAACAAAGAATTGACAAAAATAAATGGGTTGTCCGCACATTAACACGCACATTTTTAAGGTTTATTGTCTCGCAAATGGCGCGAAATTCATTTTTATTCTTGGTTTTAGCTCATCACACCTCATCAACACTTTTGATTTTGCGAAAACAAGGTGATAGCACACATTCGAGACGATCCACCTTAACATCAATTCGTGGCATGCCGCTGGACTTCAACTGCCTTCAGTTTTCTCAGCACCTCGTTCACTATTTCTACGTCTATGTTTGACAGTTAGTAGAGTAACAGAAATAATAAATAAGTTTGATAAACGGTAATTTGCACGTACGGTCTATTGCTGAAGGCACTGACAAGCTTAAATTCGAGTCTTTTTCCAGGGTGAGCAATCGTGAATAATTCGCCCGCGTCCCATTTAGCACTACCGATAGACGGGTACGTGAAAATTCTCTGAAAATGAATGATGTAATTTTCGATAGTTTTTATAGAAAGCCGAAGGGCAATAAAAAATAAAAAACTACCCACACTTACCTAAGTTTACAAATGAAAGTATACCTTATGCTAGTATTTTATAAATAACAATTAACTTGACGACGCTTAATGGCACATACCTTAGATTGAAATTGTATTTTCTCTGAAATAAATGATTTAACCATAGAAATGGTTCTTATTCCTTAAACATCGCTACCAGCACATAATAGTAGAGGCGCTCAGCCAGAAAACGAATACTATTTCTCGGTTACCACTCTTTGTCTTCCCCGCCTCACTGGGCGTCCCGAAATAAAGGAACTTGTTCTTATCACAAGTCGCCATTAAAAACTTTCGCGCAGCTTTCAGTTTATTTGTTTGTTTGTATCGCTATTCATGAGGGAGGCTTGCCCATTGTTTTTGGAGATGGCTCCGGCCCAAGTTCACCAACAAAAAACAGGCGGCTGATTTAACGATCGGTCATGATGACAGATGATGTATATATATCACAAAGAATTGGTTAGGTTATCAGCCATTTTCAATGTTAGTGAAGGTTTTTAGACTAACTTTGGCCTCATAAACAAGCTCAAAGTCACTCAGCAAGCTATGGAAAGAGCTTTGCTGAGTTTTTCTAGGTACGTGATAAAATCCGAAACGACGATATTTGTAGAAGAATCAAGATGAGCGATATAACTCTCTGAATCAGCATGTTGAAGAGCCAACCGGACCAATAGTTAGAAGAACGAAAGCCCTAGGGAATCACTAAAGAACCTCATGAACCTATTATAACTAGAGAAACGCACCTGAAATGATTGAAAAAGTTCTGGAATAGCGATCACGAAACGGCGGCGGCGACGCACTGATGGAAGACCCCTCTTCTCCACTCGATGGAAGATAGGATGTCAGTGGATGGCGACGGGTTAAACCGTTTATCGAGGCTTACTTTTGAGGAGGCTTGCCAGCAGTAGATGTCTATCAGATGATGATGATGATTATTTCTTGGCAACCCTTCCTGAGTGTTAGCTCTGAATGAACTCATTTTGACCAATGGTTGTACGATACGTTACAAATGAATTTGGTACGCCCTGCAAGAAGTTATGTGACATTGTTCTTTATATGTCATTTTGTCAGGGCTGGGTTGCAAGTATCGATCTCTAAATCGATAAAATTTGACAAATCGGGTCTGTGTCGAAGTCGGTAGCACCGAACTCACTTTATCAATTGTCTGATAAACTCGTCAATTTTTTCCGAAAACTCTAGCATGGATCTTAATTTAGAAATTTGGTAACATTAGACAAAATAAAAGTCTCAATATACGAGTACGTTATCAAAGCTAGATCCATGCTTACGACCTATCGAAGCGATTCGATGGGTAAAGCCAGAGTATATTATCGAGATGTCAAATTTATCTAGCGAAGATCCATGCTTGCAGCCCTGTTTAGCCTTCACAGATAAATTTTTAACAGATAACATGCAATCTATCTATCATGGTAACTGATTATTAGAGCTGACAGTCCTCTAAGTTGATGAACTTTAGCCTAATTGACTTAAAAGTTCTAGCAGAAGTGTATGACACAATTTATTATGATTTATCTAAGCTTGATACTACCTAACGTAGATTAATTATAAACTATGAAGGGACCCTCATTAATCAAGCTTTCTAGTATACTCCTTAACATGATTCAAATCTTTATCAACTCTCATACTGAAATATAAAGATTAAAAAACTAAAAACGATACTAAAATGACAGTCATTAAGCAAATGCCATCGAAATAAATTTAAAAAATTACATTACAATACAGCTCTTCTACGGACAACTGTATTATAATATAACTTTTTTTCTATTAAAATAAACTTCACTTGGACCAAGGAGGTTGCAATGCAGTTTTTCTATACATAATCTGTGGAAGCGGCGTAACATGCTCGCGCGTATGGATTTTGGCGCTAAACGTTTACAAATAAATGCAAATATAAGCTGTAATTTTACGCAAATTTCATTGTCAAATTAGTTTTTGTTTTAAAAAGTGTCTGAAAACGACAGTAGCGATACTGAAGAAAATTTTACACCACCGGACATTCTCGAAGCTGCAACGAACAAATGAACCTCTTATACCGGCGAAATCTAGAAGGTATTACAATAAATGTTACCAAGACTTTAAAATATAATATTACCTATTTCATGAGATAAGATAAAGTATATAATATAGTATAGTGTATGAAACTGCACATAATTTGGTCTTATAAAACAGTCGTGTGATGCTATAAAAAAACTCGCCTCCGGCTCGTTTTTTTAACTCACGCTCGTGTTTTAAGAACCCTTATTATGCAACAGTTTCATAAACTACTATATTCTAACACTTACGGCACTAAGCTAGCTTAATTACAAGGCTAGGTATAAGTATTAATTAATTAACACTTGCCATTTTTTATTGCACATAATAAGTTATATAACTGAGATCAATTTATCAGGAGAGCAGACACTTAACAGTTTCAGTGATGTAGCACTATCGATGATTTTGTCTCCTAAGTATCGATGTTTGTATGTTTTTTTATAGTTAACATAGCAAGATGAAGTTTACGTGTTTATCGATATTAATCAGTATTGTCTGCTATTCTCCATTGTTTAATCTATTAGATATTCCAACACTATTCAGAGTTGAAGCAAAGCCTTACTATGATACTATCGCCTTCACTATCGTTGCTATTTAAATCGTATGCTTTGCCTTAATTAGGTAAGTTTTGAATAGTGCATAGTTTGAGTAAATTAGTTTCAAGTGTGTGAGTAACGAGGGCGTTCATTTTAAGAAGTGGTTGTTTAAAGTTATAATGTAATCCTATAAATCTAGTGAACACCCTTTGTCAGGTCATGCACTTGGCGTATTTGCGTAAATGTTTGCATTATTTTGCCAAGGCAAACAACATTGTGTACTGATAGAGTCATGGTTGATTTTGCCTTGGATTAATAACGCAAACATTTGCGAATATACACCAAGTGAAGTTGCACAATGAAATGTAATGTAATGCCATTTGATTGTCTTACGTACGGGTAGAAGAAACAAAAAGACACAAAGGTCAGTACTTATAAATAAATAATAAATAAATAAATGCTGGAAATTTCACACAACATTATCTAGCCCCAAGCTAAGCAGAGCTTGTGTTATGGGTACTAGATAACTGATATACTTAATAAAATTCATTACACAGATAGATATTTGTTATTATGCATAGAAAAATACCCAGACCACCCTGAACAATTATCTGCAGATCGTACAAATATTTTTTCAGAGGCGGGAATCGAACCCACAACCTCCTGCATCGCAGGCGAACCTTCGCCCGCCACGCCACAGAGGTCGTCAAACTTAGTTCGGTTGTTGGATATTTTTATTAATGAGGTCCAAGAAACCCCTTGTTTACAATTCTTTGTTATTGTGGCGTTTGATCAATTACACCTACCTACTCGTACATCATACAGATTGATTCATGTACCATGACATCGAATGAAACGTGATGGACGATCACATCCTGAATCCCTTTCCTAATAATTTCTACTAAAAATGAACAATAAAAAAATGTGAATTCGAATTGGTTTAAGAACGGCATATACTTAATTGCTTAAAAACTAATATAAGATAACTGTGAATCCTAGATTAATAAAATAAATAAATAAATGAACTTTTCATCCCACCATCTCGGAAAGAGTATTTTTGCTATTCGATATCTGAGTGCAAAAGCCAAAAGAGTGATTCTAGTGACGAGGAAGTTTATTTGACAAACAAATTGACTGAAATTAGCTGAAACTGCTAAAAATGCGTAAAAGTATCTTGTTGTAAATGTAATTTTTTTTTTTTGCATGAAGAAGGTCCTCGCTGAGGTGGGATGAAAAGTTACGTGTTGCACTCGAGTGCAAACATTTTTCACCTCGAGCTCTTTTGATTCTCTCGCTAACGCTCAGGATTCTAATTTTTGAAATTCAATATTAGAATCCTTCGCTTGCTCGGTCATCAAAATTGAGCACGCGGGTAAAAAGCAACTTTGAACTCTTTTATAACAAATAACTATTGCTGTATTGAATTTGATTTTAAAAGAACTCCATTTGTATGGAATTTTTCAGAGGTTGAACACCAAAAAATTTTTAACTATCCGTAACTTATTACATACATGCGTGGTATGGTCTTCGGTTGTTCCTTTTGGCCTACTATAGGTACTAAATAATGATACTAAACTGTTTAAAAGTCCCACCATTTTTATTTATTTGATGTTTCATAAAATAAATAAGTTACTTGGAAAAGTAAAAGCCCGCATCAATCAATACCACTCTAAATCAATTATTTGACAGACTAGCCAATAAAGCTCAACTTTGAAAAGTCCTCTAAAGCTTTCTACACACTTGATAATGTCAGTTCAGACAAAGTTGATTAGTTCGGTACTGACCGATCGAGTTAGGGGTGAATAGAGCTAACAAAATATAACGAGTTGGGACAACCCACGTTTGTGGTGGCCCAATCAGCATGGACCCAGCACAGTATAGAGAGAAGCAGTACGTAAACAAAGATATGTTAACCCGCAGAAATTAGGCACACATTGAGAAGTACCTATACTATTATATAAGGAAAGAAAGATAGAAAATACATTTATCTGTCCCTATAAATATAATTCACACTTAAGATAAAAGTACTTAACAAATTAACAAAACAGCACATAAAAATAAAATAAAGAAAGAAAGGTTCATACGTTATATTGTGTTACGTGTGTTCAAACGGGTTTCTTTCTCATTCATATGCTACACTAGATCTGCAGTTTGGTGCAGCGTTGGTATTCAGAAAATATTGTAAAATATAGTTCCAAATATACAACTCTGCACAGTTTTTCTCCGCTTTTCAGTGTCAGCTTATTTGGAGATGCTAGATTCATTAAAACGTCAACTTATGTAGACGAGATCTATTCAACGAGGGAGTGTGAAGGGTCTTTGGTTACGCTAATCTAAGAGGAATCTACACGTAGATTGAGATCAAAGAACAAATCTGAGATATCTTCAATCTGACAATTAAGTAGGTAAATTTATTTAGTCAGTTTTAGGTAGGTACTTAAGAACTGAGGAAGAGATTTTATTTAGTAGGCATTTGCCTGTGGCTCCGCTCCTGTGCCACCTAAGTAATTAAGCAGATTTTCTAGACTAAACTCTTCTTTTTTATGGACAGTGGTCGAGCCCGGTAAGCCACTTAACAACTTTACTGACCTCGCTGAACATAAGTTTTTTTTTATTTCAAATTTATTAAAATTTCAAATTAAGTTCATATGAATAAATACATACAGTATAACTGTAGTTATAAGTATACAAACAGACATACAGACATATTCATACACTGCCTTTTATAAATATATTATCATCATCATCATGAGCCTGTAGAAGTCCACTGCTGGACAGGAGGCCTCCATAGATAGCCACGACGAACAATCTTAAGCCTATTTATTTAAAAAGATGCTTAATTAGCATCTAGGTATTTGATCTCAATGAAAGTGAATCGTCTAAATAATTGGCTTAATGGCCGTCCGTGCGTTAGATTTGCACGGAATGTGTACTCTTTGGCAATTTTGTAACTTTGCCTTCTTTTCGAACAAATGTTTTTATCATTGGGATAATACCACGCTTCCACTAATACGACCTCTGTGGCGCGGTGGACGAGTAGCCGGCTGAGATGCGAGAGGTTGCGGATTCGATTCCCGTTGCAGGACAAATGTTTGTATGATCTGCAAATATTTGTTCTGCGTTTGGGTGTTATGGTACCATGGTACTTACTCGTAGTTCTTGATCCCCACGACACAGAGAATCCTAGTTTGGGATCAGCAGGGCTACTCTTGAAAACAGTTCTAATCGCAATCCAGAGTCAATCCTAATAACGCTTGTTTGGCACTCTTGAACTAAATCGAGATTGAAATTGAGATAGAGCACGCGTGTTGACTCTTGAAGAACAACAGAGACAGAAAGTCGATTTCACTTAGTTCCATAAAATTCCACCAATATCTATTTCAAATTGTGCGCTAGCATTGAATTCAAAAGTACCAAATGACCAAGAAATCCTGAATTAGGATTGGAGTAAAGCGTCAAGAGTAGCTACACAGGACTACGTATGTGACTGTTGGGTGTGTTGTGTGTTATGTTATGTATGTTGTGGTATGTATATTTAATCTTTTAATGCTTACTGAAAACTACACTGTGACAATGTCAGTGCTGTGTATCAGTAATTAACAAGACTGAAATTTGCTAACGTGTCACCAGCGGCCGTTGATTAGCGGCATGTGGCTAGCGGACACACAGTGAACACAGCCACCGCGAGCGGACAGTTGTGTTTTTGCACTTAGGATTAGGTTTAGCACTAAGCTCTTAATTTAAAATTTCGTGATGTTTTGAATAATATCAAATATATACGATGTAGCTTCTAGGGGCGAATAGTCCTAAAACCACATGACTAACACCAGTTCTAGGTATCTGTGTTGTGTGAAGTCAGCTAACGAGCGTTCGCGAACAAACATACACGACACACACTCGTTTGCACTGATCCAGTTACGGTATCTGTGTGGTGTGTGCAGCGAGGCTTTTTCCAATTTTCAGGTCACGTATGTATTGTTAGGACCTTTCTGGGAGAATTCAACTGTAGGTAACATTGCATTTATTCACCACTTGGTTATAATGTGTTGCGGCGGGCGAGTAGCCGGCTGAGATGCGAGGGGTTGCGGGTTCGTTTCCCGCTGCGGGAAAAATGTTTGTATGATTTAATGATGATTTAGCAAATATTTGTTCCGCGTCTAGGTGTTATGGTACCATGGTGCTTGTAGTTTCTGATACGCACGACACAGGGAATTCTAATGTCGGATCAAGATTACATATACTGTATTATGTATTACATATACATTATGTAACTGTTGGATGTTATGTTATGAAACTTGCACTGTATATTCGCGTATCCGAAACATACTAAATCCATCTAGGAATATCGATGTACGTTATGTATGTTATTCACAAAAAAGGTTAATAAATATTGCGTAACTATGTTTATTACGCAGTTATTACACGAAACACAACTCGCTCACGGTGTGATTTTGACCCTGCGTAAAATACTAAACCATGGAAACAAAAGGGCTATTCCAATATTAGGCAGAAAAATATCGAAAAAATTCAGAAGTTGGCAACATGCCTCGCTAATACGATATTTTGTTATTTACCGAATATAACATTCGGTACGCTGACACTTTTTATACATCTGCGAATATTTTTTGTTGAAAGTGAAAGTTACCGTGAGCTGTTTGTTTGTAAGACTACTGAAAATTGCTAAAAGCTTATTGTGGAAAAAAAAACATAACATATTTTCGTTTCACAAGTTTACTTTTGGAATACCTAGAACAGAAAGTGAACTAATAGATTTCTCTCTTTTCAGAGCGTAGTAACTCGTACTTGACTCTGAGAACGATCTTGAGTGTGTTCCAATTTCAAATTCATATATAGAGCTTGACTGCTGGACATAAACCTACCCTATAGAATGCCACGACGAACGGCCCCGGGATGATTTCCTTTATATTAGCTTTGATCCATTGAAGATTGTAGTCTGTGGCGTGGCGGCCGAAGGTTCGCCAGCGACGCCGGAGGTGGCGGGTTCGATACCCGCCTCTGAACAAATATTTGTACGATCTGCAGATAATTATTGTTCAGGATGTTATGGCTATTTTTGTATGTATAATAAAAAATATCTATCTATGTAATGTATTTGTATTAAGTATATCAGTTATCTAGTACCTAAAACACAAGCTCTGCTTAGCAAGGGCTAGATAATGTTGTGTGAAATGTCCAACATTTATTTATTTATTTTTTATAAGTGATCATGTTACATATCTTACATGTTTTCTATAAATACCTGTTACTGATTAATTAAATTCAAATGAAAAAGGCAAAACAAATAATAAAAATCATAATTAATATTAGCATTTATCACATTGTACCCCTAAATCTTTCAACGCTGTTTCTTTTCCCATTATTTTTGTGTGCCCCGCATCAGCATGCAAATGAGCGTTTTAAATGACAAGCCTTACCGCAATAAATAACACTGTGGCTGGCGAGTCGGATGCCAAGCGAAAAGAAATAAAAATTTCAACCTGTGACACGATTACGTAATTCTGTTGCCATTGGTTTCAATCAATATCAATGCTGTTTCTATCCGAAATTATGCTCTTGCTATTAACCAATTTATGCATTTTGCTTACAAAGGTTAATTGCAACAAGACTGCGTAAATTAGGTTATCGCATAAACGTAATTTCACATTTCACATTTTTTGTTAACAACATAGAAATCGATTGAAATCAATAGCAACATAATTACGTAATCGCCACTCTAGACAAGTTGATATTATAATATTGAAAAAGATCAGGTTAGTACGTACTGTCAGCTAGAAAGTCTTCGTAATGAAGGCTAGTTATAGATATGTGCGGCTACATTTATTATTTTTCTGCTCTGCTTTGGTATAATACTAGGTCTAAAATATAATAAACTGAGTAGTAGTAATAGTACCTATCGTAATCAGCTTATTATGTTTCCACTGCTGGGTTACAAGCCTACTCCTGACAAAAGAGAAATTCTCCTCAGACAAGCTTAATGCGGATTGATGTATGTCATTTTTTTTTGGATCTAGGGACTGCCGGTTTCATCACGATTATATTCCTTCACCGTTTTGAGCACGTGGTAACGCGCACATAAATTATTCTAGCGCAAAAATCCATTCGTTCGTCCGAGATTCAAACTGGGCCAACATGGCTCTCACAGTCAAACTATCGAGCAGTAGAATAGTGTTGATATAACATTTGCTTTGGTCAATAAAAGCTCTGAAAAATTACATCGAACTCGACTCGACAACTGAAAGTATCTAACTAAATGCAAGGGTTTATCAGTTTCCGAAGTTAATAAAATTGTAACCTTCAGAAATAATATGATATCTACTGATATGGATTGCTGCATTCGTTAGCTTAAACTGAAGTGTGTCACACACGTAGCAGATGCGGTAAGATATCTGTATCTGAGCGCGTATTCTGTCCATATCGCTCTCTATACTAAACTCAAGGAGCAACACACACATAGCAGATCACTTGTAGTATTTTACCGTCAAGCATCTGTAGGCACTGACATAACGTATACATATCATAACTTTTCATATAAAAAACCGACTTCCGCCATTGTATTCGACTAAATATTTGGATGAAAAAAAAATTATGAAAGAACCATAGTGGTGAAAGGATTATGATACTTCTGAATGCAAATGCTTGGTTTGTTGCTGAAAATATCAAAATCGCCATATGTATGCCTATAATATTTGAGGAGTTCCCTCAATTCCTCATGGATTCCATCATCAGACAGAGAGAAAATAATGGGACTAATCTGGAAGTATATCTATTCAAATAAAAAAAGAATTTTCCTAAACGCCGGAGATAATGAGGTAACAAACATACAAAAAAAAATACAACCGAATTGAGAACCTCCTCCTTTTTGTGAACTCGGTTAAAAAGATGGAAGATTATATCTGTGTATACAAATTGAAATACAATACAGTTTGAAGGTTTCCGCATGAATGTATCATTTTCGTATATTATTGTATCTGCTACGTGTGTGATACCTTCAGATGCGATAAGTTTGTAAACGCATATAAAATATTACCGTGTCTGCTGCGTAAAAAGTTGGATTGAAATAAATACATCTCTTCTGTATCCAACTCTGTATCAAACCACGTAGGTCTATGTACTATACTTATATATAGTTTATTATTTTCCATAAATAATAAATAGATTGTATCATTATTTTATTTCTGAGAAAAAAAATATAATAACAATATTTCTAATCTTTGTATAGACAGGTATTCTCAGAAGAGTTCCGTTGGCAAAAAACAAAATGGATCATTACGCCCGCGCCCGTTCAATAGCAGATTGCTCGTAACAGAATCTTCGTGACTCAGAAATAATAATGAGTGGAAGTTTCACTGAGACGATACTGAACACCCACTATGTTTTGAATCTGTGACATACTATGTTTAAACTCTTTGCGTAACTGGCCTATATTCCATTTACTTAACAAATTTAAGATGTCCAGAGCCGTGTACTAATAGGGGTTAACGTATCCAGTTATAGTTTTAACGTAGTGGCCATTTTAAATTAACATTATATCTGAACATCCGTGATTTAAACTTTTTAACACAAAAATTATAACTTTCTAGATTTAAAAAAATTATGACATTCTATTTATTAACTTTTAATTGTTTTTACGGTCAGTATTTGACTCAAACGTGGAGACCTCAAAAATAAGAGTAATAACCGAATACTTGTTCCAATGAGGTTCTAACGCAGCAAATTCATCTCACAATAACAATGCTGTCCAAAGGCAGCCATGATTATTACGAGTTGTATCTGCTGCGTATGGAGAGGATTCGACTAACGAAGCTCTGTGCGTTTATGTTTTAATCGCTTTCGTAGTGGAAACTTCGACTTGAAGAATAAACCACGAGGAAGAACTAATAACACACTAAACTAACTAATAAGCTAATGGCACTACGGTAAATAGCGATGAATTAAATGTAATGGTGAAAGCCGATCCTTATCAAACAAGTAAAGAACTCTCAGCACGGTTTCACGTTAGATTACACACAATAATCAATCATTAAAAAAATATTGGTAAAAAAACTAACTCAAAAAATACTTTGATCAAATAAATAAATGGTTTCTTTTTTTAAATTTTCAATATAAAACGGCGATTTCATACTTTAACGCCTTACGTTTTTTCAGCAAGTACAATTTCTCACATCTAATTTTTATCTTACACAAGTGCGATACAGCTCATTTTGCATTGAAAACCGATTTTGAGTAACGGACCTTTGAATGAAAATTGAAAGACGCAAGAAACCAATGAACCGCAAATGTAATTGTTGCATAGAAAACGCGAGCTAACGAGCTGTGGCCACGGAATTAGCGGGCAGGACAGATGGCAGTGGTGAACTGGGAAATTCGTGTTATGTATGGTATTTATCTCACGCTTTTGACTACGTGATTTACTTTAACTTTCAAGTTAAAACATTTTTCCTTATCAAATAGAGTCCAAAAAGTTGATTAGAGTTGTAAAAGGTCTGACAGAAACTGTCACATACTGGTAATTTGCTAACTCATTGCTAACCGCCATACTACACGCACACGAACCTCAGTCATCTTATTTTTATTACACATTTTATTTAAAAGAAAGAAAGAAATAAAGAAAGAAAAATGTTTATTTTGCGTTTCCGATACTTACAAGCAGGAGCATGAGTAGTTTGCCTCTTGAGATAAGTCCCTTTTAAGTTTGCTCATAATTAAGTCCAAGTTATGATACTCCAAGAAACGTACTATTTTATTGCAAAGGAAAGGTTTGACCATAGTGTTAGCGATAAGGATTGGATGAGATTGTAATCGAAAAATTATATAGATGAAGGTGTGAAGATGTAATAACTATTTTTCTTCATGAAGGAATTTCATAATCTACCGCCATTTTTGTGGCTGTAGTTAAAAAAATGAAATAGTAAAAATGAAACGTCTGGAGCTGGTTCCGTTTGTTGTAATAATACGCTATTCATTACCGATGCAGTCTGATTCATGCGGAATGGCTTTTGTTTTGCCGTGGTTTCTTCATAATTATTGGAAAAATACTGTTTTACTGGAGAAACCAACAAGGTGAAACTATACCGTAAGGAAACTGGCATTTGATAAAACCCAAGAATACGAAGTTATTAATATCTTCGTAGTACTATGGCATATTATAATAATATGTGCCATAGTACTACCAATACATGCCAAGAAAGTCATGAAAGGCAGATTTTGCGTTCCATTGTGTGAGCCGATTTTTTCACCACACCGTTCTTTCAGCAACGGTCACCAGAGCTACAACACTCAAATAGGTATCATCAAGAAAGACACGAACATTATGTCACACCAGTGCCGTCAACAGTATTTTTTCCAACGTGTACTGATACTGTTGACCACTATATTCTATTGAGTCAGACGATTCAACTAGGACAATCCTACTTCACAAAGAGGCCAACCAATGAATTTAACTGATGGCAAAGTTCGGGAAACTTTGCCATATCTTCTCGTCACAGGTACCGCAGAGCTTGAAGACAAAAACCTATAATCAGTGCGTGTTGCAAGTTACGGCACTGAGACGTAGCCGCTAACTATTTGCCATATAAACAAGCTCAAAGTTGCGCTTCGAGCTATGGAAAGAACTATGCTAGGAGTTTCACTACGTGATAGAATCCAAAATAAGGAAATCAGTAGAAGAACCAAGATAACCGACATAATTATTATTAGCAAGTTGAAGTGACAATAGGCGGGTTTAATAGCTCGTAGAACTGACAACCGTTAAGAAATAAAGGTTCTCGAGTGGTTACCACAAACGGACGACGCAGTTGATAAAGGCGTCGATGGTCTATATATATCTATAATTATGATGCTCAAGAAAGTGACTAAGATCTAAACACTTGTTTGGAATTCCTTCAGAATTTTGATGGCCATTGCCTTCTTAAACCGTAGATCCACATTGTGTTTAACAGGAGCATTGTCAATTCTGTTTATTTATTTATTTGTTCGATAATCCTTAAAAAACTTCTTTTTTGTGCAGACATTTCGAGCATTATTCATGATGTTGTAGAAAAAGTGACACTGTATTGCGCTCCACCCTGAGACATAAAGGTGAAATAGTCTCCAGTGCCTGTAATTTCACCGGCACCAGCAAGCCACAGCAATGTTCTCATTGCTTGTCGGCAGAAATAGATATGGTGGTAGTACTTTCCTGGACGAACTCTTCAACACAAAGCTACGGCTATAACTGTCTTATGTCTATACTGTCTTTTTTGAGAAAATTAAAAGTAAGGGATAATTTAAATAGTTCAGAATAATCTATCACACGTTGGTATCTAAAGCCAAGGTTGTTCAGAATTTATAATCAAGCTTTCCATTATAATAGGAAATCTTAAAGTTCTTCCTCAGATTAAATTACTTGGTATAGTTTGTTTTACAAAGTAGATTATGTGTTGTGTTGGATATAATAATAATCTGTTGTTTCCATACGAGCTACCCTAAATAAGAGTTAGCAGGTCACAAGGAATGAGGTTTTGTTTTACATGAATAATAAAATACAGCCAAATGCGAATCAAACTCCATCCCTGTTTTTTTTTCAAGGGTAACGAATGTCTAAGACAATTTAAGGAGAAATTATGGCAGGAAAATAACCAGAGTTTTGTTATCTAAAACTTTTAATTTTTTTGCTGTACTTGTAATATAAAAACCATCCAAATATGTTCACAATTGTTGGAGATTCCGTGTTAACAACTAACAGACGAATAGAGAAACAGCTGTCTTTTGTGGTGGCGTGTGATTCAAAATAACTTACGAACTTCATAATATAGATAATTACTTAAAATAGAGACTGAATTTCACACCCTAGGTCGCGCCTACACTTTGGTCGAGCGATAATTTCAATATAAGTCATGTGAGTATCTTAAAAGCAGCTAAATTGTTGTAGACGGGCCATTAAAGTTTTAACTAAGTCATCGGTTACTATAATGTATATAAGTATATTATGTTACACTTACATAAATATACTATAGTGCCGTGGTGTGTCCAGCCTAAAAATAGACTGCTTCTATTCCTCCCGTGGATGTAGAAGGATTACATCACGGGATGGGCAGCAGCATCCATATGATTACTTATCAACAACTGCGATTACCAATCCGCCTGCGTGGTGATTATGGCAAATCCTCCCATGGAGAAGACCTTCGCCAGCAGAGGACGTAAACATGCTGCTGCTGATGATGATGATGATGATGACGTTTCTACGAGTATATTATTATGTAGAGGCATTTAACCCTTTATTTATAAACGTGCTTTAGCCACGTTACATACTGTAATTTGAGAATGTAAATAAAGATGGTTACACCAAAGCTAGACTAAGTTTATTAACAACATTGTTACAGTACAGGAACCATGACTATGTAAATACAAATAGTTCTAGGTTTTTGAGTAGTGTTGTTACTAAGAATAAGTATTAGAAGAACCAAGCCCACTGACAAAGCTCTCAGATTTAGCAAATTGAGTGGCAATGGGCAGGCCATATAGCTCGCAGAACCAACTGAGGGTGGAATAAAGGTTCTCGAGTGGCGACTACGAAACGGATGACGCAGTGTAGGCCGCCGCGCGACGGACCATTTAGATTTAGAAAGTTGCAGGAAGTCGGTGGATGGAGACGACTCCAGATCGTTCGTCGTGGTATGTTATGGGGAGTCAGCTTTGTCCAGCAGAGGACGTCTGATGATGATAATAAGAGAAGCTTCAGATTTTTCAAAATATCTTTAGTATGAACAAATGACTTTTGAAAAGTTCACCATACGAGCACATTGCCTATTTCTAACAATGCGCTCTCCACAAAGTACACATATGAACTCACTGCACGCGTTTCATTCTTCGAAACCATTCACAATACATATTCGTATTTGAACATTGTATTTTCTAAATTCGCGGCAACATCTCTCATGCTTTGCAAAGGACTTGAAATCCATTTCCCACATAGTGGCGCCACTGTCGCGCACACATAGCTCAGAAAGAGGATAACTGACTCATTTTAGTAGGGACGTGATCGAAATAAGTGATTGCAGAATGTGTACTGATAGAGCTAGTCCAGTCTGGAAAACCTTGTGTAAGTAGCTGAAATTGCGTATCTGCAATAACATACGGATACCAAGCAAGCTTTAGCTAGAACAATACCTACGTTTAAAAAATCTTTAGCTTATCTTGTGTAGAATAACACTTCAATTGTAGAATAGCTTGGGCTGGTGAATAACTAATCGCAATTTGGGGTCAAGCCTTACGTTTACCTACATCTGTATACAAGAAGCTCATTTATAGCTATTCTATCCCTTTCTCTCTTTTTTGGGTATATTCGTTTTGTTCTCAATAGGATGCAAGTAAGTTACCTAATTTTTTGATAAATTACAATTGCTTACAAATGATTGAGGGCTGAAAAATTTGAATTGTTTTTTGAAATATTCTAGTTTATAAATAGCCTTCTAATAGGCGTTTTTTAATAAAGATTATTTGAATCTATAGTTGTAGTAATTTATAGTAATGCTAAGCTTGAATAGTTTATTCAAAAATCGAAAAATTAAATTCGCAGGTAATGAATCTGGCCGTAATAAGTTTCTAAGCTGTATTACTTGAAGCTGCAACACCTATATTTGCACTTTCTTGTGTAGCTCTGAAATTGCATTTTGCGGTGGAAATTCTTTGCTAAAGTGAGGGAAAGTAGCAAAATAAAAAATTAAGAAATGGCGCTTCGCTAATCTGATCATACAGTCGTCAAAGAGTGTCAATAGAATTTATTTTATTTTATTTTATTTATTTACACGCACAAAACACATTACAACCACAAATAAAACAAGAGATACAAAAACCACTGTTTCGAACTTGGTAGGAACATAAACATATCTAAATTAAATAACCATACCAAGCAAAGCAAGAGATTACTGGGATGGTTCGAGATAAAAATAACAAGATTTTATACATGCCGGCCTACACCAGCCTACACAGTCACAATCATAAAAAAAATACAACTAATTGTTGGAATAATTAATATTAGTATGGGGTATACTACAATACAAATACTAATAATATTAAATTCATACAAGTTTGTCAATAATTAACATAGCACAGCATGAGCTGTGCTATGATGATGTGTGATTGTCAATATTTCGAGTGTATCATACACTCAAAATAATGAACGAGCGCCTCGGCCACTCAAGTTGTTGAAATGGAGGATGTCTTTAATATTTTTAATGAATTGGCTCAATTTAGGAATAAGTATATCAAATTCAATATTATCCTTCAATAAGTCATTGTATTGACGAGCCATTCTAGTCAATGGATTATAATAAGAAATGTTATTCCTATAAGTTTGCAAAGTTAAAAGATTAACTTTATTGGAATTGCGTGCTCTAAATTTAATATTGAATGAAATAACCGAAAGCAACCTAGGGGAATCAATTATAGAATGTATAATTTTACAAAATAAATTAAATCGAAATATGTACGTCGAGATACTTATATATGATAGGACATGGTACATAGATATTGTGATGTATTAGTCTCACAGCCGTATGCCATAGTATGTCCGGCATAAGAACAGACTCCTCCGTCACCTACTGTGGGTGTTGTAAAAGCCGACTAAGGTATTACTCCAGGGGATGGGCAGAGGCATCAACCTTCCTACTATGATCACCAACCCAAGCCAAGCTTGTTGAGTATGTTAACCCCCCCCCCCTCCCCCTATATTGGGGAGGCTTGTGTCTAGCAGTGGACTTCTAGGGGCTAATCAAGAAGTATTTATGTGGCGGAAGCAGACGGAGGGGTCTATTTTGGGGCAGAATCACCACGACACTGAGCAAAATTGAAAATTTCTTAATTGATGCAAAATGTTCTACTTGATCAAATAATAATTCACGTTATTAATGACGATGTACCTATACAAAACACATGGGTATAGAGAGGCTTAAGTATTTCCGAGCTTACGGCCAAGTGTGAGTCCGAATAATATAGAGGGGGCTTACGTGGATTTACCGCGAAGACACTTTCCAGAAGGGTGGAGTTGGAGGGAACTATGTAAGCAGTTAGGTACTTGATGTAAGGTAGGTAGTGAAGAACAGGTGGAAATGTTTATAGGTTAATTTTAATGGTAAATAAGTTTATGATTGTGGCTATTTGACGTCTTTATAAGTTTTCATTATAAAACCGACTTCCGCCAATTATTCTGCTATATGTATGCCTATAATATTTGAGGAGTTCCCTCAATTCCTCATGGATACTATCATCAGAACTGGGTTTTAAAAAAAAAAAACCAATCTGGAAGTATATCCTATCAAATAAAAAATATTTTTTCAAATCGGTTTATAAATGACGAAGATATGTAACAACCGAATTGAGAACCTCCTCCTTTTTTCGATGTCGGTTGAAAAGTAAATGTATCCCTTCTGACGCATAATGACCAACACGCTTTTGTATCGATAGTGTAGATTACATAAAGTAGTTTTCATTCAATCTAAATATAACACAGGAATATTTGCAAAATGTCAAACCTCATACCTCAGTGATTTCACTGAATCCACCTCAAATCCACCATTAGCGTCTCTTCACACCCGATAGCTCTCACGGAGTAAACAGCTGCGATAGTTTCTTGCATCGACGCGCACAGTATAAGTAGGTGTTACATTTGTACGAGATTGAAGGTTACGACTTACGGAAGGTTTTTTTGTCGTATTTGTCAAAACAAGCTTTAGTTAAAGTCTTTTTCCGGCTAATGATGCTGGTGAAATTATGAACCGCAAGCAGATGAAATGAAAAAATGAGCCCAAAAAAGTTTAAGTTACTATAACTACCGTAAAATACCGAGAAGTTCCATTATCCACCTTCCGTCTCCATCATTTTTCGGATCAACTTGTTATCATCATGATAATTGTATTGTCATCGGAACTTAACAAAATTTTGGTTTACAAAGTTTCAGCTCAGATTGGTTTTCTCTAACATTGGTAGTTTATTAAACCCGAATTTCCATAAAATCTGATGTTCAATAATTTATTAAGATAACAGAACCATCGTGAGCGAAGGTAGCTCGTATTGGTTGAATTTATATTCAATCTTTATTTAAAGACCTTTTTCGCAACATCGTGAGAAAATGTCACTCTGTACCTAGAACGAAATTCATTATTTAATTAATTGTAATTTGGTATTTTATATGTATGTATTTTTATATAATTTCACAATTTTTAACTAGAATAGACAATTCTCTTTTAACAGGAGCTATTATTTGACATAAAAAAAACTTCATGAAACTTTGTACTATTTGTTTAAATCTGACGCTCCGCTGGTCTAGATAATATTAGTGTAGGTACCTGATCATGTGTACAAAATTTCATGGAGTTTTAATAAATAAAAGCTTTTATAGAAGCAATCTTTGTCCGCGTATAAAAAGGCGTAAGCAAAGCGCCCTACCGGTAATTTTCTGTTAAAAAGAGGCATTTTGTTGTAGCTGTTGTTAGAAGTAATTAATTAATAGTGATTAGACATCTTTGTAAGGCTAGATGAAGTAAGGTAATTTGCATGTTGCCAGAGTAAATCGCTTAAATTAATAAAGCATCAGGTAATGAAGTGGGTAAATTACGTCAATCTATCCACCCGATATTCTTATACGTTAACGGAGCACAGTTTTCGAATGTACAGCTGGTTTAGTCCACAAGAATTGGTGGTTGTTCTCGGCGGCATGTCAATATATTAAACTAGATTAAACAGAGACACTCTCGCCGTGGAGTAGATTCGGAATGAAGGAAATAAGTCATCATAAAATCGTCAAATCAATTTATCGAAATATTTCAAAAGTTTTTAGTAGCCGTAACTTGAAATAAAAAGTACTTACCTGTGGCATGCACAAATATGCACGGTTTCAAATTAATGGCAGGACGCCTGGTAAGGCGTGGTGACGACTTGTGGAAGTTGTGGAATAAGAGGGAGCCCAAGAACTAAGTACAGAAACGACAGAGTCGTAACAGCAAGCATATCAGATTGAACTCTCCATTCATTCATGAGGTTGACGACCTCTGTGGCGCGGCGGGCGAAGGTTCACCTGCGACGAAGGAGGTTGCGGGTTCGATTACCGCCTCGGAACAAATATTTGTACGATCTGCAGATAGGATGTTCTGGGTGTTCTGGGTATTTTTCTATGTATAATAAAAAAAGCTATCTATGTAATTCATTGTATTACTAACTATATCAGTTATCTAGTAACCATAACACAAGCTCTGCTTAGTTTGGGGCTAGATAATGTTGTCTGGAATGTCCAGCATTATTTATTACTATTATTATTTTAACTTAGGTGACCCTGGAACAAGACCACGTGGAATAATGTTTGTATGATCTGCAAACATTTGTTTCGAGTTTGAATGTTAGGGTACCATGGTACTCATAGTTCCTGATAACCACCACATAGGGAATCCTAGTGTGGGATCAAGGCTATGTATGTGTTATCTTATGTAGCATTAGCGTACATGTATCAACTTAAGTATAGCTGCATGTATTTTACCCACATAGCTGTAAGTTTTTTCAAAACTTTAAAAATAAATAAATGTATGCTATTTCATGAAGGAAATTTAATATGTACTTGTTTCCCTATTAGCTGCAACATTTTCTAGAGCTAGATAAAAGTGTAACATCTATTTCATTATTATCTGCACCGTGAGTAATGTCCATCTGTCCGTCCGTCCGCCTAATTGTGATTTATCCGTCGCCAGTAATTGTACCGTTGGAAATGTTTCTTTATCTCAGGCACCAAGCACCTTCGAGGAGTTCTAGGTACGAATCTCTTCCCTAGTAGTACTTTTCTAGGCATGAGTAGTTAGGTAGTTAGTTGTTCAATCTTTGGTATTGCTTGGTAATGGATTATCTGTACTGCACCAGCCAAGTACAAGCTTGTGTTGTGGTCTGGAAAGAAAAAAAAAATATTTGAAGCAAAACTGTAAAAACAAAAACTGTAAACTGCAATCAAAATAACACAGAGGATTTTACCAGCGCTTACGCCCTTTTGTGCACGAACGAAGTTTACTTCTATTTTGGCTATTATTTCATCAAACTCCATGAAATTTTGTACACAATGATCAGTACACTAATATCTAGACCCGTGGTGTACCTGCCCCTCTATTCCCTATCTTGAAAGTCACTCAGTGACCAACGTTTGACAAGTAAAATTACCATCAATTGAGAATTCTTCATAATATTTTTTTTATGATGGTCATTCTACTTGTCAAACGTTGGCCACTGAGTGACGTTCAGCTAGGGAATAGGGGGCAGTTCTTTTAAAATTAGTTATTGTTTTTGTTATTTATGTTTTGGTAACCATATAATTTTATAAGAAACTAACGCACCACGGGTTTAGACAAAGTTTCATGGAGTTTGAAGAAATAATCTAAAATTAGAAGCAAACTCCGTTTGCATACAAAAGCGCATAAACGCCCTTTTGCTAGCTATACCGGTGACCTTTTCTGCGTGGATTTAGTGCTGGGATTGACAAAAAAGTATTCGCTCAGCGCAATGCTGCAGTGACTGCAGCGCAAACCTCAATTGACACACCGACAAAGGACAGAGGCGCGGAGCGCGACGCTATTGGTCTAGCTAGAGGTACAATCTTGGTACAATAATATCTTATGAATGTTTCCAGAGCAGAGGGAGCGCGGTTTATAGATTACCGTGAGCCGTTATCTAAGTATCTCTGTATAACTTACAGGATGGAGTCCTGAGGGGTCTAATGGAGAATTCAAAAATGCAGCCGTTTGATTGAAACTATAATCACGTTTAGAGATTTATTACATTTAACAATGCTCAGCAGTGCAGTAAAATCAGTTCACCAATACAAATTACACTGAATAGGTCATACAATCGCCATGCGTGTTCGTTAGCGCGATCTAGGATATGGTCAGTTATGTTATGATCTAGTTCTGAAATAGGAACTAAAATTTCTATACAGTCTCTATAATAAAATAGAATATTAAAATATAATATTAAAATAGTTATGACTGGCACGACAGCAAAGCGCTGTTTTTTATTTGAAAAAAAAATAAGAAACAAGGCACCACTGTTATCATACTGAAGCTGTTCTGGGCTAATTAATAAGCCAGATCAATTTCATAATAGTTAGGTATAATAGTTATAGGACAGTATGTCCGTAATTTGTTAAATGCCTACATTATCTTCTCGAAGTACCCACCAGTTCAATTCTAAAGATTGATTGTAATACGAGCGTGCGCGACGCCCTATTTGCAGCAAGGTACTCATTAAGACGCGAGTGTGATACGAATTTAAAACGGTTTGTTTGAAACACATACCAAGTACTATAGGTACTCTTGAGTTTGTATGTATGTTTAAGTTGTGATAAGTGAGTAAAGTGGTAATTTCTGATGATTACTGGTTATTATAATGTCAAAGTTTGGTCATCAAGTAACTAGTGGTATATATTCTTTACATCATTCTCTAAAATAAATTCTATTTTTGTTTTTTTTATTTATTTATTTAATAAATTAAACTGCACCGATATGTTGGTGGAAGCACCAACAGGTTTCGACCCTAATCGAGGGTCTTCACCCCCCCCCTAATCGAGGGTTTTTAGGGGATTAGGGTCGAAACCTGTTGGTGCTTCCACCAACATATCGGTACGTGAAACTTTCCCGTTTTTACAAAATTAATGATATAATTCACGAAACTTACTCTAGTTAAATTAAACTGCGCTAATATTATCGCAGTCTCTTTTATTTCTGTCCATTAGAGAGGGTGAATGATAAAATTAATGCATTTTAAATTCAGGTAATACTGCACAGAATTGCTACCATTATTTGACCACGTAAAATATTGTTGAGGTTGAGAGAAAGAAGTTAACGATATAGTTAACGATATAGTTGATAAATCTTGGACATATGACTTCGTCTGACAAAGAGATTTTCAAGAGATACAACGCATTCGCAAAGTTGGAGCATGTATTTCGGTCCAGGGATACTATACCTCACTTACGGTGCCAACACAAAGAAAATTGTGCACCGAGTACAAGTTGCAAGAAGGGCCATAAAGCGAACTATGTTTGGCATCAAAATTCTCGACCATTACTGAGATACGGCGTCATACGAAAGTCTTTAACGCAAGTGACAGAGCGATATAACTTAAATAATGGCCGAGGTTAGGCTGAATAAATCCGGGTCATCCTACAGCGGGGGGTCAACGACAATGTCATATTCGGGCATTCTTGGATAGAAGTCGTGCTGGACAGAGGAGGTTGGCATGAGCAATAGGCCTATTCCCATTAGTGGATGATACGAACTTAAATGATTCGAATAATTAAGATTTATTCAATTAGGATATCTGGGTAAAGGTTGTTCGGCCAACCATCCATTCGGCTAGATGAGAAATTGACGCAATTAAACAACGACTTCGTAGTAAATTGAAATAAATTATTCGGACAAACATTAGTTCGGCGAATTCTGTTCAGTATAAACATAACATAACACCCAACAGTCACATACGTAGTCTTGATTCCATACTAGAATTCCCTGTGCCGTGGGTATCAGTAAATACGAGTACCATGGTACCATAACAACCCGGAACAAATGTTTGCAGATCATACAAATATTTGTATGATCTGCAAACATTTCATACAAATGTTTCGTGTCGATACGCAGCCGGAATCGAACCCGCAACCTCTTGCATCTCAGCCAGCTAATCGCCTGCCAATCAAAGACCTTAAAAAATTGGTCATATGAAACGATACACCATTGCCATGATATTGTTGTCATTGCGTACCATTCTGACTTTACCTATAACATATACACGTTTACCTACCAACGCACATATTACGCAGTTATTACCGTTACTCCTAAGTGTGAGGTAAGCGCTCTTTATGGCGTACTTAACCTTTGTTCTAAGTCTTCTAGGGTCATGACTAGGGGGGAAATTTGCGATAAGAAAACATTTGGAATAAGAATATGTAAATGTAATATGCTTTGGTTTGGGTAAATGTTTTTATCCAAGGTTGATATACAACTGGAACTGGAAGTCATACCATCGTCTCAAGTGAATTATGAAACTTTGATCCAAGATTAGATTAATCTTTTAGGATGTTGTGCCAACCCTAATGTGATGAGGACTGGAACATGATGACGGTCAAGATAATATATTTGCATCAATCAATTCTTCAATCTAATGAAACACAAATTGTGTATGAAATGAGCAGCTATATCAAAATAAAATATTTCTATTCCATTCATTAACCTTTTACCACGTTGTTTCTTTCTACCGATGGTAACAATCAAAAGCTCTTTTCAGAACCACATCATCATCATTACCAGTCTGTTTATGTCCACTGATGGACGAGGACTCCCTCATTGAATTCAATGGGGGGATTTGCCATAATCACCACGATTAGCAGGCGGATTGGTGATCGCAGTTCGGTGTTTATTACTCGGGTGGACGCTGCTGCCCATCCCCTGGTGTTTTTTTTAATATGATGGTTTGCAATAAAGTATTTTCTATCTATACATCTACAAGTAGGTTAGTAAAGGGAAGAAGACGGCAAAAGTGTTTTAACAATAAAATTGGGATTGTTAAATGTCTGCCTTCAAACTTCGATAACCACAAAATGTTTTGAGAGAAGGCTAGGCTGGATACCAGAACCCACAGACCAACTTTTAAACAGCACGCAAAGAAAAAAGCGTAATAAAATTCACTAGCAAACTTTCTAATGTTGGTATAATCGCGGCGCGGAGTTTTTTATACTTTTATTGCAAGAGTTTTACCGCAATCTTAAACTTTGCAATGCAACGTATCTTAGCTAAGGTATAGAATAGTTTGTAGGGTTTTTATTTCCGTGCTGCATCGTCACATGCATGGCTTGGAGACACGATATTATTCTCGATATTATTATTATTTTCTTATATTATACACGACCTGCACGAGCACAAATAATTAGAAAATAGATAAAATATAATAGTAGAACGTGCTACGAGATTTGCTACAAAAGCGTACATCGCTTCAAAATTGTGTGTATTGAAAAATGAAGGTCTTAAATAAGAATTTTATCTTCAGTTGTCTAGAATATACAAAATACTTTATTGTATACCTTAATATAATAAAAAAACTTTTAAAGATTTACACACACAACAATTTAAAGTACAATGGGTGGTCTTATCGCTCAGACGCGATTTCTTGCAGACAACCTTTGGATGGAAATAGATCTGGTTTAAAATCAATACCTACCTAGATACAACTTAAGATGTTTCCTAAGTTATGACATTGTATGGATTTGAGACTCAAGAAAGGGATAAGAAGAATTAGTAGGTACTAAATATCAAAGTCAAAAATATTTTATTAATTTAAATCACAAGGATCATTTTGGATCGTCTTATAAATTAAAATTACTCCTGTTCCAACCAAAACCGTTACAAAGCGTTTATTTATCATTCAATAAAATAATATTCCTATAAGACAAATTGAAAACATCCCACTTCAATCATCCCAAATTGAATAATTTCAACCTCATAAACCAAGCCTTCTATCATTGAAACATGAATTCCCGAGATTCTCACGCCAACGACCAAATTGTCCCATATGTAGCCCATTATATCATAACATAAATAATGTGCACACATCCCCACACAAATAGAACCACTTAATCTCCGAAATAAGACACATGACGGTATAAATTCAACGCTAAACAGCGCGCGAACGCTCTCTACAACCTCTTGTCACCAATAGTTGGCCAAATTGGCTTATAACTGTACCAATGTCCCTTTCCAACACCTCACATGTATCTCCACAACATAAGGTCTATATTTGCATGGCTGGTAAATGTTTAAGTTTGGATTTTGGCTTGCATTCAGATGTGGCCGCATAAATGCGTACAATCAGAGGAATGCCTACAATACTAACGGAAAATATGATCCGCAACGAAGCCTATTTCTGCTGTGAAATGTCTGATGTTCCACTTTTGTCTTCACATTGCTGACTCATCACTAGGTATTTATATCTCACAGCTAGTGATATGCTATATTTGTCAAAACTTATAAGTCAGCTGCGAGGTTGAAACTGGGAATGATTTAATACATAATCCGACGGGATGACTCAAGTAAATGTCAAAGTCATTATGGCATTATACTGACAGAACCTTGACTAATTGCCGGCCAAGTGAGAAGAAAGAAATGATTATCTATGGTATTGTTAAAAAGGCGGTAATTTATGTCTGAGGACTGTCGCGTTATTTAGTTTGTTATAATTGTTATGTTATTATTGAAATGATGGAATTTCGCTCAATATTACGGGCTGAGATTACATAATTATATCAATACAAATGAATATTTAAGAATTGGTCTCCAAATAAGCAAATTGAAGTGGCAGGCCATTAAAGCTCGCAGACTAATCACTGTTTGGGTTCTCAAGTGGCTACTACGAACCGAACGATGCATGGTAGGACAGCCCCCTCGATGGACTGAGGACATTGTTAAGGTCGAGGAGGGTTTTACTGTAGCATTCTATGGGTGAAGCTTACATCCAGTCGCACACTGTAATAATCATATTGAAGTGAACATTTAAGGAGATCCTGGCATTTGATCTTTTTGCTATCATTGATTGCCCTGCAAAAGATCATAGTGATTGATCGTGAAAGAACCATAGTGGTGAAAGTATTTATTTCAGGCAAATTTCACATGACTGTGTTTCTTTGAATTACTGCCAGGAAGGAAGTGTAACCATAAACATAGAACTACAAATTCCCCTTGGATCACAAACTACGTGAGTAGCACAGATTCCAATTCAACATAAAATTATAGTGTACACAATGCATCATTCCAACAAATATTCCAACAGCGAACGAAAGCCAAAATAAACCCCTCTATAATTTCCTTTTTGCGAGTTGAATGTATATTATTCTTGACAATAGACCTCGGTGTTCAGATGAGCAGGGATGGGACTCAGGAACCGAAAATATTAAGCTAAAATTACTGGACTTTTACATGAAACCTAGATTATTTTCAAAATCCTTAGGTTTTATCTTTGTTCGTATATTAAAATGCTACTAATACGCTCATTTGAACCTGATTGTTTCTACAAGAAGTCAGAAATTTAAACTTTGTGTTCTTCTTATTAAGAGCTTGTCCAGCAGGGCTAAGATGGCAGACAAAGACATATGTCACGCGAGAGAGAGAAAACGTTGTCGATTTCGATTCGTTTATCACGCGCCCACTACAAAACGAAATGCTTACTCCTATGATTGGCTTAAACCTAAATGCTACAACTACTTTGTGGTATTCTGTGGTGTTTAGTCTTTAAACCCTAACGTGGTGCAATAATTGTATAGCATTTTGTCATGTCTCACGGCCTCTATCTCGTCGATCATTTTCATCGAAGACTAGATATGAGATAAATAAAATCCACCGTTTGCGTTGAAAATCGGATGGGTCTCCTCTCATGGATGTACCTCCTTCCACTTTTGGGTCTCCTCCCGTGGATGGGTATCCTCCCATGGATTGGTATCCTCCCATGGATGGGTCTACCGCCATGGATGAGTCTCCTCCCATGGATGGGTCTCCTCCCGTGGATGGGTCACCTCCCATGGATGGGTCTACCCCCAAGCATGGGTCTACCCCCAAGCATGGGTCACCTCCCATGGATGGGTCACGTTCCATGGATGGGTATCCTCCCATGGATGGGTTACCTCCTATGAGTGGTTCTCCTCCCATGGATGGGTCACCTCCTATGTACGGGTCTCATCCCATGGATGGGTCAACTCCCATGGATGGGTCACCTCCCATGGATGGGTCACCTCCCATGGATGGGTATCCTATCCTCCCGTGGATGGGCGGGGGTAGGTGGGTATTATGTAAGTCATGTGTAGGTATGTTATATATTTTCATTCCCGTTTCGGCCCGTTTCACAAAAATTTAATGAGAACAATGAACAGTGTTGCTAATATAGTCTATGGTTATCGGTTTCTTACCGCGAGAAAACGAAATAGTCTCTAGTTGTCTCGAGTGCACTCGAGTTGGCGGCCATGTTAGGAAAAACGAACCGGTCGACATGAAGACATAACGAGACATATCACGTCAATTCACGTCTCAGCACGAGATAATGCTGTGAGAAAATGTTCTCGTGCTGCGCATGTTAGCCGTACTGATGAGGCGACTTACGCGCGATTGATGCGCGTTTTGAGCTCGCGCGAGCGGCAAAATGCGCGCCGACTGCATGTGGACGGATTGTATGAAGCTCTAGCATTTCACAATCGCGCGTCTGGAATCGTGCGAGTCGAATCGCGCGTAAATCGCCTCATCTGGACAAACTCTAAGCCTGGTTCACTGCGCCATATTTTAGTGTTTTACAAACATATAATATTATTTTCTAACAGAAATAGGCTGTGGCCTAACTGCTTTGCGTTAGCAAAAACACAAACATGTTTGTCGTGATGAACGGAAAATGTCTTCCGCGTTCGCTGGTATTCATTTATTTAGCGGTCATCGTTTGCCATACTTGAGATGAAGCCCTACACTTTAATATAATTCTATTGCATTAAAATGAAGCAGTATGTTGTACGGTATCCTTCACTGAATTCGACCCTGCGTGGGTGTAAGGGGTACGGGGTGAGGGTGACTGGTTGTAAAGCGTTCTGAACGGGTGGTAGATTGTAATTAGCTGTTGTTGCACCGTTATTGTAATGATCGTACACTCTGTTACAAGAAATTATTCTACTAAGTTTCTCACGTACATAATTGTTTTCATTATAGATTTTGCGACACAAGAATGTGTTATTTTATCGAGGTCTATAAATTTACTTTAAAAATAGATTATATCATTATATTATCTACCTAATGGATTGGCTTTTGGAACAGGACTATAGCTCTACTGAAAGTATATTGATTGCTTTTGTCTAGTAGAATATATATTACAATTTAATTTGTTTTAATTTTATTTTATGTCTCTTAATTTAATTTATGTTATAATTCATTCCATCCTCATTTGTTTTTTTAAAATTGTGAATATTATATATTCATATATTCCTTCACATTTTATGTTTAAGCTTTTATTATGGATGATTTTAATGTATAACTTTTTAATTTTAAGTTATTCTATTTTTATTCAGGATTAATCTCAATATATATATATTTTATTGTATTTACATTGTATGTACACATTTTCTAATGCGGCGGAGAGCATTGGTATGCCATAACACAGGTAATCCTAGTTTGGGTACCAATGCTGTCAAACTATGAAAATCTTTCAATGTAATAATTTTAATGTAATTTCATGTTTGTACTGTAATTTGTAATGTTTGTTGTTCTTAATAAATTTTCATTTCATTTTCATTTCATTTCATTTCATTTTATTTCATTTCATTATCCTGGTACTTGAAAGATTTTGAATGGGTTTTCTATGAATTGACGACCTTTGTAGTGCGGAGGGCGAAGGTTCGCCTGCGACGCAGGATTCAATTCCCGCCTCGGAACAAATATTTGTACAATCTGCAGATATTTGTTCAGGGTGTTCTGGGTATTTTCTATGTACAACAAAAAATATCTATCTATGTAATGTATTGTATTAAGTATATCAGTTATTTCGTACCCATAACAGCTACGCTCTGCTTGCTTGGGGCTAGATAATGTTGTGTGAAATGTCCAGCATTTATTTTAATTTTTTATTTATTTTTTCTGTAGAACAGATTATGAAAGTTTCATTATAATAATAACCAGCCAAAATACTCCACAACCTTTGCATCAGAAAATAGGTTTTCTCTGCGTTGACTACTCAAACTGTCTACTTAAAAATCGATTCTAAGCGATAAGACCACCCATTGTATTTTTACTCATCATGTTACGTTTGGTATATTTTTTATTATCTTATGGTGTACAATAAAGTATTTTCTATTCTATTCTATTCTATTCGTTTTTACCTACTCGTTCTTTTGCTTTAACGATCATGTAATAGTGACTCACTTTCCACTGTGCGAAACATTGTCTTCCTTCATTATTATTTTTTTATTTTCCTCCTGTTGGGTAAAAACTGAAGACTGTTATAACCTAGAAATAACATTAAATCAATAGATAAAAGATTCAATTTTCTCTCGACAAAATTAAAAATTATCTTTTACGGAGCAACGTCAAAAATAACTAGCAAAGACCACTGCCGATGGAAACTTGCTTCAAAGACACGATCCCAAATAATGAGCGAGGATATTAATATTCATTTTTACTCTGTAAAGTTCATTTAAAATTTTCATGCTGGGTACAATCGATGACAAAACCAGTTTGAAAGATATTCCATTCAGTTATCGCCATCGTCTTTTTTATTAAGTATAACAATTTTCAAAATTACATATTTAGGTGACATTTCTTAATTTTATCACTTTAAATATAATTAATACCTAGTTAGCAAAGGTTAATGCAATATTGTAAACCTAAAAAATACAATTATTACAATTATACATCAACAAAGTAAATAAAACTTTTGTACTCACTTGTACAATCGGGCAAAAAATTTATAAAAGTTCGTGTTAAATCGGTTCATTACGCTAACAGCCCAGCAAAGTAGAACTAATTGTATTAAACTAAGGCTTAAAGTGAATTGGATTTTCTTAACAAAGGACACGGTAGTTGGTGACATAGCGTGCGGGTCGAAATCGGAGTGAATGCGGGCTTGCATCGGGCAGCGAAATGTAGCACTTTACACTCGATAAATGTATAGTTTTCACATTAATAATGGTAACAAATACTTGTTACAGATAAATAGGTAGAGCTCTAATTATCAGCCGTGGTTTTTTCGGTCTAAGAATAGATCCCTCCTTTTCCTCCCGTGGATGTAGTGAAAGCCTTACTAAGGGGTTACACCAGGGCCTGGGCAGAAATTGCGATCACCAATCCGTCTACCAAGCGTGGATTGCATTCTATGCTTCGTCCAGCAGTGGACGTCTTAAGGCTGTTGAGAAGAAGAAGAAGATCTGTTAAGAATTCTGTGTGTTGTGTATGAAAGAAAGAAGCCCATGGCGCACTGAACCCTGTAACTAAATCCTTCGAAGATTGATACAATCTAACCACCACCACACTTCCACCATACTTCAAGTTCCTAACCAGGGATGAACCAGTGCCATGAAGTAGTAGTGGTCTAGCAACAGGTAGTATGATGGGCAGATACGTCTTTTAAATAGGTCGTTACCTTACAACTGAAATAAATCAACCAGGCGTCTCCTATTAAACCGTACATAGTGAAGGGTCACAAAGTCAAGTCACAGCTATAACATTACGTTACTCGAAAAGTGTGCATTACAGAACATCTTAGATGATTTTTAATTTACTTCAATTGTTAACTTAATTATTTTATTTAAATCAAAACAATAAGGAAATCAATTTTTTATTAATAGTAGTGAAGTGAAAGAATTACATCGGGGGCTTAATTACAATGAATTAGGTTTTATTCCTTGGTTAAAGAACTCACCAACTCTTGGGATTATTTCCAACAAAACAAAACTAATTTCTTTCATGACCTGGTTCATTAATTTTTTGATCTGGGTCTAAAGTCGTCATCTTTCTTTGGTATTCTACTCCCGTCATAATAACAATTTAGTCTACTTTCGATTCATCGTCCTTAGATTAGAGTAGGATAGAGTTACATAATTGTGGTATTGGAATGTTAGATGATGAGGTTAATGGAACGTTGTGATGAATGAGTGAGAAAGCGAATGGATAAACTGAATGGATGAACGGGATGGACGGCATTATGGAAGCGAGAAGCGTGGAAAAGTTAAGACTAAAAGCTGTTTATATTTAAATAAAAGTTATTGTGGAAATATCAATTTTCTTCATCAATTTTTGTGCCGTAGCGGGAATCGAACCCGCAACCTCTTGCTTCTCAGCCGTTATGTATGTCTGGGGTAAGTAGAGGTAAGGGGAGTAAGAGTCCCCTTGCCTGGGGAAGATAAAAGGGCCTTAAGAACGATGGTGAAATAACCATTGTGTTCAGGTTTGCACCATTTTCTTACTTGTTATTGACGACCTCTGTGGCGCGGTGGGTGAGTAGACGGCTGAGATGCAAGAGGTTGCGGGTTCTATTCCCGCTGCGGTACAAATGTTTGTATGATCTGCAATTATTTGTTCCGGGTCTGGGTGTTATGGTACCATGGTACTCGTAGTTCCAGATACCCACGTCACAGGGAATCCTAGTGTGGGATCAAGACTACGTATGTGACGGTTGGATGTTAGTGTTATGTTATGTTATGATGTACTTAAAATTCAGGCTATTTTAAACAGCTTATAACATGCCATACCTTGCACTATTCCACAAGAATATTGGAAAAGCCTGGGCAGACGGAACCTAATGTAAATAGCCAGGCTGCACTTGACTTCACTACTTTGCTAAAGTAACATCGTCTCGAGTGTCTGCGGCTGACAGCACGAGTAGTGTCTTTTAGAGCTTTGCACATGATACCATATTCGCGGCATGACGCATGTAACATAAATGTTTGTATCGGACAACACTTTTACAAAGGTTATGGTGTCAACAAGATTGCACCAATTTACAAACGAGAATAAATTAACAGGAGCAGAAATTATCAGAAATTAAATTATCATTATCTAAAAAAAATTGGGTGATTTTGACCTGACTGATTTTTGTTTTGAGCAGGAGATTTTGCACTTTTGCAACGCGATATTCCATAAGATTTTACATCATGTTTGGTGTTACAACGATTTATCGTCAGGCAAAACTTTAATATTATGAACGATTTCATAAAATTCATCACATTGAAAAGGCACTGACATTGTCGAAATATAAAAGCGCTTGCTACATTGCTTCAAGTGCTGGCTGACAACTAGTATTACGTCTGAGCTATGTTGTACCTTATGTTATCTGTTTGGGTTTACTTACACCGAGCACGCAATTCTGTATTTTTATCCTGCGTGATAAAATATAATTTTTAATGGCAGATGAATTTTCTGTTAACTCAAAATAATTGGATTTTTAGCATTCAAGCCATATTGAATGTAATGTAACTATTAACTTCATTGAATCTTTGAGAAAAAAGTCTCAAAGATTCTCTTTTTGCCTCAGTGGCATGACGCATTTCTTGCAGTGTCATGTCAAAGAAGGCTTAGCACAGAAAGTGTCGCGACATTAAGGTATCGGGTCGGAAGCAATTATTGTTTGGAATGTTCGCGAACTCAGAGAAATTCTCTAAGAGGTTTTAAAGAGACGTAAGACTCCTTACGAGGCTTGATTTGTTGAGAGTTCTCGTTGGATGAGGAGCTTGCACTCTGTAGTGTTGCAGGCGGATTTTTTAAATGTGTTTTAATAAAAACTTGTTCTGTATTAAATTAAACTACTAATGTACCTATCACGGAATTCGGAATTAAAGTGCAGCAATTCAAAATCAGCTTTTAATTATTGGAAGCAGATATAACATCATCCTCGCCAGAAACAGAGTTTAAATAAATGTTGTAATTTATAAATTCTCGTGCCATTTTCGCGGGACGTTTTTTTGTATGAAGAGTTTTGTTTGCTTCATACAACTTCAAGCTTCAATTTATTGTGACTTTCTTAAAATATTCTTTGAGTTGTTCTTGTTTTAAATTTAAAATACTGCTAATTACCACTGTTTTCCGTCATTTGCGAAAAAGCCGTATTTTCAATTTAAAATGATTTCCAACCGCGAAAGTTTCAATTCTATATTTGTTCTTGTTTATACCATCCTGAATACTGTGGCTGATAAATGGGATAGTCCCTTCTTTAAGCACTGTGTTCGAGTGATGACGAAATAAGTAGGTAAATATTGTTTCGTCATCACCCGAATACTAGCTTTTTCTTTAATTTATTACTTGAATTATTATTATTATTACCTATTATTTTGGTGCCTAACATAGCTCTAAGTCATACTAACATAATATGGATCTTGTTATCTGAAATAAAATTATTATTATTATTATTATTATTATTATTATACCTACTAATCTTTATAAAACTACCTACTACGCTTAATAGATAGTTCACCCTTGTTATTATTTATCTATTTGTGCCATTATTCTGCTTAACACGGCAGATAGCATCCACAATACAATTAATACAGTTACACAGAGATGGTAATTGCTTTGCACTGGCGCCGACAACGTTAAATCATCCCCCTACCCTTACACCCCTATAACAGTGCCCCTAGCTTGTTACATAATATCAGCATGTCACTTTTAACCTCCTTGCAATGTAGAATTAGTTAGAACGCAGTTCATCTAGAATTGAAACTTTCGTGGTTGGGAATAATTTTTTGTTGAAAAAATAATTATCACTATTTTTCGTGATTATTGTTGACGTTTTGAGCTTGAGTTTAGTAGCTTTTTAATCATGAGCACCGCCCGCGACCGGTTTCAACGGTAGACCAACAAATACTGGGCGGCGGCAGTGGGTTCGTTGCGCGCGCGTCGGGAACACGTTCATCTACGTCACTGCCTACGTCATCGGGATAAGGCAGCGTGCAAACTGTTCACAGTTCATTTAGATTCAGTTTTGCTGAAATGCGAGCAATTGAAACAACAGGCACATGAGACTTTTTCAAGTCTAATGTCAAATATTTAGATTCAGTTGTATGTTGTTATTGGCTGAGATTTCTGTGTAAAATCGGGAGGGCAATCAGACAGTTACTTATGTCATGAAAACAAAACTAGCTCAAGGACACTGATGCCGACTTTTGCAGCCACCACCGTACGATGACGATTATGACGATTGTCCGTAAATTATGTAGTAACTATCAAATAATCTGTGCACGTATACGATAAAATTGTACGATATAAATAGCATAGATTATTTAATGGCTAGTTACTTTGTTATACACGGACGATCGTCGTAATTGTCATCGTTACAATGATAACTGCAAAACTCTCAGAATAGTGTTATATTGTAACAGTGTGCCACAGATACATTTAGTTTTCGTATCATCCATGTATCATCTCGAAGTGAGACGTCATACGTAAGCATTAGCTACTTGATTTTCATCTGTGACCCTTACCCACCCAACACTTACCCCCCTAATATGTTTTATATTAATTTTATGAAATAAACAAGGTGTAAGTAAGTTTGATTTATGTACTTATTATTATTTGAATGTTTTTGAGTAAAAAGGATTTATGAAAGTTAATTGTGCTTTATTTACCTAAAAAAGAACAATATTGATTACTAGCATTTCCTATATGCCATAATACTGCCTCCCTGTTTGTCACCGGCCTAGAGTACGTCACTTTTCATGCAAAAGTTACCGCGTTTGATAGCTATAATTGCACAATTTACGCCTGTTGCGAACCTATCGCGAGATAGAGAATATCCCTGCCGGTCGTTGGATGTGTACAGCTGCGCTTTGTTTACTAACTAATTATAATCCTTGGACTCGGATTTCACATAGAATTAGATAGTGAACAAAGCTCAGCTTATACTTCGGGCTGTTAGTCTAGCACAACAATATGACAAAATAATAAAAACTGAACCAATTCCTTTGTAAAAATAAATTGAAAACATAAACGAACCAATAGTAGTAAAGAAAGCATCGGCTCTCTGGAGCGTGCTTGCTCTGCTGACACTGTACCTGTGATATTAAGAGAGCCAAACGCGAAAATTCTCATCAAAACACTAAAATGTATAATTAGTTAGTTGTTAGTTAGTATAAAAAAGTACGTTATCCTTTTTTGGCATTTTATCCGATTAATTATTCAAACTGCAACGAAATTGACGTCATAAAAATAGTTGCAGAAGTACTCAAAACCTGCATTTAAAAACGTATATTTCTGAGCATAATCATAAATTCATTAAGTGTTTCGACCAACGCTTTAGAATAATTCATTAATTAAAGTAATATTAAGACGAAGAAATAAATTAGAGAGAAGTAATTTGACGACCTCTGTGGCGCGGCGGGTGAAGGTTCGCCTGCGACGCAGGAGGTTGTGGGTATACCAGTTATCTAGTACCCATAACCACAAGCTTTGCTTAGCTTGGGGCTAGATAATGTTGTGTGAAATGTCCAGCATTTATTTATTTATATACCTTAAGTATAAGAACCTTACCTAGGCAGGTAAAAGTGTAATTTACTTAACAGGTTTAACTAATAATAATGAATTCCCAAAACGGGTATTTATTTAATTTCTAAATTAAGATAAAGATATTAACATTTTATAGTTAGCTCTTGTACTACATTATACAGTAGAGACTACAAACTGAAAAATTCAGGTGGCGTTGAGCGGTGCGAATTGATTTCAAGCGCTGCTCGAGCGGAGTTTATTTCTAACGACGCGGTTGCTTGAACAAATAACGATTTTTCTCGTTGAGGCTCTCGCTAGAGCCGCCAACTTCTGTTAGCTTGGTTTAAAAATTTTAAGGCCAAGTTTAACTGAATTTATTCAAACAAACGGGGCCAAGCTTTGACTTAAGCAGGAAAGGTGTGCCAAAATCGACTAAGCTGGAGCTCTGTGATGTCTTTATTGCGTCCGTTTTCTCGTGGACCACCGTGTAATTGTTGGACCCAAGGACACTTAATTTGTTCCTAGAAAACATAATTTTGTTATTTTCACAATTATAACTAGAAATAAACAAAACATCCGGGTAAAATTGTCTCTCCAACTTTTTCCCTCCAATGAAAATTCCCAAACCTAATTACGGGGCCAATTCAATTTTATTACGGTCCGTTATCCACAAGGAGCTAATTAACACTCGCTCTTGACCGTTTGTGTCACAATTACCCACAGTTAAACGAGCCTAAAATAATATTCGGGACATTTGTAGAAAGGCCCAGCCTTTTGGGTAGTAATAGCAAGCTACAGACATCTATGAATGTATGAACTGTAATGAACACGAACTCAGCTGAGCGTGACAAAGAGAGAGAAAAAGAGATAAAACGTAGTGCCCGATCAGAAACCAAAGAGATAGTGTTAATTATTAGAGTAAGACTCTGGTTTCTAGGTAACAGGTTTTACCATTTGAAGGACTTCCTAGGTTAGAGTATTTATTATCTTTTTTATATTTATTAGTTATTGAGTTATTTTTGTTGACATTGTTAATTTAAGATTTTTTTATATATATTTATTTTTTATTTATTTTTGTGTTTACATTTTTGTGATTCATTTTGGTATTTTATGTAACATTTGTTGTAATTTAATGGTGGTTTTGACCTGATAACTTGCCTATTTTGTTAATATTTGTATCCCAGACATGGGAAATGTGGGCCACCTTAACAATCTAACATAAGAACTTTGTATGTACCACATTTTTGCAAATAAATAATGATTTAGTACATATTATGGCCCTTGTTACTAATAATATTATTATTCTAATGTTTCAGTGATGTAGATTTAAATTGTACTTTTGAGGTTCAAACTAAAGACTCCATTGTCAAAATTGTCTTACTTAGAATTTCAATTTTCTAATTTGTACTGCAATTCTAACGTAGGACTTTTAATTGTACTCATGTGGCTATAAGCGCGACCACAAGAAACTTTCAAAAATGTCCCCAAAAGGACTTTCATACTAACATTTTGCAACTATATTCGGGTTAAGCCACCCGCCATGTCAAAATTCAGAACTGTTGGGATTTGGGTAATATTTGCAAACAAACTATTTTAATTTTGTGCGAATAACTTTTTGAGTACAAATGAGGGAATTTAAATGCGTATTCTACAGCGGTATTTTGAAGTTGAACTGCCATCAATCATTCTTGCTAAATATTAAAAAGAGTCTTATTCATAATATTTTTTTAAACCTATTTTAGTTAAAACAGCTTTTGTTTGGTTCTCTCTGATGTAAAATGACATACGCCAAAACAAGACAATTATATTATATTGTTTAGCAATCAGAGGTTTCAAAATTAATCATGAATAAGTGAGAAAAAAATAATATTAGAACGTTTATTTGTAATAATGTTACAAGCTGAAAAAATATGGGACACAAAAATAATATGAGAAAAAAAACACTGTTTTTTGTTTGTTTCACGTTGACTATGCCTTACGATGTTTTCATTGCGATAAATTAAAATGCTAGTTATATAATGAAAGGTCACTAGTACTACTGGTAGTACTAGAGATACAAATGTGTATCATTAGTACTACCAGTTGTACTTCTCAGTAGAACTACTGACACGGAAGCAAAGAATTCATCATCATCGTCAGCCGAACACAATTTATTACCACGTTATATCTCTGCGTCTTCTAGTTCGTGGTTTACTCCACTCATCATCAACCTGTAGAAGTACACTGCTGGACATAGGCCTCCCCCTTAGAATGCCACGACGAACGGTCTTAAGCCGCCTCAATCCACCAACTTCCTGCGACGTTTATAATGTCTTTAGTACATCGAGTGGAGGGCCATCCTCTACCGCGTCATCCGGTTTGTGGTCGCCACTCAAGAACCTATATTCCCCAACGGTTATCAGTTCTTCCAGCTATAGGTATATGATGCCACTCAAAAACTTTTTAAACCCCTTAATAGCTGCTGGTTCTGCCAGCTAGTTTTGGCTTGCCAATAGTGCCCATTGCTACTTCAGCTTGCTTATTGCGAGAGCTATGTCGGTGTTAATTAATTAGAACAATGGAAATTGTATGCGCGTAATTTAATTCTACAGTCAGTTAATGCGAAAGCATTTTAAAGTATCCTTCTTCCATTCATTATAAACAGAAGCAATTAAAGAACCAAAAACAATTACTTTAACCTAAGAACCTTATTTTTCTAACAAGTTAACCCCTTCGCACCCTCACCCCGACCCCTGCAATGGCTTATTAATTACGCCGTTAATTAACGGACTAATCGTAAGCCTTTTTATTGAAAACGCTATCCTTCAGGTTCTGTGTTTAGGTAGATTTGAGTTTTACCTACCGATTTGGTTGTGATTATTTTCTAGTACTATAAAATAAAATAAAAAAGTAAAATATTAGTAAAATATTACCCGTAATTAGTGTTTAATTATTCAAAATTAATTGGGTTTGTATCAAAACCTTACGTAAAAAACAGATTTATTTATATTCGTTCGATAGGCAGTCGTCTCCCAACAGAGTAAAGAAAACAATAGCAAAAAAATTGCGGCACTAATTACTGCTTTAATTAAATATATCGTTGTTTTGCCCTAACGATGAAGTTTAAACGAAAATGAAGAGTAATAGACGTCATTTTTTCGATGCCTTTTACGCGCTGGTATATACAAACTAAAAGTCGCGCAGCAGGCTATGGAGAGAGCTATACTAGGAGTTTCACTACGTGACAGAATCCGAAATTAAGAAATCCGTAGAAGGTCACTAACTCTCTGAATTAGCAAGTTGAAGTGGCAATGGGCAGGTCATATAACTCGAAGAACTGATATCCATTGGGGTATAAAGATTCTCGAGTGGCGACCAAAAAACGGACGACGCGGTAGAGGAAGGCCTTCCACTCGATGGACTAACGAAATTATAAATGTTGCTGGAAGTCGGTGGATGGAGGCGGTTCAAGACCGTTCGTCATGGCATTCTAAGCCTATGTCCAGCAGTAGACTTTTACATGCTGATAATGAATGAAACAAAAAATACAGATCCATGAAAGTTACCTGAGTGTATTCCTGCTTTCAACATAATGTTTTCGATCTAACAATACCTACCTTGTTCGTTCCTTTCAATATCAGAATCGAATCTTTTAGCTGAAATGACAACTATTGTCCACAAATCTTACAATAAAAGAAACCTCATATTATCCAACAATCACCACGTTTACCTTGCATTGCGGGTAATGTTTGTTAAAAGTTGACAGCTTTGTTGTGCGGAGCGCATTGACAATCGAACTGTGCAAAACAATCGCCGCAGCAACAATGCAATACGACAAGAGTGGTACAATAACAGAAAAGCTATGCGTTTTGTATTGGAATGTAGGTGTAGGGGTGTCACAACAAAATGATTTATTAAAATCAGTGCTCTAAAGTGCACGATTGCAAAAGAATAAATTATTATGTAGTATAATATCGTTGCGTGACTGACTCGCTGATTGACTATCAAGGCTCAGCCTAAACCGTAAGTCATAAAGTCCTGACGTTTGGTGAATTCGATTTTTGGCCTAGGGGTGCACCAAAAAAGCAGCGGCGTGTTGAAGTTTGAATGGAAAAAAAAGGACGAAATCGCGGGTGTTCCGCTAAGTTATGCATTGAATTCTATGCAATTTAGTAACTGTTTTATAAAATGAGGGTTGGATGCTGAGTTGGTATTTGAACTCTTTGCAAGTATAAGTATTGTGGCTTTGATAAACAAAACATTCTTCTGTGATTTGATTTAACCTAAGATTTATTAATACTTACCTAAGATTTAATTAGTAACATAGCTTAGATAAAAAAAATGTGGCAAAACACACACATATGTCCGTCACATTACTCGTACATAGGCTGAAAGGGCTCTAACAAACTCTTTTACTCAGACACGAAAGTATGGTGTTTATGTTTTCTAAAATGATTCCTTTAATATCAAATATATTATGGCAACCCTAGCATCGTTTCGGTCCAGTCGCACGTTCATTGGTCTAGAAATGCTTTCAAACACACTTTTCATAAAAGGAATGACTGTTTGAACACATTTCAAGACGCTTTTAAACAATTTTATAACAATTTTCTGATAAAACCGTTTCCGTGAATTTGTTATATTTACAGACGGGTTGAACTGATTAATTTGTCATGTAGCCTCTTATTATAATTCTTTGAACGAGCGAATTGTATTAGTTCATCTTTATCAGCTTATTTTCTTAAATTTTTTTCACCGGTTTCTCTCGGTTTTTTATAAGTAACTCTGATAAGAACTTATTATGGCCCAGGTATGGGCCTATTCCGCATTTTGCATTTAGGAGAGAACAGGCCATAATCATGTTAGTTTAAAATCTTACCTAAGTATCGAACTACCTTCGATATTTTGTCAATCATCTAAATCAATTTTTTTTTTTAATTAAATTCAAAATGCATAAAATTTGGTTTATGTTATATATGTCAAATACAATGTCCAATACATTCCACACTGAAATAACTGAAGATAAGATTTATTGCAATAATCTAACCAAATTTTTCCTGTTTCAGGTGAGTATCAGTGGAAAACTACAAACGAACGACTATTAACTAAGGTAATTTTATTCAATGTTGGGTTAAGTTGGATTAACCAACATTTTGCCAAGAATCTATTAGGACTACAAGGAATACTTAAAAGACCAGAAACTAATTTTTTTTCAAGCAAGCGTATTCAAGGTAGTAACACAACAAATTTTTTTATTGGTTATTGGTGTATTTGGTTTCCTAAAACGTTGAATTTAAATTTGGGTAATTTTTTTATTTTTCGTTATCAAAGTGGTTCAACCATGCGCCCTAGAATAATAAAAATCACTAATTTGAAATAAAATAACATTAATTTGTATCCATGAAATACATAATACCTGTATTCAAAAACCAAGTAACAAGTTAACAAATATACACATATATACATTTCAACGAATTATTCCCAAGAAACAAATCATGACACGTTACAAAACATTATTAAAACGACATCACAAAGCGATACGCCCCGTATAACTCAGCGCAATATACCCTGTATATAATGGGGTAACATTCCGTATCATGGTGAAAGGAATACATTCTTAATTTACCGAAAATTTCAATCTTAATGTTCGAGGCTCTAGCAGAACGGAGCTTGTTTGGTAGTGGCGCAATTCATGAAAAAAAAACAGACAACTCCTGAAATTGTCATAAAAACTCTTTTCAACTCACTTCACATGAAAAAAGGTTCTACAAAAGGCTACTAAGATTTAGCACAATATACATCGAGCGTTGACTCTACGAGTGCTACGCCGTAGCACTGCTACGCGAATGTAATAAGATTGGCTCGAAATCGGTATTTTGAAATTTCTAGCATTTTTTTGTCGGCTTGCAGTGAAACGGGTCACGTAGTAAACCAAATACCTCCTGCTTAATAACTGCATTTAATAGTAATCGCTGTCTCTTACCCCTTGATCTCCAACACGGTTTTATACAGAAAAGCTTCTTAACTTTCGTATTGTTTGTTCGCGACAAAGATACGTATCTAAGGAGGCGAGACTAACAGCTCCAATATACAGATTGCACAAACAACTGGCAGTGAATCTGGATGGGAAATGTTAACTGTTAACCTCACTTGCCTATTTTTATTATGTTGATTGACGCTGGAACTTTTACATACAGCTTCCACTAACGTGTTGTTATTTATTTTCAAACTACTAACGATCCAATCTAAAGAGACAATTCAGACTACAGCTGACCGGTACTGGCAGTTGTGTGGGATGATGACATGGATGGTGACCTTCACAACTATCATCGAGAGAAGACATTTCAACTTATTTGTTAACGCTTTCATCCCGTGATTCGATGAGTAATAAACTTATGCTGATCATGCTACCAACTATTTGAGCCAAATGCCAGATTTGTCCCAAGACTTTTTTATTAGTACTGTATCAGCCACGTTTATAAGTAAGGGGGTAGTTTCTTAAATGCGTCACTCACATGTTGATTTCAATTCGTGATAATACTTGAGTGCACCGTCATAAAAAATAATGTTAACATGCACGCAAACCTTATTCGCTAACTCAATCGGGCCTGCAAGTCAGACGCAAAATTGTTACGCCTGTACTAACGACATTAGCTTCATCTAACGATCAATTACCGGCGTTTTTTCCACGGTTTAAAGAACCCTAATATGCGATGCTTTGAATTAATCACACTTGGGAGATGAAGAGGATTTTTCGAAGGAATTTCGCTTCAACGAATGAAGGCTCTTTGTGAAGCTAAATCTGTTAAATGAGAAACGTCTATTTCGAAAATGTCTGTAGATATTTTAGCTAGAATTTCATTAGATTTTCTATCACATTTATGGCTTTTATACGTTACAATTATGTATGAAAATAAACATTGATTCGATGAAAAAAAATCGTGTCATAGCCTCAATACTTCGATTTTTATTGTATTTTTAGAGTTTGGCTTCTACAAAGTAGGTTTGGAGGTTGAGATTTGGACAGTAACAATCATTGTCATCATCATAATTTCTTACAAACGATATTTTATTACGTCTAATGTTGGTCTGTAACTGAGTCGCCTCAACTTACCGTCTTTTGGCTACCATTGTAAAGTGGTGGGCCGTTCTATACAGGGTGGGGCAAATTTTTGGCCCCTTAAGGCTAGCTACCTTTTCTTTTGTAGTTAGAAGGGTTTGTTCTTAGGAAACTTCTGTTTTATTTTGAAGAAAAAAATATTGGCATTTTTAGATTTTTTTTAAAAAGTGCGGTTCGCCCAAAAAATTACATTTGTCAAAAAAAACAAGTTTATCTTAATCGACTCTATTTCCAACCAGGATTTTTTTTCCTAAAGTAACTTACCAAATCAAATCGTAAGTTTTGGCAATAATTAAAAAAAAAACAATTCCCATACATTTTTCTAAGAAGCGCCATTTTGCGCCTAAGGTTTTTAAGTTCTCATTTACTATGTATCAGCAACTCCTTGCTCCGAGGCACCACACAGGCGCTTCTCACCTAGTGGTAAGACGGACCATTTATGTAAGCCAAGCCGAGTTTGTTGCCTGATTCTTCTAGGCTTGGTCGCGTTGGAACAGGAGTAATTTAATTTTATATAAGACGATTCAAAATGATCCTTGTGATTTCAATGAATAAAGTTCTTTTTGACTTTGACTTTGACTTTGCCGCAACAAAGTCATGCATACCATTCGAACACGGAAAGCAATTTGTTCTAAATTCAAATTATTTATTGATATTTGTTATTAAACCTTACTGGTAGAATGATATACCACCTCTTTGAATGACAATACCGCTATAAAAATTGGCGGGAAATATTTTTTTTTAATTTTAAATCCAAAATGTCTCTTACGAATCAACAGCGGCTAAGCTTAATAAAAGCTTATTTTCAAAATAACTGTCGTGTTCAACCAGCGTTAAAAGCATTTCGTAGAGAAAATGAAGAAATACCACTACCAGACAAGAAAGTCAAAAAAAGAAGAAGAATTAGCCTACCAACTTAAAAAAGTTACATACGAGTTTAAATTAAGAACCATTGAATGAGTGACATTGTTGTTTTCCCTTACTCGTTTTTTCATAGAAAATGTATGGGAATGGTTTTTTTTTAATTATTTCAAAAACTTACGATTTCATTTGGTATGTTACTTTGGGAAAAGTGTTCCTGGTTGGAAATAGAGTCGATTAAGACCAACTTGTTTTTTTTTACAAATGTAATTTTTTGGGCGAACTGTACTTTTTTTCAAAAATCTAAAAATGCCAATATTTTTTTCTTCAAAATAAAACAGAAGGTTTCTAAGAACAAAACCTTCTAACTACAAAAGAAAAGGTAGCTACCCTTAAGGGGCCAAAAATTTGCCCCACCCTGTATACTACGTCTCTCTTTAGGTGATCACTAAATGAGAACCTTTATTGCAGTTGTCGGTTCTACGAGCTATATGGTCTGCCTATTGGCTTTCCAACTTAATAATTCTACGATGTTAATATTTACTGACGTAAAATTTAAACTATCGCGCAATATTATTTTGATTTTTGATATCTTTCTTAACTCATTGTTGTATTGCTGTATGAGTAATACATCTGGCAGCCACCCACGACTACTTTTATTGATCAAACAATCTTCCCTTAGATATAGTATTTACGGTAATTTTCCTCTTACCTAATCCAGTCAGCGATACATTCTGTCTCCCTTTGATTAAGCGAAACAACTTGGAAATAATAAGTACGGAGTTAACCCCTCCCCCATTCATTCCTCTTTCCTTCACCCCCGGTATGCCGTGCGGGAACTTTCTCACTTTCTTACTAATAATTTACGTAATTCCCGAGCACAGTTAGGACGAAGAGTAGTGCAAGCGATGTAAAATCTCGCGATGATAGCATATTCCTTCATTTTTATGAAAACGGTAATTAGAAAGGGTTATTTGCAAATGTAATGTTATAGATAATGTAATAGTCTATAAATAAAGATGGTCCTAATAAAAAAAAATAGCAGATTCCACATTAATATATTGATATTACAATAAAAAAATATTGAGATAAGAATGACAGTTGACAATGTTTACGTCCATACAAATTATAATTGAAAGTCCCTGTAATTATTGGCGTTGATTAATTCAATCCTGATACGTGGATGTTGGTCCGTGAAGTGCAGCCTGAAAACATAACTATGGTAGATAGATTTTTTTTTATTACACACCTTAAAACCAGTGTACTTTGGCGAGCTTAGTGCTTAAGAGGCGGTAACCGGTATGGCGCTTATGCCCTTTTGTACGCGAACAAAGTTTACTTCTATTTTGGCTATCATTACATCAAACTCCATGAAATTTTGTACTCACGATCAGCCCCCCTATTCCCTAACTGAAGGTCACTCGGTGACTAACGTTTGACAATTAAAATGATCATCAAATTGTCAATTCTTAATGATAATTTTGAGCAATTGATGGTCACATTACTTGTCAAACGTTAGTCACCGAGTGACTTTCAGTTAGGGAATAGGGGGGCAGATCAGTAACTGTGGTGCATCAGTTTTTAAAAAATAGTTTTTTTTATGATTTGATAACCATTTATATTTTTTATAAGAAACTAATACACCACGGGTCTAGATTTTAGTGTACAAGTTTCATAGGGTGTTATTATAAAAAATGCCCTTAGTCTGGGTTTAAACCAGGACTACCAGTCTAGGCTTAAATATCGACCTAGGGTATATACGACTGTAATACAAAAGCAGATGGTTTGTTTTCCAGAAGCAACTTTCGAGCTAGATATGCCAAAAATGACATAAGCTTGGACTATCTCTGGTTTATCTAAAACCAGGCAGCCCCCTAGTTTAGCAATGGTCTATAAATTGACAGTTGATTGCTTATTAGAGGTAAGAATTTGGACATCTCAATTGTGATATGACACAATCCGTCAGTTTGATACTTTGGTTTGCGAAGTAGCGCGAGAATTTATTTCGGAAAACAAACCATCTGCTTTCGTATTTAAAGTTGCATATGCCTGATGTCGATATTTAATCCTAGACTAGTTCTCTTAACGGTGTAAGGTTATGTTATGACTTGCCTCTCTTCATGTACGCTCCACCTTGGCACCCACGCCTGAGCTTAATTATTTACCAACCTATCCAGGAGCCTTTAAACTACCAGCAGTGCGTTGAACTGTACTAACATAAATGCATTATTTATGTACCTCCACTTCTGTGATGAGGTCTGCGGTTTTGGGGATTTCTATTTGTGCTCGTGGGAGTCAGGTAGCCTTGAAACAAACTTTACTTTACCAACGTAATACCTACGTAAGTGTACATAAGAATACCAACATTGCTTCGTAATGCAGTCATGCTATAAGTGTGAATCAGCTGTTTTAAGGAATGTGATACTTATACCTAAATGTCTGCAAATAGACTTCTCGAGCTCAAACTTTTTTACAACAATAATTGTGGTTAGCTTTCCTGAGTTGTTTTTTTTTCATATTTTTTTTGTGCTACTTGGCAAGCAAACTGCCATACGGCCCACCTGATGGAAAGCAGAATTGAGATAAACTTTGAAAATCACATCCATTACGCGATCTAGCACATATCCAATATTAACTTAATATTCATTCATACATAAATATATTCTAATATTAACTCTAACAAAAGAAAACTCACGTAACATGCACTGGGCTGGGATAATCTTAAGATTGCCTAAAAATTTGATCAAAATCGGTCCAGCCGTTTTGTAGTCCATAGGGAATACACACGCTCATCGATTTTTATATAAATAAAAAGATGTACAAGAAGATGATGTATACTAACGTGATATAAAATTTTAACAACTTAATCCCAGTAATAAGGTTAGTAAGGAGAAGTTGGTACACAAAGCCTGTAAATCTTATTTATTTCTAAGCACTAAAATAATATCAGTCTAAATCCTCTAATTTATTCCCAAAGTGAACAGATTCATGTACATATTGTTTTAACATCTACGAAATAATGTTAAAAACTATTTTTTTTAAGTGTTCATAGGTTCATACTGTAAAACGTGTTAATTCTTCTATGCAAAATATTTTCGTTTCTATGCCATTTGAAATAGAGTTTATTTTCTCACATCAATGTATGCTTGGCGCTAGTGCTGATTTGGAACAGTTTCTGCTACCTATAACATAAGGCTTACTTTTCTCTCTACGCCTAGCATGATTAAGTTCTGTTAAAGTTTTCAATATTTAAGTTCTTATTTTCAAAGACATATGATTGATTTTTATTTGTATTGTAAAATAACTTCATTTATATCTCGCCATCGACCTTGGAACAAAGGATATTGTGCTTGATCAGAATGTAATTGATTATTATGATGTATAATGGTAGGTTTTATTCGAGTTTTATTAATTATGACAAAAGCTATCAAATTAAAATTATCAACAAGGTTGAATCTAACTTACTCAAGATGTATTTGATATTAATGAAGCTTAGTCAAATTGTAACTCGAAAAACATACCGACAATTTGAGAACCACTTTCTCTTTGTGAAGTCGGTTAAATAATTTTTAACTGACTTTACAAATGAATAAGATTTACTTGAGAATTATCTATTGATGCAAGTGGGGCTTAGTTATAAAATCAAAAGCGGTAATGTAAAATACTAACAAAAACTAACAAACAAAAAAAAACATTTTGCATATTAGATTGTACCAGAAACTTTGTGTTTCTACCATGTTTTCTGTCAAGTGTTCCAAAAAACTTGGCTAACGATCCTATGAATATTTCATGTGACAGTTAGGGTACTGTGCGAACTTGTAGTACGGAGAACGCTTTATGAAGAACCCTTGGAAAGTTATAGGTTTTTCTGGAATGGCCTGAATTATTCATTCTCTCTACCCTGCACAGTCTACCTGTACTTGAATTGGATTTTGGCAGAATAAAATCTACAAGATCAACTTCAACTGAAAAGTGTCTGCATAATAATATGACGTCATTTTATTTTATTTGGCGGGATTGACGTTTTTTTCTGTTTATCCTGTTTTATTGATACAGCATTAATGGTCTAATAATGGAAGGGACCCTGACTTTAGATCCTAAGGTCATTCAAATTGCAGTTATGCACCAATCGATTTTTTCACTTTGTAAGTAGTAGAACTTTTTGTAAAAGAGTTCGTCCAGCGAAGTATTACCAGCGTACCTATTTCTGCCGTGAAGCAGTAGTATTCGCATTGCTGTGTTTCAGTTTGAAAAGTACGGGTGCCGGTGAAATTACAGGCACATGATTATGTCTCAGGGTCGGCAGCGCGCGTGTGATGCGCCTCTGGTGTTGCAGGCGTCCATAGGCTGCGGTAACTACTTTCCATATGGGAATAGCACAGGACCGGAGAGAGTGGTGTGTAAGAGAAGAGACCTTTATCTAGCAGAAGATGCACACAGGTGGAATAGATAGTCCTCAAACAGTGAAGGAAAATACCATGGGTATCCAACCATACCATACCAAGGTCACCAGCATGATCTATAACAAAAAAAAACATGTGAAACATGCATTAAAGGAGTATTTGTGAGACACATTAAATCCTTTCAGCTCTCTAGTTACATCACCATTAGTGACGAGGCCCTTTTCAGGGTTTATGAAAACCTCAAGCTCCGCATCCGACATCCTCGACTGGCCAGGATCACAAGAAATGCCTTTAGATAAAGTCATTTAAAAAAAAAAGATTTTTGTTCAAAAAGCACTAAATCAGTTTCGATAAAATTTCTATGGGATTTTTTCTAATGTATGAACTACTAAACAAAAAAGAATCATCAAAATCAATTCAAAATTGGCGGAGTAATCGCGTAACAAACATATAAAAACGAATTGAAAAATTCCTCCTTTTTTAAAGCCGGTTAAAAAAATAATGGTATACGGGCATAAAGGCAATATTGTGCCAATAAGAGCAATCGTTGAAAGAACATTCCGAGCTAAACCTAACAGAAGATAGGAACTCTGCAGTTTAAACAATACGTAACATTTTATATTGACCAGAAGTTTTACTATCTGTAAAGATTGAAGAACCCCAATAAAAAAAAATAATGTAAATTCTTTTCTTTTTTACCAATCATGAAATATTCAATGTCAGAACAGACCCATCATTATCCATGTAATCCGCACTAACAGTCTGCTCCGCTCCGGTCCAGTCCGGTCCGGTAATCCTCGCCGGAAAAGATTACGTTTTAACGCGCCGTTACACCCGCCCCGAGTGACGCCCGCGTAATAGCTTCACACAGTGTGGGCGAATGAAGTACGTTATTAAAATAAGTAAGAAAAAAACGTCTTCTAAACATAACATCACCATCCTCACCCGGTAGACGGCCACAGCTGGACATTAGCCTTTCTCACTTTAATGTTATCATAACGAGCAGTCTTCCCGCGACCGTTCTGTCATCGTTTTTTTAATTGGGCTAATAGGACAATCCTATAGTGCATCTTCTAAGTCCAGCTAAAAGGCTTTGAGGTTTTCTAGCCCGTCTCGTCGGCCAGATGAGCCATAATAAGAGTATAATCGTTTGAACTTTGTTCATAATTACGATCAACGTAACATACGAAACATTGAACTTGTGTTTTTTTTTACTACTAGGCAAGCAAACAAACATACGGCCCACCTGGTGGAAAGTAGTTCCAGTAGCCTATGGACGCCTACAAACACTAATAGAGGCATCACACGCGCGCTGCCGACCCTGAGACATAAATATGAAAAGTCTCATATGCCTGTAATTTCACCGGTACCCGTACCCTTCAAACCGAAACACAGCAATACGAACACTACTGCTTACTAACTCTTTCACAAGAAGTTCTACTAACAAGTTGTTAATGTTATGTTTGTAATGTTATATTATGTGAGAAGTCATGTTTTTGTTAGTAGTTCTTGTATGATCCGGTAAGCATATTCTGGTAGCTTTTGAATTTACTAAAAACTACTATTTCGTATCGCCAGTTCTTTTTTGGTCATACAAGTTTAGGTTCGAAGCGTCACAGATTGCTTACTGCCTGTCTCTACACTGTAGCAGCTTGTCGCCTCTCAATAGACAGTACGGACGGAATTAGACATCTTGTAATTAGACAGACGGCGATCCGATATCCTTGTTCCCGCAATTTGCAGATAACGATCCGACCTCTGCGTTGCGGGTTTGTTCCAGAGGTTTTTGTGACCATTAGCTGCTCAAAAAGTAGGATTTGTGAAACTGGTTTTAGGAAGGCTTTGTGGGAAGGTGAGATTGTGGCTACCTGTGAAAACGGGCGCAACTGAACATTTTTCAGTTTCTGGTAGATATTTCAAAGTTTGTGTGGTTCTTAAGATACATACATTTACATTTAAGATTTGGCGTATAACGTCAGACGGAAATTTAAATGTTATTTAAATGTTATTTAAGAACCGATTATGATTTTGCTTTGGTAAAGAAAATCTAACTTTTAATATTATTTTGTACAAAAAGTCACCGATTTAATTACCTGATACTGAATAGCCTAAGCTATAAAAATAAAAAATAAAAATAAATGCTGGACATTTCACACAACATTATCTAGCCCCAAGCTAAGCAGAGCTTGTATTATGGGTACTAGATAACTGATATACTTAATACAATACATTACATATATAGATATTTTTTATTATACATAGAAAATACCCAGAACACCCTGAACAAATATCTGGAGATTGTACAAATATTTGTTCCGAGGCGGGAATCGAACCCACAACCTCCTGCGTTGCAGGCGAACCTTCGCCCGCCGCACCACAGAGGTCGTCAAACCAACTATGTCTATGACTAAACCAGCTTTCGCCCATGGCTTTCCTTGCGTGGTACCAGGGTTGAAAATAGCCTGTGCATTATTCCTGGTCATAAACTTTAATTTTCTATGTAATTTTTTCACTAAATTAGTTAACAAAAATGTGATAAACAAACAAAAATTCAAACTTTCAAAAGCCTATGCAACTTTGGCCATACATTGCTGGCATGTTTTATTTTTCCTTTCACCAGAAGTGAAACCTAGTTCAAATGTTAGAGGACTAATGAGAAATCAATAGTAAAAGAAAACAGGCCTAAAGATAAGATAAAGATAAAGATAATTTATTAGAAATTTACAAGTACAATATCTTTGTAATTGGAGATAGGTAGTAAATGTTGTTTATAAACTAGAGATATTAAATTATGAACATAAATAATGTTAAGTAACAGAAGTTTAGCTTACTTTTTAATATAATATCTATCAAAAAGCCTATGCAACCTAGGCTTTTATAATATTAGTTTAATTGGACCCTCAGTTATCAACCGATGAATTTCCATTTCCTACTACATGTTTGCAACTCATTAAATTGACGGTCGATATTGATGACAGGCATGGATCCTGCTACCTCATCATATTCCAGTAATTACCACGTCAAGACCACGCCAGGCTTATCTAAGAAATCGTGGCCGTTATAATGTGGCCTTAGTACAGTGACTACGAATTTCAATATCAGGCGTAAAAAGACTACTCCCGAAAACGGAAACAGTGCATTAAGACCATGATTCTGAAAATATTTAAACTGAAATAAACTCGAGAAAAATGGTCACTTTTGGGCCGCTTTTTTCGTGTTTTCTTTACAAATATCCATACAATATCCTTAAAGGAACACAACAACCTAATTTCCATAATTAAAAACACGTTAGTAAATAAAAACGTCAAAAAAAGCAATAAAAACCACATAAGAAATATTGGCGCTACGGGTCAATCAGGTGACCGGGAGCGTTGAACTCGCGCGGCCGGAATAAATGCGTACATTGCTGGCTGACAAATACGATACGCAACGACACGTCCTTTTACACGCTGTATATGACCTTTTCTATAAAGGCTGCCAATGTCTTCGAAGTTTTGATTTGAGGACTTGCCAGTTCCACCGTGTTCCCTTTTAGAAAACGTTATATAGTGCGAATAAACTTTCGAATGGAAAAGTTCATTACTGCACGATCGGGATTTGAATCCTTGGATCAGAAGCCAGGGTTCCTCCCACTAGACCATCAGTGCGTCTATACGTACGACCTCTGTGGCTCTGTGGTTTGACGACCTCTGGGGCGCGGCGGGCGAATGTTCGCCTGCGACGCAGGAGGGTGTGGGTTGAATTCCCGCCTGGGAACAAATATTTGTACAATCTGAAGATATTTCAGGGTTCAGGGTGTTCTGGGTATTTTTCTATGTATGATTTATGATTTCAACATATTGCAAAGTCAATCAAATGGTCCTAAAGGAATAAAAAAATATCTATAAATATAATGTTATTGTATTAAGTAAGTATATCCAGTTATCTAGTACACATAACACAAGCTCTGCTTAGCTTGGGGCTAGACAATGTTATGTGAAATGTCCAGTATTCATTTATTTATAATTTATACTGATAGCATGTTTTGCTAGTATGGAATGTCATCAGATTCAGCACTACGTTTGGAGGGCACCCTATAATAATAAAAACGCTTTCAAACCAAGCTCAACCATTATTATTTAAGGTGATATGTTACAATTTAGAGTCACTGCGTTACATGCTCACTCAGTAACGGTAAAGGTTACAAACTTGATGTTAATATAGTGATTATTTGAGGATGTTATCTAAATAAATCTAAAACAGAAACACGATTGGTGAAACTTTTCTCGATAGATTTATTTTTTGAAATCGGTTCTCGTAAGACCCGTTTTACATCCATCCTTCTTATCTAGAAAATATTGATGGTTTTTTTTTTATACTATTCGGTATTTAAACAAATATAATTAAAATTATATATATTGTTAGGTGACTCAAACACAGTCACGAAAACAGACGATGCCACGCGACGAACTGGCGACGCTGAATGGTGACGAAGACGGCACCGAGCGGCGCTGTATAAATATGCGCGGCGTGCAACGCCGCGAGACTTACCGCGATTTAGATCTCGACACCGCGATTTAGATCTTGAGTCCATAGCCCTCTTCATGAAGCACGCCTCACAGCGGCATTATGAAAGGGCTACGGACCACCCTAACCAGCTGATAGCTTCCGTCCCTGACTACCCCATAGAGCCACCCGCGCTTCAATCCCTTCGTCGACCAAGACACGTTCTTGGTGACCCGGATGACGAAATCACCGCCGCGAATGCGGGGGCGTCGTCATCCAATCACGACAGAGTAAACACTACACAGATACAGCGACCCCACCGGCGGGGTCGAAGACTTTCGTAAGTACCTTCAGTACCACACGCCTAAACCGGTACAAGCGTGTTCCGGGGCGTTTGCTCCTATCCTCCAGTCTTTTCAGTACCGTCTGTACCATACGCCTAAACCGTTACAAGCATGTTCCGGGGCGTTTTCCTATTCCTCCCAATCTGGCAACGGCCCAAGCCGAGGTCCGTACCTAAGTGGTGCCCTTGCGCTAGTTGCCTCAACCTAATTTTAACGGTTGAGCGCCGTCCGCGCTCACCAAAAGTCCGGTAACGCAGCATCGGCCATCTGAGGCCAACTGCATTTTGTCCATCAGAAGAAAAAAAAAAACGCCGCGATACACTTCAACACTACGACTCTCACTGTTCACTTCGACTAAGGGCATTGTGCTATGCAGACATATTTTGTGATCTAATTGCTATTCTGTTTAAATTATACCTTCGGTTATTCTGATAGTTTCAATTGCAACTCTAATATGAAATTGTTGTAGTTATGTGCCTTCTGTGTTTTCTTTATTTCCCTTCTGATTCTTGTTTTTAGTTAAAAGTCATTGTTAGAAGTATTAACTTGTTATGGTGCATTGTATGTTCTTTTTTTTAATAAATTCTAATGAGATTTGTAATAATATATATAACTTAATTTAAATTATATTTGTTTAATTAATAAATATATAAAAAATATATATATTTATAATTTTTGTATTTGCTACTCTTTAAGCAAAACGAAGGTTTATCATTTGTCGCTGATGCCAGTTACTTCTGAGCGGCACAAAGCTATACCTTATTCTCTTCCCGGCGTTAAGTGAGTAATCGCGCCATCTCTTTCTTGCAGTGCTGCTACCTCTCCCCCCTCGAGATTCGAAAATTTTTAAAATATCGTCTTAACATTTAAAAAAAAAAAAAATATTTCAGCACCCCAATTTAAAGTGGTAAGGTAAAAATATCCTTATCTGGACCTCAATCCATTTGTAAGAACCAAACTTTGCCCCAGTAAATATTGCCCACAACTTTTATTTCAGGCCCCCCATTAACTTTTATTTTAAGGGCAGGATTAAGGAATCAATAAGGCCTTTGGAACTTGGCCCATCAATCTCCCGAAGGTGGGAACTTTCGAATTAAACCACTCAACGCACTGATTTACTATAGAAACTTTTTTTGAACATTCTTAAGTACGATTAGGTAGATTTCATATAGGTTTCTTGCGTTTGTTTCGATTCTTTAAGCCGGGTATTCATTAGGCAACATTTGTCAATAAACTGTTTATAAACAATGTTTCACAATGTCTCATCATTTCTGTAAACAGTTTATAAACAAAGGTGATGAAATTGTTTGTTAAACATGTTGCCGTGTTCTCCACTAAGCAAGAGGAAACATCTAGTTTATAAGCAAAAGTCAACAGGTGTGGACGTGTATTGCGCGAGATTATAAACATGAAAGTAGTGTGGTCCAACATACTACCTCCTCGGGCGACATATCCTAGCAACAACTGACAAGTTTCAGAAACAATGGTAAACTTGTTAATAAACACGTCTAAGCAGATTATTAACAAATGTTGCTTATGGTACCATGATACTCGTAGTTCCTGATACCCACGACACAGGGAATCCTAGTGTAGTATAATGACTGCGTATAATGACTGTGGGGTGTTGAGTTGTGTTGTGTGTTGTCTGTTGTTATCCATCACTATACGGTGATTATTTGATACAACAGAGCCTAAAGGCAAAAATCTGAGTATTTAATTTACTGATGGGTTATTCCTGAAATCCCCTTTTCCTGTGGATAATACAATCAGTGAGTGTTGACAGTGATAACTTACGGCAGTGAGACGTGGTCGCTAACTATTGGCCTCACATACACAAGCTCAAAGAAGCGCAGTGGGCTATGGAGAGAACTATATATGCTAGGAGTTTCACTAGGTATATAGATGTACGTGAAAGAATCCGAAATTAAGAGATCCGTAGAAGAACCAAGATGACCGACGTAACTCTCAGAATTAGCAAGTTAAAGTGGCAATAGGCAGATCATATAGCTCGCAAAATTTAACAATCGTTAGGACACCGTTGGGAAGTTCTCGAGTGACGACTACGATTCGGCTCTCGATGGCACCATTCGTCGTGGCGTTCTATGAAGGAGGCCTATGTCCAGCAGTGGACTTCTGCAGGCTGATGATAATGATGATTTTTTCCTTGGACTTTTTTTTAACAAATGCTCCTCTTGCTCTCTGAACAAACTAAGCACTTAAATAGATTTATAATCATCATCATTTATTTATTTATTTATAATCAGATGCTCACAAAACTTACAGCCGAAGCCAAAACGTTCTACAAGCTAAATTAAAACAAATACACATATTATATATTTTAGGTAGTTCTGTGTGAAAAATATCTACCTCTTGCACTTGGGTAGTCATTGTGTTGAGTAATGTGAGTGCGTGTGGTGTCGAGGCATACCGTGCAGTGTCGGTGCCGGCCAGCGGCCCGCTGGTGGCGCAAATAATCGTCGCATCATTATCATCAACAGCCTGTTTACCTGCACTGTTGGACGAGGCCTCCTTTATTGAATACAATGGGAGCTAATCCCTAGCTAACAATATTGTGTTAGCTAGGACAATAGAAATTCATTAATAGTTTTAAGATACAGATAAAAATACAGCGAAAATAGATGTAAACAGTATATAAGTACTAGGAATTGGCTAGCATAATAATTAGGATAAGTTCCCAATACAAACGTGGAAGCTTTTATCGTTTTACTGCGAGGTACACAGAACTACCGACGCACCTCCAAATAGAGATAATTTAGTTCAATAGTATAGAAATATAAAGTTAGCCATAAAACAATAACTAGACGGTTATTTGAAAGCTTAACAGGAAATTGTATAGAGATATCTACTAAACAATTACAGGCAGAATACAGATTTACCATTAACAGAGTGTAATAAAAGTGTAAAATAGTTCAAATCTAATAGAATTCCTAAAATAACACAAAGACCAGCCAGTTTAGTGGGCTATAAGAATTGTAAAGACAATAGATGTGCAGCTGCACCAGACAGACAAATAAAGTTAAAGCCGCCCTGTGCCTACGTGCAGATAAACAGATAGGCACAAAATAACACGCCAAGACGCGCGGGAATAACATTACTCGTTATCAAATAGGTATAGCTAAATTAATCGACTGCAATTGGGAGTAGATGTCTATTTAGAATGGTCACAATTTATGTTTCAGTGTAAGATATAGTATTGATCAAGATAGGGGCTAACGCCCACTTAACAGGCATATTGTAAAACTTAATAATAGACAATTAGATTAATCCAAATGTAACAGCAATTGGTAAAACCTAATTTAGTTTTACCTCATCCTTTCCGTATATATAGAATCTGAATAATAGTTATAAAATGTCTTGTCATGCATGTTTGTAAAATTACCATGCACTGTAAAATAGATTTAATATAATTTTTCCTAGATTAATTTGTAAACCATTGTGCAATTATATTGCACACAGTTTTGCCGTATTTTATAATAGTTTACATGTTTAATATTAGAATTATGGAATAAACAGTCTGGCGGAGGTGCGGGGGGCATTTTTGTGGGCGGGTCTGAACAATGGGATAAATAGTGAGCTCTTCCCGACAAACGGAGTAATCCCTTCGTCGACCAAGACACGTTCTTGGTGACCCGGATGACGAAATCACCGCCGCGAATGCGGGGGCGTCGTCATCCAATCACGACAGAGTAAACACTACACAGATACAGCGACCCCGCCGGCGGGGTCGAAGACTTTAAGTCCCTTCAGTACCACACGCCTAAACCGGTACAAGTATGTTCCGGGGCGTTTGCTCCTATCCTCCAGTCTTTTCAGTACCTTCTGTACCACATGCCTACACCGTTACAAGCATGTTCCGGGGTGTTTTCCTATTCCTCCCAATCTGGCAACGGCCCAAGCCGAGGTCCGTACGTAAGTGGTGCCTTTGCGCTAGTTGCCCCAACCTAATTTTAACGGTTGAGCGCCTTCCGCGCTCACCAAAAGTCCGGTAACGCAGCATCGGCCGTCTGAGGCCAACTGCATTTTGTCCTTCAGAAAAAAAAACAAACGGAGTAGTCGACAGACGGTTGTAGTACAGAGTAGTAGTCATAAACGATAGTCAATAGAGAACAGTCAACAGAGTAGTTAGCAGCGAGCCATCACAGTGTTCAGACCTCCAGCCGAAAAGCCTCCTCAGCCGCAAGCCGCGTTTACAGTATCCATCTGAAGAGTTTAATTCCTCCAAGAACCTACAGCATCCCAGCTCACCGTACAACAAAGGACCCGGACAGAGTCAGCCAATGATTCGACAGTTCACAGTACAGTCCACGCTTTTGACAGTTACTGGCTCTGCCCGCGGTCCCGTACAAACATTGTGTATGTGGCTGGAAAACTCTGGCCAAGATTAGCAAGATTAGCAGAGGAGAGGAATGAAAGCAATTGTAGGCTTTTACCGCCACGGACAGTCCATACATTATAAGATAGGTTCCTAACGGAAACTTATTTTAAAAATTTATTTCTACAATAGCAGCCCGCTCGCGTCTTCGTTCACGTGGTCCTGGTGGCCCAGAAATGGTTACTCTGAATGCTGGGTTTTCATGTATTTTCTTAAATATCTTCTAAACTATGCATTTTGAAAATGTAAAAAAAATATAATTTTTGTAAATAACTGTATTTACTAAGCACATTGGCAAAATTGAAGAAAATTATGTCCACAGAGGCTTTTACTAAAAGCACAGAAAACTTTTTATGCTAATCATTTTTAAAGAAGAACGAAAATCTATGACAGGTCGACAACTCATTTCAACCAATTTGTATTTTAGTTTTTTTTTCTTTCAAAATGTATGTTAAATAAATTAAATTTCATATATTTAAAATGTTTTCATGTGATTCCTTGTTTCGTTGTATAATTATACTAGTTTTGATTAACAATGTAAATTTGTCTATACTATCACGATTGAAATATCTTAGTCAACTCGACCCAATAGATGAACAGTTTTCTTTCCCATTGGAGAACTATGAGAACGCAGAAGGTTATGCTGTTACAAGTATAGGAAGTGAGACAATCGAAGTTAAATCAACTGATATACCTACGAGTAACAAGATTAGCGTCAATCCTTCAAGAAAGAAGCATACAACTACAGTAAATAGGAAGGTAACTCTTATTGGAAGCAATGAGGAAACCACTACGAACGAACATGCCATAAAACACCAGCCAACAGTATTAGAAGCATGGACAAATTTAACGAAGTCTTATGTAAAAAAAAGAGAACTTTCACCTACTTCTGAAGAGAAACTTCACCGACCAACTAAACCAGATATTGTCATGCCAACTAAACAAAAAAGACCTATAACGCTGAGATCCTTTTTGACACGAAATAGTAGTAGACTGCCTAAAAAAAAGTCAAATCTCAGGAAAGTACGTTCAGAACCGATTATATCATCACCCCTTGATATATTTAAATTTAAAAATATTATAAGTAAAAAAATAAAAGACGAGGACAGGGTATGGCCTAGAGGTTGTTACCATTCTGGATGGGGTCAAAAAAATTTATCGTTGTGTGAGTATGGTCCAGTAGAGAAGTTTGTCGCTAATTCACCCCAAAAAGGATGCTTCAAAAGATGGTTAGATGTTGGAAACTGTTATGTTGAAAGAGGGTGCAGAGGTACCGATGACCATTATTCACCATCATTTAACCCATTTCAAAGCTTTGCATCAGCACGACTGCACGCGGTTGGAATGATGCTTGATGATGTCGAAGAGGGGTGTGCTGTTTCTCCGCATGCTTCTTTGACACCGTTTAGTAAATCTGTGTCTTTATACGTGCGTTATCATGTATGCGTCTGTGCGAGACATCTTTGTAACACAGCAATAAAGCCGGCTTCTTGTTGCCTCATGTGGACAATAATGATTTTTATGACTACTTTTGCTTATCATGTCTTGTATGGCTAGACTTATCGAATAATTCGAGACATCATCGCATTGAATATATTGGTATCGCGACTTACCCGTGGCAAATTTTGGACTTGTAAATTAATAAAGTGTAGATACATTCTTCGCTTCTTTTTTCTTTCTTTATCAGCCTGTTTACGTCGCTTGGCGCTTGGTGTATAAGCTACAGTTATAACAGTCAGAGGAACAGACATACTACCGAAAAACACTAGCTGGGGCTAGATAATGTTGTGTGAAATGTCCAGTATTTATTTATTTATTTCTTTCTTTTGGTGGTTTTTTTCTTTTTCTTTCATTTTTTATAGATTTTTGTAAATTCGATTCGTCGTGGCTTTCTATGCGGTGACTTATGTTCTTCACTAGACTTGTACAGGCTGATGATTGTGAAGATGACGTTGAATTAACTTCCAACCCTAAGACCGTCTCTGTTCCTAGAACATTTGTCCAGCTTACAATTCAATTATTTATGTTTGCCGAGGAGTCATCTTGCACAAAAAGACTGAATTGAAAAATCATTCAGAGGTCATTGTATATGTTTATATTCATTGTTTTAAAGTAGGAAGTCGGTGGATGGAGGCGGCTCAAGACCGTTCGTCGTGGCATTCTAAAGGGGAGACCTATGTCCAGCAGTAGACTTCTACAGGCTGATGATAATTAAGATGATGGTTATAAAGTATTAACTTAGTTTTCAGTTTTTACGCAATGGATTCAACATTGTGTGAATAAATAATTGTAAATTACTGTTATTATGCTTGTAACATCAATTGGTAAAAGAATATCACTGATAAACACCTTCTTTCAAAAATCCTAAGTAAGCCTCTCTCCTCTCTTAACAAAACACACCATAACATCGTTTATTCCTATCTATAACACACCCAACAGTCACATACGTAGTCATGATCCCACACTAGGATTCCCTGTGTCGTGGGTATCAAGAACGAGTACCATGGTACCACACCCAGACCCGAAACAAATATTTGCTGATCATACAAACATTTGTCACGCAGCGGGAATCGAACCCGCTACCTCTGGCATCTTCAGCTGGCTACTAGCTCTCCACGCCACAGAAGTTGTCAAAAAAAAGGGTAATCTAGGGTTAAGAGGTAACTCACAGTTGCACTTAGTACAGCCCTGTGTCCCAGTTTCAATCGTCCAGCAATAGTACACTTCGTTACGGAATAAATTGGCTTTCCTCCAGAACGCTCGAGAAACAGTTTACTTCACTTCTTGTTGTTGAAGGCTTCTATTTTTAGGATAATGCCAGCTCGCCTTTGTTCGCTTTTGCTTTTATATTTTTTGTGATAAATTGAAAGGTTGTGACAAAATAATAAAATTTTAAGGAAAAGAAAGCTGTTAGCGATGTGGATTTGAAATAATAGCACTAGCTTTATTCGTCTTAAACCCCCGACGACCTCTGTGGCACGGCGGGCGAGCCGGCTGAGATGCGAGAAGTTGCGGATTCGATTTTCACGTCGGGACAAATGTTTGTATGATCTGCAAATATTTGTTCCGGGTCTGGGTGTTATGGTACCTTAGTACTCGTAGTTTCGGATACCCACGACACAGGGAATCCGAGTGTGGGATCAAAACTACGTAGGTATGTGACTGTTGGGTGTTAAAAGCAAATATGTCTCAGGATGACGGGCGCAATGCAATGCCACGTAGAGCGCGTCCAAAGTCGATGTGACCTAAGAGGTATTGAATTTTTTAGGGGCTGGCAGGTGGACCACATCCCAGTTCCGTCATAAACTAACATTATAAAGAGTAGTGTTCATCAGAAAACTACTCAAAAAAAAATGTTCTAATTTATTATAACATTATTTTTTCACTATTTAAGGTCTTGTTATAAACAAGCTTCAGTATGTGCTTAAATCAAAATAATATAACATAACATACCACCCAACAGTCACATACATAAACTTGATCCCACGCTAGGATTCCCTGTGTCATGGGTATCAGGAACTACGAGTACCTTGGTACTATGGTAGTAAGAAGATTATGATAAACTTTTTTACACGTCACAAAAGTTAGTTAATATTTGATTTTGTGGGTCTTTCCCAGTTCTCCGATCGGAACTCCAATTGGTAGAAGGAGCGGGAATATTTTTTCCCATTCCTCCGATTGAGCATCTAATAATATGCAATTCACACAAACAAACCACAACTAGGGACAAACCGGACGACGCAGTAGAGGAAGGCCCTACACTCGATGGACATTAAAAAAATTTAATTGAAGACATTAGAAACGTCACAGGAAGTCGTTGGATGGAGGCGGCTCAAGACCGTACTCCGTGGCATTCTAAGGGGAAGGTCTATGTCCAGCAGTGGACTTCTACAGGCTTGTGATGATGATACAATTTACAGCTGTCATTTGACTATGTAGAGATTAAACTCGCTAAGTGCAAGAGTTCTAAAACCCTGTTTGTCTTCTTCACTTCTTTCTTTCCTCTCCCATACAATTTGCGAAATAAACCATCAATCGGGTCCTGCCTTAAAGTCTATGTCCTGCTTTAGTTGGATTTTATTAAAAAGTCCCGGCGCTATAACTCACAGAACCCGCGAACGACACTTCGGCGCTTTGTTTGTTAGTACGGAACCCAAGTTTAGAAAAGTTCTTCGTGTTGGATTTTGTAACGAAGTTTGATATTGGTTTATAGTCTACAGGCATATCATCAGCCTGTAGACTGCTGGACATAGTCTTGAACCGCCTCCATCCACTGACTTCCAGTGACCTTTGAAATTCAGTTGGTCCATCGAGAGGGTCTTCCTACAGTGCCTCATCTGGTTCATGGACCCCCACTAGTACTAACACATATTCTGTGCCCTCACTAAAATAAATCATTATAATGATTTGATTGGGATCTAATAATTAAAAAGGTCTTTCAATGAAAACAAAAAAAATTTTTTTGCCCTGGTGTTTCCGTCCTAGAATATACCTCTCCTTCTCCCGTGGATGTCGTAAAAGCCGACTAAGGGACTACACCAGGGTATGGGCAGCAGCATCTACCTCGACACCAATACTGCGATCACCAATTCGCCTGCCAAGCGTGGTGATTATGACTTCGTCCAGCAGTGGACGTTTACCGACTGATGAAGATCTAATAGGTAGAACTGCCCTCCTATTGCCTAGCTGAAAGTCACTCGGTGACTAACGTTTGACAAGTAAAATGACCATCAATTGCTCAAAAGTCAAATTATGGTCGTTTTACTTGTTAAACGTTAGTCAACGAGTGACTTTCAGTTAGGGAATAGAGGGGCTGGTTTCAAATTCAATTGCATGATTGACCACACACAAATCGGAGGAATGGGAAAAAATTCCCGCTCCTCCTACCAATCGGAGTTCCGATCGGAGGACTGCAATGTGAAAGACCCACACGTAGCGTTTCGCTTTCTTGATGATTATTTTTTACTACATACATACTAGCGAGTAAATTTAAATAAAAGCTATAAAAAGGAAAATTTGAACGCTTGGTACTCATAATAACTCAATCGTATTTTAAACGATTTAACTTATTCATCAAACGATAAATCGCAATAAGTCTGTTGGAAAATTTACCCAATTTACGCAATTAAAATGGTGTTATGCTGTCGACGTGATCTGCGATATTTGCGGAGGGTGCGTTGAAATGCCGGTGTACATTATTTATTTTAACGAGTCAAAAGAGTCTGAAAATCGTAGCACGGGTTCAGTATCAATTTTTTCGGGATTTTATTTCAGATACAAATACATGCAGGAGTTGAACAGTGAGAAAATTGGGGAGAGTAAAGAGTAACTGATCCTCATTCTAAGAGGGGGTATTCAAACCTGCACTGACGTCACTCTGTGGGGTGCATGTATTATCCCCCTGAGTTAACCCTACCCCAGTCAGCCCAGCTTCAGCAGCCCCCCAACTACAGTAGCAAATGGAAATGGGGAACGCAAAAATGGAGATCATTTTGGCGTTGTCCAAATCTTTTGAAACAACTATTCAAGTTTCATAAGATTTAGATAGCGCTAAGGCTGCGAAAATGATTCCTATTGTTGCGTTCCCCATAGCTATTTGCTACTGTAATTAGGGGCCTGGACTTAGGCTTGATGGCAACACTGTTGAAGGAAGGCGTCGACGATGGAGAGCAAGATCCAAGTAGCTACTGCAAACCCGTCTTGACCCTGGCCTCTTCTAGAAAGTTCCTACGTAGAGTTACAAACATAATAAAGTTGATCTAATCTTTGTAACTTTTTAATAAAAAAAACATCTTCTATACACTCGAGAGCAATGAATCCGGGTCACTTAAAGAATCCTAAAAATCTCGGAAACTAAAAATGCTAGGTTAATGCAATAAATTGTATTTAATAGACAATGTAATACTCCTTAAATGAAGGTATTAAAACTTCTTAGTTATTGTAAAGTTATATCATAAAAAAATCAAATTTGAAAAAGGGCCACTTTCGAAGATGGAACTACGAAATTACAGCATTTGGTTTTGCTTTTGTTTGTAATCTGTCATTTATCATTGTTTGATTTCTGTTTTTTTGTTGTTTTTTTTTTGCGTAACCGCAGTAATGGAAGCACGAGGAGGCAATACGAAGTATTAAAATTCAAGAAAATCGTAATAAAGTTCAAAAATTTCATGTTTCCTATTTTTGTTTTAAGGAGAGATCAGCAGTTTTTTTCTTTATGTAATTTTGTGTTAATAAAATGTATGGTGACTCATATTTTTTTTACCTTCATTTAAGGAGTATTACATTGTCTATTAAATACAATTTATTGCATTAATCTATCATTTTTAGTTTCCGAGATTTTTAACATTCTTTAAGTGACCCGGATTCATTGCTCTCGAGTGTACTTTAATAAGGCCTTTTTTCAGATCAATGTCATCTTTAATTTGTATAAGAACATGATGCACCAAAATATAATATGAATTATCTGGAATTAAGACCATTTTTTTATTTGACTATAGACTAACTTTGAATTAAAAATACTAAAGATTGTAAACTTAACAATTTTAAACGAATTTATCGCGTATTTTATTTACTTTTGTTATTCCTGACGTTTTTTAGCAATTGCGAAAACTTACCTGTAACGATTATAATTTCAACGACATTACTATATGCTAAAGATACTATACTATAAAACATATAAGCCCGTATCTTAATTAAGCATCTGCTAAGAAAATTATTAAACGTGATACAGTCTTCGTTTAGACGTAAATATCGCGTTTCCATTTAATTGCGGAACCCTAAAAGTATCGCATAACAGAGTAAATACAGCACAATCGGCTTACAGTAAGCCGCGATTTTATGTTTTAATGAATGGATTACACAACAAACATGAAAGAGTTTTTGAATATGGCTTTGACTAAAGTTTGTATACTTACCCTGATTTTTATTTCAGAATTTTTTTGTAAACAAACAAATGTCAAGATATGCCACTGTGAGTATAAGTGTCTGTGTGTCATGATTGTGTAGCATACGTGTAAATTCACATATGACACACATACATGACACTTATACACACAGTGGCATATCTTGACATTTGTTTGTTTGCAAAAAATGTATGAAATTAAAAATCAGATTATAGATGCTTTTGACATTTCAATTCCAGAATCAAGGTAAAGTAGCTAGCTAGCTTAATTTAATAGGACGCTTGAACATTGATCGAGAATTGAAAATCTCACCTATGGTTCCTAGGTAGATCGTGTTCTAGTCTTAATGTAAACACCATGTCGCCCTGTACATTATCGTCATCAACAGAGTTACGCCCACAACTGGAAATACTAACCAGCGGGCGTAAAAAAATTTACATCCCATCTATTTTATGTCCACGCCAAACGTTATTCACGATCACGTATCTTTCGGTATAAGTATCGTGAGTAGTATAAATACTTAGGATCTAATACTAGGGTCGGTCGCCTGGCTAAGTAGTGTTTTCTGATTCTTGGTAAAGTTATCTACTGAGATGCGATATGGATATATCATAGCACCACACAAAGATCTTTTTAACTTACAGAATCGCTCCCATATTAGGACTACCGCTGTCGTGATTATCAGAAACTACGAGTAACATATGGTAATTATGGTACCACAACACAAAGATACGGTACAAATATTTGTAGACCATGTAAAGAATTTTCTCGCTGCGGGAATAGAACCCGCACCTCAAATCATCACAGCTCACACGCCGCGACACGTAGGTATGCCGACATTTTTTACAATTCAAAACTCATTCAAATTAGACAAGCCAATACGAAATAATCGGTTTAAATATTATGAGCTGTGTTAGTGTGACTCGTTGGGAACTTTTTTCCTATCGAGTAACACTGTTACTCGTAGGGGTTTTTTCAAGGAATATTCCCAACGAGTATCACCCAGGGCATGGTGTTACTTGGGAAAAAAATCCCAACGAGTAACAGTGGTACTCGTGTGGGTGGGTGTATCTCGTTGGGAACCCTCCTATTTTTAACCGACTTCACAAAAAGGAGGAGATTCTCAATTCGGTTGTATTTTATAATTGGAGGGTTAACAAAATAAGCCGACGAATTTTGATAACCATCTTCAAAGTTTATTGAAAATTGTTACAGATAACAATTTTCAATAAACACATTCACTTCCTAATAAATGAGTTTTGAAAACAAAACATATTAAAACAAACAAATTAATTATACGTTGTAACGATGTTGTTTTACGCAATTACCAGTAATGGAGTATTAATTTTGTAATTAAAACAAGTAAAATATGCCTTGGGCTATTGCAAAAGGGAAATTCATAAGCGAAGGGGTGAAATAAGAATTTAATGGTTTTCATGGTGAGTGAGCCGTGTTGGATCAGTGGAAGGTACGAGAACCTGCCTCGACTTCCGATTTGAAAGCTGTAGGTTCGATTCCCAATGGATTTTTACACAAAAATATGTCTAAAACTTAAACCCGACTAAGGCAAAAGCTGAAAACAAAAATCATAATGTTGTATAAGAAGGGAAAATCCACAATTTTATGGTAAAGGCTTGATGGGTGTAGTCAGAGGCCAAAACCATTTTTGTTTAAATTAATAAATAAATGCTGGACATTTCACAAAACATTATCTAGCCCCAAGCTAAGCAAAGCTTGTGTTATGCGTCCTAGATAACTGATAAACTTAATACAATACATTTCATAGATATATTTGATTATACGTAGAAAAATACCCAGAACACCCCGAAAAAATATCTGCAAATCGTACAAATATTTGTTCCGGGAATCGAACTCGCAACCTCCTGCGCCACAGGCGAACCTTCGCCCGCCGCGCCACAGACGTCGTCAGATTTAGAAAAGCATACGAGTCCAATTATTTATTATAATAATAATAATAATTTATTTATTAATCAGATTTCACACAGAGTAATTCACTGGTCATCCATTTTGTTAGCAATTACGTATACAAAATAATTATAATAAATAGCACACATATTAATTCAAATTCAGTCACATTATAAATAGTCAATATATAATGATGTCAGGTACTTATTGAGTCACAAGCTGGGCGACTGGCTGATGTTTCGAAACCCAGTGAATTAAAATTAAAATGGTCTGCCACAACAGCCAGCATGCTGTTGGAACTATCGCGGACGCGACTCATCATTGATGCAGTTCTGTTGCGTATGATGGCATAGAAGTCATCAACGCGCGCATCAGCGAACATGCCTGATGCGCTACAGAACCGCGGCAGCCCCATCAGCACCCTGAAACCGTTGTTATACTGGATTCGTAGAGCGTGAAATGTGTTTATGTTGAAAGCCATTAATTACTATAGAATTGAGGGATTGGCCTTCATTTTCAACATTATGTTACATGTTTTCTGCTGATGCGTATTCGGGATTTAAATTTAAAACTTTTGTTTTACTGCTTTTTAGTGAAGTAGTTAATATTAGTGTGATACATTTTTGGAATCAACTCATCAAGCCCTTTTATTCGATACCTAGCTCATTTTATTTTTATTAATTCTTTAATTTAATGCAGCGACTAACGCATCTCCGTATCAAGGAGACAGCCATGCGTTCGATCGCCGGCTAAAATCTTATGATTTCCCATAAGTGTGGACATACACTTTAAAACCAATAACTATGAAAAGTGACATATTTTTATGGAAAAAAATCCATCCTTTCACCTCACTGGTTCTTTTCTAGCAAAAATAACAATTGACTCTTTTCACGACCTCAGGCAGGGTGACCACGAAAGAAACAGTGAATAGTGATTTTTTTGTGGAGAAGAAAACAGAAAAAGTAATTTCATTAAATGAAGAATACCAGTGGATATTTTAAAAATACAATACAAACCCCGATAATTGGAAAAATAATAAATTTGTAAAATGTTAATGTTAATGTTAATGTTAAAGAACTCCCTTTTCCGCATTCGAACTCTATGGATGGTCCATTATGCGTGAGAGTAAACTAGCTAGATAGTTAGGCAGCCTAACTCCGTCCAGAAGCACAGAAGTTTCCTGGGGTCTTCGCAGGCTTCGCGGAGTGACCTCGGGTTGTTGAGGATTTGTTCACGTTGAGCTGCTACTCCCACGCATTCCAGGACTACGTGGGCAGCCGATTCTTCTTCGGTCAGACACCCCCTGCAGAGTGGGCTGTCTGTGGCTCCGATGTTGTAGAGGTGTTTGTTCAGGAGACAGTGGCCTGTGAGTGTCCCCACGATGGTACGAAGGTCCGGTCTTGAAAGGTTGAGCAGACGACACGTGAGCCGTGGTGAGACAGCCGGAACGGCTGCTCTTGACTGTCTGCAATCCGTGGTCCGTGCCCAACGCTCGTTGTGTTGATTTAGGGTGCGAAGCCGCATCCAAGTGCGTAGCTGAGAAAAGGGTAGAGGTAGGAATGGAGATGGTCCCTCTGTGGTTGTTCCCGACCCTCTTCTAGCCAACTCATCTGCGGTGTCATTACCCAGCGATCCACTATGTCCCTTTATCCATTGTAGAGTCACCTTGTTTCCTATGGCGATTCTCTCCAGGGCCAGGTGACATTCGTAAACGAGCTTGGAGTTGCAGCTATGGCTCTCCAGAGCTCTGAGTGTTGCTGAGCTGTCGGAGAGGATCCTTACGTTGTAGTCTGTGATCCCTCTCCTGCTCATTGCGGTGGCGGCTTCGGTGATGGCCACGCATTCACATTGGAAAATAGAACTGTGTGTGCCTAGCGTTAATGATATATTAATGTTGAGATCAAGCGAGTGTATTCCAGCGCCAGTTCCCTGTATGGTTTTTGAGCCATCAGTGTAGACACGGACCTCGCTGATTCCTGATTGATCTCTTAGGTCTTCGTAGAGTTGTATGTGGTAGTGTTTCCGAAATATGTGTTGTTTAGGGATCTTATCACACGGGGCGGCTAATAGCGGTTCGTAAGTTATCGCTCTGTCTAGGATGGATGCGTGCAAACTCCTAGTATTTCCCCACAATCCTAGGTGCTTGAGTCTGATAGCGGCCATGGTTGCTTCCTGCTGTATGAAGAAGTCGAGCGGCGGTAGGCCCAGAATGGTCTCAAGGGCGGCTGTCGGTGTTGTTCTCATGCAGCCCGTGATTGCAGAGCATGCAAGTCTCTAAAATCGCTGCAGCTTAGTAATCACGGTGCTTAGTTCAGTTCTGGTCCACCATACGATTGCTCCGTATGTAAGTGTCGGTCTGATTACGGCTGTGTAAAGCCACAATGTTATTTTTGGAGAAAGCCCCCAAGTTTTCCCGAGCATTCTGCTACATTGAAAGAAAGCTGCACATGCTCGTTGTAGTTTATGGTCAAGGTGCTTATTCCATAGCAGTTTGTTATCCAGTATGACCCCTAGATACTTGACTTCGTTGGATAATCTTATTTCAGTGTTGAATAGCTTAGGGAGTCTAAGATTCCCTAAGTTTCTTTTGTGTGTGAACATAATGAGTTCAGTTTTTGTAGGGTTAACTGATAAACCATGGCTTGTACACCAGGTTTCGATTGTTCTAAAGGCAGAGCTAATGAGGTCGCATAAGATATTCTCGAAGCATCCGGTCGCAAGAATGGCAAGGTCATCTGCGTATCCCACCGTGAATAGCCCGCGGCCATTCAGTTTTCGGATTTTAAATTTGTAAAAGTAATTTGATGGATTCCTGGAGCGGGAAATAATGTAATAATTACAAAATTACTGATTCGAATCAACCAATTTCAATTTAGTATTTTTCCTCGAACAAAATTGCTTATTTATTGATAAAATCTATATTTTTACGTGTACATAACATTATGAAGTAGAATATAATAGATAAGAATAATAAATCATTCACGATTGATAAAATTATTTAACACCCATCTTGAAAAAAAAAACATTAATACGTAACACAAAAAAAAACATTTAAATTAGAAAGAACATTAAGGACTAGTTAGAAATGTATGAGAGACGAAGTAGGTATTTTTTCTGAGACGAAAAAGGTGCATTTTGAGGAAAACATAATTATTGATTATGATCTGAATTAACACTAGTCTTTTTGATCCGTGGCCAGGTGCTATTAGTAATCTTTAATCTATAATTTATGGATATCTAATACAGTCAGAAATTAAGGGTTTTTTTCTATTGTGCGGACCTGAAACGAACCAAATATGACTGTTGTTGGAAGAAACCAGTTGGTCTCGCGTTGAGGCTTCTTCATCATCATCATCATTATCATCAGCTGATAGATGGTCACTGCTGGACGAGGCCTTAACCAAATAATGTAATGGGCGAATGTGCCAATATTCCCACGCTTGACAGGCTGATATTATTGGTGATCACAGTATTATTGGTATCGATTACTCACGTCGATGTTGCTGTCTATCCTCTGGTGTAATCTCTTAATCAGCTTTTACGATATCCACAGGAGGAGACAGAGAGATCTACTCTTAGGCCGGACACACCATGGCATACTATGTACGGTAGGACCAGCATTGAACAACCTTGCTCAGAAAATAATCCTCAGTGTCTAATTCCATAAAACAAATACATAGTGAAAGAACTATAATTACTAAACAAACCACCGTCCTTGACTAAAATTGAATTTTAATGAAATAAACTGACCCAAAGGGGTGAAGGGTGAGTTTATATATGACCGACCAAGTCGCACGGCCACGACTTTGATATGTTTGAACTTGATAAGTATGTATTTTTAATACTTCCACTATCTAACTTCGCTATCTATTACAATTTATAAAAATTAAAAATGTTAAATGTTAAATTGTAAGTAAATTAACTACATTGATGTGGTAACTATGAACGATATGCATGATTAAAATAAAATGTTCGAAGACTAGGATAAAACAATAATCTTAAGGAGGAGAAATCGTGGCTTCTTCAAAATGCTAGACGAGCAATGAGTAAGAGTGTTCTTGGTTTTGTTCAAACACAATAACAATCTAATTTTTACTATCCATTGTGCCAAATTTACACCAAGGGATAGGCAGCATCCACCTGAGTACTCAACACCAATACCTACTGCTATACTTAACCAATTCGCCTGCCAAGCGCAGTGATTATGACAAATCCCACCATTGCATTCGATGGTGGAGACCTCGTCAAACAGTGGACGTCTAAAGGCTGATGAGGATGATGATGATGATTGTGGAAATGTTAAGGCACAAACATGAAATCCAGAAAAAATACTCGATTTATGATACAACCGCGTCTCAGTCGCATTAGTCAAAACTGTTCCTTAACTTTAACAAATCCAGGGTTCAACAACAAAACAAACTGGAACAACTGGGGTTCTGCACGTGTGAAATTACTGATTATACGCCAAACGGGAATTTGCATCTCGCTGGGAGGGAATGGTAATGAGGAAGCAAGTTCAGACGGTAGAATTTGATTGATGTGATTTCGGAATGCATTTGTTGGGTTATCAAATTTTATGTTCGTATTTCTAGGCTTCTGCCTCTTGGGTTGCAGATTTATTTGTTTCAATATATCTGTTTTTTTCAATGCATTTTTGCCTTCAATGTTTAAAACGGCAATGTCCTAGGCAACGAAGAATAATTTTTACGTCCATTTTAAGTCGATAGTATTTGAAAGTAAGAGGAATCTACTGTAAAATGGAACAAGAGTAAGGCTTTTAAGTTTGAATAATGTGCAATGATTGCCAGAAAGAGATCGCTGTTGTATATAGGACCGCCCATGGAGTTTACTGCTAGGCTGATTGAGCTTTCTGCGTACAAACGAAGTTTGCTCCTATCTTGGATACTATCTCATCAAACTTCATGCAATTTTGTAAATAATTGTGATCTTCTTCTTCATCAGATTTAAAACATTAATAAAAATATAATAATTATATTATATTATAATTAATTAAAAAAAAAGAATTTTAATATTTTCTTTGCCCATCTGCACTAAACTTTGACAGCTCCTAAGCTCATGCTTATCTCTCTAGGACGTACAATTAACGATGAAAAATGCGTTGCACTTACCTAAGATGTTGCCTAAATGACGTTATTGACATTAGTGCAGGCGGGCATTTCCTACGTTTACAGTTCACCATAAGAGCGCTTGTAAACGTTAGTTTTTTTCACCGGATAACGGACCGTGTTTTTTACCGGATTCGCGGTGGTGTATGGTTTATAATGAATGTGTATACATGCACCGGACATCGGTCCGGCGAACAATTTACGCCGGATGCACCACCACTTCCCCTCGGCGCGACGGACACCGATTCGGCGTAAGAAAGAGCGGTCATCCACGCCAGTGTACTGGTGCCTGTAGACGCTGCCGGACGTATTACCGGTTTTCTATAAATTGAGTGCCGTCAACCTGTGTTCTAGCAAATATAGACGGCAGTCCAAGCTAACATGCACCCGGTAAAAAAAGTTATATATATACAAGGATATCCGTTTATTGACGGTCCGTTATCCGGTGAAAAAACGGACCATTACAAGCGCTCTAAGGTGTCTTAACGCACGCACTGACAGACCTGACAGTTGACTGTGATGAGACTATAGATTGCAATAGATTCTGAATTATTATGTTCAATGATTACAAATATCAGGGTATATATATAGTGTCAATTTTAATTACAATCTAGGGGCTCAGTACTAATATTGAATAAGCCATTAGTTTCACATATATCTACTTGATACTGTCTTAAATTATGATATTCCACACATTTGAAATTTCTCATGCTCTTTAAAGCAGAACACAATTTCAATAACGTACTCTCGGAAGGTTTGCTCGTTTGCAGTCACCCTTAACTCGCAGATTACGTAGCAGTGAGTACCCGGGGGAAATCATCTGCGTGTATGACAATACACGGAGTAGTTCGACTGTAAAATTAGACGTTTAATGATAGGAACCTCAGTAGCGTGTGAAGTTTGGGTGTTGGGGTGGCAACGGCCCATTGGAAATGATTGGTTGGAGTTCTCATCAGGCGTATTTTGTATACTTACTTAAATATACGCTCCATATTATATAGGATTTTTGTGTGTTACTGTTTTTTTTAAACTATCGCAATGTATGTATTAACACCCAACAGTCACATACGTAAGTCCTGATCCCACACTAGTATTCCCTGTGTTGTAGGTATCAGGATATACGAGTACTATGGTACCATAACACCCAGACCCGTAGCAAATACTTGAAAATCATACAAAAATGTGTCCCGCAGCGGGAATCGAACCCGCAACCTCTCGTATCTCAGGTGGCTACTCGCTTGCCGCGCCGCAGAGGTCGTCCGACAAGGGTATTTGATATTTACACCGATTAGTACACTGGAGCAGTACATGGAGCACAAAACGCAATAATACTGTAACAACGCCATCTAGTGAATTTGTAAGAAATGTGAAATGTATCTATGTCATTGCTGAGGTTTGTATAATAAAAAAAATTGATCTGTTTTTTTGCCAAAGCATTAAAGCAAAAGTCTTTAAAAGCTTCAAAGTGAATAAAATATTTTCCTTTCAGTGGAACTCTTATACAAATACCGCTTCTAAAGATAAAAGATACGGCTTCCGTAGTCAGAGCCATTTAACTCAAAACAAATACAGTTGAGGTAAATAACAGAACCCATCGGTCAGTTTGCCCCCAGAGATTTCGATCTAACCCCATTAAAGATGGACAAATGGAAAATCAAGAGTCAGGGAGATATTAAGAATGCCAGTCAACATTATGTAGCTTAGTTAAGATCTTGAGGAGGTGAGATCGTTAAGATTTTTGTTAAACAGAGAATTCTTATCATTAATCAGAACTTATACGTAAATATACCTAACCATGACATTGAACAATATATTTTGCACTCAAAGTTACCCCCCTTGGCATGAAACTACAAGGTACCTAGGTTCCAATTGTACACTAAACACTGACAATGTATTTATGCATCTTACAGTTATTTGACGACCTCTGTGGCGCGGTCTCTGAGATGCAAGATGTTTCGGGTTAGATTCCCGCTGCGGGACAAATATTTGCATGATCTGCAAATATTTGTTCCAGGTCTGGGTGTTATGGCACCATGATCCTGATACTCCGACACAGGGAATTCTAGTGTGGGATCAAGACTATGTATGTGACTGTTCTTAAGTGGTATGTTATGATCAAATTACACTGGCCTCCAAAAAAATCGACCCACCTACGTTTTTTCGCAAAAAAGTGTCCCATGGGTTTTTACTGCAATCGATAGATATTTTTTTTGTTGATAATGAAAAAATGCAATTATGGGGTTGTAAAAAACCTAAAAAGCTCGCGTGGACGGTATATTTTACATAAAAATGTGTTATGATAATGAAACCATAACATTTGGCAAAATTAACGATTTTACTTTAAATGGCAAAATTTATGTTTTTTGACATTTAAAAACATTTTCGCTTCACCTTAGTATGGGATGTTTCCTCCTCTTGCTTTAATGACTGCTGCCATACGCCGATTCAGCGAACGGATCAGCTTTTTGATGTCTTCTTGGGGTATCTGTTCCCATTCTTCCGTTAATGCGGCTTCCAGCTGATCTAACGTCTCTGGAACTGGATTTCGGGCTCTAACTTTCCTTTTTATCTGGTCCCAGAGATGTTCGATCGGATTTAGGTCCGGACTATTGGCTGGCCACTGCATAACTGGTATGCCGACCTCCCTAAGATATCCGGTTACAATTCTGGCGACGTGTGGTCTTGCGTTATCATGCATGAGCTGGAAATTTTCGCCAATATATCCCGCGTATGGCATTACATGAGGTTTCAGAATATCCGTTATGTAATTTTCAGCATTAACCGTACGATTCCGAAAGAAAACCAGCTCCGTACGTCCGGTCAAAGAGATGCCTCCCCAAAACATTGTAGAGCCTCCTCCAAACCGGACTGTTTCTCTTATGCAGCACTGAGCATAACGTTCTCCTGGTCTTCTCATAACGTTACGACGTCCGTCAGAGCCTACAAGGGACATTCGGCTCTCATCACTGAACAGAACTGTCTCCCATTGACCAAGATCCCATTGGATGTGTTGCCGAGCAAATTCTAACCTTGCTTGCCGATGAGATGCAGTGAGTTTTGGTCCCGTGGCAGGCTTGTGTGGTTTCAGGTTTTGCTCCCGAAGTCTTCTTCTCACCGTATTCTCACTTACAGCCACTCCACGAGTGTCTCTCAGCCTGCCCTGCACATCAACAGCAGAAAGATGCCGATTTCTCAAGGAAGTCAAGGCAATAAAACGGTCATCCGTCGTGTTTGTGACACGTCCTCTTCCAGATCCTGGTCTCCGGCGGTACTCTCCCGTCTCTAAGTATCGTTTATAAACTCGACGCACTGCTGATCGACTCAAATTTAATCTTCTTGCCACATTTCGCTGACTTAGCCCTTCACGAACGAGAGCTACCACTTGAGCGGCTTCTGCTTCAGTTGTATCCATATTTTATGGTTAAAAGCAACAAATATGATTGTTCTAACAAAAGATTAAATCACTACGATGCACGGTGAATGAATATGCCGCGGCAAAAGTTCGAAATAAACTAACCTTGCACTCTATGCAAAAGTCATTAATTTTTTATCAGTGCTTTTAAAATGTTACAAATACCCACAATAGCACTTGTATTCGTCTAAAACAATGTCAAGTGGGTACTCAGATGTTTATTTATAAAGCATAAGCAAAACATACCAATATGTCAACGCATACTTAAGATAACAACTTTGTTACTCAAAATTAGCGGGTTGGTTGATTTTTTTGGCAGCCAGTGTACATAACAAGCATTTGTGAAAGCATTAAATAATCATATCTTATAAATAAGCACACCAGAAAAAAGTTATTGCTAAGTTCATTAGTTTCCTACTTATAAGCGTTATACAATAGTAGTTTCAAATAACCTACATTAGAGTGCACTCACACAATAACTCCATAAATTTCTAAAAACTCCACATCATAGCTTCCTCCCAGTAAAACCCTAAAAATAAAGCACTTGTAGATTCCGCTCACGGACCGACGGTTTTAAGTGGCCTTCTGACCGTCCGTTATTATCCTATTTTTCTTGCCGGAAAGTGTACAAGGGCCTTTTATCCATTCGTAAGAACACCTATACCTACAGGCTACTAATAAAAAGCCAGAAAGTTTTTTGAAGTCCACACGGCATATTTTTTGTAATATCCCATTTTCATTGTACCCCACAAAACGATAAAGAAAAATGTCAACAAAAAAAATTACAAATTTGTATACGTTTTTGGTATGAAAATGAAAAGGGTATTTTCGTTTTTGTGGCAGAAATAATTTTACATGCGAGCTTTAGGTGTTTGATATACCTTTAAGTTAATGATATTTTTCAAATCAACCTTTTACTAAATTTGTGATTGGAACCGTAAGCTGTTCAAAATGAGCTTAAACACTGCTTATAGCTGTACTGTTAATCATTGAGGAGTTGAATTGTTAAATTGTGTGTTTGTTTCTATCATCAGATCAGCTCGTAACAATATTATGGTGACAAATAATATTGTATTGTCATTGTAACTTGACAGTTATGCAACGTTGGTACTGATTTAAAATTCAGTTGCAAGATTGGACCACCACGCGCGTAATGTTTTAGCTTTTATTTAAATTTTTTACTGCATTACTACCAAGTTAAAATATAAAGCTTTTCATAAGTTATGGCGTAAATTAACAATGTGACACTTTCAAACCGATCGTACGTCACTGCCAACCGATCACCATAATTGATTTATCGTTTGCGTTATCTCAAATTAATACACTTTGATTATAACCAAGTCTAGCTTGATTGTTCCATCATAAAATGTCAAATGCATGTTCAGCACGACAGGAAAGTCATTATTTACCAAACAAACCCCACAATTTTTCCTTAATCAAAAACAACGGCCCCAGTAACGAACCTTGCCATCCCCGACGTAGACAATTTTTGCGGCGCAAACTGTAGGGCGGTCGTCGCCTCCCCTATTGTTATTCTATCGTCGCGACGACACCCTGAATTGAACCCAACACAAGAAAACGCTTGAGAATTCACTCGAACGTTCCTTATTTTACTGTGAATCTGTGACCACGATGTCGAAAGCGTTTTAGGGATCGTTGCTTGCGAGGGAGCGTAATAAAATTTGCCGTAATCTCTGCGAGACACTACTTGTTTGTGATAAGTCAGTGTTGCTTTCCCCGTTCGTGTTTACACTTGACGATGTGAATTGTGGCTGTAAAAATATATTTTTCTTGGAGAAATCTCCCAAACTCTTAGGTATTTTCAATATCATTCAAATCACAATATCCTCTTATTCTCTACGATAAAGTCGTGAGTAAAATAGCACGCAAGTCAAATCAAATCAAAAAGTATTTTATTCATTGAAATGACAAGGATAATTTTGAATCGCCTATTTGAAAGCCTATATGAATTAGGGCAATAAACAAAGCGAATACCATTCTTAATCGTTTCTTGATAGCCGCGACTTATACAATCTTTGAAGTCTGCAATCACTATGACGTCACCAAATATTATTTTTTCGTAAGAATTTGGTATAGCAATAACATAACAAAGAATCTCTAACTTTTATTTCATCGTAAAAATATTTTCATCTTATTTAGTTTCTTAATCCTAACCCTTTTATGAAATATCTCGAATGTTTTTCGCTAGATTTCTTTCATGAAACTCTTTTGTGTTTTTCTCGACTTTGCAAGCTTTTGGTTCCGTATCCACCTAAGCTATCAAACAATAAAATCACGCGTGGGTGATTGTGATGTCATTTTGACTCGTTTATATTGGTTGTAGCTGCTGCCAGCGACTTAGCCCGCATGCAATTTGTACCACGCATTCTTGATTTTAAAAATGACATTGTGATGACAAAAGAATCCAAACACGACTATTCTATTGCAAGTCACTTATGAGATCAGTTGAATACCTTCCAACTCCATCATCAGATCTGCCCCATTAATGTCTAACAACTGATAATCGATTTCAATTACGAGTTTAAAGTACATTGCGTTTTTGTCTTGAATTATATTTGCTCTTGAAAAGACGCTAAAGCAAGCGGCGTAATGTACTGCAAAGTTTTTATCAAAAATGATTATCAGTTTGTTTGACAATACGGGGGCGAGTCCTCATAAATGTATCCTTAAAAATCAGGTACATTTTCAAAATGGGGGTAGCCTGTAAATTGTGTATAAAAAAATAAGGGTAAGGGTTTAGAGAGGGTAATCACATCCCCACACACTACCCTTCCCCACACTGTACTGTAGATACGTAAAAAATCCCCTTTGTTACAAAATTAGTGTATAGATAATTATATTTATCTAGGTGTGAAACCAATCTTGAGGTGTGTAAACTTGGCTGTGTAAAATTATGATTTAATTGTGCTGAATATATATTATTATTAAATTTATTATTATTTTATATATTATTATTTATATTATTATTTTAGAGATTCCACTAAAATCTGAGCCTGAGCCAGGACTTGATGTTTGCATTCCAAATGTTGTTCTATTTTTGCTCACTTTATTTATTCTAAATGGTTACAAAGTTTTTTCTGCCAACTTGATTTTGTTGTTCTTGTGTGCCTCTTTTAAAAGTCGTTTTCGACTTCTTTCTTTCGAATCCTAGTGTGGAATCAAGACTACGCATGTGACTGTTGGGTCTTATGTTATTTTATATGTGTTATGTGTTATAGGTCGTGAGGCTCTCTTTTTCTGTGGTTTGTGATCTGTGTTTGTAATAAAATTGTGAAAACAACCTTTTCTATCTAAATATATCTCACATCTTGCGCATTCATTAGTCTTTAAAACTACACACGCTTATCTTACAAAGCAAACATTTAAGTCAAAAGATATAAAACAACCCTCTTCAAAAAAGTCAAAGAAGAAACAACTTTTGAAATTCAAACTCAGAGTATTAAACCAAGAGGTAAGAGCTGAAAGCTTTTTCCTAACACAGCCCAACTCTTTGTCTGGTTTGGTGTCCGTTCTTGTATTTTCCAATCTAGCAATGCAGAAAACCATAGTGATGGGTCAGAGTAATGAGTACTTACAGTAGAAAGATAGATAGAGAATACTTTATAGCACAAGACAAAAAAAAAGTACATAGGTGAACTTAATGCTAATTAGCATTTTCTTCCAGCTAATAATAAAGTATGTCTCTATGGCTAGAAACGGTGGCCATGTAGCCTAGCTGAGACCCGCTATGTGTTAAGAGGAGGTCACCGGTAGCAAACGGGCACTTCGCAAACGAAGTTTGCTTTCAATTTGACTATTATTTCTTCAAACTCCGTGAAACTTTGTACACATAATCAGTAGACTAATATTTAGCGGTGTTCTTCTCTTAATTCTTCTTAATTTCGACGACCTCTGTGGCGCGGCGGGCGAAGTTTCGCCTGCGACGCAGGAGGTTGCGGGTTCGATCCCCGCCTCAGAAAAAATATTTGTACGATCTGCAGATAATTTTTCCGGGTGTTCTGGGTATTTTCTATGTATAATCAAAAATATCTATCTATGTAATGTATTGTATTAAGTATATCAGTTATCTAGTACCCATAATACAAGCTCTGCTTAGCTTGGGGCTAGATAATGTTGCGTGAAATGTCCATTACTCATTTATTTATTTATTTATTAATGATTATTTCAAGATAATGCACGACACTGTTTTCATGTTTTAAGTAAGATTGCTGTCGCTACTCAAGAAACGTCACTTAAATGATATCGCGATCTAAAACTGTTCATACCTTTGTTCACGGTTTGAACTCATAGCTTTTATTGAGCTCTATAGCTTATTGCTTTAAAACTCTAAGGACTTTGAGATAAAAACTTGATTCGCAGTAAAATAAACAGACGTACTGAATTTTAAATATACCAGCCGTAAAGAACTGAGCGACGTAACTATGTTCACAGTTACAGCGAGAATAAATGAGTTTCTTACTCAAAGTGACGGCAAAATATTCTTTGAAGGATTGTCGCCTATTACTTACTTTTTTATCCAGATATAAATAATATTTATAGGCGATATTTAAAGGCCACTACGGGATTACGCCTGGTTATGGGCCAGCAGCATCCACCTGAGTACTTAACACTAAACTGTGATCACCATTCTACCTGCCAAGCGTGGTGATTATGGCAAGTCCCCACATTATAGAGAAGCATCATTCAGCAGTGGATGTCTTCCGGCTAATGAAGGAATAACATTTGTGTATAAAGGTTCTCGAGTAGCAACAAACCGAAAGACGCAGTAGAGAATTAAAGGTCCTCCTCTCGATGAACTAAAAACATTATAAAGGTCGCATGAAATCGTTGAATGGAGGCGGCTCAAGACCTTTCATCGTAGCATTCCATGGGGGGCATAATGTCCAACAGTTGTTTTTTTTTTTTGTTTTTTTTTGGACCCCATTATCTCATCAACCAACCGCCGACCGATATAGCTCATAACCTAACCTACAAATTGTACCAATACTATCTACCTCCATACTAAATTTCATAAAGATCGGATTAACGGTTGGGAAGTTTTCATCGGACAAACATACATACAAACGCCGATTCTTCGCTGCAGCGATGCAGCGTCACCGCATGCGTTTTGCGAGGTGACGCATGACGAGGTAACGAAGTATGACGAGGTAACGACGCATTAGTCATGTTTTTTCGAGCGTGCAGCCGGCTCCATCGATTTATAAGACGTTAACACGTCAAAAAACAAAATGACTTATTTTACATCTGTAGGTACTTTTATTATATAGGTATTCTAAAAACATATAAATGTCAATTTCCAGCATCATAATTACAATTTCAAAACATTTCCCAGAAATGTCACAATTTGTAACTAATTAAAATTCTAGTTAAATCTATACATTTGAGTTGTCTATGCTTCACAGTCCAGCTCCCCATTAATTAATCTCCATTTTATTTCCTCAACTTTTAATTAAGTTGTAAAAATACAATTTTGCTCAAATTTTCTCTTATAAGCTATCGCTGTTGGTGAAATTTGCAACACCTATTAAAATTATTTTTTATGCTTCAACAAAGTTTCTTTGTAAAAGTTTGATGGTTAAATCTAATGACTCTCTTGAATACGAATCCACAGCAAAATAGGTCTAAATAGCCCAATAATAGGTGATAGGTTCTCGCAATTGGCGCGAAATTCAAATTTTACAGTGTTTTTTTGCTTTTCACTGCTCATCAACACTTCTTGTGATAGCGAAAACTGATTTTGCGAAAACTAGGAGACCCAGTACACATATTTTAGTTGATAGTATCTCATAAATATAATTAGTTTAGCTACGTATATTGTTCAATGATTTCAACAGTGTTTTTGGTTCAGGGATATCCGTAGCTTAACTAATGATACTTATGAGATACTATCGTTTAAAACATGTGTGTGTTTTCGCCATTTCAAAAGGTGTTGATGAGTTGTGACGAGTAAAAAGCACAATAAAATTTGAAAATCGCGCCACATGCGAGACGATCACCTTAATTCGAAAAGTCCAAAGCAATGTAATGCTCGCATGCTTGTATTCCGGTTTGAGTTGTATGAGTGCCGGTGAAATTATAGGCACACGAGACTTTTCAACTTAATGTCTCATAATGGAAACGGGCGCAGTGCAATTCCACAAAGGGCACGTCCTAAGTGGACGTGACTTACGAGGTAATGCAAATGTAATCACCGCGTAACATTGGCGGACCACCTTTGACGTTTTTAAAGGCGCGGCGGGCGAGTATCTGGCTGAGACGCAAGAGGTGTAGGTCAAAATCTGGGTGCTGTTGGTACCATAATAGGTACTCGTAGCTTTGATACTCACGACACAGTGAATCCTAGTTTTGGTTCAGGATTATGTATGTGGATATCGGGGTAATCCTACTTCCTATCCTATCCTACTAATATTATAAACGCGAAAGTTTGTGAGTATGGATGGATGGAAGTTTGTTACTCTTTCACGTAAAAACTACTGAATGGATTTTAATGAAACTATACAATAATATAGCTTATACATCAGAATAACACATAGGCTACAATTTAGAAAGATATTGTGTGAATTGCCCATAATATGACGATAAGTGTCAAGTAAGTAGGAAAAAATATACCACCTGCGAGCTATTCTAGCGTGCGCTGCCAAAACCGCTAGAGTTACACATATATAATGTATGATGGAAATGTTTATCTTAAAAAGTCCTACAAATAAGCCCGCCACAGTATATATCTATATCTTATGTGTAAGCCATTACAGCCAAAATGTGTATAATATTATAAACGCGAAAGTTTGTTAATGTTTGTTAATTCTTCACGCTCAAACAGCTGAAAGAATTTGAGTGAAATTTGGAGTGAAGATACCTTATACCCTTAAATCATCATCAGTTTTCACCATTATTCACGCGGGGGAAACTGCGGGGCGCAACTAGTATAAAGTATTTTGAAAAAAACTGAAACTTACGCTTACAAAGCTAGCCAAATAACTTAAACTCGAAAAACCAAAATAAACAAATTAATGAATCCCGCAGAGCAGTAGTGCTTGCATTGCTGTTTCGGTTTGAAGGGTACGAGTGCCGGTGAAATTACAGGCACATGAGACTTTATGTCCCAGGGTCGGCAGCGTGCGTGATGCCTCTGGCGTTGCAGGTGCTCATAGGCTGCGGTTACTACTTTCTATCAGGTGGGCCGTATGCTTGTTTGCTAGCCAAGTAGTATAAAATTAAAAAAAAAACAACAGTGAAATTACCAAGCAAACGCCGGCCGCCCTGCCAATGGAGTACCTATGATTCCCTACCTACCATTTTTTTGTGCTGTTCGTATCTATTAGGTACCTATGTACGATTCAGTAGGGTTTTTAAGTCAAAGCATTTTGGTACACATCGGTTTAGGGAGAATGAAGAGGATGCATATATATTAGAGAAAGGTGAGAGTGTTACAGTGTCAGTCAATAAGAAAATAAAAACGTAAAAGCAAAGTTTGATATATTTTATCTTGTTAGGATTCCAAATATTCCAGCATAGCTAATGCCGATTATCTATCCGCGATTAGATCTGTTTCTGATGGCTACAAGGCCCAGAAAACTGCAATCGTTCACAGTTTTTTCCAGTACAAACAGAAACAGCTGGTGTACTCAATGCACACAAGTGAGGGGGTATTCTTTATTTATGATAAAAATTGGTTGTTTGTACTACTTTTTAATATTACATACTAGCTGCGCACTGCGTTTTCGCCCACGTTTACAATGATCGAAATTGATGATCATGAATAATGCCTATGTGTTAATTCAAGGTATAAAGTAACTACATTTCAAATTTCACTCAAATCCATTCAGCCGTTTTTGCGTGAAGAAGTAACAAACATACTCACAAACTTTCGTATTTATAATATTAGTGTGATTTATCGCCTTGTGTGTAAGCAAAAATTAGAATACCTACTGAGGCCTTACCATGAGCGAATAGCGATTCAGTTCAAAAACTATTCAGTACAAAATATCGGTTCGTCGTTGACATCCGTCATCATAAAATATATACCTTCTGCTTCTGTGCCTTTAAATATAGCTGCGGACATCACGGTACCGATATTTTGTACTGAATGGCTTTTGAACTGAATCGCTATAAGAGCTCATGGTAAGGCCTCTGATCCTGATTGTCTTAATTTCCCTAAAAAAAGTTGCCAAGCTGTTCTCCTCAAAGTTTCAGGTTCACGTCGATATCGTAACTACCTATCGGGTCTCGTAACTTAGATGACGCAGAAGATGTTTAGTGAAGCGAAAATGAAATTATGTCTCGGTTTGAGACTGGCTTTGGAAAAGAGAAATAAAGAAACGGATTTGTTCCTGTGTATAATGATTCGTATGTATTTTAAGCCAGCTACAAAAAACGGAATAAATTAAATATTTTTCGTGGTATTCTGGCCTAAAAATAAAAAAATCTTTCTCCTCCCGTGGATTTCGTAAAAGAAAGTAAATTCCAAAGTCAAAGGTAAAGAGGATGGGCAGAAGCATCCCCCTGAGTACTGAACACCAATACAGCGATCACTAATCCTTCGTATTTTAAGGAAGAGGCCTCACGTCTAAATTTTGACCATGATGATGTATTTTGTACGATTATTTTTTTGACGTATGTACATTGTACACCGATTTTGCGATTTGAATGCTCTTCAATGTTCTTTAGGGTCACAATGTGGTAATAAATAAGCTTAATACTTTTCTAAAAACCTTAAATAGTATTATAAAGACCTGCCCCCAATTACAGTAGCAAATGGCAATGGTGAACGCAACAATGGGCTTCATTTTGGCAGCCTTAGCGCTGTCTAAATCTTTTAAAACTTGGAAGGAGGAATATTTAGATCAAGAAGTTTCCCCATCCAAGTTTCATAAGATTTAGATAGTGTTAAGCGCTAAAGCTGCTAAAATGATCCCGATTGTTGTGTTTCCCATTGCCATTTGCTACTGTAATTAGGCGGCAGGGCCCAAATGTTGCTAGAAATATTTCAATAATTGATCAGTTCCATTCCAATACAAGTTCAGTTAGTTCGATTGCTTATAAACTATTCATTGCCACAAATTCCTTCAAGCCACCAATTGAAACCACGAAATTGCCCACCTGACCCGAGGTGGAGTGTTATCTGCTAGCTCCTATCCTTTGTAATCGGACCTTTGAGCATTGTCTCGTAAGTATGGACGGTGGGTAGGTACGTCATGCTGCTACTTAATCGATGTATCGGTTACAGGGCTGCCACTTTCGAGTGAGCAAAGAATATGTTTTTTTTTATTGGAGTATTCAACTTTTGGTTTTCCGACAAGGAAGCTACTGTCTGAAAAGCAACCAGCTTTGCTTGATAATTCCTTAGCCTGCCGTACACACAGACTGTTAAGTTTCATAAATATATGGTAGGTAGATACATTCTACCTATCATCTCTTCCCCCCCTCAGCGACCTCTGATTATTTCAGATGCAAGAGGTTTCGGGTTCGATTCCAGGTGCGGTACAAATGTTTGTATGATCTGCAAATATTTGTTTTTATCTGGGTGTAGGTAATGGTAACATAGTACTTGTAATTCCTGATACTTTTGAACGAGACAGTTAAGACAGGGTAGCTATTGTTTTGAAATTAATTACCTACTTGTTTTTGATTTTAGCTTGACTCAGGCACTCTTATGTTTTATAATTAATTTCCAACTTTGTATAATATTTAAACTTGCAAGACTTGTGTCAGCCCTGCTGTCATAAATGTCTCCACTCGACATGTCGATAGTAAAATCGGAACTCGACTCGAGTGCCGGAATTAAGTGGAGTCGGGATTGGATGTTTCATGACATGTTTCATCTTGAAGCTAATCTTTATGCTTAAGTTAAAAGGACTGAGTATCATTTTACGATATCTTTCAGCTACTGATATACTCGTATATTATTTAGTACATAATATTTTAATTATATTTTAATGTTAGTACTTACACCTATTAAATAGGTTCTTGGGGATCGTCTTGCTTGTTAACATTGTTGTTTGTTGTCTTGATTTGTGATAGTTTATACAATTATCATTTAAATAGATTTTTTTTATATTTCATGACATTACATTTAAATTGACATGGTCTTTTTTAAATTTAGTTATTACGAATTTATTTTTTAATTATATTCATCATAGTTCTTATTTTGTGTTTTGTTTATCAGCATAACTTATAATAATAACAATAATGTGACTTGACCGCCGGATGACGAAGTAGAGGAAGGCCCTCCACTCAATGGACTAAAGACATTACAAACGTCACTGGAAGTTAGTGGATGGACGCGGCTCAAAACCGTTCGTCGTGGCATTCTAAGGGGGTGACCTATGTCCAGCAGTGGACTTCTAAAGGCTGATGATGATGATATAAAGAACGAAAGAAAATACGTTCATTTGTCCCCATACACGACAATTAAAATAGAAACAAAATTACAACAAAATAAAAACAACAGTAGCTTACTTATACAAAACTAAAGAAAAAAAACACCAAATGGCGTCATACGTGTTGTGTGGGGTCAAATAGGTCCCTGTCTCAGCTGTATGGTGATGATGATAACCTAATACAACGTATTGCTTTATTTATTTGCTACAAAAATGTTTTTCACGCCAACGTCCCTGACTGTAGCTATCTATATTGATTCGTGTAAAGGTAACGTTCTAATCAATCTAAGGATTCCTGGCCGAGGACGAAGGAATTTAATCTTCTTTGAGAGGAGCTAAAAAACGAAAAGTCTTACATGCGGGAGGGCGCCGGCCGGTCCGATAGAAAGGCTATTGATTTTTTGCCTGATTTAGGTTACTGTTTTAATTCTCTTCTCATTGATTCATTCTTATGGTGCCTGAGAAACGTGGCTGTGATCATTGGTAAAAACCCAGTAGGTGTCAGTTCTAACGTGTTATGATTTCTTCAATATGAATTCTTATTTTTTTTTCAAGTTATATGTTCTTAATTATGTATTTAAATTAGCGTGGCTTGGTATAATTTCATTTTTAGGAAAGGTACGACTTTGACACCACATACTCGTACGTCGTCGTCGTTCGTGTACAGAGGTGTACAGTAAACGTACGTACGTGTATATGTTCTTGGAAATACAAACCAGCACCCACCCACGGCTTCACTTGCGATAAAAGTATAGAGTTAACTGTTCATCCATGTCACAGTTTATGTTTCATCAAAATTGGTTCAACTATTTGTGTGATTGTGCTACATACAAACATCTAAACATCCAAACTTTATTTTTACTCTTCGATACAGTTCGTATGATGTGATTAAAATTAAGATAATTTCAAATGTTTTTACCATTAGCGGTTTCTAGCACAAACTTTTGAAGATTCAATGTATTACCGTTGTGGGGATCCATATTATCAGGCCGCCATCTTGATTTTTTCAAAACTTCATTGCCTAATTCCTGGTCAAATCCGTCCCCCGACTACTTTCCCAAAACATGTCCTCTCCTAAAATGACTCCTAGGAGAACAACCATGTCAATGAGTCAGTCAGTCACCGTAATTACCTGATATCATATACACTGCGTCTGAACATGGTATGGTTTTCGTACCAAAGGAAAGGGAAAAGGAAAACATCAGGTGTACATTCTTGCCCATCCTTCAAACTGGAATATTATTACTCTCCATAACTCTCACCAAATCACTCTGAAGCACTCCTTAATAACACGATATTAAACTTTATAAATCAAAGCGGATCGCGGGTCACCTTAATCCGCCATTTCAATAATCCAGCGAGGCCTTAGCGAACCACAGGCCTGTGCCACTCCAAATCGGCTATCAATGCAAAATAAGCTTTATTGCGCTAAGTATAGATTCAATATTGCTTGGTGACAACAATTTGAATTCAAGTAAATTGTATTCTTGTAGCATCTTCTAAATTGTGATAGAACCTCACGTGAATCCATTTTGATCGATCCAGCAACCCGATGAGAGCCACTGTGGTTTACAATTACTAGTTAAACTACGACCAAAACCTGGCAATTATACTAGTCTTGAACTACGTTTGTATAAGAAAATATGTATCTACGTTAAACGGGTTTTTACGACTGCGTGCCAACATCATTTATTTTGTAGTCTATGTGAAATTTCGGAATGTTAGCAAATATTATCTCTTCTGTGGCCCAGGGGTTCTAATAGGGCAATAAATCAAGTCCTTCCATGGGCCTGTTTATTAATTAAGGCCCAGATAAGCAAAAAGGTTATCGTCACCTCGTTAGGAAATATGTAATTATGATGAAATTGGGGGTCAAGTGACCAAAGCTTGAACTTGAACGTTATTGGGTAAAAATTTGTAAAGATATTTTAAATTGAAAAAAAAACGGCAGTTTTCTGTAATTTTTGCTGACGTTTCGAGACTGCGGGTAGACAGTGCTCATAATGAAAAACTCAGTCTCGAAACGTCAGCAAAAATTACGGAAAACAGTGTTTTTTTTTTCAATTTAAAATGATTCCCAACTTTCAAGCAAATAAAAGCAGAATAATTAATTAGAAAGCTGTAGAACGCCAATAGATCCTAGTTGCCGTAACTCATGTATTAACAGCACAGATATTTTTTTAACGAATCTATAATTTTTATTTGTCTTCTTTCTCTTCCGTTTACAAGTATTTATAATTATAAGTCACTTTCTGTAGTCTGTGATCATACCTTCACTTCATTAATTGTAGAAATCCCACTTTTCATTAACTTGCCCGATGTTACTCGTACTGTGTAATATTTTGCTTACTTATTTTAAATGCAAAGTCAAAGCAAAATTTACTAAATCTTACATATTATTATTTACAAAGAACTGAGTTAGGTAAATGTAATCCTTCAAACGAATCAATCGTATCAGAACTTAAGTAAAGAAGCCGATGGCTGTTGATCCCGATAAATCCAACCATCGGGGCTCAGGGCTGGAATCGCCTGCCTGATATTATCTAGATATGACCTTTTCTGTTGAAAATTCATCTTCAATCTATGAACATTGTTCTATTGTAATGAAACTTTCAAAGTTTATATAATGGTAACATTAATCCTAACGTCAAGACCTCTAAATGTCATAAAATTTAACTTTATTCTTAGAATAAGGACGTGCTTCAGTCCTTATTCTAAGACTTTATTCTTCTACCGTGCTTATATAAATGCAAATATCATTGGAATAGTTGCATAGTTGACAACCTCTGTGGCGCGGCGGGTGAAGATTCGCCTGCGACGCAGGAGGTTGCGGGTTCGATCCCCGCCTCGGAACAAATATTTGTGCGATCTACAGATAATTGTTCCGGGTATTCTGGTATTTTCTATGCATAATAAAAATATCTATCTATGTAATGTATTATTATTAAGTATATCAGTTATCTAGTTGCCATAACACAAGCTCTGCTTAGCTTGGGGCTAGATAATGTTGTGTGAAATGTCCAGCATTATTTATTTATTTATTTATAGTTGTTTTGTCTCTTTCAATTGAATTTCAAACTGCTTATCAATGCAAAGGTAAACAACTATTCAAAGGATAATCAGAGTTTTATAGAAACAGGGTTGATATTTATGTTATACGACAAACATGAAAACAGGCTATAAATTAAAATTAATCTTCACAAAGATTCTAAATTTCAAAGAAATAATTTGGAAATCATTCTTTGTGTCATCGTATAAAGCGTGAACGCAGTAAATCTATTTCTAATTCATCTGCATACACCATCACAATAACTAAGTACCTGTACCTAAACAAACCTACAGCAACTAACACAACTATACGCAAACGTAATACTTATATAGGTGTCTAGATACACTATGTAATGTAATTAATAACCGCAATACTAATTAGACGGAAGACAAACATAAATTCTCACGACAAACCACGGACCAGTGTTTGAACTGAGACAACTGGGCCATTGTTTTGACAACTGGGCCATCTGGGACCAGGGATTACAATAGGATTCCAGGTTCTTTGACACATTGGAATAAAATTTATTTTACCGACTGAATAACTAAAAAGACCAGCAGTTACAAACCTATTAGAATTCCATTTGAAAATACAATTGATAATTTTGTGTTATTCAAGGTACAAATAACGCACAATAAATTGGCACACTGTACATATTTTGCAAGCCAAGCTTTTTTCTTGTCATGTGCCAGACTAACGGCACAAATTTTTTCTCTATAATTTGTGTGCGCAATAACATTTGCTCTCAAACAGCAAAGACAAACATGGTGGGGAAACAAAAAATCATGGTTAGGACATTAAAATAATTCATTAATCAATGGAGCCTCTGGATGGCACACTGGGTCCTCCTCACCACACTGGTTCTATAACCATCGGTCACATGGCTCTTTTCATGGCCTGAAGCATGACACTGATCTTATATCCTGACCAAAAAAGGTACAAGGACATGACAAAGAAGCAGACAGCAGCTACCTAGCTACATGTAATTCATTTGAATTACACCTGGCTGCTTATTTGCTATGACCTAAGAGATTCCTTGTCAATAACGTGTGACGTCACCCATACGATTCAGCAATGATTCCACGCAGATATCGTAACGTGCCTGCGTTATGTTACGTTTGGTCATAGCGAATAAGGGGGCAGGCGGCTGATTCTCAGAAAAATCACGTGATGACGTCATAATTCTCGCATGAAAACCATAATTTTGTATGGGGGCGTCATACGAGATTAATCTGAATTCTCAGATTATTTTGTTTTATTGTTATTTTGGTCTGTGCCGCATGCCGTAGCAATAGCGTAGACCCTACCTACGCTTGCTACGATTGATTGGTTTTTAGTTGATTAGCAACCAAAATAACATCAAACAAACGTTATTACGCACGGCTGGTTCTAAAGTATCCATTTCATTCGCTTTTATCCGTAATCCGGATTGACGTTCCAAAATTAGCGCGGAATTAATCTAATCCGCGATCTGAATTTATCACAAAGAGATTTGCTTTATCAGAAACAGAAAAACACTCTTATTCCCAATTTTTTGCATTTCTAAAAACATGCTCATAGAAACATAGTAAGCTTAAGCAACTTTAGAATGAAAGGTTTTACTGTGTCATCAAAATGGCGTAGTGGCCCAGAGTTATTTATTATTTATTTATTATGAATAGTTCACCCCGAAGTGAGACCTTGCGAATACACGCGATGTAGGTAAAGCATTCTTCTACCTACTACAACTTTACTACAGCCAAAAACATTTAGATACAGTTTTCATGGGCCCACCTCGAGGTCATTCCCTACACAGCGATGAAAGAACCATTTAAATTAGACTAACCAACACTACTTGCTGGATGTTATTATTTTTTCGTTTTGTAGGATACAAATGTCGAAATTCTTTAATTTAGGACTTTTCCCAGTATTTTTGTTAGAAAAGTAGCAAAAGCATTCACAACATTGAATAACATTGAAATGGCATTACTAGACTCTTGTTTTGTTTTTACAAATTCGCTTCTAGGTATCTCAAAAACTTGAAAATTTAAAATAGTTTTTAAATCTCTTAACAAAGCTCCTTCATATGACATTCTATTTAAATAAATTAATAAATAAATGTTGGTCAATTTCACATAACATTATCTAGCCCCAAGCTAAGCAGAGCTTGTGTTATAGGATTATTATTTGACCTGATAGTCTCATTATTTTCGTTTAGTTCCTCTTGGACCCTAATATCTCAACAATCCTCTGACCGATTTAGCTCATCATATAACTTAAAAATTGTACCAGTATTAATGTCATATTCCAAATTTCATACAAGCAAATCAACGGTTCGCAAGTCATCTTCCGACAAACACACATACACACACCCGTACAAACGCTGAGTCATCCAAGCTACCTCAAAGAATTCGCTTCTCTCGTTCACCTACTAAAATTTCCACTTCATTCGGTTCCGACCGAAATTCGGAACGAAGTTCCACTTTTCTAATTATACATATAACTAAGTCACAACACTACTAACCTAAGAATACACACACAGCTACTGAACATTCCATCGTAACCGCCCAACATCGATTTTTACTACGAGTTTAATGTAATTGGTGCTAATAAGAGTCTTTATTGCAGCGCCATTAGATTGTTTTGTTTGAACGTTGTGGCCACTTAAGTTTAGTAGTAGTACCAGTAGAGCTAGTGAAAAAGTTGGTCCAGTAAAGTACGGTATATATACCAATCTATAACGTACCTATTTTTGGTGATAAAAAGGTTTAGAAGAAAGCTCTTTGGTTTGCTTGTAGTACTCTTAAATTTGCCCGTCCGAGCTTCTACAAATTTAACCTTCTAATACATTCAGCTTACAGTTATACTAATTTATGAATGCCTGTTGGCTATCTTCTTATTCGATTGTCTTTCTCGTGCGCACTCTCTTGCATATTACCAATAATATAATATAACATCTTTTAATATATACCGGATCGGCATTTGTTTAGGTTCTCGTTTTATGGACTTAATAAAGGTTAAAAAGCCCTGCAGATTTAAAAATGCCACTTTATATGAATCATAATTTGATCCTAAATTAATCACACAACGAAAAAAAGAAGAATTGCTAAGGATCTGCTGGGAATTCGAAAAATGAATTGCTACGCGATGAATTGCTCAATGGGGCCTTTTAAGGGCCACAAGAGGCCAATTCTCACGCTTAGAGATAATCTCGAACCGACATTTTCATACAAAATCTGTCAAAACATACAGCTATTTGTATGCAAATGTCGAATTTGTCATTATGTCTACAATTCGAGAATTGGCCCCCAGACCCAAAGCTTCAATTTTGAACTGTGTTCTTTCCAAATATCTACTATGCACAACTACATCTGTAATTTGTCAAACTTTGTGTTGTAAGCATTTCATTGATTTGCTTTGCGTCTAATCCGCTCGTCGCTTGCTCTCGGACCTCACATGCCTAAGCCTTAAGAGCATTAGTGGGCCACTCGTAGCCAATTACAAACCACACACTAAGCCAAGAGAGTTCGATAGTTATTGGCGCAATTACTGCTTCCCAACTTTGCAATACATTGCGCTTCGAATTCCGAAGTTAATAACAACAGTTTAGATAAACGCGTAATGTAAATTGGTATGACGATATGACTATCAGAGATGTAAAGTTGGTATTGTTATGCTAGATAAGAGGTTTGTTAGTTGAAAGTAGGTACAATTATTTGAAAACAGTCAGATGTAAAGACAGAGCTAATATCAATGCCCCAGTTTAGCCCATGGCACAAAAGCTGAACAAAACTTTGCATAATCATAATCTGAAATAGTTATATTATGCTTAGTAGCCCTGACTTGTTGTATATTTTGCTTTGGGGTAAGATTGGTTTGTTGCTGACTTATTAAGGAATCTGTGATGACTGAAAGTAAGGGTTAGCATAGTTAAGATAGGGAAAGCAATGGCTCCATGAGCTTACTACTGGTAACGTCTACATTTCTAAGATTGTGCGACTTAGAGTTAAAAGAGGCACAGGCACGTCGGGGAAAAAGGCGTGTATCCATGTCTTTATTATTCTAAGGTTACACAGACTATTTATTGATAGGTAGATAGTCTTTGCCATACATTGATTAATGATTATTATCAATCAATTACATCGGTTACACAAACTACCTAAATGAAGATTAGGACAATACCTATCAATTATGCAATACAAGCCTGAACGGCCCGTACCACAGAGTACTATCATACTAAAGTATCGACACAGAATAATTTACACTTACAAAAGTAACACTTACAATTCAATCAAAAAGCCTTTAGACGTCCACGGTTAGATGAGGCCTCCCCCAAAGAATGCAATGGGGTGGTTGATTTTGCCATAATCACCACACTTGGAAGGCGGATTGGTGATCGCAGTTTGGTGATAAGTACTTGGGAGATGCTTCTGCCCATCCTCTTGCGTAATCCCTTAGTCGCGTTAAGATCAATGCTTTCATTGTTTTTATTTATTTTCCTGACTGTGTCATTGATAATAGCCCAGTCCTCTCGCAGATCTGTATTTGCAGGCATAGATCAGTTACTAATTTAAACTTTTGATTCCTGTGGTTGTATGAACACCACACTGGTTTATTCTGCTACCACATTCCTCAGGGTTCCCAAGAAAGAACGCAAGACACAAGAAACAGAAATGATTGTATGCCAGTTTCAATTAAAAAAAACCTATTAAAATTAGATAGATATGCTTATTTGTATTTGTATTTGTATTTGTATTTATTTATTGCTCACATGTACATACAATATAGTTAGTAATAGGTCTTATTTTACTGTTAGTCAGGTAGGTACATGAACCCCGTCAGGGCATTAAACAAATAGATTAGAAAAAAAAAAAAAAAAAATATAAATAGATTAGGTTATTAAACAGGTGCAGCGTCTCTTTCAGTACTGGTACGCCAATCAGGCAAATCATGTGAGATGGGCTGGCAGTCTATCTGGTGCGTACAGGCTGGAATGCGGTGTGCAGCAGGGGGGGTTGAGCTCACCGAAACTTTTCAACCTGTATGTCAATGACCTGGTCGCTGGGCTCAGCAGTGAGCGTGTCGGCTGCTCAGTTGATAATGTTTTTATAAACAATATCAGCTATGCAGACGACATGGTCCTGCTGTGCCCATCGATTGGCGCTCTCAGAAGACTGCTGGCAATCTGCGAGGAGTATGCTCGTGAATATGGCCTGCTCTATAATAGTAGGAAGAGTGAGTACCTGGTCTTCAAGGCCGCCGGTAAAGTTCCCGAGTCTGTACCTGTTATTGAGCTTCACGGATCCGAACTAAAACGGGTCTACAAGTTTAAGTACTCAGGGCATTATGTTACCGATGACCTTGATGACCAGGAGGACATAGAGAGGGAGCGTAGGGCATTGGCGGTCAGATGTAATATACTGGCACGCAGGTTTTCTCATTACAGTAGGCAAGTGAAAATAACTCTCTTCAAAGCCTACTGCCAATCTTTTTGCACGAGCAGTCTGTGGTTCAGCTTTACTCAGAGATCGCTTAGTGCCCTGCGCGTCCAGTATAATAATGGTTTTAGGATACTGATGGGACTGCCTCGCTTCTGCAGTGCATCTACAATGTTTGCGGAGGCTAGGGTTGATGGTTTTCATGCCATCATCCGTAAGAAAACTGCCTCATTGCTCAGCAGAGTGCGGAGCAGTTCCAACAGCATCCTGCAGGTCATTCCTGATCGTTACGATCTGCCAGTAATGAAGGCTTTTGTTCGAGTCTTGATCAGGTAGGCGTCTCGTTGGAGTCTGTTTGGTCGGGATTCGGATAAAAGTTTTTAATTACCTACTTCCAGTTACTGTCTGACGGCTATTATGTATTTTTTAACAAATAATTTAAGTGTACCTATACTAACAAAAAATGCTTTTAAGTATCTGACTCAATAAATTAATTATTATTATTATTATGCTTTCCTTCTGACGCATAATGACCAACACGCTTTTTGACTAATTTTAAATATCTACGCATCTTGACATTTAATGCGCAATGCTTTGCCGTGATAGTCTCGGCCTAAGAATAGGACTCCTCCAACTTCTCCTGCGGATGTCGTAGAAGGCGACTAAGTTTTTCGGCGTTTTTTTGGCGTTTCAGTCTACAGGGGGGTTAACATAAGCTCTTCAGTTCAAAAACTATACAAAACTAGCGGCCCGCGCGCGACTTCGTTCGCGTGGTCCCGGTGTTCCCGGCAGTTATTCTAATTTTTCTCACCTTTTAAACCTTCCCTAGACCTCCACAAACATTTCAAGACCAAGATAAGATAAATCTGTTCAGCCGTTCTCGAGTTCAGGAGTTCAGGAGCGTCAGGAAGGAAAACCCGACTTATTTTTATATAGTAGATTACTATTATTGTTAAATACTACAAAATATCGGGTCGTCGTTGACATCCGTCCTCATTGAATAACTTTAATCGCAGAAGTCTATAGACTTTCTCTAAATATTTAATATGCCTTTAAATATTGCTGTGGAGATTACAGAACCGATATTTTTTACTGAATAGCTTTTGAACTAAATGGCTATAAGAGCTCATGGTAACCCAGCTAGTAACCTAATCCATCTAAATTAGATTAATGTAGATTGCCTGAGTTCGGTTCAATTTCAATCAATCAAAGCAAATCCAGCGGCTAAACCACATTGATCACTGATCACGAAATAAATACAAATTTCGTATCTTATCTAAAATATTGCTATACCTACTTATTTGCAACATTTTTTAGGGGTTTGTACCTCAAAAGGTACCCACGGAACCATAATAGGACAAAAATAGAACAAAGACTGAAAATTTACCATTTCCCTCATCTTTATGATTATTGGGATTATTTGGAGATTACTCATAACTAAATAAAAACCTAAATAAAAATCTTAAGTCTTTTAAATTCCCATGGCAAATTGGAAGTATTCGTAGAGAAAATGTGTTGACTGACTAATTACTTTAATTGGTTTATTGGTAGACTACTTGTACGGAACTCCACCCACGCGAGTCTGACTCGCACTTGACTAGTTTTTTGCAGTTTTCCTCTTAAACAAAACATAATTATCATCGTCGGTAAAAGTCTCAGGACTATGTTTGATTAGCAATACTAATACCAGGCTCGGTGATGATTTAATGATTGACCAGAGTTATGATTTAAGCCAAACCTTAAATAACTTGATTAAAGTTATAAAATTAAACAAAATGAAGAATCATTCCATAGAAATTAGGTAAGCCTTTAACAAAATAGTGATCTTGGCGAAGCCGTTTGTGGGGCACAAAGCGACATTCAAAAGCTATTTAAAGCCGATTACCATTAAATCGTGCCTTAAACGTTCTAATTACAAACCCATTCACATAAACACATCAGCTCATTAAGATTCAACAGCTCATGAAATAGGTTGCCGCAAGGGCCTATGTTGGGTCCCCTATTTTACCTCCTCTACCTCCAATCCACGTCTAATCGGGCTCTAACTTAACGGTAATGAAATCTGTGAAAGGCAATACGTCATCCCTACCATCAGCGGTGACAACATCCACCATAATTGGAATTTCAAACAAACAATTTGCAACCGTAATTCGGGGTCAATAGGTTGAAATCAGGATGAAAGGGCTGGATTAAATAAGTGAGTTAGATGAGGAGGCCTTGATGGTACAGAATTGAATGGTTTTGCATGATCGGTGAATTAATTTTGATTGTAACGTTAAAAGTGGATGTAAATAAACTTGATTTATGTACCTACTGATTTTGTATTGGATTTCGTAAAGGTTTGTAGTCTCTGTGTAATATTTATCTTTCTCCGTGTCATTGGTTCTTTCCTGGTTATGCGTTGGTTAGAGACCAGATTGATGTATTCAGACCCTGAAAACGGCTTAGTGACCAATGGTGAAGGAACAACTGTGGTGAACGTATCCCGTGCGCCTCAAAAGGCTCTTTTCATGTACATATCACAACAATGTGACATGTACATGAAAAGAGCCATGTCATGTCTTCGAATATTTGCTTCTAGGACATGCCAGTTCTCTCGCGATGTTTTGCTTTCACCATTTAAGAGCCTGTGATATTGGGCATATATCTAATAATATATTTTTGAAGTGGAAAAATTAACTGGTCAATGACCGGGATTTGAACTCACGACCTTAGGATCGGAAGTCAGGATTCCTCCTACTAGACAATCAGTGCTCTCATAAGTACTTGCCGGGGTAAAGGTGTTTGTTGCCCGTGGTACTACCAGTATTACTAATAGTAGTAACACGTGTAAACCCGTAGAACTACCAAGCAATCCAGTAGTACCACAGGAAGTTTTTTTTACCCGTGTTACACTCTTAGTCAACATTTCATAGTTATAGGGTAACAATTTATCATCGGAATTGTTGGGTACCTATAATTTGAGTGAATATAATTTAAGTTTCATTAAATAATGTAAAACGAATACAAATAGGAGTAGGTACACATAAACAGAAGAGATACACACCACGTCAGACACAGACCCAACAGACAGTTCAAAAAATTATACATTATGCAGAAAGTTCTCAAAGTCCAAACGAATATAACTCATAGTTAATACGAGTTTTGGCTCGACGGAAATGTGGAAATAATCCCTCTGGTGCTTTCTACCTAAGCCTGTAATTTAAAAATGAGCTTTATTGCATTGACTTATGACTCAAATAATAAAAAATACACGCAATAATAATATAATATAATACAATATGGTAACATGGTACTCCATGACACAGGGAATCCTAGTGTGGGATCATGACTACGTATATTATATTATATTACTATTGCGTGTATTTTTATTATTTGAGTCATAAGTCAACGTAATAAAGCTCATTTTTAAATTACAGTATAGAAAACACACCACCCAGACCCGAAACAAATATTTGCAGATCATACAATATTAGCCCCGTCCGCAGCGGGAGTCGAACCCGCAACCTCTCGCATCTCAGCCGGCTATTCGCCCGCGGCGCCACATAGGTCGTTAACATTGATACCTAGCGATCAATGAAACTGAGAAGCGAGCAATTCATTGTCATACGATACCTTCATCAAGAAGCAACTTCCACACCTCGCTCGTGACGCATACTTATACTTAAGTTCTGAAAAACTGGTATTTTACAATAAACATTCACTGGCGTTAGCTACATCGAGCGCACAGGTTCAGTTAATTGAATTATTTTAGCTCAGACTTTCCCGTAAAACGTATTTCCTGTCTTACTTTATCATGTTTCTAAGAAACTATTTCCTGGGGCGATGTTGTTTGAAAACTAGGTTCTTAAGAAGTTACCGGTAGGGCGCTTACGCCCTTAGTAAGAAGAGAGCGAAATTTGCTTCTATTATGGCTATTATTTCATCAAACTCCATGAAATTTTGTACTCATGATCAGTACACTAATATCTTAGACCCGTGGTGCGTCATTTATTAAAAAAATGGTTTTTACGAATTTATGATTTGGTAACCATATCATTGTGACTTTGTAAGAAACTAATAGATATTAAGTGTACAAAATTTCATGGAGTTTGAAGAAATAATAGCCAAATTAGAAGCAAATTTCGTTCGCGTGCAAAAGGGTGTAAGCGCTCTTTTGCTAGCTATCGGTGACCTCCTCTTAATAGTATCTAGTTACGTTGCGTAGTTGTGCCTACGGTGTTAGTTATATTCAGGTATGTTTTCTGGAGACGGAGTCCAACCTAAGAATAGACCCACCCGTTTCCTTCCATAGATGTAGTTAAGGTGATCCGTCTCGCATGTGGCGCGAAATTCCAATTTTATTGCGTTTTTGCTCAATACAGCTCATCAACACTTCTTGAGGTAGTAAAAACTGATTTTGCCAAAACTAGGAGACCTAGCACACATGTTTTAATTGATAGTATCTCATAAATGTCATTAGTTAAGCTACGAATATTCTTCAATGATTTTTACAGTGTTTTTTTGGTTTAAAGAAATTCGTAGCTTAACTAATAACATTTATGAGATACTATCAATTAAAACATGTGTGATAGGTCTCCTAGTTTTTGCAAAAACTGTTTTCTCTATCTCAAGAAGTGTTGATGAGCTGTGATTTGCAAAAAAACACAATCAAATTTGATTTTCGCGCCACATGCGAGACGAATCACCTTAAAGCCGTACTAGATTACACCAGGTGATGCCCAGTAGCACCCACCTGAGTGATTAACATCAATACTTCCCAGTACCAATCCAACAAAGGTGCCAAGGGTGGTGATTTTGGCAAATGCATACAATGTTGTATACAATGGGGAGACCTCGTCCAGCAGTGGACATCAATAGGCTGGTGATGATGATGATGATGAACCATGATTTCGCTCGGTTCAATCTTATTTTTCTGTACTCTCAAATGATGCAAGTCATCCGAGTCATCAATGCATGCCACGCTTCGAACCCTCCATCCTTTTTGAATAAGGATGAGATCGATGACTCTCCCAAAAATAAACCACTGTAAGATACTTTCCGATTTTGGTAGAGTTCGTTAATTATTTCCAACTGACCAAATACAAATACAACACCATGACTGATTGTTCAGTGTTCGTGGTTGTTTTGGTAACCCATTATAATTTAATTAGAAACTAACGCACCACACGGGTGTACTATTTATACACACGGGTGTTTTAGTGTACTGGGAAGAGATTTTTGAATGTCATCGGGGGACTAAACGTCAGTAAAATTGCCGATTTCCATTGTACATTGAAACTCATTGATTATTAAAATTCTTATACTTTTGATATCAATACAAATGCCTTCTCCAGTAAATATACTGAAAAACGGTGATTTGCGACCTTATTCATAATATTTAGAAATAGCACCCCATATCACGTGTACATGTTTCATGGAGTTTAATGAAATAATAGCCACTAATGTGGCTTCTGTGTGCTTCTAATGAAGCAAACTTCGTTCGCGTGCAAAAGGGCCTAAGTGCCCTTTTTCTATCTACCTTTTCTTAAAAGTCGTATCATCGGTACAGGGATCAAAGATCTCGTTCCAGATTCTTCCAATGAGTTCCTACAAAAATTATCTCGTGGAAGTTTGGGGTGTTTATGTCTTACCGTGGTGTGTTCGGCATAATAAAAGACCCCTCCGTCACCTCCCGTGGATGTCGTAAAAGACGACTAAGGGATTACACCAGGGGATGGACAGCAGCATCCACCTCAGTACTTAGCACCAATACTGCGATTACAAATCCGCCTGCCAAGCGTCCTTTTTACTGTTCTGAAAGATCCTTTTGCTCCTGAATATTTGTCTAATCGTTTTGATTTTCGGTCAGAAACTCATGAGTGGCATCTAAGATCATCACATAATCTCCTTCTAGCGACACCTGCTCATAGCACATCTTTTTGTGATAGCTCTTTTTCGGTCGAGGCTGTGAAGTTATGGAATATGCTTCCGTTTGATATTAAGAACGTTGACTCCAAAGTTTGTTTTAAAAGGCTGACTCGTGAGCATTACCTTAAAAAACTGTTAACGTAATTTTTTCTTTTTTTTTTTCTTTTTCGTTCTTCCAGATTTTGTTTTATTTTTATTATTTTATTATTTAAGTTATATCGTTTAGTCTATGTATTTTATTTATTTATTTTTGTGCTTTTTTTAGTTTTCATTGTGTTAGCACGCCTTAATTGTTACCACCTTCTTGGTTGGCAGGTAGAAAATGACTTTGGCATTATGCCCTCCATTTGTACATTTACTTTTAGTTTTGTGTGCAATAAAGTATATACAATATAAGCGTGGTGATTATGACAAATTCCCTCATTACATTCTATGGGGGAGGCTTTGTCATCAATGGACGTCTAAAGTGTGTCACACACGTAGTAGATGCGGTAAGATATCTGAGCGCGCATCTGTCCATATCGCTCTCTATACTAAACTCAAGGAGCAACATACACGTAGCAGATTACTTATATTTTACCGTCAAGCATCTGTAGGCACCGACATATATCAAAAGATGGACAGATTATATCTGTGTATACAAATTGAAATACAATACAATTTGAAGGTTTCCGCGTGAATGTATCATTTTAGTATATTATCGTATCTGCTACGTGTGTGATACCTTCAGATACGATAAGTTTTTATACGCATATAAAATAATACCGCGTCTGCTGCGTGTGTGATGTGATATGTCTTACCTACGCGTGTGAAGACGGTTGGCTTGGTAAAATGCGTTTTTAATTATTTTCTCAACGCAGTCGGGTAAAGTAAAAGTTTAAAGTATATCCTGTTACTTGAAATCACAATGATAATTTTGAAGCGTCCTATAAAGTATAAAGAAAAGTATAAAGTAAACTATAAAGTAAATTATAAAGTTTATTCAGATGAAACAAACTTAATAATAATACAATCTTACAATTAATAATTAGAAGTAATGTTGCAAAGTGTTAAATACAAGTTAGACATGATTGCCAAATAAATTTGTAAGTGCGCTAGAGTCCCACCCTAGGAAAACCTGTGTTGTGGGTAGCTAGCCTCTTTCGAACATGGGTCAGTAAAATAAACCAAAGTAGCAAGTAATGTTACGCTTGAAGAGAGTAATAAAAACTAAAAAGAACATGAATTTCTACCTCTTAGCGACAAAATAATATAAAATATAACAAACATTTATAAAAAACTTGCATCTTTTCTATACCAAAAACTCCCCTTACAAGAGAACAACTCATTTTGTATTTACTACAACAATCGGGATAAAGGGTCCAATTAGGGATAGGGGTGAACACAGACACAATGCGGCCTACTTCCGCTGTCTCACTTCCCGTAGAGGCTCTGATTAAGTGACGTCATGGGGAACAATGTGACAATGTAACAGATTTTAATACAAATTAAACTATTGGAAAAGATGTTTCTATAGTATACATCACATCGTCAGCCTATTAACATTTCCATAGCTGAGACTTAGGTTTGTCCTAGAATACGTAAATACGGCAAATCCCCCCCATTGTATTCAATAATATTCAATTTAAATTCAATTTTGTCGACTTCCCTGGTTCAGCGGGCGAGTCACCGGCTGTAATACAAGAGGTGCGGGTTGATTCCCGCTGCGAAACAAATATTTGCATGATCTGCAAATATTTGTTCCGGGTCTGGGTGTTGTGCTGCCATGGTACTCGTTGTATACCGACGACACAGGGAATCCTAGTGTGGAATCAGGCAAAGTGTGAGACTGTTGGTGATTAAAAAAAATGGGCCTCGTGCATGGACGCAAACAGGTTGGTGAGGATGATGATGATTTTTTGGTCGAATACTGAATCCACAATATTCCATGAAGCAGATTCCTTGATTGGTGAGGTGCCAATCCGTTACCACACTATACACTTTACGATTGGTGACGAAAAATCTAATACAATGCATGGTATGACAACATATTGACTGGCGCAACCGTCAAGGCAGTCATTTTCTTCGCGCGGGTCTATTACAATGAATAGCACGTGTGGAAGCGGCAGTAGGAGAAAATTAAGCAGGTAAATGTACTATAATGGGTTAGGTGGAAAATAACAAGCAGGTAAATAACCTAGAGCAGTAAATAAACCCTCCTGAAGACGCCGTAACCCACATCTAACAAACCATCGCGTGCTCATCAAACTGCGCGTTCGCTTGTACCTAATGAACGTAATAAATGTGCGCGGGTATTCGTGCGAGCGGCAATGTATTGCATCCATTGAGATAATGACCGCGCTCGAGCAATAACCGAATGGCTTGGTAATGGGCTGCGATATGTTGGAGAGTGACAATTGGTACTTTTTCAGGGAATTGTTGCTTGAAGGCTGCGTTAGAGAATTTGCTTGGGACTTACTTGAATATCGTATAACAATTTATGATATAATTCCCAAAAGTAAAGAGATTATGTTAAGGTACTTATGTCGAAATTGCCTCAGGTAATCTCATTAGGTAGTTTTTGGTGGGATTTAGCTCATTTGTGAGAGAAAGTGTATAGAGCTACTATCATTTCATTTATCAGCAATGCTCAGTTATTGGTATATTTTGGTTCACATTTTTTAATTACGGCAGAAGAAAATTTTAGACATTGCGTCTCTTATTATGGGTTCAATGTTCTTGGGTTAAGTTTACTTTGGTAATCTTCAACGATCCATTTAACAACCGCAGCCAACGTTGATTTAATCAATGCGATGGAGTAGTTGTCATAATGCCCGGTTTACATTATTCCAGTCCAGTGATCCAGCGAGAATCCAGTCCAGTGCTGGACTGGATCTGTATCGTCTACATTATTACAGTCATTTAGAAGCCGTTGAAGTGTAAACACTGCAGTGACAATGATTCCAAGAAATTTCTAGATGTAACTTTCGTTTGTAATGTATTGTATCTGGTATCGTCATTGTGTGTCGTTTTTGTACCAAATAAACGTTTTTCTTTCTTTCTTAAGAAGAGTTCAGTTTCAGAAATTTTGGCAAAGCACTGGAATGACACTGGATTAGCCGTCTACATTATTCCAGTTGCACTGGATTGAACGCACTGGATTCAAAAGTAGACTGCCAATCCAAATACTGGACTGGAATGCTCACTGGATTTAGTGCATTTATTTATTTGGAAAAAAAAACATTCCAGTGCCAGTTTACATTTTTCCAGTTTGCAATCCAGCGCTGGATTCGATCGCTGGACTGGAATAATGTAAACCGGACATTATGAATAAACTGTTTGTAAATTAATAAATGAATATGATTATGATTATATTCTTCTTGATACTATGACTATAATCAATATCGTGTTCTTAGAGTAATAAGAACAAGAGATTCATAGTCATACGGACAACTTTGTCTAGGAGCAAACTTTAGTTTAAAAAAATGAAATTAATTTTGTTTCTTCTACAAAAGTACCTACCCGAGTGAATTGGATAAAACTTGTAATAAAATATAAGAAAATATTAAAGACGAATGAATGACCTACTCTCTTTATTGAAGTCGGTAAAAAATCTCCTAATCTCTTAACAAAAGGTGATTTCACTTCCTAATCCTCAAGCCGATAAGCTTCCCTTGCTATAAATATCTATGAAATGGGGTCAGCTAGGCCCCGAGACAAAACCACAGTTTTACAAGTCCCGTCTCGAGGGAGTGCTCAGCCAATATCTTGCCAGGATTGTCGTTGTCACCATTCTATGACAGCAATATTTTTTTGCGTTCTGACACGACATTTTTATTCCCTACAACAATATCTGTGATGAATCGGAATCATTTTTTCTGCAAAGCTTTGGTTTAATTACAGACTTAATTGAAGGTCAATTGAATTCACAAAAAATCAGGAAGATAATATTATTTTTTTTTTAAAAAGTCCGCTATCAACGTGTTAAGATTTTATACTTTTAATGGCCGTAATATAGCGGTGATACGGTCAATAAATCCTGAGATTTAACTTCAATTTAGCAACGTTAGCATTGAGTGGGGGGGCTTGTGTACTTGTAGCGCAGACTCTTCCGCAACTAGGCCGCCAATGGGCCCTTTTTGCGTGGCGACCAAGAGCAAGCAAGAGTGGGGGGCTGTCAGATAAAAATTATGGCTGAAAATTAAAAATTTATAGTATAATGTAGATAAGATAGATAAGGTGTGGGTAGGTAGGTAAAATGTAAAGTTTCAACAAGCAACAAAGTTGAACATGTACCATAAAATGTAAGAGAACCTACCTAGAGAGATGTACCTGTACCCTAAAAGGTTGATTTCAACATGACTACCAACCAACTACAAAACTAACACGACCCATCTGACATAAATCATTGCGTTTGAGACCCTGCTCACAGCGACAGGCAGGTGTGTCGCATGATTAGTGGCCTTACCTGACCTTAGTTACACCGACTCAATACAATCATCATAGATACCGTTTCAAATCGGTGTAACTAATACGTAGAGGGACTAGCTTGCGTTATGAATAATTAACTATCAGATTCATAATTTAAAAAAAAAATGGTTTAAATGGTAACGCCCTTTTGCCCGCGAGCGAATTTTGCTTCTAATTTGGCTATTATTTCTTAAAACTCCCTAAAACTTTGTATACACATGTTCAGTATGAACTTATATCTAGTAGACCCATGGTGTGTTATTTTCTTATAAAATTATATGATTATAAAATTTTAAATAAATAAAAATACTGATGCACCAGTCATGTCATGTGGTCGAGATAAACGAGTGTTTGTATGCTCAGGGCCCCAATTCTACTAAACAAATTGTGTTTGAATTGTTAATGAATTATCTCAAAATTGACACTTTTGACACTTTTGCAATACCAAAAGTGTTAATAATTACAGTTTTGTGAAAAATCTCAAAATGGTTACTTTTGACACTTTCGCTATACCAAACGTGTCAAAATGACAATTTTGACATAATTCATTAACAATTCAAACACAATTTGTTTAGTAGAATTGGGGCCCTGAGCATACAAACACTACGTTAATCACGACCACATGACATGACATCATGGTGCGTCAGTTTTTTATTTTTGAAAGAATTGGGGCCCAGTGGTAATATTAGTGTGCTGATGTGTACAAAATTTCATTGAGTTTGATTAAGTAATAGCCAAACTAGAAGCAAACTTCACGCATACAAAAGGGCGTAAGCGCCCTACCGGTAACCTTCTCTTAAGTGACCAACGTGATACAGGATCTCACAGACAGAATGCTCGTGAAAACGGTAACATTCAAATACAATCTCCGTCGAACAGGATAATTTTTAATTAATTTTAATTTTAATTATTAACAGAAAGGTATCGCCGCTAAAAAGGGTTTCAAGTGGTTCCAAATTGTATTTAAATTTTATTTTGATCATCACAACGAAGTAATGTGATAGGCACCAGAAATTCACCTCAAAACTTCCGTAATCAAAGACTTGGAGCATCGCGTTTCATTTCAATAATCAAAGTCCGAAATCCCACAAGCCACAAGTTCCGATACCAGCATCTTACAATCAAAGTGTTGGGTGCATGGGGGTAGGATTAAATTAAATTAGGCTAGGAGCAAGTGACGAGTTTCTTACACCATACGGAAATGATGTAAAATTAAGATAATAAAGAAGAGCACGAGTTAAAAAAAATTAAGTTGTGTTTTCATTTCCTATTCCTTCAAAATGTAATTTAGAATGACGTAGAAAAATTATCACTTACTCTTGAACTATAAGAGTGTATGGAACTAAGATTTACGTCATTTGGGCTCTATTTAGTGCTATACGGACGTCGGTACGGAGCTATCGTATTAGGAATCAGACGTTCCGCGGGCCGTGCACTACAAAACGCAATAATTGATTTCTATACGATAGCTCCGGACAACGGACGTTCGCATGAACCATCCATAAAGCACTAAACAGAGGCCCAATTCACTAACTTAAAAATAGTTAAAATAGAGTTCAGATCATGTTTCGATCTTGTGTCGATGTCTTAAATGTCAGAAATGGTATTCTCTAAATATAAAATACAACACTGTAATGTGATTATATCGAAATGTGACCGAAAATTGAACGATTCAAAGTTTTTTAGATAATTTTAGCATTGTAGATGGAGTTTTTCTTTTCTATTTGCGATTATATATAACTATCCTACTATAATGGTAGTCACCGTGAATTGAAAGTAGACTAAATTGTTATTTATAAGGGAGCAGAATACCAACTTTCTGTCAATTCATAATTCAGTCTCGATTCGGTTAACTTTCAGTGTAGTTTTAAAATAATTTAGAGAATTGGGCCTCTGAGCCTAATCGGTTTCTGACTAATCATGTCCTACATTATAATGTGTATTTTATACTTTTTCACGCAGTACTTCGCAACGCAATTCAAGTATTAGCGGTTCGAAGTACTGCGTTAGAAAACTATCGCTAGCTCTCAGTCTTTATGGGTGTAAGAGGGGGTACCCCAGCTGCTCACATAAGCCTCTAACGACCGTGGATTATGCACGCCTCACTGTAATTGATTGTGTGGAAGTTTGTGGAATTTGTGGTCATCTTATGGAAGTCTTAGTTATGGAAACTTTTATGAGTGACGTCAAACAAAATAAAGTTTTTGTTGGTATTTCCATCAGAGTCAAAAATTAAGAGGTTATAGACAGTTACATTTTTTACACCAATTCCTCCCCGTGATGGCTGTAGATGGTCCAGATGTGTTTGTCAGTTGTAGAACTTGTTGTGAAAGATTTTGTCCGGAGTAGTACTACCACCGTACCTATTTCTGCCACCAAGCAGTAGTATTCGCATTGCTGTGTTTCAGTTTAATGGGTACGGGTGCCGGTGAAATTACAGGCACATGAGACTTCATCTTTATGTCTCAGGGTCGGCAGCGCGCCTTTGATGCCTCTGGTGTTGCAGGCGTCCATATAATAGGCTACCGGTAACTACTTTCCATCAGGCGGGCCGTATGCTTGTTTGCTTGCCTAGCATAAAAAAAATATGGATTTGAATGATTATTTTTTGATATGACGAGATTATCACAAAATCGCACCGCCTTTACGTACTTTGTGGTATTGAGAAAGTTTGGTTATTTTTTTTTTCTAAAATGTATGTATTTAACGGTTTCAAGGAATCTATTGAATAAATCAAGCACAAAATTTAATTTTCTGCAAGTTCTGGCTTACTTTTATGAAGTAGGTACGAGTAAACATGAAAATATGGATGAAAGGTAAAGAAGCTAATCATATAACCGAAGTTGTGTTCGCCCGGGAATACGAACTTTGCTAATTGAGTTCACACATTTGCGGAAATAACTTTACTTTGAATTTATTACTAGTGCTGGTTTCGACAAGGCCAGACAACATTAAAAGGAGGCCGAAAATTTTATTAAGGCCGAAAAAAAAAGATTAGGAAGGGCTAGATAGAGCCAATGGAACTCTCACTGAGTGGGTCACACATACGTAGGAACTTAGACCAGAGTGGTAAGCTCATCATTGTCGCCATCTCTTTCCCATGACTGACTTGGCTAGTGCCTTCTCCCCCAGTAAACACACTAAATCATTATCATCATCATCAGCTTGTGCCACTGCTAGACTTAGGCCTCCCTCTCAGAATGCCACGACGAACGGTTTTAAGCCGCGTCCATCCACCGACTTCCATAACGACGTTCATAATGTCTTTAGTCCATCGAGTGGGGGCCTTCCTCTACCGTCTCGTTAACACACTAAATAAGCCAAGAAAAACATTAAATTAAAGGTAATATTGTACAAAAATATTAATTTTCAAAGCAAATAGGTAATATCGCAATTAGTTTTAGCAATTGCCAAGTCTACTTATAAAATAAGGAGTTAATGATTTCACTAACTGTAATTCGGTTTTAATTTGAAATTCCACTTTGATTTTGGTCTTTCTATAGCAATATTTCGGCTCCGGCTTCACCGAAATCAAACTCTCGTTTGCAAACTATTAATTACCTAAACGTTACTAAATAGGTTTTAATTAAAATTATCTGCTGGTAGCATCTGCTATTAGTTCATTTTTAATAGCTACGAGTTTAAAGTCTGGGTAATAAGTGGAAGCTCTTTTAATCATTCCGGGATTTTGTTAATAAGCTGAGTTTGTTTTTGTTTGGTGCTGTATTTTAAAGAAGTTGTTTGAGTTTTTTATTTTGATAAATCTACAAGATACCATACCATCGGTAAGTATATATATACCCCTCCATCTCCTCCCATGGATATCGTAAAAGCTGACTGAAGTGTCACTGTGACTTGTGTGTCACTGTGACCCACTTCACACACACACTGTGACTTGTGTGTGAGTAAAGTGAGATTGGCAGCAGCATCCACCTGAGAACGCGAACCACGAATTCAGATTTTTGACCCCTGAAATTTGAATTAGTTTATTAAAGCTAGACGTCCATTATTGAGTCATCGAAAATTATGTACCGAATTTCAACCAGTCTATAGAGAGTCTGAGAAATAGACCGTGACAGACAGACATACACCTTTGTGTGATCCTTTAATGGTTCCGTTAGTACCTTTTGAGGAACGGAACCCTAAAACAGGCATCACATTTGCTTAACACGGTTCTATTATTAGTATAATCTTATACTATCGGTTTCGCTAGTATTTCCTGAGTAGTCTTAGGTTTGATTTCACTAGCAAAATAACAGGCGGTTAAACAAACCCTGTCATACCAATGCTTTTTGACAGGTGTTTTCAAACAAGGTTGTCACCTTGCTTTTCATTTTTTAACCGAGTTCCCAAAAAGGAGGAGGTTCTCAATTCGGTTGTATATATATATATATTTTTTTTTTTTTTTTTTAATGTTTGTTACCGCATATCTCCGGCATTTATAAACCGATTTGGAAAATTCTTTTTTTATTTGAATAGATATACTTCCAGATTGGTCCCATTTTTTTCAGAATCCAGTTCTGATGATGGGATCCATGAGTAATTGAGGGAACTCCTCAAATATTGTAGGCATACATATGGCGATTTTGATATTTTCAGCAAGACACCAAGCATTTGCATTCAGAAAGTATCATAATCCTTTCACCACTATGGTTCTTTCATAATTTTTTTTCATCCAAAATTATTTAGTCGAATACAATGGCGGAAGTCGGTTTTTTAAATGAAAAGTTATAAAAACTGACTTCCGCCATAGTATTCGACTAAATATCTAAATAGGCACATGAGACTTTTCATCTTTATGTCTCAGGGTCGGCAGCGCGCGTGTGATGCCTCTGGTGTTACAGGCGTTCATAGGCTACGGTAACTGCTTTCCATCTGGTGGGCCGTAAGCTTGTCTGCTTGCCAAGTAGCATAAAAAAAAAATATATAATAGTGGTGAAAGGGTTATGATACTTTCTGAATGCAAATGCTTGGTTTGTTGCTGAAAATATCAAAATCGCCATATTATTGTATGCCTACAATATTTGAGGAGTGCCCTCAATTCCTCATGGATTCCATCATCAGAACTGGATTTAGAAAAAATGGGACCAATCTGGAAGTATATCTATTCAAATAAAAAAAGATTTTTCCAAATCGGTTCATAAACGCCGAAGATATGAGGTAACAAACATAAAAAAAAATATAACCGAATTGAGAACCTCCTCCTTTTTGTGAAGTCGGTTAAAAAGACATTTACCTTCTAACAGAGTAAAATGATAGTATTACCTAAAGTAGTAGTTACCTATTTTTATTGGCATTATGTTAAAAGCACGGCTTTTGCTGTATTGTGGCTTTCTTCTTTGGAAACCCCGATTTAAATGCAAGCCTAGCAAGTGACCTACATTGCTTTGTGCTCGTCACCCGAAACGCTAAGTGGATGGCTTTAGACTCGCGGTTGTGTGCCTGTTATTTTCCTAGCTCAGCTCCTGTTGCACTCCAAATTAAACACTGGGACAAATGCAAGTAGGTTAATGAGCAGAACTATGGTTCCCGATGAGGTTAAATATATTTTAAAGAAGTCGATATGGCATTATGTAGGTATTTAACCTAAGATGATTTCTAACGGAAGTCAGCATAAGAGTGTTCTCCCTAGATAATCAACTATGAGGGTTCCGTAACTAAATTATAAAAAACAAACCCTCATAATTTCCATACCTCATGGTCTATATATATAATTAAGCTAGACAGATTCTCAACTGGACGGATTAGCGTGGAAAGCAATGGCGGCGATGGGCTCGCCGCTTGTCACGTCTATTATATACGCCTGCGATTGTACAACCCACAGACACACTACACTATAATAATATTATAAAGAGAAAATATTAATATTTCTGTACTTTTATTTAAATAAACTCAAAAACGGACTGATTTTAAACATTCTTTCACCATTTAAATGCTTTATTATTATCGAGTAATAAAGACTATATTTTATTTTTAAAAATTAGAGATCCCTAAGAAATTGCTCAAAAGTTTCGATTAAATGTCGGTTTTATTCACATCGTGTGTCCGTATATAAAACAGTTACTAAATTGTATTTTTTGTTCTCAGGAGGAGTATGGTCCCTCCGGAACCTGTCCATCTCCGTCCCTCGAGCAGTCCTCTCTGGCGAGGGAGAGTCCGTTGTCCTCAGATGTTCCTACGATTTGGAGGGAGCGGCTCTGTACTCTATCAGGTATAGTGCACCAAAAAAAATGTAATAGTAAAAATGTAGTAGTAGCTATGGCTCGGTTGCATAAAAATATTCAACTTTTTTTTTTGTTTGAAGGTGGTACCGAGCAGAGACGGAATTCTACCGTTATGTGCCAAGAGAAATGCCACCGTCGATGGTTTTCCCGCTACCAGGGGCCGAAGTCGACGTGAGTACCATTTTTAACCGACTTCAAAAAAAAGGAGGAGGTTCTCAATTCGACACATGTGTTTTTTTTTGTATGTGTGTTACTCCAAAAACAACTGATTATAAATTTTAAATACATAAAATATAATTAAGTATCAATAATTTCGGTGATTCTCCTTTAATGCTCTTTCCTATTATTTTCTACTCTTTAGTTTAAGTTTGTATATAATAGGCACAGGCTTAAAGTCGGTTAATGTTTTTTTCCAAAAACTAACTTTATACATACTATTTTTTAGTCTGTTGTAATTTGGGTCAACGATAGAGAGTGTTGAGATATTGTTTTTGCAAGAAGATTGGTAAATATTTTCCTTAACAAATTTATAATTACTGTTGTTTCAGTGCAGTGGCTATGGTACAGATAAAATGACGATTCAATAGTAAAACTCATTAAAAAAATCCACAGTTGGCGCAGTCGGATAACCAGCAGGTTCGAATCTCGAGCATGCATCGGCGACTGAGTGGTGACTATCAGTGCGAAGTTTCAGCAGATGCGCCACTCTTCCATACGGACATTCGTTCCGCCCCGCTTACTGTTGTCGGTGAGTACCTTTATAGTACTCTACTTGCATTCCATAACTCTTTATTTCTCATCATGAGTAGTCTGGTTTACTCTCTGTATTTATTTGCCTGTCCTAACCTATGGAGCCCAGAGACCAGTCCATTGAATCACAAAAGTCCAATAAAACGTTGGAGCGCAGTAGCATACAGTGAATTTATCAGATTTACATCACCTAACTGCGGTCTTTGGAAACAGGAAAAGCCTTTGTCCAAACGTGGGACAGGATAGGCTTAGAAAAAAATTACTTTGTAGCTCCCAGAATGTTCTATTCTCTTTTGTACAGATCCACCCTTCCGAGCGCCACAGATCGTGTTATCTCGAGACAGCTACGCGCGAGGTGATATCATCCGTGCCAACTGTTCTGTGGATGAAGCGTATCCTGCGCCGAACATCACTTGGATACTGGATGAGCACAAGGTTCTTCAAATAAAACCATTACCTTTCCTCTCTCTACTAGACAAGTTATCGCGCGCCACTGATCTCTATCTTTAGCTCAAACTATTTATGCATTTTTCTCCTATAGCTATAAGTATTAAGAACACGTCCTTCACTTTGGTCCTCTGATCACACATACCTTGAAATACTCTCACAGAGAATAGAGCTGCTCTATGGTGAGAAACAATTTTTAATTTTCCCAAAATTCACAAAATTAAAATAGTCGACCGACTATTTCCTCACACACAGAATGCAGAATAGCTACAAACTATTTACATTGAAATTGCAAACCGCATTTTCTCAAAAAAGTGATTCCAATTCAAATAGTCGATCAACAAGCGAAAACCAAATAACAATAAATACTCTCTCAGTAATGAATAATGTGAATAATGACGTATTGTTTCCTACTAATGGGTTAGCTAGACATCTGGATCAGTTAATTCCGACTTTTGTGAAATCTTTATCCGGCCAAAAAGTTCCCAGTCTTTTTACAAAACTATTTCAATCTCTATTTTTCAGTACCCATTCAAACAATTTTATCGTGGATTCTTTCAAATTTCTCCGAGTACCTAATACTAATAGGTTGCAAAAAAATACAGGCGGAATTTCATTTAAGGTTCTCAATACAATCAAGTTCCTATATTATTGAACTACTTGTATTAGTAATTTGACATTGCTTTTGATGTAAGTATCATTGTAGTTCACGTTGTTAGTAAAGATTCTTTAATATGTTTTCATTCATAATTTTGAGCTGAAAGCCTATTACGAGTTTTGCATTGCAACAATCACTTAGCGAGTCGTAAGTATTCAACGTGACTTACATTTTAACTACCTAGTCATCATTCTGGGCCGCGCGTCGATAGAAACTGCACAGCTTCATAAATAGTTACTAGGTACGTAAATCACGTTGAATACTCACGACTCGCAAAGTGATTGTTGCAATGCAAAACTCGTAATATGCCCTCTGGTGCATACAAAATTTTATACCATTCTTTCGATAAAAGAAGATACACAAAATTCAGTGAAATTCCCGGCTTTTTATCTCTGACCGGTTTCAACTTCATCCAGGATATTTTTAGCAACTCTATCCGGGTTACCATAATATTTAAAAATACAACTGAAACTTTCCTTTGCAGAATTTTTTAATATCTTTTGCGGATGATGGAGGGGTTTACTTTGCGAATGGGAGGTTATGTTCGGAGTGAACTATTGTTTTCGTTATTTCTGGAAGCTGGTTTGGAATTTTCATATTTCGAGCGCACAATACGTTTTTGAAGCAATCATTTCTTAAAAGTAAACATATTTTGAACTCTGGGGGTTAGTACGGGTTTTGATAGTTTATGAAACTATATGAAGTTTCGTTTTCTTCTATACATTTACTTGCAGCGCCCCTAGCGAAAACGAGAAGAAAACTAAGGACGCTGTCAGTAAATGTATGGAAAGAAACGAAACTTCTTATAGAATGAATGAATGAATGAATGAATTATTTATTTGCTTAGAATGTAGATACAGTATAAAACACAGATGATAAATATAATTATAGTTTCCAGTACATTCTGCTGTTAAGCGAAAACGAGTTAGTTTTCGAAAACTATCAAAACTCGTACTAGACGTACTGGTTATTTATTTACATCATCATTATCATCATCACCAGCCTGGCTACGTCCACTGCTTGACGAAGCCTCCCCCATTGAATGCAATTGGAGGGATTTGCCATAATCCCCGCGCTTGGCGGGTGGATTGGATCCCCTGGTGTAATCCCTTAACTACATCCACGGGAGGAGAAAGTGAGGTCTATTCTTAGGCTGAAAATTATTTTTTACTTTGAAAGGGTATTCTCCTTATGTGGTCCAAACATTAAGTCAGAATCTGATGAAGGGATTCCTTGGAAATCGAGGGAACTTCTCAAATTTTATATTAATTTACATTATATTTGTTGAACTCTTTCAAATCAAACGAAATCTATTAATGATTCAGGTGTTTGGGTCTGGGATTTATCACTTCATGCAGCTGAGCTGACGATGGAAGCCACAGCACTCCTTAACTGTTAGGAGTTTGTTTTAAGGTTTCAGTGTAAATATTCAGGAATTTAAGTCAGTTCTTAGTTTTTTAACCGACTTCACAAAAAGGAGGAAGTTCTCAATTCGGTTGTATTTTTTTTAATGTTTGTTACCCCATATCTCCTTCGTTTATAAACCGATTTGAAAAATTATTTTTTATTTGAATAGATATAATTTCAGATTGATCCCATTTTTCAGAATCCAGTTCTGATGATGGAATCCATGAGGAATTGAGGGAACTCCTAAAATACACTCGAGAGCAATGAATCCGGGTCACTTAAAGAATGTTAAAATCTCGGAAACTAAAAATGATAGATTAATGCAATAAATTGTATTTAATAGACAATGTAATACTCCTTAAATGAAGGTAAAAAAAATATGAGTCACCATACATTTTATTAACACAAAATTACATAAAGAAAAAAACTGCTGATCTCTCCTTAAATAAAAATAGGAAACATGAAATTTTTGAACTTTATTACGATTTTCTTGAATTTTAATACTTCGTATTGCCTCCTCGTGCTTCCATTACTGCGTTTACGCAGAAAAAAAACAACAAAAAAACAGAAATCAAACAATGATAAATGACAGATTACAAACAAAAGCAAAACCAAATGCTGTAATTTCGTAGTTCCATCTTCGAAAGTGGCCCTTTTTCAAATTTGATTTTTTATGATATAACTTTACAATAACTAAGAAGTTTTAATACCTTCATTTAAGGAGTATTACATTGTCTATTAAATACAATTTATTGCATTAACCTAGCATTTTTAGTTTCCGAGATTTTTAGGATTCTTTAAGTGACCCGGATTCATTGCTCTCGAGTGTATTATATAGGCACACATATATCAATTTTGGTATTTTCTGCAACAAATCAAACATTTTCATTCAGAAAGTATCATTTGGTGATTTAATCCTTTCACCACTCCGGTTTTTTCACAATCAAAATATTTTCCAGATGTTTAGTCGAATACAATGGCGGAAGTCGGTTTTTAACCGACTTCAAAAAAAGGAGGAGGTTCTCAATTAGACTGTATGTTTTTTTTTGTATGTATGTTACGCTATTACTCCGTCAATTATGCATTGATTTTAATGATTCTTTATTTGTTTGGTAGGTCATACATCAGAGGTGGTCCTATATAAATTTTATCGACATTGATTCAGCACTTTTTGAATATTTTGGTTTTTATGGTTCCCATTGATGAAACCTAATATATTATACCGAGATAGATATGTCACTCTTGGTTTGCCTGTGGCATCATGACAAGAAGTGTCATGCGCTAAATGGTACTGCTAGACGTGAATAGATGGCGTTATAGCAATACTTAAATACCTACCCGCTGTCAGCCGTCGCGTTTATTCAAATTGAGATTAGACATCATTTATATCTATGAAATATACGTGCTTTAGTTCTTATTCTAAGAATTATACCACATATGCTTTTTTAAATATAGGGCATAGGCTCGAAGTCGGCTTATGATTTTTCCAAAATTAACTTTTATTTAAATGAAAAGTTATTGTAAAAATTACTTTTCATAACAGATAGCCGAAACCGTCTCCCAAGCTTCTGACCAAGATTTCAAAGAGCGAGGCGCGTTCAGTCAACTGGAGATATCCATCCTGGAAGTGGAGCCTTACAGAATGGGCCTGACCTTCACTAGCTCCAACCTGCATCGAGTGTACCAGGAGAATTATGTTTATAGCAAGGAAATGGACAAGGAGGATCAGGAGATACTAAGGTAGGCAAGTCAACATAGCATCAATCCACTATCTCCAATAATCAATCGTCAATATAACATAACATAACACCCAACAGTCACATACGTAATCCTGTGGTGGGATTACGTCTGTTGCTATTGGTTTCAATTGATTTCAATGCTGTGTCTATCCGAAATGACGCTTTTGCGATTATCCAATTTACTTATTTTGCTTTTATGAAATTTATGAAATAAAAAACAGTTTTGAAAAATGGCAAAGCCCTTTCATATGATGCCCCACTTTTTTTATACTACTTGGCAAGCGAACAAGCATACGGCTCACCTGATGGAAATCAGTTACCGTAGCCTATGGACGCCTGCAACACCAGAGACATCACACGCGCGCTGCCGACCCTGAGACATAAAGATGAAAAGTCTCATGTGCCTGTAATTTCACCGGCACCCGTACCCTTCAAACCGAAACACAGCAATACAAGCATTACTGCTTGGCGGCAGAAATAGGTACGGTGGTAGTACTTCCCCGGACGAACTATTTCACAAGAAGTTCTACTACTAACATAACTTGAGTTAACTTTGACAGCTACACCCTGGTGCCACCGCCTTCCGGCCAGTTCACACTCAGCTGTGCTGCCACAATCTACGACATCTACGCGCGCCAGAGTGTCCCGGTGCTGGTGAAGGAAGACGCTCCTCATCCCGCGTCTGTGACTGGAGAAGACTCCTCAGGTAAACCACATTTTACTTATTTATTTCAAAGCACTGCTAACTCTTTGAGTGTGTCACACACGTAGCAAATGCGGTAAGATATCTGTATCTGAGCGCGTATCTGTCCATATCGCTCTCTATACTAAACTCAAGGAGCAACACACACGTAGCAGATCACTTATATTTTACCGTCAAACATCTGTAGGTCTGTATATGTGGGACATATATCAAAAGATGGACAGATGACATCTGTGTATACAAATTGAAATACAATATATAATAGTTTGAAGGTTTTCGCGTGAATGTATCATTTTCGTATGTTATCGTATCTGCTACGTGTGTGATGCACTTTACTCTTGCCATAGTAAGTGTCACTTTCCCCAGCAGCACCAGCGAGTAGAATAGTGAAATAATACAACTCGCTAAAAAAAAATTAAAAGTGGCCTTGGATAAATTTAATTTTAACTTTTTGAGTAAAGCATAACGAAGTAGGTGCATTTTTATCCATGTAATAAAATCCGAAACAAGGAGAATTTAAGAACCGAGATCATCAAAATAGCTCTCATAATTTAATCAAGTTGTAGTGGCAATAGACAGGCCATATAGCCCGCAAAACCGATATACGCTGGAGAATAAAGGTTTCCGAGTGGCGACCACGAATCAGACAACGCAGTGAAGGAACCCCCACTACCCGACCCGCCCTCTCGATGGAGATCGCAAGGCTCAAGAACATTTGTATTGCCATTCTATGCGTGGCCTATGTCGAACAGAGTATACTTTATCCAATAACATATAGCAATTTCCCTCGTAGCCTCGTCCAGCAGTGGATGTCTAAAGGCTATGATGATGATAATGATCTATTGTTACTTAATAAAATTAAACTTTTCAGGTACATTCCTCATCAGCAGCATACTCCTCACATTCCTGAGCGCCACCCTCACTTTATGATTATCTAGGGGTCAATAATATTGCTGTCTCTGTTTAATGTCAATTTGTGTAAGGGAGATAAAATCTTGTTAAAAGTGAAAGAGGTTTGAATAGTTTGGTTTTGTTCAGGGTAAATTTGTAAGATTTGTACTGATAGACAATGGCCTTATTTTGTTTGCAAAATGAATTGAAATGGATAACCAAAATAAAAACAAAACTAGTTAGTTTTAGAACAAAATAATAAATTACAAGGACCAGAAAAAGGTCTACGGTCCTGTCCAAATTCATTTACAACTTGAGATTTCGAGAAGTGGCTCTTGAGGCCCCGTTCTACCAAATTCAAGTCGAGATTCTAATTCAACTATAGGTAGATGTAGCTCTGTTACACTCTGATGTTTGTTTTGGCTCAATAAGATTATGTAAATACGTAAGTAGGTATATGTTCTGTTGTTTACCTCGAGAAAAGACTAACAATGTATAACCTCTTAGAATGTAATAAGTTTTTGGTGTGAACTAGATAATTTTTGTGTCAAAACATAGAGCCAAATAAAATGTAAAACAGAAAATTTGGTGAACAATTGAAAGGTTGAAATGGATTTTCAACTTCATTGTTCATACCTTCATAGACTTAACATAACTTGTATAACTTTGATGACAAAGTTGTGCAATACTTTGGACAAGCAATTTCAAACCCTCTTCTCATTCTCTCTTTCCCAACCGAACCGATAAGGACAGCGATACACGTAAGAAACTGAATGTTGTGATAGACTATAGCCAAAATATGTGTATTGTAGCTAGAGTAAGATTATTGTATATTACTTATTTAAATGTTGCAGATTAAATTACATGTGAATATGTAAATAAATTCATTAGTTACCTATTTGGGAGTTTTATTTATAGTCTTAAGCAGCTATGCTAGGAGTTTCACTACGTGATAGAATCCGAAATGAGGAAATCCGTAGAAGAACCAAGGTCACCGACATAGCGCTCAGAATTAGCAAGTAGAAGTGGCAATGGACAGGTCATATAGCTGGAAAAACTGATAACCGTTGAGGAATAAAGGTTCTCGAGTGGCGACCACAAGCTGGACGATGCGGTAAAGGAAGGCCCCCTACTCGATGGACTTACGACATTATAAACATCGCAGGGAGTCGTTCGATGAATGCGGCTCAACACCGTTCGTCATGGAATTCTAAGGGGGAGGCCTTTGTCCAGCAGTGGACTACAAGCTGATGATTCGGTTCTTGGCGACCGCGACTATGTCGCTCGACGCTCTGCTTACTATGGATTTATATGGAGTACTAAACAAACCCAGCGACCGCGACGTGCGACCGGTAGCTAGAGAGTGGCGTGGCGACCGCGACCCGGTCGCATCGGAGGCAGTGTGGTTGCGCGTCACAGGCGAGAAGCACATCAAAATGAGTACCTACAAAAACTGTTTATGATTTAACCTACAATATTTTCTGAACTTTTCTTCTTCGCGCGTCGTGGTCGCCGGGTTTGTTTAGTACTCCATATAAATCCATACTAAGCAGTGCGTCGTGCGACATAGTCGCGGTCACCGGTCGCGGTCGCCGGTCGCAGTCGCCAAGAACCGAATGCTACCTTTAGAATAATGACTATAGAGCTAATAGCGATGACGCTGGTATACAAAATGTATGAGATTGACGTAAGCTATCGATAATCAAATCAAAATCAAATCAAAATAATTGTAATCATAGAAATCACAAGGATCATTTTGAATCGTCTTACAAACTAAAATTACTCCTGTTCCAACGCGACCAAGTCTAGAAGAATCTGGCAACAAACACAGCATGGCTTACATAAATGGTCCGTCTTACCACTAGGTGAGAAGCGCCTGTGTGGTGCCTCGGAGCAAGGAGTTGCTGATACATAGTAAATGAGAACTTAAAAACCTTAGAGGTAGCACGAGGTGGTTAAAAGTAAATAAACATCAGCTAAAGTATGTTAGACAGCACACGCTACGCTTGTTATATTTAAAAATAATAATCTAATAGAACCCTGTAAATAGGTAAGTACAGATATTGTAAATTTTTATTTTAGCAGTCGAGGGGCAGAGCGACATCAGGCCACGCGGCTTTATCATCTATTTTCTCTTCATCTTATGGGGCGTGCTACATCTGATAGGCCACGGCCGATATTATACAAGCTTCGAGACTAGCTGTGGTCGTCCAAGACTGCTCTAAAGGACACGGGAGTAACACTACTCTTCGAGTTTTTAATCAAGACGCCACATGAAACGTTCATGGTGGCGCGGAAGCGTTTCGGCGTTGCAAGATGCTGGACGAGGCAGGGCTTCGTCGTCGTGCTCGGGCCTGGTGGAGTTCGGCACCGTATCTCCGGCATTGAGGGAATGAATAAGATCCCACAATCGTAGGTACCAGCACCAAAAACGATGTCATCTGTGCCACCGGTGGTGGTGAAGGAAATTGCTGGTCCGTCAAAAACCAGACGTGCGGCAACATCTCACGAAGATATATCTTCGAGATGTTGCCGCACGTCTGGTTTTCGACACTATAGTGTTGTTATAGTTATTAGCCATATGAGGCAGAGTTCAACCGCGTCAATTCAAATTATTTATTAAGTGCGGTAATGTCTTTTCACTTTCTTTCCATATTTTCCACCCCACTTTTTTTTTTTTTTTTTTTTTTTTTTTTTATGGCATCTGAGTATTTCTCAATTTTGCCAATGTCAAGTTATTGATTTTCAAACAATGTCCAGTCGTCAAAGTCTTCTGTCAAGTCATGTTCTAGTAAATCGATGGCAGTTTACTAGAATGTTCCTGGACAATTTCCACCCCTTCGAAAAGACACGCAATACACTTATTTTATTAAAATTCACTACTATATGCTCTTTATAAGCTACACCGGTTAAAATGCCACCAAAATTACACGATATAACTCAAAAAAACACTAGAAATTTAAATTAAATAAAAAAGGACGACGTCTCCCTTCGAAAGAGCAGAAAAAGTCCACCCCACTTTTTAATTTTTATTTAGTTTTTCAAAGCACATTACAAATTATTAACTGTCAATCAAATCAAACTAAACTATCGATCAATCAATCAATCAAATCATACGCCAATGTCAATTTCGTCACAAAACGTTCCATTTCACTGGAATGTTTGAGCCGGTGTGGACCCGGCGATCGGATTGGCATTTTGTTTCTATTTTATTTACCATGCATTACCTATGCCTTCGAGCAACACGGACTTCCGCGCGGGCCGGAAACCTATGCAGTTAGCGGTTGGATACGGTGCGTATTTAATATTGCTTGTGGCTCCAGTTTACTGTATTTTTTATTTCTTATTTTACGTAGGTATCTTTATATTTTATCTATCTATTTCATTTTATTTAATATAATGAGTGAATGTGATGATTTTGTATCCTGCTCCTCTTCAGTTGCAAACATTCCGGCTGACTTCATAAATATGCTAGCGTCATTAAATTTATAAACTATACATGCAGTTCTTGTTTCCGAATCCTGATTGAAACCTTGCTTGTCGTCTACTTCTTACTTCTTACTCACTGCCATGTTTTCAACTAATACGCAATGATCGCGCTGGATCGGGGGCAGGTGGTGTAGCCATATACCTCCGTATAATACACAGTCATTAATATGTCTGCGCAGCCGCCATCATTATGCTAGTGAGCATCTTTTTATTCAAGTTTCCCTTTCTCATCGTAAAATACTACTAGGAGTTTACCATTCGCTTTCATTGCGTATAAATTACTTCTCCTCTTTTGAAAATCTTCTTGAAGAGCTTACTCCACTTCACGATCACACCATTATCATCGGTGATTTCAATACATGTTTAAATATGCATGACTCCCACTCCTCTTCTCTTGAAGCTATATTTCAGGCTAGCAACATCTTCATTCTTCCTCTGAATGTAACTTATCATTTTCCAAATTGTCAGCCCCCCTTCTGGATTTAATATTAGTTTAATCTTCAGCTCATGTCGCCAAGCACGGCGAATGCGTTCTCTTATCATGATTTATTATTTCATTCTTATAAACTTCGACCTCCTAAAGCCAAGCTAAAAATTTTACTTCAGCGCAACTTTGGTGGCATGGATGTGGAGGCTTTGTGTAATGATGCCTGAAACGCAGATTGGTCTGAGGTTTTACACGCTATTTCCATTGATGAGAAGGTAGATTGTTTCAACAGCATCATGACGAAACTGTATGATGTGCATGCCTCAGTTTGAGCGGTTAAAATGAAGCATCTCCGAAGCCTGAATGAAGCCTTGGCTAACTGATCAAATACGAGCGGAAATGCACAAGAAACTCGCTGCTAAGGTTAGATACAAACGTAGTCGTCTGATGAAAATAGGAACAAGTATGCTCAGTGTAGAAATTACAACAATAAGGTATGTAGGGATGCACAATGCCGATACATCCATGAGTCTGTAGAAAATAATCATACTGCGAAAGTATGGAAATTTTTTAGGTCATTAGGAGTTGAAAAATCACGTCAAGATACTACTCCCAACTTTGAACCTGCATTTCCACCTCTTCCGATTTTAACGGAGCAACTAAAACACGCATTTTAAATATCTTTTTTTTGTTACCTACTCCTAACTTTCCACCTTTTTTGTTTCGCCAATTTACTGATGGTGATGTTAAAAAGAGCATAATATGCTCTTCTTAACATTCCACCAAAGTTGCGCTCGCACAATCGTTGTTGCATCCTATTCTGGACTACGCTGACGCCAACTTTCTTGATTTAACCGAAGACCAGCTTAATAAGCTTGAACGTCTCCAAAATTTCCCAATTAGATTCGTATTTGGCTTACGAAAGTATGATCACGTTTCAGAGTACCGTCGTAACAGGCTTAAGTAATTATATCCTATCCGCCTTCGCCGGAATGTGTACATTCCTTCTCTCCTTTACAGCATCCTTTTCGCGTTTTCAACTCCGGCTTATCTGAAAGAACGTATTCAGTTCCTCCACCTCTCCCACCCATCTTTACGCTCCTCTGAAACCCTTCAATTGAAAACTCCTCCTCATACCTCAAAGTTCTACAGTAGTTCTTTCACACTGCAGGCTGCTAAACTTTGGAATGCATTATCTGTCTCAAAAGCATGGTCACTCAACATTGCTCAACATTATCTGTCATCACTCTATACGTCATCTTGACATTTTTCTATTATCAACCATAACCATTATGTATTGTTGTTGTTGTTTGTATTTCAAGGATGTATATTGTATCAATATACTTATGTAGGTTTATAATTGTGTGTATTCTATTTACTGGTGGGATATATATTTATTATTTTGTTTATAATAATATATATTAATATCAATTTGTTTTATTGTAGGTACTTGTGATTATACCAAAATATTCGCCACCATCCTTATTTGTTAAATAGTTTTTCTCCATCCAAAGGTTTCTGGAAGAGATCGCTCTTAAGCGTTAACCACCCATTGTACATCTGATTTAAAACTATTTTTTTTCGTGTTTTTTGTTTAAGGTGTACATTAAAGTTATAATCTATTTATCTAATTAATAAACTGCGTTACTAAATTGTATTTTTTGTTCTTAGGAGGATCGTCCCTCCGGAACCTGACCATCTCCGTTCCTCAAACAGTCCTCTCTGGCGATGCAGAGTCTGTTATCCTCAGATGTACCTACGATTTGCAGAAAGAGGCTCTGTACTCTATCAGGTATAGTGCAACATAAAACCAATTCTTTGGACCGTGTAGTAGGAACGGAATGGAGGGGGGGAATTTATCCTATATCCCATGATTCCCTGCGCGGGGGAGAGATACTGTGGGGGTGGCGAAAAAAACCCCTTAAAATTACACAAAATATCATGTTCAGGCATGTCATTACAATTATATTAACAATTGAATGATTCAAATACCAACCTAATCATTATCATTAAATTTATGAAATTTTTGTCATGAGTTGCTTCAAGTCAGCAACTGGCTGGTGATTACTCAGAACTGAGGCAAAAAGGTCTTCATAATGTTGACGACCTCTGTGGCGCGGCGGGCGAAGGTTCGCCTGCGACGCAGAAAGTTGCGGGTTCGATTCCCTCCTCTGAACAAATATTTGTACGACCTGCACAAAATTGTTCAGGGTGTTCTGGGTATTTTTCTATGTATAATAAAAAAATATCTATCCATGTAATGTATTTGTGTATATCAAGCTCCGCTTAGCTTGGGGCTAGAAATTGTTATGTGAAATTCGAGCATTTATTTATTATTTATTTATGTTTGTTTTTGGAAAGTGCTCCTATTTAGATGATTTTTGATACTTGTCGAATAATAATTAGTCTGATTTGGTTCATCTCTTTATTTTATACTACACAGTTTTCGGTCGACCACTGCAGTACTTTTTTTGCAGTTTTATACTACTTGGCAAGTAAACAAGCATACGGCCCATCTGATGGAAAGTAGTTACCGTAGCCAATGAACACCTGCAACACCAGAAGCATCATGCGCGCTGCCGACCCTGAGATATAAAGATAAAAAGTCTCATATGCCTGTAATTTCACCGGCACCTGTACCCTTCAAACCGAAACACAGCAATGCAAGCAACACTGCTTGACAGCAGAAATAGGTACGGTGGTAGAACTTCCCCGGACGAACTCACAAGAAGTTCTATTATACTTACAAATACACATTTGGGGAATTGTTTTAAAAATGTAGTAGTATAGGTAGTAGCTATGCTCGGTTGCATAAAAAAAACATTTTTCTTCTTTGAAGGTGGTACCATGATGAGACGGAATTCTACCGATATACGCCAAGAGAAAAGCCAGCGTCGATGGGTTTCCCGCTAAATGGGGCCCAAGTCCATGTGAGTACCATTTTACATACAGATTTTTTCACAGTGCTGAAATTTAGGTCAACGATAAAGATTGTTGAGATATTATTTTTGCAAGAAGGTTGATATAGTAGTTTATGAAACTGTTTCATAACAAAGGTTCTTAAAATACGAGTGTGCAGGCGAGTTTTTTTAAAGCATCACACGAGTGTTTTAAGACCAAATTATGTGCAGTTTCATACACTACTTTATTTAATCTCATGAAAAGGATAATATTGTATTTTAAAGTCTTGGTACCATTTATTGTAATAGCTTCTAGATTTCGCCGGTAAAAGGTGCATTGTCATGTTCGTTGCAGCTTCGAGAATGTCCGATGGTGTACAATTTTCTTCAGTATCGCTACTGACTTTTCAGACATTTCTTTAAACAAAAGCTAATTTGTCAATTAAATTTGCGTAAAATTACAGATTATATTTGCATTTATTTGTAAACGTTTAGCGCCAAAATCCTTATGCGTGAGCGTATTGCGCCGCGTCCACAAATTATGTAGAAAAACTGCATTGCAACCTCCTTGGTCCAACTGAAGTTGTATCGTAATGGAAAAAAAGTTATATTATGATACAGTTGTCCATAGAAGAGCTGTATCGTAATGTATTTTTTTTTTATTTATTTGGATGGCATGTGCGTAAAGACTGTCATTTTTTATTTTTTTTATCTTTATATTTCAGTATGAGGGTAGATAATAGTAGTTTATGAAACTGTTAACTGTTATAAGGGTTCTTAAAAAACGAGTGTGAGTTAAAAAAACGAACCATAGGCTAGTTTTTTTATAGCATCACACGAGTATTTTAAGACCAACTTATGTGTAGAAAAACTGCATTGCAACCTCCTTGGTCCAACTGAAAGTTGTATCGTAATGGAAAAAAATATTTTCCTCAACAAGTTTTTAACTACTGTTGTTTCAGTGCAGTGGCTATCGGTATAGATAAAGTATACAAATATTTATTACGGTAAACTTAATCTAATATACATTTCATGGGTTTGAAACCCTTTTTTTAAGTAAATATAAAGATACCTGTATTAGAGGGTCTTAGTTATTTTGATAAAATATTATATTAATTGTAGTAATTAAAAAGCTAACAAATTTAATTTAAAAGTTATGAAATTGAGTTAATTAAAAAAATAAGGTAAGTTGGATTAATCTAAGTTGTTTGTGTGTCAATGCATGTTATGCGAAACAATTCCCAGAAGTTTTTCTGCTTGTTCTAAAATTGATTGATTGATTCCATTGTCTAAACTAGACTAACAAAAAAATCCACAGTTGGCGCAGTCGGATGACCACGAGGTTCGAATCTCGAACATGCATCGGCAACAGAGCGGTGACTATCAGTGCGAAGTTTCAGTAGAAGAGCCTATGTCCCACACACTCATGATTTCCGGCCATCTTACTGTTGTCGGTGAGTAGCTTTATAGTATTCTACTTGCTAATACTTTGCCGTATGTCCGGCTTAGAATAGACCCCTCCTTCTCTTCCCGTGGATATTGTAAAAGCTACGGGATAGAGTACCTGAGTACTATACACCAATACTGCGATCACCAATCCGCCTGCCAAGCGTGGTGATTATGGGAAATCTCCTCATTCTATGAGGGAGATCTCGTCCAGCAGTGGGCGCCTACAGGCTGTTGAAGGAAGAACATGATTTATTCAAATGACGTCCTCTGTGGCACGGCGGGCGAAGGTTTGCCTGCGATGCAGGAGGTTGCGGGTTCGATTCTCGCCTCGGAACAAATACTTGTACGATCTGCAGATATTTGTTTAGGGTGTTCTGGGTATTTTTCTATGTATAATAAAAAATATCTATCTATGTCTAATGTATTGTATTAAGTATATCAAAGTCAAAGTCTAAAATAATTTTATTCATTGAAATCACAAGGATCATTTTGAATCGTCTTATAAACTAAAATTACCTACTCCTGTTCCAACGCGACCAAGCCTAGAAGAATCAGGCAACAAATACGGCTTGGTTTACAAAAATGGTCCGTCTTACCTCTAGGTGAGTTCAGTTATCTAGTACCCATAACACAAGCTTTGCTTAGCTTGGGGCTAGATAATGTTGTGTGAATATGTCCAGCATTTATTTATTTTATTTAAATTATCTGAAACATGTACATGTTTTTGCCACTTACTTGAATTCCATGACAATGAAACTAATTGACGACCTCTGTGGCACGGCGGGTGAGTAGCCGGCTGAGATGCAAGAGGTTGCGGATTCGATTCCAGCTGCGTGATAAATATTTGTATGATCTACAAATATATGTTCCGGATCTGGGTGTTATGGTACCACGGTACTCGTAGTTTCTGATACCCAGGGGAATTCTAGTGTGGGATTAAGACTGCGTATGTGACTGTTGGGTGTTATGTTATATATGTAATCCGAATTGTTTTTCTACAGATTCACCCTCACGACCGCCACAGCTGACGTTATCTCAATACATCTACGCGCGAGGAGATATCGTCCGCGCCAACTGTTCGGTGGATGTTGCGTATCCTGCGCCAAATATCACTTGGTTACTGGATGAGAACAAGGTTCTATATTGTCATCTTAATCAAACCATTCAAACCATTCTCAATAAGATCTTCTTTTAAATCCAAGGTATACAATAACTACCGATGTCCTTGTCGTGAACTGCTAGGTTACTGTTACGCTATTAAATATTCTTATATTATGTAGTAAGTACAGGTGTGTATATACTTCTCATCAAAAAAATTTAAACACTACAGATTTTCTTTCTGGCGACAAATAACCAAATAAGAGGAATATTTCTTTAAGAAAAGTCATCATTTTATTTGCTGGCAGTTCGTACCCTTGTACTGTTATATGGTATTTTTTTCCGTTTATTTATTTATTTATACTTTATTGCACAAGAAAATTATACAAAAAGGTGGGCTTAATGCTAAAAGCATTTTCTTCCAGCCAAACCTGGTATGTTCAAGTTTATAGCAATACTTTTAAAATAATCTATTAAACACTCAGGGCCTTATAGGTTTAAAAAATGATTATGAATAAGGGGGATAAACTTGAGAAGTGTTTAGATTTTTTTGATGAGAAGTGTATAAATAAATAAAATATAAATAAATTATTATAGGTATTAGGTACTTGTATAAGTATAGTAGTTTATGAAACTGTTGCATAATAAGGGTTCTTAAAACACTCGTGTGATGCTATCAAAAAACGAGCCGGAGGCGAGTTTTTCTCACACGAGTGTTTTAAGACCAAATGATGTGCAGTTTCATACACTACTACTTTATCTAATCTCATGAAATCCCTTATGATCGAATTACCTTAAACGCGAGATGCCAATGAGGGCATTATACCTAAACATGAGATTTGGCAAAAAAGCTGTTTACCCTAAACGTAAGATGCCAAATGAAGCAGTATGCCTAAAATGTGAAATTGACAAAGAAGCAGTTTGTCTAAAGTGGATGCCTACAAAACAAAATGCCTAAGTGGTTAAATGCCTACAAAGGTGAATGTCTAGGTGGTTAAAGGCCTACAAAGGTAAATGTCTATTTACATAGTGGTTCGTTTTTTATGGTTTTTATTTTACCTATCAGCCTTTAAGTAATAATTATGCAGGCTACCTTCTATTCTGACTCATTTAACTGATGACTGTCTCATTCCAGTATAATTCGTATAATATCCTTCAAACACCTACTTCATAAAAAAAAATAAACACAATAACAGTAATTTTCAATAGAGATTAGCAAATATTATGAGACAATATTTTACTATGAAATCATCTTTATGGCTGCCAATTCTCTTGATATTTAAGGCTTTGCTAACAGTCAACTGAGTTATTTGACTTACCGCTTCTAGGTCATCTTGTATTTAAGGCAAACTGCTTTACAGGTAATTTAAATTTAGACTAACTGCTTCTCTGTCAATTTCACATTTTAGGCATACTGCTTCATTTAACATCTTACGTTCAGGGTAAACAGCTTTTTTGGCAAATCTCATGTTTAGGTGTAATGCCTTCATTGGCATCTCGCGTTTAAGGTAATTCGATCATAAGGGCATGAAATAGGTAACATTTGTTAATAACCATGATAGTTTCAAAGTTATATAGGTAACATTTATTTGTAATACCTTCTAGATTTCGCCGGTAAGAGGTTCATTTGTTCGTTGCAGCTTCGAGAATGTCCGGTGGTGTAAAATTTTCTTCAGGATCGCTACTGTCGTTTTCAGACATTTTTTAAAACATAAACTAATTTGACAATGAAACTTGCGTAAAATTACAGCTTATATTTGCATTTATTTGTAAACCTTTAGCGCCAAAATCCATACGCGAGAGCGTGTTGTGCCGCGTCCACAGATTATGTATAGAAAAACTGCATTGCAACCTCCTTGGTCCCAGTGAAGTTGTATCGTAATAGAAAAAAGTTATATTATGATATAGTTGTCCATAAAAGAGCTGTATCGTAATGTAATTTTTCAAATTTATTTCGGTGGCATGTGCATAAAGTCTGTCTTTTAGTTTTGTTTTTAGTTTTTTAATGTTTATATTTCAGTATGAGAGTAGATAAAAGTTGTAGTTATACGTATAAGGTATACGTATATTTTATTAATGTAAGTATGTTTTAATTGTACATCGCCATCTTTTTTATGTTATTATATCCTGTCCACCCAGAGGTTGTCTGGAAGAGATGGCACTTTTAGCGATAAGACCGCACATAGTGTTTGTTTTTTTTTTTGTTTCCTTTGCTTTTATATTTTTATTTGGTGTGCAAAAAAAAGTTTATCTATCTACCACTACCTATCCTCTACTAGACAAGTTATCGCGCGCACCACTGATCTCTATCTTTAGTTCAAACCATTTAGTTATTTTTCTCCTATAACTATAATTATTTAGAAGACGTCCTTCACTTAATTTGGTCCACTGATCACTCATAGGTACCATGACACCTCTCACAGAGAATAGGGCTGTCCTATGGTGAGAAACAATTTTACATTTCTCACAGATGATTCACAAAAAAAATTGTCGACAGATTGTCTCCTAACAAAGAATGCAAACTATTAACATTGAAATTGCAAACCACATTTTCTCACAAAAGTGATTCCAATTCGAATAGTCGATCAACAAGCGAAATCCAAATAACAACTCTCTCAGTAATGAATAGGAATCTGTGAATAATGATGTATTGTTTCCTACTAAAGGATTGCTAGACACTTAGATCTGGTACTTTCGGCTTCTGTGAGATCTTTATCCGGCTAAAACGTACCCGGTTTTTTATGAAACATTTTCAATCTCTGTTTCTATAGAATATTTTTTAGTACCTATTTTGACTACGAGCTTTCAAATTTTTTTGGGTTCTTTCTAATTCCCCCTACTAGTAGCAGTGAGGTGCAAAAAACAGAGGAGGGATTTAAATTTAGGCTCTTGAATTGAACTACTCGTATTAGTAATGTGGCATTGCTTTTGATTTATCAATGTAGTTCGCGTTATTAGTTAGTACTTACATAACCTTCCTAATTTCAAACTATAATGTATGACGTGACCAAGTGTTCTTAATAATTGTTTCTATGGTTTTCATAAATGAGTATGGGTACAGGTTCTTCAAAATGAATTCATAATTTTGAGCTTGTCCATACAGTATTTTATACAATTCTTTCGAAAATGGTAGGGGCCCAAAATTCTGTGAAATTTCCGGCTTTTTATGTCTGACCGGTTCGAACTTTATTCAGGATATTTTTAGCAACTCTATCCGGGTTACTATATTATTTAAAAACGACTGCTAAAATGGAAATTTGCAATATCTGTACTTATCTATTTACAAGTCTCTATTAGGTTATTATTTATACGTATAACAAACGTAGCGTGTGCTGTCTTGCATATTTTTGCTGATGTTTATTTACTTTTGACTATATACCTTCTTTTAAGGTTTTTAAGTTCTCATTTACTATGTATCAGCAACTCCTTGCTCCGAAGCACCACACAGGCGCTTCTCACCTAGTGGTAAGACGAACCATTTATGTTAGCCAAGCCGTGTTTGTTGCCTGATTCTTCTAGGCTTGGTCGCGTTGGAACAGGAGTAATTTTAGTTTATGAGACGATTCAAAATTATCCTTGTGATTTCAATGAATAAAATTCTTTTGACTTTGACTTTATTTCACCAACAGATAGCCGAAACCATTATCCCCTTTATTTCGGAAAAAGATTTCGAAGAGCGAAGCGTGTTCAATCAACTGGAGATAACCATCCTGGAAGTGGAGCCTTACAAAATGGGTCTGACCTTCGCTAACTCCACCCTGCATCGAAAGAGAGTGTACCAGGATAATGTTTATAGAAAGGAAATGTACAAGAAGGATCACGAGATACTAATGTATGCAACGCACGTCAACATAGCATCAATCCACAATCTTCAATAACCAATCTTCAATCATCAGTCTTAAATTTAGACTGAAGATTAAGGTCCAGTTATATAGAACGTACTTCACGGTGACTAAGTCTAAGCCTTACTTTGAAATCGTCTCTGTCACTGTCACACAAATGTTAAAACACGCGTATTAGAGTGAGACAGGAACGATTTCAAAGTAAGACTTAGGTCGAGATAAAAAGACGTTACTTAGTCTGTACTAATGCTTAGAACTGTCCTTGTCACTGTCACACAAATGTAAAAACATGCGTGCTAGAGAGTGACGGACAATGCTAAGCATAAGTACGTGCTAAGTAACGTTTCTTTATCTCAACCTACGACTTCGCCACCGTGTAGTACGTTCTATTTATTTGGACCTTAGATTGTTTGCTTCATAGTTTTATATGCTCATTCTCGTGTGCATAGTGTGGTATATAAAGCTTATATCACAGCTGCTGCTATACCTGCTGCCACGGCACTTCAGAAATCCAGCGCTACAGCAGCTTCATTACTCCTATAAAGACTTCTCTGGCGCGGCACGCGAGCCAGCCGGGTTCGATTCCCGCTGCGGGACAAATGTTTGCACGACACAGGGAATCCTAGTGTGGGAGACTATGTATATCCGCTGTATATCACTTGCAATCAAGCCTACTCGCACTCGCACTAATCAATGTGTAAACCAGCCTTAACTTTGACAGCTACACCCTGGTGCCACCGCCCTCAGGCAAGTTCACACTCAGCTGTGTTGCCACAATCTTAGACAGGTACAAGCGCCATAGTAAGGTGCTGGTGAAGGAAGACGCTCCTAATCCCGCTTCTTATGCTCTGCAGTACTCCTCAGGTAAACCACAATTTACTTATTTATTTCAAAGCACTGCTAACTCCTCGACAAGACCTTACTCTTGCCATAATGAGAGTCACTTTCCCCAGCAGCACCAGCGAGTTGAATTAATATTGAAGTTATAATGACGACCTCTGTGGCGCGGCGGGTGAAGGTTGGCCTGCGACGCAGGAGGTTTCGGGTTCGATTCCCGCTTCGGAATAAATATTTGTACAATCTGCAGATATTTGTTCAGGGTGTTCTGGGTATTTTCTATGTATGATAAAAAATATCTATCTATGTAATGTATTGTATTAAGTATATCAGTTAACTAGTACCCATAACACAAGCTCTGCTTAGCTTATTGACATCAGGATGTTGGGACCCATGAGCTAGGAATCTGGCTCCTATGCTATGTTTTTCTAGCCATTTTGTAGTCCCTGAAAACACTATTCCCTGAATTTGTAGTTCCATAGTTTGGAAGTTATAAGCATTTTTCTTGGTCCGTACAACCAGGTATCAGGTTGTACGGACCACCTCGATCTCCGAAACTGAAAACTTGAGAGAATCCGTCAAAGGCAAAAGTTTTTGTAGTCTTTTTGTAGTGAATTTGTATGGATTTGTTTTTTTCGTAAGAACGTTAAAGAGAAAATAGGTGTTTAATTTAAAAAACATCAGGTTGTAAGGACCACCTAGATCTCTGAAACTGAGGACCTGAGAGGATCCGTTCATAGCTAATGTTGTTGTAGTAGTTGAGATTAGGCGCACAGCAAATTTACACGCAAATCGGATGAGTGTTTTAAGAGAAAAGTTTGTCGGAAGCAATTTCAAATCAGCAAGCGTCCATTCTAGAACTTTTTGAGATAGGGTGACCATGTTTTCGAACAAAAATTCCCAATAAGTGGTCATCTTCATCATGTCAGGCGGTAGATGTCTACTGCTGGACATAGGCCCAAAGAAGGTGGATGGAGGCGGGTCAAAACCGTCAGTTCACACCGAAGACCTCACCGGTTGTACCTCGTGTAACCTTCTTACTACCTACGCAATCTAGATAAATAATACAAAGCGCACTACAATCAGTTAAGTCGTTTTGCATTCTGTCATCTATTGCAGCGCCCCTAGTAAGTGCAGTTTGACGTGTGGTCATAAAACCTATGGAGTACATACCATATGAGTATGTAGTGTATTACCTACATAAACTAACCCAAAAAATTCATTACACCTGGCAAACCAGTTTGGTCACCGGTAGCTAGAAAATACAATCCCGGGATCCCGGCCGTTTTCTGGCCCTGAAAATCCCGGGACTATACTTGGCTAATCTCGGGATTTTCGGGATTGGCAAAATTAAATTTTCCCCATTTTTGGGGTAATCTCCAAAAAGATGAAATATCAAAAATTTTATTATACATAACCATTTCAAGTACCCCAAAATACTGCCTAGTCAAAATAATTTTCCCCGTTTTTAGGGAAATTTCAAAAAAGTAGCAAAATCAAAATTCTGGTTATACAGAACTATTTCCAGTACCCCAAAATGTTGCCTGGTGGAAATAATTTACCCGTTTTTAGGGTAATTTCCAAACAGTTGTAAAATCAAAATTCTGATGATGTTATAAAACATATCCCTACCCTAAAATCATTACCCTTAAAATGGGGAATATTTATTTGACCAGGCAACACTTCAGGATGCTGGTAACAGTTCTGTATAAACAGAATTTTGATATACCAACTTTGGGGAAATTACCCTAAAAATGGGGATTTTTTTACCAGGCAGCATCTCGGGGTACTCGAAATGGTTCTGCATAATCAGAATTTTGATTTTCCAACTTTATGGAATTTACCCTAAAAATGGGGAAAATTATTTCCATCAGGCAACATTTTGGGGTACTCGAAATAGTTCTGCACCATAAAATTTTTGATTTTACAACTTTTTGGAAATTACCCTAAAAATGGGGAAAATTATTTCCATCAGGCAACATTTTGGGGTACTCGAAATGGTTCTGCATCATCAGAATTTTGATTTTCCAACTTTTTGGAAATTACCCTAAAAATGGGAAAAATTATTTCCATCAGGCAACATTTTGGGGTACTCGAAAGGGTTCTGCATAATCAGAAATTTGATTTTCCAACTTTTTGAAAATTACCCAAAAAATGGGGAAAATGATTTCCATCAGGCAACTCATTCGTCATTCATTCGAGATTTTTCATTCGAGATCATTCGTTCGAGATTTTTCATTCAATATTTTTCGTTCATCATTCGGGATGATTTTAGATTAGACACGCAAATAGTGTCGTGCGTAATCAGAAAGTAACTAATTTTTGTTTAGGTAGTCCTGTCTGTTATCTTGATCAGACGGGACTGTTTTCGTGTGATCAGACTAGACGTGATCGGTTTCTTGTTAGGTCTAGTCTAAGTAGTGCACTCGTTGTTGAGAAACTCTGTAATACCATACAAAAAACGACAACCCTGACGACCCCTGTGGCGCGGCGGGCGAAGGATGGCCTGCGACGCAGGAGCAAATATTTGTACAAATTTTTGTTCAGGGTGTTCTGGGTGAATACATTGATTAAGTATAGTGAACAGATGAATACATCAAAGAATAATAATTTTATTTAATCTATTTTGCACTAGACTGTACAATGATTATTAGATGCTCAATCGGAGGAATGGGAAAAAAATATCCCGCTCCTCCTACCAATCAAGGTTCCGATCGGAGGACTGGGCATGACCTTCTAATTTAGCTATATTTTCTTTAAACTCCATGAAACTTGGTACACATGATCAGTACACTAATATCAAGACCCGTGGTGCGTTAGTTTCTTATAAAATTATATGGTTACTAAATCACAAATTAAAAAAAAACGTTTTTTTAAACTGACGCACCAAGGCCTTTGTCTGTGGCCTATGTCCAGCAGTAGACATCTACCGCCTGATATGATGAAGATGACCACTTATTGGGAATTTTTGTTCGAAAAAATGGTCACCCTATCTCAAAAAGTTCTAGAATGGACGCTTGCTGATTTGAAATTGCTTCCGACAAACTTTTCTCTTAAAATACTCATCCGATTTGCGTGAAAATTTGCTGTGCGCCTAATCTCAACTACTACAAAAACATTAGCTATGAATGGATCCTCTCAGGTCCTCAGTTTCAGAGATCTAGGTGGTCCTTACAACCTGATGTTTTTTAAATTAAACACCTATTTTCTCTTTAACTATAGTTCTTACGAAAAAAACAAATCCATACAAATTCACTACAAAAAGACTACAAAAACTTTTGCCCTTGACGGATTCTCTCAGGTTTTCAGTTTCGGAGATCGAGGTGGTCCGTACCCCTTATGATCGAATTACCTTAAACGCGAGATGCCAATGAGGCCATTATACCTAAACATGAGATTTGCCAAAAAAGCTGTTTACCCTAAACGTAAAACGCCAAATAAAGCAGTATGCCTAAAATGTGAAATTGACAGAGAAGCAGTAAGTCTAAATTTAAATGACCTGTAAAGCAGTTTGCCTTAAATACAAGATGACCTAGAAGCGGCAAGTCAAATAAGTCAGTTGACTGTTAGCAAAGCCTTAAATATCAAGAGAATTGGCAGCCGTAAGGTCAATTTCATAGTAAAATATTGTCTCATAATATTTGCTAATCTCTATTGAAAATTACTGTTATTGCGGTTATTTTTTTTATAAAGTAGGTCTCTGAAGGATATTATAGGATTTATACTGGAATGAGACAGTCATCAGTTAAATGAGTCAGAATAGAAGGTAGCCTGCATAATTATTACTTAAAGGCTGATAGGTAAAATAAAAACCATAAAAAACGAACCGCTATGTAAATAGACATTTACCTTTGTAGGCTTTTAACCACCTAGACATTCACCTTTGTAGGCATTTAACCACTTAGGCATTTTGTTTTGTAGGCATCCACTTTAGACAAACTGCTTTTTTGTCAATTTCACATTTTAGGCATACTGCTTCATTTGGCATCTTACGTTTAGGGTAAACAGCTTTTTAGGCAAATCTCATGTTTAGGTATAATGGCCTCATTGGCATCTCGCGTTTAAGGTAATTCGATCATAAGGGGTCCGTACAACCTGATACCTGGTTGTACGGACCAAGAAAAATGCTTATAACTTCCAAACTATGGAACTACAAATTCAGGGAATAGTGTTTTCAGGGACTACAAAATGGCTAGAAAAACATAGCATAGGAGCCAGATTCCTAGCTCATGGGTCCCAACATCCTGATGTCAATCTTAGCTTGGAACTAGATAATGTTGCGTGAAATGTCCAGCATTCAATTATTTGAATTATTTCAATTATTTCTCATTCAGGTGGAAAGAGCCCAAAGGTCAGTACTGAAAACGATGTTAAAGAAACCTTTCAGATATCCCACAAAAAATGTCTATAGCGACAGTGGTGTTCTTACCGTACGTCAACTGTTTATTCTCAAAACATCATTAGCGGTTCACAAGACAGTACTCTGCAGTGATTTTTATGCTGAATTGTTAACACGTAGAGTTTTTAAAATCCAGACAGTGTCCGTGAATACGGCCTTTGCCCGACGGTTTAGTCCTTTTGTCTCAGCTTTCCTTTACAATAAAGTCGCCAAAAGTTGTGATATAGGAAACTGTTCGGTCTCCAAAGCTAAGTATATTATAACTAAATGGCTAGCTACTCTGACATATGACTGCACTGAATGTCTACTCTTGTCCCTAAAATAAACTTGAAATATAGCTATAAGTACTCTTTATTTATTTGAATATATATATCTATATACATCTATTTAAATATATATACTTAATACATATAATTATATATTATCTGTTTCATATGTTTATGGTTCTATTTATTACTTAATTTTAAAATTTAACCTTAACCGAGACCCTAAACCATTGTTAATCGTACAGGTACCCACGATACAGATGACTATCTAGTGTGGGTATCATAGGATACTGGATAATTAATCTCAACAGCAAATCAAGATAATTTACTGGATAAGTTATAACCTACTATTTGTACTTATTTAATTTTTAAGTTTCTACTTTATTGTTTTTGCTGAAAATAAACATTTTTAATTTTTTTTTTCATTTTCATTTTTTATTCAAAGTGGCCTTGGATAAATCTCGATTTCACTTTTTAAGTAAAGTTAAACGAGGTAGATATAATTTCTACATTATTTCACCATGTGATGAAATCCAAAATGAAGAGAATAGAAGACTCGGGTCTTCTACTCTTTTTATTTATCTCGGCATCACCAATATTTCTCTCATAATTTATTCAAGTTGTAATGGCAATAGACGAGCCAAATCGCTCGCAGAACTGACATACGCTGGGGAATAAAGGTTTTTGAGTGGCGACCACGAACTGGACAACACAGTGAAGAAAGCCCCCCTTCGATGGAGGTCCCATGCATTCAAAGGACCATTTGCATTCTATGCGTGGCTTATGTCGAACAGAGGACTTTTACAGATTGATAATTATGATTAATAAATAGAAGGCCTCTGCCTTCTATTTATTAATACCAAATGACTCCAATGGCACGATTACGTAATTCTGTTGCTGGGTTTCGATTCTGTTCAATCGATTTCAATGTTATTTCTATTTGAAATTACGTTTATGCGATTATGCTAATGATCATGATGATTCATGATGATTTGATGACCTCTGTGGCGCGGCGGGCTTAGGTTCACTTGTGACGCAGGAGGTTGCGGGTTCGATTCCCGCCTCTGCACAAATATATGTATGATCTGCAGATAATTGTTCAGGGTGTTCTGATTATTTTCTATGTATGACTAGTGGTTCGCCCCGAACTGAGACCTCGCGATAACACCTTTATCAGCCCGACTACTTAAATAAGTAATTTCCATATTTTCTATTATTATTTTTGAAAATTTTCACCTCGAGGTCTACCAGTACAGTACAGGATCTATCAGTAACTACTCAAATTTCCTACACATCATCGAAATAACCTTTGAATAGGGCTAAGCAACGGGGCGTAATTATACTACATACCTGTTAGTACCTATATCCTATATATATATATAGTACCTGACGAATTAATTGATAACGTCCTTTTGATGCAAACCATAGAACTCCAACGTCATTCAAATTCTTAGAAATGGGAGGTCAACAATGGATGTTATATTGGTTTAAGTTTTATGGAGTACATGTTTCTAAATTCTTCAATTTCAGACTTTTCCCTGTAGTTGTGACACAAAAGCCACAAGCATACCAAATTTCAGCATTGCGGGATTGCTGGAAGTACCCTAGAATTTTGGGTTTTTACGTTTTTTATTTTCCCCAATATCTTGAAAACTACTAAGGCTAAATAATTATTAAAAACAGTTTTGAAATGTCCAACCAAAGCGCTTTCATTAGACACCCCACTTGATCTGACTGTCTCACTTTTATTTTTTTTACCCCCTCTTGGACCCCAATATCTCAGCAACCCCCTGATCGATATAGCTCAAAACCTTACCTACAAATTGTACCAATACTATCTACCCCCATACCAAATTTCATGAAGATCGGATTAACGGTTTGGAAGTTTTCATCGGACAAACATACATACATACATACATACACACATACATACAAATGCCGATTCTTCCAACTTGACTAAGAGAACTCGCTTCGCTCGTTCAATAAAAAATATCTTTATGTAATGTATTGTATTAAGTATATCAGTTATCTAGTACGCATAACACAAGCTCAGCTTGCTTGGGGCTAGATAATGTTGTGTGAAATGTCCAGCATTTATTATTATTATTTCAGTAATTTATTTTCAAACAAAGGCTTAACCTGGACCTTTATGAGGCATTACTGGAGCCGTATTAGCCAACAGTAGGAGGCCCTTTTACAATTATTATTATTATTATGATGGCAGCAGCATCTACCTGAGTACTCAACACAATTACTGCGATCACCAATCCGCCTGCCAAGCGTGATGATTATGGCAATCCCCCTATTGTATTTATGAAGGAGGCCTCGTCCAGCAGTGGATGTCTACAAGCTATGATGATGATGATCTATTGTTACTTAATAAAATTAAACTTTTCAGGTACATTCCTCATCAGCAGCATACTCCTCACATTCCTGAGCGCCACCCTCACGTTATGATTATCTAGGGGTCAATAATATTGCTGTCTCTGTTTTATGTCAATTTGTGTAAGGGAGATAAAATCTTGATAAAAGTGAAATAGGTTTGAATAGTTTGGTTTTGTTCAGGGTAAATTTGTAAGATTTTTACTAATAGACAATGGTGTTATTTTGTTTGCAAAATGAATTGGATTTTATTTGATTCATGGTTCATACCTTCATAGACTTAACATAGCTTGTATCTATAACTTTGAAGACAAAGTTGTGCAATACTTTGGATAATTTCAAACCCTCTTTCTCATTCTCTCTTTCCCAACCGAAGCGATAAGGACAGCGATACACGTAAAAAACTAAATAATGTTGTGATAGACTATAGCCAAAATATGTGTATTGCTATTGTTGCTAGAGTAAGATTATTGTAATTATATATTACTTTATTATATTACAGATTAAATTACATGTGATTAATATATGTAAATAAATTAATTAGTTATCTATTTGGGAGTTTTATTTATAGTCTGTAGCGCTTGCCCGTTTTGAAAATATATTTTTGACGACCTCTGTGGCACGCCGGGCGAGTAGCCAGCTGAGATGTGAAAGGTTACGGGTTCGATTCCCGCTGCGGGACAAATATTTGTATGATCTGCAAATATTTCTGGTCTGAGTGTTATGGTAGCATGGTACTCGTAGTTCCCGATAACCGAGACGCAGGGAATCCAAGTGAGGGATCATAACTACGTATGTGACTGTTGGGTGTTATGTGATATAGTTAGATCAGATGATTGACTATTTGTTTCATTTGGATTGGATTCGTATACAGGTGTTTTTTTTAAATGGGACAGTATGGGGATATCCGAATCCATAAGAGATACGGGAAAACTGTCTTTGGAACCATTTGCTCATTTTGTATGAAAATGATTTTGGCATAGTTATTTTTTTGGTCAAGCGTGAGTTCTCCATAAAAATGAGAAGTTTTGATCAAAAAATTTTTTTATGCGTATCGACTCTGTTTAATGTGAGGATTGTTTCATTGTACGGGAAGAAAAAAATCTGAGCAGCAAAAGTTAGTCAAATTTTATAAAATGTTTTCTCATACAAATTGTAAGTAATCTGGTACCTACGTTAATAAAACTATCGCAATAAATTTTCACAATGGCCTCCCTCTTGCTGTTTCCAGGTACGGGCACGTTTTAGAACATCCCTAGTGGCATTAGACAAAGATGTGTGGTGAATGTTGTTCTACTGCTCTGATGGTCTCGTGAAATGAGAAAAATCAGAGCTGTAGAACTTAGTCAAACTTTAATAAGAAAATTTTTGTCTAAGGCCACAAGAGGTATTCTGAAACGTACCCGTACCTGGAAACAGCAAGAGGGAGGCCATTGTGAAAATTTATTGCGATAGTTTTATTAACGTAGGTACCAGATTACTTACAATTTGTATGAGAAAACATTTTATAAAATTTGACTAACTTTTGCTGCTCAGATTTTTTTCTTCCGATACAATGAAACAATCCTTACATGAAACTGAGTCGATAAGCATAAACAAAATTTTGATCAAAACTACTTATTTTTATGGAGAACTCACGCTTGACCAAAAAAATAACTATGCCAAAATCATTTTCCTATAAAATGAGCAAATGGTTCCAAAGACAGTTTTCCCGTATCTCTTATGGATTCGGATATCCCAATACTGTCCCATTTAAAAAAAACACCCTGTATGTCTGTAGTTATACGGTTAGAAAATAGATATAACATCTTTATTGCACATAGAAAAAGTACAAAAGCGAACTTAATGCTAAAAAGCATTCTCTTTCAGATAACCTTGGGTAATATAAACAGATAAACGGTAAGTGGTCTTGCAGGTATAAAATGCCTAAAAAAGGCATTATTTGGACTTTAACCTGACTACCTCTTTTAATAGGTCGTCCTTTTAGGTTTTAGTAAACAAATAGATTATCTTTATCTTTACCTTTATCGTTATCGTTATCGTTGTCGTTATCGTTATCGTTATCGTTATCGTTATCGTTATCGTTATCGTTATCGTTATCGCTATCTTTATCTTTATCTTTATCTTTATCTTTATCTCTATCTCTATCTCTATCTTTATCTTTATCTCTATCTTTATCTTTATATTTATCTTACTGATCTGAGTGAAATTCTTGGATCATGAGCAATTGTCTTGTATTAATTACAAAATTTCCAAAACCTGTCATTATTACCTTCCTAAAATCGTTTACTCTCTGTAGATCCAGTGATCAAGATCCAATTGGTTCTATTGAGACAGCTTTTTCTCTTTAGATCCATTTCTGATGATTTGGTTCTAACAAGAACTTTTATCATCTGTAGATCCAATGATCAAATTGATTTTGTTCCAGTGAGAATACCTTTTGTCTTTAGATCCAATTTTGATGATTTGGTTCTAAGAAGAACTTTTACTGTCTGTAGACCCAATGATCAAGATCCATTTGGTTCCAGTGGTAATACTTTTTATCCTTTAGATCCAAAATTAATTACTTTGATCTAACAATAATTTGTTCACTCTGATTAAAAACTTCTTGCTTTGCTTCGGGCTGATTCTAGATGAATGGCTTTTTAAAAAATAGGTATATTTTCTGATATAGGGTAATCAATCTATTTACAACAAAGTAATAAATAAAGTCTCTTTGATATGACCTTCGTTTATAGGATGATGTTTTTAGGATTTGTTAAATTCTGACTTCTCATTTACCAGTTATTCTAAAAGTTGTTTGTATTTAAAAATCAGGCCTTATAAAGTCAGTTTCGTAGTTTATTCTCAGTAGATCCAATTTGTGGCGTAGTTTTTTAAAATAGATTTATTGGGAAAAAAGATCTCAATAGAACCAATTGGATCTAGATCACTGGATCTACAGAGAGTAAACGCCTAAAATTGGTACCCATTTATCCATACCATCCAAAAGCCCTCAAAAACTTGACCATACACACAATTAGGTATTCCATCAACAAACTCAAAAGTTCCACTAAGTGGTTCATAGCTGGGGCCTGGCACGTCTCCAGCGAAAGGCCCTCCAATGCTCATCGTCCAGAAATAACGATCACTCCAGAAAACAAATCCTTAGAACCCTGCCCAATACATTTTCAACCTTATGCCGTGGGTGTTAGGTGTAGCAGAAATGCACGAGTTGGCTTGTCAAGATTTGGAATACTAAAATATTTTAAAGAAATACGCTGCATTTTGAAACTATTGTCCATCAAAATAAGAGTGAGGCAACGGTAAATAATTTTGGTAAGAAGGGAAAAGTACAATTTACCATCCGATTGGTTGTTCGGTTGTGAACGCTAATAGGGTATCAATAAAGTTTATATTCAGATCGGTGAAATGAGTAGTATCACTTGAGTTTGGAAGATGTTTTCAGTTTTGAAGCAATTTTAATATTTTGTTTTGTTACTTTTGAGTTTGTTGAAGTGTGGCAATATCTAGACGACCTCTGTGGGGCGGCGGGTGAAAGTCGCCTGCGACGCAGGAGGTTGCGGGTTCGATTCCCGGCTCGGAACAAATATTTGTACGATCTGCAGATAATTGTTCCGGGTATTCTGGTTATTTTTCTATGTATAATAAAAATTATCTATCTATGTAATCTATTATATTAAGTCTATCAGTTATCTAGTTGCCATAACACAAGCTCTGCTTAGCTTGGGGCTAGATAATGTTGTGTGAAATGTCCAGCATTTATTTATTATTTATATATCTATTTTATATATTATATATATATTTTGTGGTATCGAAATTTTGCTCAAACATTATCAATTCCAGTTTTAAAAACTAGTTTAATTTGTCCAATGATCTAAGTCACTGAAATATGAAGTCATTTGAATAGTTCGCCAAGACTTGGTGTCACAAAAGAAAGAACGTAAATTAATGAAAGTGCTGTGTGAATGAGCGTACATAAAAAAACCCGTGCTACACCGACTGGTACGAGATACTATGCAGACTACTACTAGATGCTACGTAAATCACTTGAAGGTTGCTATACATAAACAGTTACCAAGGAGTACGGAACTGCTACGAAGTTTCGCTTAAACTGTGGAGGTTATATTATTTATTAATAAGGCCTTCGCACAACTGCGATTGTATGTTATTTTCTTCAACCACCATAAAAATCAACACCAGCAAGAATGTAGACTGTCAATGGTACGCTTAAAAAATCTATTGGATAGTTTTTGATTCGAAGTTCGCTATCGTGTATAGTGTAAACACGAGTGAAGCTGCAGGCATAAGCAAGTACCTTTCGTTTCGGTACGTCAAATTCCAACCTCGAACCTACAAGAAACAGCCATATTTTAGCCAAGCTGTGAACTTTTCGTTTTCAATTTGGCGGTAAATTACCGTGTAAGTAGAGAGTTCGCGAACTTCCGGATCTCGATGAGAGTTAGGCCATGGTTTCCAAAGAAGAGGTGGCCAGCAACAATGGCCGTAATAAAACCGACACCATAATTTACTTCAGGCATGTCTAAGCTCAAAATTTGCACAGTGAGCTATGGAGAGAGCTATGTTTGAATAAAATACAAAACGATGAGATCCATAGAAGAAACAACATCGACATAGCTCTGAGAATTAGGAAGTTGAAGCTGTAATAGGCAGGCTTGCAGTACCGATAACTCTCTCGAAGGAGACTACGAACTAGATGACGCAGTCTAAGAAGGCCACCGTTTTGATAAACCAGTGTCATTTTTGGTCTCCCTGTAGAGCAGGGATTCCCAAACTTATTTTGTCTACTGCCCACTTTGAGAATAAACTATTTTTTAGCGCCGCCATTCTTTCACCTACTTAAAAACTACTATAACTTCAAATTAAATGCCTTTTTATTTGTTTGTTTGTGTCTACTTTCATTTCGAAACGGAGCGACCGATTGACATCATTTTTATTTTATTTATTAAATAAAACAGGACAATTAGGTAGGTATAAATGAACTACACGGAGCGAAATATCGAAACAAGTTAGTTTGAGCAATCTCTTAATTAATACAAGTTGTAGTCGAGAGTCGAGAGCTCAGTCGGTGTCTAAGATTCCTCCTAGCTAGATTAAATTACAAATCGCCCCCTAAGCCTCTACAAGTCTACACAACGCCCCCATTTTTTTCCTGGGTCTCTTACTGCCTCCCTTCAGGCTTGCAGTGCCCACAAGTGGGCGTTATCGCCCACTTGTGGGAAAGGCTGCTGTAGAGGAAGGCCCTCCACTCGATGGACTAAAGTCATTATAAACGTTGCAGGAAGTCGGTGGATGGAGGCGGCTCAAGGTCGTTTGTCATGGCATTCTAAGGGGGAGGCCTATGTCCAGCAGTGGATTTGTACAGATTCCTACACAGTAGTGATGATAATGACGTCTAGCTATATTACGAACGTCTGATGACGTTCACCGCTTCTTAAAAAATACTGGCCTTGCGAGTATTCTTATAGGGTTCTGGTGAAATATTTAGAAATTACATCCCCAAGCACTGTTCTTGAAATTCTTTGCAAAAGAGAGAGAGAGTTTCAGATCTTTCAAATTCCTTCGAATTTAATAGTGTTTCCTTGCAATTTTTCTATCACCATTTGAGTTTTATTGTTGTTTGTTACTATCATGCTTGCTACAAGGATCCTAGTCCTTCTTAGATATTACAAATGATCTTGGTTATCATTAGAAGAGCATACCTAATGAAACCTAATTTTAACTTCGTAACGAGTAACATAATCAAACAATGGAATAGACTCTCGCTACTGCATAATATAAATAAATGAAGTTGTACTTCCAAAAAACTAATTTAATTAATGTCTGCGGACAGGACAGCCATAATACATTTATACGAGCAGTCGAGATTCCGCATTATGTCCCAGATTATACAGTCCATATAAACCGGCCCGGGCCGAGCCGCAAGTATGTAATACAAGGATTCCAAGTTCTGAAGTATGCCCGAGGTCAAGGATCTACATAATCTGTACTCAAAGTCAAAGTCAAAGTCAAAAAGAACTTTATTCATTGAAATCACAAGGATCATTTTGAATCGTCTTATATAAAATTAAATTACTCCTGTTCCAACGCGACCAAGCCTAGAAGAATCAGGCAACAAACTCGGCTTGGCTTACATAAATGGTCCGTCTTACCACTAGGTGAGAAGCGCCTGTGTGGTGCCTCGGAGCAAGGAGTTGCTGATACATAGTAAATGAGAACTTAAAAACCTTAGGAAGGTAGTCAAAAGTAAATAAACATCAGCAAAAATATGCAAGACAGCACACGCTACGCTTGTTATACTTATAAATAATAATCTAATACAAACATGTAAATAGGTAAGTACAGATATTGCAAATTTCCATTTTAGCAGTCGAGGGGCAGAGCGACATCAGGCCACGCGGCTTTATCATTAATATAGTCATCAAGAGTGTAATACGCTTTTTTAATTAGATTCATCTTTATGTAGGATTTAAATCTTCGAATAGGAAGTTTAAATGCACCTTCTGGAAGTTTATTATAGAACCGTACAGAATTCCCCATAAAAGACCCACTTACTTTCTTTAATCGAAATTTTGGTATATTTAGTTTGTGTTTATTTCTCGTGTTAATACCATGCACGTCACTTTTTATCATAAAACTATCCAAGTGTTTATGTGTATGTAATAATATTTCATAGATATATTGCGATATTACTGTAAGAATATTAATTTCTTTGAAACGCTCTCTCAAGGAGTCACGCGACTTCATTTTATAAATGGCACGTATTGCCCGTTTTTGCAAGACAAAAATAGCTTGGATATCTGCTGCTTTACCCCACAGTATGATACCATATGACATAACACTATGGAAGTAGCTAAAATAAACAAGCCTAGCTGTAGCTTCATCAGTAAGCTGCCTTATTATACGAACTGCATATGCAGCGGAACTAAGTCTACCAGCAAGAGCCACAATTTGTGGTGCCCACTGCAAGCCCGCATCAATATTAAGCCCTAAGAAAATGGTAGACTTGACAAGATCAAGTGTCTCCCCATTTATTTTAATATTAGTTGGATAATGTTTTACATTTGGCAATGTGAATTTGATGCATTTAGTTTTTTTAGCATTAAGCAAAAGATTATTTACTGTGAACCACTCAAGAACACGCGATAGTGAATCATTTACATCATCGTAATTAGATTTAGATCTATCAACTTTGAAAATCAAAGAAGTATCGTCAGCAAACAGAACTATGTCACATATGTCTTTCACAAAAAACGGGAGATCGTTAATGTAAACTAGGAATAAAAATGGGCCTAGTATTGAACCCTGTGGCACCCCCATGACAATAGTCGATCCTGAAGACCTTTCACCACCAACATCAACTTTTTGGACTCTATTGGATAAGTAAGAATTTACAAGATTAATTGCCTGATTTTGTATGCCATAATGTTTTAACTTGGAAATTAAAGTATCATGCCTCACGCAGTCAAAAGCTTTGGACAGGTCGCAGAAAACTCCGATCGCGTCCTGCGAGTTCTCCCATGCTTCAAATATGTGTTCTAAGAGCATGGTACCAGCATCGGCTGTCGAACGACCCTTAGTAAATCCAAATTGATGACTATGAAGAAGTCCGTGGAGGTTGAAGTGTGACAATAACTGAGTAAGAATAAGTTTCTCAAAGATTTTACTTAACGCAGGCAATATAGAAATTGGCCTATAATTACCTGGATCTTTTTCATTACCAGACTTGAACAAAGGAATTAATTTACTATGTTTCATAAGATCAGGAAAGACTCCCTCGTCAACACATCCATTGAAAATATAGGCCATACACGGCGCAATATCAATAATTATAACACCTAACACCTTTGTAGATATTCCCCAAAGGTCTTCAGTATTTTTAATATTAAGTGACTTAAATGTCTTAACAATATCAATGGCATTAACGTATCTGAAACTAAACGCGACCTCACACTTATCAACACTTAATTCCAATAAAGTAGATGCTCCAGAGGCAGTTGATTTTAAAGATTGAGTCACAATATTAGGTATACTAGAGAAAAAACTATCAAAGGCATTTGCGACCTCAATATTATTTGATAATATTGTATTGTTTACGTTTAAATTAATTTGTTTACTACGAGGTTTAGCTTTACCTGTTTCATTATTTATTAATTTCCAAGTTGTCTTAATTTTATTTGTTGATTTTTCTATTTTATTTCTCAAATGCAATGATTTTGCTGCATGACAAACTTTTTTGAAGGTCTTGGAATAGTTCTTTATGTACAAGATAAACGTTGTATCGTGCAACATTGATTCTCTAGCCGCATAGAGTTCATATAATTTATTCCTACTTCTATAAATACCGGTTGTAGCCCAATCAGCTAACCCGACATTAGCTCTAGCTTTACATTTTTTTAACTTAAATATCTCACTATGTTCCTCACATATCAACTTAAACAAACTAGTAAAAAGGTCATTCGGATCATCTACGCACGGTACAAGGGGCATTTTAAGTTCAATACTGCCCTGGAACTTCTTAATGCGACTTTCTGTGATAGGCCGATAAGTGAATTCCTTAGGTTCATCTACAAAATTACAAGTAAATATAGCACTGTGACCATAGTGATCTGAGGTGAAATGTTTAATTACTGATTTATCAATTGGAACACTACTGCAATAAATATTATCTAAACAGGTGGATGTTGTTAGTGTCACCCTTGTAGGTTCTAGGTACTCAAAATTATGGACGTACTAAATTACAAACGACCTTTCTAAGAAACGTACTTAAACTTATTAGATATGTTTATCTAAAGAGATCTCCTGAGAAGACATAAAAGTCAGAGCTTCAGGAGTCTTTGATGAGGTTTGCTGGCCTAGAAAAGAATAAAATATGACCTTTGGCGGAAAGAACCAGTGTGGCGAACGGATACAATACTCCTTGCTTATGATATGTACATGTGAAATGCTTTAAAAAAAATATCAAATCAAAATGATAAATTCACATAAGTATCCCACAAAAACAAAAATCAATAGTTGATTCATTGACTAAGTAATTTCGGCATTATCAGAAGTCAGGGAAACGTGGGCACAAAAATTAAATGTATCATGGGCCTGTAATTTATCCGGTAAATACCTGCCTTGCATGGTTATCGGTGAAATTACGGGCTGTAACGCAACAGGCACCAATTGCTCAACATACCGTAAGCCTGGAACTTGACAAGGTACATTTAGAAGTTGTTACAAATAAGGTCAAGGGAGTGCTGTAGTATTAGTTTCTATACTGTGGTCAAGGTCTCCATAATCCTGAGTCCAAATGGCGGGTCTACTCACTCGGACGCGTATTGCGGCTTTATAATGGCTTAACTTGGAGCCTAAATGGGGTAGAATGTCAATTCTGGGTAAGAATTGAATGAGCAGATTTTGAACGCCTCATTGAAATAGTTTTTACAAAGCAATGGAAAAAACATACCTACATTATGCCAGCCTCAAAGAAAAAAAATATCAGTTTTTTTTTAAATAACGACGCATACATGAGGCCTTAGACAAAGTAACATTCTAATAGCGATGACGCTAGTCCAGCTAGTCTCAGTAGACAACATATATGAGATTGACTATCGATAACAGGAACAGGAGTAATTTAATTTTATATAAGACGATTCAAAATGATCCTTGTGATTTCAATGAATAAAGTTCTTTTTCACTTTGACTTTGACTTTGATATGTCACGTGGTCTCTTGTATTGTATTGTATTACGACTGTAGAAAAATGATACTAACCCTCAGAATAAAGACTAGTCTTTATTCTGAGTACTAACCCAAATAGAATTTATTCGAAGCGAATACCCTTTGTCTTCTTCTTCTTCTTTTAATTATGGCTTCTGCTAGACCAGCTGGTGCCTTTTTGACTTTTCTCAAGTAAAGTTTATACGAAAAAAAAAGTTTGTAAGAAACAAAAAGTAAAACTGTCGCGGCTCATCTATCTACTTCTGCAACGCCTGCGAAACTTACCACAGCAAGCCGCATCCAAATAGAACCAAGAAACACATCGCGAAATCTCCAGGATACATAACCTAAAAAATAAGACACTTTTGCAACTCGCCAAAAAAGGCGAAAAGGAATTTAGAATTTTTATTTTAATTAAACGAAACCAAGTAATATACCAAAATATCGGGTTTTATTCGCAAAATAGAACTCACGGTGTCCTGCGCGGACATAAGTTTTTTTGGCGACCGTGACAGGACTTGTAAAATCACGACACGAGTCCACCGGCCATACAAGACATTTTGGAAGAATTTATCTAATGAAGATCCTACTCACTAAAGAAGAAAGAAGTTGAAGAGGATAGTAACAATACCCTACCTATTGAGCTGCCTCAGGTTCCGGCAGCAAAGCAAGTCAGACTTTGCCACGACCACGATTCTTCAAAAAGATAAGTGCCCTTCATTTGTCATACACGTCCTATCCACAAATATTTTTACTCATCCAAGTTCTTTCGTTGCCTCCACAGTGGTGTAAAACACTATGTACCTACAGAATGTGTTATTGAAATCATAAATACTCAGTCGATAATTTCGACATTTATCCACTAAATATTCATATCCACTCAGTATACATCGACTCAATATTCACTCAATTTATTTGCAAATAATGCACATTCTCTAGTCACGTACGACCTACATTTGTATTAAAAATTCGGTAATTTTATTATAATCATATAACCAATTTGATTCCGTAGGTAAGTTCCTATTTATAGAACAACCTAATCAAGAACAGATATTGCAAATAATTTGTTTCATATCCAGTCAAGCAAATCTGTGTTTTCAGCCAAACAAACAAGATAATCTTTACATTCATTCATTAATCTTTACTCCTCAGTTTTACCTAAGTATTTGGTTAATCATTCCAGACCTAACCGGGGCATCCCAGTCACTGGAACTGCATTTCCACCTACGTACCACCACTTCGTGCAATCAGCTGATCGGAGGTTCCTCGATTGGGTTCCCACGGTGTCGTCAAATTGATGAGAGTAATGTATTCACCTAACTATAGCTAAGTAAGAAAGATGGTTATAATATAATTTAAACAAAAAATCAATAAGTATGTATTACAGTTCCTACTTAAATAGGAATTTGCTTGCACTGTGACTGAAATCAAACGCAGACACACTTGCCTAATTAATTATTCTTAAATTCAATCTATTAAATTAAATGCGATAATATTAATGCTACATTACACTTACTACTATTAATTACAAAAGTTAGTTTGATTAAGTTGCGGCACATAATTTAACTGTTCTATTATGTTACATGTTAAAGATTTATAATTTAGTAAATCTTTAATAATAATTAATGTATTAATTCAATTAGTCAATTGGTAATAATTTAATTCGTTATAATAACTCATTAAAATAATATTATTGAAATTATTACAAAATATAATATTTACTTACACATACCTATACTTACCAAAGGCCAGTAGGTACTTACTAAAGTAACCTACCAACTTGCTATCTTTAATCAATCTCATCCTCATAAAAGTTCCTACAAATAAATACGTACTCACTACTTCAATCTAAAGACATGGCTAATGATTCAGAAAAATCCAATGTTGTGCTAAGAGAATTAATCGTTAAACGCAGCTCAATTAAGGGCCAAATCACAAGATTTAAAAATTATTTATCAGCATTGGGAGAAGAAGAATTAACCAGCATTGAATTGGCCGAATTGTCTCTGAAATTAAACCGGTTTGAAGGCCTGTCTACAAAATATGACGGTCTTCAAAGTGAGATTGAGGTTTTGAACTCTCAAAATTTGGATAATGAGATGAATGAGAGAGAGGGCATAGAGGATGACATTATTTTCTGTATAGCGTCTGCAAGAAGGCTAATCGATAATACAAATATTGAAATTCAAACGCGTCGTAAGTCCGTAGCACCTGAAGCTTTATGCCATCACAATCAAGGCTTCGGTTTCAAGCTGCCGCAAATTCAGATTTCCAAGTTTGACGGTGCATATTTCCGCTGGCTTGAATTTCGTGATACTTTTCAATCATTAATACATGTAAATGATCGAATCTCCAATATCCATAAATTTCACTATCTTATTTCATATCTGGAAGGGGACGCGGCACGAATAATATCGAATTTAGAAGTGTCATCATCAAACTACAGTACGGCTTGGGCACTGCTTTGTGAACGTTATGATAATAAAAGGTTACTAATAAATTATCACATCTCTGCATTACTCAACGTACAACAAATTACTCGAGAGTCAGAACGGTCATTGCGGTTTCTAGTTGACCATGTAACCAAAAACCTGCGTGCGTTAGCTAGTTTGGGACAACCTACTGACAAGTGGGATATCCTACTAATCTTTATGCTATCTTCTAAGCTAGACAGCCATAGCCTAAGGAAGTGGGAAGAACAGCGTAACTCGTTCGATGATGTCCCTACACTGGATCAATTTAACAAGTTCCTAACAGACCGAGCTGATGTTTTAGAGTCGTTGACTCGCAGCAAATATGACAATCCTAGCAGAATGCAACCACCCACGTCTCGCCCTAGCCAGGGTCCTCATGCGCAACAATCAAACACTTACAATAGACAACATTTTAATAATAATCCATACTTGAATTATAACAACAAACATGAACGAACATCTTACGTTAAAACATTTGCAAGCACAAATCAACACACGCAAAGAAAGTTTGCATGTGTCATCTGCAATGATACTCATAAGGTGTATCAGTGTCCTACTTTTCGAAACAAAAATCATAATGAAAAATTGGCTGAAGTTAGAAAACATAATTTATGCGAAAATTGCCTAAGACAAGGGCACGACCTATCTGAGTGTCGTCTAGGGCCTTGTATGGTATGCAATAAAAATCACAATACAATTTTACATCAGGATGCTGGTTCACACGCGGCTACCTCCGCTAAATCTGTAGTTACGTTCTCCAAGCAATGTCCTAGTGAAGTAATCTTATCCACAGCAATTATCGAGGTATCGAACCCGTTGACCTCCAAGACGGAGAAAGTGCGTGCACTCTTGGACTGCGGAAGTCAATCTTCTTTTATCACCAAGTCCCTGAAACAGAAATTACAATTAGATAAACACACAATAGATGCAATAAATATTATTGGAATAGGTAACAATTCATGCAACAAAGTTGTTGAAAGATGTAACATACGGCTTAAGTCAATAAATAATCAATACAACACCACTATCTCTTGCTTGGTGATGGATGAGTTGACAGGTGACCTGCCGAAGGCTCCTATAAACCTCCAACATATTAAATTGCCAAGCAATATCAAACTGGCAGATCCTAGCTTTGACTTGCCTGCAAAGATCGACGTACTACTCGGGGCAGACATCTTTTGGGACGTCTTAAGATCAGAACAACATTCACTAGGACCTAAGAACCTAAAATTAATCAATTCTGAATTCGGCTGGCTAGTAGCCGGACCTTATCATGCCGGTTCATCTAAATACATTCATTGTAATCATTCAGCCAACCATGCGTTCAATCATCCACTCATCCACTCAAACAACGATTCATACGATCCACAAACAAACATCGAAAATATACTAACTAAGTTCTGGGAAGTCGAAGAGCTCCCACAAAGGTCAATTTTAAACAAAGATGATATAATATGCGAAGATCATTTTAAAACGAATACGACACGATTAAGCACAGGTAGATTCTGCGTTAGACTACCCTTAAGCGATAATGCTAATTGTTTAGGAGAGTCATATAATATGGCCAAGAAGCGCCTTCTCAATCTAGAAAAGCGATTTAGAAGAAATTCTAATTTAAAATCACACTATTCAGAGTTCATTCGTGAATATGCCGAATTAGGCCACTTATCCGAATCCACTAATGCGATGCCGACTCCAGGTTATTTCCTGTGTCATCATGCTGTTTTCCGAGAGGGCAGCGAATCCACTAAAATAAGGGTGGTGTTTGACGGCTCAGCCCCATCTTCTTCTGGGTATTCACTCAACGATATTCTCAGGGTAGGCCCCAACGTTCAGGAATCTCTCTTTTCCATATTGATTAGGGCAAGGCAGTACAAATACTTACTAATTGGCGATATCGAAAAAATGTATCGTCAAGTAGAAGTACACCCTGATGACAGAAACCTGCAACTAATCTTGTGGAGAGATGACGAATCGAAGCCTATAAGGACCCTACGCTTAAATGTTCTCACTTATGGCACCGCAAGTGCAGCTCATTTGAGTACAAGGTGTCTGTGGCAGGTTGGAGAAGAATGTGAAGATACAAAAATCAAATCTATCATACAAAATGACTTCTATGTAGATGACATGATAACAGGCTCAAACAATGAACAAGAACTACGTAACATACAAAAGTCTGTTTCAGAAGCATTAAATTCAGCTTGCTTTCCCTTGCGAAAATATAAAAGCAACTTACCCAATCTCCTAGAGAACATCGAACAAAATCAAAACGATAAATTAATATTAAGCGAATCGTCAAGCACCCTCGGGCTAGGATGGAACCCATCTAAGGATTTCATACACTTTCCCATTAAGACCATATCCACTGAAAATTCTAACATTACAAAGCGGTCTATAATGTCAAACTCGTTCAAAATCTTTGATCCTTTGGGACTACTAAGTCCATGTATAATTCAACCTAAAATGATCCTACAAAAACTATGGCTCCTCAAAATTGATTGGGACGAGCCCGTTCCCCAAGACGTTAAAAAATCTTGGGAAGAATTTTCTAACAACGCACATCATCTATCTGATTTACAAATACCCAGAACGGTTATTTGCGATCAGCCGTCAGTCATAGAGCTTCACTCGTTTAGCGATGCATCCCAGCAGGCCTATGGTGCATGCATCTATGTAAAATCAATCAACGTCGATAATGACGTCACTGTTAAACTATTATGTGCAAAATCGAAGGTCTCACCTCTCAAGCCCATGACGATTCCTCGCTTGGAGCTCTGCGCCGCTCTCCTTGCTGCCAGGCTGACCAAAAGTGTAATAGACGCCATAAAATACAAACCTGCCCGCGTTATCCATTGGTGTGACTCCAGTGTGGTCCTCGCATGGATACGTAGCGTGCCTAGGAATTTGAAGACTTTTGTAGCCAACCGCATAGGAGAGATCGTGGAGACAACACACTCGTCATCATGGAGATACGTACCCACTGCAGAAAATCCAGCCGATTTAATTTCAAGAGGTATTAACGTCAGTCAGCTGCCAGAGTCAAACCTTTGGTGGCACGGCCCAGCTTTCCTTGGTAAAGATGAAAGTGATTGGCCAATCCTTAAGCTAAATAAAAATCAAAATGACTTACCAGAATTAAAATCCATCCAATCGAATCCAACCGTGCTCGCAGAACCTGTAATCAGATTTGAAAATTATTCACGTTTTTCTAAATTACAAAGATCATTTGCGTACATTAAGAGATTCATCTTTAATTTGAATAACCCACTCGAAAGGCGATCTGGTAGTTTAACCACTAACGAATTAAAGGACTCTTTTCATCACCTGTGTTCTGTGGCACAATCGCAGTGCTTTCCTATAGAGTACAAAATGTTAAAGCAAAACTTACCATTGAACAGCAAATCCAAGATTTTGGCACTATCCCCATTTCTTGATAAAAATGACTTAATTAGAGTGGGAGGCAGAATTGATGCTTCCAACTATCCATATGAGAAGAAGCATCCCATCGTTCTTGACTCATCCCACCCCTTTACGAGGATGTTCTTTGAATGCGAACATCTTCGTCAAATGCATGCAGGACCGCAGCTCCTATTAGCCACTGTAAGGGAAACCATTTGGCCCATTAACGGGCGACGCCTAGCTCGCAACACGGTACACAATTGCGTAAAGTGTAGACGTTTCCAAGGTAAAACTCTCAGCCCTAAAATGGGAAATTTACCAGCCCATCGCATAATGCCTGACTTTCCCTTCTTGTCTGTTGGTCTGGATTTTGCCGGTCCGTTCTTTATTATTAATCGTAAAGGTCGTGGCTCTCAAGTTATAAAATGCTACCTGTGTTTGTTTGTTTGCATGCGATACAAATGCGTCCACTTAGAAGCAGTAAGCGGTCTGTCAAAGGAAGAGTTTATAATGACACTTCGAAGATTCATTTCACGTCGCGGCAAGCCAGTTGAAATATTTTCCGATAACGGTCGAAACTTTGTCGCGGCAGCGAGGGAATTAGGAACATTTTTAAAAACAAATAACCACTATCTTTCTGACTTCCCTGTTAAGGAAGGAATTAAATTCTCCTTCATTCCTGCGTACTCTCCTCATTTTGGCGGAATTTGGGAATCTGGAATCAAATCCGCTAAGCACCATATCAAAAGAGTCATAGGCAATAGTCACCTAACGTTTGAGGAGCTACAAACTTTATTTACACAAGTGGAGGCAATACTGAACAGCCGTCCCTTATGTCCCATGTCATCCAATCCTGATGATTTTCTCTCCCTCTCCCCAGGGCACTTTCTTATAGGAAGACCACTGCCAACGTTCCCGTCACCTGGCCTGGAAGACATACATCTAAACAAACTACAACGTTACCAGCGATTGGAACAAATCCGACAACACTTTTGGCTCCGATGGCAGAAGGAATACATATCCGAACTTCAACAACGCCAGAAATGGACGAAAGAAACTGCAAGCCTAAATGTAGGCGACCTTGTCCTTATAAAGGAAGATAATGTGGCACCGTTGTGTTGGAATCTTGGAAGAGTAACCAAATTATACCCAGGCTCCGATCAAATAACACGAGTGGCGGACCTCATTACTGCCAAAGGCTGCACACGGCGCTCGCTAGTGCGACTAAGTCCACTTCCTAAGGCAGGCGACTTCAAATATTGAAAGGAGAGTCCTTTCAACGGGGCGGAATATGTCGCGGCTCATCTATCTACTTCTGCAACGCCTGCGAAACTTACCACAGCAAGCCGCATCCAAATAGAACCAAGAAACACATCGCGAAATCTCCAGGATACATAACCTAAAAAATAAGACACTTTTGCAACTCGCCAAAAAAGGCGAAAAGGAATTTAGAATTTTTATTTTAATTAAACGAAACCAAGTAATATACCAAAATATCGGGTTTTATTCGCAAAATAGAACTCACGGTGTCCTGCGCGGACAAAAACAAAATTAAAAATAATAAACCTTTACAAACTTGGTACTAGGTACTTATTGGTAGTACTTGGTAAAAAGTAGATATAGGAAGAGCCAAAACTACAGTTAAATGGTGCGAATTGGGATCACAGTGGACTAATAGAGGTTGATGATGATGTTGATTAGTTAAGGCCACAGCACACCGGATGCGTATGCAGCATGTAACGTAGACATGCGCGTTTCTACGTATGTACACGCTTGCGTGCACGTCACGCAAGCGGTGTGCCATGTCTCATACAGTTCCATACATTACAACGTAATGGTACGTGCACGTCTACGTCTACACGTACGCAGCCGGTGCGCTGTGTCCTTTAAGGCGCAGACCCACCGCGGCGCATGCTGTGCACGAGCACGCGGCGCATTTTAGCTGCGTGGATTTATTTGTTCGACAACGTGGGTCTACGTTTCCACTGCAGTACACACTATACACGAATTCTAACCCACGACTATGTACAGCGCTAGCGATGAAATACGCTTTGCGAAAGTAGCCGTGTACCGCATGCACAGCGTGCGTGACGTTTAACAGCGTTGAGCTATGTAAGCGCCTATTCAAGCAAGCCGCATACGCATGTATTAATGACGTCAATTGATGCGTAGCGTCTCCGAGGGTTGCAGTGGAAACGATCACATACATTTTCTTGCAAAGCGAAGCTTAACACACGTGCTTAGCCTCTCCGTGCGCCGCAGTGGGCCTGCGCCTTTAATGTTGAGAGACAATACGTATATCAACATTTAGGTTTGGCAAACATTCCGCTCAAAATTGCAATTTCACAAAATTATAGGTCTCAATGACCAAATGGGGTGAATTCCAAAACCTCTTAGTTACGGGTAGGAACTGGTTATCCTGGCAGCTTTCCAACGAATCTCTCAATACTTGCTAACGGCGCGTCTTACTTACCGATATTAGTTCGCTCTTATCAATAAAAGCATCATTTTTGACTAAAAGACCTGTTTTTATTGAATTCCAGGCTACGCATGAAGTAAACCAGAAATTTTCATGAAAAAAAAATGCCACGTGCCTTTCGAAAAAGGACCTTACTATTATTTGAAGGATATTACCATTATTATTTTCTATAATGTTATATTGAGTTTTTGATAAGAGTCGGCCCTTGGAATTAGAATACAGTAACTAAGCATTTCAATCAAAAAACTAAATTAATGCAGTCGAATTGTTCATAGTATTTTACCGACATAAGTTAACAAATAATTAAAATCGTGAATACCTAGGGGATTTTTAGGGTTCCGTTCCTTTAAAAAAAAGAAACCCTAATAGGATCACTTTTACGTCCGACTGTCTGTATACCGTCAAAAAAAACCCCCTATTCACACCGGATGGGTATGCGTAACGTAGACACGCGCGTCACTTTGTATGTATACGCTTGCGTGCACGTCACGCAAGCGTGTGCCATGTCTCATAGAGTTCCATACATTAAAATATCATAGTACGACGACGTCCACAAAGACGTCTACGCAGCTAACAAGTTTCAGCATGTGCATTGTGCAATGCTGAAACTTGTTTGCTGCAGCGATCTGGGACGCACAGGGGGAATCAAATCTCTAGTTTTGTTTCCATTATTTAGCTTTTTTATTTTTTTTTAGATTTGCTTAGTTGCTTTTTAGTTTAGTTTTTTGTATACTTACTACCTTTTTCCCTTTTGTCAAACCTGTTATTTTGTAGCAAATAAATATTTTATCTTAATCTTTTTTATCTTTTCCAAATTATCTTAATTTTTTTTTCAGAAACAGCTGAAGGTAACTTGAAATTTATATCAAATAAAAAGGTCATTGTGCTTATAGTGTCATAAAAAAATCAAGCTTGCAACTCAATGCATTCAAAATATATAATTATTATGGCAATGAATGTAACTTTTATATGGAAATCGCGAAAGTCAAAAACCTCTAGGGTCCTTCCAGTAACATCAAAATTCAGAAATTTGGAATGGTAGGTGATTTTCTGAATTTAATAATTCTAATCCTAATTCTATTTTATACGAATAAAGGAAAAACTATACATTCAAATAAATAAATGCTGGACATTTCACACAACATTATCTAGCCCCAAGCTAAGCAGGGCTTGTGTTATGGGTACTAGATAACTGATATACTTAAAACAATACTATGTAACGTATTGTTTTAAGTATATCAGTTATCTAGTAGATAGATAGAGAGTTAGATAGATATTTTTTTATTATACATAGGAAATACTCAGAACGCCCTGAATAAATACCTGCAGATCGTACAAATATTTGTTCCGAGACCGGAATCGAACCCGCAACCTCCTGCGCTGCAGGCGAATCTTCGCCCGCCGCGCCACAGAGGTCGTCAAATGTATAGTAAACCCCTAAAAAGGAAAGGTGAAGTTTGTCGGATCGGAACCCTCACGGCACAAGTCTCACTCGCAATTGTCCATTTGATTTTGACTAAAGGATAAAGGATTTAAAAACCTTTATAAAGCAAATAATACTTACTTTGTTTGGATTAAATATTCACTGTTTTGCTTTTTAAGCCAGCTTACTGTAGATTTAAAAAAGAACCTTAAAAGCTTTTAAGAATGTCTGACAAATTAACTGAGCCATGTTTCATGAAATCAGAGGCCCAATTCTTCTTTAAAAAAACTTTCAAAATGAAGTCCGGATCATGGTTCGATCTAGTATCGATGTCACAATGTCACAAATAATATTCTTCCCAAAAAGTGACCGATTTTTTTATTTGTAAATACAATGACATGTAGACGCGTCTCTCTTCACTCTTTCCTATGATATATTAAATTACTATCTTACTGTAGTCTACAGTAGCCGTGAAATAGAAAGTAGATTAAATTGTTATAATGAGGGAGCAGAATAAAAATTTTCAGTCAATTCATAATTATACAGTATCGATTCGGTCAACCAAAAAAAAAAATAAAAAAAAAAAAAATGAGTGGATTTAAAATAATAACGAAAATTTGGCCTTCTGTTGTTTTCAAAATAGCATATAATATATGAACATGAACGAACCTCTGTGAGGTGCACTGACGCCTTTACTCCTCACTGGCCGATTTCTTCCTCTTATTTTTTCTTTCCTTATACTTCTTCATTAGTCACTAGACCCTATTCTGGGCCACCATTTCTTAAGCTAACACTGACTTAACGCCAGCGGTAACCAAGAAAGAAGTAGTAGTGCTGGCTGCTCTGATTTAAAGCGATAACACAATATTACATCTTGAGGTATGGTGCACCACAAAAGACACTGTATGTGACCATACAGATACCATGATAGAGCTAAAGACATTTTATTAGAAATTCCACTACCAAAATTAAAGAGACTCCTAAAATCAACAAAAGTGAAGATAATATGAAAATACTATAATCATCATCATCAGTCTGTAGACGTCCACAGCTGGGCATAGGCCTTCCCTTTAAAATGCCATGACGAATGGTCTGTGTTGCCTCCATCTACCGACTTTCTGCGTCGTTTACAATGTCTTTAGTCCATCCAGTGGAGGGCGTTCCTCAAACGCGTCGTCCGGTTTGTGTTCGCCACTCAAGAACTTTTATTCCCCAACGGTTGTCAGTTCTGCGAGCTATATGACCTGCCCATTGCTACTTCAACTTGCTAGTTCTGCGAGCTTTGGTGGTGATCTTGGTTCTGCTATGGATTTAAAGAATAAGAATACGGAGAATAAGAATAATATTCAATAATTTAGCACGACGAATACTGCAGTTCACATTCAGATTCATAGAATAAAATATACTTACTCACGGGTTACGAGTTATACTCTCAACTATTCATTGTATTGGTTTACGAAGAAAGTCTGATTCCGATTTTTATTGCGAATTTCAACACATCCAATGAATATCTTAGCAGGTTACCTTCGCAATTGTCATGCAATAGTGAGCTTTATTGCGAAGACGATAGAGTTGAGGACAATGTCGATTATCTGCCAAGTCGTTAGAGTAACGTTTATTCGATATTGAGCAAAAAGTCAAGGGTTGGAGTAATGATAGTACTTGAGATTTTTCTAGGAACAGAGGCCTTACCATGAGCTCTTATAGCGATTCATTTCAAAAACTATTCAGTACAAAATATCGGTTTGTTGTTGACATCCGTCATTTGACTAACTTTAATCACAGAAGTCTATACCTTCTGCTACTGTGCCTTTAAATATAGCTGCGGACATCACGGAACCGATATTTTGTACTGAATAGTTTTTGAACGGAGGGCCTAGTGTGAGCATCGCGTTTACGCGGTTGTCACGTAAACGCGAAACTCACACTAGGCTTACTGAACCGCTATAAGTGCTCTTGGTAAGGCTTTAGGGGTGCGATTTTGAATGTCATGTAGTGACTAAACGTCAGTAAAATTGATGTTAATCCCCGATTTCCAAATTTCTGCATCTAACTCATTAATGACTTAATTTCTTCAATAGAAATGCCTCCTCCAGTACATCTGCTGAAAAACGATAATTTGCGACCTCTTCGATGATATTTAGTCACTCAGTGACATTCAAAAATTGCACCCCTGGAGCCGTAGACAAAGTAACATTCTAATAGCGATGTCGCCAGTAGAAAAGTCCAAAATGTATGGGATTGACGTTAGCTTTCGATATGTCACGTGGTCTTTTGTATTGAATTACGACTGTAGAAATGGAATCGCTTCGAAGCAAATGCCACTTGGCTAGGCCCTCTGGTCTGTAAACGCTAAGTGTTTTTTAGTTCAATGTCTTTCAGTCAGGTTTTAGTGACATTACAATCATTTGATAACTGGTACGCTCCTCGCTCTCTCTAATTAAAACTATTTATCTTAAAGTTCCATTCAAAAGATACTGTTTTCAACTACTTAGGTTACCCAATCTAAAAAGGGCGATGTAGAAACTGAAAATATTCAATAATTTCTCAGGTCGTTTAAACTACAAAACCCCTACCGCGGTAAGTCGACCACAATGGGATATTTTTTTATGTTTATTATAAAAGCTCGACTTCGTGACTGCAATGTAGATTGTAGAGTGTGGTTAAATGGTACCTAGGAACAGCTAGGTCACTGGATACAACTGAAGAATGAGAATACAAAGGTACAATACCAAAACATTGTTGTAAGTATCTATTTTGTATTATTCTGAACTATGGACAGTGTTAATATGTTTTATAAGTGTAAAGTATAAAATAAAATAAATGAAATTGAAATTTCTATGGTTTCGGAGCGATCAGTGACATTTTTAAGTCATAGCATGTCCTTGATTATGCCTGGGACACAAGTTTTTTTTTTGCTTTCAGTTTTAATAGAAATATAACTATTTCACTAGTTTTTAATGCATGTTAATGATCGTTTTGTCTATATTTTTTCTTGAGGTCTTTCTTTAAACTTGTCTTGCTCAGTAAGTGTCAATGTCTGATAGGTTGATGCAGTTTTCTACTTAGATTTTTCAAAGTGCAATGGACTAGCTGTACTGGGTGGTATCGCAGCACGTGGTGAAGCGGCTAAAGCGCGGTATTGGACCGTTATCAGTTTCACCCATTCGATGATATGAAATTGAATCAGAATTGCTTTTCACCTTTTTATCTGAAAGAAACGTTTTTTGATATCGAAGAGTTTCATAATCATCATCATCATCAGCTGTAGACGTCCACTGCTGCATGAGACCTCCTCCATTAAATGCCATGACGAACGGTTATGAGCCGCCTCCTCCACCTAACTTCTCGAATTACTACAACCAATAACAGTATGCTTTAAGTTTTTAAAATAAACCAATAATAGTCATGTAATTTTTGCCTCGTCCTAGTGGCACGAACCGGATAAACGTGCGTTATCCGGAAACCGGATAACGCAGTGTGGACTTCGACTGACTGATGATGATGATTATGATGGCTCCTTTTAACAACGTACAGAACGCACGATAGATCGTCGCCGCTTGGCGTTAGTTAGCCGTTTGGCGTAGCAATGCTCTAAGATATTATTTTTTAATTCGATTGCAATGCCAAAGTGTCTGTATTGTGGTTTTTGGTTAGAAACCTTAATCCGGCTTTTTATCCGGCATTTGAACCAGTCCGGATTACTTACCGGATTACGTTCCGCGATATTAAAACATCACTGCTAAATAACGGAACGATTATCATGAAAGCTTTTTAACGTTTTTGCTGTGGTTTAAGGGATAAGAAAACAAGAAAAGATAATATTTCGAAATTTTACAGCTTAAGCGCTTTTTACAAGGTACGTTTTCTGGTTTCACCAAAATGGTAATAACTATATCTGAAGATATCTAATTATGATAGCTGCTATCATCATATAATCAGATAACTTCAACTCATGTCGGGCGGGCCTCTTTAAAAAGGTAAAAACATAGTTTTAAGGCATCACGTATACGGCATTAGGACGACCAGAAGGCTAATTACGAGTTTTGCATTGCAACTATCGTTTTCCGAAGCTTAAGCGCATACCGTGACTTACTTATCATTTTGTGCCACAAATTCGATAAGAAAAAGCACAGATTAAGTTACTACGTCACGGTGAATGCTCGTGGTTCGGAAAACGATAGTTGTAATCCAAAACTTGGATTAAGCAACTATACTGATACACAGATTGTACCTTCCGTTCCATCAGCGGAAATGCACATGCGCAGGGCGAGGTATCCAGTGGCATTATAGCTGGTTAACTACCAATATGCCGTACTAATGTATCGATTTTACAAGAACTTATGATAAAAGAAAGATTGTAAATTTAAAAAACGTCTAATTACCACTGTTAGTAGTTTAGTACGGCAATCGGTCTGGAGAGTGATACCGTGAGTGTAGTGTGCATGCAGTCTTATCCCGATGACGTAGGCAGTGACGTAGATGAACGTGTTCCCGACGCGCGCGCAACGAACCTACCGCCACCGCCGCGCGCCGCGCCGGGGCGTTGCCCTTATCGCGGCGAGCGGAACTCGCGGCTGCACGCAGTATTCGCCGGAATTGCCGGTCTACCGTCGAACGCGGGCGGTGCTCATCATGAAGAAGACAAGTATTTACGATTATTCGTACACACTTGTCAGAGTGGAGTAGAGTGGAGAAGAAGAAAAGAGCTGGTAAACTACAACAGAGGCCTTAGGACAAAGTAACATTCTAATAGCGATGACGCCAGTAGAAAAGTCCAAAACGTATGGGATTGACGTTAGCTATCGATATGTCACGTGGTCTATTGTATTGTATTACGACTGTAGAAATGGAATCGCTTCGAAGCGAATGCCGTTTGGCTAGGCCCTCTGATACAGCTAAAAAAACAATGATTTAGTGGTGTTTAGGACATCGACAAAAACTCTGGCACAGTTTTTGTCTAAAAAATATAGTCATTTCATTCATTCTTCTTGGGCTGGCGTGGTTAAGGTGAGGACTGATCTCAAAAGTAGTATTTTGAACGCCCAGTGCGACGTGATGAGATGAAATAATGAGAAGCAAAAAATAGTGTAGGTAACAATATAATAATAATAGTTGTAACCGAACAGAATTCTGTATTTTGTGTCGGGGTTCTAGTAGGACAAATCGGTGCCAATTGTACCATCAATGATACTACTCAATTATACATCTGATCCATAGGCAAAGTCTTGGCTTTGCAAATAAAAATCGCACAAAATAATCAAGGTGAAAAAGCTTTGGCATTCAAATGCTCTTAGTTTTGAACGGCAACAACACATTTTTTTGACCAATTCATTAGCTAGACTTGTATTTTAAAGTTCTTACCGTATATTTTTTAAATATGTTTATTTATTTATTTATTAATTTATTGCGAAACTGGGTACAAATATAGATGTCAAATTAGATTAAATCCGCCATAATCCGCTTCACAGCATGCAATAATTGATACACAATAGAATTAAAATAATCAAAACAAAACAAAAACAAGTGAATAAAATAATAGTTAGTTCAGAGGTACTTACTCAATCAACTAGCACAGTCAATAATTATACACCCTCATAACAATAATGCGACACAATATTAAATGTCATTGAATTAATAATATTAAATGGTCATGTCATATAATTATGTTCTAACTTGTCGTTCAAATAGTCCTCAACACTATAAAACACTTTTCCAAGAAGCAACCTTTTCACTTTAGATTTAAAGATATTATATGAGGCGGTCTCAAGTATAGACCTCGGCAGGTGATTGTAAATTTTTGGCGCCATACAATATATACTTTTGTTTAATAAAGCAGTTTTATGAATAGGGCAGCGAAGCTTAAGGTTTTGACGCTGGCTACTAAAATTATCAAATAAATGTAGGTTGCTCCTTACAAACTGGACCACTTCAAATATATAAATACAGGGTAGGGTTAAGATTCTTAAATTACTAAAATGTGGTTTGCAGCTGTCAGTCTGATTAAGCTTGCAGATAGCCCTAACGCATTTCTTCTGTGCCTTAAATACCACTTCTTTATCAGTAGAGTTCCCCCAGAACAAGACACCATACCTCAGAAGGGATGCTACATATCCGTGATATGCCATTAAAATTGTAGATGTACTTGCGGTCTTCGATAGCATGTATAACGCATAGGAAAATGTATTAATCCTAGAACAAAGATCCTCTATATGTGATTTCCAGTTTAAAGTTGAGTCAATATTTAAACCTAAGAACTTAGTAATGTCAATTTCATCAATTCTGTGGCCGGAGTAGTTAATGTCAATATTAGATATTTTAATTGCTCTATTTCTAAAAATCATTAAATTCGTTTTTTTCAAATTAGTTTTTAAATTATTAGATGTTAGCCACTCTATTATTTTAGACAGTGTATCATTAATATCAAGCTGTAGGGACGATTTGTCAGTACCTGTAAATAGGATGGTGCTATCATCTGCAAATAAAGTCACATGGTGATTCGTTATTTTAGGAAGATCGTTTATGTACGCAATAAATAATAACGGCCCAAGCACGCTGCCTTGTGGCACGCCAAATTTAACTGTCCTAAACTTTGAAAGGAATTTTACCTGTTTTTTAAGTATAGGACATATTTTTGTGATTTCTGTTGCCTGCTTTCTATTACTGAGATAGGATTCTACTAATTATAATACATTTCCCCGAACTCCGTAAGCATCTAGTTTATTTAGGAGTATTTGGTGATCAACGAAATCAAATGCCTTTGTCAGGTCCATATATAAGGCATATGCAGGAATGTTTTGGTCTAAACTGATCATGACAGTTTTGAGAAAATTATAAACAGCTTGATTAATTGTCTTGTTTTTCCTGAACCCCACTTGTTCTTCGGCAAATATATTGTATTTCTCAAAGAACGAATAAATACTATCATAAATCACCTTTTCAAAAATCTTGGACACTACTGGAATAAGTGCGATGGGGCGGTAACAAGACATGTCAAACTTATCATTTTTTAAAAAAATAGGTTTAATAATATTTATCTTAAGTTTTTCAGGAAACACACCATTTATTATGCATAAATTAAGAATATGACTTATTGGTGTAGATATTATATGCGATACCAACTTCAAAACTTTTGAGGATATTTCATCATACCCCGTGCTATTTGTATTTTTCAGATTTATAATTATTTTATTAATGTCTCTAGGAATAGTAGGGGCCATAAATAGAGTAGCACATTCTCTATTTACATGATTTAGCTTAGAAAAAGGATCCACCTTTGTAATCTGGTCTATAAAAAAATTATTGAATGAGTTAGCTATATCTAAAGGATTACTGATAGTGTTACCGTTAATATTGATTTGCTGAATTTCATCCTTAACGACATTATTTTTCACTCTGTTGATAACATTCCAAGCGGCCTTACATTTGTTATCCGCTGTACTGATGTAATGATCATTTCGAGCTTTCTGTGTCATTTTAATTATGCGATTCAATCTGGATGATAGAACCGTGAAATTGTGTCTATTAATTTCTGTTCGGTTTTTCCGATATTTCCATAATAACTGACGCTTACGTTTACAACAGTTTTTAATGCCATTTGTTATCCATTTTGGCTTTCTTTGAGTGAAGATCTTAAGTTGTACAACTGGGAAACACAAATAATAAAATAATACAAACAATTCATAAAATATGTCAAAAGCAGAATTAGGATTATCACAGGCAAAAACTTCACCAAACTTAAGTGAATTCATGCAGTCAATAAATTTTTCAATGTTCTCTTGACTATAGTCACGTCTTTCAATGTGCCAGTATTTATTTATTTATTTATTGAGAGAAACCAACAGCGATACAAAATGTATAAACAGAAACTTAGAGATATAAACATAGGGTCAATAACAGGTTTCTACATTTGAACAGATGAAAAAAGAAATGGTGGGAACAAACAATAGCTGTCTGCAATCTAGTAAGGTACTTAAGTACATTAGAAAGCTAATCATGCCTATGTGTAGGTCATAGAAAACTATTTATTAACTTGTGAAACTTGTTACTTATTAACTAAAATGCCATATTAAACAAAGACCATCAAAAAAAAAAAAATAACCAGTGGGTAATTCAAAAATACCCACCACCATGCCTTATTATTGTAGTTGATTACATGCTTTCATAATCCTACCTCTAAAGGTAGGTCTATTTAATAGAGAAGCTTTGCTTCACTGGACATTCCAAGAGTTGTGCTGTGTGGTCAGACAGGGCAAACTCATAAACTATGCCTCTACTTCCTCGGATGTTGTGTAAAGCATTATCTATACACCTCCTGCTTTTTAGCCGTGTTGGCTCATTAATAGCTAATTTAAGATTAAATGACTTCACTATTTGAACAAATTCACTGGTTTCTCTTGATTGATCTAAGGTGTTTATGTTAAAGTCACCACATATTACTATTTTCTTTTTCCCATAACAATATTTAATTAATAATTCGTTAAATGATTTAAAAAACTTGGCTATATCATCAATTTTTGATTTAGGTGGTCTATAAATACTTAGAACATTTATTCCGTGATCTAAAAGTTCTATGCCAGCACATTCTATGATGTTTTCAGTACTAAGTTTTCCTATTTCAGCAATTTGCTTAAACCTATGAGAATTCCTAACCAAAACACAAGCGCCGCCATGACGAGATTTGCGACTGAAAAAAGACCCTATAGTAAAGTTAGCGATTTTTAGTAACTTGGTATCGCTAGAGATCATATTATGTTCCGTAATGCACAGCACATCAACCGGTTTTCCATCTTTCTGCAGTTTTTCTAAGGCGACCATTAACAAATCCGATTTAGAATTGAGGCCGTCAATATTTTGATGTAAAATATTAATCTGTTTATAAACGAAAAAGCTTACGTGAAATGTCTGTAGCACCACCAACATCGGGTATGGCAGCCTGAGAACTCTCCCCTGCCGCAACTTTGCTCATATCACATTCATCAGTTTGAACACTCTTATCTGCTGTAGTAACAACTTTCTGTTTCCTAGCCATAGTGATATAATTATTGTATTTAACTCTGTAATCAATTCGCAGCACTTGTTGCAGAAGTATTTGGCATTTATGAGACACTAAAGAAATACGCCCGGGTATAAATGAGGACCTATTCATATCGACAAAGGTAGTGTTACGAAATTTTGAGCATACAAATTTCAATTTATGATTCAATCTGTTCACATTTAGAAAGCGATTGAAAGAAACTTCCGAAACAATAACATTGGTTTTATTTACATTCATAAGAAAATGTCGAATCCAGAACTGAAAGTCATCAGGATATTTGTCATTGGTTCCTCCCAATACTATCACAAAATCATTACTATTTAATTTACTTATGTCATTCTTATAAGATCCTAGTACTTCTCCAAGAGAAGCTCCTGGCTTCCAATAGCAGCAGACTAAAAACTCCTCTCCTATTAATGTTTGTAGAGTCTGTTGGATGTGACGACCCTGGTCCTCTGCTATGACTACTATTTTCCTTTTAACTTTAGTATCTGCTTTTTTTCTAGTGTCTTGTTCTTTAGGTTGTCCGCTTTCCAAATTAATCATGTTCAGATCTTCCATCCGCTTGATATCTGGAATCTCAGTTGCAGTAGCTACTTCATTTACTACATTCAAAGTTAAGTCATTAGCCAGTGCTGGTTGTGTGTGTTCATTTGGAGGTGGTGATTCCAATTCCTTTGATTGACTCACAGCCCTTACAGAAGAGATTGACTGCTGAGTTAAGCTTGTAAGTACTTTCATCACTGGTCTAATACCAGGGTTAATACCTGGGTCGCTCTCCGTCTTCGTAAAGTCAGCCTGAGTAACTTGAGTTGTAAGAGGATGCTCTATATTAATTAAGCTACAGGTACTTGGTGCTGATAGCTGGCCATCCATTGGAGAACTTGTAGAGCTATGACTCTCCAGTTTACTCTTGCTTACCTTATTGGCATTGTGCATGGGTGTTATAAGCAGCTGTTTTTTTACAGGTGTACGTATCTCGCTGTGTATCTGCTTTTTTTTACGCCCAGATATTGCTGTCAAAATTTTAGTATCAGACATATGTATTTTTTTGTAACTTTCTATCACTTTCACACATTTCTGAACTTCCAGTTTTAGTTTAGTTACTTCAATATTAAGGTTTTCAATTTCTTGATGAGCACTAGATAGAGCAGTGCTTAGAGTCCTCACTTTTTCATTCAGCTCGCTAACAGTCTCACTGTCGTTAAGAGATGTATTGGGCAGGCTTATCATGGTCAAATCGAACAGTGACGAGTTTCCTTCAGAAACATCGTTCAGTGAACTAGTTACACGAGGCAGACGATATGTGATGTTTTCAGAATTTTCAGATGCCATTATAAGGATAAATTTCACAAAAAAAAGGACTTAAAATAAAAAAATATCTGCAAAAAATATTCCACAAGCAACTTCCTTGACGAGAATTGAACTTCAGGCTCTAGATCGTCAGCTGCAGGTGCAAGCCGCCGCGCCGTCAATGATGATAACTTAGCGTTTGAAATTAGTCTACCAGTCGTGTGCAGAGTGAGCATACAAACTCGTGGTGTTATCTGTGAGTCATGTACTTATGGGCTGACTTTTGTGAATCACTGCACTCAAGTTTTATTTAATTTGCGGGTAATAAGTTCATTTAGTTTTGGTAACTTTGAGTTTTAGAACTTTAACTATGTTCACTGTTTCTTGTGATCCTTATTTTGTGTTTCAATAAGTTCATCTACACAGTTTTTTAATTCTGTACGCACACAACTTCTGTAGAGAACCAATTATTGCTCCCTCAGTGTATTATTAAAAGTTTGCGGATCAGCATTTGATATTTTATAAATATTATAGTTTTTCGATAGTCACTGGTTATTTTGCTTAGATAACACTTTCACTGGGCAGTTACACATAGTCTAACATATTTCGCACATCAGATACAAAAAAAAAAAAAAAAAAGGACTCGCGACTATTTTATATAATTAATAACATACAGAGCTGTTCTTCACTACGTGCGACGCGCAAGTATGATTTGTATATTATTTCGATTAATTCAAAATGAATACAATCTGAAGTGCAAACCAGTTTCATAGTCAAAATATGACATGTGATTTTCAACTTTAAGCAAAGCCGTTTGGATATTTAATTTTTTATTTTTGAATGTTTGGGTTTTTGGATCATACCGTGTTTTAACTACGTAAAGTCCTGACTCACTCGTTTTAAGAAGGCCTGCTTGATTGTGAATGGGTATGCATATGCACCCAACAGCAGCCTTATTCATTGTGGTCATTCAAACACCACTTAAACTTAGACCAACCGTCACTGCCATTTAACTTAAACCAAAATAAACATCATATATATTAACGGCGTTGCGAAATTGTTTGATATTATTCATTTGAAGCCTTAATGCTTTTCATAACGAGGACTTTATGACACAGCTGCAAATAACAACATCTCGTTCAGTTACTAGGAGCATAACACTTTACTGGAACCAACCGCGGTTAGATACCTGAGCACGATGGGCAAGCTAGCTCTTAATACCTATCTAGCATATGCTTTGCAAATTATAGTATTTTTTTAATCCACCTCAAGTTTTTATTTGATCTGTGTGGCAACTCTTGACTCTCTACTCTAATCCTAATTCAGGATTTAGTGTGATTTGTCGTCAGAGAGTACTAGATTCCTTTGTCATTTGGTACTCTTGAATTCAATGCTAGCGCACAATTTGAAATAGATGTTGGTGGAATTTTATGCATGGAACTAAGTGAAATCGACTTTCTGTCTCTGTTGTTCTTCACGAGTCAACACGCGTGCTCTATCTCGATTTCAAACTCGATTTGGTTCAAGAGTGTTATAAGAGCCTCTGGTGTTACAGGCGTTCATAGGCTACGGTAACTGCTTTCCATCTGGTGGGCCGTAAGCTAGTCTGCTTGCCAAGTAGCATAAAAAAAAAAAAAAAAAAAGAGTGCCAAACAAGCGTTATTAGGATTGAAACTGGATTGCGATTAGAAGTTTAGCCAAGATTTCAAGAGAGAGAGATAAAATTCGAACTATAGTCTTTTCTGTACTTAGTGTATTCTTTTCATTCTTCGTTAGAAAACAAAGTCTTATGTAAATCATACTGGGATTCGTTGGTCCGTATTCCCTACCAATGGTTTCAATTAAAATGAAATGAAATTAAATATTTATTGTAATTAAAATATTGAAGCGTACATATAGAATTGAACTGCATAATGTCTTCACACAGTGTTGTTAGTGGCTTCACGCCGTCGTTAATGTTTTTTAAGTCAATCACTTGCAATCAATTGCAATGCAATAAGTACGGAGTGACCCGGCTATCCTGTGGTCACAGTTATGTGAGGACTTTCAGGTAAATTAACAGTAAGGTGGATGAATCACCACCAGAAACGAGGACAAAACAGATGGAGATAGATTTAAATATGTCTGATTGAAGAATATTATTAGATATGAGATTATTTTTTATGAGAGGGTTTTTGCAGAATTAAAATAGAAAATTATAATTATTTGAGAAATTAAACAGAATACATAGTTTCTTCCAATATGCGCCATTGTTCTTATGATGGATGATATATTATGAAAAGTGATGTATTTGTGGCAAATTAAACACGGATTATCAAAAGAAATTGAGATAATTATTACAGAGCAACTTGGTACGATCCATTCACATTACAGGAGAGTTTGACAACTAACTGTTAAGTTTATATTCACTAGTCTAGTATCTATGCTCTAACACTACCCCTTAAACTTAACTTCCATGTAACATGAACACATACGTATCAAACTTCACAAGTCACCGATACCTAAATACCAAATATGTAACAAGCTTAATTACACACCTACATTTAAACTATTACATTACTTGAAAAACAAAGAAATAAACTTTACATGTTTTTCCCTAGTTAATGGTTTAGTCAACACATCAGCTATCATTTTATCAGTGGGTACATATCCAATGCAAATAATCTTTTCATTGACCAATTGTCTTATAAAATGATGCCTAATATCGATGTGTTTGGTCCTTGCATGATGAATTGAATTTACACACAATTTCTGTGCTGACTGACTGTCATTCCACAGAGTAACATTACAAGTTATGTTCAAGCATTCAAATATAAATGTACGTAGAAACAACGCCTCTTTACATGAGTCAGAGATTGCCATGTATTCTGCCTCAGCACTGGAGAGAGCCACAGTCCTCTGCTTACGACTTTCCCATGAAACCAATGAGTTACCAATATGAAACACATACCCGGTATAGGAGCGCCGATCCACTTCATTTGCAGCCCAGTCCGCGTCCGCGTCGCCAGTTATGCACATGTCGCCTTTCTTGAACGTGAGACCATTCTCAACCGTACCCTTTAAATACCTCACAACTCTCTTAGCAGCCTTCCAATGTTCCTCAGAGTAACAGTCGTTAAACTGACTCAGGTAGCTCACAGCAAAGCTGATATCCGGCCTGGAACAAACTGCTAAGTACATTAAGCACCCGATTAAATTCCTATAATCAAGTTTACAGCTTTTATTTTCAGCTTTCTTCAACTTTAATCCAGTTTCCATAGGAGTCTGCACTGGATTACATTCAGACATGTGGAACCTTTCCAATACCCTTTTGGTATAGCTTGACTGGTCCAGTGTAATTTGGTTATCATTCCTGGTAATACTCATACCCAAGATATGACTGGCCTGTCCCATGTCTTTCATCTCAAATTCTTCACTGAGTTTCTTCTTGATCTCCTCCTTCTTGTTCTTTAAAGACTTGGAAGAAAATAGCAAAATGTCATCAACATACAGGGCAATAATTATATATTCCTCCCCTTGATGATAAACAAATACACAAGGCTCTGAAGATAATTTCCTGAGTTTTAGTTTGTTGACCAAAACACCATTAATCTTCTCATACCACGACTTGGCCGCCTGTTTTAGTCCATAAATCGCTTTATTGAGTCTGTATACTTTGTTTTCATTTCCCTTGTTTACAAAACTTTCTGGCTGTTCCATGAACACTGTCTCTTCTAGATCACCATTTAAAAATGCCGTTTTGACATCCAAATGTTCGATTTCTAGATCATACTGAGCAGCCAAAACCAGCAATATTCTAATTGTAGAATATCTCACTACAGGGGAAAAAGTTTCTGTATAGTCTATTCCGAATTTTTGAGAATAGCCTTTAGCTACAAGACGAGCTTATATCTTAATAACTCCCCATTAAGGCCCCTCTTCTTTGCAAATACCCATTTACATTTCACAGGCTTCTTGCCTTTTGGCAAATCTACTAAGGTCCAGCATTGATTAGTATTAAATGAATTATACTCATCTTCCATTGCTGCCCTCCAATGCTTGCTCTCACAGCCGCTCAGTGCGTCATGCACTGTCTCTGGAACGCCTATTTCTTCTTGCAGCATCCCAGCTAGCTGCGCATACTCGTGAACACCTTCAAACTCCATCTCTGAATCTTCATCTGAAGAACCTGGAACGTATGTTGGATCCGAAGAATTATCTGCTTCATCTACCCCTGTGTCATAACCCTCTGTCTCATCCAAAGTGTCATCAGACTGGTGAGTTCTCTCAGGTGTTTCCTGTGAAGTAGAACCGGATCCTCTCCTACTCTCAGAGCTATTTGAATCAATTGGACATTCATAAATACCGACGATGTCTTTGTTATCATCACATGATATATCTCCCTTAACAAATACATTTTCCAAGAACGTTACATGTCTTGCCTTGATGCATTTCTTAGGACATGATGGATCCAACAGCCTGTAGCCTTTACTGTCGTCACAATAACCTACGAAAATGCATTTCTTGCTTTTGGAATCTAATTTTCGTCGATTCTCTTCCAAAGCATATGCAATGCATCCAAAAACCCGAATATGTTTAACATCTACCTTTTCCGAAGTCCACTTCTCCTCTGGAACGACCCCCAGTACCGCCTTGGTAGGCGAGCGGTTCTTCAGATAGACTGCTGTATTTACGGCCTCCGCCCAGAACTTCTTGTCCAAGCCTGCATCCTGGAGCATGCTCCGAGCCTTCTCCATGATCGTCCGGTTGGCTCTCTCTGCTACCCCATTCTGTGAACTGCATCTCGGAACCGTAGTTTGATGCCGGATTCCACTGGCTTCCAAGTACTTCTGAAATACACAGTTGACATATTCAGTTCCATTGTCACTCCTCAAAGATTTTATTTTTCTATCAGTTTGATTTTCCACTAGGACCTTGAAGCTCTTGAATTTTTCAAAGACTTCATCTTTAGTTTTAAGGAAATAAACCCACGTTTTTCTGGAAAAATCATCTATAAAAGTGACAAAATACCGAGCACCAGAAAGTGATGGTATCTGTATTGGTCCACATACATCTGTATGTACCAGGCCTAAAAACACCTTAGACCTACTCAAAGATTTCTTGGGAAAGGGTAACTTTGTCTGTTTTCCCTCAATACAAGCAACACAGTTTTTGAAGTTAGAATTTTCAAAACGCATACGTGTAACCATCCCATTCTTCATAAGGTTCATACTCCTGGAGTTGAGGTGACCTAACCTCTTGTGCCAAACTTCTTGTGTGACGTTGTCCGCAGCACGGTCCCTGCATACCTTCTGTGACTCCTCACAGGCCTCCGGCTCCACACTAGAACTCATGGCAATCTCCAACTCCCCAACAGTGTCTAATTGATAAACACCATTGATGTATGACGCTGTCGCTACCACTTCATTACCAGATTTACCTAAGATTTTACATTGTTTGCTATCAAATTTTACAGTATAACCTTTCCTAGTCAACTCACTTACTGACAAAAGGTTAGTACTTAAATTAGGCACATAGTAAACATTGCTAATTGTCTTTTTGCCATTTCCTAACATCACTATCACATTTCCTCGACAAGTCGTTGCAAACTTTGCCCCGTTGGCAACATGCACATGTAACGCTTTTACCGAGACACACTCACTCATATTGTCTTTTCTATTACACATATGATTCGTCGCTCCAGAGTCGAGATACCACCTATTATCATTCACGTTCACTGCAAGCACGGTCAACAACGCATCTTTCGATTTGCTGCTTCGATCCTTCGCCTTACGAGTGTTCGTCGGGCAATCCCTTTCGTAGTGGCCAGGTTTCTTGCACTTGAAGCATTTTACAACCTTCTTTACAGCCAAGGCAGATGCCTCCGGTGCCTCCAACTTGTCGTCTCGTCTCTGTGTCTCTTGAAGCAACTTTGATTTCACTTGCTCCGAGGTCAACTTCATATTAGAGTTCTCCAGGGCCATGATAAGTGGATCGTAGTCATTTGTGAGTCCACTTAGCATGATGATGGCCACAAACTCATCGTCCAATGGTGAGTCGATTTCTCTAAGCTGTTGTGATAGCTCAGTGATTCTGGTAATGTACTTCTCCATGCCTTCGGTCTCCCTTAGCTTGAGCCCGAAAAGCGATCGTAGTAAGCCAAGCCTTCTACTCAATCCCCGGTCCTCATAAGCACGTTGCAGGTTGTTCCAAGCCTCGAATGCCGAAGAAGCGTTGCGTACATGCGGAAGCACATCCGCACTCACCGACAAGCAGATCTTGGCCAAAGCCTTCTGCCGCTTCTTCTCGTCTTTGCATGCATCTTCCGACGATACGCAGTCATACATATCCTCATGCATCAAATACATCTTCATCAAGAACTTCCACGTGTTATAGTCCTGGATACCTTTGAGTTTCTCGACAGGAATTGAACCACCCGTCGTCCCTGCCATTGTGAATCCGTGCACCGTGAAAATTTTCTAATTATTTGAAAAAAAACGGTGTCATGCCAAAAATGGCCGGCTTTTTCACGAATAATTATTTTTCATGATATCCGCAAAATCTTGCTGAAATAACGCGTATGAAGATTACTGCGCCCATAACCTGATGTATTTGTGGCAAATTAAACACGGATTATCAAAAGAAATTGAGATAATTATTACAGAGCAACTTGGTACGATCCTTTCACATTACAGGAGAGTTTGACAACTAACTGTTAAGTTTATATTCACTAGTCTAGTATCTATGCTCTAACAAAATGTATGAGTAGATAATATTTTTTTTAAATATTATTTTCGGGAAAAACCCTTTAGGTGATCGGCATAGCGGCCTGCGCGCAACTAGTAATTAAAATAGCTTAAGGGATTTGTCTGACTATTTGTTTTAAAAAAATTGAAAATTTATTTATGTAAGAATATCGTGACGGTTTCTAATAAAGTGTTCATCTATGTATTTATCTTTATATAGAAAGAAAGAAAGAAAGAAAATACATTTTTTTGCACCCAAAAACAACAAAGTGGCATGAAATTAAAAAAAACCTCCAAAATTATCACAAAATAAAAACAATAGTAGATCTATCTACCTATGAGGCAATGATAAAGTAGACCTTACTTAAGGTTTTTTTTGGAAGATAAAATCTTTTTCTTAGAGTCTGAAAGCTGAAAGAAAAAGCTAAGGCCCTCATTACCAGCCAAAAATATGACGTAACCCAGCCCACCTGGCGCTCATTAGTCTCTCTCACTTAGCTTAATGATAAACATTAGTATGCCATTCCGTCCGTCCGTACAGTAAATAAAAATTTGCAATCATTCCCGCCAGATGCCGCCTCCATTGGGAGATCGTGACGCGACAGAGGGCTATTTATTGTGTTTTGGCGACTTACGGAACACTATTTTGGACTTTACTGGGAACACTGAGGCAGACTTTCTTCTGCTGATTTTAATTTGATAATTTTCATCTGCTGATTTTCATCTGCTGATTTTAATCCGCTGACTTTCATCTGCTGATTTTCATCGATGACCCGCTTACAAGTTTATAGATGCATTTTGCTGAATCATAAAGAGGAGAGCTCTTTAAAAATTCGTTGATTAACGTTTGTTCGTGAGCTTTTTAGGTCTTTTCGTGAGTTCACATCAAAATGACACCCTAACCGTATCGCACCCCTGATCGCACCATGGATCCTCCTCAACAGCATTTAGACGTCCAAAGCTGGACGAAGCCTCTGCCATAAAAAAATGGGGGAATTGCTATAATCACCACGCTTGGCAAGTGAACCAGTAACCGCAGTTTTCGTGCTGAATACTCAGGTGGATGCTGCTGCCCATCCTCTCAGCTCATGCTCCTTCGTCAGCTTTTACGGCATCAACGAGAAGAGATGAAGAGGTCTATTCTTAGGCCGAACACATCACGGTATCCGGACACCATGATACGGTATGGCACCAATCCATACATAGATTTTTGACGACATGGAACTGTCAAACGTAAGGATAATATTTATGTTCATGAATGAGGTTGCGACTTTTTGCATTGACGAATCGACTCCAGAAAGGAGCGTTTTATGAAGAGAGTTTTTTTTTCTGCTCAAAATGTACTTGCTCAAATTGCCAAAGATAGTCTAGCTATTTTCTCTATCAGCCGCCCATCGCGCGATCGCTTTATCAACTCAACTTGAATAACACATTAATCCCGCAATGTACGCTGTGCTTATGTAATATCCGGTCAGTGAGACTACACTTCCTAAAGGATACGTGATTATTTCCGGGCAGTAGAATATTAGACTAGAGTTAAGGGTTTATTTATACTTCAAACATGGTGTCAAGGGCAGTTCGTAGCGCGAGTTATTTCGATCAAGTTTGAACTATGACACTACACGATAGAATACGATCAACATCAGTTTTTAGAGCAGAAAATCCCTGTGTAAGATAACATAACATAAGCAAGTAGCTTTAGATTCAATATGCGGAAACATCTTAATGGTCAATAGCAAATAAGCATAAATTATGTAAAAAGCTAGCAAGTGCTAATTATGCACTTTTAAAGTTAAAACTTATTATTGACAAAACACACTAATCACAGTTTACTACGCTTATGTCCATTCAATAATTAGCTACGCCATAAAGGTATGCTAACCTTAGAAAAATAGAAGTAAATTGATTTACAGAAAATATAAATAATAATGTGGTAACGATCTATAAGGATAATAATGTGGGCTAAGGAGGAAAACATCGGCAAGGAAATATTTTGAGCAAATTAAAGTAATGACGGTGATATCACTGTACATAAATATATAAAAACCTATTAGAAATGTAGTTGTAGAAAAAAAAAAAAAAAAAAAACAAAAAAACAAACATAAACAATTATAATTTATGGAATAATGACAAACTAATCAACCAAAAATGATTCATTATATAGGATTTAAATCTTCTAAGATGCACTTTCTGGAAGTTTAATAGAATATAATAGAATAGAATAAAATTTATTTGCAACAACATTAATAATAATAAATATGCAACAACATTAGATAGGTACAATTGAGCAAACAGTATACCTATAAAACAAAAAATAAAATAAAAAATGTTGTTGCACAAAGGCCCCAACTCAGCATATGCAGATTGTAAACAACCTACGCTGGTCTTCCGTTGGAGCCATTTTGCAAACAATATAATAAATTGGTAAAAAAAGTCACGGACACAATGAAACACACGAAATAAAACATAAAAACAATAAAGTTCATATAAAATAAATAGAATGAAAGTAAATAAATAACATATAAGTCAAATTATACAAAGTAAACAATAATAAGTAAAACAGATATAATAATTATTATAAGTAGATAAAAAACAAATATTAAATTATATACACTGAGAAAACAGTTCATCAAAAAATATGGTGATTTCACGTAAAGTAGGGAGCATACGGAAATAACCATAAAGTACGATGAAACTACTGTTGCTGCTGCTAACCATATATTATGATGAGCTGTCACCATGCATTAGTAGTTCGTATCACCGTATGTCCGGACTTACGGTGACGGTAATCGTAATGGACCATTACTTTTTGAGAGAGAGCATAACATTACATATGACTGTCATCAAATTTTTGTATGCTTTCCTACTATTTTTATGTGCTCTCCTCTAATTTCCGAGTAATCCCTATTATTTTATCATACTATTTATCCATGCTTTCCTACTATTATTGTATGCTTTCCTACTATTTTGAATGTGCTTTCCTCTCATTTCAGAGTAACTCCTGTTATTTCATCCTACTATTTATCCATGCTTTCCCACTATTATTGTATGCTTTACTACAATTTTGAATGTGCTTTCCTCTTATTTCCGAGTAATTCCTGTTATTTCATCCTATACCATTTATCCATGCTTTCCTACTATTATTGATGTGCTTTCCTATTGATTTTTCTTACTATTTTTCTATGCCTCTTGTTGTAGTATGGCTCGGGTATTGTTCCTTTTTCTTAAATATGTATGGGCCAATTAATAAAGATAATTGACACATAGAATAAGCAAGAGTACGGTTAAGAGAATGATGATGATGTATAGTCGTTCATCGTCATCACTCCCGTAACCGTACTTTTGCACGGTTATGGGTCAGAGTAGATTACTAAGTGTCAATTATCTTTATAAATTGGCCCACACATATTTAAGAAGAAGGAAAAATACCCGAGCCATGCTACAACAGGAGGCGTAGAAAATTAGTAAGAATAAACAATAGGAAAGCACATCAATAATAGTAGGAAAGCATGGATAAATTGTAGGATGAAATAACAGGAAATACTCGGAAATGAGAGGAAAGCACATTCAGAAAAAAGTACCTACGCAATACAGAAAATAACCCTAATAAAGTAGGTACTTCTAGATAACAGTGGATTTGGGATTTGGGGAATTATTTGCTATAATGGAAAAACATATGACGGATTAACATTTAAATTAAAAATTACAAAATATTATTAAATAACGCAAAATATATAATTAAGAGTAACGGAGTAGTAGTTTTGGGGTAACGGAGGCGGGCTCGCACCGTCTCTTGCCAGAGGGCGCACGACCTCCTGTTACGGACCAGCTGAGGGTCGAGACCACTGTTCCAAAGCTGACTGCACCTTATCCGCGTCACCTGTACAAAATTGCAAGTGGTTAGGTCAAATAGATTTTTATATATGGGGGTCGAAAGTAGCTTTAAATTTGGGGTAGTAAATTCTGCCGAAGTCAGCCTACAAAACTCGAAAGGAAATTAGCTAAATTTACCTAAATACAGTATTTTGTGACATGTTTACTTTATGGTACCATAAAGAGTATCTCTAATTAACATGGGCTTTCACATTAGATATTTTACTTAATACGAGACTAAAATCAATACCTTATTCAAATCCCTGGTGATTGATCCTAGAACACGACGCGACTTCAGGCGTGCTGGACAGAGAACGGGATCGAGACTCGGGCTTTGCCAGGATACCCAACGTAATAAGATAGGCACGTTGAGCCCTCCAGGCGTTCACCAACCAGCCATGGTTTGGTAGGCGTCAGCAGGCAGAACGATGCGTAGTAGAAAGGTGGAGATTATTTTATGTACAACCACATCATTTTAAATGGACATCAGCTGGGCATCAGTCGGCAAAACTGGGTTATGTACTGTCACAAGCTTTTACATCAACAGCTTGCATAAACTGGTGCACTAATCTTAAAACACTTATTTTTGTACACAAACAAATGTTAGGTATTATGAAACCCAGCTGATCTTTGTTGCACTTTGTTGCTTCAAATCACTTCACATTTTGTAACACTAACTATAGACAATCCGTAATATTTAAAATAAAATTACAAACAAAAGGCGGAGCGCATGTGCTTCCCTGCTAACTAAATAGAATAAAATGACCGGGCTAGGACCTACCCGCGTGCCGTTCGCAGTAGACTGGTGATTTCACAGTATTTTAATATGCCGGTCATCCAATATTATGAATCTGTAATCATACTTTAGTAAAACGATAAACGTATTTTTGTGTGATGATCACGGTATTTTGGAGTGCCGCGTCAAATATTATGGTTCCGTAATCATATTCGATGGTAATTTGTTACGTAATTGTATTTTTGTGTGCTAGTCATGGTATTTTGGTGTGCGGTGTCAAATATTATGATTCCGTAATCATTATTTGATGTTTGTTCATTTGTTAATTAATTTTTGTATGCCCGTAGTCACATAGATAGATAGATAGATTAACACTTTATTGTACACCAGGAATACATAAAAGGATTTATTAAAATAAGCAGTACAATGGGAGGCCTTATCGCTGAGAGCGATTTCTTCCAGACAACCTTTGGATGGACAGTAACAAGCGAAGCAGTAACGAAACGGCGGAAGATATAGTCCGTAGTCGTATATTATAAGGATTTTATGCATAGAAGCTTCAAGAAAATTGATGCTAACTACAAAAATAAAGTGACGAAAACTGTTATATCTTAGGTATCATCGGATTTCTGCCAAGCAGACATCCAGCAGACCATTTCATATTACGTAGTGTTATTTTAAGAGGAAAGCATCGTAAAGTATCGATTTAATCTTCTTATATTCTGTCACCGTTTATTACGGAGAATGGTCATCATAATATTGTATTACTTACTATTTAAACTAGATTATTTTATTATATATACATGATACAACCTTATTTTAGAACAATTCATCGTATTTTTGAAAGACGTATTGATATTTTATAATGAACCCAAAATGTCATTTTTCTCAGTGTAGTTATATAGCACTCGTATCATTCTTGAGGAGTTCCTGCTCCCTTTGCCAATTAAGTAGGTATTTTTTAAGTTTCTGCCTAAACCCTAGAACATTTTGCAGGTTGCTTATTGGCGGTGGAATATTATTCCAGCACTTCGTTGCAGAGTAGCGGAAACTGCCTCTAAAGGCTGCTGACCTATGCCGCTGCGCACAGAGCTGCAACGAACACTGCCGGGGTTCGTATAGGACCTCAAACTTGACGCACTCTTCAACTTCTGACTCAGATAAGAAGGCGCATTATGCTTCAAAACACCGAATAAGAGACATGCTAAGTGAAGCTTCCGCCGATGTCTCATTTTCAATACCGTGTGTGCATTTAAGTATGGAGTGACGTGAGCTCTGAACGGTATGTCAAAACAAAAACGGGCACAGGCGTTTTTAACACGTTGGATTAGTCTCTGCGTTTTAGCTAAAAATCTTGGCCCATATCCACATCGGTATAATTCAACTTAGACAAGACAAGACAAGTGCCTCCGACAGCTGAACACGCAGTTCTTCCGTTATATATGGCCTCATTCTGTAAAGCATCTTTAGCCTATAGAAACAGTTCCTGATGGACTCAGCAATATGCTCTTCAAATCGTAGATGACAGTCCATCTGTAGGCCTAGGTAACGTGCTTTGAAGACCCGCTCAATTGGTGCACCCATGAGCATTACACTCGCTGAAGGATTTACGATTTAATAGGGAACGGTACAGATAAATCCCAATCAAAGACCAACTTAGTGTTAGGTACCTTTGGTTTTATATTTGGCTATAATATTGTGACTTGTTAAATTTTCCTTTAACTACTACAACGTAAGGGACGAAATTATTTGAATCTAAAAAAAGTAAATTACATACGATGGAATACCAAAAAACTTGATACACAATATTCGCCTGTAGCTTCCATTACTTAATAACGAAATATTGAGAAACCAATTTAAAAGAGGAGAAACGCTAATACAGATATTACGATTATTAGCCGAATCCGGATTCTAAGCAACCCTCTCATCCCCAATCTTTTATTCAACAAACACAAAAGGGGGGGGAGGAAGTCAGAGTAGTAATGCCATTAGGAGCGCGATAAGAAAGTGCCTATGTTAACCGAAAGCAGTATCATTTATAATAGTTAGTGTACTGATGGGATTGCACACGTATCATGACCTATAGAGGCTAGTCCATTAATAATAATAAACAATCTTTATTTCAGGTTTATTGAGAAATGTACAAAACCTTATTAAGCCCATATAAATGTATACCTTAAACACTACACTTCCTTTAACATACATATAAATCAAACTTATTTAATGATTACCCGTGAAGACAGCGGTGTATGCGCACCTGTGCGGTGTCTCGTGTCAGGCGTCCAATCAACTTCCCCTTCGGTCAAAACTTCTCATTCATAAAGATTGATAGACGGTCAGCCGGTACTTTTACCATAAGAAATAAAATTCATATATGGCAAGGCTCCAATTTCTCAATCCTCATGGTTAGCCCGGTCTTTCTGCTTGAGGTACTCCACTACCCCTTCGGGCTTTCGATATAGCCTGGGTAGCCTGGATCATTAGACCACGACATCGGAGGCCCAATTCTTGTAATTATTTCACATACAATTCACACTATAATCTTATCTCAGTCAACTTTCGATTGATCATAAATCTTTCTTATTAAAGACCCTGTTACCTTGTGTAAGCAGACTTATACATAGTAGTAGTTCTATTTGCATACACACTAAGCACTGATACGATTCATAAATTTTTTATTTGACGACCTCTGTGGCGTGGCGGGCGAAGGTTCGCCTGCGACGCAGGAGGTTGCGGGTTCGATCCCCGCCTCGGAACAAATATTTGTGCAATCTGCAGATAATTGTTCCGGGTGTTCTGGGTATTTTCTATGTATAATAAAAAATATTTATCTATGTAATGCATTGTATTAAGTATATCAGTTATCAAATACCCATAACACAAGCTCTGCTTAGCTTGGGGCTAGACAATGTTGTGTGAAATGTCTAGCTTTATTTATTTATTTATTATTTAAAAATAATTGATGCTCTATAGCCTGCTTATTATAACTCTTTTGAACCAACCAGACCATCAAACTGTAATAAAAACTGGATCCGGTGCCGGACCGGATTCAGATCTGGAGGAAGACGGATCGCGCCTATCGACGGCTGAATTAACAAATAGATGTAAATGTGATTGTTCGGGGTAGGCAGACGGGCGGTAAATAAAAAATTAAATTGCAAAATTTGCCTTTTTGTGGTCGGTGTTTGTTTTTGCAAATTGTTTGTCGAAATTTAAAACGGCACAGTTATGGCCAACAATAAGTCATCATCAGTAGGGCTTAATAAGTCCACGAGGTAAATTCATAGTAGAAGTAGTAGTAGGTTTTGCTAGTAGTAGAACTTCTTGTGAAAGAGTTCGTCCGGGGAAATTACTACATCGCATTTCTTCGCAAGACTTTACCGAGTGTTCTGGATATTGTAAACAATGAACCAGAAAAAAATTAAAGAAAGTTGAAGCGCAATTCAGCTGATTTTTTTTTTAATGAAATATGGTACAATAAAAAGTATAACAAAAAAGGTTTTAATTAAACAAACCACATAATACAGTCAGTTTCTTCTTATTTTTATACTTAATACTAGCATCATTGTAATTTTGTTTAATTTCTTTGTTTTTATTCGTTTTATGTAGTAAAATGTAGTTAAAGTTTGACAACCTCTGTGGCGTGGCGGCCGAAGGTTCGCCTGCGACGCAGAAGGTTGCGGCTTCGATTCCCGCCTCTGAACAAATATTTGTAAGATCTGCAGATAATTGTTCAGGATGTTCTGGGTATTTTTCTATGTATAATAAAAAACATTGATCTATGTAATGTATTATATTAAGTATATCAGTTAACTAGTACCCATAACACAAGCTCTATTTATCTTAGGGTTAGATAATGTTGTGTGAAATGTTCAGCATTTATTTATTTAATTTGAAAACAAGAAAGGTCTCTGCTATTAATTATATTGTGTCAGATGTAAACCTGAATTAAAACATGGATACATTCCGATATTCAATTTCATCAGAAGATTAACGCGGGTGAAGCCGCGGGACATCGCCTGTTATACAATATGTAAAGTGCGGAATTCTAGCACTAAAATTAGATTTTGGTAATTGAAAACATATTCCCATCATCAAAATGACCGCAGAAGGGTTTGAACCCTTCAACTTTGTTCATTCAAGTCAAAAACCGTGTTAAAGGCTCTGAATCACCCTTCAAACCGTCTCACGTTAGCCCGGGCCTTATTAATTGACTTGTAAATAGCTCCCCAAGGACCTTCCATAACCCTGTGTAACTCCAAATAGGCCTTTTATGTAAAATTACCTTTATTGCACTGAATTTAGGTTAAAAATGCCCTGGATGCGAGTTATTTCATTCCAGCATGGAAGCTATCTCCACAATTACAGTAACAAATGGCAAAGGGTATCATTTTGGCAGCCTTAGCGCTGACCAAATCTTTTGAAACTTGAGAGGAGGAATATTTAGGTCAAGAAGTTTCCCCTACTCAAATTTCATTAGATAGATATATATATTATATTCATAGATAATGCTGGACATTTTCACACAACATTATCTAGCCCCAAGCTAAGCGGAGCTTGTGTTATGGCTACTAGATATGTGATATAAGTACTTAATACAATACATTACATAGATAGATATTTTTTATTATGCATAAAAAAATACCCTGAACACCCTGACCAATTCTACAGATCGTATAAATATTTGTTCACAGGCGGGAATCAAACCCGCAAACTCCTGGGTTTCAGGCGAACCTTCATCCATCGCGCCACAGAGGTCGTCAAATCAATAGCGCTAATGCTACCAAAATGATCCCCATTGTTGCGTTCCCCATTGCCATTGGGGGGCTGGGCAAAGATGGGCAAAGATGGGCAAAGATGGGCAAAGATGGGCAGCGACAGCGACTTAGATGACACAAATCCCATTTGAAAGGGCTCTCTCATCTAAATAGAGTGACATGCTCTGGTCCGTAAAAACTGTTATTACTTCTGTGCTTTTGGGCCTGTTTTAAATGATGTTTACGCCGCCTATTACGAAGGATGCGTGAGTGTTTTTTTAAATAATTTCCTTGAATGTGGGTTTATAAGTGTCAGATGGGTTCAGTACTTATTTAGGGCCATGTGACAATCGCGGTTTATGATGTCCGTCATGTAGTGGCTAAGCATCACTGTAGGTTACTTGAATTGTATCGCGGGCGCTGCTCGTTCGCTCACTCGGGTTTTTTCCCACCTAGCTGATCTATTATTATTTTTTAAATAGTTCAATTAAATAGTTTTTTTATTTATTTATTTACGGTACCTATTTACTAAATACTGTTTTATTACGCTTTGTGGCACTTTTTTTTTATACATTATCTTAAGTTTTCTCTGTAAGTGAATTTTAATTTTTTTGAGAAAATAAATAACTTAAACCGTTATTTCGGAAGAAATAAGGATATGATTAACTTTTTGATAAGAAATTAATTTAATTCAAGTAATAAACCTCATATTACATCTATTTGTTTAATGATATTTTGTAGTGAAATGTGTATTATGAAAAAAAACTTTGTTTATGGTAACATTAGAAAGCCAAACATTGGAAAGCAATTGGATTTTTGGAAGCAATCTACTTTTTTTATTTATATTTTGTAATACTACTTGGCAAGTAAACAAGCAAATGACCCACCTGATGGAAAGTAGTTACCGTAGCCTATGGACGCCTGCAACACCAGAGGCATCAAACGCGCGCTGTCGACACTGAGACATAAAGATAAAAATGTCTCATGTGCCTGTAGTTTCACCGACACCCGTACCCTTCGAACCAAAACACAGCAATGCGAGCACTACTGCTTGCCAGCAGAAATAGGAATACTTCGTTTACGTTGCCATTTGACTAATGTAAGACTTGTTTAGTTTTTGTGCATGCGAGTCCCTTTTCACTGTTTTTTCAACCGCTATTCTAGTTTCTGTATATTTTATTAACGTTATCAGCCTGTTGAAATCCACTACTGGGCATAGGCCTTACCCCTATAGTGCCACGACGAATGTTTTTGAGCCGCCTCCATCCACCGATTCCCTGTGACCTCTTTAATGTGTGTCTGTTTAGTTTGTCAGCGTCAAATTCCCGCCCGTCTGAAGAGCCTACACCGCGATTGTTGCCGTATAAATCATCCGGCCAACTCTAGCGCTATCAATCACGCATCGATATAATAAATACCACGTCACTACTGCGGTGGGCCACGTCGGTATCGACAATGTTATTAGCTAGTAGTCGATAAGGTTCTTTCATCGACTAGGGATTTCAAAGGTATTGTATCGAGACATTATAAGCCGACACAGGAAATGCCGTAATTCCTATTGTTTGTTTTTTTGTCGCAGACGTAGGACGCTATAGGTCCACAAAATGCCTTTAATGAGCTCTAGAATATTTAAGTTTTTGATTTGAGTTCTTATAGTTTTTTACGTACTATCCTGAAAGAAAGAAAATGTATTTACTTTTCCCAAAAAAAACACAACACAAGAAAAGGAAACAAATTAAAAGACAAGACATGACATAAGGATTAACATTACATACATTATTATATAACATTAGGAATTAGGGCTACGTAGTGACTGTTGGGTGGTATGTTATGTTTATAACAAAAAGATTAACATTCGCAATAAAGAAGGTAGGCGTTATGTGATTTACCCTGCGTGGTATTGCAATGTGTCCGTCACCAGATACAAAGTTGAAAAGTCATATATGAGCCTGTAAATCGGCAACAATATCCTTCAAATAGGAACAGCATTTCTGGCTTTGCAGCAGGAATAGGGATAGTAGGTACTTTCACGGATGAACTCTTTCACAAGGAGCTCTGCTAATACTAAACAAGTATACCTTGTGATGAAAATGACAGTGACACTCGTGAACAGAGGTTCGTAGATCCTGCTTTGCAAACAAAACACTCAATAATAGGTAGTTATCTATACCAGAGGCCTTGCCATGAGTTCTTGTAGCGATTCAGTTCAAAAACTATTCAGTACAAAATATCGATCCGTGATGTCCGCAGCTATACTTAGCTAGTTAAAGGTACAGTAGTAGAAGGTCTATAGACTTCTGCGATTAAAGTTATTCGATTCGATTCGATTAACGACGAACCGATATTGTGCTCATGATAAGGCCTCTGTGCTGGGTCAAACAGATTTTTGAAAAAAGTGTTGTTTTGCAAATAAAATTCTCAAATTATCACCATTAAAAAGCTTGGCATTTAAATGCTCTTCATTTTCAATGGCAACTACACCATTTTTTTTACGAATTAAATAGATAGACTTGTATTTTAAAGTTCTGACTGCATATATTTTATCTATAATTTGTATACTTAGATTAATTCCAGAAGAACCCTTGAAATGACAGTCTGAAGTGCAAACCAGTTTCATCGTCAAATATGACATGCAATTTTCAACTTTAAGCAAAGACTTTTTGATTTTTTGATTTTTGTGTTTCAGGATCATACCGTGCCTTAATAACAATTCGCTACTATATTTTTATTTCGAGTGACTGTAACCACTATATCAGTTTATAAAGCCCATAAATTGGCAAGAGTTAATCAGCTTATTTCCATCGGTCAGCGAACAAAGCCGCCATATTTCCCGCTCTTGGCTTCTATTCGGCATTATTTATCGGCGAATAGCCAATTACATTAGTGGTGCTGTTACGGTGAGTACTTGTAGCTGGGACTATGAAATATGGGACGCGAAACTTGTTACTAAATGTTGAAGGTCTTCCGATTATGTCATCATCATCATCACCAGCCTGTTTACGTCCACTGCTGGACGAAGCCTCCGCCATTGAATACAATAGGGGGTTTTGCTTTAATCCCTACGCTTGGTAGAAAGATTGGTAATCGCAGTTGGTGATAAGTTCTCAGATGGATGCTGCTACTAACCCCTGTTATAATCCAGGCTTTTACTACATCCACGGGAGGAGAAGGAGGGGTCGTTTCTTAGGACAGAAACAACACGGCAGCGATATGTATAAATTAAAATTCAGCATTCTTAATTAGTTACTAAAGTCAAGGCTGGAATACAGTTCTTCGTATGAAGTATATTCTTTCTGACACTGTACAAAATAAGAGTTCATTGTGTTCTCTAGACTAGTACCTACCCTCAGACCTAGATAAGTGGGCTTAGATCTAATCTCATGATACAAAACGATCAAGTAAATGTGGTGGAGAGCTCAATTAATTACAGATACATCCATCCATCGATAAATTATATTACTAAAGTGACTAGATTAGCAGTTGCCGCGCCAATGCACCACCTGAGGTGAGTCCACAGACCTTTTTCAACCTTCATGCCATTCAGTGGCGCAGGTTTTTTTTTAAAGGTTTTATTACTTTTATAATAACATCTCATTAAAACTAAACAAAGTTTAGTAAAAATACAGCTTAAAATTAGAAGTAACTTGGTAGGCTAAGGCGCCTATAAAAGTTTTTAGACAAAATGACACAATGCTGTTTCTATCCGAAATGACGCTCTTGCGTTTACCCAGTTTACGCATTTTGCTTGTAAAGGTTAATTGGATCAAGACAGCGTAAATTAGGTAATCGTATAAACGCAATTTCAAATAGAAAAAGTATTGAAATCGATTGTAATCAATAGCAACAGAATTACGTACTCGCCACTCAGCTTCTACTACGTCGTGTCACCGGTTCTCTTTTTGATCACGTGCGTTATTTGGGACCAGCTAGATATTTATGGTGACCCTGAAAAGGACCAATAGTATATTATAGTGATCAATAGTGAAGGAACCTGTGTGTTCGTTAATGGGGTAATTATTTTGATAGCGGGGAGCGGGGGAATTGCAATCGAAAATATTTCGCGTCTAGAAGTTAATTGTCCTAGAGTAAGAAGGAAGGCACTGAATTTTTCAGTGGAGTATAAAAAAAATATTTTTAATCTCAGACGAGGCTTTCGCGGCATGCCTAAGTAATGGAGGAACACCTTTGGGGAAACAATAGGGACGTAAGTACCATGGTTTTCTTGAGAGGGTACAATTTTCCTTTTACATTTTTCAAGAAGGAAAAACTATTATTATTCACAACAGCTTTGTAATTATTTTATTTTGAAAAGCCGCTGCATGATCCTTATTGTACCAATCCTACAAAATATTTACTGTAATACCTAAAATATTACTCATGTGAATTCAACCATTGCAATTCTTACATTCTCATCGATCTATGGGTACCATTGATAAGTAGGTAGTATTTTCCCGGTCGAATCAAATGTGAATAGGATCGGTGCTGTTTAAATCGGTGCTGTTTAAATCGGTGGTCTTCAAATCGGTGCTCTTCAAATCAGTGCTCTTAGTGAAAGGCTTCGAACTGTTTCTCAAGGAGCTGTACTACAACTTTAATAACTTTCTTAGTTTGTTATACTAGTAGTACTCGGTTTTGTAGCGAAACCAAATTGCCGATCTACAATACAACAGCTTGAGTCAATAACAGCTATTTATGTCCGCAATGCGCCACAGCAACGGTCGTAAGCTATACTATACTATACTTGTTTAATAAGGTACCTATTTTATTGGACTTGTAAATATAATAATATCTCAGTAGCACTCCTGTCATTTGATATTCAGTTACTTATTTTTATAAACGTAGTTTAGTCACTGTATAGCAGTTAAGCTTTGGTTCAGCGTTCTTTCTCTCAGAACTTCTTCAGCGAACTTCCTTTCCAAATAAATATTGTTGGGTGACTCGAACACAGTCACGAAAACAGACTATGCGACCACTAACTAGAACTATACCACGCGACGAACAGGCGACGCGCGAACGACTCGGGCGATGCCGAATGGTGACGAAGATGACCGACATAAATATACGCGGCGTGCATCGCCGCGAGACACTTAAGTCCGGTAACGCAGCATTGGCCATCTGAGGCCAATTGCATTTAATCCTTCTGGAAAAAAAAACCGCCGCGAGACACTTCAAAACTTCGACTTTCACTGTTCACTTCGACTAAGGGCATTATGCAGACGTATTTGTGATCTAACTGCTATTCTGTTTTATTATCCCTTTGGTTATTCTGATTGTTTCGCTTGCAACTCTACTATTAAATTGTTGTAGTTTTATACATTATGATTTAATAGAATTTATCTTCGCTTCTCTAATAATATAATAATAGGAATATTTCCTTTCTTTTCTTAATAGAAAGAAATGAAGATAAAGATAGTTATACTTGTATTTACAGAGGCTAGACGACGGTTATAAATAATACGGTTAAAATGTAACGTTCCACCTCCAAAAGTACTTCAAGCACCATTTTACTTTAAAAGAATTCGCTAGATTCAACGCGACGCGATGCGACGTGACGTAGCATCCGCGTTAGTGTCGCGATGCCACTTGAATGTGGAATCCTTCCCGTGACGTGTGCGTTTCCACTGACATCCGTGAAACGAATCCTTCAAGGAACATAATATCTACCGACTTTGTGAAAAGTGTTTTGTCCAACACGAATTGGATATGACCTCAAAGTTACTATTATCTAATCTTCTCTTCTATATATATATATAAAACTCAATTGCTGTTCATTAGTCTCGCTAAAACTCGAGAACGGCTGAACGGATTTATCTTATCTTGGTCTTGAAATATTCGTGGAGGTCTAGGGAAGGTTTAAATTTACCGGGACCACCGGGAAAACCGGGATCACCGGGAACACCGGGACCACGCGAACGAAGTCGCGCGCGGGCAGCTAGTTGTTTATAAACAGCTCTAACTGATTTTCAAACTAAACGGATTATATAACCAGATTAAAGTACTGAGAGATTATAAGTATCAATGTAGTTTTTTTCCCCACACTAGGATTCCTTGTGTCGTGAGTATCAGGAACAATCGATTACTATCCATGGTACCATATTTTTTTTACAGCTTGGCAAGCAAACAAGTATACGGCCCACCTGATGGAAAGAAGTTACCGTAGCTGGATGTCTGAAATACCAGAGGCATCACACGTGCGCTACCGACCCTGAGACATAAAGATGAAAAGTCTCATGTGTCTGAAAAACCGGCTCCCATACCCTTCAAACCGAAACACAGCAATGCGAGTACTAGTGCTTGGCGACAGAAATAGGTACGGTGGTAGTACTTCCCTGGCCGTACTCTTTCACAAGAAGTTCTACTACTAACAAACACCCAGACCTGGGACAAATATTAGCAGATCATTCAAACATTTGTCCCGGAGCGGGAATTGAACCCGCAACCTCTCGCATCTTAGCCGGCTACTCACCCGCCGAGCCACAGAGGTCGTCAAAATGTTTAATACTTCGAGCAACACGGAAGGGAGTAGCCATTCGCAGCGTTCCCCTCTGTCAAACTATAACCCAAAGTAGGCATATGCGTTTAATAAAACTAGTTGTTATTCTGTGCAAGGTTTGTTAGTGTGAGTGTCGTCATTACAGTGTTGTATTTGGATGTGTATATGCGGAATTGCGCTTGTGTGCACATTTCCCCCCGCAAAAAATGACAGAACTATTTGAATGGTAATATATCGCTAAGGCTACTCTCTTCCGACCCGCGGCAGGAAGTCCGTTTTGCTCGAAGGTTTAATATTACAAATTCAACTTCTTTTGTCATAACTGTACAATGGACACGCACCTCTGAATCTTGCAAAATGCAACACAGTTGTATTTTGATCTTATGTTTATTCTCACAAACAATAAAGTTCAAACAAATTTCAAATCGTGTATTATTTGCATTTTATCAGTTTGGTATGAATACTTATTATCCTATTTCTACTGCCAAGTAGACCTCATCCAATGCAGGTTTCGGTTTCATCCAATGCAGTTAATAACCATTTCGTGGGTGCCCAATGAAGTCAAAGTCAAAGTCAAAAATAACTTTATTCATTGAAATCACAAGGATCATTTTGAATCGTCTTATATAAAACTAGTTGCGCCCCGCGGTTTCACCCGCGTGAATAATGATGAAAATTGATGATGATGATGATGATGATGATGATGAAAAGTAGCCTATGTGTTAATCCAGAGCGTAAAGTATCTCCATTCCAAATTTCACTCAAATCCATTCAGTAGTTTTTACGTGAAAGAGTAACAAACATCCTCCAAACTTTCGCGTTTATAATATTAGTAGGATTAAATTACTCCTGTTCCTATGAACCTGATTCCTGTTCCTGTTGTAATGAAAGAATTGCATCCATGAGAATTGGTTAAAAAGAAGATTCACAAAAATAAATAAATAAAAAATAAATAAATGCTGGACATTTCACACAACATTATCTAGCCCCAAGCTAAGCAGAGCTTGTGTTATGGCAACTAGATAACTGACATACTTAATACAATAACATTACATAGATATACATTTTTATTATTATACATAGAAAATACCCAGAACATCCTGAACCAATATCTGCAGATCGTACAAATATTTGTTCCGAGGCGGGAATCGAACCCGCAACCTCCTGCGTCGCAGACGAACCTTCGCCCGCAGCGCCACAGAAGTCGTCATAAAAAATGTACATACCTAGTAATAAGAAAGAGAAAAGAATATGAATAACTCACAATTCATTCCTAATTAATGCACAGGTAACTAACTGAAAACTCAAACAGAAAATTGTTTCAGTTGTAGAGAACTAAAACAAAGGGTTCATTCGTCGCTTAAATTCCCCTGAGTGTTTTAGGTGTACAGAGTAGTGTTGGCATAACAAAATTCTTACCATCATCAGTTAAAAGAAGTCGACTGTTATGACATCGGTCCATAGAGTCCTACTGCGTCTTTCGGTTCGTGATTGCCACTTGAGAACTTTTTTTTTTTAATTTTTTTTTATGCTACTTGGCAGGCAGACAAGCTTACGGCCCACCAGATGGAAAGCAGTTACCGTAGCCACCAGAGGCATCTCACGCGCGCTGCCGACCCTGAGACATAAAGATGAAAAGTCTCATGTGCCTGTAATTTCACCGGCATCCGCACCCTTCAAACCGAAACACAGCAATGCGAACACTACTGCTTGGCGGCAGAAATAGGTACGGTGGTAGTACTTCCCCGGACGAACTCTTTCACAAGAAGTTGCACTACTAACTTCGAAAAGTGTTGTCCAGCTTTTGTTAAATTTGCGAGTTTTAATTATGGCATGCCCATTGCCATTTCAACTTGCTAATCCCAAGAGATATTTTTATGTGGCCTTCGTTCTTTTACGGTTCTTTTCGTTGTTCTCGTACTAGGTCACTAATCACTAGTATTTTCTAAGCTCCTGTCGGTACTCACATGGATTCAGTGTCGCTACGGCAGAGTGACAGAGCGACAGTGTATCGAATATCATCTTTCTCTGTCTCACGACAGTAACCAGATTGATGAATAGCGTTTTTTTTATTTTATTGGGACATTGAACAATAACACTCATTTACTAAATATGGGACTAAAAATAACTCAGTTATTCTCTAAGAGTATCCATATTGTCCATAAGTTAGGTATGTTTACATCATAGGGCAAAGAGAAAGTACATGACATTAGCTTAGTGTGGACAAGATTATAGGTATTTTATCTGCCAGAGCTGTTCCCTCGACAAAGCACTGTCCCCCACACTACTAGAAAGGGAGAGAGGCCTTGAAAAGATGATTTAGATCCAGTGTGGTGATAGAGTTCAAATCACCTCGTCGTTACCTACTTCTATGTTCAAACTAACAAAACAAACATAACACCAGCTCTAACTTGCTTAATTGTTACAAGGTTGGGCCAACACACGCGAACAGACTTACCTATTAAACATTTAACTGATCGAACAACTCGTATATAGCTTGAAGCATGTCAATAAGTTGGTTAGCTTAAGGCGCTATAGGTTTACAAAATGCCTTTAATGTGCTCTAGAATATTTAAGTTTTTGACATAAGTTTTTATAGTTTATAAAAATAAAAAATCGTATATCGTATTCTTAAGCTTTTTATCTAGTGAAATCATAAATTCAATACATAATTTGAATTACTCCACTCGATAAAAAAAATAAACAAAGTTACCTCCTTTTCAACCTTTTTAAAATTAAGATCTAATTTTAGACTCAACTTCTAACACGTTTTAATTTTTTTGAACTTTTGGTAAGTTATAAGTTATAAATTGATTAGTGAATTCATCAACAAAATGTAACAAAACTTTAAAGGGAATTTTAATATCATTATTTAATATACAAAACCAAGGTATCAGAGCGTGCGCTCGCCTTCTTTAGTTCATACAAAAATTTTCGTTAAAGCGGGTCTACACGACACAAACTTAGTTTGCACAACATGTTTGTAAAAACATATATTTGCGCAAACGAAACATGTAGACGTCAAGTTTGTGGTACTTTGAAATTGGCGCGAAAGTTTGTGTTTATTTGTATTTCGGATCAAAATATCGCTGCCAATACATTTGTTTGCGCTTACTGCTGCAGTGTGTGGACGCATGTTTGTACCTAACTAAGGATAATAACTTATTGTAAGTACTTATTCCGATCCATTCTTAAGTAATTTATGAAATCCATTTCTTCATTGGTTGACAATTCATTCAATAAAGTTATATGAGAGTATTTTTGTCTTTTTAATGACCAATTTTTTTGTCCATTTATTTCGTTTTCTTCCTTTTTTTTCATAACGGATATTGTAACTGCTGCGAGTAATAATAAACATCTAGGTCTATATATTTCTTCCATTTTATTGCATTTACGATTGCGCACTTTAAAAAGGACACTACACCTCTTCAGCTGGCGTTCAAATGATTTACTTATGCCGCGTGGACGATGGGATCTGTACAGACTTTTGTTTGCACAAAAGTTTGCACAAGCATAAGTTTGTGTCGTGTAGACCCGCTATTAAACCTATAGCGTCTTAAGGCTGTGTGGTGCATATCGTGAAAGGAAGCTTCTTGTAAGACGCGATCTGAATCTTTTCAACACATTGGTTGTTTCCCAGTGACATAAGCTAAAGTGGAAATATTAGATTTAATTTCACATGATGTTGATTGTTACTGGAAATTTCAGCTCCGTTGTACTTATTTAATGAATGCATTGAATACAATGGAGAGATTTGCCATAATCACCACGCTTGGCAGGCGAATTTGTGATCGCAGTATTGGTAAAGTACTCACAGATGGATGCTGCTGATGCCCATGTCCTGGTGCAATCCCTTAGTTGGCTTTTACGATATCCTCGGGAGGAGAAGGAGAGGTTTTTTCCTTGCGCATCACGGAAACACATAATTAGGAAATATGGCATATTCCCCCCGTTGTATTTTTAGGGGGAGACCACGTCCAGCATTGGACGCCCAAAGGCTGTTGATGATATAAATATTGTAAGAAATATAATATGTATAGTATTTAAAATTATTTTGAAGTCCCAAACAAGGCAAACCCAGAAAAAAAAATACTCGAATATATCTTCCTTCTCCAGATCAAAGGCCCGGGTCAGAGAATTCCATGTAGATACTGTTTTACACTTGTAATTATTCATGGCGAGAGACACCGCGCGCTGCAGCCTCAAGCCAGGGTTTCCAAAATAGCGTTAACCTGGTTAGGACGGTCATAATATAGCGGTAACAATGCTTAAACCTTATGTTAAACTAAATTTTATGCACACAGTTTTAACAATAAAGAATTGCTTCACATTACTTTACTTAAATAATATAGACATAATGCCGCGGCGGCGTCTTCGCTATATTAGGGGGAGGGTTCCCAAAGAGTAACACCCCCCGTTGGCCCTGGGTGTTACTCCTTGGGAGTAATCTATGAAAAAAATCCCAACGTGTGTTACTCGATAGGAACAAAGTTCCTAACGAGTCACACTAATATATTTGTCTGGGTGACGCTGAAAATAAATTAACACTTGAATTATCTTTATCTTCAAGAAGCACCAGAAGATGCTGCTGATGCTGCTGCTAGAGAGAAGCCTTCTTTTAGGATGCACCGTCAAACCTTTCCACACTGCTTTTTTACAAGTGGACCCAAAAAAACCCCTGAGTCATCATCCATACATTTAATTTTAAATTGACTTCTAATGTATACGTTAAACTGGCTTCTACTCTTCTCTTCTCACGGTTTCGCTTATGTGTTGACGGTATAAAGGGTTTTGTTCTTTTCCGTGTTGCAAATAATATCTAAGCAAAGGCGTCCATTCGGGGGGATTTGTCATAATCACCACGCTTGGCAGGCGGATTGGTGATTGCAGTATTGGTGTTGAGTACTCAGGTGGCTGTTGAACTACCCCTGGTGCAATTCCTTAGTCGGATTTTACGATATCCACGGTCTATTCAAGCGATTACTTTTGTCAAAGACGTTGAGCTAGATATTATTATTTATTTATTTAATTCTTTTAACACACGTCCACAAGTACCAAACCGTTGTCTTTTTCGGGCGTAATATAGGGCCGTTATGGATGTCGCTGCTTCATTGGGAAACGAAAGCTTTAGGAAAACCTGCCTGCACTGAGTTGAAAGATTAATACGAGTTCATTTGAGCAGAGCTCAGTTAATTACGTCTGTGAGTCGGCGAGAGCGAGTGTTGGTTTTGTAGTTCCGTCGTGATTCAAGTTAGGATCATTTTATGATACGTGAGTTACGTCCCAAAAGGATTAATGGCCTGTTAAGTCTGGAGACGGTTCAAATTTAACTATTACGTTCTTAATGAGAAATTAGTTAGTTTGAACCAAGAACATTATGAGTGCAGCAGGCATTTTATTTTAATTAACCGACTTCACAAAAAGGAGGAGGTTCTCAATTCGGTTGTATTTTTTTTTTACGTTTGTTACCTCATTTCTCCGGCGTTTATTAAAACGATTACGGCGATTTGGAAAATTCTTTTTTTATTTGAATTGTTCGCGAATACACCAATTTGTAGAAGGCTGTTTTCGATTACTTACATTCTATTCACACAGCCAATAACCGTGGACACACATGTCGTGATAGTTTTAAACGTGCTGCTATTGGCCGAAAAAGATATTGTACCTTGCCCTTGCCCCTCGATCTTCTAATGAATTACAAGCCTCATGTTGTAAACGAAAAAAAACATCTTTAATTGAAAAATATCCAGAAAACAGGAGGACAAACCCAGTAACTAGGGTATCCAGTGCAATCTCGTGTACCTATCGCTAATTTGGTACAGAATAGATATACTTTTAGATTGGTCCCCTTTTTTTCAGAAACCAGTTTTGATGATGGAATCCATGAGGAATTGGGGGAACTCCTCAAATATTGTAGGCATACATATAGCGATTTTGATATTTTCAGCAACAAACCAAGCATTTTCAATTCAGAAAGTATCATAACCCTTTCACCACTATGGTTTTTTCATCATTTTTTTTTCATCCAGATATTTATTTAGTCGAATACAATGGCGGAAGTCGGTTTTTTATATGAAAAGTTATTATTTATTCAGGACAACAAACAATTACTCTCTTGTAAGTACTAAATATAGGACTAAAAAAAAACAGGCAGTTGAATTGAGAACCTTCTCCTTTTTTTGAAGTCGGTAAAAAATAACACAGTGACTCTATGAAAGTAACCAGCCCGTTGTCAACAAATTAGGTATATTTACATCAAAGGGCAAAGACCCAAGGGCCCTTTTGTGGCTTGCAACAGACACACACATTTTGCCACTGTTATTTTGTTGTGTAATTTTTTTTATTCTTCTTATTCTGTTTGTTGTTTTGTGGTTGTATGTTTTTTTTGTCATAAAATAAGTAAACTGGTTTTCTTTATTTCTTTCTTTCAAAGAGTAAAATTAGGTGCATGACTTAGTTTAGTGTGGACATGATACCTAGGTATTATATCTGCCATAGCTGATTGACCCCTCGACAAAGCACATCAGGCATGAAAAGCTTCCACTAGTTTACCATAACTTACTTGCATATAGGAAGGTCATCAACATCACCAGCCTGTTTATTTCCACTGCCAGACGAAGCCACTCCCATTAAAAAAAAAGAAAAGAAAGAAAATACGTTTATTTGTCCCCACTTAAAAAGAAACAAAATAAAAACAACAGTAGGTACCTACCTACCTAAGTAGTTAGGTAAACTAAAAAAACACCAAATGCATGTTGTGTGGGGGTCAAATAGGTCCCTGTCTCAGCAATCAGCATACAGCTACAACGGACCTACAAGTAGACACGGCGCGGCGCTGGTTTTCAGACAGGGCCTGCCAGAGTGACATCACGAACGTTGAAGTCGAATACACTATAGTAGATTATGCACTAAGGGAATAAAGCAGTGTCTTATGTCGCGGGCGGAATATTGAACCCTGACACACTTTTCACACTTTCTGCGAGACAATAAAAAGCCAGGGCTTGTTTTGATTTTTGCGGTAGTAGATTATCAATTATCTCTAAAGAGTCTGTTTTGATAAACTTTGGAGTAGAATCACTATCGTTTGTAATTTTTTATCAACATGAATATTGCAATAAAATTTACTGAAAATCACTGCACCAAACACGCTGTTCACATTCTTTGTAAACGCACCTTTTTCTTTTTTTTTGAGTTCTGCTGATGGTGGCCAGTTCGAATTTCGAACAAACCTCTTTACAATGCCATATGGGCATTTTTTTACTTAGAGTTTTCCACGAGTCTCCACACAAATTTGACGTTCCAAATTCAAATTACTTTAATCCCTAGGGAGTTTCATACAACTTTATATCCCTAGAGAGACAATGCTTTACTTTACGTTGAGGTTGCATGATTTGTAATTGGACATTGTCGAGCAGGTGGTGTGAAAAATATATTATGTAAATAAATAATTAATTCATCAGCAAACTGAAATATAAAGAAATAGATATACCTACTACACAGTTATCAACAAAATATACTTAACATAAAAGTACTCTGTGGTCTGTTAGTAGTAGTAGTACTCTCCTTGGTAGTAATGGCAATTTGTATTGTCTATGGCACCACCTTTAGTCTATGGTCAGTCAGCCAGTCAGTCTCAATTTATTTTAAAAAAAAGAAGGTATACCTACGTATTTTTGCGAACAGTTTGTATCGCAACGCAAAATGAAGTGTGAAAACTGAAGTGAAGTAGAAGTTGCAAAAAGAAGTGCCTTACGTAATTGGATGTTGGATGTTGGTTTTGGTGATCGCAGTTTGGTGTTAAGTAGGTACTCAGGTAGATGCTGTTGCCCATCCCTTTGTTGTAATCCCTTAGTAAGGCTTATACTACATCCGTTGAGGGGTCTTTTCTTAGGCAGAACACACCACGACAAAATAGGTAGGTAATGTATAGAAATTGGGAAAATAAGGTCTTAGCATTACCACGCTATTAATAGGAGACTATGAATGTCTCAAATGAACACAGATTCAACTGAAAAGGGTTCTCTATATTTATAGAAATAAATCCTTCATACTCTGAATATAATAATACAGGATGTTTTTGAAATTTTGAAATGGGATAGTATGGGGATATCCGATTCCATAAGAGATACGGGAAAACTGTCTTTGGAACCATTTGCTCATTTTGTATGAAAACGATTTTAGCATAGTTATTTTTTTGGTCAAGCGTGAGTTCTCCATAAAAATGAGTAGTTTCGATCAATTTTTATTTTAATGCGTATTGACTCAGTTTTATGTAAGGATTGTTTAATTGTAGCGAAATAAAAAATCTGAGCAGCAGAAGTTAGTCAAATGTAATAAAATGTTTTCTCATACAATTTGTAAAATTTGTATTTGTATTTATTTTTGGTGCATACGTTAATAAAACTATCATGTACCGTGATAGTTAGACAGTTGAAATTTTCACAGATAATGTATTTCTGTTGCCGCTATAACAACAATAATACTAAAAAGCAGAATAAAATAAATATTTAAGGGGCTCCCATACAAAAAACGTATTTTTTTTGCCGTTTTTTTAGGTAATGGTACGGAACCCTTCATGCGCGAGTCTGACTCGCTTTTGGCCGGTTATTTAAACCTATTTTTAGCATGGATATATATATGGATATATGTACGTAGTATAAAAATTCCTTGGTTTTTAGTTCAAATAACTTTTGTTCTGTTCTCTCTGATAAAAAATGACATACGCTACAACAAGACAAAAACTATTTTAGCTATCAAAGGCTTAAAAACAGATTTTGAACAACGAGGTAAGTCTCCAGGGTGTAAACTAATTACCAGTCTATGTTTGGATTGATTGCCTCAACGACACTGCAGAGAATAATATTCTATGAAAATTAAATGAACGACGCAGAGCAGTAAAAGCCAATGTCAATGAACTTGCGATATTTAAAGGTAGCAGGAAGTCAGTGGATGGAGGCGGCTCAAAATCGTTCGTTGTGGCATTCCATGAAGCAGGGTATGTCCAGCAGTGGATTGCTACTGAATAATGATTGAGAAGAAAACATTTAAGTAAAAATTGTCATGCATGCGATCACAGATTCAATAATAGTCACTAAGTTACGCGTGCCAAATAACTGCATTTTTATAGCTTTGAGAGACATTTCTAATGTTTTTCTTTCACATAAATAATAGATTAATGCAAAATAAACAACTTGAGATAAATAAAGTACATAAACAAAATTATAATTTCGTTTTTACTTCAATCTTTGAACACACTGGGGGGTAACCAATTAGTCTTGCCGTCTTTACATAATAATATTATTTTTTCTCACGGCACGGTAGCCATCTTGAATTTCTTAGAATTATTTGCAAAGGAATCCTTTGGAATGTATTAAAAAGGAAGTTGAGAAGCGGGCTTTAAGGAAACTGGTATTCGATAAACATGGTTGTGGGTATCAAACGGTGAATTCTGTGAACATTTTTAATATGTGTATTGAAATGAAGTTAGATAGATAATAATAATAATAATAATAAGTTTATTGCGGCAAAGAAAAAAAAATTTAACAATGACTTAGATTAAGATTAGCATGAATGCTACCGTTCGCGACCCACCTTCACACTGAGCCTTCACACCAGGTAGGGAAATTAAATTCCCCGCCTTAACACCAGTGTGAAAGAAATCCCGGCCTTCATACTAGTGAACTCAGTGTGAATGACGGGAAAAGGCTAAGTGTGAAGGTGGGTCGCGAACGAATGCTACACTTCAATAGTCATAGTCATAGTCATAATCATAGTCATAGTAGTTTATTAATAACGAAAACGGTAACAGGTCATTTAACATACATACCTCGCCGTAACACAGTTTTTCAACTAGCGCGGGAGGTATGTTCCCAAACCTCATAGTAATAATTGTTTGTCTCTTCTGTTTAAATAATATGCACTATGTAAATATCTTTAAGTTATGTTACGAAATAAAAAGTTATTATTATTATTATTATTATTATATTCATAAGTATGTAGGTACAGACAATGTGTACATTCAGCTTGTGATTGGCTGAATGAAATATTCCACATAATATACAATTTTAAATAATAATCAGTGTTAAATTAATAATAATGTCAAATAATTAATTAATATATTTTTTTTTACCTCTGAAATATAACCTACCAAACAAAAAAAGAATTATCTTTTGATAATTCTTTAATTTAATTTTGAAAAAATTCAATTCATAGAAAAAAAAACATAAAGTCGAATTGAGAACTTTCTCCTTTTTTGAAGTCGGTTAGAAAGGACAAGGTAATCCAAGTAGGTCACGTCACCATAATTATCTCTCCTTAGGCTTCTGGATGAAAGTTCGCAAAAAATATTTTCCAAACAAAAGTTCCGGTCGCGGTCAGTAATTTATGACTGCTGACTTTTTGCCGTGGTTTCGGTCGCGTGTACGGTTTTATTACCAAGGTTTGTGTGATACACATAGGTAGGTTAAGTTCTTAGTTAGATATAAAAAAAAGGAAAAGAATCATTATTGCTAAAGACAACATTGAAAAGGGACAAAGAAAAACTGTTAAAATTACTAACATAACATAACAACCAACAGTCAAACTATTCAGTACAAAATATCGGTTGGTCGTTGACGATCTCTGTGGCGCGGTGGGCGAAGGTTTGCCTGCGACGCAGGAGGTTGCGGGTTCGATTCCCGCCTCTGAATAAATATTTTTACGATCTGCAGATCAGGGTGTTCTGTGTACTTTTTAATGTATAAAAAAATATATGTAATGTATTGTATTAAGTATATCAGTTATCTAGTACCCATAACACAAGCTCTGCTTAGCTTGGGGCTAAATAATGTTAAGTGAAATGTCTAGCATTTATTTATTTATTTATTTTATTTACATCACGGAACCGATATTTTGTACTGAATAGTTTTTGAACTGAATCGCTATAAGAGGTCATGGTAAGACCTCAGATAGTTAATTTATACTTGACGAAGTTTTTCTTCTCTTTACGCTCTACAAGTTAGCAAAATAACTTATCTCATAATCATTTCATAGCAACCCAAGCATTACAAGAGCTAACGCAAAGCCTAGCTTTTCGCCTCAAATCAAACTTACCGACAATGCCCATAAGCAACTTGTAACATTATTGTACTCGAAATCAAAGGCAGCCTTTTGTTATTCAAATACCCTCAGAATAAAAACTTCGCTCTTATCTCGTAATCTTTAAGGTTGGTTTTCCCAAGAGATTTTTTTCCTTTGTAAAGAGGATTGTATTAATTTCATCTTTTTGCCGACGTTGCTTTTCTTATTTATAGTAAACGTGTTGAAATATGTTTTCTTTTGCAGTTAGTGTATGGACAGCTTTCCCGTTGCGGATAAAAAGCGAAACGCATAGCCGTCTCACCATTAAATTTAGATTAATTATTTCGTTTTGTATAAAGAGCTATTGAGCTCGTCTGAACCAGCTTGGTGACATTTGTGGTGCCCCTGTAACATAACGCAACGTCTACAGACATTGTGCGACGTTGGTAGACTTGTTGACCAACTAGCTGAGCAATTAATGCAAAAAAAAGAGCACAAAATATTTAGGTACAGAAGGTCATCTCAGTACAACAAGCGATAACAGGCGCATGTACACATAGACGCGTACCACGTAGAACCCTATCAACTCGCGACTGGCGTTCGACCGAGTTTTACCGAGATCGTCGTGGGTACGCGTCTATTATGTGCATGCGCTTGTTACAGCTTGGTGTACTGAGCTGGTCTTCTGTACCTATATATTTTGTGGTAAAAGGTTGCGCAACTTGTTCCTTCTCTCTTACCGCACTAAAATACCTACATAACTTCTAAGTCCGGGATAAACCTAAGTTATTTAGCACAAACAAATGCTTGGCTTTGTCTCTGTCACTCTCTAACACGCATGTCTTAACATTAGTGAAACAGGGGCATTGCTATTAGTGCGTGCTAAGTAGGGTTTATTTTATCATGGCATTTTAGTTTAATTTAATCAACCAATTTATATTTTGCGAGGCAAACATGACACATGCCAAATTTATCGGTTTCTATAAAAAACTGTCAAAATTGTCATTTTGTTAATTGTCTCACAAGATAAGATAAAATAAGACAGATATCAAGAAGAAGATAAGATAGGGGTAGCGGGATAAGAGGTTGGTGAAAGTGATAATTAGTTTCCCGATTCTGAGATAGGTGAGTGTGAAATATAGAGTCTATTGTGTTGTCAGACAGTGGTTGAATAAAGTACCAACATACCTACATGACAAACAAGTTGCTCAATATTTTGTTGCCAAATAAATAACCACCTATGGGGAATAAACCAAGTCTCGCATTTTTATTTCCGCAGAACCCTTTTTCATCGGAGAATGTACTCTTTACACATCGCAGATTGATTGAAACTACACACAGTGTGGACTCGATCCTGCCCTACGGGTAGCCTCCGGCCTTTTAAAGCAAATCGTGTCACGGATCCTTCTGTCAAGAGTTCCGTATAATTTATTGTAAAACGACACCTGAACCCTGAGCTATGAGGCACACAGTTGAGGTAAATGTAGTAATTGCACTTATTTATATTTTCCAATATTACGAGCAGAAATATTACAAGTTACTTTGTATATACGTACCTAAAATGAACCTCAGCCGCAGTTAAAAGACTGGCAAAGCTTTACCGTACAGAGTTTTTCTTCGAATAGGGACGGAGCGATAAAACATCATATTGAGACCATCGTGCTAAATTTGGCTGTATATCTTTAGGTTAAAAAGATTAACAGCTCAAAGTGCGTGATAAAAAGCAGTTCAATGTTTCTCCCTAATAATAAAAGAATTGCGTGAAAAAGAGTTTGGTATTTTCTCAAGTTTAACAAGTAATTTACACGGACGTATGGTGTAGTTTAACACGGGTTTTTGTATGGAAAATGAGGTTCACAGAGTGTACACTAGGAGCGCTCATCGGTGTCGCCATACAAAACCCGTGTGAAGCTACACCATACGTCCGTGTCAATTGCGAAAAACTTCCTGACCCTGTTATCAAATTGAGGAAGCAAACTGAGCGAACCAAGTAAATCGCTTGTGGCAAATCTGCTTAGTGACGCCTAAAAGCTTTCGCTACTAGGAATTCCGTCTTGTGTAAGAACTACGTGACTGTTGAGTTGTACAAGAAAACCTACTTCATCCTTTGCTCTATGGCACTGACGAGGGTCAAGCCTGTCCAATATAAAAAGACCTCTAAGTATGTATATGAGGCAATAACCGTCTGTGAGTCCTCAGGCCTTTTTCAAAGTAAGTGATCACTTCATTGTGAGCGAAATGGTCCTACACAAAGGATTGAAATCAGCCACTTCAGGACTTGATTGCTTGAAAAGATTCGGAGGAAATCCAAAGTATTATTATTTTAGAAAAATAACGACTATACACCACGTTACTTTACTTTATTCTCTAGCTGACGTTTCCTTGACTATTTAGAGGTCCTTCCTCATGAGCACCGACCGCGACCACGCTCAAAGGTCGTGAGACGGGAACTACTAACGCCCCCGCCGTCTCTGTCCAGCCGGGTTGAGCGTGCGGAGCGACGAAGCCGAGCTAGTTCCCTTTGAGCGTGGTCGCGGTCGGTGCTCATGAGGAAGGACCTCTAAATGGTCAACGAAACGTCAGCAGGAGATTATAGTAAAGTACGTGGTGTATATTAGTTATTTTTCTAAGATGATACCAAGCCACAATAACTTAAATTCTAGTATTATTATTGTTATTATTTATATTTTTACGACACCAAACAGACACGTACCTACTAAAGTCTGGATCCCACACTAGCTTTCCCTATATTGTAGGTATTAGAAACTACGAGTACCATATGGCACCATAACACCCAGACCCGTAACAAATATTTGCAGATCATACAAATATTTTGTCCCGCAGCGGGAATCGAACCCGCAAGCTCTTGCATCTCAGCCGGCTACTCGCCCGCCACAGAGGTCGTCAAAAGTATGGAGAGATTCTGAGATTATGAACGCTGTGCTGAGGCCTTACCACGAGCTCTTATAGCGATTCAGATCAAAAACTATACATTACAAAAAAAAAACATACGGTTCGAATTTTTTCATAGGGGGCCTTTTTATGAAGTCGGTTAAAAATATTGGTTCTGTGATGTCCACAGCTATATTTAAAGGCACAGCAGCAGAAGATTTATAGACTTCTGCAGTTAAAGTTATTCAATGATGACGGATATCAACGAGGAACCAATATTTTGTACTAAATATTTGAAACTGAATCGCTATAAGAGTCAAGGTAAGGCCTCTGATATCACTTCTCTTCAAAAAGAAAGGTATATAACTTAGCTTGAAAGTTGTTATTGCGATCGTTTTGAGCTATAACACTGTCTAAAACTTTAAAGGGTAACTTCTTGACATAAACCTTACCCTTTAATGTTCCAAAAGTTTTGGACAGTGTTATAGGACTCTCAAAGTTATTGATCCCCTAACAATTGTCACAGATATAGAACCAAGTTTTACGTAGGTAATGTAACATAAAGTCTCAAGAGTCAAGATCTTTCGGTATTATCAGATCTTACGAATCTGAAGAAATATTGAACTTCACTTCAGAAGGTGGATCATAATCCAAGTAATGGTTCTGATCAAGTAAAGGTACTGGGCTTGCACTGGTGAGCTTTTTGCTAATGCAATAAAACAATTATGCTGGACTATAAATTGTTATTGTAGGGGCCAATAGTTGATTTTTATACAAGGAGCTAAAATTACCTTATATACGGAGATTACGGAGTAAATAGAAACCGAGTTTTAATGGGTTTTTAGCGCCGTGTGTTACACTCTACTTTTCACTACGATTGCGAGTAAATAAAATAATCCAATCCAATATGAAATAGTTTATTTTATTAGAGAAAAATTCTAAAGATTCCGCGCCAATGTCTTTTTTTTTATTTCTTATGTAGTCGCAACGCATTGCTTGCGTTCTAACAAAGAGATCGCTGATTTTAGTTCCATTTTCAAAAATAAAACAATGTTCTTTATTATGGAACAGTAATAAGTCGAGTCTTTATTCATGATAATTAAACTTATGACTAAAGACTTTTTCGTTTTTGTAGGTTCATTGTCATTTGAAAGAAAAATAAAAAAAAAAGGAGGAGGTTCTCAATTCGTTTTTTTTTTTTTTATGTTTGTTACCGCATATCTCGGGCGTTTATGAACCGATTTGGAAAATTCTTTTTTTATTTGAATAGATATACTTCCAGATTCGTCCCATTGGTCCCATTTTTTTCAGAATCCAGTTCTGATGATGGAATCCATGAGGAATTGAGGGAACTCCTCAAATATTGTAGGCAAACATATGGCGATTTTGATATTTTCAGCAACAAACCAAGCATTTGCATTCAAAAAGTATCATAATCCTTTCACCACTATGGTTCTTTCATCATTTTGTTCATCCAAATATTTAGTCGTATACAATGGCGGAAGTCGGTTTTTTAAATGAAAAGTCATGTGTTTTATTGTTTATGTAGCTTCTTTTATTTTATATGGCTTATTATAAACGGTATAGATTTTCTTCTCACACAAATAATACACCAAACAAAATGATGAAATATTAGGCACAACTCAACAATAGAGGACGTTACAAAAGAGTTACGCGTGTTTACTTCGAGCATTGTTATGATATATTTCAGTAGAGAACAGTCAAGGGTTAGTCGGGAAATTGCTAAGAATTCTGTGTACAAATTTATTAAATCGCAAGTACTTAAGCGTTACAAAGCGTATTCACTTCGGGCTTTGTTGTGAGAATATATCTGTGAAGAATTGTTAAGTGTGAATTAAGAAATTGCCATAAGTTCTGTATCATAAACTAGTTTTGCTAGTAGTAGAACTACTTGTGAATGAATTCGTCCGGGTACCACCGTACCCATTTCTGCCGCCAAGCAGTAGTGCATAGTAGGTAGTGTTTCGGTTTGAAGGGTACGGGTGCCGAAGAAAATACAGGTTCATGAGACTTTTCATCTTTGTCTCTAAGTCGGTAGTGCGAGTTTGATGCCTCTTGTTGCAGGCGTGCATAAGCAACGGTAACTGATTTCCATCAGGTGGGCCGTATGCTTACTTACTCTTCTTTTCTTGTTACTCTTTCACGCTGAAACAGATGGAGCTATTTGGTTGAAATTTATAATGGAAATAGCTTATACCCTGAATTAACATAATAGACTACCTTTTATTCCGGTATTCCCACCGGATCAAGACTTATGCGGGTGGAACCGTGAGACGCAGCTAGTCTAAAATAAATACTTATCAGCAAAAAATGTCACTGCATCTTTCCACGACAAAATCAGTTGAGGAGTATGCGAGCCAGCTACGAAAAATACGGTCCATGTGAATTTTGCATTGAACTAAATAGTCCCTCCAAAGTCTCCACGTTATGTAAAAATATGGTAAATATTTCACCCACAAGACGCATCACCCACTTCCGCTACGGAACCCTAAAGTCTCCGATTTGTCCCCGAATATGTAGGAAAAACACAATGAAATAGTTCCAGTTTCCGTCCAATTTACTTAATACGATATGGCCAAAGCTGACTTAGCCCCCACCACCCCTGTTATTACCATAAAGACTGATAAATATCCACATATATAAAGATACTATCGAACTTCCGCTTCCCTATCCAATCCATTGCTGATTTCAAATGCACGACATCAAAAAATTCCATACAAAACCAGAAATGAACGCACAACATCAGATTTCATATTAAATCCATTGCCGCGCATCTACCAACACTAGCAACACAGCAATAGATGGCGAACCAACAATTGAGTACGCTACCCATTGCTACTTTTCCTTTTACTGTACCAAATTATTGTATTGGTGGTTAAAAACCAGTGCGGTGAAAGGATTTAGTGCACTTTGCTGAGGTTCTATCTTGCACAACTATTATTATAATTGCATGAAAACCAGCAATGTACGGCGAATCATAGATGTTACATTCCATCCATTGCCGAGTTCGTGCGATGTGCACATGTGAAATTATTGCTTAGAAAATCAGTAATGGTTTGTAAATCAAAGATTGCGTTACAGATAGTGTTATGAATTCGATGCGCGAATTTAACCCAGTTTTGACACGTTTTATGGCTTTATGACGTCGTTGAATTTAGATGCGTGTCTTTCGGTACGCATAAACCCGAGTTCACATTTATTTGATTTAATATATTCTGCGTTTTATAAAATTCCGATACTGCCAGATCGTATAAAGGCGTAAATATCCCCCGCGTTCGCCTGCGGGGGGGGGGGGCGAAGTCATTCATTTCGTGTCAGTGCTCTCTAGAAGACGTCAGATTTCATAATTTGAAAAGAGATTCTCTAACAAAACACTACAAAATCAAAAGCCGCAGCGAACTGGCTGTCTTACTAACATGTTTTAATAACAAGTTTTTCAGTTTTTCTAAAAAGCTTTGTTAAAAAATTTGACGCAGCGGACCCGGCTTAAGTGCTACATTCTAAATCCTATCCAACTATCGCATCCTACTAAAATTATAAATGCGAAAATGCTTACTTGGATGCTTGTTTGTTGCTCAATCAAGCCATAACGGCTCAACCGATTTCAATGTTATTTGGTGCAAAGATAGATTACGTATGAACTGGATTGAAAATTATAATATGCTTCTCGTTATCGCGTTACCATGTCAACGAAGCTATAAGCGGGTTTCGGGTTCCATCATACAAACCTGCTACCCACGCCTGCTAACGAATTCACTGTTATGAACTAACTACCACTAGTAGGCCAAATATCAAGATGGTTATAAAAACAGAACCAATCTTTCCACGACCCACATTTGGGACATTTTGGGGTTAAATGAGACGTCCTTACAATAACGGGCTTTGACATCATGGACGTACAGAAACTAACTAGTATAAGTGTTCATGGACGTTTGTCCCAATAAATCAAAACTGCTACAGCATTAAAACCTTTGGACGTGAGGGTTTATTTTGCAGAATTTGGCTGAACAGTCATCAACATCATCAGCCAATAGGCGTCCACTATTGGCCGAGGCCATAGAATGCAATGATTTGCCATTAATTACCATGCTTGGCTATCGTGTTGGTATTGAGTATTCAGGTACTGCTGCTTATCCTCTGGTGTATTCGTTTAGTCGGTGTTTACGACATCCAGGTGATGAAACGGAGGAGTTTATTCTTAGGTGGTTTCTTCATCAGCTAGTAGACATCCCAGTGCTAGACAAGGTCCCGCTTATAGAGTAAGGGGATTTGCCATAATCACAACGCTTGGCAGGCGGATAGGTGATCACAGTATTGGTGTAGAGTGCTCAGGCAGATAATGCTGTCCATATAATAATAATAATAATAAATGCTAGACATTTCACTTAACATTATTTAGCCCCAAGCTAAGCAGAGCTTGTGTTATGGGTACTAGATAACTGATATACTTAATACAATACATTACATAGATAGATATTTTTATTATACATAGAAAAATACCCAGAACACCCTGAACAGTTATCTGCAGATCGTACAAATATTTGTTCAGAGGCGGGAATCGAACACGCAACCTCCTGCGTCGCAGGCGAACCTTCGCCAGCATCGCCACAGAGGTCGTCATACTCTGGTACAATACCTTAGTCAGCTTTCACGACATCTACGGGAGGAAAAGAATTTTTCATCCCATCTATTCGAAAAGGACGACTTGGTTCGCCTTTAAGTGCACCCAAAGGTGGTGTTTTCTGTATGAAGCTTCTATAAGTGTGCCGCAATTATCTTTGCCGCGCACTTTTTAAATTTGGAATATATCGAACTCAAATAAGTGCGCCGCAATTATCTTTTACGGCCCTTTTTGAATTTGGAACATCTTGAAAAGAATCAAACACAAATAAGTGCGCCGCAATTATCTTTTCCGCGCCCTTTTTAAATTTGGATCATCTTAGTGTTCAGCGCCAAAGAAGGCGAACGCAAATATTGTTTAAATAAATACTGGCTGGTACGACGGCCCATAATCGCGCCACCGGCTGAATAAAAAAAAACAAATTAAAACGACGGCCCGCGATTTCGTCATTTTTAACCGACTTTACAAAAAGGAGGAGGTTCTAAATTCGGTTGTATTTTTTTTTAATGTTACCTCATATCTCCGGTGTTTATGAACCGATTTGGAAAATTCTTTTTTTATTTGAATAGATATACTTCCAGATTGGTCCCATTTTTTTCAGAATCCAGTTCTGATGATGGAATCCACGAGGAATTGAGGGAACTCCTCAAATATTGTAGGCATACATATGGCGATTTTGATATTTTCAGCAACAAACCAAGCATTTGCATTCAGAAAGTATCATAATCCTTTCACCACTATGGTTCTTTCATAATTTTTTTTTCATCCAAATATTTATTCGAATACAACGGCGGAAGTCTTTTTTTTAAATGATAAGTTATTCACGGATTGTTAGAAATTCATGGTTTTGTTTTGAAATAAAATATGAGGCGCCTTTTATTTTCTCATAGTGGGTGATGAAAAGTAGAGTGTAACACTCGGGCGCAAAATATATTTTTGGCTCGGGCGACGTACTTTGAATCCCTCGCTACGTTCGGGATTCTACTAAAGAATCACTCGCTATGCTCGGGATTCTACTCTAGAATCCCTCACTTCGTTCTGGATTCAAAAAAGCGCCCTCGCCTTAAAAATATTATTTTGCTCCCTTATGATACAATCTACTATTAGGCCAGACACACCACGACACACAACAGTCAACAGTTAATGTATTAATTTGACAACGACGAAGTATCGCGAAGAGACGAAAGAAAGGAAGATATTTAATTAGATTATGAAGGATCATCCACATAGCTCTCATAATCAGCAAGTTTAAAGGCAATGGGCAGGCTATTAAGCTAGCACAACCGACGACTGTTAGGAGTAAAGATTCTCGAGTGAGGAGTGAGGCTGCCAAGCCCGTTGGTCTTGACATTCCATGCAATAGGTCTTTGTCCAACAATGGAATTCCACAGGCTGTGATTGATAACGATGTAGGTTTAAGTGCCCTTGTCCACCTCCGCCTTGTGCTGATATCCTCACTGCTGATGGTCATGATCTTTATGCAGGACCTTTGACTGCACGATGTTTCTCAAACGGGATCTGTCTTCTGCGGAACGGATGGCATCACTCATAGAGGAATTCAATGCTGAGCAAACCAGCCCCCCTATTCCCTAACTGAAAGTTACTCAGTGACCAACGTTTTGACAAGTAAAATTGCCATCAATTGACAATTTTTGATGGTAATTTTGACCAATTGATGTTCGTTTTACTTGTCAAACGTTAGTCACCGAGTGACTTTCAGTTGGGAAATAGGGGGGCTGATCGCTCCAACGCATAGGGCTCCGTCCTCGCGAGCTCTTTCCTTCCACCTTACCAATGACCATCAGTATTTCAAGATTATCACCTCCTTTCTTGGCAATGTGACTGAAAAACTCAAGGAAATCTAACAGGACCCATGGTGTATTCATGCCCTAACATGACGAAAAGATGCGGAGACATGAAACTTGTATAAATATACGGTCGTTAAGTAGACAGCTCATAATATAACTTTATGTGATTAGGAATTTTGTCATATCAAGGGTAGATGAAAAGGTTTTCATAATGGATGGTGACTACGATATAAATGAATCAACTAATATTTAAATAACGAAGAAAGTAGGAATAACTTTTTTCAAGTCTTCATAACAGTTAATGAAGCAGTTGCATAAAAACCGTGACAATTAAATAAATAACATAACACCCAACAGTCACATACGTAGTCTTGATCCCACACTAGGATTCCCTGTGTCGTGGGAACAACGAGTACCATGGTACCATAACACCCAGTCTCAGAACAAATTTTTGCAGATCATACAAACATTTGTTCCGCATCGGGAATCGAACCCACAGCCTCTTGCTGACTACTTGCCCGCCGCGCCACAGAAGTCTTAAGGATAAGGTCTTAAGGGAATAAGTTTTTCTAATCACCATTCGTTCTTTATTTTTAACCGACTTCCCAAAAAAGGAGGAGGTTCTCAATTCGGTTGTATTTTTTTTTTTTTTTTTTTTTTTTAATGTTTGTTACCGCATATCTCCGGCGTTTATGAACCGATTTGGAAAATTCTTTTTTTATTTGTATAGATATACTTCCAGATTGGTCCCATTTTTTTCAAAATCCAGTTCTGATGATGGGATCCATGAGGAATTGAGGGAACTCCTCAAATATTGTAGACATACATTTGACGATTTTGCTATTTTCAGCAACAAACCAAGCATTTGCATTCAAAAATTATAATAATCCTTTCACCACTATGGTTCTTTCATGATTTTTTTTTTCATCCAAATATTTTGTCAAATACTATGGCGGAAGTCGGTTTTTTAAAAGAAAAGTTATTATCTGTTACAATACTCTTTAAAATTCATATTTTTTTTTATAGCTTTGTTCAATTCCATTTTTATTCAATCTTCAAACGATTCCAAATTATTCAATCACAAAATGCTGAGTACCAAAACTCGCGACACCGCTAGGTCAGACAAAGAGAAAGTTCAGAACTCTCCCCTCCAAATAAATACGGACAAGCGCGTGTAGTGCTAGCGCCCTCAGGCTTCAGTACCATTATTTTCATTAAATTTAAGTTCTGTGCCATGTCTTATTTTGCAGAGACTACCATGCAAACTTCACGGGGAATTCGAGAGTTTTGTAATGTTGAAATTCCAAGTTTTTTAAGACATATAAATTGAATTGAGTGCTTCCCAATTGCCTCACCAAGGCGACTCTTGGTACAGCAAAGTCCTCTCTTAATTTGATGTATTAGGAGATTTAATACAGTGTCACGACTTTATATTAATAAAAGATAAACCTACCAGGGTTTTTAATGTTATTACATTTATACATTTTATTTTTTTAGGAAAACAAACAGTTCCTACTGAATCTCTAATGACTATTCTAAAAATCGCATATTATATCTAAGGTTGCTTGCCTATTGCGATACTTATAAAGAAAGAAAAAAGAAGTAAATCCGGTATAGTAATCGGTTAACAAAATTAAATTAAAAATTTATGGAAACATGTCGAAACAGCAATCTGTTAAGATCTTTCAAATTTTAGGTGCCTAATTATGATTTATTAGATGTAAGTCCCAACTGCTTGCAAAAAGGCACATTTTGTATTAATTTAAAATTTTTAATTAATTTTATCCATAAACCTTCCTAAGAATAACAGATGGATAACAAGTTGACTGTTTTTTTTTCCTTTTCAGATTATGGAACCCTAAAAAAACACAAACAATGAGCGTTCGTTAGCCAGCAGCTGTCATAAGTGAATTTGAAAATTTTCCGGCCCCCGGCAATGTAAATGAGGGCAGTTGGGACAGGTGGGTAAACAGGACGAGTTGGGAACAGGCTTTATCAAAGTTTTTTGGGATGCAATTATTTATGTGTGATTTTTTTACCTTGTAGAATATAACAATACTAAATAGTCAGTCTTAGGGTTTAATTATCATTGCTACTTTTGTTCTGCGATTTTTAGGGTGTTGACTCGAATGAATGACTCTTTTTAGAAAAATTACGACTATACACCACGTACTTTACTATTCTCCTGCTGACGTTTCGTTGACCATTTTGAGGTCCTTCCTCATGAGCACTGACCGCGACCATGCTCAAAGGTCGTGAGACGAGAACACCCGGTTTTTGAGTTCCCGTCTCACGACCTTTGAGCGTGGTCGCGGTCGGTGGTCATAAAGAAGAACTTCAAAATGGTCAACGAGACGTCAGCAGGAGAATAGTAAGGTACGTGGTGTATAGTCGTTATTTATCTAAAGTGATACCAAGCCACGATAACTAGGCAAGTGAAAATAACTCTCTTCAAAGCCTACTGCCAATCTTTTTACACGAGCAGTCTGTGGTTCAGCTTTCCTCAGAGATCGCTTAATGCCCTGCGCGTCCAGTATAATAATGGTTTTAGGATGCTGATGGGACTGCCTCGCTTCTGCAGTGCATCTACAATGTTTGCGGAGGCAAGGGTTGATGGTTTTCACGCCATCATCCGTAAGTAAACTGCCTCATTGCTTAGCAGAGTGCGGAGCAGTTCCAACAGCATCCTGCAGGTCATTCCTGATCGTTACGATCTGCCAGTAATGAAGGCTTTTGTTCGAGTCCTGATCAGGTAGGCGTCTCGCTGGAGTCTGTTTGGTCGGGATTCGGATAAAAGTTTTTTCATCCCATCTATTCGAAAAGGACGACTTGGTTCGCCTTTAAGTGCACCCAAAGGTGGTGTTTTCTGTATGAAGCTTCTATAAGTGCGCCGCAATTATCTTTGCCGCGCACTTTTTAAATTTGGAATATATCGAACTCAAATAAGTGCGCCGCAATTATCTTTTACGCGCCCTTTTTGAATTTGGAACATCTTGAAAAGAATCAAACACAAATAAGTGCGCCGCAATTATCTTTTCCGCGCCCTTTTTAAATTTGGATCATCTTAGTGTTCAGCGCCAAAGAAGGCGAACGCAAATATTGTTTAAATAAATACTGGCTGGTACGACGGCCCATAGTCGCGCCACCGGCTGAATAAAAAAAAACAAATTAGAAACGACGGCCCGCGATTTCGTCATTTTTAACCGACTTTACATAAAGGAGGAGGTTCTAAATTCGGTTGTATTTTTTTTAATGTTACCTCATATCTCCGGCGTTTATGAACCGATTTGGAAAATTCTTTTTTTATTTGAATAGATATACTTCCAGATTGGTCCCATTTTTTTCAGAATCCAGTTCTGATGATGGAATCCACGAGGAATTGAGGGAACTCCTCAAATATTGTAGGCATACATATGGCGACTTTGATATTTTCAGCAACAAACCAAGCATTTGCATTCAGAAAGTATCATAATCCTTTCACCACTATGGTTCTTTCATAATCTTTTTTTCATCCCAATATTTAGTCGAATACAACGGCGGAAGTCTTTTTTTTAAATGATAAGTTATTCACGGATAGTTAGAAATTCATGGTTTTGTTTTGAAATAAAATATGAGGCACCTTTTATTTTCTCATAGTGGGTGATGAAAAGTAGAGTGTAACACTCGGGCGCAAAATATATTTTTGGATCGGGCGACGTACTTTGAATCCCTCGCTACGTTCGGGATTCTACTAAAGAATCACTCGCTATGCTCGGGATTCTACTCTAGAATCCCTCACTTCGTTCTGGATTCAAAAAAGCGCCCTCACCGTAAAAATATTATTTTGCTCCCTTATGATACAATCTACTATTAATTACCTACTTCCCAGTTACTGTCTGACGGCTATTATGTGTACCTACTAACAATAAATGGATTTTAAGTATCTGACTCAATAAATGAATTATTATAACTTCAATTCTATTGAATGACTCTCTTTAAGTTGTCCAAAAATTTAATTCCGAAATGAGTCCCTTGGTGTTGTCGAGTGAGGATGTTGGTTTTGGTGGTGGGATTTGTGATCCGAGGGCTTTCTGGTGGGTAACAAGTGTCCCGGTATATACCATACTTAACCACTAGTTTTTAATTTCGTTTTTTTCTACATTTTGTTGTTTTATTTCGTAAGGTCGTTTAGTAAATTTGACAGTCTGTCTAATAAATTTAAATAAGTTGTATAAAAAAATAAAAATGAAGATCCTTAAATCTCATTTAGATTCGTGACATAGATACTTAAAGGTCAATTGAGCACCTCAAGTTTATTGTGTTACATTTTACTGATCATTTTATTAAAAACCTTGTTATGCTTAACCCCAAAACGACCGCATCCATCAAGAAAATGTTAAAATAAACGCTCTACCAAAGGGCCTCAACGATCGTTTTACAAATTAACAACTGAGGTGTGTATTACTTGGACTTAATTTATGTTTTAATGAGTGCTTTTCGTGTATACTAACTATGTCGAATTCAATGGTTTCTGCTATACTAACTATGATCAGTACTGTGGCGTCAATGCTACTAATTATGTGAGGTTCTGTGGTTGCGGTGTGAACGGTGTTTTCTTACGATCGTTACTGAGTTAAGTTTTAATGATGTAAGGTTTGAGAGATGATCTGAGTTACAATTATTTACTAGCGTTTGCCCGTGACTTCTTCTTCAATAGATTGTTGAATAAAAAAAATCCTGGTGCTAAGTAAATAGGTGCTCTAGAAAGATCATTTGACGACCTCTGTGGCGCGGTGGGCTAGTAGCCGGTTGAGATGCAAGAGGTTGCGGGTTCGATTCCCACTGCGGGACAAATGTTTGTATGATCTTCAAATATTTAGAATAGAATATATTAGCATTGAAAAAAGTTTATTTGCAACAACAGGACAGATTTAACAAAAAAAAAAAATAAGAATAAATAAATACAAAAGCATTGATGTTACAAAAAGGCCCTAACTTAGCATATGCAGGTCGTAAACAACCTACGCCGGTCTTCCGTTAGAGCCTCTTTCAAAACAAGAGAACAGTACAGCAGACATAACAAAATAAAAAATAAAAACGTTAGTAAAATAGTATAGTTAGTAGTATTTGTTCCGGGTCTGGGTGTTATAGTACCATGGTACTCGTAGTTTCTGATACCCTCGACACAGGGAATCCTAGTGTGGGATCAGTACTACGAAAATGACTGTTATGTGTTATGTTAGGTATGTTATGTATGTTATGTCATTAGTGCCATCAATGAAGTATTGCGAGAGGCAAACCTATTGGCATTCTAAGGGCGAGGCTTATGCCCAGCAGTGGACTTCCACAGGCTGATGATTATGATGATGTAACCATACAAGTTTTTTATCTATCTCGTCAGAAAGCAATGGCAGTAACTAAACTAGCCCAAACCATAGCAACAGAGTTACGTAATCGCACCACTGAAACCACTGTCGTGAATTAACTTCTTGTAAACATTAACAAAATTTTACTCGGCAATAACTTTGTAGTACAGGTATGAACAGAATGATAAATATTCGCGCTAGTGACGTCACTGCTCTAGCTCTGACGCACAGGACTCTCGGTTGGCTTAGTTACCTTTACAGGATACGACTTTAACTTCCATAAAAAAAAACATCACTGTATGTGGGCTTATATCAGTCATTCTATTATAGTTTTTGTGCGCGTATAAGAGTATGTGCGCGAGTGTATAAATAACCATACATGCATTCTGCACGTGTATGGGTTATTTTTAACTGACTTCACAAAAAGGAGGAGGTTCTCAATTCAGGTTTTTTTTTTGTTTTTTTTTTTATGTTTGTTACCTCATATTAGCTCCGGCGTTTATGAACCAATTTGGAAAAATCTTTTTTATTCCAGATTCCAGATTGGTCCCATTTTTTTCAGAATCTAGTTCTGATGATGGAATCTATTAGGAATTGAGGGAACTCCTCAAATATTGTAGGCATACATATAGCGATTTTGATATTTTCAGCAACAAACCAAGCATTTGCATTCAGAAAGTATCATAATCCTTTCACCACTCCTCCTTCCTTTCCTCTTTTCTTTCTTTTTTTCTTCTTTCCTTTCTTTCTTTCATCATTTTTGTTTCATCCAAATTTTTAGTTTTAATACGATGGTGGAAGTAGGTTTTTTAAATGAAAAGTTATTATCGTATGAGAGTGTCCCCTTATTCATAATTAATTAAGAATTCTTGTTCATAATCAAAATACAAAAATATAAAAAAAATATTGTGTTATTGTTTTTGAGACAAATAAAGATAGAGAATGTTTCTATTCTATTGACATAATCTAATTTTTTTTTACACCGACTCTAGATTTATTTAAAATCCGCACTCCCTAGGGCTAAAAGTAGGTCCTACTAAAATTCTACCTACTTTTATAGGACAATACTTACCCCAATTGGAAACTTTATAATCCTAATGCGTGAAGTTATGAACTTCGTATTGTATAAACGTCTTGAACTAAAAATATATCCAGTTTAGTGTATGAAATATTGTTTGTAAAGTACGAATAGTATTTTTCATATTTGCAAATAATCTCACAGCGATATTGAAACTTGATTCCGGCTAACCGGTATTTGGATGGAAATTCGTTTGTACATTTTTTGTTTATCAAGTAGTTTCAAAATTTATTCAAGGACTTTTCAGTTATTAGTAAAACTTACTTTTTTATGACTGACCATTCAACTCCTTTCAAGAAATTGGTGGAAAAGGCCCATAACAATGGTTATTGATTGACAAAATTCAATAGTTGGTAAACACAAATTGTATTACAATCGCTGCGGGGGAACGTAACACGGTTACGGAGTCTCGTAGACGGTGCTACACACTGCTACGACGTAGAACAGTTTCAGACTAAAGCTATGTCAATGTTGTTGGTGTGAAACCAAGCTGGTTTTATGACCTCGGTAAAGAATTATATTTCTAAATGTATATCTAGTGTTACGTACACTATTATTTTCAACCAACGATGATCATTCTACAGAACGGACTAAAGCGAAATAAAAAAGGGTATTATTGAAAAAAAAATCGATTGAAAAATTGATTGAATTCCATCGTTTTTTTTTTTGTATAACTATGTCCGTAGAATGAAACAGTAACATTGATATAGCTCGCAGAATTTGAAAAAATGTATGTGGCCATGGGCAAGCCTTTATGGCCTCGTAGAACCACTACAGAACACACAACCACTGGCGAATATAGGTCCTCGAGTGGTGACCACGAAGTTTATGATGCAATCTAAGATGCCGCGTTCAAAAAGTTATTGTATCAACTTCAGACTAAATCCCTCCTTAGATATACACGTAGGTGCTGCTACGCCGTAGTACGTGCTACGAAACACGTAGCAAGTCTACAAAATCTCACTGTTTGATGAAGTTAATTTTAGTTAGTAATGTACTTGAACATAATAAATTATTCTGATATTTTTGTGAATAAGGAGTGAGTCATTTTATTTGGATATCTGGAAGAAGCATAGAAAAGGAGTCATAAAGAAAAAGTTCATTCTTTCTAAAAAAAATCTTTCTAAAACTTTTATGAACACGCCCTATTTTGGTATAACTTAATCGATAGTGGCGGAGTAGCTTCCTCCGATTTTTTTAAATACGTAGTTTTCTTCGCTATTTACTTTAAATTTTCATGGGACTAACCTCGGGATTATTACCTATACAGCAAAGAAAAAACTATACTAACAAGGAATAATCTTGGAGCAAAAAAAACAGCCGAAAAATTGGAAACATCGTTCATTTTTTAAAGTTGTTTAAACATAAATGGTGTAATTTTTATTTTAAAAATACAATTTCCAGTTGTTTCTGTATTACACAAGACAAGAGAGATCTTCAATTTATCAATTGAAGATCTCAAGATAGTTTTTGTTTAGTTTTTCAAAAACTATCTTGTCCAGTTAGATAACACTTCAAACAAGTGTTTTGTACGTGTGTATCATGAACACCATGGTACCAGTAAAGCAAGCTATAGTATCAAAACATAGTATAGTAAGTATTGTATCGAAATGCAATATGTGTTACCATTATTCCACTACGTCGCTATCTCGCTCCCTTGCATGCAATTTCTGTTGCGAATGGAGACATGGATTTAATCGTATTACAAGACTTGATGGCCACCAGTTACACCGAAAAATTTTAATAATAAAACATTTAGTAAATATAATGGTTAATCTATTCTACTGTTTGACATGACGACGATACTTATTCGCACAATTTAATAATTGTGTGTTGTGTAATTTAGTGAGCTGAAATGCTGGCTTTTTTCAACTAGCGAATAAACATTGCCATAAAGCGTCCAACTGCCAGCATTCTGGGCATGCTGCCATCAAGTGATGGCATGGATCGACTAGGTTGTCTATTACATACTAATTTCACATAGAAAATCACGTCAGGTAAGTTTTTTTTATTACAATTATAGACCCGTTTGACCACGATCTCACCTGTTGGTAAGTGATGATGCAGCTGACGATAGAGCACAAAGGTCAAGAAGGCGCCTATTCACTCTTGCCTTGATAAGACCCAAATTATAGTTTTCAGGAAAGACAGACGACGGCAGCGAGTTCCACTCCTTAGCAGTTCGCATAATATAGGTGGAACCGAAACGCTTTGTACGAATAAAAGGTATGCTAATGAGGTAAGGATGGTACTGAGCCGTGCGCCTGCTCGTCCTATGATAAAAAGGAGATGGTGGGATCAGATCATATAGTAAGTACCTAAGTAATTTACTTGTATCTTACATAGATATAATCGGGATCTTTTCTTGGATTTGACTTGGGTGTGACTGTGATGGGATGCAAGCATATTCGCGCGGATTCATCGGATTAGCGCCGCGACAGCTGAAGCGAGCGCAGCACTGATGCTGTACTGGTGCTATTTTATGCTACTGATGTTTTAATTTAGGTACTTGTTTGATTCATTCTATATTGCTGATATAAGCACAGCTTGTATGAAAGCGAATAGAAGCTTTTAAACAGATCATTTATAAATTTGATTGCTTACCAAAAAAAATTACTGGAATTGTTTTGTACTGGATACTAATTTTTGCCTTAAATTTGTTATTGTTTTCATTGTAATATTTTAGAGGGCCTCTTCCACCGCTGGCAAGTATAGTAGTTGCTAGGCTATGCGATGTTTTGAAACAGAATATTAATAAATTTTCTGCCATCTTAAAGTACCACTTTTCTGGCGATGGTGGAAGAAAGACGTCAGACCTTATTCAATTACGTAATTAAGTGACTAACAGATTTTGTCACATAAATGTGGCCTTAGTCAGTTTGCTGGAGGTTTGCTGGACCTCTTTTGAATGTCAAGCAAGAGCGTGGATTGGATGGCATGATGCTTTTCTTCCTGTGTCGTTTTATATGTATCAATTTTAAAGGAAGCAAGGACGAAAAGGAAATTCTCCTTGAGTTATTGCGTTGAATTCAAATTATGGAAATAGAGCACTGAGCGTTGCTACTAGATTAAAATGCGAAGTCATTTTTATTAAGAAGAAAATGTAATACAGAATTGTCATATAAATATTATACTAAGCTGATCCTCTAATGCTAGTAGCTAGCATGTGAAACATTTCAGTGCTTAATGAATTTGTCCGCACGCAACTAATTGTAAATGACGAGAACAAGCGGTGTCGGACACAGTGTAGTTAGAACAGAAGTAAACATTCAAAATCATCCTTATGTCAATTTAATCAAACACTATTTCAACGATTTTTTCGGTGTGGTAGTAGCCGCTGAGATGATTTGATGTTTGATTCCCGCTGCGGGACACATGTTTATACGATTTGCAAATATTTGTTCCATGTTTGGATGTTATGGTACCATGGTACTCGTAGTCCCTGATACCCATGACACATGGAATCCTAGTGTGGGATCATGACTACGTATGTGACTGTTGGGCGTTATTATGTTTACGTTATGGGTGTTGCTATATTGTCTTTGATAACGTAATTTTTTTTAGCTGGCTGCCGTGCAATTTCTAGTTATAAGCCTTTCCCATAAAATTCTATGATTGACAAGCTTGAGCAGTCTCCATTCACCAACTTCCCGTGAGCTTCACAATGTTATCGGTCCATCGAATGTGAATGCAAAATTACAATCAAGAACAGAGTAGTAGGTGAAAAGTCGGTAACGAAAATGTCCTATTAATTATATTACAGCAAAACAACAATAATGGAATTATTTACATTACATACTGAATCCTTGTTAAACCAATAATTCCAAAAAACGTCCACCAATCACAGAGCTTGGATGACAAAGCCCAATATAATATGACAGAAAATTAATTAACCTATTAAACTAAGTCTACTGTCCCCAACTAAACTGTGTTTCACTGCTTAATGAAGTCACATGTAGTGTCAGAATATATTAGGTCTCCGAAATATCCTGCTTTTGGTGTTCATTGTGTAATGCTGTAAGGAATATCTAAACGATTTACTACATCACAAATTCATTAACATTGGTATAACTACTATAATTATTAACAATTAGGATTAAGAAGAGACTGCTTTTTATAGTGGATAAACAGGGCCCCAATTCTACTAAACAAATTGTGTTTGAAATGTTAATGAATTATCTCAAAATGGTCACTTTTGACACTTTTGCTATTCCAAAAGTGTCAAAAATTACAATTTTGTTATAATTTATTAACAATTCAAACACAATTTGTTTAGTAGAATTGGGGCCCAGTAGAGATATTGTCCTGGTATACTTATACTTACATATTATAAAATATGCTGTTTGAACGAGCGGGCGCTCTCATTTTGCCCACTTATGTTTCGCTATTATTTATTATACAAAATGAAAAATTGAGCAAATCAGTTCCCAAATCAAATAAATTATTAATAAGGTATCAGTGGAATGGTAAAGAATTGGGTCAATGAGACGCCAATTTATACCCCGGTAAATAATAGATGAAGTTTGTCAAAAATATAACACCCGGTGCCCTAGAATTCACCAATATAATAGTTATTTGTTATATAAGAGTGCAAAGTTGCTTTTTAACCGCGTGCTCAGTTTTGATGACCGAGTAAGCGAAGGATTCTAAAATTTAATCACGAGCGTAGCGAGTGATTAAAAAATTAGAATCCTGAGCGTCAGCGAGGGAATCAAAAGAGCACGAGGTGAAAAATCTTTGCACTCGAGTGCAACATTCATCCCACCTCAACGAGGAAATTACTTAATGTAAAAAAAAACACTTACAATCACAAGATACTTTTGCACATTTTCAACATTTTCAGTCAATTCTGTTGGCGTCAAATAAACTTCCTCGGCGCTAGAATAAACCCTCATTTTAGGGTTTTCACTTGTTTTCAAGTTTCTTGTTTTTAACCTACAGTTTTAACAATATGACGTGAAAGAAAATGGCGCGCGTAAAGCAAACTAATAAAATAGTAATACACCAAGAAGGTTCCGAGTCTAAGTTTTTCACAAAAAGGTAGTATGATAAATTCGGCACCATGGAGGTAAAAGTAAATAGGTTTAATGATGTTTTAAATTCACAAACTTAGTTCACATGATGTTCTAAATTAAATTTTACTTTATTCTCTAGCGGATAAAAACGGCTTTTACACTCAGATATCGAATAGCAAAAATACTCTTTCCGAGATGGTGGGATGAAAAGAGCATTTTATCCATTACGTATTTTTACCTAGATAGAGACAATTATTCATTTTAGCAGTATGATCCTAAAATGCAAACACATAAAAATCCAAAATAATATCCACACGGCTTTACAGTTTTATGTATTTTGATTACTTTTTAGACATACATATTTATTTTCACTTTGCTTTGATTTACTCTGCTTCAGATCTGTTTTTATTTTATTTAAGCTTCAAAAATATTGTTTGATTTTGAAAACCTAGTTAGTTAGTAGTAGTAGTTAGACATGGGCAGGCACATGCAAATAGCGTAGTTCTTAGTGGTATCGGTGCTCGCGGATTTGTTTCATCCCGAATAATCCACCAGTTAGAAGGAGATCGAGTGAAGTGTACCGCCCCGTTATAACTTTTATTTACGGAAACAAATTATAGAAACGTCTGTTCCTGTAACTGACGGCAGAATTATGAAAAGATAGGTAGATAAAACTCTGGATTTTTTGCTATTAACATAACAGGAGTTGTAAAGTCCATATAGTTTGTAGAACCGACAATTTTTGGGGGACAAAGGTTCTCGAGTGGCGACCACGAACCAGACGACACGAACAGACGAGTATGGAGGCTCTACTCTAATTTTGAAGGTTACAGAAAGTCGATGGATGTAGGCACCTCTAGACCATTTCTCATAGCATTCAAAGGGGGAAGCCTATCTACAACAGTGCACTTATACGAGCTAATGATTTGAACTGATTGAAAAGGCTTGGTAATTGAATAGTCAAACAAACTTACCCTGTAAGTGATGTTCGACTGGAATTATGCCAAGTGTTGTCTCGTCCGAAGATGATGAGTTAGAATAACTTTGTAGTCCGGCCTGTTCTACTCTTTAGTGCCTACATTAGTTTAATATCAGCAAAAAATAACGGAATTCATCCCGTTACGGAACCAACTTCATTAGGTTTTTTGTACTCAACGTGGTTTTCCTACAAAAATTCTTATTATTAAATTATTAAGTTATTTTGATTGAAATAGTAAGAAATGCATAAGAAAAAAAGAACGAATGAGTTACCTATGTGAAGTTGGCAACCGGGTATACAATATTTAATTTCTATGATATCCATTCGATTGTACCGCGTTTGTACCGGATTGTACCGCTCTTTAAATCGTTTGTACCTTAAGGGTGTAAGAGGGGTAGGGGTGGAAAAATTTGGTCAGCAACTGGGTTTACAATATTTGATTTCTATGATATCTATTCGATTGTACCGCGTTTGTACCGGATTGTACCGATCTTTAAATCGTATGAACCTTAAGGGTGTAAGAGTCATAGGGGTGGAAAAATTTAGTTTTCAACTCATACAAAATTGGATTTTTTTGACTTCTATTCGATTGTACCGCGTTTGTACTGGATTGTACCGCTCTTTAAATCGTTTGTACCTTAAGGGTGTATGAGATATAAGCGTGCAAAGATTTTGTGAGTATCTAGATAGGTGAACAATATTTGATTTCTATGACATCTATTCGATTGTACCGCGTTTGTACCGGATTGTACCGCTCTTTAAATTGTTTGAACCTTAAGGGTGTAAGAGACATAGGGGTGGAAAAATTTAGTTTTCAACTCATACAAAATTGTATTTTTTGACTTCTATTCGATTGTACCGCGTTTGTACTGGATTGTACCGCTCTTTAAATCGTTTGTACCTTAAGGGTGTATGAGATATAAGCATGCAAAGATTTTGTGAGTATCTAGATAGGTGAACAATATTTGATTTCTATGACATCTATTCGATTGTACCGCGTTTGTACCGGATTGTACCGCTCTTTAAATCGTTTGAACCTTAAGGGTGTAAGAGACATAGGGGTGGAAAAATTTAGTTTTCAACTCATACAAAATTGGATTTTTTTGACTTCTATTCGATTGTACCGCGTTTGTACTGGATTGTACCGCTCTTTAAATCATTTGTACCTTAAGGGTATATGATATATAAGCGTGCAAAGATTTTGTGGGTATCTAGATAGGTGAACAATATTTGATTTCTATGACATCTATTCGATTGTACGAAACGCTACGGGATAATTTCCTGAGTGCTTTTCGCCTGAAAAAGGGCCTGAAGACTGATCAACTAGGTATGAGTGGCACTCCGCAAACTATCTACCTCAATGAACACCTCACTCTGAGGACCAAGGGCCTTTTTCGTGAAACTAGAGAAGCTGCTAAGAAATTCAACTTCAAATACGTATGGGTCAAGCACGCTACAATACTTGTTCGTAAGTCGGAGAATTCACTTGTGTTGGCCATACGCTCTAGCAAGGATATTGAAAGAATGGCTGCCCCTACGCCGCAAGGGCCTGCCCTTGGGGCTATTACATCTGCCCCCAGTCTTCGTGTGCCTTGCGCCAGCCCTGGTGTGTGCCTGCCACCGCGTGGGACAGCCACAACTGCTTCCAAGCCCTATGCGCCTGCCCGGGCCCTTCTACGCCTGCCCCCGACCGCTCCGTGCCTTGTTTCGGCTCTGGCATGCCACGCGATGGTGCCAGTAGTGGCGCCTCATCATCGGCAACCAATATTTGAACTGAATGTTGAACTAACTTGTGGTATCGTTGAAATAGTGGTTAAATTAACGTTGATGTTACATAATGATCAATGTAAGTACTTCATATTTTGTGTATCGGATAGTAATAATTGTTCGCGCCACTATAGGATTGGCACTTCTTTATTTTTCTACCCACAATTGTTTTGACATTTTCTTGAATGCATCGAACGCCTGCACTGGCATCTACGCATCGCCAGGCAGTCGGCGATCAACCCTCATTGATTGAAGACGTTCGCGCTCCGCGTTTCCACAATTTGGAAAACCGCATTATTAACTACTCAAATACCTTCTTTATATCGTGATCCGCTACTTCTATCTCGACACGAATACTAAAGCTACGACCACGCGGTAAGCTTTCTGCCGCGCCGCGCCCGCGCCGCGTCTACTGCTGTTGCACGAAACTGGCAGCTATCGAAGGCCGCTACGAACTCCTCAAGAAGAGAAGACCGAACACACTTGGTGTCACAGCCGTGAAGAAGAGCTAGCAGGCTTTGGTCACCTACGAGGACGGCCTATATCAAGACAAAGAGAACGAACCCAGGACTGGACTACCTGGACATATCGAGGTGATCGTAGCTTGTTTAGTGCAGTGCTTTCTAGCAGACAAAGGTTAGTCTTTCTCTTCTATCTAAAATCCTTATTCCCACGAGTGGAGTCGCGTGTGGCTATATAGCTTAGCTACCGCGCCGAAACAATAATGAAGGAGTATATAACAACTTGAGATTTGTAAAATTTTCAAAAGCATTTTCTAATCTCTTTGCTATTTTTGTTTGGTTAATTTTTTATGTTGCGTTATGCTTAACATTATTAGTTGTCATAATGATGTAAACATGTAGTGGATGGCCCCTTGTATTGGATAGTTTTGGAGCGCTTTTTAGTAAAATTAATTAAGATAAATTTCGTTACAATGATGTCTAACATTAGTATTTATTATCAAAACTGCAGAAGAACTCGAACCAAGCTATCTATACTATATGGCAAATAAACGTATCTTATCTTATCTTATCTTATCTTACATCATATCTGTATGAATATCTTATCCAATTGTTACGATTTAATTGTATTGACAGAAACCTGGCTGGTACCTGAGATTGCTGACGGTGAGTTTATTGATCAGCGCTATGTAGTTTTCCGTTGTGATCGTGACCGCATAGTTACTGGCAAGAAAGACGGTGGAGGAGCACTTATTGCAGTGCTTCGGAAACTTCAACCGACTAATTTACCACTTCCCTTTGGGTATGCATTAAATAAAATTGAACATGTCTTGGTAGAACTCAGTAGCGCTGATCATGGCAAAAGACACATTGTTAGTGCAGCATATATTCCTCCTGAAACGTCAAGTAACAAATATCTTACTCATTTTAATTTTTTACAAGAAATTTTGGATGATTTTTGTACTGACAACTTTTATGTTCTTGGTGATTATAATATAACTAATGCTAACTGGATTCCGGATGGCATAAGCCATGCTCTTAACTTTACTGGTACTTCTGTAATCTGCTCTTACCTACGTTACTTTATGTCTACAGTAAATGAAAACAGTATAATCATTTCTACAATTGTCATAATAAAATTCTAGACCTTCTGATCACAAACTCTAATTGCACAATTCAGCGCCCTTGTAAAACCTGACTCAATTCATCCACCATTTCTTGCTTTTACAACTTTCTCTACTGAGTCCAGTCTGAAGCGCCAGCAGGTTGCTAAATTTAATTATTATTAAGCGAATTATGATTCCATCAATGAGGATTTGGAAATTGCTGATTGGACGTTGGTACATAATGGAACATCTATAGATAGATAGATAGATAGAAAATACTTTATTGCACAAGACAAAAAAAAAACAAGTACATAGGCGAACTTAATGCTAATTAGCATTTTCTTCCAGCTAACCTTTGTGTAATATAGAGTCGGTGGTAGTGCTATAGGGAAATAATACATAACGAGATTATAAAGATAACATAATTAATTACTTACCTACTTAAAATAACTAGATACATATTAAAAAAAATATATATAAATATATATAATTATTATAACCTACCATAAACATACTTATAAAGAAAACAAATAAGAAAATAACATAAGCGCTCAATTTTGTTCAACATTTTGCAAGGAGAAAAAGTAGTGGTACAGTTTGGACTTGAAAATTCCTATGGACGCAGCCTTCCGAATTTCAACTGGAAGAGAGTTCCATAAGCGAATCGCAGTGACCGTAAAAGAGTCCGTGAAAAACGAGGTCTTACGGACAGGGATCATTAGTTGAAGATGTTGCGAGGAACGAGAGAGACGGTCAGGAGGAAAACGGGGAAAGAAACGTTCTTTTAAGTAGTTGGGAGAAAGCGGACTATGTAGAATGTTATAAAGAAGACAGAGAACGTGAGTATCCCGACGGTAGCGAATTTTGAGCCACTTTAACTGTGACCGGTAAAGAGAGATGTGGTCGTACTTACGTAGACCGTAAATATATCTAATGCACAGATTCAACAACCGCTCAAGTTTGTTAAGCTATTCCTCAGTAGCACCCGGATAACACACATCAGCGTAGTATAGGATAGGAAGTAGTATAGAGTTAACAAGAGTGATTTTAGCTGAGAAAGGTAGAAAATTTTGCATACGTTTCAGAGCATGCATTGAACCATACATTCTCCTGCTGACATCGGTTATATGCTGCTCCCAGGACAGGGTTTCAGAGATGATGAGGCCAAGATTTTTTACCTCAGAGCAATAAACCAAAGGAACATCATTATATTTGACAGAAGGGAGAAGGTTTTGGTCAAGTCTGGAAATAAAAGCCCTACTACCGGTGATCATCACTTGTGTCTTACTGGTATTAATTTGAAGACCAAATTTCTGTGACCATAAAGAGACAGCACGTAAATCCTCAGTCAGCAGGCTTACCACATTTTGGATTTCATCAGGTTGGAAGGAAAGGTATAGTTGCACATCATCAGCATATAAGTGAAAAGAAGCAGAACGTAGACCAGAGACCAGAGTATTAATGAAAATAGAGAAGAGAAGAGGAGAGAGGACACCACCCTGCGGGACGCCAGCAACTACGTCACACCAGTCCGAATGAGCATCATCGACCTGGACCCGCTGTTGGCGTCCACAGAGGTAAGATCGAAACCACTCACAGGCAGATAAGGAAATGTTCAAAGAGCGCATTATGGCTAAGAGTATGGAGTGATCAACACAGTTGAAGGCATTACTAAAGTCGAGAAGGGTAAGAAGGGTGAGCTGTCTGCTATCCATAGCAACTCTGATGTCATCAGTGATTTTGATGAGAGCTGTGCTAGTACTATGGGCGGCGCGAAAACCCGACTGGAAAGGGTTCAAGAGAGAATGAGATTGAAGGAAGTCAGAAAGTTGACGATACACAACACGTTCCAGAACCTTAGATAGAAAGGGAAGAATAGAAATAGGGCGAAAGTCTTTAAGTTCAGAGGTAGCAGTTTTTTTTGGGATAGGAATAATATGGGCCTTCTTCCAGATGGAAGGAAAGCAACCAGTGGAAAGAGAGAAATTTATGATGTGAGAAATGCAAGGAAGGAGTTGATCGAGGATAGGGACTATGAGGTCTCGGCCGAGGCCATCCTGTCCCACTGCTTTGCTGGTGATACAAGAAATAATTTTCTGTATTACATCTTCCCCCACAGAACAGAAAGAAAAAGGAGTGAAACTATGTTGTGTTAAGTTACCCAATTCGGCTATGGTACCTTCCCTCGCGACATCATTAACACGATGGGTGACTGTGGAAAAGTGTTTGTTCAACGCATTCACATTCACAGAGGAAGCAGCAGAATTTTTGCATCTACCAAAACCTAGACTATGGAGGAGCTTCCACATATTGTTTGGAGTACCAGTGCTGATTTTACCAAATATAAAGCGTCGCTTGGCATTTCGAATCATTTGGTTACATCTATTACGGGCTTTTTTATATTGAGAAAGATGCTCATCAGTTGGGGTCTTTCCTATTTCTACGATAGAAGTAGTCCCGCCTAGCCATACATTTTCGTATATCTTCCGTAAGCCAAGGTGCTGGCAGCCGCTTCATACGGACCGGGTGTAGAGGTGCATGTATATCATAGACACTAGTAATTGAGGCATTCAGAAAATCTACTTTATCATCAATGTTAGGGAGGCTGTATAATAGAGACCAGTCAATGTTGGCAACATCAGCACATAAGCTTTCCCTGCACAAACCAGCCAAATTACGCTGAATTATAACCTTGGGCTTGGATTTGGGTACTCTTACTTTGTAAGAAGCATAGAGGAGGTCATGGTGGGAGAAACCCGGGGCAGGATATTGCCCATGACAAGTTATACGGTCCGCATCTCCTGTTAATATATGATCAAGCCAGGTATGTGAATTGTTGACATGATAGTTAGGGTCTAGATCTAGAAGCGAAATGTTAAGGGAAGAAGTGAGATTTGTCAATTTCTTTGCTCTAGAATCTCGCCTCAGCAGACATGTATTGATATCTCCAATGATCAGAGAATGATCGTACTGAGGCAAGTAAGTTTCAAGAATTTGCTCTAGGGTGCTGAAATAATCTACATTAGGGGGTGCATATACAACCCCAAGAAGTAACCGAACAATGGGATTGACAGTCACTTCAATAAATATGTGCTCCAACGAGGCAGACTATTTAGATGGAGAAATAGATAAAATTTTATATTTCAGTTCAGATCGCAGGTAAATTGGAACTCCACCACAACCATAGCCAGTACGATCATTCCTGATAAGAGTGAAGCCCGGAAGTTTAAAAGAAGTTGAAGAAAGAGTAGGCTTTAGAAAGGTTTCAGAGATCAAGCAGGCGTGAAGCGAATCAAAATCAAAAGTATTTAGAAAATCGGTAAAGTGCGCTGGAATACCCTGAGCGTTAATATGACACACATTAAGGTTATGTTTGGGACTAGGAAAAGTCTCAATGAGCAAGTCTCTAAGTGGTTTTGACGAAAGGCTATCATCTAACGCATCCGAGAAATCATCAGAATCCAAAGAAACAAATAAGTTGGAACAAATTGAGCTATCCATAAAAATAAAAAAATAAACAATAAATATTAACCTAAAACCTACCTAAATATAATAATGCAATAAATAATAAAATGATACGACTACGAGTACCTAACTAACTATGAATGAATAAAAACAAAAAAAAAAAATTAAATACCAAACTTGCCACAAAACACCGCAAGTTAGCTAGAGTAAAATGCCTTGCCGACACAGGATAAATATACAAGAAAAAGCGTTGTACAGCATTTGTAGTACGCAAACAGAACTGTTTTTAAGTCCTTATTCTAAGGACTGGACCATGAACACAAAAAATAAAAAATGAAATAAAGTAAAAAATAAAAATAAAACAAAAATGTTTCACGTTAACCCTCATGCTAAACATGCAAGTAGTAGAAAAGTAACTCTGCAACACTGTTGTAATATTAACTGTTCGTTCCGTACCATGCATAGATTCGTAAAATTATCACATAGCAAGAAAGAAAAGAGATAGAGATAAAAAACTGATGCACAGGAGAGAGATGCAGTGAGAACAGATATACAATAATGCAACACACCAAAACCAACAAAAATCATTAAAACTAAACGTGAAACATCCTTTGACTTTGACATAAGAAGCATGACGACATAATGACTTATTGCTATTACGTGCCACGTGCATCGGATCGGCTCAGTGGTTACATACAATATACATAAACCATGTACAATAACGTGAAAAGTATATAAGAAATTACGCTACTACCGACATTTTACGTACAAAAAACCTGCTTAAAGAATATTCAAACTCAACGACGTTGCACTGGTTCGTTTACTTTGGACGAGCCCTAGAACGAGTTGTCGGAGCCGCTGCCGGCACCGACCCTACCGGCCTGTTCGCCGCCGCAGTCGTAGAAGGCCCAGGCGTGGGTCTAGGCTGGGTCGGTGGGAACTTCTGCAAAATTTCCTTCAGTTGGGCTTGTGATAAAAGTCGATGCTTCGTCCCATCCGATACGAGGAGATAGACACTGCCATCCTGCGACCAGCATTTATGAACACCATAGAATTTGCGAGCATCATTGAAAATAGCCCTCCTTGGAGCCGTGAGATACTCGGCAACTGAAACATCAGCGCCCTTGAGCTCCTTCTTGCTTTGCCAGATTCGGGCACGGACATCAAGGCTCTGGAAACGGACCAGAACTGGCCTCTTACCAGCTTTTGAGGTGTCCTTTCCAAGACGATAACAAAACCGGATACTATCTGGGTTGAAATCTTTAAATTAGAGCTTATCAACTATTACACCAGACAAAATACTCCTCAGATTTTCACCCTCTGTCTCTTTGAGCCCTCGGAACAGGAGGAATTTTCTGTTTCTGTTTTCCATTTCATCTACGGCTGAAGTAACATGGCTAACCTGAGCGCGGATCAAGTCTATAGCAAGCTTCATGCATACCTTAAATTGTTTAAAATCGGTTGCCAGCTGCTCCAGAGAAGGATTAGATGTTGAAGACGCGCTACTCAGCCGGCCCTCGAAGGATGCTGCACAATTCTCCAACTTGGCATCAAGCTCCATTATGGCTGCCAATGGATCAGTAGAGTAGATTGTGGGCTTTTTCTTGTCCGCACACATGATGTATCACAGGAAGTTGAGTCAACGAAAAGTGAATATGTGGCAGTGTATGTGGCAAAAATAACAGATGTGTGTGATTTATATCATACCCAGTGGCTTGTAGCTGCTGCAAACAATTGTCCTTCTGCAGTAGCCAGTGTAGGGTGGAGATATACTGGATTTAACTCAATTTGATACTTGTAAGTATTTTTATTATTAAATATATAAGACGAAAAATTATGTGTTGTTAATTTCGCAACTACCCCAAGTGGAATTCAACCAGTGAATTTAGTAAACCCTTAACCTACATGTATCTATATAATTCTCTTAAACGCCCGCAGTTGGAGTACGCTTGTGCAATCTGGGATCCACTTTATGAAAAATATAATAGTAGAATCGAAAATGTACAGAAAAATTCTTAAAAACCGTAAATTATAGATTTAGGGCTAGCTGCTTAGTAATTACAAAATGATCACGCTGAAATCTAGACGCATACTTCTTCAGATCATGTTGCTGCATGGATTGTGTCATAACAAATATAATTGTCCAAAATTAGTAAACAAACCGTCTTATGTAGTGCCCCGTTCTGTGCATCAACGTGCCGTGCGTGTGCACTGCCTATTCCACACTCCTAGGTGTCGTACTAATGCTGGCGTGCGTTCACCTTTACGTGGCATCGTCTACATGTACAATAACAATTTTATTGACATCGATCTATTCTTATTGTCCGAACCTAGATTTAAAACTATAGTTAAAAATATGTCTGATTGTGTGTGATTAATGTTTGTTTGTGTGGGTGTAATTGGGAGTGTTTTTGTGTGGTATATGTTGATTTAATTGTGATTGAATGAGAGTGGCTGAAAGGATTTCATACAACATAACATTACAAACGTAGAATAAGCTAATAATATATTTCAAAACATGCAAATAAAAGTAAAAAGTATACACAGAAAAATTATTTCCGCATAAGGTACGAAACAAATCCGGTTGCGAGGTGGCTTCGCTTAGTGGCCTAGGTGGTGTTCGCGTTTTGTTAAAGCTCATTTTATGGCCGATAATTACTCACAACTGCGTACAGTTAATTCAATAAGCAAGCAAGGATCGTAGCCAATAGATATGCGTGTAGCAGTATTGAGCGCGTAGCAGTTGTAAGCGCGTAGCAGTTATAAGCGCGTAGCCGTTACGCAACAGAGTTGAGTCACATTTGCAGCAGGCGTAGATGTTAGCCGTAGCTCGTAGCACTCCGTCCGTTCATTAAATTCGTCGAGGTCGCTCACCGATCAAATAATAATAAATAATAATCAAATATTGTTCACCTATCTAGATATTCACAAAATCTTTGCACGCTTATATCTCATACACCCTTAAGGTACAAACGATTTAAAGAGCGGTACAATCCGGTACAAACGCGGTACAATCGAATAGAAGTCAAAAAAATCCAATTTTGTATGAGTTGAAAACTAAATTTTTCCACCCCTATGTCTCTTACACCCTTAAGGTTCAAACGATTTAAAGAGCGATACAATCCAGTACAAACGCGGTACAATCGAATAGATGTCATAGAAATCAAATATTGTTCACCTATCTAGATACTCACAAAATCTTTGCACGCTTATATCTCATACACCCTTAAGGTACAAACGATTTAAAGAGCGGTACAATCCGGTACAAACGCGGTACAATCGAATAGATGTCATAGAAATCAAATATTGTTCACCTATCTAGATACTCACAAAATCTTTGCACGCTTATATCTCATACACCCTTAAGGTACAAACGATTTAAAGAGCGGTACAATCCGGTACAAACGCGGTACAATCGAATAGATGTCAAAGAAATCAAATATTGTTCACCTATCTAGATACTCACAAAATCTTTGCACGCTTATATCTCATACACCCTTAAGGTACAAACGATTTAAAGAGCGGTACAATCCAGTACAAACGCGGTACAATCGAATAGAAGTCAAAAAAATCCAATTTTGTATGAGTTGAAAACTAAATTTTTCCACCCCTATGTCTCTTACACCCTTAAGGTTCAAACGATTTAAAGAGCGGTACAATCCGGTACAAACGCGGTACAATCGAATAGATGTCATAGAAATTAAATATTGTTCACCTATCTAGATACTCACAAAATCTTTGCACGCTTATATCTCATACACCCTTAAGGTACAAACAATTTAAAGAGCGGTACAATCCGGTACAAACGCGGTACAATCGAATAGATGTCATAGAAATCAAATATTGTTCACCTATCTAGATACTCACAAAATCTTCGCACGCTTATATCTCATACACCCTTAAGGTACAAACGATTTAAAGAGCGGTACAATCCAGTACAAACGCGGTACAATCGAATAGAAGTCAAAAAAATCCAATTTTGTATGAGTTGAAAACTAAATTTTTCCACCCCTATGTCTCTTACACCCTTAAGGTTCAAACGATTTAAAGAGCGATATAATCCGGTACAAACGCGGTACAATCGAATAGATGTCATAGAAATCAAATATTGTTCACCTATCTAGATACTCACAAAATCTTTGCACGCTTATATCTCATACACCCTTAAGGTACAAACGATTTAAAGAGCGGTACAATCCAGTACAAACGCGGTACAATCGAATAGAAGTCAAAAAAATCCAATTTTGTATGAGTTGAAAACTAAATTTTTCCACCCCTATGACTCTTACACCCTTAAGGTTCATACGATTTAAAGATCGGTACAATCCGGTACAAACGCGGTACAATCGAATAGATATCATAGAAATCTAATATTGTAAACCCAGTTGCTGACCAAATTTTTCCACCCCTACCCCTCTTACACCCTTAAGGTTCAAACGATTTAAAGAGCGATACAATCCGGTACAAACGCGGTACAATCGAATAGATGTCATAGAAATCAAATATTGTTCACCTATCTAGATACTCACAAAATCTTTGCACGCTTATATCTCATACACCCTTAAGGTACAAACGATTTAAAGAGCGGTACAATCCAGTACAAACGCGGTACAATCGAATAGAAGTCAAAAAAATCCAATTTTGTATGAGTTGAAAACTAAATTTTTCCACCCCTATGTCTCTTACACCCTTAAGGTTCAAACGATTTAAAGAGCGGTACAATCCGGTACAAACGCGGTTCAATCGAATAGATGTCATAGAAATCAAATATTGTTCACCTATCTAGATACTCACAAAATCTTTGCACGCTTATATCTCATACACCCTTAAGGTACAAACGATTTAAAGAGCGGTACAATCCGGTACAAACGCGGTACAATCGAATAGATGTCATAGAAATCAAATTTTGTATGAGTTGAAAACTAAATTTTTCCACCCCTATGACTCTTACACCCTTAAGGTTCATACGATTTAAAGATCGGTACAATCCGGTACAAACGCGGTACAATCGAATAGATATCATAGAAATCAAATATTGTAAACCCAGTTGCTGACCAAATTTTTCCACCCCTACCCCTCTTACACCCTTAAGGTTCAAACGATTTAAAGAGCGATACAATCCGGTACAAACGCGGTACAATCGAATAGATGTCATAGAAATCAAATATTGTTCACCTATCTAGATACTCACAAAATCTTTGCACGCTTATATCTCATACACCCTTAAGGTACAAACGATTTAAAGAGCGGTACAATCCAGTACAAACGCGGTACAATCGAATAGAAGTCAAAAAATACAATTTTGTATGAGTTGAAAACTAAATTTTTCCACCCCTATGTCTCTTACACCCTTAAGATTCAAACGATTTAAAGAGCGGTACAATCCGGTACAAACGCGGTACAATCGAATAGATGTCATAGAAATTAAATATTGTTCACCTATCTAGATACTCACAAAATCTTTGCACGCTTATATCTCATACACCCTTAAGGTACAAACGATTTTAAGAGCGGTACAATCCAGTACAAACGCGGTACAATCGAATAGAAGTCAAAAAAATCCAATTTTGTATGAGTTGAAAACTAAATTTTTCCACCCCTATGACTCTTACACCCTTAAGGTTCATACGATTTAAAGATCGGTACAATCCGGTACAAACGTGGTACAATCGAATAGATATCATAGAAATCAAATATTGTAAACCCAGTTGCTGACCAAATTTTTCCACCCCTACCCCTCTTACACCCTTAAGGTACAAACGATTTAAAGAGCGGTACAATCCGGTACAAACGCGGTACAATCGAATAGAAGTCAAAAAAATCCAATTTTGTATGAATTGAAAACTAAATTTTTCCACCCCTATGTCTCTTACACCCTTAAGGTTCAAACGATTTAAAGAGCGGTACAATCCGGTACAAACGCGGTACAATCGAATAGATGTCATAGAAATTAAATATTGTTCACCTATCTAGATACTCACAAAAAATCTTTGCACGCTTATATCTCATACACCCTTAAGGTACAAACGATTTAAAGAGCGGTACAATCCAGTACAAACGCGGTACAATCGAATAGAAGTCAAAAAAATCCAATTTTGTATGAGTTGAAAACTAAATTTTTCCACCCCTATGACTCTTACACCCTTAAGGTTCATACGATTTAAAGATCGGTACAATCCGGTACAAACGCGGTACAATCGAATAGATATCATAGAAATCAAATATTGTAAACCCAGTTGCTTACCAAATTTTTCCACCCCTACCCCTCTTACACCCTTAAGGTACAAACGATTTAAAGAGCGGTACAATCCGGTACAAACGCGGTACAATCGAATAGAAGTCAAAAAAATCCAATTTTGTATGAGTTGAAAACTAAATTTTTCCACCCCTATGTCTCTTACACCCTTAAGGTTCAAACGATTTAAAGAGCGGTACAATCCGGTACAAACGCGGTACAATCGAATAGATGTCATAGAAATTAAATATTGTTCACCTATCTAGATACTCACAAAATCTTTGCACGCTTATATCTCATACACCCTTAAGGTACAAACGATTTAAAGAGCGGTACAATCCAGTACAAACGCGGTACAATCGAATAGAAGTCAAAAAAATCCAATTTTGTATGAGTTGAAAACTAAATTTTTCCACCCCTATGACTCTTACACCCTTAAGGTTCATACGATTTAAAGATCGGTACAATCCGGTACAAACGCGGTACAATCGAATAGATATCATAGAAATCAAATATTGTAAACCCAGTTGCTGACCAAATTTTTCCACCCCTACCCCTCTTACACCCTTAAGGTACAAACGATTTAAAGAGCGGTACAATCCGGTACAAACGCGGTACAATCGAATAGATATCATATAAATTAAATATTGTATACCCGGTTGCCAACTTCACATAGGTGAATGAGTTGGATAAAGAAGAAAAATCTATGTTTCAAAAAGTTATTGCATTAGGTATTTTAAACCAAAATTCAAATAAAACTAAATTGTATATAAATTCCAACTAAATTCCAATTGAAATCCGATTCAATAGGTAAAGTTTTGGGTACGCTGATCTGTCGTGCCTTAGTGTATCCGGCCTAAGAATAGACCCCTCCGTCTACTCCCGTGGATGTCATAAAAGCTGACGAAAGGATTACACCAGGGGATGGGCAGCAGCATCTACCTGAGTACTCAACACCAATACTGCCATCACCAATCCGCCTGCCAAGCGTAGTGATTATGGCAAATCCCCCCATTATGAGGGAGGCCTCGTCCAACAGTCGACGTCTAATGGCTGAGGAAGAAGATCTGTCTATCAGGCAGAAACAAGCAGAAAGGCAGTGCATTTCAAACCTTATCTTTCAGCTCTAAGTAAGTGGCGATCACAACAAAGCCTCACGTGTCGGAGAACGCTATTACTGAGGATTAAACAGGATTTAAGCTTGCAGGCGCTGGGCTAGTGACGGCCAATCTCAGTCTTGTTCAAACTAGAATACAGTACTACCTAAGAGATTATGCGCCTCGGCAATCTTCGTCTGTTCAAAACAGAAATATGATTGCAATTGTAAGTGCAATAGTGACATTCACGAACGAATATTGCCAAGGCGCATTGCTTTCATATAAGTACTGTTGGCGTTTGTATTAAAACACTCGTTTTTGACGTTATTAACCGACTTCACAAAAAAGGAGGAGGTTCTCAATTCGGTTGTATTTTTTTTTTTTGTGTGTTTGTTACCTCATATCTCCGTCGTTTATGAACCGATTTGAAAAATTCTTTTTTTATTTGAATATACTTCCAGATTGGTCACATTTTTTTTAGAATCCAGTTCTGATGATGGGATCCATGAGGATTTGAGGGAACTCCTCAAATATTGTAGGCATAGCTATGGCGATTTTGGTATTTTCAGCAACAAACCAAGCATTTGCATTCAGAAAGTATCATAATCCTTTCACCACTATGGTTCTTTCATCATTTTTTTTCATCCAAAATTATTTAGTCGAATACAATGGCGGAAGTCGGTTTTTTAAATGAAAAGTTATTTCGTTTAATTAACAAGGGATTTATTACCAAAACCATTTAAAACAATTAGTAAACTTTAAAATTTAAAAAATCAATAAATGTATTTCATATAAAAAAAATAAAAGAAGTTTTCTATCTATCAATCATATTTACTACTCAGGCAAATTAGTAATTTCTGTGCCTATTAGAAAATTTATATCAAATAGTATCCTTGTATCGGGTAAGAATTTAAAGTCAATAATAATCAATAATCATTTATTTGCTAAGAGTATTACACGTCACATTATTTATATTTCCTAATTTGATGTACAAAGTTGGTAATGCGTAACATATGTGCTGTCTTATAAACTTTTGCTGATGTTTTCTTCATTTGACTACCTCCCTATGGTTTTTTAAGTTCTCATTTACTATGTATCACAGCTTCTCCCTGATCCAAGGCACCACACAGACGCTTTACAGCTAGTGATAAGACAGATCATCAAATTAAGCAAACCCGTGTTTGTTGCCTGATTCTTCTAGGCTTGGTCGCGTTGGAACAGGAGCAATTATAATTTATAAGACGATTCAAAATGATCCTTGTGATTTCAATGAATAAAGTTCTTTTGTTTTATAAGTTAAGTTTTATTTGATTTGAGAGTACGGGTAACGTTAATCTTCATCAGTCATCAGTCTTTTGCGTCTTCTCACTATTTCTTGCAATATAGAGCCAGTGCTACTGGTATACAGTGTGTGATTATCACGTGTGCCTAGGTTATTAGAAACTTGGGCCCTAATTCCAACGGACAGGCTCTCGGCTTAGTGAACATGCAGGCTCTTGCAGTATTAAAAGCTACATTCAAAAGATGTGGAAAACTACTTCATTTTACAGTCTAATAAAAGCAACGATCTTATAATTCACAATAGATCCAGGGTCACGTACAAAATGAAAGCTAAAAACTGTCCGCATGGATACATACTTATACAGCTACATTTGTTTACTAACGAACAAAGATGAAAGTTTTAAAACAGTTCTAAGTTCAACCTAATTACAACCATGACACCTAGCAAAAAAGTAGCAAATCTTCAAAATATTATCTTACACTTACGATCATTCGTCACAAAAAACGAGCAAAGCAATTATATTACTCCTGTCACTTGTCAAATCAAAAGACATAGGTTAAACAACTAGTGTGAAATCAACCTTAAAGAGCTACAAATAAAGTTCTTTTTCCCGTTATTACCTTGCGAGCTACATCCATCCGTTTCCATGGTTTCGCTTCTGTTTGCTTCTTCAAATTTAACTACAGAAGGTATGGAGTCGCGTTGATCACTTAAATAATTTATAATATTCACGTTAAAGTTAAGTTAAAATTATTTATGTTTTGGGCATGTATGTTTGATATTGATAGTATATATACTTGTTATTTTATTAACGTTCTGTTGTGTGTATATTTATGTGTATGTTTATGTTTTTGGCCAAGATGTCTATCGCTGGATGTCACAAATAAAAATATCACTAAATTCCACATCTTTATATTCATGTTTACAATCTTTATAATACAAGTACAGTTTAGTGCAATAATTTGATCAAAACCCAAAATGTTTAAAACAGCTCAACATTAAAAATTTTCCATTCTGCGTACCTACAGGCTGATAATGAAGCCCTAGTTATAAAAAGCTCAAATATAAAAAATATATGTTCTGTTACGTTTGTCTCGTTTCATAATAAAAAAAGATATCGACCATCAAAGTTTTCCAACAAAAACCGTAAAGTGCTTGAGGGCGGGCGTACAGGCGCCTGCCGTAGGTTGGGCATTTATTTGATATTTGGGAAATATACCTATAATATGATAAAAGAATTTGAAAAAGTACTGTTTTTTTACGATAATGTGTTCTATAAGTGATTCTGGTTCATAAATTTTAACAAAGCGAGAGGACTCATTATCTGTTGGTATAGATGTAAAGGGGTTGTTAACCAAAGATTTGGTTAAATAACAGTAGCGTAAATGGATTGCTCGGAAAGCTAAAATAAAAAAAAGGAAAGCCAAGTATCTGATGAGAGTTCAACAAACAGACACAAAAGTAGTATTAAAATTTTTTAAAGTTCTGGTAAAAACAAATTATTACAATACAAATCTACTCCATGCATCTACTGTTCTGTTACAGACAATTTTGCGTCAACGTTGGCCAAACATTTGTAGCGGTGGTTTAAAATCGGTAATTTTGATCAAAATTTCATACTTTTTGTTAGTTTAAAGCTTAAAATACAACTTATTCTACATGTACTTAACGAAAGTAAGACACTCCGGCCGTTAAATTGTTTTTTCGGGGATTATTTTTGCAACTTTTAAATATACATTGCGGCATTGTGACACGTGTTTACATTGGCTTTGTTTGAAGCGAACTAAATCAAATACAAACTCACTTTTCAAGTGAGCTTAAATTCACCGAGACGTTTTTATTGCGCCGACCCGATATCTATGTGAGTATTAGAGATCGTTGAATAAAAGAATAAAAAGCAGTATGAATTAAAAACGATTCTCAGCTTCATACATAACATAGCATAGCACCCCAACAGTTACATACGTAGTCTTGATCCCACACTAGGATTCCCTGTGTCGTGGGTATCAGAAACTACGAGTGCCATGGTACCGCAACACCCAAAAAAAATTTACAGATCATACAAACATTTGTCCCGCAGAGGGAATCGAACCCGCGAGGTCGTCTGACATTCATAATATTTATATACATGACCTCTTCCCCGAAGGGGTAGGCAGTCTCAAAGGCCCGCTTTTCAGTGTGGTTCGCTAAAGAAACAAAACTATAACATTCCAGTATTTATTTCTCACTTTTAAAGGCACGTCAATAATTTTGATGGCTAATGCTTGTGGCGACGGAAGTAGAAAGAAGGCCACTCAAGACCGTTCGGCCTATGTCCAGCATTGGACTTCTACAGGCTGATGATGATTAATGCAAAGTTAAAGGCTTGTTTTTTATAATATCAACGCCAAGAGAACATAATAACCTCATGTCTATATTCAGAAGGGTAGATAAAGACAGCGAAATTCCATTAGCAAAAACAACAGTCATAAAACATTAAACATTTTAACCAGTTAAAATGAGAATTAACAAATTGAAACCCTATTTTCAAAGCATTTTGTTCAACATTCTAACAGTCACGAACCAGTGTTATTAATAAATCCAATACATTGTTCAGCTTGTAGTAACATCGCTGTACATCGCAGTTTATTTATTTACGTCGCTGCTCGTCGGGGCGCAGCTGAACGAGCAATGTACTCGTATTTTTCACCGCGGACATGCTTTTAATGCACTTTGCTTTAATGTTCTGTTTCGCTGGAAGCTATTGTGGTGTTTGTCCGACTTTGTATTTTAATAACGCAAATAATTTGAGGACACCAAATATTGATCTATCATATAGCTAAAACACTGTGGTGTGTCCTGCGCACACCACAGTGCCGTTAGTTTGTCCGGCCTAAGAATAGACCCCTCCATATCCTCCCACGGATGTCGTAAAAGCTGACTAAGGAATTACACTAGAGGATGGGTAGCAACATCCACCTGAGTACTCAACACCAATACTGCGATCACCAAGACAAGCGTGGTGATTATGGCAAATCCTCCCAATGCATTCTATGCGCCATCCATAATGCATGGCATTTTGATTATTATGACGCTAACGTATCAGTAATGTTTTCATGATTCCCATTGTTCACGCCTTACTCGGATTTGAACCTACAATCTGATGATCAGAAGTTAAGTACTCAACGAGCTACCAGTCTCTCAGAATAGACTAGAAAACACCACGCTCCATCAACAAAATTAAAAACATATTTTCAAAAAATTCCTGCTTCATTTATTATAAAAAAACATAGATACGGTAAAAGCATTTACTATTGAAGCATCAACTAATAACTCAGCGTAAAAAAGGAGCCCCAATAAAAAAGAACAGCTCTACCATAGAGTGCAGCATCGCGCTGAATAGAGGAATCATTTACGTAGAGCCACTTTATGAATTAAAACACATTGACGCCCTCTTGCAGCTCTATCAAAAGCCATTGCTTGATGAATAGGGGAGGCTGTGGTGAAGCGTATAAGATTTAGACGGATAAAAAGTTCTTTCATTTTCATTGAACGAGAGAAGTACTTACTTGAATTATATTATTTTGACGACCTCTGTGGCGCGGCGGGCGAAGGTTCGCCTGCAACGCAGGAGGTTCGATTCCCGTCTCGGAACAAATATTTGTACAATCTGCAGATATTTGTTCAGGGTGTTCTGGGTATTTTCTATGCATAATATAATATATTAATAATATAATATAATATATTATTATATTGTATTAAGTATATCAGTTATCTAGTACCCATAACTCAAGCTCTGCTTAACTTTGGGCTAGATAATGTTGTGTGAAATGTCCAGCATTTATTTATTATTTATTTATTTTACTCACGAGTTTTTTACTAAAATAACTTTCGTGAATTTCCTGTTTTATACAAAAAGAATTATATATTCTTTTTGTATAAAACAGGAAATTTTCACGTACCAATTATGTTGGTGGAAACACCAACAGGTTTCGATCCTAATCGAGGGTCTTCATCAGAGTGAGTACGATCCGCGCTACACTCTCTCCGAGTCCCTTCTCGAGCTCAAAACAAAAATTGAAAATTTCCCATTTTACAAAATTATTAAAATAACTTTCGTGAATTATATCATTCGTTTTGTAAAACGGGAAATTTTCACGTACCGATATGTTGATGGAAGCACCAACAGGTTTCGACCCTGATCGAGGGTCTTCATCAGGGCTACACTCTCCGCGTCCCTCATCGCACGCAATCACGAATGTTATTAAAATTGTTATTTTAATTAATTATCTTTTCATGTTTGGCTATCCAAATATCCTTGAAATGAATGGAAATGGAATTAAATAAAACGAAATTATTATGAACTGGTTGACGACAAATTATTCCATTTAACACTACACAATTTGGCTTAATTTTGATGGGCTTGCAATGTAAGGTAATAAGTGAATGGAATCGAATGTGAATTGAATTGGAATTAAATTCAGATTAAATTGTTATTTAATTGTAACAGAGTTGAATTGAATTGTACTGGAACATAAATTGATGACGTTTATTCCCACCCTGGTAAAGTAGACCGGAGCAATGTAATTGAATTCTTTCGAACATATTTTTTTCTGTATTCATTCTGTAGTCTATACTATTACGTGCCTGTATTATGTCATTCCGTCTCACAAGCCAAACCTGACTTCGACTTCCTACATTCCGGCATCCATAAATTAGCTAAACAATAGTTTGCTCTCAAACTCCGAAGTTAGCAACATATAAATTACGTATATCAGTTCGTCACAAGTACGCCTTGTGTCAAATACAAACAATGTTCCAATATTGGAACACATTAAGCGACTAGCGCAGTTAAGTTATGTGTAGGAAAACTTGTTAAAGTTGCCTTGGGACTTACAATCTAGTGTGTATCACACAAACAAAGGAGCAAAGGCATAACTACGTACATTGAATTTCAATCTTCTTTGTTGTTTCAATTATCATTTTAAAGACATCAAAAATAAAATATATTTTTCTGGCTATCACGGGTTAATTGAATTGGATAATATTGAAACATGAACTAAAGTTCAATTAAATGAGAATTCATAGAAACCAAATTTAAATTCAATTGGTATTAAAATTACATTCGAGTAGAGGTTGGTAATTCTTACCCTCTTATTCATAATCAATTTGTAAACCTTTGATAGCTTAAATAGCTTTTGTCTTGTTTTGACGTATACCATTTTACATGAGAGAGAACAAAACAGAAGCTGTTTTAACTAAGATAGGTTTGAAAAATGATTATGGATTATTCCTTTAGGTTTTAATTGAATTATTTATTGTTCGATATGGGACTGTATCCTTATGAGCAATAAGGTCCACTATTACACAGTGCCGTATTCCATCCTATGAAACAACATTGCCCTTCGAGTTTTCTTACTGTATAACTATACTGTGTCTTACGAGTAGAACTTGACAATGTGGAAGCTCCTTATTCCATTGTGCTCGTAACTTATTCAATAGTACGGTATTGTAGCTAATAAGACGGAGCTATGTTTAGCTAAGTGGTGACATGTTTGCATAAATGAATACGTACGCTGCAAAGTTTTGTTTGTGAGGATGGGATCGGTTTCTGAGGAGTTATGTGACATTTCTTGGTAAAGTCACAGTAAGTAGGTAACATACTCAAGTTTCACACAGGTCTGATTTTAACCGACTTCATAAAAAGGAGGAGGTTCTCAATTCGACTAAGTATATGATTTTTTGTATGTTTGTTACGCGATTACTCTGCGAATTATTTTAATTGATTTTGATAATTATTTTTTTGTTACTTCAGAGGTGGTCCCATATAAATTTTATCGCAATTGATTCAGCGGTTTTTGAAAGAAGTCGCTTTTTGTTTTTTCCTAAAAATAACTTAATATTATTTAAGGTAAAATAGACCCATTCACTTCTTTTTCCACAGGCAGGTATTTTGTTCAACGACGGTTTTTTTTTAATTTTACCCGGTGGATAAGAATTGAATTTAATTGGGATTCAATTTAAAACTGTGTTTTGATTTAATAATATGTGTCAATGGGTTAACTGTAGAATCGAACTGTACTATTATGGGCTTATCATAGACTTTCATACTATTAATATGCTAATTACTTGAATGCGTTAATTTTTAATATGGCGTGCAATAAAGTGTTTTCTATCATCTATATATCTATAGAAACAAGACATATAAGGTGTCTTCTAGCACATAATAAATATTTATATATCAGGTTGTCCAAAGTAAAGCCTATTTTACTACACTATAATTGAATCACAACTCATGTTATACATCTCACTCACATTTGGCTCGGAAAAAAAGAATCGCGTATTTGAGTATTGACAGCACACTTATCTGTAGCATACATAGAATACGATAAAATGTAGAGGCGGCATCATTGAATTAATACAAACCTATAGGTATTTACGTAACTGTTTTTATTTTATTAAATATCTTATTCTTCATCAGCCGGTAAATATCCACTGCTGGATGAGGCCTTTCCCATAACACATGCATAGCATACAATGGGGGGGATATGCTATTATCACCACGCTTATCAGGCGGATTGGTGATCGCAGTATGGTGTTAAGTACTCAGGTGGATGCTGCTGCCCATCCCCTGGCGTAATCTGTTAGTCACCTTTTATGACATCCACAGGAGGAGTTGGAGGAGTCCTATTCTTAAGCCGAGACTACTACGGCCAATTTATTGTTATTTTCTTATTCAGTCTTACTACGATTATATTCCAGTAGTTGCGCCCCGCGGTTTCATCCGCGTGAATAATGATGAAAATTGATGATGATGATGATGATGAAAAGTAGCCTATGTGTTAATCCAGGGCGTAAAGTATCTCCATTCCAAATTTCACTCAAATCCATTCAGTAGTTTTTACGTGAAAGAGTAACAAACATCCATACTCACAAACTTTCGCGTTTATAATATTAGTAGGATAGGATAGGATAGTAGGAAGGAAGTAGGATAGGATTAGAGTTGCATTGATTTTGTAAGCTGGGACCAAGCACTTTCAAATCGTTGATTAACTGACTGATGATTAATAACACAAAGTACGTAAAGGCCTATTAAGTGCTATTAACGCACAGTATTAGTTATTTGCGTAAGTAGTAGAACTTCTTGTTAAAGATTTCGTCCGGGGAAGTACTACCATCGTACCTATTTCTGCCGCCAAGCAGTAGTGCTCGCATTGCTGCGTTTCAGTTCGAAGGATACGGGTGCCGGTGAAATTACAGGCACGTGAGACTTTTCATCTTTATGTGTCAGGGTCGGCAACGCGCGTGTGATGCCTCTGGTGTTGCAGGCGTCCATAGGCTACGGTAACTGCTTTCCATCATGTGGGTCGTATGCTTGTTTGCTTGCCTAGTAGTATAAAAAAAAATACACAGACTTTTGAGAAATTTGGATGGTACATTCCTTTTGTGGTCACGGGTGCAATAAGAAAGGAGTTAAAAAAAATTACAGCGGGGTGTTGAAGTTTTTATGGAAAAAATCTTTACGTGGATGATGTTGTGGGCGGTCCAATATTAGGGAATGTAACTAGAATATTTAAAGACTCATCTTAAATGAGTTCTCGATGCCAGTTTCACCTGCTTTCCCTATTCAGTGTTCGGTATGACTGGCTATATTTGTATCCCTTTATTTGATTTTTCCTATTTTCCTGGTTGAATTATGGGCTCGATACAGAATTAGATTTCGTACAAGGAAACTGACAGTTTACAGGCAGCTTGTCAGTGTAAAAATACTGGTATTCTTCAAACTCTGTGCCACTCGTTGTCTTTAGTGTTACTTAGTCCATACTAATGCTTAGAACTGTCCTTGTCACTGTCACACAAATGTTAAAACACGCGTGCTAGAGAGTGACAGAGACATTGCTAAGCATAAGTTCGTGTTACGGCTATTTATCTCAACTTATGAATTGTTAGTATTAAGTTAGTGTAGTAATTATTTTTTATATTTTTATATTCTTGCAAACTATGGACTATTGTATATATTTTATGTTATCTGTGTGTAGGTAGTCTGAAATAAATTATTGTTGAATTGAATTGTACAAACTGTGATATATCGTCTTTTGAGCCCGTGTTAATAAATTGAACTTGACACCGAGAATGATCTTCAGTGTCAAAACTTTCGTAAGTGGTATTCATGATTAGAAAGATATTAACCGAGCATCTAAAGTGTTTGAATCCTCGGGTCGTATAGTCGAATATAATCTACGTAAGTTAAACCGGTATCTTCAGGTATCTTTTATCTTTCTGATTTTGAGTGTGTTCCTATTTCAAAATTCCCATACAAAAATGTAATTTTTGTACAAGATTGCTTTCAGAAGTGAGTTTGGTCTATTAATACGGGCATAAGTATACCAACCAAACTTAGAAAATTGGAACACTTACGGAATCACTTTGGTGTATGTCCGTCTGTCCATTCATCTGTCACTCGCTCTTTGCTCGTAGTCCAGTTGGGTTATCCTGTCAAACCGGACCATAGTAAAAAAGATTTTCCATGGTTCTGTGAAGACATTTATTGACCGATAGTACATAGAAAGAAAGAAACAATATAACAAAATTGAGCCAAAATGGCATTCAGCTCAGCATAATGCTGAGTAAGTAATATTCTACCTACTCAGCGCTGATATTCGGATGGCACTAAGCAGTGCAAACTTTAATGACCTCTTACTGCTCATTTTTAGTAACAAACTATTATTAGAAATTCATTTCAATTTTCTAGTATCGCAAAACGAATAGTACCGGGTCGTTGCTACTTACTCTTTATAAAGTGACTGCTAAATTGTTATAAGTCGGTGGATGGTGGAGGCTTAAGACTGTGCGTCGTGGCATTCTAAAAAGGAAGCCTATGTTCAGCATTGGACCAATACAAGCTGATGATATTCTTATTTTGTTACCAAACAGGGGGATTACCATGAGCTCTTACAGTGATTCAGTTCAAAAACTATTCAGTACAAAAAATCGGTTCGTCGTTGACATCCGTCATCATTGAATAACTTTAATCGCAGAAGTCTATAGACCTTCTGCTACTGTGCCTTTAAATATAGATGCGGACATCACGGAACCGATGTTTTGTACTGAATAGTTTTTGAACTAAATCGCTATAAGAGCTCATGGTAAGGCCTCAGGTAAGTGAGTAAATCATGAACTTCTCATTTTTTCGAAAAACCTTAGAACTCATTCTCAAAAGGGCCTTATTTCATTTTTTCCCCGCACGCCGTGTACGGCTAATGACAACAAAAACCAGTGACAGACGGACGGACAGTTACAAACAACGTCTATTATATTAACGACTGTGCGAGGAAGACAAAACATTCTCATGTGAGCGTTATATTGTGAAACAAAAAGTTAATGAATGACCTGTTGTATTTTTAGAAGGGGATAATTATTTTTGAGATGAAAATGATAATGGATTGTGAACTTCAATCTTCTTTGGTACTCGTGCTACGGGTTTTTTTTAGGACAACTTGTAACCCATTTGAGAGAAGGAAAAATTCTGAAATCAAACAAAAAAAAATCTATAGAGGGCAGCAGCAGTATCAGTACTGCCAGAAAATAAAGAATTATTTTCTTCGAGGAGCTTCTGACTGGACATGGCATGACAGTGCCAGTTCTTGAACTACGTTACAGATAGCAAGAAGCAACCTCTGCATAATTGCTCCCAATAATAAAACAGATAATATTTTTATGCACACTGAAAGAAAGAAAGAAAGAAAAAGCATTTATTTGTGCCAATGATGCAGATCATAAAAATGACACGGGAAAATACAAAAGACATATACACAAACAACAAAGATTAACAAAGATAACTTTTCATTTAAAAAACCGACTTCCGCCATTGTATTCGACTAAATAATTTTGGATGAAAAAAAAATGTTGAAAGAACCATAGTGGTGAAAGGATTATGATACTTTCTGAATGCAAATGCTTGGTTTGTTGCTGAAAATATCAAAATCGCCATATGTATGCCTACAATATTTGAGGAGTTCCCTCAATTCCTCATGGATCCCATCATCAGAACTGGATTTTGAAAAAAATGGCCCAATGGACCAATCTGGAAGTATATCTATTCAAAAAAAAAAAGAATTTTCCAAATCGGTTCATAAACGCCGGAGATATGCGGTAACAAACATTAAAAAAAATAAAATACAAGCGATTTGAGAACCTCCTCCTTTTTGGGAAGTCGGTTAAAAATTAAAACTAAACAGAAGACAAGAATTACTTGTGATTTATTATAATAATGTGCCTCATGAGACACTGTCACAAATTGGCGTCCTGCGCTCAGCATTTGTTGTGTTGTGGCAACACAATGCTGTTCTTCCGCTGAAACCGTACAAGTGAAAACACGGATGTCTGCTTCACAACTATCATAAATAATTATTATTACTACTTATATAAATGAAATAATGATTATGAGATATATACAAAAACAATAATAATATAGAAATATGAAAGACGTTGAAGTTATTAAAAGTTGTACGTCACTGTATACTGCGTCTCCTGGTTCGAGGTTGCCAATCTTCAGCAAGGCTCGTAAGTTTTAGATAATAAATACGTCCCTGTATATGTCTTCCACATTCAGCTTATTATACAGTCATGGGTTCACTAATACTCGTATCATTCAATACTGAGTGGTTTCACGGTGACTGTATCAAGTGGCTCTGCGACGAGATCCATTGTCTTGCAAACCACTACGCGTGTTGTACAAATGGGTGGGGTGCGATTATAAGAGAAAAAGTGTTAATAATATTGCATACTACAATTAAAGCTAGCCTTCCGAGATGGGCTGCAGACCGCAACCGCAGGCGACACTGCGGCTGGCGGCTGCGGTCGAGGTTGCTTCTATTCTGCTGCACAATGCATAGAACCATGCCTCAGTCACTCCTGTACCTTCGTGCGTGTACATTATACGTATGAACTCTCTGCGGTTTGCGTCACTACTGGCACTGCAGCCTGCAGTCGCTGGCCGCAGTGTTGCCGCGCTCGGAATCAATTTCATGGAGATTCATAGAAACCATCAGTAGTGTCGCTCGTAGTATGCTGTTACAGTTTGCGGTCTGCACCCATCTCGGAAGGCTACCTTTGGGCCGAAGACAAAAGCTACTGTAGCGACAGTTCTGTCAAATGACGGCTGAAGTTGAACTGACATGAACTGAATCGGAATAGAAATTAAATTAAATTGGCTAAGAAATTAAATTGAATTGAAATTGTAATAGAATCAAACAAGAATTTGAGACCTGTAAGTCTGTCCGTACAGAAGTATTAAGGTGTTGACCTTAAATTACTATTTAAAAATATTTATTAAGTACGTATATTAGTTACATTTTATTGCTCGTACCTAATTCAGCCAAATTGAAATCGGGGTGTCGTGTTAGTCTCAGCCTAAGAATAAAACTCCTCCAGCCCTCCTGTAGATGTCATAAAAGGGGACCAAGTAATTACGGCAGGTGATGGGCAGCAGCATCAACCTGAGTAATTGACACCAAAGTGAGATAACCAATTCGCCTGTCAAGCGTGATGATTATGCCTCATCCAGCAGTAGATGACAAGTGGCTGATGAAGACCCAAACGGTCATATATACCCACGTTCGCTTATTTATTACCTTACTAAATAGCTAATCTATAACATGCTTGTTTACGTTCAGATTCGTTTATCCATACGGTTACCGTCATGACCATCGTGTTTTTAAGACATTCTGTATAAGTTTCGGAAACTTGTGAATTTCCGCATGCACTGCTACCCCACCTCACTTCACATCTCCACAGTGGCTCGTTTCCGCTGTCATACCGTATTCATGGGATTTAGAGATATTGCGTGATACGGTACCACATCTTGTTACAGCTATAGCCTCGCTTATTTTTCCTCTAGATTGTCTCTAGGTAGGCGGGTGAAGTGTGTAATTTTTCTTGAAAGGTAGAAGACGTAGTAAATAATTAACAGAAGTACAACCACGTGGAAAAGAATTGTATTGTATATTGTATAAACTTTCTTTATTGTCTCTCTTGGATGTGTGGCTCCGCGAGATTCTAAATGGCATGGCCATATAGCTTGAATTTTGAAAATTTTCCGACGTTATTCTTAAGTTGAACCTACAATGAAACAAAGTAAGATATTCATAACAAGAATAAATATTCTTCATAACTTCATTTTGGCTATAATGCGAGTTGAGAAACTATGAATATGATGCACTGTTTTATTCGCACACTGTGCAACTGTGGTAGAGTCAGGCATTATGTCACTACAAGTCAGCTACATGCGTTGTTTTTAAAGTCAATATCGCGATGGACGCGAGCATTCAAAATCTCGAAAATGTGCGAATTCTGTAAAGTGTGTCACACACGTAGCAGATGCGGTAAGATATCTGTATCTGAGCGCGTATCTGTCCATATCGCTCTCTACACTAAACTCAAGGAGCAACAAACACGTAGCAGATCACTTATATTTTACCGTCAAGCATCTGTAGGCACCGACATATATTATATCAAAAGATGGGCAGATGATATCTGTGTATACAAATTGAAATACAATACAGTTTGAAGGTTTCCGTGTGAATTATAATTTTCGTATATTATCGTATCTGCTACGTGTGTGAAACCTTCAGATGCGATAATACGCATATACAATATTACCGCATCTGCTACGTGTGTGATGAACTTTAAGGATACGTGTTATCTTGCCAAATGACGAATTGATCCATCAGACGCTGTATTTGAGTTTCCACGTGTGCTACAGATTCATACATAGTTAGTTTATTTACTCAAATGGATGCTGCATATCCCCTGATTGTAATCCCTTAGTTGGCTTTTACGACATCCACGGGAGGAGAAGGATGGATCTATTCTAAGGCTAGACACACTACGGCAAATTATTAAACATTTATTATTCTATTTTATACTTAATGTTCAACAAAGGAAGGACAATACTCATCATTGTTATACAGCAGTTAGTCTGAATAGATAATTTCCAGGTTCCTGTGTAACCTATAGCCATTGTACGTAACCACCTATTATTTATTCCATACCATTGTCTGCTGAATATTATATTCCTGGAATGGAGCTCTTAGCGTAAAGGCCCTAAGGTATCTATAAAGTAGGTCCAGAGAATAGAGTATAGATAGAATAGGCAAACCTTAGGAATTTGATACTGGCAGATTTCCAAATATCTTTTTTCTGTACGATTGCAGTAAAACTGGAAGATATCTCTAGAAAGTTTTCTGTCTTTTAGTACCTTAACAGCCCACTTATTCGCTATGACCAAACGTAACATAACGCGGGCTCGTTACGATATCTGCGTGGAATCATCGCTGAATCGTATGGGTGACGTCACACGTTATTGACAAGGAATCTCTTAGGTCAACCTTAAAAAAAGAAGGAATTCAAATAAGGTTGAATAACTGAATCTTGATTAAGATACCCAGAAATAATAATGGGTTAACTGATGCGGTGTTACATGTATAAAACAAGAAGTTTGTGTGTAGACTACTACTACTGGGCCTCCATCCACCGACTGCTGTGACCTTTGCAACTTTTTTTTATACTACTAGGCAAGCAAACAAGCATACGGTTCACTTGATGGAAAGTAGTTACCGTAGCCTATGGACGCCTGCAACACCAGAGGCGTCACACGAGCGCTGCCGACCCCGAGACATAAATATGAAAAGTCTCATGTGCCTGTAATTTCACCGGCACCTATACCCTTCAAACCGAAATACAGCAATGCGAACAATTACTGCTTGGCGGGTGATTATTAAACATCCATTCAAAAAGTCTAGACGCAATCTTTGGAAAGCAAGATTCGGTAGAGAACCAAAATAATTACAATTCAATCCAATCACGCCGATTGGATTGAATCGAAATTATTTTGAAGTTTTGACAACTTATTTTAATTACCATCTCGGTTCAAATGAGAAATTAAAGTTAAAACACGGTTAATCATGAAATCAAACATTTTAAATAAAGTCAGTTCTATTTGAACCGTTTCAAATAACCACCCCTATCTCTGAAACTATGCAAGGGTCACTAATTCGTAATGCTCATCCCGTTAATTGTCACCATTTGACTCACTCACTGCCCCGGGGACCTATCTGGGGGATGCAGCCTGTTCGTAATTTAGGGTTTATGAATTTAAAATATCTAGGGGTTAAAGAGACCTTGGATGTGGGAAACAACCTGCTAGGTTACCATGAGCACTTATAACGATTCAGTTCAAAAACTATTCAGTACAAAATATTGATTCCGTGATGTACGCAGGAATATTTTAAGGCATCGCAGAAGGTCTGTAGATTTCTGCGATTAAATTTATTGAATGACGGGGAATGTCAACGACGTACCGATATTTTGCACTGAGTAGTTTTTGAACTGAATGGCAATAAGAGCTCATGGTACCCCTCTGTTGGTATACACGCCGTGGTGAAGGTTTACGGTGTACAACACAAAGCAGTAGTGTGGTGACTATTGGTCTGAGGGAGACCAATAAAACCCTGAAAAAAGCCGATTATGACCGAAAGAACCTCCTTCCTTGCAGGTCCTTGCAGAACCACTGTTTTGTCTGGATCTTTTGACTTCTTTATATTATACTAAACTACAAACCTTGATTTTTTTTAATTATAATTTTCCTTGAAGGACCGCTACAGTAGGTAGGTACATTTTTGTAGCGAACAAACTAAATAGCTTCTGAAAACTCGAATAACTTTAATTCAGGAATTCAAACAAAAATCCTAGTTTTCATCGAAAACAAGAAGCCTTCCACAAAGAACACTGATTTGAAGAGCACCGATCCTATTCTACATTAAAGATCCATGAATTTTGAAGTAAAAAACCTCACGAGTAAAATCTGACAACCTCAAAACAAACAAAGAACAAGAACAGACTATAACAAGCGTCCAGTGGCTAAGTGATTGCGATATTAAGTTGCGTCGCATCCAGCAACTATTCCAGTAAAAATATACCGCCATGCATTATGCAACGACTGGCATACCGAGCTAAACGTGGGCACTACTTACACCTCTGTATCTCATTGTATAAAAACAGGTATCTAATTCAAAATGGAGGAGATAAGATCTGCACTGACATCCCGCATTAGGTGTATTGTGCATTTTCTCCCTGCTAAACCTAGCCCAGCCAGCCCAACTCCTTAAAATAACGGAGAAGGAATCTGGGCTGATAGCAGCACTGTTCCAGTGTCCCTGAGTGAGTAATGGATGAAGTTAAAAAGGACTCTATCAGCTCCTTGAGTCCGGTTTTTACCTGGCTTCATTAAATTTGTTTTATCAAAAACAGAGGCCGAAAACAAAGTAACATTCTAATAGCGATCATCCGTCGCTAGTAGAAAAGTCCAAAATGTATGAGATTGACGTAAGCTAACGATATGTTACGTGGTCTTTTGTATTATTGTATTAAGACTGTAGAAATAGAATCGCTTCGAAGCGAATGCCGTTTGGCTAGGCCTACAGGAATTTTTACGTTTCGGTCTATCGGTGGGGCCAACGACATGTTTAGAGTAATAGTCTTTCTCTGGGTGACTTAATGCGATGTACGCCCGTGTCCCTTGTAGCAATACTTTAATAATATGAATTATGTAATTCTCAAGAGTTATTTAATATGTAACCACCCGCAGAAGAACTATTTAGTGCGCAAGACCTTTTTCGCTTACGTTTTCCTCTGTATTGTCTCTAGTGTGTCAAAGTGGTGGTGGTGGCCCTTGAAGACAAGCACATCTATGTCTGGTTCTGGAAGAATCTCCGTTACATATCGGTGTGACTGGTACCCAAAACTAGAGTTCCTCTAATGAAATAGTCCATAAATCGCAAATATTGTCGAGGACATGCCCAACTACGCTTTTTTCCTTGTTACCGACTCGTGACGTCACGAGAATATGTTGTCATAAACTGGCTTGTTTCGGGAAAATACTGAGGATACTTGAGGCTTTAATAAGCTGATAGTTTTGGGCCTTGAAAGGAGGATAACAGAAACTCAAAGAACATAGTCACCACTTAGTTACTACCAGGGTTTCCTTTTGATTATAATTATAAGAGCCTTAATGTAGCGTTTATGTCGCGCAGCGGGCTATGGAGAGAGCTATGCTAGGAGTTTCACTACGTGATAGAATCCGTAATGAGGAAATTCGTAGAAGAACCAAGGTCACCGACATAGCTCTCAGAATTAGCAACTTGAAGTGGCAATGGGTAGGTCATAGCTCGAAGAACTGAACCGTTGCGTTGTGGGATAAAGGTTCTCGAGTGGCAACCACAAACCGGACGACGCGGTAGAGGAAGTCCCTCCACTCGATGGATTAAAGACATTATAAATGTCGCAGGAAGTCGGTGGATGGAGGCGGCTCAAGGCCGTTCGTCATGGCATTCTAAAGGGGAGGTCTATGTCCAGCAGTGGACTTCTACAGGCAGATGATGACGATGAATATAGCGTTAAATTTTTTTTATACACCTCTATTATTACGACCGTCATATGGCTGAATCCGGTACAAAGTATGTACCTATACATAAAATAAATATTAGCAAAGTCACTTAAACCCCAATTCAATGGAAGTACAGCTACAGACATACAATATGCACCCGGGCACATGTGGCCAGCGAACGCTCGTTATTTAGATGACTACACCCCCCTTTGAAGTGGAAGGGAGCCGCTTGAAATAGATTTTACTAGTATATAATTCTACTACTTATTTTATTTTATAGCGTGAAGATAGTGATCGAACCACTGAAATGCTTTTATATATTAATGAATAGGATAAATAGAATAAATAAAAAAATAAATGTTGGACATTTCACACAACATTATCTAGCCCCAAGCTAAGTAGAGCTTGTGTTATGGGTACTAGATAACTGATTTACTTAATACAATACATTACATAGATAGATATTTTTTATTATACATAGAAAAATACCCAGAACACCCTGTACAAATATCTGCAGATCGTACAAATATTTGTTCCGAGGCGGGAATCGAACCCGCAACCTCCTCGCCCGCCGCGCAACAGAGGTTGTCGGAAAAAAAAAAGCCGCTGCTTGAAATTTGACAATGCTCTACCTACCGGCCCACTTGTGAACTATGTTCTATGATGAATAATGATAGCTACAACTGCTATACAACAAACTACAGTAAAAAGTTTTAAAATAGCTGTGTAGTGATATCAACGCTGACCTCCTAAACATAACATAACACCCAACAGTCGCATACGTAGTCTTGATCCCACACTAGGATTCACAGTGACATGGGTATCAGGAACTACGAGTATCATGGTACCATAACACCCAGACCCGGAACAAATATTTTCAAATCATACAAATATTTGTCCCGCAGCGGGAATCGAACCCGCAACCTCTTGCATCTCAGCCGACTACACCCGCCGCGCCACAGAGGTCACCCTATAACTCATACCTATAAAACCTACAGCCACTATATGGAAACCTATAGTACATAGACATACATACATACATATCTTCTAGGCTTGGTCGCGTTGGAACAGGAGTAATTTTAGTTTATAAGACCTTTTTCGAAGATTCAAAATGATCCTTGTGATTTCAATGAATCAAATTCTTTTGATTCATTGAAATCCCGTCAATCATTGAAAGGTACGTATGTAGGTAGGTAGATGAAGACACCCGCCCGTTCAGTGAGCGAAATAGATCAATATTTCAGTATATAATAATTCTCTGAAACATTTTTTAATGATGTATTGTGTTGCTACATTCTTTTTACACGTGTGTATCCTACCTAGAATTGCTATGTAGCAGTTAGGTACTATCAAATTTATTTATATTCTTGGCTTTTCACATTATGATGACAAAAACGAAGCGTGTTGTATCCATAGTGTCCACTACGACGTTTGTGGCGCGGCAGGCGAGTAGGTGGCTTATATGCAAGAGGTTGCCGGTTCGATTCCCGCTACGGGACAAATATTTGTATGATTTGCAAATATTTGTTCCGGGTCTGGGTATTATGATACCATGATACTCGTAGTTCCTGATACCCACGACACTGTGAATCCTGGTGTGGGATCAATACTAGCTACGTATGTGACTGTTGGTTATTATGTTATAGCTACTCTTTCCAATTAGGGAGGTTGTTATCTTTAGTTATTGTAATTGAAGCAAAGTTTATGCACTGAGAAAACTGTTCATCAAAAAATAGGGTGATTTCACGTAAAGTAGGGAGCATACGGAAATAACCATAAAGTACGATGAAACTACTGTTGCTGCTGCTAACCATATATTATGATGAGCTGTCACCATGCATTAGTAGTTCGTATCACCGTATGTCCGGACTTACGGTGACGGTAATCGTAATGGACCATTAGTTTTTGAGAGAGAGCATAACATTACATATGACTGTCATCATATTTTTGTATGCTTTCCTACTACTTTTATATGCTCTCCTCTAATTTCAGAGTTATTCCTATTATTTTATCATACTATTTATCCATGCTTTCCTACTATTATTGTATGCTTTCCTACTATTATTGTATGCTTTCCTACTATTTTTAATGTGCTTTCCTCTCATTTCCGAGTAACTCCTGTTATTTCATCCTACTATTTATCGATGCTTTCCTACTATTATTGTATGCTTTACTACAATTTTGAATGTGCTTTCCTCTTATTTCCGAGTAATTCCTGTTATTTCATCCTACTATTTATCCATGCTTTCCTACTATTATTGATGTGCTTTCCTATTGTTTATTCTTACTTATTTTCTACGCCTCCTGTTGTAGTATGGCTCGGGTATTGTTCCTTTTTCTTAAATATGTATGGGCCAATTTATAAAGATAATTGACACATAGAATAAGCAAGAGTACGGTTAAGAGAATGATGATGATGATGTATAGTCGTTCATCGTCATCATTCCCGTAACCGTACATTTGCACGGTTATGGGTCATAGTAGATTACAAAGTGTCAATTATCTTTATAAATTGGCCCACACATTTTAAGAAGAAGGAACAATACCCGAGCCATACTACAAGAGGAGAGCGTAGAAAAATAGTAAGAATAAACAATAGGAAAGCACATCAATAATAGTAGGAAAGCAAGGATAAATAGTAGGATTAAATAACAGAAATTACTCGGAAATGAGAGGAAAGCACCTTCAGAAAAAAGTACGCAAAACAGAAAATAACCCTAATAAAGTAGGTACTTCTAGATAACAGTGGATTTGGGGAATTATTTGCTATAATGGAAAAACATATGACAGATTAACATTTTTATTAAAAATTACAAAATATTATTAAATAACGCAAAATATATAATCTAGAGTATTAGGTAACGGAGGCGGGCTCGCACCATCTCTTGCCAGAGGGCGCTCGACCTCCTGTCACGGACCAGCTGAGGCTCGAGACCACTGTTTCAAAGCTGACTGCACCTTATCCGCGTCACCTGTACAAAATTGCAAGTGGTTAGGTCAAATAGATTTTTAAATATGGGGGTCGAAAGTAGCTTTAAATTTGAGGTAGTGAATTCTGCTGAAGTCAGCCTTCAAAAATCGAAAGGAAATTAGCTAAATTTACCTAAATACAGTATTTTGGTCACAAAAATGTTTACTTTATGGTACCATAAAGAGTATCTCCAATTAACATGGGCTTTCACATTAGATATTTTACTTAATACGAGACTAAAATCCATACCTTCTTCAAGTCCCTGGAGATTGATCCCAGACACGACGCGACTTCAGGCGTGCTGGACAGAGAACGGGATCGGGACTCGGGCTTTGCCAGGATACCCAACGTAATAAGATAGGCACGTTGAGCCCTCCTGGCGTTCACCAACCAGCCAGAAGTGTTGCGTTTGGTTTGGTAGGCTTCAGCAGGCAGAACGATGCGTAGTATTTATTGAACTTTAATTTTAAATGAACGTCACTGGGCATCAGTCGGCAAAACTGGTTTATGTACTGTCACAAGCTTTAACATCAACAGCTTGCATAAACTGGTGGTGCGTAACACGAACAAATTATTAGGTAATATGAAACCCAGCTGATTTTTATTGCACTTTGTTGCTTCAAATCACTTCACATTTTGTAACACTAACATACTTATAATAATATTTAATATATGACCGTCCGTAATATTTAAAATCAAACTTCAAACAAGGGGCAGAGCGCATGTGCTTCCCTGTTAACTGAATAGAATAAAATGAGCGGGCTAGGACCTCCCCGCGTGCCGTTCGCAGTAGGCTGGTGATTTCACAGTATTTTAATATGCCGGTCATCCAATATTATGAATCTGTAATCGTACTTTAGTAAAACGATAAACGTATTTTTGTGTGCTGATCACGGTATTTTGGAGTCCGTAATCTTATTCGATGGTAATTTGTTACGTAATTGTATTTTTGGTTGCTGGTCATGGTATTTTAGTGTGATGTGTTAAATATTATGATCCCGTAATCATATTCGATGATACTTTGTTACGTAATTGTATTTTGGTATGCTGTGTCAAATACACTCGAGAGCAATGAATCCGGGTCACTTAAAGAATGTTAAAAATCTCGGAAACTAAAAATGATAGATTAATGCAATAAATTGTATTTAATAGACAATGTAATACTCCTTAAATGAAGGTAAAAAAAATATGAGTCACCATACATTTTATTAACACAAAATTACATAAAGAAAAAAACTGCTGATCTCTCCTTAAAACAAAAATAGGAAACATGAAATTTTTGAACTTTATTACGATTTTCTTGAATTTTAATACTTCGTATTGCCTCCTCGTGCTTCCATTACTGCGTTTACGCAGAAAAAAAACAACAAAAAACAGAAATCAAACAATGATAAATGACAGATTACAAACAAAAGCAAAACCAAATGCTGTAATTTCGTAGTTCCATCTTCGAAAGTGGCCCTTTTTCAAATTTGATTTTTTTATGATATAACTTTACAATAACTAAGAAGTTTTAATACCTTCATTTAAGGAGTATTACATTGTCTATTAAATACAATTTATTGCATTAACCTAGCATTTTTAGTTTCCGAGATTTTTAGGATTCTTTAAGTGACCCGGATTCATTGCTCTCGAGTGTATTATGATTCCGTAATCATATTTGATGTTTGTTCATTTGTTAATTAATTTTTGTATCCCCGTAGTCACATAGATAGATAGATAGATTAACACTTTATTGTACACCAGGAATACATAAAAGGATTTATTCAAATTAGCAGTACAATGGGCGGCCTTATCGCTGAGAGTGATTTCTTCCAGGCTACCTTTGAATGGACAGTAACGAGCGAAGCAGTAACGAAACGGCGGAAGATATAGTCCGTAGTCGTATATTATAAGGATTTTATATATAGAAGCTTTAAGAAAATTTATGCTAACTACAAAAATAAAGTGACGAAAACTGTTATATCTTAGGTATCATCGAATTTCTGCCAAGCAGACATCCAGCAGACCATTTCATATTACGTAGTGTTATTTTAAGAGGAAAGCATCGTAAAGTATAGATTTAATCTTCTTATCTTCTGTCACCGTTTATTACCGAGAATGGTCATCTTAATATTGTATTACTTACTACTTAAACTCGATTATTTTATTATGTATACATGATACAACCTTATTTTAGAACAATTCATCGTATTTTTGAAAGACGTATTGATATTTTATAATGAAGCCAAAATGACATTTTTCTCAGTGTGTGCTATTATATTATGGTATTTACTACAAATCATTACACTAGAATAAATATCAATTCCTAGCGCAAAAGGCGATCAATATGATTGTTTTCCGAAATCAGTAAGTTTTATGTGATTCAATCGTATACCATGACAGTCAGTCTTGGCATAACGCCAAGCGCCTTAGCGGCTAAGCAGACATATAATTTGAGATATTATCAATAGTTATTAAGCTTATGGTGTCTAGTTTCAAAGTGAATAGACTTTGTGGAACTATTATTTGTATAAATAACAACGTCTGTCTATATGTCTGTATGTAATAATAAAAATTTACTGGAAGAATTTTGATGTAGGTTGCACTGTCTTGTAATATGTTTATGAAGGAAGGTTAAAGTGTACAAACGATTTATGTAGATTTATTTGGGTGATGTGCGAGCGCATCCGCCGGCAATGAGGGCTTTTCAACTTCGATTTAAAACAAAAGAGTAGTTCAAATTGGTTCGATAGATTGCGCTGACTCAACTGTAAATGCCAAGATTGTCAAATGTATTATCTGTGGTGTACGCGTACTAAGCTATTATCTAACTAGTCTATGGCTATTAGTCATGATATTCAATTTGTGTCTGCTTCTTGAGTGTACTAGTGATTTCGTGATGTTTTTAGAAGTAAGCAAAAATAAATACCACGAAACGAAAATATACCTACGTTGTTGATGTTGACATTTAACTTTATTTTGACACTTGACAGTTACGTAACAGAGCAGCGCCATCTATTTGCAACGCTGAAAGTATGATAGGAAACGGCCGTGAAAACCCCTCATTGCTATGGAGAAAATAAAATGTAATGTTACAACATAATTACAAGTACAACAAAAGACTACAAAAAACTATTTGTCTCTAAATAATAAAATTCTTAGCTAAGTAGTTTTAGAAGATGTCTAATAAATTGGATTTGATAAAGTCCTTGTGATTTTCAGAAAAGAAAACTCTAGTATAATCATTTGAAGATTTTCTGAAGCACCTTTATAAAATACTTGTATGCCTAAACTGTTTATTATTATCTTTTTATTGAGGTCTAGACTTCAAAGTGAGCATGTCTAGTCTACCTAATCACCAAAAAGATTTTTGGACCCCTCGATTCAGCTGACTTATACACTTATTTATACCATACGAGTGCCGAAAAATAGACCCCTCCATTTCCTCCCGTGGATGTCGTAAAAGCCGACTAAGCGATTACACCAGGAGGAGGACGTTAGCATCCACCTGAGTACTTAACACCAAGACTGCGATCTCCAATACGCCTGCGTAGTCTTTATGGCAAATCCCCTCATTGCAATTTATGGGGGAAGCCCCGTCCAACGTCTAACGTCTGATGGTGATGATGATGATGATGATAACCATAAGTCATCAGGAGGGTGATTACATAATTCTATTGCTATTGATTTCAATCGATTTCAATGTTGTTTCTGTTTGAAATTACGATTATGCGATTACTTAATTTAAGCAGGCTTGTTGCAATTAACTATTGTAAGCAAAATGCGTAAATTCGGTAATGACAAGAGCGTTATTTCGAATAGAAACAGCATTGAAATCGATTGAAATCAATAGCAACAAAATTATGTAATCGCACCACTGAACGAGTTTTATTTTATATTACGATTTTGTGGTTACGGTTCAGCGAGTCAGTCGAATTAGGGGACTGTTCATTCAGTATACTAACAAAACCAAACATATTTTGCAAGATAGGTAAGAGACACGGTATTTCAGTCAATCGTGCATGAAAATTTCCAAGAAGCCGAACACCGAGGAAACGTGTGCCCCCAACCTAACAGGAAATCAACTTATCTAAGCATTGTTATTGCCAAACCGAGTGTAGAACTGATCCACACTTCCCGCAATTGTGTCTGATTGTGTTCCTGATTCTTGCTATTACTGGGATTAAAGTTATCTTTACAGAATAAATAACTCGTACCTCAGGGGTGGGTTTTTTTTTTGTCACCGATTGATAAAAATTTCAGTAATTAGGTCGTTTCCAAAAGTTTGTATTTTTTATACATTATCATCGTCATCATCAGCCTGTAAAAGTCCACTGCTGAACAGAGGCCTCCATCCACCGACTTCCTTCGACCTTTAAAACTTATTGATTACTATAATTCTCAAACCATGAGGAATGTATTGCATCTTAGACAAGCCTTGTAAAGTTTTTTAGACGTTAAGTTATGCATAAATAATGTTTTTTTTAATAAATAAATAATGAAACAAGTGCGTACGTCAATGACAGTACATCTACCTATATTAGAAAACAAGTGGTCGCTTTAAACTTCTGGTTACCTACTTTTTTTTAATGTTATTTCTTGACAAACTGCTTACGGCCGCCTGATTCTTGACATCTTGCAACACCGGGGGCATTGCCAAAGCGTTGCCTGCACTAAAGGACTCTTTTAAAAAATTTGAAGTCGATAAAATGGACATGAGCTCGTTCCAAATCTTATGTTTAGCATACGATAAGACAGTTTTTTATCCGATGGTCGTCACCACAAGTCCAGATAAAGGAATTTTTCAGATAACCAAAAATTTAACTTTTACGCTTTGAAGAAAAACATCAGAATTTTATTTTCGTGCTCCACAAATTATTTTCCATCTTGAATAAGATGGCGATTGTATCCAATGGGGTGTAGTAAATTAATATTTAACACAAGAAACTTTTACGACCAGAGTGTGGCAATAAATTTGACTGTAGAAGGAAAGTCTAGCTATTGCTTGTCGTATGTTTCTTATACGGCTAAAAAGAAACCTCATAATAATAGGCTTAGCTAAGCATAAATATAGGAAGCCAAAGCGATAATGCGTGGTGTAATGAGTAGCTGGCTGAGATGCCAAAGAAGCAGGTTTGGTTTTCATTGCGGAACAAACTATAAATATTTGTTCTGGGTATTGCGGTAAGATACAAACTATAATAGTCATACCTACAATACGAGGAACCCTAGTGTAGCATTAGGATTGGGTATATAGCTGTTGGGCGCTATGAATCTTTTAAAAAGATCCTATGCCATCGAACTAGTAGCAGTCTTTTTTGTTTTTTATATTTTTAAATGTCATGCAAACAAGCATACGACCAAGATACGGCCCATCTGATGGAAAATAGTTACCTTAGCTTATAAACGCCTTCAACACCAGAGGCATTACACGCGCGCTGCCAATCCTGAGTCTCATGTGCCTGGTAATTTCACCGGCATCCGTACCCTTCAAACCGAAAAACAGCTTTTTTTTTTTACAGCAATGCGAGCACTAATGCTTGGCGACAGAAATAGGTACGGTGGTAGTACTTCCCCGAAAGACCTCTTTCACAAGAAGTTCTACTACTAACAAATCTTTTGTTGATTGCAATTACGGCCTTCAAAAAGTACGTAAATCTATGAAATAATCTGTGTAGTTGAGCTACTTTGCATGAACATTACAGGTGAACATAGTGGAATAAACCTTCACCACACTATTTTTATCAACGGACAACTAAAAAAGAACCACTGATATGAAACTAGAAGAAACGTTTAAGCAATAATAACATATCTTAATAGTAGCTGCAATGTTAGCAATATCTTAAGAGAACCTTAATAAGTATAAGTAATGTGTCCTAAAATATTTCTTTAGTTGAGGAATTGACCGCGCACCTATAACCCTATCTAATTCAGTTGCCACTATGGAGTTCAATTCAAAATTACCAAGGTGTTGATAAGTTTACGGATAAGGCTTGCCTTCTGTGTTCCACTCTTGTTGCAAGATATTAGACTTGGCAGCACCTCACCCCACTTGTTTTGAGGGTGGTGGTACTACTGGTTTGTTATTAGGTTTGGATGACTTGGCGAGTGAAATCATTTGAACAACGGAGTGATATTGCGAATAAATTGATCACTGTTTGAGTAAGAGAAACCAAATAGAGCGTTATTTATATTCTAGGATTCTGATTATTTAAGACTTTTTATATTACTTGGTAAGCAAACAAGTATACAGCCCACCTGGTGGAAAGTAGTTACCGTAGCCTATAGACGCCTGCAACACCAGAGGCATCACACGCGAGCTGCCGACCCTGAAACCTAAAGATGAAAAGTCCTATGTGCCTGTTATTGCACCGGCACCTTTAAACTGGAACACAGCAATGCGAGCACTAACTGCTTGGCAGCAGAAATAGGTACGGTACTTCCCCGGAACGAACCCTTTCACAAGAAGTTCTACTACTAACAAACTAACTACTACTAACTTTTGATTCCGGGACAAAAATCAAAATAGTAATTATAGTCTGATTATATCTATGAATTAGTTAAGGCAATGACACATTCCTCAGTCAGCCAGTTCCAGAAACTATTCGTGATTTTTGCTTGTTCCTGATAAAAGGTTCAGGAAATGTAATTCTAACTCGAGTAGGGGACGAGTGGGGTGTTCACAAGTCACACAGAGCGGGGTCTGTTTGTTTTATCAAACAGCGACTCCATACCATGGATATATAATATATTCCACCTTAAAATATTCACTTACACTTAAAATTTTATATTTTTATCTCTCCCTGTTGGTAACGACTGCGAATTCTTATTTTTCGGCCATTTTAAAGTGTCGTTAATTTTATAAATCCGTGGAATGGGGTGTAAAATGGCAGACGCCGTTCGGCCATAAAGATGTGAAATTGTAAAATTTTTACTGCGTCTTGGAAAGAAGGATGGCAATGTTCCGTACAGTTTGTGACCCGCCTTTTTTGACAATTTCACGTTACGTTCAGTAGTGATACGATTGGTTATTGGTAATATATGCTAATAGAATAAAAAAGAAAATTGATTGAAGTGTGTAGAGGTTGGGGGAAATAATTGATAGATGTTATTTACATAAAAAACTTCGAAATTTTCGGTTGGAATACGAAATACGTATGACATATACACACACAACACACATCAACATTAATCAAAGTTCCTATTAAAGTTGCTAGGTACTAGTTTTTTTTTAGGTTAAGGTCTTTACATTTTCCAAAACTACCCTTTCAAGTATATATAATAATTAGCTATCATATATGGTCGAAGGTTAAACGATTAGTTTAAATAAGTTACCATTATTTATAAAGCATTTATCAAGTTTTTTTTGCTATAAATGGAATCAGATGTAACTTTGAAATTACTACTTCTAAAAACAAGCAAGGGCTAGTAGTTTAATAATTGAACAAAAAAAATTTAGAATAAACCTAATTTCTTCCATGAACCATGATGATAGTTTCTTCGTAGTTCATTCATTTTTTGATCTAGGTCAACAGTCGCCATCCTTCTTTAACACGAGTTCATCGATGAAAATTCAGAAGAAATGGTAAAACTAACAAATAACTTCAATCTTAAATGGTTCAGCTTTTCAATGAAAGAAAGCTTGGTATACTCTTTTGAAGGATCTCATAATGGTCAACGAAACGTCAGCAATAGTAAAAAACGTGGGTATTTTTCTAAAAGCCACAAGCCACGATAATTTCAATTCTATTATTCTTTTGACGTCTGCTTTGAACATTTCAAAATAACGTTTTACCTAGGAGAACATCTTCCAAGAAGATTAAATTATCATAATTTCAACTTAGGTGTAATTTTCTTATCGAGTGCTAGATAGATATTTCATCTGGAATACTATACAGGGTGTAAAAAGACAGCTCCCGAAGGTACCGATAAAGCTACCTATATCATAGCTATATAAAATAGCTTTCGCCTGAGAGGTGTTTCATACCGGAGAAAACATTTTTTTCGTTTCGTATCGTATTTTTCAGCCAGCAATGTACGCATTTATTCCGGCCGCGTGAGTTCAACGCTCCCGGTCAGCTGATCGACCTGTAGGGTCAATATTTCTCGTGTGGTTTTCATTGCTTTTTTGACGTTTTTATTTATTAACGTGTTTTTAATGATGGAAAATAGGTTTTTGTGTTCTTTTAACGATATTTTATGGATATTTATAAAGAAAACACGAAAAAAGCGGACCAAAAGGGAGCAATTTTTTTTGTGTTTTTTCAGCTTAAATATTTTCAGAATCATTGTCTGAATACACTGTTTCAATTTTTGGGAGTAGTCTTTTTACGCCCGGTATAAGAAAAGAAAACCCCGTCTCAAAAAAACTACAGCTTTGATAAATAAATTGAGGTTACCTTATGAATTCATATCGTCTGAGCCAGGTAGGATTTCTAGAGAGATTTGGTAGAGATTTTATCTTAATTGTATGTACCCTAGATCCTGTTGGATGGTCAGATTATAACATAAAATTAATAATAACATTGGGTGTTAAAACCCAACAGACACATTACATAGCTGATCCCACACTAGGATTCCCTGTGTCGTGGGTATCAGGAACTACGAGTACTATGGTACTACAACACCCAGACCCGCAACAAATGTTTGCAGATCATGCAAACATTTGTCACGCAGTGGGAATCGAATCCGTACCTCTTGCGTCTCAGCCGGCTACCCGCCCACCGCGCTACCGAGGTCGTCAAGCATTGTAACAATTATTATTATTGTTATTGGTTATAACAATTTGCAGATTTGTAGTGTACTTACTTGTCTTATTCAATTAAACAAGGTATACTATCTACACTAACTTGCAAAAATAAGTATCACACTTTTAATTTTTTTTTCTTAACTATAGTTTACTTAGAGATTTAAATACAAAAACTTTTATCGTAATTTTTATCAGCTTTCATTGAAACTATAGTAAATTATACATTAGTAACATTTTAAACAATAAAAATAGCCATTTTTAGCTTAGTGTTATAAAACTCAATTAACATTTACAAGTTTTTTTTACATGTTATTTATTTTTTAATTACTGGTATTGCCTCCTCGGGCTCTGCTTACAGCTTCGAGTCGATTTGGCATACTGAACACGAGGTTTCGGAGACGATGCTGGGGAATATTCTCCCATTCTTCTATCAGGGCCTGTTTTAGTGCCCTGAGGATGGTAGGTGGTGGTCTGCAGTTGAAGTTTTTATGGAGTTACAAAATTAAACTCTTTTTCGAGTCCTTTTTGTTTCAAAAGTATATCTTGTGTACTTAAAAAGTTATTGCAATGTTAAAAGTGTGATACTTATTTTTGCAGGTCAGTGTATATCTAAAAACGCACGGAATAGAGAAGAGAGAAAGAAGGCTACACTCAGCAGTGCGTGGTTCCTGATGGCTGAGATGATGATGATGATGATAATGTATAAAATAATACTAGCTATTCTAATACAAATTGCATGTCCCAAGGAACCAGTTTACATTCCTCTGGCTGCTTCCATGTCCAGCTTTAATTTATTCTGTGTAGAATTTCGTTTCGTAATTACATCAAGGTGACGTCACAAAGGAATAACTAGTTTCAGGATTACAAATTAATGTAATGTGTAAAAGCCAACTGCGAAACAAGTACATAATTACAAATTCATAAAAAAATCGTGACGTTCAATCTGTATCATAGCGTCCCCTAGTGGCAACACAAACTTAAAGTAATTTTTTTTTTGCATAATTTTTGTATAGAAATACGCCAAAATACACCTAACGATTTGGCGTACCTATTTCAACTCATGTCTTTGTAATCTTCTACCATCATCCTATTGCAGCGCCTCGGCTTTATGGACATATACAGGGTGTTTTTTTTAATGGGGGAGAAGTGTTCTGAAACGTGCCTGTACCTGCAAAACATCAAGAGGGAGGCCATTTTGAAAATTTGCGATAGTTTTATTAACGTAGGTACCGGCTTTCTTACAAATTGTATAAGAAAACATTTTATTAAATTTGACTAACTTCTGCTTCACAGATTTTTTTCTTCCAATACAAGAAAACAATCCTTACATGAAACTGAGTCGATTCGCATTGAAAAAATTGTTGATCAAAATAACTCATTTTTATGGAGAACTCACGCTTGACCAAAAAAATAAGTATGCCAAAATCGTTTTCATACAAAATGAGCAAATGGTTCGAAAGACAGTTTTCCCGTATCTCTTATGGATTCGGATATCCCCATACTGTCCCATTTAAAAAAAACAGCCCTGTATATACCTATACATAATATACCTTTCTATGGACCATCCTTGAAGTCACACAAAATATTAGAATCGGTAAAGACGAGGATTCGACGTGACGAGATTAAATAATGAGATGCAAAAAACAGTGTAGGTAGAACAATATACCTACCTATAATAGCAGTTGTAATAGAACAAAATTTTGAAAAAGTCCTGGTTTGCTATTAAAAATCGCACAAAATATAACCACCCAACTCAAAAAAGGAGTGCTTCTTAACTCAACCCAAAAGCATTGGTATTCAAATACTCTCAATTTTGAACGACAACAACACAATTTTTTTTACGAATAAAATAGCTAGACTTTTATTTTAAAATTCTAACGACATATTTTTTATCTCTAATTTGTCTATTTCATTAATAAAAACCCTCGTATTGAATACAGTCTGAAGAGTTTCAGGACATGGCGGCACACACGTTAAAAAGTCCAATTGAAGTGCAAACCAGTTTCATCGTCAAACATGACATGCGGTTTAACCATTTCGATAAAAAAAAAATTTTTTGGATGTTTGGATTTTAGAATCATACAGATATACCTAACTGTTGACAGAAAACAAACAAACATCACATAATACCGGCACCTACCAGGCGGGTGGCGAGAAAACGTATATCAACATTTTGTCGTTTGCGGTGGTTTTGGCCACAACTTCTCGGTTCTTATCGTAGTAATCATCAGGTATTCAGTATAAACAAACGTCTGAATCCTGAAGATCTAATGCGGGTATGATTTGAAACATCTGCACAACTAGCATTAAGACATCGTCAACTTATCCAGTCTTTTTCCAATCAGCCCGGCTCATGAATTATTTAGTAACACCATCCGGGTTGAAGAGGTGGGACAATGTTTTGATTGAAATATCGATTGTCGACGACCTCCGTTGCACAGCGAGCGAGTAGCCAGCTGAGGCGCAAGGGGTGCGGGTTCTGCATATTTATTTCGGGTCTGGGATGGTACTCGTAGTTCCTGATTCCCACGATACAGGGAATCCTAGTGTGGGATGGACTATGTATGTGACTGTTGAGTTGTTAGTTAAGTTTAGAGGCGTCGTCAAAATTCCCACGCATGAAAGTAAAGAGTGATCAAGTAGTGAATAGGTTTATATGTTCTCGTCGCACGACCTTTGAGCGTGGTCGCGGTCGGTGCTCATGAGGAAGGACCTCAAAATGGTCAACGAAACGTCAGCAGGAGAATAGTAAAGTACGTGGTGTAGTCGTAATTTTTCTAGAATAGGTTTATGCTTATTGTTAACAAGGTTTGATTAGATTTTAGTACCTCTGACGCGCACCATGCACAATACATGTTATCCCTGGTAGCGAAAATACAGGTAGATGTTTTCCATGTTTTTCTGAACGAGTACGTAAATGCCACTTCGTTTATGTTAGGGTAGTGTAAGTTAAGTTACTGAATGATATTATATTTAACTTTGCTATTATATAAGGATTACCATGTAAAAATAGTTGCAAGTTGACATAAATATATAATTATATCAGCAACGACCGCAATGAATAGCTGTAAATATAAAAATTAACAACGAAAGAACGATGTTGTCGTTAAAAAAAGTGGTGTTGGGCGAGTAACGAATGGATGTAGACATAGAGTCGTCTACAGGTTGTAGAAAACATTATATTTTGTTGCTTATGAATCAAACTAGCACTTTTAAGCACAGAAACAACGATGTTGCACATGGATAAAAATACTTAAAATTAAACTTAATTAAATAAAGTAACGTCCATATAATCAATATAAATATCAATCATGCTTCCGTGCTCGAAAGTCTGTAAAGACAATGCTCATAAAAACATCGACTATCGATAACCTTAGCCGCACATCCCTACTTCACCCTCTAGCTACGAGTGGATAAGCTTTGTTTCTCGGACATAATATTTTTCCCCGTAAAGAACCTTTTCAATTTTTACATAAATCCTAATGGTTTAAGTAAAAACAAATAAAGCTTTACTGTTTTTGGGATCATAAATATTATTTTATAATAAAACTTATTTTTATTTGATGAAAGTAAATGTAAATATTGAAGCAACTGTTCACCGACACATGAACAGGCGTTTAAAAGGCTTTAATACAAAACAATTACTTTCGTCAAATGTTTCCATAAGCCATATTTAAATATTACCATGACTTGCTATTGGCTCCGTAACAGAAAAATCTTGGATTTTTTTCCTCGATTCTCGTCTAACATAAATCTATGCGTCCTTTTTTTTTAATGGCATCTGAGCATCATCTGAGCGTTTAATCAATTTTGCCAATGTCAAGTAACATAGATAAACAAACAATATCCAGTCGTCAAGTCCTCTTTCAAGTCATGTTCTAGTAAATCGATGGCAGTTTACTAGAATGTTCCTGGACAATTTCCACCCCTTCGAAAAGACACGCAATACACTTATTTTATTTTAATTCACATACTATGTGCTCTTTATAAGCTACACCGGTTAAAATACCACTAAAATTACACGATATACTTAACTAAAAAAAACACTAGAAATTGAAATAAAATAAAAAAGGACGACGTCTCCCTTCGAAAGAGCAGAAAAAGTCCCTCGTCTAACTTAGAGGCGGGTTGCTTAGTATTATTAGTATTTGCGAATATCAAATGTCATCCTAAGCAGAACGGCGTATACAGCTGGACGTAGGCCTCCCCATAGAATGGTCTATAACTCTGATTTTTAATCTTAAACATTTTTTGTAAACAATGAAATGTCAAGATATGCCACTGTGCGTGTATGTGTCATGTATGTGTATCATATGTGTATATACATATGCTACCAGTATCTTAAAATATGTACCACTGAAAAATATTTATTTTTCATATAACTTTGTCAAAAACTCAATTTACGCAATAATATATACTTACGTTAAAATTATTCTGATTATAAGTATTCTATTGGGTTTTGGCTAGCAAAACATCCCACCTATTTTTTTTTGGGCAAATTTAGTAACCTACTACCTGAACGTAAATATATTTTTTGCTCTAGTATACCATTTGAGTAGAAAAAATATCTAAGATTAAAAATCAGAGTATAGAATGGATCTACTTCTTGCATTTAGCTCTGATTCATTTTATCACTAGCTGCGCTCCGCGGTTTCACACGCGTGAACAATGGTACAAATTTATGATAATAATGATGATTAAAAGTAGCCTATGTGTTAATCCAGGATACAAGGTATCTCCATTTCAAATTTCACTCAAATGCGTTCAGCCTTTTGAGCGTGAAGAAGTAACAAACATACTCACCAACTTTCGCATTTATTATAATAATTGTGATTCACTTATTTTATAACAAAAACCATCCGTTCTATGCACGCCAGTTCGCCCGCTAGTCCAATTAAAATTTACTACGACATACACAGCGATACTTTATAAAACGAATTTTTAGCACCACTTAATTTAATTGAAACAACAAGCAATTATTTTCGACACTTAACTCGAAGCTAATACAACTCTAGGATATTAAAAATGCACAAGTATAATAGGTTTTCGTTACACCAAACTACACTTTTAAGTTTCATATACACTTCCTTAAAATTCCTTGAATTAGCAAGTTGAAGTGGCAATGGGCAGGTCATATAGCTCGCAGAACTAACAACCATTGGGGAATAAAGGTTCTCGAGTAGCGACCACTAACCGGATGACGCGGTAGAGGAGGCCCATATACCACTCAATGGACTAAAGACATAAACGCAGACTATAAACGTTGCAGGAAGTCGGTGGATGGGGGCGGCTGAAGACCGTTCATTATGGTATTCTTTAACATACATAAATAATTATAACACCCCACCACAGAATTAATATCACCCCACAGTCACATACATAATGTTAAGAAGTTATGTCCAGCAGTTTATATATCAATTCAATTCAATATTCGAAATGAAAATCCACCGCTGAAATGTATGGGAAAGTGGATTTTTACTTGAATATTGGATTTAAATAAACACAGATTGGGACCTATTTGACCCCACACAACACGCATGACGCCATTTGCTGATATTCTTGTTTTAGTTTTGTTAATAAGTAAGCAACTGTTGTTTATTGTTTTTCTTTAAATGTCACGTTTAGGGACAAATAATTTTTCTTTATTTCTTTCTTTCTTTCTAGATTTGATGTATAGTTTTAGCAGAAGTGGGTATTCTGTACGTTATGGAACTTTTAATTATTCTGTGTCCGTTTGTCGGAGGCAAAGCAGCGTGATCGTTTCCACTTCACGGTATAAAACTAGGGGCCACTTGGGCTTAATGCAGATCTAAAATAAATAAACGTAGCCGTGGTAGGCTCTGCCTAATAATAGGACTCCTCCAACTCCTGTGGATTTCATAAAAGGTGACTAAGGGATTTGGCCAGGGGATGGGCAGCAGCATCCATTTGAGTACTTAACACCAAACTGTGATCACCAATACACCTGTGAAGTGTGTTAATTATAGTAAATCCACCATTGCATTTTATAGGGTCCAACAGTAGACATCTATGATATTCTATTTTAATTCTAATCTTTCAGTAAAACTAGTTGTGGGAGATTGATCACTACAAAACAAATAAAGTAGTGTTTGTAAATATACTTCGTTATCTATTAAGACAATAGATTGTTCTATATTTAGCACTTGTTTATTTGTGTTAAAGTCTTTCTTATCATAGTAAATTAGGCGAAAAATCCACATAATAATATGAACAGCGGTGCAAGTACCTACGTATAAGGACTCGATTCGATTAATTTGACATTAAAATTCGATTAAACGTGACTATTACCTCTACATAGTCCCGTTTTGTCGAATTTTAATGACAAATTTATCGAATCGAGTCCTACGCACTGCTGGCTCTTTAAAAAGAATACGTTTATACTAACCTAGTAACTTGTAGGTGAACTAAAATGTACTGGTTTTAGTTTGGTGTTATTTTTTTTATTTTGGTATTTTTATTTTATTGTCGGCCTTGTATGTGTTGTTTGTGATAAATAAACGTTTTTCTGTTGCTATTTTCTACATCTAGAACAAATAAACCAGTAATAGTATCTTCCTTGTAAATTCTACGTTCTTCCAGTTTATCAGTTTTCAGATATTTCCCGAGAACTTATTATGTGATGAAGATGCTCACTCGGGCGTCGTGTTGTCGTGACGTCACGTGCCTCACACCTGCGACTCACACTTGGCTGGTACCTCGGAGACAAGAAAGTTAGAATGTACGTCAGCAGCACGATTTGGTTCAATGTTTTAAACACGCACGAGGGATTCTAAATGCTGTAACATTGGACTAGGTACAATTACGTAGAGAGGCATTATTAGTTTTTTTATGGATTTTTTCTGCTTATTCGAAACGAGACGTCGTCCATTTTTATTTTATTTCAATTTATAGTGTTTTTTTTTTAGTTAGTAGTGTTTTAATTTTTGTGACGTTTTAACTGGTGTAGCTTATTGAAATAGCACATGGTAGTGAATTTAAATATAAGTGTATTGCGTGTCTTTTCAAATAAGTGGAAATTGTCCACGAACTTTCTAGTGAAACTGCCATCGTATTACTAGAACATGACTTGACTGAGACTTTGACGACTTGACCTAACTTTATCAATTATTAGACATTGGCAAAATTGAGGAAAATTCGCCTCACAGGTAAAGAACTCACAAAAAAGAATTAAAAAAAAAAATTTTTTCATTTACAATAATAAATAAAACGAACTCGTGGAAAAACCTGATAGTTATGAAACTCCATCGTTGGCTTCCAAGATCATCAATATAAGCGAACTTCATTTTTGTTCCATTTTGCAACGATCTTATAATTAAAGATCGTTGCCATTTTGGTATAAGTAGGTAGATATGTAAATTGACAGAGATAACTAAGGTCCAGATAAATAGAACGTACTTCACGGTGACTAAGTCTAAGCCTTACTGTGAAATTGTCCCAGTCTCTCTCTAATACGCGTGTTTTAACATTTGTGTGACAGTGACAGGGACAGGTCTTTCGTAAGTCGTACTTTGACTAACATATAAGTATGTACGTTCTATTTATCTGGACCTAAGTGTTCCTTGTGATTCAAAAGTTTGCATAAAATTATGAATACGAGGGGGACAGGGCTTAACTTCTACAATATATCCTTGCAAATCTCAGGGCAATGTGAAAGATTAACAAAGCCCTTCACAAAGCTGAGGAATTATGGATGGAGCTCACTAACAAAGAATATACCTTGAATCTTTGATGGCCCGCCTTGTGGAACGACCTGCTCAGTGTAACCAACTTGGCTAGTTTTTAGCTAGATCTAGCAACATTTTGGATTTAGCTACGGTTGAAACATGATAAATTATAGTACACATAATTTACTACAATTGTCAAGTTTCAACCGTTGCTAAATTACATACACTTTAACTTTATGGATGGCTCAAAAAGCTATGTACAATCTTATAATGTTTATTATAGGTATATATTTTTTGTTTTATAGTAAAAAATGCAAAGCTTCAGTTTCCATAACGCATAACGCATAAATAATGTATAAATATAATCTATTTTGCCCTAAAATTAAGAACTTACTGTCTATGTATATAGACGGAACAACTTTTTCAATGGTATTTTTTTAAATTTTGTTTTATATATTTAGCTTTATTATTCTTTCCTTATTAAATAAAAAAAATTGCCTTTATGTATAATTATCACTAGAAATGGGATATTTACCATGATTTTTGAGCATTATTGATTTCCGATATTTCGGCACAGTTTCATGCGCCATGATCACAAACAATCATGAAAAAAAAAACATTGTAAATATCCCGTTTCTAGTGATAATAATGTTAATAACCATGATAGTTTCAAAAGTTATGCCTTTAAGTAATCTGCAAAAAAATCGATTTGCCTCTCCACTTTAGTGTTTTCAGGGGATTTGCAATTTCAGCACATTATTTTGTAACAAATTGCCTACCTCTTTAATATGTATTATTATTATTGCGACGCGCGTCGGCCCGCGGCCGAATCACGTGATCAAATTTGAATTTAGAGGATGGAAGCACACTGCAGCCGCGCAAAATTCAAGGAGGTTATCTCAAGTGGGTCAAGCGAAGGCTCTAACACCTAAATATGTATTATTGACAACACCTTTTTTGGCAAAGCCGCAATGGACCTTTTTTTTACTGTTTTCGTAGGAAAATAGAAGTGACTAGAGTGTAGACTAGTCAAAATATTAAAATTCAACATATTTTTTGAGCGAAGCTAACTATATGTGTTGGTACCCAGTTGGCAACACTATGCTCAGCTGAAATGTAGGACGTTTGCGTATGACGAGATTGAATTTTGTATGCAACGGCCAAACTCAGCTTATGAGACGAACCTTGATAAAACTGGGTTATAACGTAAGCTTTACAAAATGGTTGTCTGCCAATTCTTCTTAATTGCGAACAATATGCCAAAAAAAATCAGAGCCATGTCATGTATTTTACGGGTCACGAAGATGTGTCATTCCTCAAAAACCCCACCAGCAAACACCCTGTGGGGCTCAAATCAAATCAAAGACGACATCTATGTGGTGCGGCGGGCGTGTAGCCGACTGAGATGCGAGAGGTTGCGGGTTCGACTCCCACTGCGGAACAAATGTTTGTATGATCTGCAAATTTTTGTTTTAGGTCTGGGTGTTATGGTACAATGGTAGTCGTAGTTCCTGATACGCACGACACAGGAAATCTTAGTGTGGGATCATGACTACGTATATGTGACTGTTGGGTGTTATGTTATGTTTTAGAATTTCATTCATTGAAATCACAAGGATTATTTTGAATTAAAATTACTCCTGTTCCAACGCAACCAAACCTAGAAGAATCAGGCAACAACCACGGCTTGGCTTACAAAAATGGTCCGTGTTACCACTAGGTGAGAAGCGTCTGTGTGGTGTCTCGGAGCAGAGAGAAGTTAGAAGCTAGAAGGTACAAAGTAAATGAGAACATAAAAACCTCAGGAAGGTAGTCAAAAGTAAATTATATCAGTAAGAGTTTATAAGACAGCAAACGCTACGCTGTCTAATTTGAATGTCTTTGGCATTGCATTAAATGTAATTTGGCATTGCATTAAATGTAATTTTGCCCTGGACTTTTGGAAATATTCAAAAAAGTTATCAGCGAAATGTAAGCACATTCACAATACATGCCTTTCCTTAATATTATCAAAAGTATGTCAAAACAATTATCCTTGAGAGTTCTTGAAAGAATGTACAAAGACTACCGTCTCTCTGTATCTGTCGGTGCCAGACTAATGGCCACAATTTCTTAATCGAAGTGGATTAAACAATACACAGTCCATTGTGTAATCCACTTCGCGAGCGCTACGTCGCACGTCGGAAACAAAGCAGGAACATATAAGAAGGTCCAACTAACTTCAAAACCATTAATAAGTTGTGACAGTTTAAGAGAGCGCATTATAAAGTTAAGTTAGTAACCCAGAGTTATACCACGCTGGGGACGGTCACTTTCAAGTTGTATAGTTGCTCAACTAGAGATTTGCTGGCTATCTTTTACGAATACGGTTACGGACTCGACTGCAAGATAATAATAAGAGCCGAGTGGCGATTACGTAATTCAGTTGCTATTGATCTCAATCGATTTCAACTTTGTTTTTATTTGAAGTTACGTTTATGCGATTACCTAATTTACGCAGTTTTGTTGCAATTTACCTTTGTTAGCAAAATGCGTGAATTGGGTAAAACTAAGAGTGTTATTTTGGATAAAAACAGCATTGAAACCGATTGAAACCAATAACAACACAATTACGTAATCACGCCATAAGTATATACATGCAGAATAGAATAGAATAGAAAACACTTTATTGTACACCACATTAAAAATTAAAACATTTAAATAATCATAATTATACGTATGGAAGTATATACAATGGGCGGTCTTATCGATGAGAACGATCTCTTCCAGACAACCTTGGGATGGACTGGAAATGATGAGAACGATAAAGGACGTACTCCAATGCTACTGGGTTAACCCACGCGTAGTTGTTTTGACACAGTTTAAAATATTCTTGGCACACTCGAGCCTAAGGTCAATTGTCTTTGTTAAGTCTTCAAACGTCAATATCATTCAAGAATGTGCAAAAAGAACTTTCACTCTCACCTTCCATAGTTCGTTCACACATTGGACGTGTTACTGGTTCTCAAAAAACAAAAATAAACTTATTTAAGACTTAACGCCTAGTTAACGACTTTGTACGCAAGCTTGCGCATGATTACTTTGTCTATGGGCCCTGGATAGGTATATACGGATACGGAAATCTAGCGCATAACTAGTTGGCACACGTACGCAAAACTCTGTCCAAATTGACGCGAGTTTGTGTAAATTGTTAACTAAGGTTGCTGTTAATATCTCAAACTAATGGCGAAGGGAATTTCAGAACACGTCAGACCCTATCTATTTATTATGCTCGTGCAAAGGTCAAGATAATACTTAGAAGCGGTAATGTGTGATAATAACATCTTGTTTATGAACGTTTAGCCACTAAAAAGTATCTTACACCAAATTTGGCACCTGGTGAAACTCATGGTGTCTCTCTCCGTAGCCCGCTGCGTGACTTTGCCATTTGCTACTGTAGTTGGGGAGCAATAAATGCAAGGTCTTCTCATCGTGATGGTTTCCTTGAAAAACTGAGTAAGTCCTCAAACTTAAATTTCAAAGCATGGATTTTGTTGTCCAACTTTTTACAACAAATTTTTATGTCTTATTTATGTTTTAAAAATATCTTCATTTACTATGATAACGTAGTGTAACGCCAAAGGCTGTTTGGTTGATACCAAACAGCCTGTGATGGTGTACAAACAGTCTTTATTTTAAATGGTATTTTTTTTATATAGCCTTTTTCTTGCAATGCACTGTTCCGGTATCAACGGTAATAGATGCAATTACAGCCACATTTTTAAATGCATGGTATCATCAGTTTTCACATATCAGACGACCTCCGGGGCGTGGTGGTTGACAAGCTGGTTATAAGAAACAAGTGGTGGTTTGATTTCCGCTACAAGACAAATTTTTGCATCACCTGCAAAATTTGTTCCAGGTACTCGTAGTTCCTGATATCCTCGACAAAGGGAACCCTAGTGTGGGATCAGGACTATACGTGACTGTTGGGTGTTATGTTATGTTGCCACGTAGGGGGCAGGAAAGTGACACAATATTCAATCCAGTTGTGATGAGCTGACACTAGTTGAGTCCCCGAGTTTCGTCACTTATATAACATTATGCAACGTTAAAAATGTGCGCTAGCCAAAGTGCTCATACAGTATCTAATTGTTTATTTATTATGTCAATTGAATAAAATATCACCAATTTAGATTTATAAAGTGCCAAATGTATTTCTTTATTTTATGAGTAATAAAGACCCTTTTAAAACAAACAAACTTAAATCACACAAAAAAAATATTCTCCGATCTGGGATGGCACACAAATTATCCATTCTCCTGTCTGTCTAAGTTGTGATCATTAGATTTAAAAAAATGTAAAAGCTAAGACATAAACGGAATTGGCAAACACCACTAGAAGCAAGGGTGATTCAATCAGCAGCTTTTAAATTGGAAATCTGCAGAGTCGTGCCGTTAATGAGTTTGCGACGACGTTAGGTACGGTGCATCCAATCCATATTTTATTAGAATTGTTAATTTTCCACGATTTGTGTCGTTTTTGCTGGATTCAGTAGGGGAAATTAGTATTTTTCTTTTTTAATGATAAGACAGTATTTGGCACACCTGATATTCAGTACTTACTTCAGTACTTAGTTATATTACATACAACATGATATTGTGTACCAAAAGGAGCGCTGTCCCCTGCACTAGGTCTCAAAGAGCCTGTGTTACAGGGCCAGTGGCTCATCCCGGACTCTCCATCATAGTAAAAACACAAAATTAAATTATTTAGAATGAGCATAATATTGTTAGTGAGAAAGATGATAACTAACAAATCTTAAAAGTTAACGCATATATTAAGCGTAACCTACGAATATGTGTCCTAACTTGGCGTTGCATTGCCACCCGCTCCCTGATGCATATTGATGAAAAACTATTTTTTTTTATGTTTCTTGGCAAGCAAACAAACATACGGCCCACATGATGGAAAGTAGTTACCTTAGCCTATGGACGCCTGCAACACCAGAGGCATTACACGCGCGCTGCCGACCCTGAGACATAAAGATAAAAAGTCTCATGTGCCTGTAATTTCACCGGCACCCGTACCCTTCAAACCGAAACACAGCAATGCGAGCACTACTGCTTGGCGGCAGAAATAGGTACAGTGGTAGTACTTCCCCGGACGAACTCTTTCACAAGAAGTTCTACTACTAACAAAAGGATCATGATAAAACGATCTATTCCCACTATTGCGTAGATATACTGAAAAATTATGACATCATGATGGTGTTTTTTTGAAATGGGACAGTACGGGGATATCCGAATCCATAAGAGATACGGGAAAACTGTCTTTGGAACCATTTGCTTATTTTGTATGAAAACGATTTTGGCATAGTTATTTTTATGGTCAAGCGTAAGTTCTCCATGAAAATGAGTTGTTTTGATAAAAAAAAATTAATGCGTTGTATAAACAATGAAACAATCCTTACATGAAACTGAGTTGACACGCATTAAAAAAAATTATTAATTTATTAATTTATTTTTTGTGCAGAAAAATAATATCTGAGCAGCAGAAGTTAGTCAAATTTATTAAAATGTTTTCTCATACTATTTGTAAGTAATCTGGTACCTACGTTAAACTATCGCAATTAATTTTCAAAATGGCCTCCCTCTTGCTGTTTCCAGGTACGGGCACGTTTCAGAATACCTCTAGTGGCCTTAGACAAAGATGTGTGGTGAATGTGTTGTTAGTAAAATTTTAATAAGAACAAAAACACCACGTACTTTAACTATAAAATTCTCCTGCTGACGTTTCGTTGAACATTTAGAGGTTCTTCCTCATAAGCTAGATGATAGCACATGTAGATACTATGTCTCCCAAATCAAAATAACATGACACATGAGTCCCAGCTGAGTCGTTTAGCAAGGTCATGCGCTAGCGTCTCTTTACTTAGTTATCTTCCTGTCGCACAGATTCACACGTCTACGTCAAAAGATTCCACTATCTTCCAATATGTGTCATGGAATCGTGACCCTTACGACGATACTCCTTGAAAAAAATTCGCACGCAAACTCCGCCCATGAGCCCCGATTAGAAAGTGATAGCGCTATTACTCACTTGAGCCCGAGAAGAGATGCGGTATAGATTCTGTCCCGCCCAGAAGCACTCAGAAGAAAAAGACGTAAGCGACATGTGATAAAACTTCGTTTTGCTTAAAAATTAGCAAATATAAAAATAAATCATCTTCTATTTTGTTACGTGCTGTGATTTTCTACTGAATTGTATAAAATTTATCGTCAATATCTTCTAGATTCGAAGGATGGACGTAAAAAAGGTTTTAGGAGGGCCGGTTATCGAGAAAAGTTTTACGTATCGTGTTTCTGATCTATGATTTCGTTAGATTACATCCTCAAGTAATCACTGTATAAACATCAAGTTTGTAACTTTTACCTTTACTGAGTGAGAATAATGAAGTGACTCCATAGTCAAGGAGGCTCGTCTGTGTAAAAGATCCAGCGTCATGGAGGTTCTATTTTCATGTTTATCCACTGTTAAATATCCCAAATCACAGTAACAAATTATGCGCGTGTCCCGGCGGAGTAATTTAGCAAGGTCCCGCGCTGGCGACTTGTCACACACATCCACGCGTCCACGTCAACTAATGATCTTACGCCCTTTGCGCGAGGCTGTGAAACTGAGCTGCTACAAAAGCTTACAGCTTATGTTATAGATTACTAGTTTCGCCCCGCGGTTTCACCCGCGTGAATAATGATGAAAATTGATGTTGATGATGATGATGAAAAGTAGCCTATGTGTTAATCCAGGGCGTAAAGTATCTCCATTGTAAATTTCACTCAAATCCATTCAGTAGTTTTTACGTGAAAGAGTAACAAACATCCATCCATACTCACAAACTTTCGCGTTTATAATATTAGTAGGAAGGATATTCACAGAATACCTAGCAAAAAGCTGGGGAGATTAATTAATTAATAATTTAATTAATTAATTTTTTTTTTTTATAAATCATTAATTGATTAATTATCAATTTATTTAATTTTGTTTTTGATTTAAAAATCTTGCATAACGACTACCAACAGGAGACGCAGTGTAGGACAGTCCCAACTTGATGGGCCGATGTCATTGTATCATGGGAAGAAGGTGGATGGAGGTGGATCAAGAGCATTCGTAAGAGAATAGAGTTCGATTCGGGGAAATAGTATTTTCTCTTATGATAAGTATGTTTATCCGCTGTCTTTCTAGCCTCCTGACGTGTTATTAATTGCGCTCATGTCAAATTGTTTTTTAACCACTGGCCGCTGTCAACAGCCAGGTGCCTGACTGACGCATGTCACTGCCGTTTGTAAATTGTTTTACTCTTTATAATATTTTGTTTTGTTACATAAATTGTTTGGAACATAATCCTACTAATATTATAAACGCGAAAGTTTGTGAGTATGGATGGATGTTTGTTACTCTTTCACGTAAAAACTACTGAATGGATTTGACTGATATTTGGAATGGAGATACTTTACGCCCTGGATTAACACATAGGCTACTTTTCATCATCATCATCAATTTTCATCATTTTTCACGCGGGTGAAACCGCGGGGCGCAACTAGTAAATAATAATTTTGGTGTTGAGCTGTGGGACCGAGCTACCGACTGGGAGCAAGCCAGAACGCAGAAGGGTTCAGGGTTCAGGCGATTTTTGTATGTCACTGTGTGACTAAATATCATCAAAAAGGCCGCAAATCACCGTTTTTCAGGAGATGTACTGGAGGAGGCACTTGTATTAATATCAAATCAAATCAATCAAATCAAAATAATTTTTATTCATTGAAATCACAAGGATCATTTTGAATCGTCTTATATAAACTTAAATTACTCCTGTTCCAACGCGACCAAGCCTAGAAGAATCAGGCAACAAACTCTGCTTGGCTAACATAAATGTTCCGTCTTACCACTAGGTGAGAAGCACCTGTGTGGTGCCTCGGAGCAAGCAGTTGCTGATACATAGTAAATGAAAACTTAAAAAACCTTAGGAAGGTAGCCAAAACTAAATAAACATCAGCAAAAGTATGCAAGACAGCACACGCTACGCTTGTTATACTTATACAAAATACAAAATACAAAATGTTTTATTTCGTTAACTTAAGTAACAGTATTTTAACAATAGTTGATACCTCCTTTTAAGTATGTAAATACCTGTATTAGGAGGTATCGCTCTTCCATAAAGTAGTTTAAGGATAAGTATAAGAATATTGGTAGATTAAAACAAAACATTTAAAATTAAACTAAAATTAAAATAAGATATTAACATTTCTAAATGATTGTAAATGTTTGAGTGAGTGTAGATGTATGTATAAGTTTAGAGATGTATGTGATAGTGTATATGTATATGTGCAGTGTAATGAAAAAGTATGACATATGTGAGTATAGAGTATGGATGGGTAGATTCATTTGATACTACCTAACTCTTACGAGTTTGGGTACCAGATGACCCATCCGCTTGCGTATGTGTGTGTATATATGTGTGTGTGTGTGTGTGTGTGTGTGAGTGTGTGTGTGTGAGTGTGTGTGTGTGTGTAAGATTGTCCGATAGTTAATTCTAAGTATACAGTATATATAAGTATATAAGTACTATATATTGTAGCAGATTATATAATAATTTCTAAAAGAGCTTCAACTTCATCGTAATTCAATTTTAATAGGTATTTCGTTAGGGTTGACCTGCATTTGTGATTATTCATCGAGTATATGTTTAACGTTTTATTTAACTTATTATACAAAAGAGCGGATTGTCTAGTATATTGACGTGCTGCAAAGGTAGAGTTTACATGTATTTTATTGGTAACTGTGTAGTTTCTTCTCTTGTTTATAATAAATGGGTTGTATTCTAGAGATTTATGTAATTTTAATACCGAGTGCTGTACGTATAATTTTCTAACTGTCAAAGTATCAGATATTGAGTAGAGGCTATTGGTGGGGTACCTGTAAGGTTTGAAAAACATTACTTTAAGTAAAGATCTCTGTGCTCGCTCAAGATTTAAAAAAATTGTTTTAGTAGCACCACCCCAGATTGGAATGCAGTAAGTTAAAATTGACTGAGCTAGTGCGACATATATTTTATTTAAAAGTTCGGGTTTCGCTACATGTCTCAAGTTCTTAAATATCCAAATAAGTTTTCTGGTCCTACTCGTGAGTAGTTCTATTTGCGCGTGCCAAGAGAGTCGGTGATCAATAAAGATGCCTAGGTATTTAGTAGTCTCCACTTTTTTTATTGAAGAACATAGACATGACGTTTTATTAATACCACATTCATGAATTTTAATATTAAAATCAGAATTCGGTTGGCTACGATTATACTTGGTGAAACAAATAAAGTTTGTTTTACTGACATTAAGCGTAAGAAGATTCAGTTTTAACCATTTAGCAACCTTTTCAAGTCCCTTTTCAGCTTTGTCTTTAACATCATCCCAAGAGGTTCCCGTAAAGATGATCGCAGTGTCATCCGCATAGGAAAAAATATTTCCGTGTTGGATTTCAAGGTCACAAAGGTCATTTATATAGGTCAAAAATAAAGTAGGTCCCAGAACGCTCCCCTGTGGGACTCCGTAGTTTATAGGAACATCTTCACTTTCAAACCCACCAATCTTAACCCTTTGTTTTCGTTCATGAAGGTAATCTATTAATAGAGCTAGAGGGACACCCCTTACACCGATATTTTCTAGCTTGTGTACAAGAATGGGGACAGAGACGGTGTCAAATGCCTTTTTGAGGTCAAGAAAGACTGTTATGCATTTACGTCCCTTATCTACATGATCTACGATGAGGTTAGATAATGCTGTGACTGCGTCCTCAGTTGAGACACCCTGTCTGAAGCCATACTGATGCTTAGAAATTATGTTATATTTATCGAGGTACCCTAAAAGTCTTTTATTAATAATTTTTTCTAATACTTTTGAGATTGACGGTAAAACAGAGATTGGTCTGTAGTTACTGACGTCGTCTTTGTCTCCGCTCTTGTACACAGGCGTTATAATTGATTGTTTGAAAATTTTGGGAAAGATTCCTTGATCTAAACATAAGTTGACCAGGTGACAAATGATTGGAATTAGAACATGATTCGATAGTTTTAAAAAATTCGTCTGAATATTGTCCCAGCCTGGAGCACTTTTTGACTTTAAGTTCAAAACAACATTAAATATCTCTTTATGGTCCGTTGCTAGGAACACAAGGGACGACATTTGGTTGGAGAGTAGGTTAGAGGGGATGTTATTAAGCGCTTTATTTTGTTGGGTAATGTCTTCTGCTAGAGTTTTCCCTATGTTAGCGAAATATGTATTAACAAAATTAACTGCTTCCAAAGGTGAAACTTTAGTACTAAGTAGTTGAGTGTTAGGTGTTTTAGCAGGTTTGTAGTGCGTTACATTATTTATACTTTTCCAAAGAGCTTTGCTATTTTTTGATGAGATTTCCAATTGATCACGTTCATATTTTCTTTTAAGTTTCTTTATTAAATTATTGCAAAAATTGCGGTACCTTCTATAACTAATTTTTAGTATGTCATTTTTAGGATCACACCGCAATTTCATCTGCATAGAGTTCCTATTATTGATGCAGCGTAGGATACCAGGTGTGATCCAGGGTTTAATAATACGCTTGCTTCTAGGGATATGTATTGTTTTAGTGTTGTCTGCCAGGCTTTTTTGTATCCTGTTAATTAATAATTTAGATAGGATATTAGGGTCGTTAAGTAGTAGTAGATCTGTGTAGTTTTCATGTAAGTTTTGAATTGCTTTTTCAAAATCAATAAAAATTTTAGTCTTACGAATGCTTGATAAGTTAGTAGTTTTCGATAGAGTAAGTAGGATCATAAGATGATCAGTAGTAGATGTGTCCAAAACAGCAATAGTGGCAACAGTTTTTGCTTTATTTAGTTTAAGTATGAAATGATCCAAACAGTTGTTGTCTCTGGTAGGTAAATAGTGACCAGGAAGTAGACCGTGCAAAGACAGGGTATTTAAGTAATTTAGTCTATTATTTTTTTCAGAGTTTCTTTCTTCAGGTTTTGGTATAATGTTTATACTAATATCTCCTACTATTATTATCTTCTCAAATAATTTAATACTTTCTAGGTGATTATTAAGAGAGTTTGTGAAGTTTTCAGTGTTATGATTAGAAGGTGATCGATAAATACATAGAATAATTGTATGATAAATAGTAATTTGTAAGCACGAGGCATGTTCTAATATTATTTCATTAACTATGGCGAAATGATTGTTATTGATGTAAGCGGTCACCCCATCGTTTTGATTAAGATGATTAGACGTGGTAAATGAGTTATAGTTGGTAAATTGTGGAATGGGTTTATCTCCCTTTAGTCTACATTCTGTTAGTACTAAGATATCTACTTCAAATTTAAGTTCTGCTAAAGTTAGTTGTAGGTCGTCTATATTAGCATAAATGCTTCTTATATTTTGTGTTATCACGGTAAAGTCAGATGCTATAACGCGTATCATAAACGGCAGTTCTTTTATTTTGCATTTAAATGAGTTCGCGATTTCTGTACTGTCTATTTCATTTCCAATTTCTACAGACTTATCCATCATAAGAATTTGTAAAAGAGATTCCTGTCATTGCTAGCTCATGACGCATGTTTAAGATGATATTATATAAGTTGAATTTACTATTATAACCTCTATTTGACTTAGAATTAATGGTGTAGTTGTGTAAGAGTGCGTGTATGGTGTAAAGTGTAAGAGTGATGTGTGTTTTAACATTAATTGAGTGCAAGATACAAACAAATAATAAACAATGGGGTTTGAAGGGCACATAATATAAACCTAGTAGAAATCCAAGTGTTACAATTAGAAAAAATAGTCAAGTAGTCTGAATTAGACTATTCACCTGGTTCTCATGGTTGATGGTTATTATAGGAGAATTTTCGTCTTTTCTCACGTAGACTCGTCCGTATGAGGTCCAGCAAAATTTGTAACCCTTGGACTTGGCGAGGTCTCTTGCGAGAAAGTGAAGTCGAGATCCCTTCACGGTTAGTCGCTCCGAGACAAATACGGGAGTGTCCTCATTTTTTGTGAAGCCCAGATGCTTAGCACATAGCTTACCCTTGTGTTTAATGTTGTGAGCTTTGCTCATTTTTAGCACATCCGTCTTCAAAATGGTTGAAGACAGCTCAACTATAATGGGGGTATTGGTCTGTCCTTCTTTTCTTCCTCTTACTCTATAGATGTCCTTGACCTCTGATCTATTGATACCGCAATCTATAGATTTCCCCAACCGCATAACCATATTTATCATGTCCTCTTTTGACTCTGTTTTACCCTTAGGTACATTTTTTATTTCTATACTACATTTCCGGTCTGATCTCTGGATATCTTCCATCCTGCTTTCTAGAATTGTGATATATTCTGTGTCTTTTCGTTGTTGTTGTTCTAGTTGCTCGACTTTCTTCGTGAGTTCTTCATTTTTGCTCATTAGAAGAGCAATAGAACTTTCTATATTTTTATTTGTGTTTTGGATTTCGAGCAGGGTTGGGGTAAATAACTTCTTGAGCTCAGATTCTTGATCCGCCATCAGTTCTCCCATCATGGACTTCATCTCCTCCTTGAAGGTGCTGAATTCTCCATTCCAGTCATACTCTCTATCCCTTTTGCCTCGTAGAAAGACATAACTAGGGGGAGTAGTTTCTATACTCTGGGTTGCAAGATTTATGTTTCCTTCGCTAGGAGATTTGTCTGTCAGCTTATTGGCTAGTAGATATTTATCCATTGTAGTGAATAATAGCGTTTTTAATATTGCAAAATTGCACTTAGACCAACGTATAGAGTGAAACCGCTATCGCTTGTAAAATGTATGGCAACCGACAAAACACACGCAGTCAATAGATGGGTGACGCACAAGTATCACGCGTGCGGGTGTAGCTTGCAGTGAGCACGCCGTAGCCCGTAGCCGCCTTGTAGCACTATACTATGCTCGTAGCAGGTGCATAAACGCGCGTAGCACCCAGACTTGGTGTGGCTAAGTTAATTTCGCCACGGCAGCTCAGTGCCCCTTGGAGCAGTTGGTCCCCACACCGACTGTGACGCAAACGACCACCAGTTCAAACCCGACCGCAAGCAAAAAGCGATGCTCACTCACTGGGATCCGCGAAGTGAAGGGGCTCCAGAGGCGCAGCACCAGCCTGTATCAGACACTAGCCGAAGACCCGGGGCGAAGCCCTAACAATTAAATAATTTGCGGAGAGACAACCGACAACACGACCGTTCAGTATAAAAGCGCAAGGCGAAGAGCCTAGAAGAATCAGGCAACAAACTCTGCTTGGCTAACATAAATGGTCCGTCTTACCACTAGGTGAGAAGCACCTGTGTGGTGCCTCGGAGCAAGCAGTTGCTGATACATAGTAAATGAAAACTTAAAAAACCTTAGGAAGGTAGCCAAAACTAAATAAACATCAGCAAAAGTATGCAAGACAGCACACGCTACGCTTGTTATACTTATAAATAACAATCTTATAGAAACATGTAAAAATTCAAATATTATTTAGTCAATAGTATTTTTTTTAGATCTCTTTGATACGTAAGTTTTATAAAATAATATAAATAAAGAATGCAAATTTAATATTAGGTATTCATTTGTTTTGGCTGCGTTGGAGCAAATTCAGTCCCAATCTTAGATAAATAGTGTGAGTATTATTTATCAAAGGTCCCAATTTTTATTATCATCCAAATATAATCTGAGGTTTTATAGTACGCTTTTTTAGAAAGTTTAGTGTTAATTAAGTTTTTAAATTTGTTTATCGACAACCTTAGCACGTCGCTTGGGATCTTGTTATATCATAGGTATAATAATTATAGTCATCAATGAGGTTCAGAGTATAGGAATTTGAAAATTGTGGAATAAACGGCAATTTTACTGACGTTTAGTCAATTGATGACTTTTAAAAATCGCACCCCTCTGCGAGGTATTGGTAACTCTGTGCAGAATTAACTAAATTTAAAGTGCGCTAAAGTTATCGCGCGCCCTTTCTAATAGACTGAAATAAATGGGACAGACATAATTTTAGCGCAGTTTAAATTTAGAGAATGTTGCACAGAATCGCTACCAGTGTACGAGCTTCGTGGGACACTTATCTAAATCATGATAAGGCCGATTAAAGCAGTCTATGTACGCAATCACCTAAATAAGTACATGAGTACGTGAGACTAGAAGATGACCATATAGATATCTGACCCGAAACGCGCAAAGGCTCCAGGCGATTCAGAGGCGACTATCTAAAAAGCTCATAAATATGACGGTCCGATGGTCAAAAACTGTCTCCCAGACCGTTTATTGCCCGTGTTACTGACCCCATAACTGCTTCACAATACAATCCTTCAATTACAAGTTGAAAAACTGGCAAAAAGGCACTTACGCCCTTTTGCACGTGAACGAAGTTTGCTTCTATTTTGGCTATTATTTCTTCAAACTCCATAAAACTTAGTACACCATGATGAGTACATTCATATCTACCCGTGGTGCGTTAGTTTCCTATAAAATTATATGGTTACCAAATCATAATATAATAAAAAAAACTGACGTAAGTACTAATAGACGGTCTATACTCTGAGGGCCTTATTCATAATTATTTTTTAAACCTATTTTAGTAAAAATAGCTTTTGTCTTCTTCTCTCTGGTGTAAAATGTCATATGTCAAATAACAAGACAAAACATATTTTAACTAAAATGGGTTTTAAAATTATTATGAATAAGTAGGTGATTGTTTATCTCAGACAATTTTTGTAAACAAACAAATGTCAAGATTATGCCACTGTGTGTACAAGTGTCACGATTGTGTATCATACTTGTATACACATATGATACACATACACGACACTTATCTAATATAAAAAAACAGAGTATAGATAATATATTAGTGTACTGATCATGTGCACAAAATTTTATAAAGTTTGAAGAAATAATAACCAAAATAGAAGGGAACTTCGTTCGCGTAAAATAAGGCGATAAGTGCCCTATACCTAGAACCTTCTCTTAATGAGCAATTCTTTTATAAGGTTGACAAATTCCTTAAAGGTTGATTATAACGTAGGCAATTTATTATTTTTAGTTTTAACGAACCATAACTTTACTGATAACAGTATTGATTAATTTTCATAATGAATTAAGAATTTAATTACATTGAAATCAACAGCTATTGAAATTGAAATTGGTATTATTAAATTTCAATCATTATTTCAATGTAAGATCAATAAAGATCAATTAGATACAGATTTAATTGATCTTTCTGCATTTATTTAATGATTTATCTTAGTATTAATGCAATAATTTAAATAACAACTATTTATTTTTGGAATTTTGATCTAATTAAATTAAATAAATAAATGCTGGACCTTACACACAACATTATCTAGCCCCATGCTAGCGACGCAGGAAGATGCGGGTTCGATTCCAGCCTCGGAACAACTATTTGTACGATCTGCAGATAATTGTTGGTATTTTCTATGTATAATATAAAAATATCTATTTATGTAATGTTATAAATAAATAAACAAATAAATTCTGGACATTTCACACCACATTATCTCGCCCCAAGCTAAGCAGAGCTTGTGTTATGGGTACTAGATAACAGATATACTTAATACAATAACATTACATAGATAGATATTTTTTATTATACATAGAAAAAAACCCAGAACACCCTGAACAAATATCTGCAGATCGTACAAATATTTGTTCCGAGGCGGGAATCGAACCCGCAACCTCCTGCGTCGCAGGCGAAACATCGCCCGCCGCGCCACAGAGTTCGTTATAGTATTAAGTATATCAGTTATCTGGTACCAATAACACAAGCTCTGCTTAACTTGGGCTAGATAATGTTGTGTGAAATGTACACTATCATTATTATTATTAATGTTTTTTCTGTTTTTTATTGTTTTTTTTTAATTTATTCCTTTCCTTAATAAATCGTGTAAATAATGTTTAATCATTGTTATTTCTGTGTAAAAACTAAAAAGACCACTGTGCGCCACGGTTCAACGTTAAACCCATAGGCATTGTAAAAAGGCTTTGAAAGGCACGGGAGACAAGTTTATCGCTAAGCTTTCTTCCAACTCGGACAATGCAGTTTGAAACTTCTAGATTAAAAACTCATTTTCTACCTTTCGTGGATGCATTATTAAACCACAGAGTAGTATCAACTTATGTGGCAAGTCAAATATTATGTATGTACCTACTTGTAACTATATTATAACTATGTTATAATAGAGCATAGTCGTACATAGCACCTACCTATACACTTGGATTACAATTTATAGTACGTCCGAAATGGACAAACTGTTGCAATTTACAAAATGTAAGTGACCACCTTTATGTAGGAATTACTTTACTTTTCTTTAATATACTTTACTTAATACTAAGCAAGGTGAGTTTCAAAATATAGTTAACGGAACCCATCATTATAATTATGAATTACTAGCTGCGCCTTGCGGTGTTATCCGCGTGAACAATGATGAAAATTAGTAATGAAGATGATTAAAAGAAGCTTAAGGTGATTCCTCTCGCATGTGGCGCGAAATTCAAATTTTTATTGCGTTTTTGCTCATTACAGCTCATCAACACTTCTTGAGATAGTAAAAACTGATTTTGCGAAAACTAGGAGACCTAACACACATGTTTTAGTTGATAGTTTCACATACAGATCATTACTTCAGCTACGAATACTCTTCAAAGATTTTTACAGTGTTTTTTTGGTTTAAAGATATGCGTAGCTTAACTAATGACATTTATGAGATACTATCAATTAAAACATGTGTGCTAGGTCTCCCAGTTTTCGCAAAATCTGTTTTCTCTATCTCAAGAAGTGTTGATTAGCTGTGATTTACAAAAAACACAATAAAATTTGAATTTCGCGCCACATGCGAGAGGAATCACCTTAAGTCATAATCCAGGGTATTAGGTGTCACCATTCCAAATTTAACTAAAATCCGTTCAGCTTGAAGCTTGAAGAAGTAACAAACATACTCATACATTCGCATTTATAATATTAGTGTGATGAATATAAATCTTGCCTTATATGCAGTTTCATGAAGCGAGGCCCTAGTTATAGAAAATCTCTACAACACTTCACTTTCCTACTAGTAATGTTTGCCAACGTTTAGCAGAAACTTCTTCAAGTTTTCTACGAATAGGGTTTTTCCACGAAATAACATGAATTTTGTTAGTAGTAGAACTTCTTGTGAAAGAGTTCGCCCGGGGAAGTACTACCACCGTATTTATTTCTGCCGACAAGCAGTAGTGCTCTCATTGCTGTGTTTTGATTTGAAGGGTATGGGTGCCGGTTAAATTACAGGCACCTGAGACTTTTCATCTTTATGTCTCAAGGTCGGCAGCGCGCGTGTGATGCCTCTGGTGTTGCAGGAGTCCATAGGCTACGGTAACTACTTTGCATCAGAGGCCCATTCACTAACTAAAAAATAGTTAAAATAGAGTTCGGATCATGTTTCGATCTTGTGTCGATGTCTTAAATGTCAGAAATGGTGTTCTCCTGACACAATACAACACTATGTAATGTGATTATATCGAAATGTGACCGAAACTTGAACCATTCAAAGTTTTTTCGTTAATTTTAGCATAAGTAGATGGAGTCTCTCTTTACTCTTTCCAATTAAATATATATAACTATCCTACTCTAATGGTGGCCACCATGAATTGAAAGTAGACTAAATTGTTATTTATGATGGACTACAAATTCAACTTTCAGTTAATTTACAATTCAGTCTCGATTCGGTCAACTTTCAGTGTAGTTTTAAAATAACTTAGAGAATTGGGCCTCAGGTGGATATACGTCCCACCCTGGGCCTTGACGGCTTGTTTGCTTAAAAAGTAGTATAAAAAAATAAAAAAAACTTCCATTTAATTTAAGAGACAAAAAAACTGATCTGATCATTGCCATACTACATGACAAATTGCAAGCCCGCTTATTCCAACTGTCTAGCCAAAACCATTCCAAACAAAACTAGCAGCCAGGGGGACTTAGTACGGGTTTTGATAGCTTTCGAAACTATATGAAGTTTCGTTTACATCCATAAATTTACTGACAGCGTCTTTAGTTTTCTTCCCGTTTTCGCTAGGGGCGCTGCAAGTAAATGTATGGAAGGAAACGAAACTTTTTGAAGTTTCGAAAACTATCAAAACCCGTACTAAGCCCCCAGGTATCAGCTGTTACTATTTCTACCTTTCTAGAAAACGGGCATTGAAATAAATCGGGCCATGATTTCATCTTAGCTCTCACAACTCATTCACTTTAGCAATTTATCGTACCGAGTGAATAATGAGTTCGAAACAAAATTTCATACATTCCCGTGATATATTTAGCCATACACGTTTCCTAACGGCCTTACTTTTTAAAGCTTTTACTATAAATCATATAAAAAGGTTCGGTAAAGGCTCTATTAATAGCTTTTAGGCTTGGATCACAAGCAAGGATTTCAGAAACAGGCTGGAATTTTCAGAATTTGGATGTATACTACAAATCATGTAAAGAGTTTGGTAGATTGATGCAGGACCGCTAGATAGCTGACAAGATTTGATACTATAAGCTATTATACGCTACTTTGCAATATTTTAACCACGCGCCGAAAGTTTCAATTATTATTTTGTCCCCTTGTCTTACCCTGGCCACAGAATACTTAGCACACATACATACATCCCATCACACACATATCCCTAGACACAAACACACACATCATACACACATCACACATATCACATCATGTTACATATCTACTAGTATTGCCAAGAAGTACGAGTATTGTTTTATCATTTTCACTTTTGTACATTATAAATAACATGTTTACCTAGTTTATTAAAAATTGTTTCGTTTTTAACAATAACTAGAACATGTTTCTTGGAAAAGAACATTTTAGTTTCGTAAATAGTCGCATGTGGGCCACAATTATTTTCATTTAAATAATTTGAAATAAGTTTAAAAAACAACATTTAAATAAATCCGGTAGTTTGTGATTCTGTCCAATAGAAAGTGAAGCGAAGTAGACGTGATATTTTGGTCTAATAGTTATTGTTTTTATTGATTAGTGAATGGAGTTATAAACAGTAGAGCCTTCAACCACTAAATAAGAGTGAAGAAGCAGAAAAATAATCTATAACTTTTATTTTCTTTTAATATAACTTTTGAAACTATCATGGTTATTAACATAATTATCACTAGAAACGGGATATTTATCATGATTTTTGAGCTTTATTAATTCTTTTGTTTTTTATTTTTCTGATCTGCCTATATGAAAACAATTAAAAACGAAAGATGGCGCTGGGCTCGCGTGGTTGTCGGGGTGAGGGCTTCGGTTACCTTCCGACGTGCTCACGGTTGATGATAGCACGGTGTGGACCTTGTACTGCCGCAGTTTGAGGGAGTTATTGTGGTTAGCCTTTCACCCAGCCACGGGATGGATCCTTTTGGGCGCCGCGCGAGATGGGCACCGGTGGTCCATGCCGAGATCTCCAAAGGAACGGAGATTCCGGAGCACATAGACCAGAGGATGGCCACTGGGGGAGTTTTAATTAGTCCTCGTCGAGTCCGAGAGTCTCAATGTGAGAGGGTATCTTGTTGAAGATTTCCCTCTTGACACCAAAAAAGGGCTTTTTGTTAGCTACCGGTGACATCTTTGCCCTCGGTGGTATGGCATTGGAGATTACGAGACGATCAAAATTGGAACATTCTGAAAAACCCCACAAGCAATGGTGAAGGTAGACTGTGGATGATGATGATCATTTCCAATAATGTGGCAAAGTTTAAACAAACTCAATCAGATGCGTTCTCGACCATTAAGAGCACAATACTGTTATCGAACCGGCATATTTCCCCAAGGGCCGACGTCGCCGGCTAAATTAAAAACTCCATAATAACGTCCCAGGGCACCTTCGTTGTTCTTGAATCGTGAAAGGATTTGGAATTAAAATTGTCATTTTATGGTAAAAAATAATTTGAAAGACTTCTGTGGCTTTTTCTGTTTATAAGTAGGTACTTACCAAATTGGGTACTTAGTACCACATCGGACTTTTGGAGGTTGCTCTATGACGATATATTCACACATATTCATATTTTTTGCCACAAATATGCCTGTGGATATTTAAACATGGTACAATATACCAAAGAAAAACATTAAATAAATAAATGCTGGACATTTCACACAGCCCCAAGCTAAGCAGATCTTGTGTTATGGGTACTAGAAAACTGATATACTTAATACAATACATTACATAGATAGATATTTTTTATTATAGAAAAATACCCAGAACACCCTGAACAATTATCTGCAGATCGTAAAAATATTTGTTCAGAGGCGGGAATCGAACCCGCAACCTCCTGCGTCGCAGGCGAACCTACGCCCGCCGTGCCACAGAGGTCAACAAAAAAAGTCATTAAAGTTATTAAGTCAACGCTAAATCTATCTATCTTCTACCTATGATAATATAAATTATATTATTATATTTACTAATCATACATGGATTTATAGAGTAGAGGCTCTGCCTACCCTTTCGGGGAAAAAGGCGTGTCATCATCATCATAATCAGCCTGTAGAAGTCCACTGCCGAACATAGGTCACTCCCTTAAAATGCCACGACGAACGGTCTTGAGCCGCCTCCATCCACCGACTTGCTGCGACGTTTATAATGTCAAGTCGTCCGGTTTGTGGTCGCCACTCCAATATAATTCCCCAATGGTTTTCAGTTCTGCGAGCTCTAAGGTCTGCCCAGCCCATTGCCACTTCAACTAATACTAACTTCTAATTCTGAGAGACTTTCGTTTTCTGGCACTGCGGTATCTGTGACGAGGAGATATGGCTCAGTTTCCCAAACGCTGTCCATCTGCCCATGAGTTGGATTCGTCAGCTGACCTCTTTGTTGAAGTTGGATCTACTTAATTGAATCGTCCAACTCAATAGACAAGATAGTGGTCAAAAAACAAGCCAAATTTAATAAAAAACTCCCCCCCTTATAAGTCGGTTAAAAATAAGTTTCACAAAAACTACTTGATATTTTAGTTCTTTATTTCTCAATCTCGTAAAAGCATCCGCCGAACTCGAAGGTTAAAGATATCTCCAACACGGTCATATTTCAAAGAGTCAAGTGCGATGTCAAATCTGTACGTATGCCGTACATAAATAAAAACGAAGACGTCACGTTTTCCCCCTCTTTCTCCCACTTTACCCCTACTTGCTCCACTTTGGTAAATAAATCATGGTCATGTCTTCGCGAATACGAAAGCAGTTGGCGCCGCGAATGTACGGAAAACACTAGCGGGGTGCGTCTTGAATGCAGATTGTGGTGGGAGGACGTACGGGGATGTATTTTGTGCGGTAAAGCTGCTACAATGGGGAGTTTTCAGGAAGGGAATTAAAAAGAAGAAATAGTTCTTAAAATTCTCGTAGATGGTGGTGACTCGCAATGGTTGTGTCTTTTGAAGATTTTGCAAATGCACCACAGAGAACAAATGCTCTATGTTTTATCTTTTTTTCCTCAAAGTTTCGCGTTGCGATTCCGAAGGTCGTTTTTCAAGACTACAATTAATAGGCCGGTCTACTTGGTCCGGCTTCAAAAATAACAACAAAAAATTATAACAATAACGTAACACTAACAAATATATCAGAATTTCAACAAAAACTTTACGTAGATACTTACTTTACTTCACCAACAAACAGCATGAGCGAGTGAAGTCAGTGACACTGACAGTTGGTGGCTGACCGACAAAATTTAGATAAACATTTCTGGACTGCGCCATCTATGCATGGATTTAGAACTATTTTCTTTCAGCTGTCAGAAAACTTCCCATTAAATGAAATGTCAAATATAAAACCCCAACAGTCACACATAGTCCCACTGGTCAACTATACGCGCTGTGTTCTACTAACTAATATAATATGTGAATGGCTGATCTTCCAATACGGAAAATCAACTAAGTATTAATAACCAACTATTTAAGTAACCAATTATTAAAAACAGGACTTTTTTCAAATGCGTTGCCCAGAATAATTTAATTCTAATTTAATCTTATTTTAGAAGTTCCCGACTGTCCCACCAGTTGGACGACGCCGACGGTTGGTGGGACGAATGGAAACACAATAAAATAGAATACCGTAACGGTGTGTAGCCCTTAATTTAAGGAAACGTGTACGCAGGCCTTATTGGTCTGAGGGATAGAGCTAGAAGAATCTTTACTAACTTCATCGTATTTGAAAATGTGTGTTACTTCATGAATGTAATTGTACGAACGGACAAATGAACTGTTTAATCATCAAATTAAGCCAAGCCGTGTTTGTTGCCTGATTCTTCTAGGCTTGTTCGCGTTGGAACAGGAGTAATCTATATATTTTAATGTAAAGACGATTCAAAATGATCCTTGTGATTTCAATGAATAACATTCTTTTGATTTTATTTGATTAAATTTGATTTTTTATTGTGAGATGTTAATTGTGTGTACAGTACATCTTATAAGTAATACTTTCTCCCGGGATGTTGTTTGACGCTGCGGCTCTTTCTGTTATTCGTGCCCGCATGTTTCCGTACACTATCCCCCTAGAGCACGCGCTGAATATGTGAATGGCTGATGTTCTAATACAGAAAATCAACTGCTGATCGTTGTTTGCTCGAGAAATTGACTTTTCGGCGTTCCAAGCAAATATTACTAAATAAGCGGTTTTCTTGGCATAGGGGGCGTATTTGAGAGTCAAATATTTCCACTTGGCTGGCTTACGCACACAATATTATTACGCATTTGTTCAAAGATATAAACGTTTCGAATTTCTATACTATATTTTCTATTTTACGATATGATCCCGCCATCGACGATGTTATAAAATAAGTGTAGGATAGTATCATAAATAATAATCAATTAATTCTAATTTAAAATTCATTTCTAATTTGAATCGAAGCGCAACCCGAGAGTTGCCGTTCAGACGGCAATGCAGCCAGCGTCTTGGGGACGCTTCCATTTGGTAGTGATTTGGATCAGTTAAGCTATCATTACATCGTTTGCAACGGTCTTTGGGATCAGTTAAGCTATCATTAGATCGTTTGCAACGGTCTTTGGGATCAGTTAAGCTATCATTAGATCGTTTGCAACGGTCTTTGGATAGCTCAACTGTTACTGATTCATTCGTATATTTAAAATGTTACAGGTACATAGAATAGAATAGATAACACTTTATTGCACACCACATTCAAAATTAAAACATTAAAACAATCATTTTTATAATTATACGTATGGAAGTACAATGGGCGGTCTTATCGCTGAGAGCGATCTCTTCCGGACAACCTTGGGATGGACTGGAATTGACGAGAACGAACCAGGACGGCGGTGTAAAACGAATAAAAGTATATGCATACATACGTTGTACTCAATAAAATATAAATACATATATAACACACATAAAAAATACATCAAAATACAAATTATATATATATATATATATATAATAAAAAATATCGAATATTCCTTTACGGTAACAGTAGTCCGTCTATGGAATGCTCTCTCTTGTTATCAGAACCGCCAAATCTCTTCCTATCTTCAAAAAGTTATTGTTCAATCACTTTATATGTCCGTGTCACAAAGCTGATAAGTTAGCTCTTGTATAGAGCATAATACAAGAGTTAACTTATCAGCTTTGTGACACGGACATAAAGTGATTGAACAATAACTTTTTGAAGATAGGAAGAGATTTGGCGGTTCTGATAACAAGAGAGAGCATTCCATAGACGGACAGCTTTTACCGTAAAGGAATATTCGTAGAAAGTGGAAGTGTGTACATACTTGTACTAATTGAATTTTGTTGATAATTACACATAACTTAAAAAAAAACGACTTAAAATATCTAATATTTGTTTCATCGTAATTTATGAAAGTTTTACAGTATAGTAATACTTACATCTAGATATTATTTTGTTAAAGTTCAAATTGCTACTGTTGAGGCAACTGCTTGAGAAAATTCGATGAAAGAGAATAGAAAGAATGGGTCAGTATTTTTAATTCTGGTGGGGTCGTTGAATATACACGCAATACATCTTGTGTCTTATCTCCATTGCCTTCGTTTCATATTGTAATGAAAGATTTATCTGATACAAAACCAATTTATTTGACTTTGTGCGCGGAAAGATCCTCCTTTTGAGGCGCACTAACTCCTTCACACCGGTTCTTTCTACCAAAACAACGTCACTATTTCAGGGCCACAAATCCTATTTTATATTTATCTACACTTCAAGGGGTATAAAGTCTTCTATTGTCACAGCGGAAGTCCAGTAACATCTCGGATCCATGATCTGGCAAGAGGCACGTTGCTGTACACTCCTGGCTTCTCCCTCTCAGCACAACCCACTCCAAAAGATACCAGTCCGACTAGCTTGTGCTGCGTTACTGCTGGCCCACCAGAGTCACCCTAGAAAAAGTACTCATCAGTATTGTTTAAACTCTCGCGATTAGAACACAATATATTTATTATATTGTCACGGGTATTGATAAATAATAAGGTAACACGCAATAAATACCCGTGACAGTATAATAAATAAGTACTCATCAGTTTTTGTACAATGTTTTAGACCACATGCTGGTTTTACACCCCAAAAAAGTAGCTATCACTTTATGACACGATCAGGAGGCCGATTCTACTATTTTTAATGGAAAAACCATTCTTAGACCATGCAATTACAATTCAATGAGGGCTTTTCAACTTCGATTAAAAAAAAAGTAGTTCAAATTGTTTCGATAGATGGCGCTGACTCAACTGTAAATGCCAAGTTTGTCAAATGTATTATCTGTGGTATACGCGTACTAAGCTATTATCTAAATAGCCTGTGGCTATTAGTCATGATATTCTGTTTGTGTCTGCTTCTGGAGTGTGCGCTAGTGATTTCGTGATGTTTTTAGAAGTAAGCAAAAATAAATACCACGAAACCAAAATATATCTACGTTGTTGATGTTGACATTTAACTTTATTTTGACACTTGACATTTACGTGACAGAGCAGCGCCATCTATTTTCAACGCTGAAAGCATGATATGAAATGGCCGTGAAAACCCCTCATTACGATTGTCATTAGAAATGGTAGTCTGCTAAATTTGTGATTGTACTGAATTGTTGTACTGAATTGAAACGATTATTTCTGAATGGTCGTAATTATAATTCAATTGAAAAACCATTGAAGTTAGTAGAACACCAAAAGTGTCAAAAGTGACATTGTTGAGATAATTCATTAACAATTCAAACACAATTTGTTTAGTAGAATTGGGGCCCTGCTGTAGCTAGTGTTGAATTAATAAGTCTAGATTGTTTGTTATAACGGGTGTAAAAAGACTACTCCCGAAAACTGAAATAGTGCACTCAGACCATGATGCTGAAAAAAAGTGAAAAAAATGCTCACTTTTGGGGCCACTTTTTTCGTGTTTTCTTTAAATATCAATAAAACATCATAAAAGGAACACAAAAACCTATTTTCCATCAGTAAAAACACGTTTATAAATAAAAACGTCAAAAAAAGCAATGAAAACCAACTAAGAAATATTAGCGCAGCGTATCTATCAGCTGGCCGGTGCGCTCTGTGAACTCGCGCTATTTTATATAGCTATGATATAGGTAGCTTTACCGGTACCTTCAGTATTCGGGAGCTGCCTTTTTACACCCTGTATACAGTCTCGACTAAAATGTCTGTGAAAATGAGTATTTTGGGAGATATCCTAACCTAACGCAATAAGACTCGGGGTCACATTGCATCGGGCAGTGATGTGCGGGGGCTCTCGCAAAATCAATGCCACACTAGCAGGGGAAATTTAGTATGGGGGTAGATAGTGTTGGTACAATTTGTAGGTAAGGTTATGAGCTGTATCGGTCGGGAGGTTGATGAGATATTGGGGTCTAAGAGGGGGTTTTAAGTTCTTTAAATAGCAATTTTGTTTACTGATATAGCTCTTAAAAAAGAAGACGCTTGGATGAAGAGTAGAGCCTTACTCCACATAATCATTACCCTGTCAAAGTTTTCTGCTGGGTACGCCTCTTCTGAGTCTTCTGAAATCTTTCGACTCTTTCCATCTATTTCCAGCTACGTTACGCTACGTAAAATAAACATGTTATTTAATTAATTTCCACTCTATCTTTATTTCAGTTACCTGACAAGAATCCTTGGTGCCATTAAATAATCCAGCGCAGAACATTCTGGAAGTGATCGTAGCGTAATACTTGTGAGGCAAATCTTTGCAGTCATCATCTGGAATAATTGGTAACGAAACCTGGCGAAGAATATTCTGCATACTTTTTTGCTGGAAATAAAAGAAAGAATTTTCAAGAAGGCTTATCTTCTTTGTAATTCAGAAGTCGGAGACTTCCCTGGGGTGCAATTTTTGAAAGTCATCAAATGACTAAACGTCGTAGACATACACTAAGGACACGGCGGACGCTCGCTACATAACCGCCAAATAAACCGGGGTCAAAAATCAGTTGACTGACACCACGATAATCAGTCGGTGACGTACACCGCGAGCGATCGTTTCGGCCACAAAATGCCGTATTGAATGGTGAAAGGCTGCAGAAACAACTTTGCAAAATGTAGCTTAAACAAATATGGCATTTCTTATCATCGGTATGGCAAAATTTTGGTTGTTGAACTTTCCCTAATTACAGAAAACAATTTTATTTCCTTGGTAAATCGCTCTCCAATTCAATAAAGAGACGCCATACAAGCAAAACGCTATAACTTTGTAAGGATGTTAATTGATACGCGTGCGAGTTTCTTGGTTGTAAATAAGCGGACTCCCAATAAGCAAGAAGGTTATGGCGTTCGGGTTTTTGTGTTCATTTCAACGTAGTTATAATGTAATCCGAGAGATGGCGCTGATTTTGCTATAAGGTCATAAGGAGACATTGCTTTATTGTTTTGTCTGTCAAGCGTATCTTTACTATAAATCCATGCTAAACGTCAATAAAATTGCCGTTTATTCCATGATTTCCAAATTTCTATACATCTGAAACTCATTGATGACTAAAATTCTTATATCTATGATATTAATTAAAGTGCCTCTTCCAGTTATCTCCTGAAAAACGGTTATTAATGATCTTTTTGATGATATTTAGTCACTCAGTGACATTCAAAAATAGCACCCCTGAACATCTACGCACTCAGTACAAACGTGACAGTGGACTGAGATGAGATTAACTGAGAATTAAATGTTTTATAATTACGATAATTGGGCTTCTGACTTGTAGTTTTAAATTAATGAGAAACTAAGTTTTTTCGTTTCATTTGGCTCTAGTTTATTTTTAATTGAATAACAAGAACAACAAATCTTACCAGATTAAACCAGATTAAGACGCTATAGGTTCACAAAATGCCTTGAGCTCTAGAATTTTAAAGTTTTTGATATGAGTTCATATAGTTTACAAAAAGAAAAACATTATATCGTATTCTTAGGGCTGATTTCACCGTTTGCATATCAAAACGAGTTTAAATAAACTAAGTTCAGCGTAAACGAGTTCAAATATCAGTTTTGATCTCGTTTTACGTCAAACCAATTTCACCAACAATATTTTGATCGCGTTTACGAAAACCAAGTTTCGATGCCGTAGAATGTAAATGGCGTCACTCATACGCATTGCGTTTAGTAATTGCAAGATGTAAGGTCGCAGTATCTAAACGCAGCTTTCAAAACTCAGAGTTTTTGTTGCTTTGGTGGCTGCCATAGTTCAATTTGTTTGTCTGTGGTCAGTTTTCGTATGCGCGTTTGATTTAGCGGTGTGTGGTGATAAAATTTTGTTGACAATTGTTATTCCCTCAACTACCACGACAACTATTGTTTGCAATAACGGACTGGATTAAAAAATAGATTAATGTAGTTCTTTTTTTTTAAATACTTTGTTTTGAGCTCGAAAAAGAAACAGATGCTGTTATATGAAAAATTAAACTTATATGTAGGAAACTCTATTTTGTCTTCAATAGACTCCAATACAGACATAACTGTTGGTTTCGTGAGACGATATCTTGTAACAAAGTTTTTGTCATCAAGGGTGTTAAAGTGCTTCTCTCTCGCTAGGGCGACGAGCATTATAGTCGTTCTCATTCTCATCATATCTTTCATTAAAGGCATAGCACCAGGGCTCTTTTCATTCTTTATTAGGTAGGTAAAACAAAATCAAACAATGCTCTACAATGAGTTGAATGACAGTAGCTCTTGAACGCGTTTAGATGTGCTAAACGTCGAAAATCGGGCGTTCAGAAGTTAAACTCGGTTCAGCTTGAACTCCGTTCAATTTATGCTCGTGAAACGCAAACTGGAGCTCTAAACGCAGTCAAACGCGTGAACTGAGTTTAGCTTGAGTTGATCGCGTTCAATATCACTAGTGAAATCCGCCCTTAAGGTGATTCGTCTCACTTGTGGCGCGAAATTCAAATTTTATTGTGTTTTTTGTAAAACACAGCTCATCAACACTTCTTGAGATAGAGAAAACAGGTTTTGAGAAAACTAGGAGACCTAGCACACAAATTTTAATTGATATTATCTCATAAATGTCATTAGTTAAGCTACGAATATCTTTAAACAAAAAAAAACTGTAAAAATCATTGAAGAATATTCGTAGCTGAAGTAATGATCTATATGTGAAACTATAAACTAAAACATGTGTGTTAGGTCTCCTAGTTTTTGCTAAATCAGTTTTTACTATCTCAAGAAGTGTTGATGAGCTGTAATGAGCAAAAACGCAATAAAATTTGAATTTCGCGCCACATGCGAGACGAATCACCTTAAGATTTTTATCTAGTGAAATCAGAAATTCAGTACACAATTTAAATTACTCCACTCGACAAAAAAAAAGAAGACCATACCTTTTTAACATTTTTAAAATTGAAGTCTAATTTTAGACTAACTTCTTATACGTTTTAATTTTTGCAACATTTTGTACATAGCATAATAAGCTTTAAATTGGGTCTGTGAATTCATCAACAAAATCTAACAAACTTTAAAGGGAATTTTTATATGATTATTTTACACACAAAACCAAGGTATCAGAGCGTGCGATCGCCTTCTTTAAATCATATAAAAATTTTACCTAACCTATAGCGTCTTAAGAGTTGAAGCGTAAGTCAGCCGAAAAAGTTCCACGAGCCTTAACTCAGAAAACTCGCATTCTAAATCATACCTTCATCTGTGTGTGTCCCCAGCCGGTGATAGACACCTTGGCTCCAGGAGACACATCACTCGGTCTCCCTATAGCTATGGGTCGGGACCGAGAGGTGACTGGTACGGGGGTCTCCAGGAGAAGCAGCTGGTAATCGAAGTCGTGGAAGTGAACCTACAATCAAACAAAACAATAGTAATGCTTGGTAGCTTGTTAGTTTTGCTTGGTTGCTTTGACAACCGTTGGGGAATAAAGGTTCTTGAGTGGCAACCAAAAACTGGACGACGCGGTAGAGGAAGGCCCTCCACTCGATGGACTAAAGACATTATAAACGTCACAGGATTTCTGTGGATGAAGGTGGCTCAATACCGTTCGTCGTGGCATTCTAAGGGGGAAACCTATGTCAGCAGTGGACTTCTACAGACTGATGATAATGATGACTGCTTGGTTCAATGGATTAGACAAATTTACCCACATTATTTATTTTGGACCATAAATAAATGATCAATTCTTTTCCGTTGCTGTTACCCCAAAACAGTAGTCCATATAATCTGATCCACAGGCCTGCCTGTCTGATCCATGGCTAACTCTACAATTGCTATACCACCTTGGATGTGACCTACGTGTCATTACGTTTGTTGATAATTCCATTTTGAGTGTCATAAACTTAGTGTCGCGCCAGATCTGCGTAACGTACCGCGCCGAAAGTTCAGCGGCTGAAGTTTATTACGTGACGTAATTTCGGCTGATGTGTCATAGGGAACTTGAAAAACACTGCAAGCGTATTGAACTGATTGATTGATCATTTACTATGTATCAGCAACTCCTTGCTCCGAGGCACCACACAGGCGCTTCTCACCTAGTGGTAAGACGGACCATTTATGTAAGCCAAGCCGAGTTTGTTGCCTGATTCTTCTAGGCTTGGTCGCGTTGGAACAGGAGTAATTTAATTTTATATAAGACGATTCAAAATGATCCTTGTGATTTCAATGAATAAAGTTCTTTTTGACTTTGACTTTGAACCGAACGATCAGCGCGGTACGTTCCGCAGGTGTGGCGCTAATATTTCACCGGCTACTAGTACAGTCAAATTAGGTGATTTTTTGCAAGTGTGGAACTAATTAGATGTAGTCATGAAAACTTTTCTAATTGTTTTGTATGGCTTAAAAATCACCTCTAATAATAAGCATCAGTAATTTCACCCTCCGGAACAGGGTGAAATAGGGTGAAAACCTTAAAATATCCGTAACTTAATGGGGGAAATAGAAGTAGTCGGTGCAATTTGGCATAGACTTTGAACCGTTATGATCTACATTTGCACCAAGTATTTTTTAAATCCGACATACGGAACATACAAAAAAAACGGCTCCGGGAAAATTAAGGTAGTCGGTGCAAATTGATATACTTATCAGAAAAATGTTCGAAATACATTACCAGGTTTGCACCATGGTGCGTCTCACGGAAGGCACTTTTCCATATTTTATTGTCGCTCTACTTCGGGGAAAATTAATGCAGTTCTGGAAATCGACTTAAACTTATTCATTTAATTAGTACTACATCCGCCGGAGGTTTAATACTTGTTTTTTTTTTACGGCAGATGCATTTGTTCAACACTGTGTTCCCTACATACACGTGGTTTTTATTAAAATCATAATGCAATTATAAAATTTACGGCCTTTTTAAGTTTGTACCTAATATTTAAAATTCAAATTCAAAATTCAAATTCAAATTACCTAGGATAAGCTTCTTTTCGTGTCATCTAACATTTCCATAAGAATCCACGACTACACGACTTAGGTCCACACTTTTTGCTAATTTGCCTGTACTATACTACCATACCCATCAAACCATAATACAAGCAGGAACCACTATGACTGCCTACATAGTGGTTGTACTTTCTATGACAAATTCTGCAACAAAGAGCCTCCAATTTAGGGTTCCTTGAGTTAGGCTGTGTGGTAGACCACTGAGAAAATGCTACCTTTTTTGGATCATTCCACAGCGGATGGACGAAATGCGCGCATATCTGGTAGCGGATGCCCTCGCTGGCCTTTGAGGAGCCGGCAACGATGAAGTCATCTTGGGTTCTTGCAAACAATAAACAAACCCAAAGATTATAAATATCCTAAAATATAAATCCTAAAAATATCATAAAAAAACATAAAACTCGTCTTTATAAAAAACATTAAAACGAATTTTATTCTTCTGAGATCGTAGAAAACAAACATAAAATGAGCGCGCATAAAAGCCGGGCGTGACACTTGTATTTTGTGTCGTGGTACTAGAGACACAAATCGGTACAAATTGTACCATCAATCATGGTACTACTCATGGTACATCTGTGACAGAGGGCGCTTAGCGCAGACTACTCTACTCTCAAAAAGAGTCTATAGAATGGTGCCCAGAAAGTATATTAAGTTACCATGCGGTATATTTAGACACCGATGAGATATATTATATTAGAGGCTCTATTTAGTTACAAACAAAAGCTAAGTATTGGTTTTGATGGCAGACAAGTCGAACTGAACCCTAAAAAAGTTTATCGTTTAACAAAAAAATACAAATTGTGTTGAAACATATTAAATACTTACTACGTTAAATACAAAAACATTGAAGATTAAACTTTTTTTTTAAATCCTTAATTTCGATACTTAAAATAACTATATGGTATAAAGTAGCGCGATAATACATAACGGAAACTCAAAACAGAAGAAAGTCAAATAAAATAAAATCATTACAGTTTAACTAGATGACAAAAAAACTGAGACTGGATTGCATTCCAGCTTCATTCTACTTGCTATATCTTAAATTGTACACTAGAAAGTCAAACACAATGGTATTACTGTTAAGTTACAACATTTCACTATTATACCTAATGTTCAACTATATATATATATATATATATATAATATATTATTATATATATATGTATATTATTTGAACTTGAATTTGAGTAATTAGGAGGACGTATACGATTTCTTCTGTTGGATGAGTGATGAGTTATTTAGTATGAGTGTATCCTTACTTGCAATGAGCAGCTGTGATCACCCAGTCAGGGGCAATGAGGGACCCACCACAGTAGAGTCCGTAGAGCACTGCGTATGGTGCCTGGCTGATATCCACTTGTTGACCTCCTACTATACGCCATTGGAGCTATGGAGAGAAAGGAATATGTATAAAGATTGTGATAATATCACAGGTCTAGTGATTAATGACACATAATAATAGTCGACCTTTATGTCGCCATCCATAAGCACATTAGCACCAACATAAAGACCATTTTGGTCGCAACGCAATTCGTGTCGGCCAAGGCACTGGAGGTCTACTCGTAATTTCTTGTTTCTTTTCGTGCGATCGGTACTTATCAAGCGAAAACCGAAACTTCGGCACGAAGTTCGTAGTTTGAGAGTTCGAGCGTCGCGCATCCTCTCTCTCTTCCTCTCTCTCGTCTCTGGTCGCCGCACGGCTGCGGCCGATCCGAAAGTAAACATGAGTAACTACAAGTTACGTTTTGCGTTCGGAGCCGCAACTGCGGATGTATAGAACAAGAGTAGACCTGACACTGACAACTGAATTGTATCTACTATTTATTGAACGAGCGAAGCGAGTTCTCTGAGTCAACTTGGAAGAATCGGCATTTGTATGTATGTATGTTTGTCGGAGGTTGCTTTGCCGTAGTGAGGTAAAAATAAGTACTTACGTATAGTAAGCCTTGAAATACAAAAAATTGCTAAGGCCTTACTTCAACAGCACCTTCAGATTTCCTCAAGTCCTCCTTATGCTCCTCCTCCTCATGGTGGTAGCGATAACTGCGTTTTGGAACCGTGCGCTGTACGTACTTCTGGTAGTACGTCTCGATGCAAGCTGGACTCAGCTTCCCCGAAATGTTAGCAATACTGTGGGTATCTGGGAAAAAAAGACGTAACCTTATCGATGGGATTAACCAGCCTCTTACGTTTGGATATCCAGGAAATAATTAACGAATAAGTGGTTCTGTCCACTTCTTTGTTAGATACTCATTCAACTAACAGGCTTGACTTTTTTTTCATGTTGTGGCTTGACAAACTGGCATACAGCCCGCCTGATGGTAAGTGGTTACGCTTGCCATCTGCAACACCAAGGGCATGGCCAAAGCGTTGCCTGCCGTGAAGGACTCTTTTTAGTTTATTTTAAGCGAATTATTGTAGTTTTTCTGAAAAACCTCGGAAGGGAGCCCATTCCTCAAACTTGGACGTATAGGGTAGAAAAGATCACGCAAAGCGAGCTGTACGGTACCCCACGTGTCAATGATGTGTGGACGAGATTCCCTTAGATGCCGAGAGGTGCGATGGTAGAACCAGGGGGTGTTTCTCACAAAAATCCCGTGCACGTGATGACGTCATTTCTCGCATGAAAACCATAATTTTGTATGAGCATCATGCGAGATGTGACGTCATTTAGTGTGAGTGTTGTGTTGTGGGGGTTCGATTCCCGCTGCGAGACAAATGTTTGTATGATCTGCAAATATTTTGTTTCGAGTCTAGGTGTTATGGTACTATGGTACTCGTGACTCCTGATACCCACGACACAGGGAATCCTAGTGTGGGATCGTTGCTACGTGTGTTGTACGACTGTTGGGTGTTATTTTTTATGTTATGACTCATGAGTCGTGTCAGGGGTCCTATGAACTTCCTTTACTTGACTCCCTTCGGCCAAAACTCCTCATTCGTGTAGGTCGATATAGACGGTCAGACAGCACTCACTATATATTCACATTATGACGAGAATACAACTTCATGACCCTCATGGTGAGTCCTGTCTTCTGCTTGAGGTACTCCACTACGCCTTTGAGCTTCAAGGCCTTAGGACCTCCATAATCTTGTCTAGCCGTGGTGTATCTGGCCTAAGAATAGACCCCTCTGTCTCCTCCCGTGGATGCCGTAAAAGCCGACTAAGGAATCACACCAGGGGATGCGCAGCAGCATCCACCTGAGTACTGAACACGAATACTGCGGTCACCAATCCACCTGCCAAGCGTGGTGGTTATGGCAAATCCCCCATTGCATTTTATGGTAGAGACCTCGTCCAGCAGTTGGACGTCTAAAAGCTGCTGATAAATCTTATCTTGCTGATTGGAAGTAGAGCCAGCGTCTCATCATCAGTGGCAGGAAGAAGTATGCAAGTAAGTAAGTTTATGGTCGTGATGACTTACCATTAAAGCCGTCCCACACATTCTCCATAAAACAACTCACACACCCCAAAGTCAGCACTAAACAGAACGCTCCGACAGCGCCGCCCCTGCTCCGAATCATGGCTACGATTGAAAAGAAATATCTACATAACTCCTAGTTACTAATCAGCTCACTTAACACAACTAGCATTTGCATTTGGTTTCACTTGCGTTCTTGGAGAATGTGCTACCAAAATCATCGTGATGATTTTTTAGAATCCGTCCGTACTGAGTCCGTGTTTTTCCATTGTTTTTTTTTAGTATTTATACAATGTGTTTGGACTAAATGGTGTACACACATGTTTATTCTAGTTTTCTTAGTCATTGTTACGCTAGTAATTTATAAGTCAATGATCATTGTGCTAAGTAGATTAAGTTTATAATCGCATTTTTTTAAAACTCCTTTCAAACCTTTTGAGACTTTTGCTGAACCCTCAACCACTGTCACGGGAGAATGGATGACCTCGTAGCGAGCATGAAAGCCACGGACGACCGCATCAAAAACTTGGAAAGACGTGATCAGGAGGTACTGGTTCTCAGGGAAACCGTCAATGATCTCCAGCTGGAGCTGAACGCGCAGGCTCAGTACTCACTGAGGAATGAGATTGAAATAGCTGGAATTCCCGAAACCATAAATGAAAACCTTGACCATGTCGTCCGGGTTACAGCCCAAAAACTTGGTGTGGAACTAGGTGATAACGATGTGGACTTCATCACCAGAGTCGGAGCTCGTCGTCCTTCAAGCGCGCATGTACCAACAAAGGCAGATGAGTTGTTGGAGAGAGCCCCGCGTACGATTGTCTTACGACTTCTCCGTCGCACAAAACGCGACCAAATTTTGAAGGCTTCGAAGTCTCGTCGCAACATCACCAGCGCGGATTTGGAGGTAGCAGGCGCTCCTCTTAAGTTGTACATCAACGAACGCCTCACCAAACAAAATCGTGTCTTGTTTCGGGACGCGCGTACCAGGGCGAAAATCCACGGTTACCTTTTCTGCTGGTGTAGTAACGGCTCAATTTATGTTAGACAACGCGAAGGAAAAGCAGCCGTGGCGATCAGGATGCAGTCTGACCTGGACCGAGTGCTGCCGGTGGAAACCGGCCCAGCTGTTGGTGCAAGTGCATGAGTACAGTCTCGCCAAGCTAAATAACTTTACTGCTAGTAAAAGTCAATCGCGTTCTTGTTTGTTTTTGGTAACTTTGTATGAATTAGTGCTGCCCACTTTTATTTCTTGTATCTATTTTTTATATATTTGTTTTTGTATATGTGTCGATAATTACATATCCCACTTGGTGTATCGTATTACTAATAGGTGTTATAGAATATTTTATGGTATTCATATGTTATTATCTGTAATCATGCTTTATAACAGTCAAAAACTTATTTTTATATTTAATCTTAACCTTACAGTGTGCATAGTAAATCTGGTGGTTGCGTTTATCTCTAACATAAACTTCGGGACATTTACCTGTTACAAAACTTCTCTCTAAAGATCTAAGTTGTGAATTAGACTCGTTCATGGTTAATTGTGAGAGTATAAATAATCTCGAAAACTGCAAAAACCTGTTTACACAAAATCATAATTTTAAAGTAGTTTCCTTTAATATCAGAAGCATACAGAAGAACTTCGATGCATTCCTGGTTGCCTTTTCACGTCTGAAACTTGAGGTGGATGTTATTGTTCTGACAGAGTGTTGGTTAAGCGATAATACGACTGTTCCCTGTATCTCGGGCTATATTAATTTCAAAACCACAATTTACAGGAATCAGAATAGCGGGATCGTTGTATATGTTAAGAATATATGGAATGCGCTGGTTTCTGAACACGTCATTGAAAATTCGGATTGTCTGGCAATCCATATTCCTAAGCTTGTCTCAATTCTTAGTTTATATCGCTCGCCTTCGAGTAGAAACCTTGATGGGTTTTTGGCATCGCTCGAAGCTGCTATTGAGAACAACTCCTTTGGTAATCTGCCCCTTATCATAGCCGGTGATATTAATATTAACATTATGGATGACACGGACACCATGCAAAGTCTGGAGTATCAATGTTTTATGGCTGAATACGGGCTCATGCCAGCGATATATCAACCCACGAGAGGACAAGCTTGCCTTGACCACATATACATAAACAGCCGTTTATCTGATTCTGCGATGGGTATTATCTGTCAAACTGACATCACGGATCACTATTTGGTTATGTTAGGTGTAAAACTTAAAAAGCCAATCTTCGAGCGCCTCAGCCGTATAAAATTGATGAGAGATTGTGATGGCATCGTGAAGGAACTGTGTGTTAGAGACTGGAATGAGTTGTATGAAATACGTGATGTAGATACTGCACTAGATAATTTTTCAAACACCCTAGAGGACATAATTAATAGACATACGAAAGAAGTCAAACAAACTAGATCTAAATATAATTTAAAACCATGGATCACGCCAGGTATTATGCGCTGCATGCGACACCGCGATAAACTCCATCTTCAAGCCAGAAAAGAGCCAAAAAATGAATTTCTGCAAATATCTTACTCCAGGTACCAAAACTTTTTTATAGGACTACTGCGTGATCTTAAAAAGGATTACGAATCTAAAGAACTTAAAGATAATTTAAGGGACCCAAAGAGGCTATGGAGATCTGTTAAGAGTATCTGTAACTTAACAACCCCACGTCAGGAAACATCCGAGTTGTTATCTCTCCACGGTGCCTCGTCTTCACGATCCTCAATTGATTTATGTAATGCTCATTTTTCAACAGTGGGACAAAAACTTGCGAATAATATCCTTCTGACGATTAATAAAAAGGAATCCGATCTTGCGACTTCAACCAGAATTAAAAATAGCCCTCTAGACTCGTTGTACCTTAATCCAACTGACCCGAATGAAGTCGAAGCTCTAATAGCGCAGTTGCGGAGCGGCAAGGCACCAGGGATGGACAGACTAGATAACAATTTACTAAAGCATGTTAAAGATTTTATAGTTGTTCCACTTACGTATATTTTTAACCTAAGCCTGTCAAACGGGGTTTTCCCACAGAAGTGGAAACTTGCCTCGGTCTGCCCTATACATAAAGGTGGCGCTAAGGACTTGCTTAACAATTATAGACCTATCTCCCTTTTGGGAGCTTTTTCGAAACTTTTGGAAAAGCTCGTTAACAAACGTCTAGTGGACTTCTTGGAATCTCGTAATCTTATCTCGCAAAGACAATATGGTTTTCGCAGAGGTAAAAATACGGAAGATGCAGTCTCGTTGCTATTGTCGGAAGTGTCATCGCAACTTGACATAGGTCAAAGCTGTGTGGGGGTCTTCCTAGATTTGGCAAAGGCCTTTGACACAGTCTCCATTCCAATTCTCCTTATGAAGCTGGACAGCCTGGGAATCCGAGGCATCGCTGGAGACTGGGTAAAAAGCTACCTATCGGAACGGAGTCAGTGTGTTAGGATCTTGCAGACAGTGAGTGGACCCCTACCTGTATCTTTCGGTGTGCCCCAGGGCAGCATTTTAGGGCCCACTCTTTTTAATTTATATATCAATGACATGCATGACCTACCTATCAAAAATGCTGAAATTATTTGCTATGCCGATGACACTGCCATTATATTTCATGGTTCAAATTGGCACGAAGCACTATCTCTGGCTGAACTTGGAATGTCTCAGGTGAGTGTATGGCTTCGTCAGAACCTACTCACTTTAAACACCGACAAAACCAAGTATCTATGCTTTCACAAAACCACTGCCTCAGCCCCCCCTCCTAGTAATGATAATTTAAAAATAAAAATCCATTCTGTTTCTTGTGCCGATCACGCTTCCTGCAGTTGTGAATTTATTGCCAGAACTAATTTCATTAAATATTTGGGAATCTTTATAGACGAAAATTTAAATTTTAAAAAACAAATTGAAAGTCTTTCTGGCCGTATTAGAAAAGTCATACACATTATGCGCTGCCTCCGGGATATTACAAGTAAAGAGCTTCTCAAGTCTATCTACCTAGCCATGTGTCAATCGCTAATACTTTACTGCATAACCTGTTGGGGAGGTGCAGCGAAATCCTACCTCATACAAGTTGAGCGAGCTCAGCGCTCAGTTCTTAAAGTTATGCACAAGAAACCTTTTAGGCATCCAACCACTGAACTGTACAAAGAATGTGGCGTTCTGAGTGTTCGACAACTTTTTATTCAAAGGATCTCGATTACCGCACACAGACTTTTCCTTCTCTCGGATAATTACTCCTTATTGGCAAGCAAAAGAGTTTATAAAATGCCTACCCCTAAGACAAATACTTCCTTCGCTCGGCGGTTTGGTTACTTCGTTAGGGCTCATGTTTATAATGGAGTGGTTAAATCTTGCGATATTAAAAATAAGTCTGTCCGGGAAGCAAAACATATCATATTTGGCTGGTTATTGACTCTTTCATACAAGGACACCGAGGATATCCTCGGTATCATAAACTAAAAGTTTTTTACCGTTGGTACTATTTATCATAACCATAATATAAGAACTTATTTAAATAATTATCTAAAATACGACTTTTAGTATTAGCATTACCTATTTATAACTTTATAGCATATTTATCTACATATTATTATCTGTCATATTTATTATAAGTATTTTCTATAATTGTATCTTAATATTTCTATCTGTTTTTTTTGTTTTACACATTATTATAGATCTCTGTAAAACTTAGATCCCTACTTACCTACCAGTTTTCCTATTAATCTAGACTTACCTGAAAGTTGCGCATGTAAAATCGTAGGTACCTCTTTACTAGAATCTTAGTTGTACCAAGACGCTAATTTATTTTATTATTTTGTTAATCGTAACCTTGGTCCTCACGATACAGGCTCGGCCTAGTGTGAGGGCCGTCGATAGACACTTTTTTAGATTATGTAGTCAGTTTCAGCATTGTCCGGTTTTTATTAAAACCGTTAGTACCTACCAAGTTTAATGGTGTTATTAAATGAAATAGCTTAGTTTATATATTACCGGATTTGTTGATGCTGTAAATAAATTTATTTTCTTTCTTTTCTTTCTTTTTTTTGGGACGACGACTTCTGTGGCGCGACGGGCGATTAGCTGTCTGAGATGCGAGAGGTTGCGGGTTCAATTCTGTGATGTTTGCATGATCTGTAAATATTTGTTCTGGATCTGGGTGTTAGTACTATGGTGTACTCGTAGTTCCTGATACCCACGACACAGGGAATCCTAGTGTGGGATCAAGACTATGTACATGACTGTCGGGTGTTATGTTATGTATCTATTTTCATGTACAGACTTTTAGACCATTACAGTTTTACAATAGTATAGCTATGTAGTTACACAAAACACTGTAACGTTAACGTGATAACTACGTGTGTCGTTACGCTCTCGAAACGAATTCAATTTTCGCAGATTTGCGTGATTGGACTCTGGTTATATTATTATTATTGCAATATTTTATTATAAAACAACATTTTGTTATAAATAATAATCGGCTATATAATGAAATACAATTGGTTTGCATACGTAAGTATAAAAATATCAAGCCTAGATCTCTTTGTGTGATAGACATCTAATAGTTTTATGCGCTTATTAAGTACTTTGATATACGGTTACAATAGCGTTCACCCGCAGTTTTGATTATATAGGTACTAGCATAAAGGCTGTACCCAAAAGGCTTACAATGCTTAGCGGGTCCAATATAACAACGCGTTTAGGTTGCTGTTGCGACTACCGCGATTTTGCAGTGCCTCAGTCATGTTTGCCCAGGCACGCACTGACACCTTTGATGCCATCTGGAGGAAGAAGTCAGCCTCACTACTCAGCAGAACCCGCGGGAGTGGTAACAGCATCTTAAGCGCGATAGCTGAAAAATTTGACTGTCCAATAATTTATAAATTGGTCCAAAGGACAAAATCATTAATTAATTTTAAGTACTTACCCCTAGTTAAGATAAACCGACTAACACAATGGATTGCAAAATTATCTGAATAAATAAATTGAATTATTATTATTATTATTATAAACATATAATATTCCTAGCATATCGCATCATCGCATCAGCAGTCTTTAGACATCCACTGCTGGACGAGGCCTCCGTCTGTTATACAATGGGGGGAATGAGAAGTTTTCAGGGAGGCAATTAAAAAGAAAAAATAGTTCTTAAAATTCCGGTAGATGGCGGTGACTCGACTTGGTTGTGTCTCCTGAGGATTTTACAAAAGCATCACAGAGAACAAATTCTCTTTGTTTTCTCTTTTTTCCTCCAAGTTCCGCGTTGCGATTCCAAAGCTCGTTTTTCAAGTCTGCTATATAATAGACCGGTCTACTTGGTCCGGCTTCAACAATAACAACAAAAAATTATAACAATAACGTAACGCTAACAAATATATCAGAATTTCAACAAAAACTTTACTTTACTTCACCAACGAACAGCATGAGCGAGTGAAGTCAGTGACACTGACAGTTGGTGGCTGACCGACAAAATTTTGACAACCATATCTGGACTGCGCCATCTATGCATGGATTTAGAACTATTTTCTTTCAGCTGTCAGAAAACTTCCCATTGCCATAATCACGCTTGGCAGGCAGATTGGTGATCGAACACTCAACACTCGAATAGATAATATTAACAATTAATACATATTATTAACTATTATTATTATTATTATTGACGTGTTAACGTCTTATAAATCGATGGAGCCGGCTGCACGCTCGAAAAAACATGACTAATGCGTCATTACCTCGTCATACGTCGTTACCTCGTCATGCGTCACCTCGCAAAACGCATGCGCTAACGCCGCATGCGCGCGAGCGCGGAACGAGCGACAAAGAAGCACAATAACGACGTTGACACGTTGAACTATCGTCAGTAAACCGACTTTACAGACAACCGTTTTTTATTAGTTATAATATTAACGGTTCTTAAAAACTCTTAAGTCTCAGTCCATCCAGATTTATCAGTACTTACTTCACATTTCAGACAAAGCTCCACAAAAATCATAATTCAATTTTCCTTTCAAAGAAAATTCCGTAAATACCACGTCAAGAATCAATTTCCTCTCCTTGAAGTAATCCGGGGGTTGAAGGGGGTCGCTATCTCAGTTATGCTCAGATAACCCCTATTTTGTAGCGACACCCCTATAAAGTGGGTACCGAACACTGGGTAGGGACAAAACGACGAAAAACTATTATGTAAATTTTTGTCTGTTTTCATGGTCTCATACGTTACGACATTTTTGAAGTAAACTACAAGATTTTCTATAATTTTGCCTTTGCACTAGCTAGTCTTTGCTATCGGTATTTTTTGTAAGTTTAGATTAACTGGAAACTTAGAAATTGAAATCTAAAATAGTAGTTTGCTGACTAAGTTATCCTACACTATTAAACGTATATATGTATCTCAAAAACGGCTCTAACGATTTCGATGAAATATGCTTTATGTGAGTTTTGGGACATAAAATCGATCTAGTTAGGTTTAATCTCTTGGAAAACGTGTTTTTCAGAGTTTTTCGCGCAAAGCTCGGTCACCCAGGTACTGTAGAGTAATACTTTTATCTATTCAGTAATTATTTACAATCTACCTAAATTAGACTTTTAACTTCCATAAAGTTCATTCCGTAACGTCTTCCAACGTTAGTACCTACCACAGATATCGTTTAGTACCTCAGTAAGAAAATATTTTCCGTAGGTATCTACATAACATAATGCTTAAACTTGTTTACGCGTAAGGCTCTAACCAACTACATTAAAAAAAAGTGTATGTAACAATTCCATTTCGATAATAAACACTATAATTTTTTTATATTGTGAATACTAAAAATTCAATATCATAATCAGGATAATCAAAAAAACAAACATTACAAACATAAAAATCCGTTACACAATGGAAACAGTGCGACACGCGCATCCGATAACGCTCAAAGGGAAACTTTACAATAATTGTTTAAAGTTATTTAATGATACTGTGACTGGGGTTGATAAGTTTTATTGTTTGTTATTAGTACCTACTATTGATCGCACGCGACTCCTTCTGCATTTTATTGGTAGGGGTGTGTATTTGTTGAGCTCAGCTTTTGGTACAGGGTCGTTCATAGGAAAAATGGTGACAGGCACGTAGCTGGTAGTCCAGGGATTCAAGTGGAAAATCAATTCTGAGTCAGTTTTGTGGTCGCAACGGGATAAAGATAAGATAAGATAAGAAGATAAATATGTTGAAATTCTTCACACACCATCAGCCAGCAGCCCACAGCTGAGGACGTAGTCTGAGTTTTAACAAGTAATGAACACGGTATGGTGTTTGTGTAACACAGGTTTTATGCAAATTGAAGTTCACAGAGTGTACGCTAGGGGCACTCATCAGTGTCTTCATACAAAATCCGTGTTACACTACACCATCCGTCCGTGTCAATTGCTTGCATTTGATTAATATTTAGACAGGCTCGTCTTTTATGGTACGGGACTTGTAGAAGACAATTTTTTTTATGCAAGGTAATCTTGAGTTAATAAGTATCTTGAGCAATCTCACGATGTTTCAGATTTAGGAAATCATTTTAGTTTTTGTGGGTACATAAAAAATCTTGAGACCACACATACAAAGTATAATAAAGGCCCTCAGTTGTTAGGTTTTTTTCTATTTTAGAGTTTCTGTAGGTACACAAAAAATCTTGAGACCAGAAGAAAATTTCTTATCACAGACCTTTTAGACAGATATTTCACAAGATTTTTTATAGACAAAAATTAAAAAAAACTACGCATTTCCTGAAATTTTGGGGGGGGGGAGATCTACTCCAAATCAAATAAATATTATTTACACTTATAATAAATAAATAAATAAATGCTGGACATTTCACACAACATTATCTAGCCCCAAGCTGAGCTTGTGTCATGGGTACTAGATAACTGATATACTTAATACAATACATTACACAGATAGATATTTTTAATTATACATAGAAAAATACCCAGAACACCCTGAACAAATATCTGCAGATTGTAAAAATATTTGTTCCGAGGCAGGAATCGAACCCGCAACCTCCTGCGTCGCAGGCGAACCTTCGCCCGCCGCGCCACAGAGGTCGTCAAAAAATATATAAAACTAGCGGCCCGCGCGCGACTTCGTTTGCGTGGTCCCGGTGTTCCCGGCAGTTATTCTAATTTGTCTCACCTTTTAAACCTTCCCTAGACCTCCACGAACATTTCAAGACCAAGATAAGATAAATCCGTTCAGCCGTTCTCGAGTTATAGCGTCAGGAAGGAAAACCCGACTTATTTTTATATAGTAGATATATAAAAGTCCTTTCCTTACATGATATAATATATATGTTTCTTACAAATAATGCCACGACTGTGGCATCAAGAGAGCCTTCTTCATCCACCAACCTCCCACGACTGTTAAATGACATCTGTTTATCGAGTGGGAGGCTGTTACGCTACGTAATCCGGTTCGTGTTCGCCTTTCCAGAACCTTATTCCCCAACAGAACTTTTATTTCCAGAAATTCCTTATACACGTACAGAACGGCAAAACTAATTGGTTACACCCACGCAATAGATTAAATAATAGTTACAACATCCTGCGTGCCAAATATCATATTAATTTTTAGGGTTCCGTACCTCAAGGTTATCAACGGATCCATTATAGAATCACACATGTCTGTCTGTTGGTCACAGGCTATTTTCTCCGAATGCACTGGACCTATGATGCTATTACTATACTACTTGTACTGTTTTCCATCGTGGGCCGTATGATTGTTTGCTTGCCAAGAAGTATATAAAAAATGGTAAAATTTGGTTCATATTATAATATAGAGTTAGGTGACCCATATACGGACGTATATATAATGTAAATCAACGAATCGGGGGTTAATATTGGGGGGCAAATTAGAAAATATAAAATCTTGTTATGTGAAATACGAATATAATAAATATTTTTATATTTTTTACTTAAATCTTTACCCCCTTATTCATAATCATTTTTTAAACCTATTTTAAAATAAAATAAAAAAATAAAAGGGCATTTATTCACTTACACTAATCTTAGTTACAAAAGTACAAACAATATAGCATAATATAGTTTAATAGTTAGTGTACGAGAAAAGGACGAGGGCTCAGCCACGCTGTTTTTCAGCCTCACCTTAGAATGCTGCTGTCGTCACAGCAGCCATGTACTCGGAAGCTATCTGCTGTTCAGCAAAGGAAACAGCAAAACAACCACCGCGAACTCGTTATTATAAACTAGGCCTTAGGCACTTACCCATAAAGCTAGGCACCCAAACAATACAAAAGGGTAAGTTGTAAGAATTCAGATAATAAAAAGAAAAGTTAAATTAGCTTTTGTCATGTTTTTTCGGATGTAAAATGACATACACTAAAACAAGACAAAGCTATCAAAGGTTTAAAAATTGATATAAGAGGGTAAAGTTTAAAAGATATTGAAGAAAATATACAAAAATATACCATTTCGTTTCTACTTCAATCTTTGACACACTGAGGGGTGACCAATTAGTTCGTCTGTACCTAAGTCCTACTAGGTAGGTCCAAATCCTAGGTAAGTACCTAATTAATTTACCAAGCTAAGGACACAAAAAATACTGGAGCAAAGAGATAAAAGATTGTAGGTACTCGAACGAATAAATTTCCTTCGTCTGAGTGAAGGTAGGTAAACCTATTATTTTATTCGCTACGCATCGTAGGAAGGAACGTGCTGACCGTGATAAACTTTCACCTCCTTCGGCTACACATACCTACATACTTGCTACACATTTTTATTGCATGGTTGACTACCATACAATGTATATATTACTGGTACCCTCACGCAGCTTCGCTTTACATTTTTATCTACTCTCGTACTGAAATATAAAGATTAAAAAATTAAAAACAATACTTGAATGACAGTCTTTAGGCACATGCCATCGAAATAAATTTAAAAAATTACATTACGAGACAGCTCTTCTATGGACAACAGTAACTGTATCATAACATAACTTTTTTTCCATTACGATACAACTTCAAATTGGATCAAGGAGGTTGCAATACAGTTTTTCTACATAATCTGTGGACGCGGCGCAACACGCATCAGCAAATGGATTTGGGCGCTAAAGATTTAAAAATAAATCCAAACATAACCTGTAACGCAGTTTCACTAACTACTATTATATAACACTTGTTTACCTAAATTGAGTTTTATAAATACTTACTTTTCATTAGAGGCCCAAATTCTCTCAATTATTTTATCTACTCTCATACTGAAATATAAAGATTAAAAATTAAAAACAAAACTCGAATGACAGATTTTACGCACAAGCCATCGAAATAAATTTAAAAATAGTACCTAGATAGTTTATGAAACTGTTGCATAAGGGTTCTTAAAATACGACTGTGAGTTAAAAAAACGAGTCATAGACGAGTTTTTAATAGCATAACATTTAGATACAATATGATCTAATCACATTATTGTATTGTATTTTAAGTAATGAGGAAACTATTTCTGACATTAAAGACATCGACACTAGATTGAAACGTGATCCAAACTATATTTAGATTAATTTTTATTACGAGATTGGACCTCTAGTAACATGTAGGTACCTAGTATATTACAAAGTATAATCAATTTCTATGGGTCTTCTTCATCAGCCGTTCTAGTCCACTGTTGGACGAGGCCTCCCCCATAAAATACAATGGGGGGATTATTTTGTCATAATCACTACGCTTGGCAGGCGGATTGGTAATGGCAGTATTGGTGTTGAGTACTCAGGTGGATGCTGCTGCCCATCCCCTGGTGTAATCCCTTAGTCGGATTTTATGACATCCACGGGAGGCGACGGAGGGGTCTATTCTTAGGCCGGACACACCACAGCAACTGTCAATAAACGGCTATAATTATTATTTAGCCTCACAAATTAATTTTAACAGATGGCTTTAGAACCTGGGATACTGGTTCAGGGATGCGATTTTACAATATCATCGAGCGACTAATAAAATAAATAAAAAATAAAAAAGCCATTTATTCTACTACAATTTCCTTAATGTCATTGGGTGATATTGTTATTAATCATTATTACTATTATTTATGTATTGTCCATGTCATTTTATCGTCGCCCGTTTGGCGTATATAGACCTCCCCCATTTCTTACCATATTCTCCTGTCTCTGGCCTGTCTCATCCAGTCTAGTCCGCTCTTCTTTCCTAAATACATCTTCCCAACGTTTCCGTGGTCGTCCTCTACTCCTTTTATTTTCTCTCGGTATCCACTCTATCACCTTTTTCGTCCACCTTGTGTAGACGAAAACTATCGAGTGACTAAACTTCAGTAAAATTGCCGTTAATCTCCTACTTCCAAATTTCTGTCACTCAGTGACAGAAAAAAATCGCACCCCTGGATACAGAACCCTAAAATGGAGACCGTAATCCCAAATTATAAGTATTATACAAAGTCAGAGACCTTTTTCAATTTTCCCTCCAAAATCTCCAAATCCTTGTGTTTGTTTATGAAAATGAAAATCCTGCTAATTCGGGCAATCTGCCCAGGGTTGTCAAACAATAATGGGCTAATATAAAAATGCTGTTTGTTGTGTTTGTGCTCAGTGACTTTACAATAGGTAAGTATTCACAATTCTTAGGTCCTGATAAATAGAACGTACTTCACGGTGACTAAGTCTAAGTCTTACTTTGAAATCGTCCCTGTCTCTCTCTCTAATACGCGTGTTTTAAGAGGGCGCTCCGCAAATACAATATGTACCTATGAATCGCCTTTTAGACGCAAATGCTAACGGAATAAGATTGAATATCGCACGACCGTATCTTGCACAGAAGTAAAGTCTCAAATCTTATTTAATTTATTATGAGAATGCTAATTAGTCTAGGTAAATATTGGTTTGGTCACATAGAATCAACTTTATTTTCCTTCGGTGTTTTCTTACTTAATTAAGTAACTTATCAATACATTGTGCATTGATTGCATACAGGTCTTCACACATTAAAGATCTTCGCACATTATAACAACTCCACGCCAACGCGGCAGCAACTCTACGGCATAGAGTCGAGTCGCCGTTGAGTTGTTTTAATGTGCGAAGACCTTAAAACAACTCAACGGGCGACTCGACTCTATGCCAAATATTGAAATTTAAGCCCTGTGTCATATGTTCAAGGTTTAATTTCAAAAAATGATACTAAAGTAGTGTACGATGAGTGGCCTACGCTAAAAAGGTCGAGAGTGTGAGTAGAGTTGCTGCCGCGTTGGCGTGAAGTTGTTATAATGTGTGAAGACCTTTAGGTACCTACTAGTGTTCGTTCCTAAAGGGGGCCGATTCTACTATTTTTAAAGGAAAACCCATTCTTAGACATGCAATTTGTATTAGAAAAGTCTGCTTTTATGATTGTACTGAATTGTTGTACTGAATTGAAACAATTGTTTCTGAATGGTCGTAATTACAATCCAATTGAAAAACCATTGAAGTTAGTAGAATACCAAAAGTGTCATTTTTGAGATAATTCATTAACAAATCAAACACAATTTGTTTATTAGAATGGGGGCCCTAGATGCTGTAAAAGCAATCGCTGGTTACCGGTACAACCGTAAATCTACTTTCGTAATGAAAAAAAATATCTCAGAATAATAAAAATTGCGTCATTTCAGAAGTGCTACTTTAATCTACATTAAAAACAGAAAAATAATAAAAATGTCCAAAAATAGCGACACCATAATCTCATTGTCGTTATTACAGTAAGCTAAGCTTTTAATATTGTCAAGGGACCGCGTTGATGAGGATGGTGGCAGCGTAACGAGGCGGAAAAGATGTTTGGGAAGAGAAGGAGCACGCTTAATTTTACGCCAGTGTGTATCGTATTGTTATTTACTTATTTCAGAGGATAGGAGCGTGTAATATGGATGAATTTAAATAACCATCACTGTTACCAATCATTGTTCATAATCATTTTTAGGGTTCCGTACCCAAAGGGTAAACCGGACCCTATTACTAAGGCCGCGCTGTCCGTCCGTCCGTCCGTCTGTCACCAGGCTGTATCTCATGAACCGTTATAGTTAGACAGTTTAAATTTTCATAGATGATGTATTTTTGTTGCCGCTATAACTAAAAACCAGCATAAAATTAATATTTAAGGGAGCTCCCATACAACAAACGTGATTTTTTTGGCATTTTTATAGGATAATGGTACGGAACCCTTCGTGCGCGAGTCCGACTCGCACTTGGCTATTTTAGTTAAAATAGCTTTTGTTTTTTTCTCTCTGATGGTAAAATGACATGCGCCAAAACGAGACAATAGTTATTTGTTATACAAGAGTGCAAAGTTGCTTTTTAAACGCTTGCTCAATTTTGATGACCGAGCAAGCGAATGATTCTATAATTGAATCACGAGCGTAGCGAGTGATTCTAAAATTAGAATCCTGAGCGTTAGCGAGGTAATCAATAGAGCACGAGGTGAAAAATCTTTGCACTCGAGTGCAACACGTAACTTTTCATCCAACCTCAGCGAGGAAATGACTTAATGCAAAAAAAAAATTACAATCACAAGATACTTTTGCGCATTTTTAACAGTTTCAGTCAATTCTGTTTGTCAAATAATTCAATCATTAATGATTCTATAATTGTCAATTCCTCGTCGCTAGAATCACTCAGTTTAGGGTTTTCACAAGGTTTTAACAATATGACGTGAAAAGAAAATGGCGCGCGTAAAGCAAATAAAAAAAAAGTAATACACCAAGAAGGTTCCGAGTCCGAATTTTTAACAAATTAAAAAAGGTTGTATGATAAATTCGGCACCATGGAGGTAGAAGTAAATAGGTTTAATGATGTTTTGAATTCACAAACTTAGTGCACACGATGTTCTAAATTCAATTTTACTTTATCCTCTAGCGGATAAAAACGGCTTTTACACTCAGATATCGAATAGCAAAAATACTCTTTCCGAGATGGTGGGATGAAAAAGCTATTTTAGTTATCAAAGGTTTAAAAATGAATTATGATTAAGAGAATAAGTATTACCGTAACGTCCGAAACCACTACGTCGCGAATAAAAATCTATTGCTAAGCAATGTTAATGTTTATGCTAATTATTCCCACCACATCGTACTCGCTCCCCGCGTGTCGCGTCCCCCAAGCACATGCCCAGTAGCCAATCACGCGCCGGGGCTGTGATCAAAGGGATTAATTGCCGCATGCAGTGGCGTGATTCCAAGCCGATCAGACATGTTCGTTTGAGAGTTCACACGGATGAGTTTATTCTACACTTTATGAGAAGATCGGGGATTTGGGGTGAAAATTCATTAGAATGTTACAAGTCAAGAGATGATTTTCCTTAACGTTGAGGCCAGGATCTTCTAAAGCCGAATTTACTTTACAATACCAGTTTCATACATGATGAAATTGATTTCACGAAACTGTGAAAGTGGTTTCGTAAGTTACCTAATGTAACTAAACTAAATGTCGTGATATTTAATTACTTACAGTGTTGCAGGCATCATGGCCTCAGCATCAAAGCTTTTTTTGCAATTCACAATGTTATACCCCATGAGTTCCCGTCTCACGACCTTTGAGCGTGGTCGCGGTGGTGCTCATGAGGAAGGACATCAAAATGGTCAACGAAACGTCAGCAGGAGAATAGTAAAGTACGTGGTGTATACATATTCGTTATTTTTCTAAAATGATATCAAGCCAACTTCAATTCTATTTGATAAATTGATTAATTTTGTATTAAAAATGTAAAAATTCTTGGTCTTCCTTTTATTTCTGACACTATGTTATTTAGCAAAAAATAATCCTTATGACGAAGCCTTTCGATCGGTATGATAAAGCTACTAGGTGATTATTTTTCTCGTGTAACGGGTTCGATTCCCGGTTCAACCATGTAATTATTCAAATATCTATGAATGCAGTTTAAATTGTTTTTTAAATTCAAATAATGTTTTCTTCCAGTAAAATGTTCCATCTACAATATTCAAGGTACTTTCCCTGCATGTGGCATATCCTTGGGACGCCCTGTATATATACCTAGGTAGATGTTTAAAGTCGCTTTCGTGACTTAGTTCCATGTCACGCATATTCTTTGAAATTAGTTGCATGCAAAAGATCGTCAGTTGCATGGCATTAGTTTTATCAGCGCGAAACTAAGTACCTATTTCGGTTTCATATGATATCAATGCATGCGTTATGAAATCAGAAAGTTACACGCGAAATTTGGTGTCATGAAACTAATTTTATGCCACTAATTTCGTAATGTTAAATTAGTTTTCACAAAATTGTTTTCGCTGGCGAGAGGTATTAGGTATGTTCTGAGCTGGCGGGCGTTGCAATTATAAAATAATGAGATTCGTTTATTTCCGCAAAAGTTATTCTTCGTGGATCACACAATTTCTTCCTCCTTTATTCCTTATCCGAAAGTCACGCGGTGACGAACGTTTGACAAGTAAAATTACCGCCAATTGCTAAAAGATATTGTCAGTAGGTTTAGTAAGAACAACTTGCGAAAATGTATACGAAAGCATGTTGTATGGCATTTGATTCAGTGCCCCTATAGTGCTTAAATCGAACTAAATTTGGTAGAAGGGTTTGGCATAGTAACGTATCGCCATCGTAACGTATGCGTATCGTTACGTAAAGCCATTTTGTATCAAAATCAGTTGATGATAATTTTACTTGTCAAACGTTGGTCACCGAGTGACTTTCAAGATAGGGAATAGGGGGGTTGGATTCTAGCATGCAATTTGTCTGGGAAGTCTTGTATAATACGTGCAGTAGTAGGTACTTAGGTATATTCGGATAATTGGGTGAATATGGAACGATGATTGCTGACGCTATTAACCCGTTTCGATTATCTATAGTCTGGGAGATGGCGATGCAATAAGATGTAAGTAAGTACCTACCTATAAAAATATTATTACAAAATATATTTTTTCGACAGCGTTCTTCAAAATAAGCCTTGGTGTGTCCGGCTGGTCTAAAATAAACACCTTCCGTCTTCTCCCGTAATTAAGCTGAAATTTTGAACGAATATACAAATTGGCGTTAAATGCTGGAGTTTGATTAAACTTCGTTCGCGTACAAAAGGGCATAAGCGCCCTACCGGTAAGCTTCTCTTAACATCAAAGAGTATCACACATTGGGACATCTTAAATAAATCACAAGGGTTTGAAATTCCTTCAGGAAAGAGTTATGCCTCTGCTATGCGAAAATTGTTTTTCTGGTAGATACGTAACTACTTATCTACATAATTCCTTATGTAAATAGGTACCAGCAGGGCGATTCTAAAACGTCGGAAACGTTTCCGATCGGATTCGTTAGTTTTTCATTTCGATGCATGTGGTAAGTAACTAAAACAATTTTCTCTAGTAAAACACAGTAAAAAAAAATATTGTATATTACTGTGTTTTACTAGAGAAAGGCAACCAAACTACTGACTAACTAACTACTGACTGGAAGGCTAGGTGGCAACCTGCATGAATGCACGAGGATGTCCACTAATAGGTGCTGGGTATCTCATGGAAAAATATTTCTGCGAAAAAGGGAACACGGTTCACTGATTAAAATATTGGTTGAATCTGACTTGGACAAAGTAAAACTTCAAAAGTGACTATGTATCATATTATTATCTAAGCTTATGCTCTGTGTATTCTTGTTTATGATCCACTCTAATCTTTTGATTGTAAATTGTATAGCTTTTTTCGCTTTTGTATACCTTAAAGCCACATATTCTCACAAATTCTCACACACATACACAAACTCACGTACACACTACATCAATCAGCATCCTCACAACCCTTCAATATCTACTGTAGTGCAATTACATTATTGTAAATATTTTTACGGCAACTCTACTGATGACATTTTTAGTTCCCGTTTGTGCAATAAACAAGATCTTTTGTTAATCTTCAAGAGTCTTAATGGATGATCTTAGCTTCGTGAATAATGATATTGAGCAAGTTTCAAAATCACTAATTTGTTCACCTGAATGCGTTTATCACATAAATAACAATAGCGTTGGATTAAAAATATTGCATGCCAATATCCGAAGCATTAATTGCAACTTTGATCACTTAATTATTCTTTTGCAAAGATTAAAACTCAGTCTCGATGTAATTATTCACTCAGAATGTTGGCTGAGTAAATCCCCCTTCATTCCAACGCTTCCAGACTTTAGTTATTATGAGTATAGTTATTAGGTATTCCTCCTATAGGAATCAAAATGATGGAGTGGTTGCATACGTCAGAAATAGCCTTAATTGTAATGTTGAAATCCCTAAATTTAATGACGCAAACTGTGTTACTCTTAAATTCCCTAACAATATTGCAATAATAGCCTTATATCGTTCCCCATCCCAAACAAATCTAACTCTTTTCTTCCAAAGTCTTGACTCAACGCTGAATACACTTAAAAATATTGAAACTACTGCAATTATTGGAGATATAAACATTAACCTTTTGCCTAATGACGGGGAATTGTCTATTACTGATGAATAATTAAATTTTGTAGCCTCTCATGCTATGTTACCTGCCCACCTTCACCCTACAAGAAAACAAAACTGTCTCGACCATGTAATACTTCGGACCTCGGACAATGCTTCCACTTTCAGTCTCGATACTCCTATTACAGATCACTTACCCTTAATTTTATACATAAGCTCTAAAGAAAAATTAAATGATACTAAACGTGTATTTCAACGTCAAAATATACCTGCTATTGTTAGTGATCTTCAAAGTACTGACTTTTCTCTCATTCTTACGTCCAGCGATTCCGATACAGTTGCTGATACTTTAGTAAATGTTGTTTCCACGATAGTGAAGAAACATAGTTGTAATGTTCCAATTCCAAGTCGCAAACGCATTATTAAGCCGTGGATTACTCCTGGCCTTTTGAATTGCATCCGTCATAGAGACAAATTATATCGAAAATTTAAAAAAAACCCAGAAAATGAAACACACAAAACTATTTACTTTCGCTACCGTAAATATTGTAACAACCTTTTAAAAAAATTAAAAGAGAATATCAGCAAGGTGAAATTCAGAAGGCCAGGAAAAATCCAAAACCTACGTATAATATTTTCAACAGGTCGCTAATCTACGTAAAAAACAGAGTAACTCGTCACATCTTTTGAAACTAAATGACAACCCCTTGACATCCATTAACTCAGTTAACACCTTTTTTGCAAATGTGGGCAAAAACCTTGCGTCGAGTATTAAGTCTGAAGCTCACGTCAATTTCAGAGCACACCAAGATCTAGTTTCTGATCAGCTAGTTAATGATTCTAACCTTCCTTTAAACTCAATGGCTCTATTCAGTGTAGATGACATTGAAATTGAAAATATAATTTTAAACCTAAAGGACAAGTGTGCGGTAGGCTGGGATGGCATCTCCACTACTGTTATTAAAGCCTCCAGAAACACTCTTATTCCGGTACTATGTCATGTTTACAATGTGGCCCTCTCATCAGGAATCTTCCCTAGAGCTTTCAAGAAAGCTGTTGTCCATCCAATTTTTAAGAGTGGGGACTGCAACAGTGTCTCTAATTATAGACCAATTTCAGTGCTATCTGTTTTGTCAAAGATCTTTGAAAAAATTATAAATAAAAGTCTGATGAACTACATTAACAAAAACAGCATTCTTTCCGCAAATCAATTTGGCTTCAGAAGCGGGAGGTCAACTGAGGATGATGTGTTAGAGCTGACGGACACTATCTTGAAAAACCTTGATAAAAAACTGAAGACCATAGGTGTTTTCCTTGATCTCTCCAAAGCCTTTGACTCTGTGTCAGTCCCAATTCTTCTAAATAAGCTGGAAAATCTAGGCATAAGAGGTGTAGCTCTAAATATTTTTGAAAGTTATCTTAGCAATCGCTCGCAATACGTTATGATTGAAAATTTCAAAAGTACTGAGGAATCCATATTTTTTGGCGTCCCACAAGGTAGTGTCCATGGACCTACCCTATTTTTGATTTATATTAACCAGCTGTGCAATCTTTGTCTTCCAAATTGTAAAATAATAACCTACGCTGACGATACAGCTCTTTTAATCCATGGTGGAAGTTGGCAAGAGGCTCGCGATCATACTGAATTTGCATTAAAAAAAAATTAAAAAAATTAAATAGAAAAATTAAAATTAAAGAGAATGTGTGTCTTCCTGCACGCGCGGTGCGGAAGGAAGACACACATTCTCGGGCTCATATTACATTGAGTGCACCTACAGTACACCCCTTCTTAAAAAATTTTTTAGTTAATTACATTACAAAAAAATCTTATAATACTGTTGACAAATAAACTATTCAATAACACTAAAGTTTACCAACTTTCTACGACTGTGCCGCACACACATACCTATCGCACACTTTGTTTACACAAGATAACACTTTAAATGACGTTATCATACGCGGGGTTCGCGACTCCCGCTGCTTGCTGCATCTGCACCCTTACGGAAGGCGAGGGCGACACCATGCCTTGCTGCGGTATGCTGCTGCTGCTGATAACAATTTCTTTGCGTAACCAACGTTTGATTCTATTCTTGAATTGTTGCCATAGAAAATACATTATGATGGCGGCAATGAGGATGATGATTACTATCATCAGTACGCTTTGCTGTGACACCTCCACGTTACTGCCACTTTGGGCAATAATGATCTCTTCCTTTACGTTTGCTCTGTCCTTTGCCCATTGTTCTCGAAATCAAATATTGAACTGACATGATTGAACAATTTGATAAGCATTTATACCTAATAACCTTTGGTTATAAATGCCGATCGAAAAAAATCGAAGTGTGTGTGTGTGCGCTTGTACGTCAGTCGTCTAAAGTTACGATACATATAAGTAAGTACTATCAGTTACACTGCATGTATGCAAATTCCCTAGGTACATGACTTACTTTGTGACATGTTTGACTCAATATAAAACAAAGTTATTAAACATGACACCTAAAGTAACCTAATGTACATAACAAAGTTTGTAAAAAAATGAAAATACATGAAATTTTAAAAGCTCTTAAGTAAACAATGTATAAGTAAAAACTTAATCTACAACATTTAAAACGTAAAACTTTTGTAAAAAATAGTATATAAACAAAATGCATAAGTACAGTACGAGTTGTATAAACTACTCACAAAAATGTACAAAACGTTTCGGTTTTTTTACAATGCGACCGCTTCTTGTAATTCGGGGCTCATCCTTATCAGTACCTGCTGTACCATAATCCCGTGGTACCTGGTTTGATAAACCTCTCTGTGGCATGATAGTAATGGATGGTTCGATCCGATCGTCTGTGCCTTGATCCTGCGGCACAGTGCACGAGGTGCTTCTCTGTGGTACGGAATCGTTGTCCCCAGTAAACAAATAGGCCGGTTTTAGACGGTCAATAGAAACGCTTGCCTGCCTATCGTTTATTTTTATAACGAAAACCTTATCTCCCTTTTTAATTACTCGGTACGGACCGTTGTAAGTTGGTTGAAAAGTTTTTCGTCCTGCGTCATTTCTTAAAAATACAAATTCACAATTTCGTAGGTCAGGGTGAACAAATATAGTGCGTGAACATTGCTGAGCTTTCTGAACCGGTTTATAATTCCTTATCGTACTCCTTATCTTTTCGACTACTGTCTCCGGATCGCATACGCTACTATCGAAACTCGAATCAAAAAAGTCACTAGGAAGTCGTAATGGCGTTCCATAAACCATCTCTGCTGCACTTACACCACTATCTTTACGTATAGCTGCGCGTAACCCAAACATCGCAGTGGGTTAATGTTAAATGTTAAAGAACTCCCTTTTCCGCATTCGAACTCTATGGATGGTCCATTATGCGTGACATCGCAGTGGGTAATTCATCGACCCATGAGGTTGAGTTCAGACGAGCTGTGATCGCGACCTTGAAAGAACGATGCCATCTCTCTACCATGCCATTCGCTTGGGGGTGATAGCTGCAACTGCGAAGTCTTTCCACTCCCATATAGCGCATCAGTCGAGCAAACAGAGAACTTTCAAACTGCCTACCTTGATCACTGGTCAGTCTGTGAGGACAACCAAAACGTGTTATCCACCCTTCGTAAACGATCTTCGCGACCGTGTCCGCCGTCATGTCCGTTACTGGAAAAGCTTCGGGCCATTTGGTACACCTGTCTATAATCGTAACGCAGTATCTGTAACCCTGAGATGATGTTGGTAGTGGACCTACTAGATCTATATGTATATGTTCAAAACGACCACACGGCGGGAAATCTTGTAATGGTGCGACTGTATGCCTAGTCACTTTTATGCGTTGACATTGTATACAAGACTTTGCCCATATGCCGATGTCACGATTCATGCCGGGCCAAAAGAATTTTTGACATACCATTTTACGAGTCGTGCGAATACCGGGATGACTCAAATCGTGAATGCTATTGAATGCGATTCGACGAAATGACTCTGGTAAATATGGTCTAACATTATCTGTACTAACATACACATACACTAACATACCTACCTTTGCCTCACAGTTGGGTAATGAAATAAATTTCAATCGTCCACTGTCATTTGATCCTGTAACGTACTCGTCGTGTGACTGCGATTCTGCTAAAGTTGCATAATCAATCGTCGTGGGACAAAGTATAGTCTCAACACGTGATAAGGCGTCCGCTACCACATTGTCAGGACCACCTATGTGACGTATGTCGGTTGTGAATTCACTAATGAACATGAGTTGCCTAATCCGCCTTGGAAGTTCATTCTCAGTAGCAATTTTCGAAAACGCGTAAACCAACGGCTTATGATCGGTATAAACAATTAGGGATCTTCCTTCGTGCAAATTCCTAAAATGTTTTACTGCCATGAAGATCGCTAAAAGTTCTCGATCATAGGTTGAGTACTTCTGTTGGCCTACTGATAAACCTTTTGAGAAATAACCGAGCGGCTTCCAAGAATTATTAACATGTTGTTGTAGCACTGCACCGACGCAGGTGTTCGAAGCGTCGGTCATAAGTGCCAACGGTGCATCAGATATCGGATGAACTAACGTACTTGCGCCTAGTAAGCTCTCCTTGCATTGTTCAAACGCTATATTTGCCACCTCTGTCCATTGAATTACAGTTTTATCTTTCTTCTTAGCTCCATGTAAATACTTGTTTAACTCTGCCTGATACGATGCAGCATTTGGAATGTGACTTCGATAGAAGTTTAATATGCCTAAAAATCGACGTAACTCTTCAATGGTCTGCGGTTTAAGATATTTTTATAATTTCGACTTTTTCTTCCAAAGGCTGTATCCCGTCAGTAGATACATTGAAACCTAAAAAACCTTTACCAAAACAACATTTTGAAATATTTAATGACATACCTAGCTCATTGAATCTTTCGAACATTTACCTACCGGAATCTCTGAAATATTCGTCTCACCCGTGTCGACTAAGAAACGTAGACCACTTTTGCAGTCGGTCACGCATAGGCGGTGGGCGGGCAAGATGGTGTAGACATCCGCCACTGACTGCACTCGTTCCTCCGTTCTCCTGCTGTTTCCATGTACAGGGCTGGTTACACTTTCTGGCGCGACCGTGAAACCAGAAATGGTAAAAACATAACCAGTCAGGGCTTTTTGGTGTGCGTCTCTGCTCAGATGTACTTCGCGCACGCGACGCCGATGCTGAACGATTCCGGGTGAAATTATTAGCGGTGCGCTGGATCGACCTTGACCTATCTAGGTTGTCAAGCCGATAGTTAATTCTAGCTATCTCTGCTAATATTCTGTCATTGCTGCTACTTGATGAGGCCTGCGCCACTTCAGCTATGTGCGCAGGTCGAGTCGTCTCCAAGATCTTGTCGACAATGTTGGCTAAATTTTCTAATTCTTTTATTTCTGTAACAGCGAGTACAGCTCTGGCAGCCTGTGGCAGATGACTTTGCCACAAAATGCGTAGGGTGTCATCCGGGATCTTTCCTCTTGCCAAATCCCGCATGCGCCTCAACAGCTGGGAAGGCTTCTGCTCACCAAGCTCCATTTCACTAATTAATTTCTGTATTTGTCTGTTTTCCGATTCTTCATAAATAGCCAAAAGTCTAGTGCGTAACGTGTCATATTTATTTTTAGCTGGTGGGTCTACCAAAACGTCTGTTACCTGTTGTATCGCTTCTTTGCCGAGTTTCGAAACCACTATGTTGAATTTTGCTTCATCACCCATCTTTTGTGGTGCCAGTATCGCCTCAGTCCTGATAAACCAAACTCTTGGTTGATCACTCCAAAAGTCTGGAATTTTGGAACTGAGTGTAACTGCTGCTAGGTCGAGTTTCTCGTCCACATCCAACTTCCTGTCCATATCGGCAGATGGTAATGATGACGGTCCTGGTGCGGGTGCGGGTGGGTTAGGTGATGCGGCACGCGTAGTGATCGCCGGCGTTAAACTCATTTTCACTTGATTAGTCCACAAAAACACTAAATCACGATAAAGTTATGTTCAAATTGTCTGGGGTCACCACTGTAAGTATGCGTATATATCACTGTATCTACTCTGTACGTACTACTTTATGATTTAATAAAATACCATTGTTTGATACAAAAAGGTACTTGTATTTATTGTTCCAATTGTTAGTATAATTCTAACCGAGTCCTAGAGACGACTGACTTCTTCCTGCACGCGGGAAGCGGGAGGAAGACACACATTCTCGGGCTCATATTACATTGAGTGCACCTACACATGTCATGAACTGGCTACGCACTAATCTTCTAACCTTGAATGTTTCTAAAAATAAAATTATTCCTTTCACTCTTAACTTATCTACTCAGCCAGCCTCCACCTTCTCTATGTGTGCTCATGTATGTACCTCAGATGTTGTTCCAGTTTCCTGCAACTGCATAAACATAGAGCGGGCCTCGAGTATTAGATATCTTGGCGTCGTGATAGATGGTATGCTGACTTGGAAGCAGCATATTGATTCCATTGATTCCCGTATTAGAAAATTGATATTTGTTTTTAGGAAAATAAGATCTTTGTTTTGTTTCCAATGCTTAGTTAGTATCTATTATGCTTTGGGACAATCCATCATATCGTACTGTATTACTTCTTGGGGCGGGGCGGATAAAACTACGATGCTCAGACTAGAACGAGCTCAGAGAGCTGTTCTTAAGATTATGACTAAAAAACCCATCTGGTTCCCCACTACTGAACTTTACTCGATCTGCGTAGTTCCAACTGTTCGGCAAATGTTTATTCTTCAAACAATTCTACGAAAGCACTCTCAGCTGATCTTCGATCCATTTTTTGAACTATCGAAACGTAGATCTGATAAAGTTTGTAAAATTGAGTCACGCCGTACGGCGGCTGCGAGACGTAGCTTCTATTATATAAGTTCAATATTGTACAACCATGTAAATATCAGCGTTTTACCTACCAATAAAACGCTTATTAAGCGAGTACGTTATTTAAAACCTAGTTAAATGAGAGAAGCGTGTCTGTTTACCTACAGCGAGTCGAAATCGGTTCGTATTCTTCCGGTTTAGATACTACTTCGGTGTGACGTGACGTCACGCCCCCTCCACTGTACAGCGGGCGGTGGTGAGCGCGGTGAGCGAGCCTTGCTCATTGGGTCTCATAAAATACACAAATAATCCATTTTTTACCAGTAAAATAGCATAACAATGTTATGTTCATAGGTTAGAATGAAAATTCTACCGACCTATCTGCCAGGCAGAAATAAAGTGCTAGGTTTTAAATAACGTACTCGCTTAATAAGCGTTTTATTGGTAGGTAAAACGCTGATATTAAGCTTTAACGGTTATTATGAGACCTGTCTGTTATCGCCTGGTGGACAGAATAACGCCAATGTGATAAATTAAAGACTACTTTTAGGCCCAGACAAATAGAGCCTAGGATTATCTAGTCAAGTGTGAATAGATAAGTACCTATAGGTGGACATAAAATAAAGAATACCAAGATATCCGAAAATAAATAGAATATTTATTATCAAGACCATTAACATAACAATGTAAATACACATTAATGAATTAGAGGTACATTTTAATTCCTTACACATATAAATCATACCTACAAGCACAACAACACATAATTAATATTTACTTTCAAGGTATCTCAATATCTATTTTCTTAACAGAGCTAGCAGACAGAGGTTCGTAATTTACTAGTTTTGACGGAAAAATAAAAAATAAATTAACATTAACTCTTGGATTACAAAAACTTTAATCAACACCTCGCAATTAATTGACAATTGAGGGCAGGACAAAATTAATCATTTTGATCACTTAATCATTCGATTGGTGTGAGTGAACAGATTAGCTATAGATTGGTTGGAAAGTATTGGCAAGGTGGGACTAATCTCACGACAATAGTACTTTGCAAAAGTGTTTTCAGATCGCCAGTTACCACGGGCTAATATTTCGTCAAGTGGGCAATTTTGTACCCAGTTTTTAGATGCTACTGCAGGCCGGACGCTGCCAGGGCTGGCTTTGATTCCTGCGCCCAGTAAAATCTTTTTGACCCAGCCCGCGATATTAGTTCGAGACGCCGCTTTCGGCGTACCACACACAGTCAAAAATAAATTGCTTTGTTGACAAATAGAGCGTCTACTTTGGGATAACGAAATAACCTTCTTGATCCAAAAGATTGGGTCAAGGGTCTGATATTCTTCGTTTTGAAAAAGACGCCCGCCAGACTGTATTAGTAACCGAGTCAGTCTTTGACCCATATTTTGGCCATAGAATTACTGAATTTTCTGTAAAGACACAGTTTCCTTCATCAATTGACAATAAGGTCAAATCATGGACGCGACGACCCGAACATAACAACAGTAAAATAGCAGCCCGAGCAGAGCATTCATACAAACTATTAACGTCTACTAGATTACCCTTCAGCCAATTATTGAGTAAATCAGTATCCCATATCGGGACTTTGCTTTGCTTGACATTTTTTAAACTTATAGACTTCAAAGCTTGTTTGACTATTATGTGAGAGCTCAACCGATTACTTACATTAGGGTCACAGAGAGTAGACACAGCCGATTTATAGACCAAAATAGTGTTGTATGCGAAACCGTGTTTTATATGCAAATCCAATAAAAATCTAGCCAAATCTGAACCATTCGGTTTTGAAACACTGACAGAATGTTGATTGGCCCACACACACCATTTTCCCCATGCAACTTTATAAGTCTTTAAAGATGACTCACGCCAACTCTTTTGCAAAAAATTCTTGTGGTCTTGCGGCCAACCTGCTAAACTTTCTGACCACCCCCACATCTCCACACCTCCAGAACCATGTCTTGTGTCATCGAGGGTGGATAGCCTGTGCGTCTATTAAAACTTGGTCCAGGTTGTGTATAGTGAATGGGGGATCGAGGGCCCGGTTCTTGAGGTCGGGTCTCCAGAACACTTTGTTCCACCGCGGAGCTACTACAAGGTATACCCCTATTGCCGAGTTCAGGTGCTGTAATACTCGAGGTATTAGAAAGGGTGGTGGAAACACCCATGCTAGGGAGTAATTCCACGACTGGCTGAAGGCATTGTGAAGACAAGCCTGCTGATCCGACACATCTAACGTCCCGTACCTCGGAACCACATGCGCTGTTGCTGACGCAAACAAGTCCACTAAAGGAACTCCCCACTTGGAAAATATTTTCTCGGTTATCCTCGGTAATAGATGCCATTCCGGTGGGTGTCTTAAACGAGACAGGTGATCTGCTTCGCCATTGAAACGACCTGGTAAGTAGTGTATCTCTGTATGGACACTGAACTGATCCAACATTGAGATAATTTGATAAGTCAGATCCATTAGAGGCATCGACTTGGTGCCTCCTTCGTTTCGTAAGTATGACACTACCGACTTGTTGTCGCTCTGTATTAATAGGGTAGTGCCCCTCAGGTGCTGACAGTGATCTCTTAAAACATACAAAACCGCTAACATTTCTCTTTGGTTGGAGTGCAGAGTCATCTCTCTGGGAGACCACTGACCTGACAGCCTCACATTGTTCAACAGGGCGCCCCAAGCTACGCCTGACGCGTCTGTCACTAAGTAGTTGGATACGAGAGGGTAATGAATGGCCGAGAACTTCTCGGGGTTCACGCTCCACCACTGTAGCTCGACCAGTGCTTGCCGAGGAATTGCAAACCGATAGTGCGGGTTCTGCCGCAATAGTGCCTGGCAATGCTTCAGAAGTTCTCGGTGATTTAAACGACCTCTGGGTACTGGAAAACTGGCAAAGTTGACCGACCCGACTATGCTCTGAATTTCTTTTAGGTTGGCTTTCTTTCTTTGAAGTAAATCTAGTAACTTTTGACGCAACTTCATGCATTTTTCTAAAGGTAGATATTTTCTGTTTTTGTGTGGGTCCCAAACTATGCCTAGATATTGCAGGCCTGTCTGAGGGACTAACATTGATTTTGCGTATTTTATTCTCCATCCGAGGTACTCTAAGATTCGGGTCGCTTCTCGAGCTTGCCGGGAAAGGACACAAGGGTCCTGATTGGCTAGTAAAAAATCGTCCAGGTAGACGACTACTCGTATTCCTCTGTCTCTGAGTACCTGTGCTACCCAATTTGACAGGCAAGCAAAGATTTTCGGGCCACACGCTAAGCCGAATGGCAGGCAGGTTATTTGGAGTAGTGTTTGTCGATAGATTACTCTGAGGAAGCACCGATGTGCCCTGGAAACTGGCAGATGAAAATAAGCGTTTGACAAATCGATTTTCACAAGCCAGTCCAATGGCTGTAGGAAGCCTGATATTTTGTGTACATTTATTAGGCGGAATTTGCTCAAGTACACGAACTTGTTTAGATTTTTTAAGTTGAAAATTGGACGAACAGTGCCTTTGCCCTTTGGGATTAAAAACATCGGGGATACAAAGCTGGGGCTGTGATTTGCAGGCTCCAATACTCTCATTTCTAGCATTTGTTCTATGATTTTGTCCATCTGTTCTGACACTGGGGTTTGAAAGAGATGATTGCTTAAAATTGGTACTTGTAACGGGGGGCTGGCTAGAAAGGGTATTCGGAAATTTTGAATGATTTGCAATATAGGTGTTGGAGCCTGCATATGCTGCCACTGTGCCACGTAATCTGTTAGTTGGCCCGCTCGAAACATATTCGAGTCATGATTTGCGCTTAGATTGCATGCGCGGAAAGGACTGCCCTGAGAATCTAACGTAGCCTCGGCTTGTGCTGGGATATGAGTCATATCCTTGAAAATTTCGATTAGACCTCGGACGCAAGGGTCTCACATTTTGTGCAAATTGCCTTTGAGGGGGACGAGGATAGTCACGCCCTTGCATAGGAAAATTATAGTTATTCATAAAACCTTGCGGTGGCAATCTATTCGCAGCATCTGCAAAATGCGGGTAGTTATACATTCCTTGCGCAGGAATTTTATTTGCATAGTTATTGGCATGATTATTAGCATAGCTAGGCAGGGCCTGAACTTGCTGTTGTTGCCGTGCTTGTGCAGCGGTTTTATTTTGTGTTGACGCACGAGGCGGCCAGAACACTTTAGCGGCACCACCCGTTTTTTCGATAGCGGAGGTCAACACATCCTTTTGAAATAGGTACTCACAGCTAGGTGGAATTTTTCGTAAGCTTGCCTTTACATAACTGTCTCTTACCGATCGTAAAACTGAGTCGCGCCTTTGTTGTATTATTTCGGCCCTATGACCGCAAGCTAATTGTAGGGTATCACTGCTAGTCTTTTGAAAACTACCTTTTACAAATATGTCATTTATCTTTTCTTGCAAGGTTTTTGAAGACAAATCACGAGTAGAACTAGCCCATTCAATCAATGATTTGAAACCAGCCTGCGAGGCCTCATTATGCTTTATGACGGCCTGCGTAACCGCTGCAAAGCGAGAATTAGATTTTTCTTCGGAAAGTATGACGTAGCCAAAGTCGTGACTTTAAGGCTGAGGAATCTGAAGTCATCCCGGAGGGGTGGGTTAGGTTGGGGTGGGTCAGCGTTGGGTAGGTTAGTGTTGGGTTGGGTTAGGTTGGGTTCCTACTACACTACTACACTAATTATATACTTTAAGTCAGACTTATAGTATATAATTAGTAATAGTAATTATATACCTTAAGTCGAAGACTTATAGTATATAATTGCAAGAGGGCGAAGAACACCTACATACCTACATACAGAGCTACCTACATAACCTTGGGACAGGGTATGTTGTGCGGTGACATTTAAAGGGTAAGTTATACGGTGACATTTAAAGGGTAAATTATGCGGTGACATTTAAATAACGGTAAACGAAATGTGTAACTAATCAGCAAGGTGTACGCAAGGTGCGATCGGGTGCAAGGTGCAAAGGGGATATATAAGACGGGTATTTTACAGAGAGGATCATTCGACAATGTACTGTCAATACCATATCATCACCTCCGTCAACGTTGAAGCATACCTGCAACATGAACCCAGAAGCGCAAGAAGTATTCGAAAACGAGGAGTTTCTGGAAGAGGAAATAATGGAAATACCACAAGAGGAGACGGCGGCTCATTCGGAGGAGGGTACACTGACACCCCCACCGGAAGACCAAGAAGAACATCAGAGGACTCCATCGCCGGTGCCGTCAACGAGTTCGGACGTGCCGAGTGCACCGAAAAGGATGAGACCGGGTGTTTTATTGAAGCAGCCCAAAGGATTGAGGCAGCAGCGAGAAGAGAAAAAGCAGACACAATTAGATCATCAGAAAGCAGTGAGGAAGGAGGCAGCTTCAGAGAGTCCGGAACACTGGATTGCTCGTTGGGCAAAAGAAAATATTACTCAAACAGAAATAAACTCAGTCCTTGGAAAGTCATCGCTGAACATACAGGAACAAGAAGGACGCATTTCCATCTCATTTATGTCTCCAGTGCCAAAAACTGGGGGCATAACTCGAAACTTGGAAAAGCTATCAGATCCGAAGATTACAAGTGTTCCCAAATTGCATGTATACAATGCCTTTTGGAGTACATTACTTCCGGCGATGGTCGTCGTACACTTAAACAAACTCTCACAGACGACGATACAAAAATGGCACAATGCGTCTTTCATTCACTGGGACTTGTTGGGCAAGACACGTACAATCACGCTGGATACACCGAAAGGAGAAGTGATTTACCTGGAGAACAAAGCCCAGCACGAAGAGCAGTTCAGCGACGATTGGATTTTAGCACTACTCTCTCCGATGAAGACCTACATGAAAATGCCAACAATGAACAACTCGTTAATAAGCGTCCAATCGAAAACAATGACGCTAGAGATCAACAGGCAGCCGTACCACAGCAGGGACGATTCAACGCTGCAACAAGACGTACTCAAATTATCAGAGAAAATCAAGACCTTATCCTTCAATTATGTGAAAACAAGGCTTTTGATGAAGGGGAAGCAACGAGATATCTATGCAGCACGCCTGAAGGGATTGCCGTTCAATTCAACAGAAATTTCAGCGAACGCCTGAAAACAGCACTACTCGTTGCCAAAACATTGGTATTTTCGGAATCAACAAAACAAAGACTCGAAAGAGCGAAAGCCTTCGCAATAAAACATGATCCTAGTAGAAAGGAGTCTTCGTCTTGCGCACTCGGATCATGTTTTATTGCGAAGGCTTTCGCTCTTTCGAGTCTTTGTTTTGTTGATTCCGAAAATACCAATGTTTTGGCAACGAGTAGTGCTGTTTTAAGGCGTTCGCTGAAATTTCTGTTGAATTGAACGGCAATCCCTTCAGGCGTGCTGCATAGATATCTCGTTGCTTCCCCTTCATCAAAAGCCTTGTTTTCACATAATTGAAGGATAAGGTCTTGATTTTCTCTGATAATTTGAGTACGTCTTGTTGCAGCGTTGAATCGTCCCTGCTGTGGTACGGCTGCCTGTTGATCTCTAGCGTCATTGTTTTCGATTGGACGCTTATTAACGAGTTGTTCATTGTTGGCATTTTCATGTAGGTCTTCATCGGAGAGAGTAGTGCTAAAATCCAATCGTCGCTGAACTGCTCTTCGTGCTGGGCTTTGTTCTCCAGGTAAATCACTTCTCCTTTCGGTGTATCCAGCGTGATTGTACGTGTCTTGCCCAACAAGTCCCAGTGAATGAAAGACGCATTGTGCCATTTTTGTATCGTCGTCTGTGAGAATTTGTTTAAGTGTACGACGACCATCGCCGGAAGTAATGTACTCCAAAAGGCATTGTATACATGCAATTTGGGAACACTTGTAATCTTCGGATCTGATAGCTTTTCCAAGTTTCGAGTTATGCCCCCAGTTTTTGGCACTGGAGACATAAATGAGATGGAAATGCTACCTTCTTGTTCCTGTATGTTCAGCGATGACTTTCCAAGGACTGAGTTTATTTCTGTTTGAGTAATATTTTCTTTTGCCCAACGAGCAATCCAGTGTTCCGGACTCTCTGAAGCTGCCTCCTTCCTCACTGCTTTCTGATGATCTAATTGTGTCTGCTTTTTCTCTTCTCGCTGCTGCCTCAATCCTTTGGGCTGCTTCAATAAAACACCCGGTCTCATCCTTTTCGGTGCACTCGGCACGTCCGAACTCGTTGACGGCACCGGCGATGGAGTCCTCTGATGTTCTTCTTGGTCTTCCGGTGGGGGTGTCAGTGTACCCTCCTCCGAATGAGCCGCCGTCTCCTCTTGTGGTATTTCCATTATTTCCTCTTCCAGAAACTCCTCGTTTTCGAATACTTCTTGCGCTTCTGGGTTCATGTTGCAGGTATGCTTCAACGTTGACGGAGGTGATCACAGAAGAAATAATCAGTTTAAAAATGTTATTATATGATTTTTGTATATTACAATCCTCATTTCCTAACAATGACGCAGTTAATCAACTAAGAGAAAAGGTATTAAGTACTTACAATAGTAACTTGAGCGACACTAAAGCGAAATATTACTCTAAAATAATACAGAACAGCAGCAACAAAAGTAAGACTATGTGGTCCATCATTAACAAAGAAACGGGGCGCGGAACCAAAGACAAGACTGATGTTGTGGACGTAATGCGGGGTGCTGACGGCCAGCCCTTCCTTAGTAAAGTAGATGCACTCAACTACTTAAATAATACCTTTTTGACCGCAGGGTCTCAAGCTGGAGCTCCATCAGCTAACATCCCAAATAGTGTCTCCATGCTACGGATTGCCGCTAGTTACAATATGAGTTCATTACGCTTTCAGCCCTTCTCTGCTTACGAAATAGTTAAAATAATGAAAATAGAAATTACATCTAAAAAAACTGAGGATATTTATGAACTCTCAGTACACTTTTTGAGAGAAATTATTATCTTTCTGGCACCTATGCTATCAGAACTTTTTAATAGGTGCATAAAAAGTGGCTGCTATCCACGTAGTCTAAAAAAAGTTAAAATTGTTCCAATTTACAAGGGAAAGGGAGCAAAGGCGTCCGCCAAAAACTACCGTCCGATTTCTATAATACCGGCAATGGCCAAAATTTTGGAGGTCGGTATAAACAAAAGGTTGTTGCGATTTTTCAATGAAAACAATATATTTACCGACCGCCAGTATGCGTACCGGCCCGGTAGGTCTACGACAGCCCTGGTTCGAGAGCTCGTATGGAAAGTCACGAGAGCCCTAGAAGAGAGGCAGCAAGCCGCTGTTGTTTGTTGCGACCTCTCTCGGGAATTTGACACGGCTGACAGACTCTTACTGCAGGAAAAGCTGGATCATTATGGAGTTAGAGGACCAGCAGCTAAATTTATGAGTGACTTTGTAACTGAGAGACGTCAGGTTGTGGTGGGCGGTTCGGGCCAAGTTCAGTCGGATGAAGGTATCTCGGACCTAGGCGTCCCACAAGGTTCGTGCCTGTCCAACACTACCTTTTCTCTACTACTCAACGACTTACCAAACTCCATCGATGGTTCAGAGATCTACATGTTCGCAGACGATGTGGCGGCTGTTGTTACAGCTCCGACTACATCAGAGCTCAAAAAAAAGCTGAGTGATGTCGCTAAACAGCTGTGTGACTGGTTCAGAATAAACGGGCTAGCCTTAAACCTGGCCAAAACGTGTTTCATACGATTCAGCCTCGCGACGAAACCGCAGGAATCCATAAATGTCGCCGTAGGTAATACTGCAATACAGCAAGTGCATACGGTGAAGTTGCTCGGTTTCTACGTGGACTCGGGACTCAAGTAGAACACGCATATTGACACACTATGCGCTAGGTTGGGTCAGGCCTGCTTCGCCTTGAGCCGTCTGGCAGCATCTGCGCCTCGGCATACCGTACTCGGGTGTTATTTCGCCACAGTTCACTCCTTACTTGCGTACGGTACGGAGCTGTGGGGAACGGCAGCCGAGCGTGAAAGGGCTCTCATTCTCCAAAAACGAGCAATTCGCGCCATTGTTCGAGTGCCATCCGATGTCTCTGCTAAACCAGACTTTATTGAGCTCAATATCCTTACCGTACCTTCAATCTACATCTATCAGATAAGCTTGTTTGTACGCATGAACATAGATAAATTTGAAACGTTAGGGGCAGCACATCGGTTCTCAACCAGGAACAGAAATAGGCTACGTATTCCAAGCCACAGGCTCAAGAAGTCTCAGAAGTCGCCTTATGTGATAGGAGTCACCATATTTAATAAGCTGCCAGATGTGATAAAAGATGCAAAATCCGACGCCGTGTTCAGGAATAAACTGAAACAGTTCTTGATAAAACAAGCCTTCTATTCTGTCAGTGAATTCGTAGAAGATAGATAAATAAATAATAAATAAATAACTCACATGAATAAATAAGTTTGTACCTAGTGTAAGTATAGATGATTTTATAATGTACCTAATACTATGTCCCTAGTTAGGTATATATTTTATCAATTTGACTTGTAAAATAACACTTTATCAATAAATTATCTGTATCTGTATCTGTATCTGGTGATGATATGGTATTGACAGTACATTGTCGAATGATCCTCTCTGTAAAATACCCGTCTTATATATCCCCTTTGCACCTTGCACCCGATCGCACCTTGCGTACACCTTGCTGATTAGTTACACATTTCGTTTACCGTCATTTAAATGTCACCGCATAATTTACCCTTTAAATGTCACCGTATAACTTACCCTTTAAATGTCACCGCACAACATACCCTGTCCCAAGGTTATGTAGGTAGCTCTGTATGTAGGTATGTAGGTGTTCTTCGCCCTCTTGCAATTATATACTATAAGTCTTGACTTAAGGTATATAATTACTATTACTAATTATATACTATAAGTCTGACTTAAAGTATATAATTGGTGTAGTAGGAACCCAACCTAAACCAACCCAACACTAACCTACCCAACGCTGACCCACCCCAACCTAACCCACCCCTCCGGGATTACTTCAGATTCCTCAGCCTTAAAGTCACGACTTTGGCTACGTCATACTTCCGTATCCCGAACTAACGTTCGGCGGAGCGAACTTGCGTTCGCTGTTTTCTTTCCCCCTTTCCTCCTTACCGGTCGAAAAGCCATAGACGTCGTAGACGTCTCCGGGGGGGCCTCCAAGGCACTTGACCCGATAAATCTTAATGACTTCACATTAACCTATACACCTACCTACATACCTAACCTTACCTATTCTAAGTGTGCGATTCAGTGTGTGTGTGTGTCAGTGTGCGATTCGAACCCACTAACACGACCTTCACATGCAGACGCACAGCAAATTAGGCTATGGTGTCATCAATACCTACAAACAATTAAATAAATAATGCTTAATTTAAGAGAGATTTCAAATTAGTTTACACTGTAAGTGCATAATGGTGTCTACTGAGAGAAAGGCAAACTGTACAACAAGAGTGATGCTGTCACACTGTGCCCATTGTCAATTATATGACTGATTGTGTGCGCTCTGTGATCGTATGTACATTAGGAACGTTCTGAAGTATCAAGTAATAATTACTTACCTATACAAGGTGTTTCATAACATGTATACGAACATAAAAGGGGATGATTCTCCCATGAAGTTTTCCTAAAGGTAAAGTTGAATTTCCTAAATTTTCTTCGCAGGAAAATTATTTAAATTGATATGTTACACCCTGTATACTAAGTGTGATACATTAAAGTGAATAAACTAAAATAAAATAAAATTAGAATCAAGTATATAGTATGAATTAAAAATATTCCAACGCAGTTAAATTTGTACAACAAATTAGAGTTGTACTTGTGAAAGTGTTATATTATATTACAGACCGTCAATATGGAAGAAAGTATGCTAGTTATTCTTCATGGCTTGTGTAACAAAATAAAATCTCTGTTCGTATGTGCTCGAAACATAACTAACGAACTCACAAATGAAAGAAATGACTTGACTTTGCATGAATCAAGAGTGATATCCTCCAAACGTCACACCTGTCTCCAACGGCTGGAGAGGGAACTAAACAATTATTTTCGACTTGTAAACCAACCAGAAGTAGACGAAGTCTCTGTCTTCTCTGCAATACAACTGGAAGACGAAGAAAACTACTGCGAACTCAAAGTGAAAATTGAAGAATGTGGAAATTAAACGACAAATAGCAACAACAATGAAGAAGGTTTCATATCCGGAAAACTACCTAAGTTAGAATTGCCACAGTTTGAAGGTAGCGTTCTTGAGTGGCACCAATTTTGGGACCAATTTAGTTCTAACATTCACAATCGTAAGTTGCCAGAGGTTGACAAGTTATTATATCTAAAAGCTTCTTTAAAAGGAGAAGCCAAAGGAGTGTTAGACGGATTAGATATAACAAATAAAAATTATTCAATAGCCGTTCAATCTTTGAAAGATGGATACGGGAAACAAACTCAAGTGGTTGATGCACACTATTCTTCACTCTACAAAATAAATCCAGCAGACAAGACCATATCGGATTGTCGAAGAGTCTTAACTGAAATCGACAGGCATTTGAGAGTATTAGACTCGATGGGTGAAAACATTAACCATAATCACTTGAGGTTCATGGTGATGGAGAAATTTCCAGAAGATATTATATATGAAATGAAATTGAAAATAAAACAAGATTCAATCGAAGAAATAAGAACACATTTGGAAATTATAATATCAGCACGAGAAGATGCAAATAGATTTACGCAAGAGAAAAACCTAAATGACAAAGAATATTACACTGTAAAGACACTTCATTTCACTGGAGACAGTGATCACACAAATCTAAAGAGAAAATTGGAACAAAAGAAACAAGAGAAAACTAACTTTGTAATCAAGAAAGGTGAAACGCGATACCATTCAACACAGAACAAGGAACACACTTCTCAGAAGAACAACGGGAACAAACAAAATTACTCAAACTATCAAGGAAAAAACAAAGAGTAAAATGGACCACCTAGGAAGAAGCCTAAATATTATTGCGTCTTTTGTAAAGAGTCACACTATAGTGACGAATGTACTAAATTCAGGGAAATAAAGGAAAGAAAAACCCAATGTTACAGTTGCTTTGGACTAGGACATTCTTATGCAGAATGTATAAATAAAAAAGAATGCTTTCATTGCAAGAAATTTGGGCATAATCGCGCTTTATGTCCTGTTAAATGCTCAATGATAAAAAGAGATAAGTTAACAACGATAATTGAAGAAAGGAACAATTGAAGCAGCACCTGATCTAAGAGAACAAACTGTAGAACATCCAAGTCATTACCTTCCACATCATCGGGTAAAAATACCTGACAAAGCTATAAGAATTGTCTATGACGCGTCATCTAAAACGAAAAACAGTAAAAGTTTAACCAAAGTTAAAGTTAACGTTACGTTAAAGTTAGTTAGTTAGTTTAATTTAAGTTAGTAAAACAATGATGTTAGAGGATCTGACAGAATTACTTATAAAGTCCAGATGCCATCCAGTAGATGTATGTACAGACGTCGAGAAGGTGTTTCTACAGAATGCTCTCAAGGAACGATGTTACTCGATTCCTATGGTTGAAAGACACAGAGAAACCTGCTACAGAAAATAATCTGCTTCACTTGAGATTTACAAGAGTTCCGTTCGGTGTTATATCCAGTCCATTTTTGCTCAATGCAACAATCAGATTACATTTACAAAATTCAGACAATGAACATATTAAGAGATTAACTAAAGATATCTACGTAGATAATGTCGTTACAGGTACTAAGACAGTGAAGGAAGCACTCCAACTTTACAAGAAGGCTAAAGAGACTTTCTATCAATTATCCATGAATTTGAGAGAATGGAGTTCGAACTCTGAAGAATTTATAAAACAAGTACCTGACTCTTGTAAAGAGAATGAGATTAAAGTTCTTGGACTAAACTGGAAACTGAAAGAAGATACACTTCAACTAAAGACTAAGGCTATTATCGAACCAAAAACAAAAAGAGATGCCTTGAGAGTCATAGCGTCAATCTATGACCCATGTGGATTTGCTGTACCATCACTATTGTCTAGCAAGCTTTTCATTCAGAACTTGTGGAAGGAGAAGATAAAATGGGACTCACCATTTTCTGAGACATTAAAAAAGGATTGGTCAAAAATATTTAACGAATTAGAAGAGGTACAGGAGATCTCCCAGATGTTACTTCAGCGACGTTACTACAACAACATGTCAAATCCACTGCTTCACAGACGCTTCTTTGAAAGCCTACGCCGCAGTAATCTACATCGTTGATAGCAAAGAAATAAATTCGTCTTAGGAAAATCAAGGCTAGTTCCTTTGAAAGATCAAGACAATCTGAAAATACCACAGCTAGAGTTGCTGGGAGTAATAATTGGAGTCAGACGAATCAAATATGAATCCCAATTTCTACAATTCAACATCACAAATTTCCATCGACTAGTGCAGGTCGGATAAACTTCTCACACCATTCGGCCTGCAGTCTCGACATTGATAGCGATCCGATCGCAAACTACCGATCGATCATTATTAGCGAAAATATTCGCTTGCTGTACCGACGTTATCGCAAAACGCTAGTCTCTACTACCAAGAAAGCGTGCAATATCGTAAATTGAGACGTCGCAAAGTTAACGAAAAACCGTATTCATAGTTCAGTATTTGACAGTATTTGAATGGAAACTTTCTTCTACGTTATGTAAGTAATTTTCTTAATCATTTGATGTCTGTACAAAATATTTTGAAGTTATGAGAATTCATTTTATCTTTATTATTTTAAATGGACTTATGAGAAAAATTAAATGAATAACCCTCATGGTGTCCACTCACATACGCTTCTTCATGCACCCTTGGTGTGTGGTAATCAGCCGATCTCCCCTTGAGTGGGGGGTCGGGTAAGGGCCTTGAGTTCCTGCTCTTTGCCCTGACCTCAACTCTCAGGGGCGACTACCCCTGGGTCAATGGGTATTGCCACAAACGTGGCGATGCGCTGCCTTCCTGGAGTTGCGCTGGCATCCTAGCGGACGGCGCTCCAGCTCTTCCACTCTATGCGGAGTCCGGTGCGCCCAGGAGCTCCCTGGGCAGGGGCCTCCGTGGTCCATGATGTCTGGGGGGCGCGCGTGCAGAGGGGCGAGGGCGTTCAGGTGGGCGTGGTGGCAGTTATCGGCGCTGTAGATCAATCGACGCGCCGACATCACCACGAATTCCTCGACGCTCTCGATCTGCACGTCGCGGGCGATCACATAATTCCGGACGTAGCGGCCCGCTCCTATGCACATCCGCAAGGAGACATTCTGGATGACTTGGAGTCGCCTACGCTGGGTTGCGGAGAGCAGCGTATACCAAGCCGGGGCGGCGTAAGTGAGCCGGGACCGGATATACATCTTGTAGATCCGCACCTTGGTCCTCAGCGGCAGATGGGAACTCAGGACAAGTCGGAGTTGGGCCCGAGCGGCGCGCGACTGCGTGTCCGCGCGGTTCGCCTGAGGCACCATCTTCAACGACCTGTCAATCTCGACGCCAAGGTACCGGACATGCGACTTCCACTCAATGTCCTGGCCCGAAGCTGTAGAGGAGGTAGGGCTGTCCTATGGCGCGACACGTGGAGCGCTGCTGTCTTTCCGACGTTGACTGTCATGTGCCACTTATCTAGCCATACCGGGAAGAGGTCTAGCAGGCGCTGCATGCGGCCCGCTGCTATGGCTGCATTTCGGGAGGAAGAGAGGTAGGCACTGTCGTCCGCGAAGAGCGCTAACGACACATCCCTTTCCCCGGGGATAAGGTGCCCCTCCAGGGTAGGGATGTCGTCGGTGCCAAAATCTTTACATGTGTGCAGTCTATGGCTCTGATCGCGTCTGGGAATGGTTGAGGTACATTTCTAAATTTCTGTTTAGCAGTTTGCCGCTCTATTTGAGTCATTGGAAATTTTATGTACTTAAGTACTTCCTTAACAGGGTTACTTGACAAATTACATGACTCACGGATTTTTGACTCATACTACCCCACAGAAGACCAACTGACAGGTAGCTGATAGCATCCAGAGGCGTAAAATCGGAGTACCGTTAGTATCTACAAGAAGAAAACGGTGAAGTTAAAACAACTCGCAAATGTGCCACAATGATTCCCTACTGATAGGTAAGCTCCTGCTTACATCATCAGCGGTAGGTAATTTAATCAAATAAACAAGGCACACTTAAAATTCCATGGAAAGCCTATAAGCCCTCGTCTTTGAAAGATGGCCGTAGTTCATCTACGAGCTGGGTTAACATCTCTTTTGTGATTCTATGGTCTAAGAAACTCATCTTCTCCAAAAGAAGCGGATTTTGGCTATTGCGACGGTTTCTCGCGATTTGCCGTCGCCTTTACAATTTCGTAGCGATGTTCGAGGATGAACAAATCTAACGCTAAATATGCTTACGCCGTTACTCCGTACACTGCACTAACAAACCACAGCCATTTTTACAATATTATTTTAATGTAGCGATCGCTACCACACTTAGCGGGCTGTCAAAATTGCTCGCAATCACATTGGCAGAAATCGTAAAGTTGACGGAAGTTTTCGGTACGATTCCGATAAAAATCGATAGTTCCGATGGTAGAGACTATCAAAAATCGTTAAAATGTCATCGGTACGACTTAGCGACCGAATTCGGTCGCTACGCAATCGCTATCAATGTCGAGACTGCAGGCCGAAGAGTCGAAGAAATTAAAAGGGATAAAAACCTAATTATACGATCTGTTCCATCAGAACTAATCCCAACGGACGTTGGTACAAGATCGTTCAGCTCTAAAAAAGATAAAGTTAGATGGCTGACTGGTCCTCAGTTTGTACTGCAACATCCAGATTCCTGGCCGTCTGGAAACAGAGAGATTTCTATTCTTTGTGTGGGGGAGGGTCTCCCGAAAGATTCACAAAGATATATAAAAGATACAGAAAAGACAACCAATATAGAAAATCAAGATATAGACATGAGAAATAACCATTACAAGACTGACGTTATAATTGCAAAAAGGGTAACAAAAACTCTACAAGCCAAACACTTCCCGAACGAACTTGAAGGAATATTAACAAGCCTTAAAACAAATCTAGGGTTATTTCTGGATGTAGATGGAGTCTTAAGATGTAAAGGATGTCTAAAGACCACAACTGGCACCTTGGTTTAGAGTATTTTATGAAAGACTAATTGGAACAGTAAAGAATTGTATGAGAAGAACATTAGAGAAACACATGCTGACCAATTGTTACATTAGTGAAAGAAATTGAAGCAACAACCAACACAAAACCACTAACTTGTGTCGATTACAAATTGGTGCATATTCTGAAATCATTCTTAACTATGGGAAAATGCATAACGATAGAAGGTTCAACCGAAGATTTTTAGTGCAACGCACTACGACGAAATCCGACCTTATCAAGGCTTGGAAAAGAGGTTTAGTTATCCTCAATGAATTCAAGGACATGTTCACATATAGATATTTACAAAGTCTGCGTGAACGATATGGACATTCCGCCAAACAACCTAGAGTCACAGCAATGGTTATCCCGAAGGTAGGACAAATTGTGCGAATTGTGTGGAGATAGTAAAAATCAAGAAAAATGGAAAGTCGGAAAAATTTCTTCATTGGTCAATAGTTCGGATGGACTTTGCAGAATTGCGAAGGTCGAAGATGGAAGTAACGAATTTGTTAGGTCATTAAATCATTTCTAACCATTGGAATTGGAGGACAATGAAGAAATAGAATAGGACGAGAATACATCAGAAAAAGAAATGAAATATCACAAAACTTAACTGAATACCAATCGATAACAATGGAACTGGAAGTCATAGATTCAGAAGACATATTATCAGATAATTTAGAAAAGGAGAAGGAAAATAGAGAGTCGAAAACAATAACGGAAAAGAGTATGTTAGAAGACATGGATAACGTATCATAGAGCACGGACAGAGAAAATTTATTAAGCCAAAAAATAAGATCAACCTGAGAAGTCAGTTCAAGTAAATAACGGAGTCAAACAAAGATGAGGCGCGGCCACCAGAGCTCTGGAGAAAACTGCAGAGTGGACGCGCAACCTGCTAACCTCGTTCTAAGATGTACGGGCGGGAGTGTCGCGACGAGTAGCTCGCGAAATAAATGGGTAACATAACATAACATAACTTGACATAACATCTTGATATAGTGAGACGTGTAGATAATGAGACATTAAAGCATGAGTTGACTTGTCAGAAACACCGACCTCACCGGAAGGATCGCCATAGACAAAATATATGGTTTATGGTTTGGTACTGCCCTGAGGGTTATTGGCGGTAGCGCCAAAACATACCATATTTAATTTTCACATAAAGTGCAACGGCAAAATGGCGGTTCGGTGTTTCAGCAAGGGAAACGTGTGCCTCGACGGTGGCATAGCAAGGGAAACGTGTGCCTCGACGGTGGCATCTCATCTAGGAGAAATAAAGCTAAGTACTTATGATAAGTAATAGTTATTCCAGCCATCAACCAAGTGCTAGCTAAAGTAATTAAATATCGTACAATAAGAAAGGGTTTCTGATACTCTTAGAGTTAGTTAAATAATGAGGAACCTCGATACTTCAATGCGAGGGCCTCACTAAAGCCAAAAGAGAAACCTCGATATTTCAATGCGAGGTTCTCGTCAAAGATGACCTGCGGAAAGGCTGCTGTGGTCTAAAGAGAACCCTCGATACTTCAATGCGAGGTTCTAATCCAAAAGGAGGTCAATTGGAAACCTGGTTGCGGTTTTCCTCCACAAGTAACTGAATTGGTATATTATCTGAAGGTGTGTAGGTGCCTAACACTTCAGCCAATTAAAATCACATCTAAGAAAACAGAAACCTCCTGAATATCTAAATAGAATAATGATGGTTGGAATCAATTTTAATTTCTAAATACAGATGGCGAGCGAGATGGCGATGCAAACCAGTAAGAACTAAGAACCTCGACAACTATTAAGCGAAGCAAACATACCCCGTTATTGGAGATCGTTCTCGGATAAACCCAGGTAGACAACACATGTATTATTTCTACTCTACAATATTTCCTCCAACAACAAAACTATTTCGCGACGCCTCCACCCGTTCGTATCGTACGCCAGAGCTGGCCACTCTGAGTGCGAAGTGAGGGTTAGGATAGGGCGTCGCGACATAAACTAAATGTGAGTTAGTTAGTTTCTATTTCGATTGTTGTTTTTATTTCTGTTGTTTATCTATGGAACTAATTTTTCAAAACGAGGAGGGCGTTGGTGTCTGCGACACAGTTTTTATACTTCTGCAGATATCATCATTTTCCCATTTTACTGTATACCCTGCTGGTTTTTGTTCAAAATAAATACATTTTTAATTAAAAAAAAAAAAAAAAAAAAAAAATAGGGATAAATGGCGAGATATCGTGAGGCGAGCCACATCTGCCCCCAACAACAGTACTTCATGACGACCACGACCACTCTGTCAAGAGTGTAACGACTGAGAAGAAGAAGACTAGAGTAAATTGTTAGAAAATTGTTTTAGTTACTTAGCACATCGAAATTAAAAACTAACGAATCCGATCGGAAACGTTTCCGACGTTTTAGAATCGCCCTGCAGGTACTTGGAAGGATTTCTTAATTACTATCCTAGCGCGTCAAATCAAAGACCCCGAAGCGGGTCTTTAGCCTCAGACACGGAATACGTCATCAGTCCCTGTTCTGCGCCACTGTTGGCCAGAATACGAAGGTGTTTGTCTACCTTGTCCTTCCAGCGATATATGGGTCCCAGAACTGCCTCCCGATGACAGTAGCAAATGGCAATGGGGAACGCAACAATTGGGATCATTTTGGCAGCCTTAGCGCTATCTAAATCTTATGAAACTCGAATAGGGGAACTTCTTGATGTTTCTCCTTTTAAGTTTCAAAAGATTTGGACAGCGCTAAGGCTGCCAAAATGATCTCCATTAATGCGTTCCCCATTTCCATTTGCTACTGTAATGGGGGGGCTGGTCCTGCTATTCGAACCATGTTGCCGAGTTAGCGTAGTTTGAGATTTTATTTCGCTTGATTTTGGGCTTCAGAGGGATGAAGGATGATCTTCTTCATAATGTGTGGTCCGTATGAGGCAGTATTAAGTAGCTCAAACATAGCTTTGCTCCTACACTATGATTGTCCTTAACCCAATCAAGCGATCCAACAACCGTGAGTAGTATTCTAAAGTTTGACTAAACATAGCGAACGCGTCCTTACTGCTTGCTCATAAGTTAAAAGCTGGTGAACTTATCAGTGTGCTGAGTTCTAAGTCTTGTCAAAACTTAGACAACAAAAATCTACACTGTGTGGATTTTTGTATGGAGATACTGATGAGCGCCCCTAGCGTACACTCTGTGAACCTCATTTTAAATGCAAAAATCCGTGTTACACTACACTATACGTCCGTGCCAATTGCTTGTCAAAACTTGGAATCAGCTCTCTTTAGCTAGCAGTAAAAATTGACTTAAAGTTACTAGGTAGGTATGTATGTGGTTCTAGGTTTGGTTGCATTGGATTAGGCAAGTACTCAATCCCCCCCGATGGTTCCAAGGTTCCAAGTGGTCTTGGTAACCATGGTTTGGGAAACCACGGTAAAGCGAAGAGGAACCCGCAGGGCTCTTATCTATCTCGCGATAGCTTTGCAACAGGGGTTAATTAGTGCAATCAGAGCTGTCAAATGGTAACTTTTGTATGAAAAAAGCGACGTTTGACACAATTTACCTACGCCTGTTGCATTCTGTCGCGAGATAGAGAATAGCCCTGCGGAGGGACCACTCCTTTTCTCCGCTCGTTCCCTTGACTGAGCGAGAGGAGCAGTGGATGAAGTGCTTCGAGCAACACGGACTTCCTGCCGCGGGCCGGAAGGGAGTAACCTTAGCGATATATTATTATTCATATAGTTCTGTCATTTTTTGCGAGGGGAAATGTGCACACAAGCGCAATTCCGCAAATACACATCCAAATACAACACTGTATGACGACACTCACACTGACAAACCTTGCACATCTCCTCAGAATAACAACTACTTAGTTTTATCATATGCCTACTTTGGCTTGTAGTTTGACAGAGGGGAACGCTGCGAATGGCTACTCCCTTCAGTGTTGTTCGAAGATGAGGTGTATTGATGGCGGTGGGAGGAAAAAATACCAAAAGGTGCGCTCAGCAAGTAGGCTCCTTTCAGCAAATTGCACAATCGAAGTTTGCGAATTTTTGGCTTTTGACGGCTTTTTTTAGTGCCTCGTACAAACAAAACCAGCTGGTCTATTATTATGCTATGCCCATGGAAACTCAAATATTTGCGCTGCCAGTAGGCAAACCCGTAATGATGACATCAAACGTATCGGGTAATGCGTGATTGCAGAAATTTAACGAAGTGAGGAGGGGGGAAGGGATTGAATGGATAGTGTTATTACAAAGTGATATCTATCACACTCGTCATCCAACCAGTGTTAGATAATATCGTAATAATAGATAGTTGTGTGAAATGTGTCCGTCTCGACATTGATAGCGATTGCGTAGCGCCCGAAATCGGTCGCTAAGTCTTACCGATGACATTTTAACGATTTTTGCTAGTCTCTACCATCGGAACTATCGATTTTTATCGGAATCGTACCGAAATCTTCCGTCTAGTTTACAATTTCTCTCAATGTGATTGCGAGCAATTTTGACGGCCCGCTAAGTGTGGTAGCGATCGCTACATTAAAATAATATTGTAAAAATGGCTGTGGTTTGTTAGTGCAGTGTACGCAGTAATGGTGGAAACATATTTAGCGTTAGATTTGTTCATCCTCGAACATCGCTACGAAATGGTAAGGCGACGGCAAATCGCGAGAAACCGTCGCAATAGCCAAAATCCGCTTCTTTTGGAGAAGATGAGTTTCTTAGACCACAGAATCACAAAAGAGATGTTAACCGAGCTCGTAGATGAACTACGGCCATCTTTCAAAGACGAGGGCTTAAATTATGGGCTTTCCTTCGATTTTTAAGTGTGCCTTGTTTATTTTATTAAATTACCTACCGCTGATGATGTAAGCAAGAGCTTACCTATCAGTAGGGAATCATTGTGGCACATTTGCGAGTGTTTTAACTTCACCGTTTTCTTCTTGTAGATACTAACGGTACCTACTCCGATTTTACGCCTCTGGATGCTATCAGCTACCTGTCAGGTTGGTCTTCTGTGGGGTAGTATAAGTCAAAAATCCGTGAGTCATGTAATTTGTCAAGTAACCCTGTTAAGGAAGTACTTAAGTACATCAAATTTCCAATGACTCAAATAGAGCGGCAAACTGCTAAACAGAAATTTAGAAATGTACCTCAACCATTCCCAGACGCGATCAGAGCCATAGACTGCACACATGTAAAGATTTTGGCACCAAGGGTGCATGAAGAAGCGTATGTGAGTGGACACCATGAGAGTTATTCATTTAATGTTTCTCATAAGTCCATTTAAAATAATAAAGATAAAATGAATTCTCATAACTTCAAAATATTTTGTACGTACATCAAATGATAAGAAAATTACTTACATAACGTAGAAGAAAGTTTCCATTCAAATACTGTCAAATACTGAACTATGAATACGGTTTTTCGTTAACTTTGCGACGTCTCAATTTACGATCTTGCACGGTTTCTTGGTAGTAGAGACTAGCGTTTTGCGAAAACGTCGGTACAGCAAGCGAATAGTTTCGCTAATAATGATCGATCGGTAGTTTACGATCGGATCGCTATCAATGTCGAGAATGCGGGCGCAGCACTAATGTCAAATAAGTAGGTATAAATAATATGGGCCTTATTCATAATAATTTTTTAACCCTATTTTAGTTAAAATAGCTTTTGTCTTCTTCTCTCTGATGTAAAATGCCATACGTCAAAACAAGACAAAACATATTTTAACTAAAATGAACTGTAATGTGGCTGTAGGCTTGCACCAGGGATCGGCTTTAAGCCCTTATCTGTTCCTCCTGGTAATGGATGCCTTGACATCAGACATACAGGAGGAAGCACCCTGGTGCATGCTGTTCGCCGACGACATTGTACTTGTCGGAGAAGATGCTCTTGAGGTCCAGAGTAGACTTGGAAAATGGCGGGAGAGACTGGAAAATGTCGGTTTAAAAATCAGTGGGACAAAAACAGAACACCTGTTCTGTGATTTCGGTGGTCCTTCCAGTTTCTCTCCTATCGCCTTAAATGGTGTATCCCTACCAGTCTGCTCCGATTTCCGGTACCTCGGCTCATTAATCCAAAACGACGGCGAGATAGACCGGGATGTTAAAAACAGAATGAATGCGGGATGGATGAAATGGCGACAGGTCTCAGGAACAACGTGTGATCCGCGAATGCCCCTAAAACTTAAAGGGAAAATCTACAAAACGATCATCAGGCCTGTAGTACTGTATGGATCTGAGTGTTGGGCTACCAAGGAGAGGGATGAAAGAAGAGTGCATGCCACGGAGATGCGAATGTTGAGATGGATGTGTGGAGTGACAAGAACAATGAAAGATGGATAAGATAAGAAATTAGTATATCAGAGGAAGTTTAAAAGTAGCCTCAGTGACAGAAAAGATGAGGAATAATAGGTTAGCGTGGTATGGGCATGTTATGCTGAGGGAATAATGCCATGTTACAAGAAAAGTGATGAATATGAATGTGGATGGATACACGAGTAGAGGAAGGCCTAAAAAGAGATGGATGGACTGTGTGAAAGATGACATGTTTAGGAATGGTGTGAGTACTGATATGACGGAAGATAGGGAAGAATGGAAGAAAAGAACATGTTGTGCCGACCCCACCTAAGTAAGAGATAAGGTAAGGGATAAGGGCAGGGAGATGATGATGATGATGATGAACTCGGAGGTAATGTAGGTGCCGTGGTATGTCCGGCCTAAAAGATTAGACCCCTCCTCCTCCTCCCGTGGATGAGTAAACTTATGAATTAGGTACAATAGATCGGTAGCGTAATTCGTTTGGCAAACCGTAAAATCGGAAGGTGCCAACTCGCGGATTTAAGCGAGTTTCAGATCCGCGAGATGACGAATGACTCAACCCTCTTTTGTACTAATATTTATTCTGTGGTTAAGGTTCCCCCACCCGTACCTACCACAGTATAACTTAAAACTGTGTCCGGTAGGTACCTAGTAATATTAATTATTTCAATGTGGCCCGGTACACATCTTCGAACATTACCTACGACTAAACCAGGTACGCATCAATGCCCGCTAAATTTTATCTGGAATACCGATCTACAAAATTTTAACATGATAAAAAAAATGCTGGGCACATTTCACGCAACATTACCTGGCCCCAAGCTAAGCAGAGCTTGTGTTAGATAACTGATATACTTAATACAATACATTACATAGATAGATATTTTTTATTATACATAGAAAAATACCCAGAACACCCTGAACAAATATCTGCAGATTGTACAAATATTTATTCCGAGGCGGGGATCGAACCCACAACCTCCTGCGTCGCAGGCGAACCTTCGCCCGCCGCGCCACAGAGGTCGTCAAATCTATTTTCCATATATGGTGTTTTGGTATAAATATAAAAATAAAGTTATTTCTTAAATCAAAAACTCGAAAATAAATACGGAACCGACGTCTCACAAAAGAATTCCTCAAAATATTTACAGAACGAATATAATTTCACTTATTGTTGCCGTTGTTTGTCAAAGAAGAAAATCGAGATGAGGCACTCGCGCTTGGCAAGCTGCCTAAAAGCGTTGTCTGGCTTTAGTTACCTATGCGAGTATAAAATGAAATGGTCAGCGTAGAAGCTGACTAATGATTGTATTAAAAGCTTAATGCTCAGTTTCACCAACTACTTACGGGTTCTGGTTTTCGTTACCTAACGCTTAAGAGATACTTAAGGCTGCAGCACACCGGCTGCGTACGCGTAGACATCGTCGTGCACGTCTTCGTAACATGACGTTGTAACGTATGGAACTGTATGAGACATGGCTCACCGTTTGCGTGACGTGCACGCAAGCGTGTAAGATAGATAGATAGATAGATAGATTAACACTTTATTGTACACCAGGAAAACATAACAGGATTTATTAAAATTAGCAGTACAATGGGCGGCCTTATCGCTGAGAGCGATTTCTTCCAGGCAACCTTTGGATGGACAGTAACGAGCGAAGCAGTAACGAAACGGCGGTGCACAGAGTAAAAATAATAACAATGAAAGAATATTAAAATACAACTTATACTTTAAACTCGAATACATAATATACCTACATTTATATAATACACTAATAAATAGTAATAAGACTATAATATGCCCTGATAAAAGAAAATATGACTAATCTACATAAACACTCACAGGATATTTTCACATTCCAATCAAAACGAGGGTAGGTCAGACAGATAATGATTTTTAAGTTTCTGCTTGAATGTGTGCAGTGAAGATGCCTGCCTGATTTCCACCGGCAAAGCGTTCCACAGACGCACAGCTTGGACTGTGAAAGATTTACCATAAAAAGAGCTGCTGTGCACTGGCATTTTGAGAGATAAGTTTTCTGATGACCTAAGCGAATAAGAACTCGAGGAATGAAGATACTCAAACCTTTCTTTAAGATAGCAAGGGGAGAAAGGATTAAATAGAACAGAGTAGAGAAGAGAAAGAATATGCGTATCCCGGCGAAGGCGAATAGGAAGCCATTTGAGCATAGAGCGAAAAGGAGAAATATGGTCATATTTACGCAATCCATATATGAACCTTATGCAGAAGTTCTGAAGGCGCTCAAGCTTATTAAGCTGCTCTTCTGTAAGGTCCAGATAGCATGCGTCAGCGTAATCTAACACAGGAAGAAGAAGGGATTGTGCAAGTGCAATTTTGGTGGCAGTTGGCAGAAAGTTTCGCAGTCTTCTTAGAGAGCCTGCTGAGGCAAAAAGCTTCTTACATGTAACTTGCAGCTGAGACCCCCAAGACAAGTTGCAGTCGAATGTTATCCCCAGACTTTTCACGGCATCACTGTAAGGAATAGGTATTCCATCGAAGATTACTTGGGGTACAGCAGAACAATCGAGATTGCACATCATTCTGGAGCTGCCCACGATTATAGCTTGCGTTTTGACTGGGTTGATTTTCAGCCCATGTGCGTTGCTCCACTCAGTGATACAGCGTAAATCAGCGTTGATGACATTTACAGCATCAGCTATATTACTGAGGGGGGCCTGTGCATAAATCTGAAGATCATCTGCATAGAGGTGATAGGATGAAGTAAGATTTCGAGAAATAGAATTAATGAAAATAGCAAATAGAAGAGGAGATAGTACACCGCCTTGAGGAACGCCAGCTGACGTATCACACCACGACGAGAATGACTCCTCGAGGCGAACACGCTGCCGGCGCCCGTATAAATAACTGAAAAACCAGTTAATCACTGTCGGAGAGATGTTAAGTGAGCGGAGTATGGCAAGAAGGATGTCGAAGTTAACAGTATTAAAGGCGTTGCTGAAGTCTAACAGGGTAAGCACCGTAAGCAGCCTGTTTTCCATGCCCAATCGCATATCATCCGTAATTTTGACCAGAGCAGTGACTGTGCTATGGCCTTTGCGAAAGCCGGACTGCATAGGATTCAAAAGATTATGAGAGGAAAGAAAGGAGTTTAATTGATTATGGACGATACGTTCGAGGACTTTCGACAGGAATGGAAGAATGGATATTGGACGATATTCAGAGAAGGATTTAGGATTCGGTTTCTTTGGTAGAGGAATGATTTGAGCTTCCTTCCAGATCGTTGGGAAGGCACCATTCAGCAAGGAGTGATTCAGGAGATGGCAAAGAATCGGAAGGATAGAATCAAGGATGGGAATGAGCATGTTGCGGCTGATACCATCGAGCCCAACAGCATTGGAGGTGATGGTCAGGACACTCTTCTTAATATCCCCAGCGGTGACTTGACTAAAAATAAACTGAGAGTGATCAAGAGTTGGAAGAGAAGAAAGATCGTTAAGTGTGTTGATTTTATCGGAGTCGCTAATAGGAGAAGCAGAAGAAAAATGTTTATTAAGAGAGTCTATGTCAAGATCATTTGGGATAGAATCCTGTCTGGATTTACCAACTCCTAAAGATCTAAGAAATTTCCAGACTTTAGCTGGATCTTTCTTAGCGTGTAAGTACATACAAAATGACGCGCGTGTCTTCGTTACGTGTTGCATACGCATCCGGGGTGAATTGGCATTTAACAAATGCGACATTTTAATATTTCATAGAAACCTGTCAATTTGATTTTGACATGTGTTATAATTTTTCGATAAAAACTTTCGTAAGTAGTACCTAGGTATTCATAATTAGATAGATTATAACCGGTTTAACTTACTTAGATTATTTCCGAGCATACAAACCAAGGTTTCAAGCAATTTAGATGCTCTTAATCATGTATGAGTGTTATTCTCGCTGCGCGGCGCGGAAGGCACTGCGCCTCTCAGCTCTTGCGGCCCGGTTGGTGAGTGCTGGCGGCGGTGAGAGTTGCGACGTGGATGACTCATTCTCGTCCTCCGAGCTACTTGGATATGTCGATTGAAGAGCGACGCACACTGAACTAATCGTATCCGGACTATCGTTGGTCATGGAGACGTTAAGTTTCGCCGACGCAGAAGATTAAGAGCATCTAAATTGCTTGAAACCTCGGATCGTATATTCGGAAATAATCTACGTAAGTAAAACCGGTTATAATCTATCTTATTGAGTTATAATTGTTAAAATAATTGAATTGATTGGCAAAAATAACAAAAGTACCTACCTGCCTAAGTTTTTTTTTTAATGTGATTTTACATCCTTGCCAAATATCACACAAGTAAATACGTAGGTAATAATTATGATGGTTTATGAGTAAGGTTTTCCGAATAAGTAGTTTTTTTTATAAAAATTTCTTCGAATTCATGTTATGCATTAGTTGCCCCCTCTGTCATTGAAGTTGATTGTAACTCTATGTAAAGTCGGGGTCGTCTAACGAGGGTCTGCCCGTTGTAAAGGGTTATTTGCTCAAGATTTGGTTGATTTTGAACGTTGTTAGCTACAATTGCTTCTTTTTTGGTGTTTTTCTCAATTTCTTTCAACTCTTTCCTCAATTCTCCTTTGGTGACAGATGTTGTTTACAAATTATTTTCAGGAAAATCTTATTATTTTTACATTACATCATTTCTTCTATTTTTGGATTAATACTTTGATGAGAAAGACGTACTTTTACTTTCTAACTTTTATTTAGTTCGTTACAGGGCAGAGTTATACATATACAGGACATAGGCCCCCCCCCCCCCCCCCCCCATAGAATGCCACGACGATCAGTCTTGAGCCGCCTCCATCCACCGACTTCCTGTCCTTAAATGTCATTGGCCCATCGAGTTGCGCCATTTTACTATGGATGTTCGGTTCGTGGTCATCACTCGAGATATGATTTCACAACGAGTGACAGTTTTGTTTTCTATATGGCTTGCCCATTGCCACTTCAACTCGCTAATTCTAAGAGCTATGTCGGTGATCTAGGTTGTTAATTAAAATCTATTGGTCTTATAATAAAACAGCGAAATTATCAAAATAATTTCTTTATTATGTGTAGGTATGTATCAAATCTCTTAGTAGGCATTATTTGCCTAATAATACTATTTATTCGATGTTAATTATTAACAAAGATACATTATATTACTGTTTTACAAACCTATATAGTAATATAGTTTAAGTATATATTATTACTAAAAAAGCTTGAGCTAGAAGCACAGAAAATATGTTCTTGAATTTATTTAAAATTTCTTTTCTATTCGGTATATATAACATTTATTTACAATTCGTAAATTTCATAATGAAGCAAGGTGCATTGAGTCCTTTCACCACACTGGCTTTTGACTTTCTTTCACAGTTGCCATAGCTAATCAATGACAATCAAACTATTCGTAATTTAATTTCAACGTTATTTCTGGATTACGGCTCGTACATTCTCACTGATCGTGAGTGGACCGGAGTCCCAACAGTGGGAACGGAACGATTTAATCGTGCTACTAGCTCGCACTAGTTTCATAAAATTGTGATCTTGCTATACTTACCCCCATATTCACAAACAACACTAAGGATTTAAACGTAGTATTATTGGCATTGGTCATATTATAAAAAAGATGCCTGTTTGTTTGTTTGCGTTTAGATTAACTTGTTCATAATATTTTTTTAAACCTATTTTAGTTAAATTAGCTTTTGTTTCGTTCTTTCTGGTGTAAATGTCTAACTATCTACCTATCAAGACATATGAAGTCAGTGGATGGAGGCGGCTCAAGACAGCCGCGGGATTCTATGGTGGCTTATATGCAGCAGTGGACGTCAACCGGCTGATGATAATGATTTATCTTAAGTGTGTGTATACCATTGGTGAACTGGCACTCAAGTGTTGTTTGTGAATACGAGCCCAGAGTGCTTAAATAAAAGAAATGTAGTGATTTTTAGAAAACAAAATAACAATACAGTTTTGTTCAAATAACAATTTTGTGATCACAGTCAGTCAGACTAACGACAAGTTTAGTTTTTACTTACATTATACTAAAATAGATCTTATTCTTAGAGCTATAAAGTTCATTTTCAGCATTATACCAATACAAAGAACCACAACTTCAATCCCCATGGAGGTCATCCCCAGCCCCCCAATTACAGTAGCAAATGGCAATGGGTAACGTAACAATGGAGATAATTTTGGCAGCCTTAGTGCTGTTCAAATCTTTTCAAACTTGAAACGAGGAATATTTAGTTTCTCCTATTCAAGTTTCACAAGATTTAGATAGCGCTAAGGCTGCTAAAGTGAGTAAGATAAGATAAAACTATTTTTAGCAAACACAATGAGGGCTTTTCATCTTCGATTAAAAAGAAAAAAAGTAGTTCAAACTGGTTTGATAGATGGCGCTGACTCAACTGTATCAATCAAGATTGTATGTGGTGCACGCGTACAAAACTATTATCTAAGTAGTCTGTGGCTATTAGTCATGATATTCTGTTTGTGTTTGCTTCTTGAGTGTGCGCTAGTGATTTCGTAGTGTTTTTAGAAGTAGGCAAAAATAAATACCACGAAACGAAAATTATTTCTACGTTGGCGATGTTGACATTTCACTTTATTTTGACACTTGACAGTTACGTTACTGAGCAGCGTCATCTATTTTCAATGCTGAAAGCATGATTTGAAACGGCCGTGAAAACCCCTCATTAAAAATCACATCAGTAGACACAGTTATAAACAATGAAGGAACTAAAGTAAGTGTGTGTATTGTTGCGTTACCCATTACCATTTGCTACTGTAATTGGGAGGCTGATCACAAGGTCAGGCGGATGATTACGTAATTCTGTTGCTAATAATTTCAATCAATTTCAATGTTGTTTCTATTAGAACTAACGTATGCGATTACCTAATTTATGCTGTCCAAATCTAAGTTATCTTTGTAAGCAAAATGCGTAAATTTTGTAGTCGCATTAGCGTCATTTCGTATAGAAACAGCATTGAAATCGATTGAAACCTATAGCAACAGAATTACGAAATCACCCGGCAGGTATAGGGGTAGTCAGAGGCAAGTCCAAAAAAAATATAAGTTAGGAACATGCCCACTTTGCTTAGTAGCATTCCATCGCATTTGTAAATCCATCGTCTTTTAATGGAATAACCAACCGCAACTTCATTTGTTTAGCCAATACCATCCTAAACAAAACCAACAGCCAGGTATCAGATCTTACTATCTATATCTCTCTACAAACCGGGCTTTTTAAATACCTTAAATAAAAACATAAACATAATACACACACTTTTTTCCCCGAAGGGGTAGGCATAGCCTCAAAGGGTCTCTTTTTCACAATAACATAACACCCAACAGTCACATACGTAGTCTTAATCCCACACTAGGATACCCTGTGTGGTCGGTATCAGGAACTACGAGTACCATGGTACCATAACACCCAGACCCGGATTAAATATTTGCAGATCAGACAAACATTTGTCCCGCAGCGGGAATCGAACCCGCAACCTCTCGCATCTCAGCCGGCTACTCGCCCGCCGCGCCACAGAGGTCGTCGTATATGTATTTGGTGTAAAGTAATTATGCAAGTTTTGATTTCATAACATTATTGTGAAAAATAACTAAGATTATTATGCAACAATACCAATTATACAAATAATAATATTTTTGGTTATTTATGTTCTGGCATAGGAAAATATATTTAAAGTTATAAAAAAGCCTCCGTGTCAGTTGTACTACTAAGAAGTACAACTGGTGGTACAAATGACACACCTTTGTATCTCTAGTACAACTACAAAAAATACAAGTACATTCACTCGACTTTTTGAATTCTAATTAATACGTAAGTTGAACTGGTAGTACAAATGGATGTAATTTAATGTCATTTCATTATCCATCAAACAGTGTACTTCAAATCACTTACAAGCTAAAATTATCAATAAAGAGTATCGATTGTCATGATAAATGTTCAGTTGTACTACTAATGCCGCATAAGGTCACTAGTACTACTGGTAGTACTAGAAATACAAAGGTGTGTCATTAGTACTACCAGTTGTACTTCTTAGTAGTTCTGACACGGAGGCTAAATAAAAAGGCGTGAGAGATGAAGGCACTGCATTTCTTGATTACCGATTTTGTGTTAGCAACACTGTCTCGTCATTACAGCTCGATTACAAGATCTTGACCGCTGGGGGGAGCAGGGTTATCGAATGACGACCACGAATTGGATGATACAGTGTAGAATCCTCTCCCCCTCGATAGACCGATGACATTGTAACGATTGAAGGGAGACAATGGATGGGTTCGTCGTGACATTCTACGGAGAGGGGGGGGGGGGGGGGGGCTATGTCCAGCTGTGGACTTCTATATGCTGATAATGATGAAGTAAAGCTAATTTCAGACTATTGTGCTATATAGTATATCAAAGAAGGACCTAATGCTATACTCCACCACCGTTAGTAAAACTATCGCAATAAATTTTCAAAATGGCCTCCCTCTTGCTGTTTCCAGGTACGGGCACGTTTCAGAACACCTCTAGTGGCATTAGACAAAGATGTGTGGTGAATGTTGTTCTACTGCTCTGATGGTCTCGTGGAATGAGAAAAATCAGAGCTGTAGAAGTTGGTCAAATTTTAATTAGAATATCTTTGTCTAAGGTCACTAGAGGTGTTCTGAAACGTGCCCGTACCTGGAAACAGCAAGAGGGAGGCCATTTTGAAAATTTATTGCGATATTTTTATTAACGTAGGTACCAGATTGCTTAAAAATTGTATGAGAAAACATTTTATTAAATTTGACTAACTTCTACTGCTCAGATTTTTTTCTTCCCATACAATGAAACAATCCTTACATGAAACTGAGTCGATACGCATTAAAATTTTTTGATCAAAACAACTCATTTTTATGGAGAACTCACGCTTGACAAATAAATAACTATGGCAAAATCATTTTCATACAAAATGAGCAAATGGTTCCAAAGACAGTTTTTCCGTATCTCTTATGGATTCGGATATCCCCATACTGTCCCATTAAAAAAAAACACCTGTATAGCATGGCGTTCACATTACGCGATATTATCGCAAGCATATAAAGTATATAGCAAGCTCAGTTGACCGTGGCTGAATGTGTAGCTCGGTTCGCTTGCGGGACGGCCGGGGGTGAAGAAGGAGGAAGGCGGTGCTATATCAGCACAGCATGAACTCAGCGCATCGGACCAATTTATAGCGTATAGTAAGCCAATAATATATAGTACTACAGTGTGAACGTGTCCATAACAATGTATGGTGCGCTATGTTGTGCTATGAGCTATATACTATATGCTATTATATTATAACGTAGTCTGAAATTAGCTAAATTAATTTTTAAAACCTGGGTTTCGTCTGAAGCATGTCACGAGTTCCATCGCACGAGTTAGCTCTAGCTCTATCTTTATGCGTTTAAGGTATGACATGTTCACAATCCCGAAAGGGGGGTATTCTACCAATGAATATGATAAACATGTCTCGAAAAAAATCAGCTGATTTGTTATTTTATAGAAAAATTCTTTAATTCAGCTGTTTTCTAGACTTTATGCCTACTTTATGACTAGTACAAGAAGTTTGATTTCAAGATGACTACCAAAAAACAGTTGATATGTTTTTTATTCTCAAAACTTTTGTACCCCCTTTCGGGGATAACAATATACATATTTTAAGACACCCTTTAGTGGATATGGTTGGATATTGAATGTAGTATAATTATGATTAATGTAAACATGGAATTCAAACCATATTTTCTACCCTATTCCAAGTGAAATAAGCTTCACAATCGTATGCAGTCTTTGAAGGCAGGCAGGAAGTTAATTTAGTCATAAACGCCGGTCATGTGCAAACTGTCTTCGTCTGTATTTTGATGGCAGTAAGGCTGAGTGTCGAGCGCAGCGGACTGCAGTATCTCCTGGAGACGCAGCTGTAAGTCCCCCGGCAGCGCTCGCCGGGAGGGCTCAGGATGCCAGCACTCTTCCATCACTTCCCAACACTCGTCAGTGAAATGGGGTAAGCGTTCTGGACGAAGTCCTGGAAACGATAGGTACTATATTTATTTACTTACTTACACGCAACAGTCACATACGTAGTCCTTTATTCTTTATTGTACATACATATACATAATATGAACACAAGACAGAATAAAAGGACATGTACAAAGGCGAGCTTAACCCTAAAAAGAGTTTTCTTCCAGCAAACCTCTAAGGCTAGAGAGTGGTGATTATAGAGGTAGGTTCATGTACACAGATAAAAAGAAAAGTGAGAAACAAAACAAATTCAAAATGATATATTAATTAAAATAAACATACTTAAACATAGTAAATATATATATATATATATATATATACAGGGTGTCCCATATTTAATGGATAATCCGGCAAGTGCATAAAGAGGGGGGAAATACCGCTCAGAAAAAAAAAATATTCTAAATAGTACTGGAAATACGACACTTAAAAAAAAAAAAAATTTGCTGCCTATACGCACATTAATGGGCACTACACCCACAAATTGCGGAATTATTAAACTTTTTTTTCTGTGAAATGTTCCTGAATATTGGGCTTTGCCAACGTGCTACCCAATTCATGACCAGCTATTGCTGTTTTTTTTACAAAAGGTTTTAAAAAACCAGAATAGCAAATGTCTGTTTTTAATGTCTAAGTTTGAGCACCTCTGGTGAAAAAAAAACGTATGCTGACCTGGGTGGCCAACCATATTGAAAACATGCCTACTTTATGCAGTTTCTAAAACGATATTACACGCGATATTTTTATTTGAAAAATATTAAGTTATTGCTATGTGACATACTAGAAACGTATTTTTCATAAAATAAATATTTTTAAAAGTTACAAATAATCTCGATAATAGCTACCTAAATACAAGTGTGTTTAGAAGTTGTTACGTGGTTGACTGAAATTTAGATAAGTGATTTTAGTGCGTATCTTGATTCTCCCGACATCACATGTGCATTTTCGGTTCTCACAGCTTACTTTCGATATCACGACTACTCGGCATTCTTTCGGACTTTGTTTTGTGCATTACGATTGGACTAATTTCTGTGCTGTTTACAACGACTCTGCATTCAACTGGACTGGTTTTGTGCTTTATTATTGGATTATCTTGTTTGGCGCTACTCAAGAAACTGGTATGCCTCGTATACAGTACTCGGCTCAGGAGCATAAAAAATAGCAAATATATATCATAAATATACTAATATATATAATTAGGTAGGTATCATACATAAATAAAAAAATAAATTCTACCAAAGAAACAATTTACAGAGAAAGATAGTGCTCTTTTACTCTACTCTTAAAGACGTTAAAGTAGTCATGTTCCCACACTAGGATTCCCTGTGTCGTGGGTAACAGGAACTATGAGTACCACGGTACCATAACACCCCGACCCGGAACAAACATTTGCATATCATACAAACATTTGTCTCGCAGCGGGAATCTAACCCACAACGTCTAGCTTCTCAGCCGGCTACTCGCCCGCAGCGCCACAGAGGTCGCCAAAGATCTATCAAGACACGTACAATTCGTGTGCATCTTAGGAGTTGACATGCAGCGAGGTTGATGCGCCAGTATAACGCTGCGTTTCCATCAAAGATGTGCGAGGTAGATGAGCGGTGCGAGGATGTTTATCGGGCTCTTTTCAGACTGACTGCCAGTAGTTTCTCGCTCGCGTCCATCCTTTGCACACATCCCTCGCAACACATTCTTCGCAACACATTCCTCGCAACACATTCTTCGCAACACATTCCTCGCAACACATTCTTCGCACGCACCTCGCTTGTTTTTAACCGATTTCCCAAAAAAGGAGGAGGTTCTCAATTCGGTTGTATTTTTTTTATGTTTGTTACCGCATATCTCCGGCGTTTATGAACTGATTTCGAAAATTCTTTTTTTATTTGTATAGATATACTTCCAGATTGGTCCCATTTTTTACAGAATCCAGTTCTGATGATGGAATCCATGAGGAATTGAGGGAACTCCTCAAATATTGTAGGCATACATATGGCGATTTTGATATTTTCAGCAAGACACCAAGCATTTGCATTCAGAAAGTATCATAATCCTTTCACCACTATGGTTCTTTCATAATTTTTTTTTCATCCAAAATTATTTAGTCGAATACAATGGCGGAAGTCGGTTTTTTAAATGAAAAGTTATGCACGTAACAAAACCTCGCTCGCTAAGCCGTTTCCACCAGAGATGCGCTAAGCGAGGCTATGTAAATGAAGTGATTCTATTGGTTCTTAACATACACATACCTCGCTACACATCCTCGCTCATCTCTGATGGAAACGCAGCCAAATAGTGGTATCTCCAACTTTCCTCAGGGTTTTGTTTAATACTAAAATGTTATGTTAACAATCTTAACAAACTTACCCTTCTTAACTTTACTCCAAAGCTGTTCCTTATTGTGGAATGCTTCGAACGCAGCCGGTAGTCTGATATCGCCCGCACATAGATACCTGAAAATAAACACAGTAAAATAACATAACACCAACACCAAACAGTCACATATACGTAATTATGATACCACACTAGGATTCCCTGTATCGTGAGTATCAGGAACTACGAGTACCATGGTACCATAACGCTTAGATCCGAAACAAATATTTGCAGACTATCATATGATTTTACATCATTCATTTGACATTTAAGTGTGGAGGCCTATGTCAAGCAGTGTCAACAGACTGAATAAATAAATTATCTCAACACAGTTATCAATGACCTAATGCAGGGTAACCATAAAAAAACCAGTGACACGACGGAACAACAGTGATATTATCAGTAAGACTTACCAGAATAAGATCCCGAAGGCATAAACGTCCACCATAGCGCAGTAATCTCCGTTGAATAGCTCTGGTGCCATGTGTACCGGGGTTCCCACTACCTACAACAATAACATACAAATTGACGACATCCGTGGTTCCGTGGGCGAGCAGCCGGCTATGACGAGAGGTTCGGGTTTGATTCCCGTTGCAGGACAAATGTTTGCATGATCTTTAAATAAGAGTTCTGTAAAAAAAACACAAAAAACGTACACAGTTTTCTTTCCTGCAACAACTTAACTAATAAGTAAAAGTGAAAATCATAAAAATTAGAGTACAATGTTTGTCGTGCTGTCACAGCAAAACTAAAAGCTGTTGGCTAAGCCAATTTTGGTAAAATTTAGTGAAAAGATAGATTAAAACCAGTATTAAAACATAGGATAACTTGTTATCCCGAAATCCAGTTGCCTCTGGAGAAAAACGAGGGTGAAATCAAAGGCGATCGCTAGTAACGGCATAATATAAGAAACTTACCGAACCCGACATGAGGGCTCCGTACGAACAGAACCCCAGGTCTGAGAGCGAGGCTCGGCACTGCGCGTCCAGAAGCACGTTCTTCAACTTGATGTCTCGATGAACAAGCCCCAGGGAATGCAAATAACGGATACCTGAGATAATGAATACGAATCATTTATAATCAATAGCCCGTTTACGTTCACTGCTAAGGTGCAATTTTTGAATGTCACTGAGTGACTATATTTCTTTTTCATATAAACTCAACGCATTATCTTCATCAAATTTACCGTCTATACCCTTCGAGCAACACGGAAAGGAGTAGCCATTCGCAGCGTTCCCCTCTGTCAAACTACAAGCCAAAGTAGGGCATATGCGTTTAATAAAACTAGTTGTTATTCTGAGGTGTGCAAGGTTTGTTAGTGTGAGTGTCGTCATTACAGTGTTGTATTTGGATGTGTATATGCGGAATTGCGCTTGTGTGCACATTTCCCCCCGCAAAAAATGACAGAACTATTTGAATGGTAATATATCGCTAAGGCTACTCCCTTCCGGCCCGCGGCAGGAAGTCCGTATTGCTCGAAGTCTATACCGATCTTCATGTCATCTGAAGCTTCACCGCCGTAACGAGACGTCAAAGTTTTGACTGTCATGCCCGTATGTAACGTCAAAGCTCGGAGTGACAAGCATATCTGCCTGTTGACACCTCGACCGCGTTGAGTGAGCACTTTATTACGGACACTTGCAAAATCTATCATCAAATCTAAGGAACTTTCGCGTGTGATTTAAGGTCCGACCGAGATCTCGGTCTCGGTCTCGGCCATTCTCGGCTAAAATGACTGTCTCGGTTTTGGCAAAAAATTTAGAAAATCTCGGCCATGGCCGAGACGACGCAGCCAGCATGCATAGAAGAACAATATTTGAAAAAAAGCGCGCGTTCTGTCTTAGCGCCTCGCGTCGCGCCACCTGAGCGCGGTTCTCTGTGATTGGCTGAATACCGGCAAGCGACTGACCAACCAAATTCAAATTCATTTCACTCTTTTTGTTTATGAACAAAAAACTTTTTTGACTTCACGTTCTCGTTTTCTCTTAGCACCATCTTTAATAACATTTAGCCGGGATTTAGTAAATCTTGTATTATGTTTTTATAATTGTGCTGTGCAAAATTGTGCATCATACTTTTGTTTACTTACTTTGTTGTGCGTTTTGCTTTCCAAGTAATATTTTGTTTTTTTATACTTTTTAAATTCTCGGTTTCGGTCTCGGTCTCGGCCGAGAATTTATCTTATTCTCGGTCTCGGTCTCGGTCTCGGCCGAGACAAAAAATCCTGTCTCGGTCGGACCTTAGTGATCATCATCTAATGTGCCTTTTGTGAACCCTTACTTCATACCGTTCATCATTAGCTCAAAGACAATCGAAAAGTGGAAACGCATCGAGTGCTAGCTGTTGCAGTCTGAGGTATGTACGGTGCATATATCTTTACGACTGTAGGCTTGCATATCTTGAACATCGTTTAATAATTATCAAAAGTAAAATCGTTAGACCAGCAGCTGGTCTTCCCAGAGTAGCAGAAAGCCTTCACCAGCTATTTCGGCTGAAGCGGATGCTACAGACTAAATATCATTAAAAAAGTCACAAATCATAGTTTTTCAGGAGATGTACAAGAAGAGGCACTTGTATTGATATTTAAAGTATAAGAATTTTAGTCATCAATGAGTTTCTGATATAAAGGAATTTGGAAACTGTGGTTTAACGTAAATTTTACTGACGTTTAGTCACTCGATGAATTTCAACAATCGCAACCCTGGACGGGGCCTCCCCCATTGTATACTATGGGGGGATTTGCCATAATCAACACGCTTGGCAGGCGGATTGGTGATCGCAATTGGTGATAATTACTCAGATGGATGCTGCTGCCCATCCCCTGTTGTAACCCCCCAATCTTTTACTACATCTGTCTAGGAGAGGTCTATTCTTAGGCCGGGCGCACGCAACAGTCGGTAGAGGCCTCCCCCATAGCATGCAATGAGGGATTTGCCATAAATACACGCTCTGTATGCGGATTGGTGATTGCATAGTTGGTGTTGAGTACGCAGGTGGATGCTGCTGCCCATTCCCTAGCGTAATCTTTCAGTCGACTTTTACGACATCCACGGGAGGAGACCAAGGGGTCTTTTCTTAGATCGGACACACCAATAATCTAGACACTGTTTTTTATAATACTTGGCAAGTAAACAAGCATACGGCCCATGGACGCCTGCAACACCAGAGGTATCACACGCGCGCTGCCGACCCTGAGACATAATGATGAAAAGTCTCATGTGCCTGTAATATCACCGGCACCCGTACCCTTCAAACCGAAACACAGCAATGCGAGCACTAGTGATTGGCGGCAGAAATAGGTACGGTGGTAGTACTTCCCCGGACGAACTCTATCACAAGAAGTTGTACTACTAACAAACGTAAAGCTACGTGTTCTACGTGTGAAGCCAAGTTTCTAATAGTATTGTATAACGTAGAAAAATAAGCTTTTTTGTTTCGTTTACCTTGAATGATGTCGCACGCTATGCGCATCCTAGTGTCTAAACTGAGTCCCGCCCTGACGGCTGCGTGCAAGTCTCTGACCGCTCGCTCGGACACGAGCAGCACGCTCCGGCCGCCCCCTTCCACCCCTCCTTTCTGCACAATGGAGCCGAACAAACGCACTATGCGGGGGTGGGCGGGGATACTCCTGCAATCACATATTATTTTTATTTTTTTATTTTGTTTATTCCGAAAAATCAACGCTCTCTCTCTATCTTGTTTTTGAAAAATCATAAATAAATAATAATAAATAAATGCTGGACATTTCACACAACATTATCTAGCCCCAAGCTAAGCAGAGCTTGTGTTATGGGTACTAGATAACTGATATACTTAATACAATACATAACAGAGATATATATTTTTTATTATACATAGAAAAATACCCAGAACACCCTGAACAAATATCTGCAGATTGTACAAATATTTGTTCCGAGGCGGGAATCGAGCCCGCAACCTTCTGCGTCGCAGGCGAACCTTCGCCCGCCGCGCCACAGAGGTCGTCATTTGAATCAATCAATCGTACACAGGCGCTTCCCACCTAGCAGTAAGAAGGATCATCAAATCAATCCAAGCTATGTTTATTGTCCTGATTCTTCTAAGTTAGTTCGCGATAGAACAGGAGGAATTTTATTTTATAAGACGATTTAAAATGATGTGTGATTTTATACAAAACATAATTCTAAACTTGAGTTTAAGGCAAGATGTTGAGAATAAACATAAGCTGTTTGCAGAATAGTAACGTAAACGTAATGTTACGTAACACCCAACAGTCACATACGTAGTCATAATCCCACACTAGGATTCCCTGTGTCGTGGGTATCAGGAACTAAAAGTACCGTGGTACCATAACACCCAGACCCGGAACAAATATTTGCAGATCATACCAACATTTGTCTCGCAGCGGGAATCGAACCCGAAATCTCCCGCATCTCAGCCGGCTACTCACCCGACGCGACACAGAGGTCGTCAAAGAAGAAGATGAAAAAAGAATTCATCCTGGGCCCCAATTCTACTAAATAAATTATGTTTGAATTGTGAATGAATTATCTCAAAATGGTCACTTTTGACACTTTTGCTATACGAAAAGTGTCAAAAACTCATTAACAATTCAAACACAATTTGTTTAGTAGAATTGGGGCCCTGGAAGAGTGATTCCACTCATTTGACGTTCACTCTGGTAGCCTCGTACCGTACTTTGTAAGTATGAAGGAATCACCTGGTATAGAAGAACTCCATGGCCAGCTCGTGGTAGTGTCGTTCGTCTGCAGGCAGGACGGATTTGATGGCCACTGGGGCGTGTCCCCCCCACCCCCCTTTCGCCGCGTAAACAACACCATATTGACCACGACCTTCAACAAAACCACTTAAAAATAACTGATCAAGTGCGTTTTTTTATGCTACTTGGCAAGCAGACAAGCATACGGCCCACGAAAGCAGTTACCGTAGCCTGTGGACGCCTGCAACACCAAAGGCATCACAAGCGCGCTGCCGACACTGAGACATAAAGATGAAAAGTCTCATGTGCCTGTAATTTCACCGGCACCCGTACCCTTCAAACCGAAACACAGCAATGCGAACACTACTGCTTGGCGGCAGAAATAGGTGGTAGTACTTCCCCGGACGAACTCTTTCACAAGAAGTTCTACTACTAACAAAAACCCCACAATCAAACAATGCTTAAAGTGTTATACATGGCGTAAAAAGACTACTCCCGAAAACTGAAATAGTGCACTCATACCATGATTCTGAAAATATTTAAGTTGAAAAAAACGAAAAAAATGCTCACTTTTGGGCCGCTTTTTTGTGTTTTCCTTAAATATCAATAAAACATCATAAAAGGAATTTAAAGCTAATTTCCATCAGTAAAAACACGTTAATTAATAAAAACGTAAAAAAAAACAATGAAATCAATCATGAAATATTAGCGCAGCGCGTCGATCAGCTGACCGGGAGCGGTGAACTCGCTCAGCCGGTGCGCTCTGTGATCTCGCGCTATGATATAGGTAGCTTTACCGGTACCTTCAGTATTCGGGAGCTGTCCTTTTACACCCTGTATAATATAATTTTGTAAATTCTGATCTGATTTTTGATCTTTAACTAAACAAGGATAAAAAAACTAAGTAACACATCCTTATTGATTGAAATAAATGAATATTATTATTATTTATTCATTTTGTACTATAATAAATAAATAAATACATAAATAAATGCTGGACATTTCACACAACATTATCTAGCCCCAAGCTAAGCAGAGCTTGTGTTATGGGTACTAGATAACTGATATACTTAATACAATGCATTACATAGATAGATATTTTTTATTATACGTAGAAAATACCCAGAACATCCTGAACAAATATCTGCAGATCGTACAAATATTTGTTCCGAGGCGGGAATCGAACCCGCAACCTCCTGCGTCGCAGGCGAACCTTCGCTCGCCGCGCCACAGAGGTCGTCCTATGAAATCTTGTAGTGACATTTGTTTGGGAAGTTTACAAAAATACTTAAAATGTTTAGTCTTACCTATTTCCCTTCCCAGGTCTGGTGTTCCGTACATGAGTACATCGCACATGGACGTGCTTTCGAGACAAAGTCGAGCGAATGTTGGGGCGTATCTGAAATCACATTAAACTTACTAAGTATTACTTTAATATAAGTATAACAAGCGTAGCGTGTGCTGCCTTGCACATTTTTGCTGGTGTTTTATTTAATTTTTACTACCTTCCTAAGGTTTGTAAGTTCTCATTTACTATGTATCAGCAACTCCTTGCTCCGAGGCACCACACAGGCGCTTCTCACCTAGTGGTAAGACGGACCATTTATGTAAGCCAAGCCGTGTTTGTTGCCTGATTCTTCTAGGCTTGGTCGCGTTGGAACAGGAGTAATTTTAGTTTATAAGACGACTCAAAATGATCCTTGTGATTTCAATGAATTAAATTCTTTTTGACTTTGACTTAAGATTTTGAATAGTTTAGTGATGACCGATATCACTGTATTTTATACTATTTCACTGCGGAACATACGGTGAACCTCTGCCTACCCCTTTGGGGAACAAGGCGTGTGTTTACTAGGTCTAGGTCAAGTCCACCTAGGGCGCGCCCTACGAGGCATCGCAATGCGCCTGTCATCCTGAGAACTGATTCAAAGTTTTGACAAGCAATTGACACGGACGTATGGTGTAGTGTAACACGGATTTTTGTATGGAAAATGAGGTTCACAGAGTATACGCTAGGGGCGCTCATCGGTGTCGCCATACAAAACCTTGTTACACTACACCAAACGTCCGTGTCAACTGTGTGCTAAAAACTTAAAATCAGCTCTCTGAAGTCTGTAATTTCACCGGCACCCATACCCTTCAAACTGAAACACAGCAATGCGAGCATTACTGCTTGGCGGCAGAAATAGGTACGGTGGTAGTACTTAGTACTTCCCCGGACGAACTCTATCACAAAAAGCTTTAGTACTAATTGTCACACATGATGTCTTCTATTGTAAATCAGGCAATCAGTGAGAGTCGTGGTCAACAGTGACGTAATGAACATTGTAAAAAAGCCCTTACATACTTTTTCCTGATAGCTAGTTTGATATCTTCGGTGTGATGCAGCCGGCTGGCGAGCGCCGACTCCAGCGTCGTCAGCGCCGACTGGTACTTCTCGTGTGCCATGCTCAGTCTTTCCAAAATCTGCACAATTTACAACTATTATTATATAGAAGGAACAAATACAACTAATACAAGTAAACACATTTTTTTTAAAATAAAAATGAAACAGATGCCTTACCATGAGCTCTTATAGCGAATCAGTTCAAAAACTATTCAGTACATAACTTTTCATTTAAAACACCGACTTCCGCCATTATATTCGACAAAATATCTGGATGAAAAAAAAATGATGAAAGAACCACAGTGGTGAAAGGATTATGATACTTTTTGAATGCAAATGCTTGGTTTGTTGCTGAAAATATCAAAATCGCTATATGTATGCCTACAATATTTGAGGAGTTCCCTCAATTCCTCATGGATCAATCCATCATCAGAACAGGTTTCTGAAAAAATGGGACCAATCTGGAAGTATATCTATTCAAATAAAAAAAGAATTTTCCAAATCGGTTCATAAACGCCGGAAATATGAGGTAACAAACATAAAGAACCTCCTTCTTTTTGGGAAGTTGGTTAAAAACGTTCCGTGATTTCCGCAGCTATATTTAAAGGCACAGTAGCAGAAAGTCTTATATACTTCTACGATTAAAGTTATTCAATGATGACGGATGTCAACGACGAACCGATATTTTACACTGAATAGTTTTTGAACTGAATCGCTATAAGAGCTCATGGTAAGGCCTCAGTTGACTAATCTAAATTGACAACCTCTCTGGCGCAGTGGGCGAGTAACGAGCTGAGATGCGAGAGGTTTCGGGTTCGATTCCCGCTGCGGAACAAATGTTTGTATGATCTGCAAATATTTGTTTCGGGTCTGGGTGTTATTGGTACCATGGTACTCGTAGTTCCTCATACCCACGAAACAGGGCATTCTAGTGTAATATCAGGACTACGTATGTGACTGAAGGATGGGTGTAATGTTATGTAAGAAAAAACAAAAAAAAAGTAAAGACCTTTGCAAACGATCTAAAGATAGATCAACTGATCCAAATCACTACCAAACAAAAGCGTCCCCAAGATGGCTGCATTGTCACGCTGAATGGCAACACCAATGCGCCGAGCTAGATAAGGTATCAATGGACTGACGACATTTTAAAGGTAGGAGGGAGTCAGTGAATGGAGGCGGCTCAAGACCAGTCGTCGTGGCATTCCATGTAGGACGCTTATGAATAGAAGTGAATTTGCTCGAGAAGTGCGGGTTCGATTCCCGCTGCGGACAAGTATTAGTTCCTGGTCTTTGTGTTGTGGTACCATGATACTAATGGTTCCTGGTACTCACGACACATTGAATCCTAGTTTGGGATCAGAGTGGCGATTACGTAACTCCGTTGCTATTGATTTCAATGTTGTTTCCATTTGAAATTACGTTTATGCGATTACCATTACGCAGTCATGTTGCAATTAACCTTTGTAAGCAAAATGAGTAAATTGGGTAATTACAAGAGCGTTATTTCGGATAGAAACAGCATTGGGCCTGGGAGCTTGGCACATGATTGTGTAGACTGTTTTATTGTACCACATACTTGAGAAGACATTGTATTTTTGTTTATTCTGTATTCTGTGACTACCTATTTATAATTTTATGAAATGTTGTATTTACAAATACAAAATATTTATTTTACAAAAATAATAGTAGCTAATTGATTACATTTCAATCCACACTATGTCAAGCCTGTATTGCGGATACCCGGACTGGAATTGGAAAAAATAGTTTTAAACTAATGTAGAAAACAATATGCGAGGCAAACATTATAAATACTATTTTATACAAAAAGATAACTAGGTTATGAAAAAATAAAAATAAAATAATAAAGATTAAATTTAGACTGTGCAAAAACAAAGTAATTTACCTTTACCACTTATTTTTAAAACACAAATTAAATACAAGTTAGTTACAAGAAATAAATGATTGATTGATTGAAATCGATTGAAACTAACAGCAACAGAATTACGTAATCGCGCCACAGGACTATGCTTGTGACTCACGCAGGTCGTGAAGGTCTCAGGGACTCCGTGGATACCTGTGATGATATGATCCGCGCCAGCCGATGCGCGCTCAGCGAGTGCGCGGCGTGCAACGCCACCTGGCGACGCCACGCCGCGCTCAGCACGCAACACGCGCCGTTCTCACCCTCAGAACCGACCAGTCTTAGTCTGAAATTATTCATAATTATCATTAACAGCCATTAAACGTCCAATGCTGGCAGAGTCCATGACGATGATAATACATCATTTCTAATAAAAAAAATTGCATTGGCGAATCCCTCATTTTATTTTATGGAGGACAGTTATCATCATCATGAGCCTGTAGAAGTCTACTGCTGGACATAAGCCCGTTAGAATGCCACAACGAACAGTCTTGAGCCACCTCCATCCACCGATTTCCTGCGACGTTACAACACATAACAACGACGGACATAAAACAAAATGGGGTATTTGTCAATTAAAAAACATTATCATCATCAATAGTCCACCATTGAATACAAGGGGGGAGGTTTGCCATAATCAAACACACTTGGCAGGCGGATTGGTGCTCGCATTCTGTTGTTAAGTACTCATGTGGATGCTGGCGCTCATCCTTTTGTCGCCTTTTACGACATACACAAGATGAGTTTGAGGAGTCACTCAACATTATGTACTTACTCATATATTATGAAACAGTCTATTCCATAGGTACTCACTTATGTAACAGTCTTCTCAATGAATCTAGCAAACTCCTCATAAGCGAAAACGCGGCATAAGGCTGAAGCTCCACCTGTCTGCCCACAGATAATAGCTGTCGCATCGCTTCACTCGCTGGGCGACCGCCTAATTCTTGTCTGCAGGACGATTCAAGAGATTCTAGACACCTGAAAAAGCAGTAAAAAATATTAGGGAATTTATTATGAAGCAACTAGCTTCGGCACACAGCTTCGCTTGCGTGGTACCGAGATGTAAAGTAGCCTATGTGGTCACAAACTATGGTCTAGGCCACATTCAAATCTGATTAATATGATACAATCCTAAAAAAACATCTTAACTTTCCCATTCAACATTAATTATGGATTCGTATTCTCAGAGTGAAATAGTTTTTAGTTATAATTGCATAGAACGGGCCCTACTCGATGGACCAATGACATTGTAATGGTCGCAAGAAGTGGATGGAGGTGGCTCAAGATAATTCGTCGATCGGGCACCATATGTCTAGCGGAGGACATCTACCGGCAGATGATCCTACTAATATTATAAACGCGAAATTTTGTGAGTATGGATGGATGTTTGTTACTCTTTCACGTAAAAACTACTGAATGGATTTGAGTGAAATTTGGAATGGAGATACTTTACGCCCTGGATTAACACATAGGCTACTTTTCATCATCATCATCATCATCATAAATTTTCATCATTATTCACGCGGGTGAAACCGCGGGGCGCAACTAGTACTCTATAATTAACATAACATAACACCCAAAAGTCACATACGTAGGATTCCCTGTGTTGTGGGTATCAGGAACTACGATTACCATAGTACCATAACTCCCAAGCCCGGAACAAATATTTGCAAATCATACAAACAAAATTGTCCCGTAGCGGGAGTCGAACCCACAACCTCTCGCATCTCAGCCGGCTACTCAGCCGCCGCGCCGCAGAGGTCGTCAAAACTCTGAAGATTACCTTTGAAGTGTTCCGAAATAAGTTTCTTTCAAGCAATCGACGAACTTGACAAGTTTCAAACTGATTTTGCGACTGAGTCTCGACAAAACTGAAAAAAAAAAAACATGACCATGACATTATCACACCACAGAATAAATATTAATACAAGTACAGAAGACTCACTTCGCGATTTTTTTTATATAAATAGCGACTCTTGCAGGCACGCAACAAAGTTCAATTCAGCTCGCATAAGCGCTTTGTACCTAACGCTATATTCATCTAAACATTGCGGCTCTCTCCTAACGCGTAACTCTGTCGCTGTCTGGCGCGGAGTGATGCAACTCGTAAGGGTTGTCGACTTGTACCTACGAATTACTTAAGTACTTACCGTTTGTTATAATCAATATTGTTATTATGGAGAAATAAAGTAGGTAAGTATTTAGGGCCTTATATAAGTCATTTAGAGCGATTCCGAAGTCAAATCAAATTATGCACGTAAGTAGGTAGAAAATTCAAGTAATTATTTAGGTATCTCCAACCTAGATCATTGCAATCTATGCTAAATGTACATGAAATCACACCTATAAAAGGCATTACTTCGATATGCACCTACAGACAATAACTAATGTACCTACATCAATCAAATAACTTGCATTTCATCGTCCTTCGGCAATTTAAAAAATTAAATAATATGTCTCTGTTTGTCTTTTGACTACTGCATCCATTTACAGCACAATATGCACGCGAAGTCATATTTGCGCGGGACTTATTGTGCGAGCGCTCAGGCGCGTGCGCCCCTGTGCCCCGGGGAAACACTTTGGATGTAGGTAAATAACGCGCGACCTTGAGCGAGTGGCGGTGGTCTGATCACACTAATATCACATCACACTAACATCACATCACACTAATATCACATCACATTAATTTTATGGATGCGAAAGTTTGTGAGTATGTTTGTTGCTTCTTCACGCTCATCATCGTTGAACGGATTTTAGTGAAATTTGAAATGGAGATACCTTTTACCCTGGATTAATACATAAGCTACGTTTCATCATCATCATAAATTTTCATCATTGTTCACGCGGGTGAAATCGCGGGGCGCAGCTAATTATAACTGAATATGTTCAAGAAGCAAAATGCTGAAGGAATTAGCGAGCGGCGTCAACTGCTCGAGTTCAGTGTTCGATAAGAACTAAGAACCGTTGGGGAATATAGGTTCTTGAGTGGAGACTACGAACCTGTGGGGTAAGCACGAATATCTAACGTGATCGAGACGCTAGCGAGACGATCGCCACTGTCAAATATTGGTCAATGACATTAGGGTACTTTGAAATCTTTGTAAGTTGATAGGTTAATATTTGACGTTAACAATCGTCTCGATAACGTTAAATGTTCGTGCTTGGGCCTCAGACAACGCAGTGAGGGAATTCCCCCTTCTCGATGGACCGACGGTATTTTAAACGCGCCACAGAGGTAGTCAATGAACAATTAATGAATGTCAATGAATTCATTGGACATTCGTAGCTAAACTAATGATATTTATGAGATACTATCAATTACAACATGTGTGTTAGGTCTCCTAGTTATCACAATATCAGTATGTTAATTAGCTGTAATTAGTGGCATTTAATTAGGAAGACCTATGCCCAGCAGTGGACTTCTAAATGTCTGATGATTGATGCCTACGAACTTATGGATATCACCGGTCATTACAACAGCTATTACTGAAGGTGTGAAAGGAGCAAAGGGCTTAATGCGTTACACGTATAATAGGAGCGAATGGCTTACCAGTGCGTTGCACATCTAGCGTTGCATTTTTGACGGAGACATTTGTGTTGTTGGTGCAATTGGTCGCGTCGCTACGATTGGACCACAGACTGCACGTCGCGTGAGAGAGAGAGAACATACTCGTATCTTCGTTCTCAACTCGTATGTTGTTGGCCGGGCTGGGTGTGTCGTCTTCTTGTTTTGACTAGAAACATAAGTTATCATAGTTCATCATAGAATAAACAGCACTGATGGCCTAGTGTAGTAGTGATATAGTAGCGACTTTTGTGGCGCGGCGGGTGATTAGCCGGCTAAGATGCGAGAGGTTGCGGGTTCGATTCCCGCTGCAGGACAAATGTTTGTATGATCTACTAATATTTGTTCCGGGTCTGGGTGTCGTGATACCATGGTACTCGTATTTCTTGACACTCACGACACAAGGAATCCTAGGGGTGTTGTGCTATGTAGTGAGAGGCATAACTTACGATCCTAAGGTCGTGGGTTCAAGTCCTAGCCATGCACCAAGATTTCCCCAACTCTAAAATTTTCTGTACGACTACGTGCTCTCAAACGGTGAAGAACAACATGTGAGGATACCGGGCAGGTCTTAGAACCAAAAATTCGTAGACATTGTAACCTTTCGCCACACTGGTATTTTCTCCATCGGTCAACCTACTGAACTAAAGATGAGTGACCACGAAGAGACCAGTGGCACGAACGAACGCTAAGACTCACCCTAGTAAAATAGTCGCTGTGGCTTTCTTCACTCGAAACAATGATGTCATATTCTTCCAAACAGGTTTCACATGACGCCTCCTCCCCGTCTGATGGGTCCCTTCCCTCTTCCATCTCACTTAACATAAGAGAGGGAGATAGGGGGCGAAGAGGGTGCGAAGGAGAGCGAGGGGGGAGGGAAACGCTGTTTCGCGAGGAGTTGTAGAAGGTGGAATTGGAGACCATAAAACGTTGGTCTTGGTGCCAGGGGAGATCTGTAATAAAGATATATAGAAAAGCATTCACAAATCTTAAAAGTATTGTGAATAGGCTCACTTAATGATATATCGAAAATCGTCACATTGTTGAAGAGACGCCCAATTCTTTTAATTATTTTAAAACTACACTGAAAGGTAACCGAATCGAGACTGAATTGTGAAATGACAGAAAGTTGGTATTCTGCTCCCTCATAATACCAATTTAGTTTATTTTCGATTCACGCGTGACTACCTTTAGAGTAGGATAATTATACATATCATTGGAATGAGTAAAGAAAAAACGTTTTGGCTTATGCTGTAAGCTTCTGAATGTGTGAATAAATAAATAAAGAGAGACTCCATCTATTTAAGTTAAAATTATAGAAAAACTTTGAATCGTTCAAGTTTCGGTCACATTTCGATAAAATTACATTACCGTGTTGTATTTTAGGTATGTTAGGAGAATTCCATTTCTGTCATTTAAGACATCGCCACTGAATTGGAACGTGATTCTAACTTTATTTTGACTAATTTTTATTACGAGAATCGGGCCTCATTTCTTCCTACCACTTTAACAACTTAACCCAAGATAGCCATGCCAAAAACATCAAGAGGACATCGGAATCTCTACAAGACACGTAGAAAAAGACCGACAAATTTAAAACAAAATTGCGAAGAACGGAATACTTACCGTCTACACTCCAATCCATATTCACAACATCAGTCTTTATTTCTTGTAACACTTCCTGCATTATTTGAACGAGCTCTTGTTTTTTATCGCCCTCCGCAAACTTCTCATTTATCGTCTGTTAGAGAAATAATAAACCGATCAGTCAGAGTATAGTAGTATTAGATTATGGCAAATCCCCCGATTGTATAAGGCTTCTTCCAGCAGTGGGCGTAAGCAGGCAGGTGATAATAAATGAGTAGAGCAGTGGTAGATTTCTTCAACTCTGCTACGAGTTTCGATCATCAGTATCATAATGATCACCTGTCCACCGTGTGAAGTCCACCGGTGGGCTGTGCCCACCTCCAAAGAACCGGTGCTCATGATGAAGAGGCTTCTGAACTCAGTCTCGAAACCGCTACTTCGCCACTGCTCAACTAGTAATTGCTCAACTATTCATAGTTGAGGAGTGGGTAATACCCTCTGATCAACTAAAACTGCACAACTATATTAATAGATAGAAATAAAGACACCAAATCTCATAATTAATATACTTTACCCCACTACTAAGAAATCTTAAAAAAAAACTATTTCTTCTTAGAAGATAAGTGTTAACAAATTACGAAAAATAAAAGTAAAAACTAATTTTATTTCTTCTTTTTTCTTGAGTTATCGTAATTTTTCGAGCGCGGACCTCAAGAGCAGTTGAGCAGTAGGTCATCTGTTCGATTTTATACCAGGATGACCTATGATCAACTAAATTGAGCAAAAAATAGTTGAGCTATAGAGCAGAAAATGTTCGGTAATACAATATATGTCCTACTGCTCAACTACTCAACTAGTTGAGCAGTGGGGAAGTAGCGCTCGAAACATCAGACTGGGTTCAGAAACCTCATTTTGTTGGTAGTAGAACTTCATGTGAAAGAATTCGTCCGGGGAAGTACTACCACCGTACCTATTTCTGCCGCCAAGCAGTAGTGCTCGCATTGCTGTGTTTCGGTTTGAAGGGTACGGGTGCCGGTGAAATTACAGGCACATGAGACTTTTCATCTTTATGTCTCAGGGTCGGCAGCGCGCGTGTGGTGCTTTTGGTGTTGCAGGCGTTCATAGGCTACGGTAACTGATTTTCATCAGGTGGGCCGTATGATTGTTTGCTTGCCAAGTAGTATAAAACAAAAACAGGAAAAAATTACAGAAAACAGTGGTAATTAGCAGTATTGCCAACCACGAAAGCTTCAATTCTATTTATGTAACTCACATCATACAAGTGTTGTTCCTGGATAGCCACATACTGTATCTTCTTCGGTACGACTTGCAATTCTCTAGCCATATCGAACGAAGCAAGTATAAATTGTTGTAGTAATTTCACGTGCACCTGAAACACATGGTAATTTATCAAAGTCCACTAATTAGACAAAAGCCACCACATTAAATGGCACAAACTGTCTTGAGCTGCCTCCATCCACCGACCTCCTGCGACCTTAACAACCTATAACATAACACCCAACAGTCACATACGTAGTCATGATACCACACTAGAATTCCCTGTGTCGTGGTTATCAACGAACTACAAGTACCATGGTACCACCACACCCAGAACTGGAACAAATATTTGTAGATCATACAAACATTTGTCCGCAGCAGGAATCGAACCCGCAACCTCTCGCATTTCAGCCGGCTACTCGCCCAATGATGACGAAAAATTATGAATTGGCTATGGTAATGAGTGGATGATGTAAGTTGAAGAAGCATCTCGAAGAATTCTAGATATACATGGACGAGTTGGTACTACACCTACTTACCGATGAGCTGACAAACCGACACTTATCTTTAAAGGGCCACTTATCTCATCAAAACCCGTACAACAACCAAAAAGACATAATTATTAGTCGGGAGACATTTACTGCTGAACATCATCATCATCAACCAGTCTGTAAACCTGACGTACGATCTCGAACCGCCTCCATCCACCGATTTCGTTTAAAACTCTAGATATACCTTTCTTTTCCCCCAACGGTTGTAGGTTCTGTGAGCTATTATGACCAACACATTGCCACTTCAACTTGCTAATTCTAATTTGTTGTCTCTCAGAGTTTTTAGTCGTTTTGAATTTTATCACGTATTCAATATCCAAACATAGCTCTCTCCGTAAACCACTGCGCGACTTTGAGCTTGCGTACGAGGTCAACAGTTAGACTTTAGTTAGAGACTCACTTACCTCACTCAACCTCGTACAGCACTCCAGTAGACAAGTCTGCAGAGAATCCGTAGCAAATTTCAAGGTCACGTTCAACAACGCCGTTCTGGTCTTCAAGAGTTTGTCGTCCCTTTTCATTTTGGCGGAATCCTTGGTCTTTTGCTGAGGAGTGATTCCAAGTGAGGAGGTATCCAGGATTACCCATTGGCTTTTCACGTAATGCTTTTGGGGTGTGCTGGCTGGAAATAAGTATATAGGTTTTATTTTACGATTTCTTCAGTCTTGATACTACTAAACATCGTGTCATCAGTTCTTTCTTGGTCACGGGGTACGTTAAGACAGCTTGAGGTAACTCTGTACCCTTATGATCGAATTACCTTAAACGCGAGATGCCAATGAGGGCATTATACCTAAACATGAGATTTGCCTAAAAAGCTGTTTACCCTAAACGTAAGATGCCAAATGAAGCAGTATGCCTACAATGTGAAATTGACAAGGAAGCAGTTTGTCTAAATTTAAATTACCTGTAAAGCAGTTTGCCTGAAATACAAGATGACCAAGAAGCGGAAAGTCAAATATGTTAGTTGACTGTTAGCAAAGCCTTAAATATCAAGAGAATTGGCAGCCGTAAGGTCGATTTCATAGTAAAATATTGTCTCATAATATTTGTTAATCTCTATCGAAATTTTTTGTTATTGTGGTTATTTTTTTTATAAAGTAGGTCTCTAAATGATATTATACGAATTATACTGAAATGGAGACGGTCATCTGTTAAATAATCCAGAATAGAAGGTGGCCTGCATAAAACAAAAAACCTTAACAAAAAAAATATAATATTTGTTTTAATAAATTTTTAATTATATTATATATGAGAAGAGAACCACTGTGTAAATAGACATTTACCTGAGTAGGCTTTTTACCACTTAGACATTCACCTTTGTAAGCATTTAACCACTCAGGCATTTTGTTTTGTAGGAATCCACTTTGGACAAACTGCTTCTTTGTCAATTTCACATTTTAGGCATACTGCTTCATTTGGCATCTTACGTTTAGGGTAAACAGCTTTTTAGGCAAATCTCATGTTTAGGTATAATGCCCTCATTGGCATCTCGCGTTTAAGGTAATTCGATCATAAGGGACTCTGTATTACACACGTCACTGCCTTCCCCGCAACTATGTCAAAGTCAAAGTCAAAGTTTTATTTTTTAAAGGAGACAAACTTACGGCCCACCAGATGGAAAGCAGTTACCTTAGCCTATGAACGCCTGTAACGCCAGAGGCATCACACGCGCGCTGCCGAGCCTGAGACATAAAGATGAAAAGTCTCATGTGCCTGTAATTTCACCGACACCCGTACCCTTCAAACCGAAACACAGCAATGCGAACACTACTGCTTGGCGGTAGAAATAGGTACGGTGGTAGTTCTTCCCCGGACGAACTCTTTCACAAGAAGTTCTACTACTAACAAAAAGAAAAAAAGTCAAAGTCAAAAAGAATTTTATTCATTGAAATCACAAGGATCATTTTGAATCGTCTTGTAAACTAAAATTACTCCTGTATGCTCATTTATAAAGTCCGAAACAATAATTATTTTACTTTATTGGGGAAAACATACAGTTGATACATTAGGATATTAGTTAGATAACATTGTTTAAATAAATACGAGTAAATGTACAACCAAACGACGTTATCCACGGATTACTAAAAAAAGATTATGATGTTGTTGTTGTTTCGTAAGTTTCCTGTTAGGTAATCAATTTCTTAAGTGTGTGTGTATTCGTGGTTTATATTTCACTTTTAATCATTCAACATATTTTAACGATTGTTTTAAATCTAGGTTATTATTTATTTGCTATTACTATGTAGAAGTATGAATAAAAGCTTAGCCGTTGGGCGTCAAAGCATGACAAACAACTAACCCTCGTCATGATTTTTATCGCTCATATTAGTAGAAAACTCACTCATTAACTCCCACTGGTCCACGAGCTCGTTCATAAAGGCAGTTTGTTCCTCGCTCAGTCTTTCTTTATCACAGGTCTGTTTGGACGACAGAGATTCAGATGTATTCCTGAAAAATAACTTTTTCTCAAACATGCTTCGATAATCGATCATTATAATAGAACCTTCTTCGGAACAATCGAACTTAAAAAAAAACACGTCGGCAACGGCAAATGTTAGTTTGAAAATCCATAACTGTCGTGTTATTTGAATATGGAAAGAATCCTATTAGTTTTTAGTTGTTTTTGTTATGTGTAAATATGAGTTTCTATTTTGCTCGAAATAAATGTATATTATTATTTTTTATTATTATTAAAGAGGTTTCATTACATTTACTCACAAGAAATTTGAATGTGCAGAGGCTTGTTGGGACATTTTTAGCTGAATGCTATAGAATTCAAACCGATTTAGAAAAAAATATTACCGCGCTTAGAGTTCGGTCAGACAGGGAAAATGATGGTGATCTAGGTAGCTTGTGAGCTATATAAAAGCAGTATAACATTGCCCACCATTGCCAATTGAGTTAATGCTTGCTTCGTGCGGTACCCACAACTCCGCTGTACGTATCGCGGGTGTATGTATACCGTGAAGCTCGAAGGGGTGAGGGAGTACCCTCAAGCAGAAGACAATAGGGATCGAGTAAATAGTGTTTTTTTTTTTGGTGTAAGTGCTGGCTGACCTTCTATGAATGAGGAGTTTTCACCGAAGAGAGTCAAGTTCAGGAAGTTAATGGGAAGTTTTCAGGGAGGCAATTAAAAAGAAAAAATAGTTCTTAAAATTCCGGTAGATGGCGGTGACTCGCCATTGTTGTCTTCTGAAGATTTTGCAAAAGCACCACAGAGAACAAATTCTCTTTTTAAAAAAAACTTGTTTTTGTGGAAAAATTGTTAACAAAGTCCAACTTCTTGCGCTTTTGTTCTACAAACAACACAAAATTTTACTAGAAATACTTCACCAACGAACATCATGAGCGAGTGAAGTCAGTGACACTGACAGTTGGTGGCTGACCGACAAAATTTAGACAGCCATATCTGGACTGCGCCATCTATGCATGACTTTAGAACTATTTTATTTCAGCTGTCAGAAAACTCCCCAGACGGCTACACGAGACCAGCACAGGTGCTCTAATGGTCGCAGTCTTTTCGTGTGATCATTAAATAAGTTGTTTTATTTTATATGTAAATAAGGTATGTATACATTTCTATGGGCTTATTGATTAGGTTTTGTACATTTCTCAAAAAGCTTGAAATTAAAGATATCATTATGTTAATGCGATTATACAAGAGAGTGTGCCCTGCCTGTATTAGCCTTTCTCTTTCTCAGAGTACATTCAAAACTATTCCAAACAAAACTAGCCAGGTATTTACAACTAAGAAACTAACCTTAAATTCAGATTCTTGACCAGCCCCTGGTCAGACTTCGGTAACTCCTCGCTCCAGTAATTCGGTTTCTCGTTAGACTCCGCAGCCTCGGGATCAACGCGCGACGTGGAGCTTGTCTCCACCTCCTCGGCATCAGACAGCAGAATGAACAGGAACTGGGCGTGAGGGTTCATTTCTTTGATCTGATGAAGGTCTAGGCAGTTCTGAAAGGTGAAAGTGAGTTAGTTTTTTCTTGGTGGCCTTCGATAGTCAAATGTGGCCATCGTAACAAGAGAACCTGTGTGGTGAGAGGATTATGTGCGCTTCACAGGCAGGATCTTTTTTTATGCACCTGTCTTAGAATGCTTTTTTTGTCTTAGAATGCCGTTTTTAACTGAAGTAGAGATTGACACAACGGCAACTACCCTGGTGCCACGCGAGCGAACCCGAGGGCAGACACTAGCTTATAAAGAAGGTACGTACCTCTGCATTGAAAACCGCTGGTTCCCCCCTCTCTTCGGTCCAACACACTCTTTCCTTATCACACTTTCCACCCCCCACCTCAACATTCACAGATTTGCTCATATCATACAAATTAAACGTACTCCAGAAGTCTTCATCACTTCTAGATTCCGCCATATTACCACAAATATTATCACAAAATATTTTCTTTCCTAATCTATCTATCGAATAAAAATACACAGGATTGAAGCTTTTTAGGATACTACTTCGTTTTGTATACAGTTCTGTGTGCATAGACTTAAGTTGTAAATGATTAGAAGTGCCGGGATCGGTCGCAATGTCTGGAGGTATTATAATTCGAAGGCCATCTTTTAGGAATGGGTTGTTGATCTCCACTTCTACGATCGTTGTTAGGTCTGTGGATTCTTGTCTCAGTAGGTCCTAGAACAGAAAAATTAATACTATGAAATTTGCATTGTTAATTTCTACGATTCTAATACACCGGGTTATAGAGAGAGCTGTTTTTTATACTACTTGGCAAGCAAACAAGCTTACGGCCCACCTAATAGAAAGTAGTTACCGTAGCCATCAAACGCCCGCTGCCGACCCTGACACAAAGATGAAAAGTCTCATGTGCCTGTAATTTCACCGGCACCCTTCAAATTAAAACAGCAATGCGAGCACTACTGCTTAGCGGCAGAAATGGGTACAGAGTTGTTCTTGTTCCGTCGTGCCACTGGTTTCTTCGGCTGGTTTTGATTGTTACTTACCTCAACAGGCAGTATGTCCCAAGGCCGCTTGTTGCACTGTAACTCTTCGACTAACTCGAACTCCGAGTTGCCGAGAGAGAGGTGCACTTGTGTTACACTGCCGTATTGGACTCGAATCTGGAAAAGAGTTTCAAAAACATTTTGTTTAAATTGCATGTACCTACATGTCAAGTAAAATATATAACAAACTGCCAAAGTTGTTGTTAGAAAAGAAAGACAATGCTTTTGGCAATGCACTAAAGGAATAGCTTGTAAAAAAAATATTTTATTCAATTGAAGAATTTCTTGACATGTAAAATTATATTATACTTATTACTGTTTTTATTTTTTAATCTCCTTGACATTTATTTTTTAATTGATTTTCTTGATAACAATGTGCATCCCAAAAATTTCTTAAAATTGTTAATAATTATTATTTTAATGACATGGTAATGGATGTATGTACCTAGTACCTACTTATGGGAACTAAATTATTTGTATGTCATAATGTATGACTGAGTATGTTGGACTTATGAATTATGACCACCAATGTAAAATTACCATATTCAAGACAAATAAATTATCTTTATCTTTATCTTCAAACAACCTTTTCTAGAAGCCTATGTCCATTAGTGGACTTTTAAAGGCTGATGATGAACAACTTAAGTGACATTCGTTTTCGGCTGATGATGACAATATAATTATATTTGGTCCACTCCGTCAAAACATATTAACTAGTGGTTCGCCCCGAACTGAGACCTCGCGATAACACCTTTATCAGCCCGACTACTTAACTAAGTAATTTCCATATTTTCTATTATTATTTTTGAAAATTTTCCCCTCGAGGTCTACCAGTACAGTACAGGATCTACCAGTAACTACTCTAATTTCCTAAACATCATCGAAATAACCTTTAAATAGGGCTAAGCAACGGGGCGTAGTTATACTACATACCTGTTAGTACCTATATCAAGTACCTGACGAATTAATTGATAACGTCCTTTTGATGAAATCCATAGAACTCCAACGTCATTCAAATTCTTAGAAATGGGAGGTCAACAATGGATGTTATATTGGTTTCTGTTTTATGGAGTACATGTTTCTAAATTCTTCAATTTCAGACTTTTCCCTGTAGTTGTGACACAAAAGCCACAAGCATACCAAATTTCAGCATTGTGGGATTGCTGGAAGTACCCTAGAATTTTGGGTTTTTACGTTTTTTATTTTCCCTAATATCTCAAAAACTACTAAGGCTAAATAATTATTAAAAACAGTTTTGAAATGGCCAACCAAAGCGCTTTCATTAGACACCCCACTTGATCTGACTGTCTCACTTTTACTTTTTTTACCCCCTCTTGGACCCCAATGTCTCAGCAACCCCCTGATCGATATAGCTCATAACCTTACCTACAAATTGTACCAATACTATCTACCCCCATACCAAATTTCATGAAGATCGGATTAACGGTTTGGAAGTTTTCATCGGACAAACATACATACATACATACATACACACATACATACAAACGCCGATTCTTCCAACTTGACTCAGAGAACTCGCTTCGCTCGTTCAAAAAAAAACTCAGTAATAACAATACATATTAAAGTGATAATTGGTAACCTGATTCATGTCATTGACTTCATTTTGCCAGTTGCATTACAATCGGTTAAATTTTTATAACAGAAAAATATGTTCTAAAACACAGCTCTATTATTTTATAGGCGAACGGGACCGATTTAAGCGTTTAAATTTTTAAAGTACATAACATAACACCCAACAGTCACATACGTAGTCTTCATCCCACACTAGGATTCCCTGTGTCGTGGGTATCAGGAACTACGAGTACCATTACGGTACCATAACACCTAGACCCGGAACAAATATTTGCAGATCATACAAACATTTGTCACGCAGCGGAAATTGAACCCGCAACCTCTCGCATCTCAGCTCTCCCAATAAGGAAGTATAATAGTTTAAACGCACTAAGCCAGTTATTTTTTTTAATTAAATGTACGTAAAATTATACGCCTATTCCACTATGTCAAAACAAAATATTCCATAATCCGTAATCAAAAGGACCGTTTTCAAATGTCAAGCTTCTGTCAATAGCCAAGTAAAAGCGGGGGACGCGTGCACTTTTGCTAACAGAGTGCGAGTGTTTGAACGTACTATAGTTTCAGAGGTGGTTACGTCCTTTTGTACGCGAACGAAGTTTGCTTCTATTTTGGCTATTATTTCATCAAACTCCATAAACATTTGACACATGATCAGTACACTAATATCTAGACATGTATAGACCAGTAGTGCGTCAGTTTTTAAAAATGAGTTTTTTTTTTGTTTTTGATTTGGTAACCGTATTGTTTTCTAAGAAAATAACGCACCACGGGTCTAGATATTAGTGTACAGGGTGGTTATTCGCTATGACCTAAGAGATTCCTTGTCAATAACGTGTGACGTCACCCATACGATTCAGCGATGATTCCACGCAGATATCGTAACGAGCCCGGGTTATGTTACGTTTGGTCATAGCGAATAAGGGGGCTGATCATGTGTGTACAAAGTTTTATGGAGTTTGAAGAATAGCCAAATTAGAAGCAAACTTCGTTCGCGTGGTTAAACGGTGTAAGTGCCCATTTGCTAGCTACCAGTGACCGCCTCTTTAACCAAACGTTACGTTAGTTTTTAGTAACGAAAATAACGACATAAGCATGCGCGCGCGCGTTTTTGTACGCAACCAGTCCCCCTCTCAGTCAGCTTCTTATATTTTAGAATTAATGTATATATTGGTAGCGTTTCTGTGCACCATTCTCTAAATTTTAACTGCGCTAAAATTATTGCGGTCCCTTTTAGTTCAGTCTATTAGAAAGGGTGCGCAATAGTTTAAGTGCACTTTTAAATTAAGATAATATTGCACAGAATCGCTACCATTATATCACTGTGTCACCAAAGATCTAAGAGAGCATTTAACTTACCCACCGACATCCCCTAGGCATGTCTTCTGGTAACAGCTGCCTTCCGATAAGAGCGTGTAAGAGCCGGACTTTCGCCTTAGCGCTACTGCCCAAGACCACTAGAGCAGTAGGGCGTATGGCTGTGTTGCCAATTTCGGATACTATAGAAGATATTTCTGGATCTTTAACAGAAAATTTACAAATAAGTCAAACATAACATAACTTCACCCAACATGTCACATACATAATCCTGAGGCCTTACCATGAGCTCTTATTGCGATTCAGTTCAAAAACTATTCAGTACAAAATATCGGTGCGTCGTTGACATCCGTCATCATTGAATAACTTTAATCGCAGAAGTCTATAAATCTTCTGCTACTGTGTCTTTAAATATAGCTGCGGACGTCACGGAACCGATATTTGGAACTGAATAGTTTTTGAACTGAATCGCTATATAAGCTCATGGTACGGCTTCTGATCCCACACTAGGATTCCCTGTGTTGTGGGTATCAGGAACTACGAGCACCATGGTACCACAACACGCAGATCCGGAACAAAATATTTGCAGATCATGCAAACATTTGTCCCGCAGCGGGAATCGAACCCGCACCTCTTGCGTCTTCGAAAGGTATTGTAGTGACATCTCCCGAAAATGGACTCACCCACGCTAAGAATATCCGCCACATCGTGCAATGCGCGCTGCGTGTCACGCACGAGGCCGCGCAGCGTGCGCGCGCGCGCTCCGATACGCCTCGACCACGCGCATCCACCCGCCATTATATACCTACCATGAAGAACACAATTCATCAGCAAAACTTTAACATAGAGCCAAACTTTATGGGTTATGGCATCAACCTTTAGAAGTCCACTGCTGGACATAGGGCTTCCCCGAATAGGGGCTGCCCCACACTACGCCTTCTGGTTTCCGGTCAGCGGTTGTCGCAGAAGTGACAACCACCTGTGACGGCCACAAAATATATAGGTACAAAAGGCCAGCTCAGTACAACAAGTGATAGCAAGCGCATGCACACACAGACACGCGTACCCACGTAGAACTCGGTCGCCTCGTGACGGTCTACTCTAATACACCGAACTACGAAATTTCGTGTTTTGTTTCATGCGATTGGTACTCTAATCAAGCGAAAACCGCAACTTCGGCACGAAGTTCGGAGTTTGACAGCACGACCATCGCGCACCCTCTCTTCTCTCTCTCTCTCTCTCTGTCTCTCTCGTCTCTGGTCGCCGCACGAAAGCGGCCGATCCGAAATTAAACAAGAGTAACTACAAGTTATGTTTTGCGGTCGTTCTTCGTTCGGAGCCGCAACTGCGGATGTATAGAAAAAGAGTAGACCTCCTAGCGTTCGGCCGAGTTCTACAGAGATCATCGTGGGTATACGTCTACGTGTGCATGCACCTGTTACCGCTTGTACTGAGTTTGCCTTCTGTACCTATGTATTTTATGCAACGGCCTTGCTGGGCATTGTAGGTATTCAACGTGCAGTTCAGATTTTCTGCAAACTAAAACTAACATATAAATACAAGCACGGACATTAGATTAATCACACTTAATTGATCGGCTACATTTAGCCAATAACTTTCATTATGTTATTAAATAGTGCGTAATATAACATTCCATCATGGCCACAGATATTCATATATATTGGTCATGATTACTGATTCATACCAGCCATCTATATCGTAGTAGGTATAGTACATCCACTTTGTAGATCGAGTTTGAATAGATGACGTAAGACCTAGTACAAGACCCAGCCTAAGAGATTACAGGACTCATAGATTTTGATGAGACGTGATTAAAAAGAAAGCTAGAAGAAAGTATGGTCTATCTATACGATATAATTAAGGCGTAATATATATTTTTCACACCATCCGCTCGACAATGTCCAATTACAATTACATATCATGCAACCTCAACGTAAAGTACACTTGGAGCAAGGAACAAAATGGAGCGGCAGTAACATTTATTTTGTATGAAAATTGCCCACTATTAGCTTGCCATTCAACCATTCATTTAATACTCTGTGACCTTTAATTGCCTTCATTCTAAGTTTTGTTTACTTTTTGTGTTTTCGTAAATTTTCACTATTTTATTAGCAAATACCTATATTTGTTACAACACAAGTTGGATTTCACAATGCCTGAGTGTAATATTGTGCATTGTAATAATAATAATAATAATAATAATAATAATAATAAGTTTATTGATCAATCAAGTTTGTACATCCTTAAAAACAAAGGTATAAAATAAATTTTGACAATAAAATAAACTGATTGTACACTGAAAAAAAAAAACAGAAATGAGCTCCTTGACCCCTAAACTAAGTTAAAAACTTGTATTTTAGGAGTCAATGTTACTCATAATCTATAAAAGATGCTAGATGCTAGATACTAGTACTTAAAAGGATACAGATTGTACATTATGAAAAATAACAGGAAAGGGCTCCTTAACCCCTAAACTAAGTTAAAAACTTGTATTTTAGGAGTCAGTGTTCCTCACAATTTATAAAAGATGCAGTTACTATAGTAAGTACTCAAAGGATACAAAACTCGTCGGTAAAACAAAAATAACAAAAACACTATAGTTTATAAAAACATAGAACAGTACTAAAAACTATAAGTGAGTACATAAAATCATGGAAAAGTGAAAGTGAGTGGGTGTATGAAAGGTAAGTGTAAGGTATAAGTGTGTAAGTATGTGTGGTGGGTGTGTTGACGGGTGTATGGGTATTTAAATGTATGTGCATTATACTATTCTGAGCAATAGTTGCTCAGTGTCATCGTAGCTCAAATTCTGCAACCATTTTTTAACTTTATTTTGAACTTCGTATTTGTTTAGAGAATACATAGAAATAATTATATTAAGCTTTTTATACAGAAAACAACTTAGAAAGTTAAATTGACGGTTAGCAAAAGATGTTCTGCATTTCGGAAGGGAACAAACGGGAAAACTTTGTCGTTTGAGGGCTAAGTGTGGGTCAAATACCAGTCTTGAGTGTTTACGGATTATTGTTTTCAGAATGTAAAGTTGTCTGAGAGTGAGTAATCCGCATTCACTGTAAAGTAAGTTAGTAGGATAGGCGATGCGCTTATAGGTCATTGTCTTAAGGACCGCACGCTGGACTCTTTCTAGAGTTATCAGGGTGGTTTTGTAGGTCCCTCCCCATACCGGGATACAGTATGTCAAAACAGATTGGCACAAAGTGTAGTAGACCAACTTCAAGGTATCAAGGTCAGAAGATTGTCGTAGACATTTAAAAATATAAATGAGTTTACGACTACGTTTTGTCGTAATTTCAACGTGCTTGTCCCAGTTTAGACTTTGGTCGATATAGACGCCAAGGTATTTAACATTAGGAACCATAGCTAGGGAAAGACAGGAACACCTTTCAGTATTGCCGTTACATGTATTTGTATGTGCTCGAATGACGGATGATTCTAGCGGTGGTTTAGAGGCAGAAGATATGGAAAAACGAATGAATTGAGTTTTAAGAACATTGAGGGTAAGGAGGTTAGAGGAAAGCCAGTCCATTACCACTTTAATAGCAGTTTCAACATTGGCTTTGGCTTCCGTCCAAGTTTCACCATAAACCACCAAGGCAGTATCATCAGCATATGCGAAGATATCACAGTTAGGTATTGAGAGGTTACATAGGTCGTTAACATATATCTGAAAGAGAGTAGGACCCAGTATGCTACCCTGAGGGACGCCAATATCTATGGGCTCTTCATCGCTGATTTGTTTACCAACTTTCACACACTGTGAACGTTTGTGTAGGTAATCCCTAAAAATTTACAAACTTACGCCTCTAATGCCAACACGCTCCATCTTAGCAATCAGTTTATCGATTGAAACGGTATCAAAAGCCTTTGATAAATCCAAGAATACAGCATAACATTTATCCTTATTATCAACTCTTTTGACAATAGTGTTAGTAAGGCTTAATACAGCATCTTCAGTAGAAACACCTTTTTTGAAGCCAAATTGGTTTTTTGCTATTATGCTGTATTTTTCGAGAAATTCACTTAAGTGTAGATTAAGTATTCTCTCTAAGACTTTTGAAAGCGTTGTGAGCACTGAAATTGGTCGGTAGTTAGACGTGTCACTTCTATCTCCACTCTTAAAGATCGGTGAAACCAGTGCCTTTTTAAAGACATTAGGGAAAACGCCAGTCTGAAGAGAAACATTGCAAATATGTGCAATCGGTGCAGACAAAATGTGTCGCGAATCCTTAATTATTTTGGCAGGGATTCCATCACAACCTGTGGCACAGTTTCCCTTGAGTCCCTGAATAATATTAAAGACTTGATTTTCATTAGTAGCAATAATGCCAAGGGAATTACTCGTACTATAGTGTGAGAGATATTTATCTGATAGGGATGGATTTACTGGTGGTTTAATATCCTTTGCCAGCTGTTTGCCCACGCTTACAAAGTAAGAATTTATTTGGTTTACTGACGCTCTACTGTTGTATTTTAATAGTTCAGAGGGTTGTTCGCGTTTTGAAAAGGTATTAGTAATTTTTCGTATAGCAAACCAAGTAGCTTTTGGGTCATTCTTAGCCTGTCTTAGTTCATTTCTCTCGTATTCTATCCTAATTTTACGTAAAAGACCAGTTAAAAAATGTATGTATCTTGTATAAGTAGTTCTAACTATCATATTATCAGGGGTATTATTCAATTTATAGTGCAGTATGTCTCTATTTTTGATACAGCGGATTAAACCAGGAGTTATCCATGGTTTTATGATTCTTTTGGATCTACAAATTTTGATATTTTTGATGTGCTTGGCTACAATGTTAGTAATAATATCAATAAATTGCTTAGCTGCCTCATTTGCGTCTGATAAATACATAATTCCACTAAAGTCTGACATCTCTATCTCCTTTTGTATCTCCGGGTAGTGCATTTTGGTTGCATAACTAATAATGTTTCGGGTACATTTAGATATTTGATTTGAGCTTATACTCAGAAGGATGGGTTTGTGGTCGGTGATAGCTGATTCAATTACCAGCGATGTAGCAGGGACCTTACATTTTAAAAGTATGTGATCAAGGCATCTGTCAAGTCTGGTCGGTATTGTATAAGCAGGTAAGAGGCCAAAAGAAGCCGTAGCAGTCAAGAATTTATTAAGATGCCTATCAGAACTGTCATCAGCTATGTCAACGTTTAGGTCTCCAATTACAGCAATGTTGTTGTAAGTATTAAGCGAGGTCATAACGTTTTCAAGGCTACTAATAAAATTGTCTATGTTGTGATAGGACGGGGATCTATAGATCGATATGATTGTCGTGTTACCAATTTTACACACTAAACAATTTGCATCTTGAAACGTAGGCTCATGAACAGAGGCGACTAAGCTGTTTTTCCAATAAATAACTACACCATCATTTTGAATGATATTATTGGTAGTACCGAAAGAGTTGTACCCATCAATGGTGGGAATGACATTTATTTTTTTAAGCCAGCACTCTGTTAAAATTATTAGATCACATTGGAATTTCATGATGGAAAGCACAGCTAAAAATTCATTGAGGTTCTTGTTGATACTGCGTATGTTTAAGTGTATAATGTTCAGGGCAGGAAACTGAATGTACGTTGAGCATTTATCAATACTGCAAGAGAATGATTTTGCAACATTGAAATTATCAATGTCACTGGTTAGTTCATCTAGGTTACCCATTGATAACAGGAGAAACGAATTAGCAAAAGGTGATCGACAAATTGGTAAATGAACAAATTTAAATTTGCGATTTGCACTTAGGAGCACGAGGGCAACTGATATATAATAGGTAGATTACTTTTTGAATGTGTATTCAAAACGTATCTTGACAAGCGAATCGAGCAGAAAAAAAAACGATGTTAGCTGATAATGAGCGCAGAGTTAGGTGAATGTGATTTTAGTGTCATGTGGTGAGTAGTGACACAGTAGTGACTACAGTAGTGTGTGTGTTTGTAGTGTTATTGTGTATGTAATTTGAATGAGAGGTATGGCTACAATACTATTCCTAGTACAGCAGTATAGTAACTGAAATATTATTGTGTTTGTAATAGTAAAAATAGGTATTGTCAGGTAGGTATGTACCCAAAAGATGTGATATGGGCTGCTTTTCAGTGTTGTGATTAGATAGGCAGGTAAATAGAGAGGCACCCTGGAATTAAATATAATATTATGTAAGTACGTAGTAGGTACGTGGTACCCACCCAGTAAGCAATCACCCACCCCGCAAGACTACTGATCGTACGCTCATAGATAATGAGTTTAAGCAGGTTTATAGGTTTTTTAGGCGAACTGATATATAGGTATTATTTAGCGAACAGTACCTACTGTTTGACCATTAGGTACCTATAAAATTTACCAAGTAATTTACTAAGATCCAACCAAATCACAAATATACTTAAAATTCACTGTTTCAGTTCATTATACATTTTATTTAATTGTTCTTCGGACTTCACAAAAACCAGGGCACTTCCCTCTTCCTTACGAAGGAAGACTTGACCGTTAGCAGTCCAGCAAAAGGCGAAGTGGCAGCTCTTCGCCACTTTACGCGCCAGGAAGTGTAGGCGCCTCGCACTTGAGGTAAGGTGCTCCGAAATGAAGATTGGGTCCTATTCACCATCAAGTCCCAGGTCCTTTGTACAAAGTCTAGCTGATTTGTTCCTCTTTTTGGCAAAACTAAGGAAGTCTGATCTCAAAAAGGTGTTGCAAAAATCAACCACGACCGTCGATTTGGTGTCCGTAGCTTTACTAGGTTGACGGTAGATGTCTTTAACTTCACTTTTATCAAGTGGGAGACCAAGGGTGTTTGTGAGATTTTTGAACACCTTGTATAGGCTGTCTTTATATTCTTTGATTTGCTTTGGTACTTGCCGGATTTCTACTGTGGTTTTGACTGAATTTCGCTCAACACGTTCGATTTTATCATCCAATTTGTTCAAGTAGACACACATATCCTGCCTCTTTGATTCCAGACCATCAATTTTGGTTTGCATCAGCGACAGCTGTTCGGTGACATTGCCCACTGACTTGACAATATCCGTATTTGTGGACTGAATAGTGCTGCTTTGACTTTTCAGATCCCGTATGTGGCTCTCTAAATCGTCAAGTCTGGAGTTTTGTTTGGTCATAAGTCCTAGGATTTGGTCCAGTTTACTAGAGTTAGCATCATTTAAAGGCGCAGCGGCGACACGCCGACGTTTGCCTCGAGTAATGCTTGGCTCAGGTTCAAGGTCAGCGTCCAAAAGATGGGCTATGTCGGACTCCGACTGACACTTCTCAGTTGTCGGACTGCGTAACATATTTTGTAAGTTGCAGCAAGGTTTAGGTAACGCGCGTGCCTTAGGTACTTGAGTTATGGGTCACGTACAATTCCGTAGTTTACAAGTAAAGTAAGTACGTTTACAAGTAAGTACACGTTTATAAATGATTCCAAAGAGGTTGTTTACATTAAACTGGCAAAGCGTTTGGCAATTAAGTGAATATTGAGGGTATTTATATATCACGAGAGTTTCGGTCACTAGCATCACACTTTTCGGCGTATATTTCAAAGTTAATTCACTGTTATTAGGTCAAACACATAATATTTTTCATAAACAGACTCACTAGTCTTTACTTTAGCAAAAGAAAGTTCGGAGATTATGCACTATTTACTATTAAAATTGTATAACTTAGCGGAGCGAAAACACTAGCGACCACTTCGATTGACGCCATCGCGGGGGGGAACGCCACGTGGCGCCACGTTGTGGTACGAGGCAAAGCCAGTATCGGCCTGGGCTGACTTTACGCAAGTGCTTCAACAGTTTTCATTGAAATTGTAGTTTTGCTTCATTATTTTGTTCTAAATGTATGTTTTGTTAGTGAGCTTTAGAGTAAACATAAGGACATTAGTGCCATTGTTGTGTAAAATATCATTATTTCATAGTAATTCATTTATTGCTTACAAGATTGTTTACAACTAGGGCTTGGTCGGGCAAATAGCCGACCCAGTCCGACCCAAAAATCGAGCACGCCTTATTTATCAGAACAACCGCCCTGTGAAAGTACAGCATTGTCTCTCTAGGGATATAAAGTTGTATGAAACTCCCTAGGGAATAAAGTGATTTGAATTTGGAACGTCAAATTCGTGTGGAAACTCTTAGTAAAAAAATGCCCATATGGCATTGTAAAGAGGTTTGTTCAAAAATCGAACTGGCCAACAAAAACAGAACTCAAAAAAAAAATAAAGAAAAAGGTGCATCTACAAAGAATGTGAAACAAAAGATTAGCGTGTTTGGTGCTGCTATTTTCAGTAAATTTTATTGCAATATTCATGTTGATAAAAAATTACAAACGATAGTGATTCTACTCCAGAGTTTATCAAACCAGACGCTTTAGAGATTATTGATGATCTACTACCGCAAAAATCAAAAAAAGCCCTGGCTTTTTATTGTCTCGCAGAAGGTGTGAAAAGTAGAGTATGCACCTTTGGAATATCTCGCTTCATTCAGGACTCTATATAACTCCCCTCGTTACGCTCAGGGTTCAATATGCCGCCCGCGACATAAGACACTGCATTATTCCCTTAGTGCATAATCTACTATTACTCCCTGGATTTACTCGGGGCACTTGTTGCTTGTTGGGCAATTATCGTTGGTATAAGATCTGGCTTATTTAGGAGTGTGCTGTACCTAAGGGCTAAGAAAGCGTTAGCTGAGTCGGTCGTGGAAAGCAATGGCGGCGATGAGCTCACCACATGTCATGTATTCCTGCGACTCAAGGTGAAAAGAGGCCCTTTGAGGCTCTGCCTACCCCTTCGGGGAAAAAAGTGTGTTTTTATGTATATATGTATTTATTGTGGATCTATTTTTTGTGTTGATATGTAAGTACTTTTTTACCGTAGCAAGACTGTTTGATTTAAGTTTGCTAAGAAAAAAATATTTAAACGCATTTAAATGACTACGCTTTTACTTTGTGCAATTGTTTACTGAATAAATGCACTATGAAGTTGGGTAAGTGAACTTTGAATTACCCTAAAATGGATAAGAGAGTATTTATTACTCAGTACACTGATTGGGACCCTAGCGATTATGTTGTTTATTTAAGAACTCAAATCATCATCAACCACTACTGGACATAGGCCTTCTCTATAAAATGCCACGACGTCTTGAACCGCCTCCATACACCGACTTCCTGCGACCTTTCAAATGTAATGTTGGTCCATCGAGAGGGGGGTCTGTCTACACTACGTCGTCCAGTTCGTGGAGACCTTATTCCCCAACAGTTGTCAGTTCTATAAATGGCCTGCCCATTTCCAATTCAACTTGCTAATTCTAAGAGATATGTCAGTGATGCCTCCACTAGATGGACTAAAGAAAGTATAAACGTCGCGGGGAGTCGGTGGATGGAGGTGTCCAGCAGTGGACTTCTACAGGCTGATGATGATGATGTAAGTGATATTGTTGAACTCAAATATGATTTACTATTTCTTTATTTGCACTCAATAAGTAAATGACCCACGGCAGTGCTAATTTGAAGCAAATTTGTTCTGTAGTTACTTTTTTATCTCAAGTTGTGTTTTGACACAAGCGGGAATCGAACCACCGCCTGCTTCGAAAGCAATGAGCGCTGCTGTGATAGTCAGATAGATAGATAGTCAGATAGTCATTTATTCATACAAAAAAGTACACGTCAATAAAAAAAGTTAAAAAAACCATAAACAGCGTAGAAAGTAGGTACACACCTACTACTACTACTACTTTTGTACTAGTTACACTAGTACAATATTAAAATTAAATTAAAAAATACAACAAAGAAACATAAACAAACATAACCAGAATTACCTCGGTAGGCACCTAGATTACTTTCAGACCAGTGAACTCATCGAAGGTGTAGAAGGTCTGCTCAACGAGCCAGCGCTTCAACCTGGACTTGAAAATGCTGATGTTGGGAGCTTCCGTGACTGTGTGTAAGTGTACGCACATAATTGAAGTACAATTTGTAACTTCACTTGCAGCACTAGGATTCCTTGGCTAGGGTCAGTTTTATCATTATTTACCTCGATAAGTGGTTGTAAAATGCCAACTGCCTGACTGCCAACTGTGTGTGTGTGTGGAAACTAACCAAGGAATGGTGACAAATGATAACCTTTAGAGACTACCTTGGGCAAGATTGTCAACAACTGACGTTGACCTCTGATGACCCCAGACACAATGAAACAAGTATATCATCGTAAACAATGCAACAATTAGCAGGTTTTTGAAAATGACCTAGTGACCTGAAGAAACCAGTGTGAAGGAATACAGTGCACGCAGGGAGATCTTTTTATAGGATAAAATTGTTTAAAGAAATACAATTTAGTAAAAGCTTCATACGTGTTCATGTGTTTGTGTGTGTGTGTGTGTGTGTTCATGTGTTTTGGTGTTTCCGGCCGACGTATAGACCCCTTCCGTTACTTCCCGTGAATAACGTATAACCTGATTAAGGAATGCAGCATCCCATCCATTTGAGCAATAAACACAAAAATGGTCACAAATCCATCTGCCAAGCATGGTGATGGCAAATCCCACCATTGTTTTCTGTAGGGGACACCTCATACAGCAGTAGATATCTATCGGCTTATGATGATGATGATGATGATGTTGTTAATAATAATTATAGCTTTTAACCCAAAAGTTGTCTGTAAGCAATATCTTTTTAGCTATTAAACCGCCTATTAGATATAGATATTTAGTTTCATTTTTTAATACCCTGTTATATAAAACAAAATAAATACATAAATCTAGGACAATATACACCTGTAATACAGGGCCTGTAATATATTCATTTTGTAAAAACGGGAAATTTTCACATAACGATTTCCCGTTTTTACAAAATGAATGATATAATTTACGAAAGTTACTTTAGTAAAAAAGCCTGTAATACAGGTTTTTACAAACCAATCTCAGGCACCAGTCTCCCACAAAACAGGTCTAAAATTTTATTCTACCTACCGATTTGTTCTCAAACCTACTTATAAGACTTTTGTGAGAGATAATAAACGCTTTTATTATTATTATTTTCATAATATAAGGCCCGAGAGGACACTCGCTGAAGCTGCAAAGTGGGCCAAATCTCAGCAATTCGAGGATGCACATATTGCACAATTGCGTCGTGCACACTTGGAACCAGTTACCAGACTCAGACTCAGAGATCAGTTCCCCCTCGATGAATTCTTTCAAAGATAGACTGGACAAACATTTTAAGTGCACTGACAAGGACTAAGACATATCACACAACAAGGACAAGGATATCAGCTCCGCAAACTGCCTGTGTATTGTAAATAATAATAATAAAAAATAGGATAAAGAATTTTAATTCATTCTTTCAGTTTTTCCATTTATGTTTCATAATTGGATGCCCTTTGAAAAAGATAAGTGGCAATTGATGATGAATGTCAGGGCATATAGCTCACAAAGCAGTCCTCAGATCTCAAGTGGTGTCAATCGCAAACCAGACAAGGAATATAGGATGGCCCTCCACACAATGGACCGAGGATATTTTTAAGGTTGCAGAAAGACTATGGAAGAAAAAGAACCTAGCAACCTACCTTGTAACTCTTGTTTTACTGTGTGGACAATCAAATTTTGCCTAGGTTAGTCCATTGCAATTAGATAAAAAATGCATACCATAACATGCATGACATGGCATCTCCGCACAGCAGGAGTGGTACTGTAGGGGGTTGAGACTAAATCCTCAAAGAATATGGTACTCCGACTCGGTGGTAAACAATGGACATCAAATCCCTATTTGTCATTAACCGGTGTTACAATATGGCATGAGAATATTAGACATTGTTTTACAAGATGTTGAATGCTGAATGTAAATAAATAATTAAGTACTTACTTATTCTATAAATAGGCCTATAAAAGGTAACTTTTATCACAAATATTAACACAATAAGTTGTTGTGTCTACCAACAAAGATAACTTACAATGTTTGACAACAACAATCGGCTTGCTTTCTTCCAATAACTTGCACTCACTAAACTGTATAAGTACTACAACAAAAACAAACAACATTACAAACTTATTGTCAAGTTATTGAGTCCACGATTGCGCGCAACAGAAAAAGGAACCTGTTTTTTATTACTAAGTATACAAAATTGTAGGTAGGACGATGTATAAATTGGTGTTATCTTTTTACAAGGGTACCTTCCCGGTAAAATTATAAGTTACAATGGAGACATACACAAAAATTATGTTTTTTTCAGCAATTCCCGATTACGGCTAAATTAAACTCCAGTACAAACCGATTACAAAATAAATATACTTACTTACTGTTATAGTCTGGTCGACTGTGATGTGTAATCTGTTAGCAACAGGCCAAAATACTTTAGTATAGATTTCTAGTTTCGACACTTGTTATTTGATACTGCCGTTCGGTGACAACTAGTTCCATTATAAATTAGGTTATTGGTATTACTTTTGACCACAGTAATGAAGATAGTTCAATGAAATAACAACAAGAAAAGTAAATACAAAATAAAGTTAAACGCTTCGCAAGTTTTGCATTGCGTTTTTTTGTATGAAGAAAGGAATTCGAACGAACAAAACCAAAGCGTCGATCAGCTGTGACTGTGACAGTTATGTTTTGTGACATTGACAGGACAGTAATACGCGAAGTGCTGCCAGAACGAAAATATTTTTTGCCCACTTAATTTTATATCAATCCTGCCACCCGAAATCATTTGTGAATTGATTCCGGGACTGGGTAGTTAACGTGCCAAAATGTTCAACGGTAGGAATGTGCAGGGGTCAAATTATTATCATGATTCACTTACAACTTACAAATCAAATCAAATCAAAAGAATTTTATTCATTGAAATCAGAAGGATCATTTTGAATCATCATAAAACGACCTCTGTGGCGCGGCGGGCCAAGGTTCGCCTGCAACGCAGGAGGTTGCGGGTTCGATTCCCGCCTCGGAACAAATATTTGTACGATCTGTAGATATTTGTCAGGGTGTTCTGGGTATTTTTCTATGTAAGTATAATAAAAAATATCTATGTTAATGTATTGTGTTAAGTAAGTATATCAGTTATCTAGTACTTACCCATAACACAAGCTCTGCTTAGCTTGGTGCTAGATAATGTTGTGTGGAATGTGTCCAGCATTTATTTATTTATAAAAACTAAAATTATTCCTGTTTCCAAGTCCTGCTGTACAGGAAAATAATAGAACAAAAATTATAAGGGAAAATTGTGTGGCTAGGGGATTCTACCCACATAAGTATGTATCCAAACCTACTTAAGTACCCTCTTTCCAAAAACCAAAACTTCAATGCCGAATTTTTTGTTGTGATTGCTATTTTAGTAAGTAAGTTTTCTTTCAAAAACCTCACAATTTTCGTAAAAAACATGTTTTGTAGCAATACCATGTATATAGATAGCTTATTATTAGTCATTCTTGTGACATGACGATGCTTACAGCGTTTTGAAGTAATATTACCTAAAGTACGTACTGGGATTTTGTACCCGACGCAGTGCTTCAGACCAAAAGTTAAAACCTAGGTTAGTGCCTACCTAGTTACCTTCGTACCTACCTGTATCTAGGCACTTGTTTGTAAATTATTGCAAAAAGATGATAATAATATAGGAATTTGTCTAATTTAATTTCTGCCAATATGTGGCAATTTACATTTTATATGGCAACATTATTTATGTTGTTCGTTAAACGTTTTATTATTGCAGGTAAAGATACGTTTTGTTCTTAATTTTAATTTAAGTTATAGTTACAATAAATAATTCTAAATATTACTAAGTAATATTATACACAGCACTGGTCAGTTCAATTATTGTTACGAGCCATAAGTCCGTGGTTCATTACATTATTTTGATAACATTTCGCCGGGCACACATCAGCTCAACTAAATAAAATGTTCATTGCTCTAGCATGATGGCTCTACTTTTGGTTTACCTTTTCACCTACCGTAGAAAATGAGTTGTTGTTGGATTCATAAAACTACGTAAAATGTGGTAAAATATTAATTCAGTCTGAAAAAGCCATCGTAGCGCCACCTTTACTTAGTAATCAGTACCAAACCTAGATAAGAACCAATAGGTACCTACCTACATACGGTGTCAACAGCTGAACTGACCCAGTTCCCTCGCTTTGTAAAAATAGCGAACGTCTATAGCTCAAACACTATTTTTAGTGCGTATCACAATAATCTGAAATCACACAGTGTTATCTTAGTTTGTTTTCAACGGTTCAGATTCTCGGGCCGCGTGTAGAGCGCGCAAGGCAGCGCACGTTATAGCTATAGGTACAGCCTGCGGGTGGTAAAATCGATAACCAGCTCGGGTCTCACTTGTTTCCTCGCACGAGCAGTGCCCGTTAGTTCTCGCTAGGATTTTAGTTTAGTAAACAAGGGAACATGTTATATTAGTTTAATAAAATGGAGAGTGGCGTCAAAAGATTTATCAGAAGTGAAGGTGTGAACTGTACTCACATGGTGGACGAGAATACGACGGGTGCTGGTGCGAGGAAGAGTGCTGACCCTCACGAGAAACTGAAGGCTTTACTGAACTCTCCGGACGATGACACAGATGACTCCCTTCCACCTTCAGACGCACCAAAATTCGGGACAGTTATTCACAATAGGATTTTTGTGGGTGGATTCTCATTGACGACGACTGATGAAGACCTTTGGAAGTTCTTCTCGACGTTCGCGACTGTGACGGCGGCCAGGGTAATTTACGATCGCGCTGGCGTCTCCAAGTGTTATGGGTTCGTCACGTTTGCGAGCCCCAGAGTTGCAAGACTGATTGTGAAACAGGTGAGTCCTTTGTCTGTATTACCTTACCTACCTATCACTTCAATTTTATTGGAACAAAGAGCTTTTCAAAGTAACATAATCTGTACGAAATTTTAATTGAAATCCACAATAAAATAACTTTTCTATGAGCGTACCTAACTACCTACATAGTAGGTACCTAGGTACTTATACAATTTTCGTACACCTATTCTTTTCTTAGAGAAAGTTATAAACTTGTGATTTTGATGAGGCTCAAAGCGGAAGTTTGGTAGGTACCTACCTAGGTCTAAATATTAAGGGGAAAAGCATTTACTAGGTAGGTACCTACCTACCATTCCTAAATAAGAACCAGTTTTTTTTTCAATTTAAATACAAAAAGTAGTGAGATACGTACAGACAGCAATGCTATATAATTGGTTACCCCCGCGTCACAGATTAAAATAATAGATAGGTAGTTACTTTGTTCCGCGTGCCAAATAACTTAATTTTTTAAGCGTTGGGAGATTTTTTTAATTTTGTATTTAACATAAATATACTTAGCTTAATTAATGCTAAATACACAACTTGTGATAAAAAGTACACCAACAGGAAAATATTAATCACTAGCGTGCGCCCCGAGGTTTCACCCGCGTGAAAAATGATGAAAATTTATGATAATCATGATGATAAAAGTAGCTTGTGTGTTAAAATCCAGGGTAATCAGGGACAAAAGCTATTTTAACTATCAAAGGTTTGAAAATTGATTATGGATAAGAGGATAAGTAGGTATGTACCTATTTACTAACCACACGTTGGCTCTAGTGAAATATAAGGTACCTACATATAGGTAGTATGTTCCTACCTACTTACCTTTGGTACTAGCTGAGACCTCGCGATGATACTTTTATCAGCCCGACTAAGTACATAAGTAAGTCATTACCATATTTTCCATTATATTTTTTTTAAATTCGACCTCGAATTTTTAGGTAATTTCCTACACATCATCGAAATAACCTTTGAATAGGACTAAAGCAACGGGGCGTAGGTATATATACTACCTAAATAGGTACCTGTTAATAACAAGTAACTGACAAATGAATTAATAACGTCCTTTAGACGAAAAGCATAGAACTCCAACGTCATTCAAATTCCTAGAAATGGGAGGCCAAAACAAATTTCTAAATTCTTCAATTTCAGATTTTTCCCTGTATTTGTGTCACAAAAGCTACAAGCGTACCAAATTTCAGCATTGTGGGATTGCTGGAAATATTTTTGATTTTTACGTTTATGATTTTCCCTAATATCTCGGAAACTACTTACTCTAAATACTTATTAAAAACAGTTTTGAAATGTCCAACCAAAGCGCTTTCATTAGACACTCCAATTGATCTGACTGTCTCTCTTTTTTTTTGCAATTCTTGGACCCCAATATCTCATCAACCCCCTACCGATATAGCTCATAATCTTACCTACAAATTGTACCAATACTATCTACCTATACCAAATTTCATGAAGATCGGATTAACGGTTGGGAAGTTTTCATCAGACAAACATATACACACGCCGATTCTTCCATGTTGACTAAGAGAACTCGCTTCGCTCGTTCAATAAATATTTACATTTTCAATAGGGTCGCGAAAATCCATATCACACCCTTTGAAAACAGTCGAATACGGTCGCCAGTAAGGTCGAGCCATGACTATCAAAAATAAGTGGATGCGAACTGCATAATAATTATCCAATTTTGTCCCGTATCACCTGACGAATAAAGTTGAAAATTGCCCGAGCACATTATTGATCGAACCTTACGCACACAGTTATTTAGGGATTGTGTTTCATGTTACCTGTTATTTCACTTTACAGGAAATTTAAACAGAGTCTAACCACATTAAAGAGCTGGGCATTTGGGGTTCCATTCCTAAAAAATAAAAACGGAGCGTTATGGATGCAAATGGTGACATTTTTTTGTCTGTCTGTCTGTCTGCACTGTTCTTAACACCAAGGGTAGCGTACTTTTTATCCAGGTATAACAAGAGCGAAGCCGCGGTCGGACACTATAGCACAAAATTAGTATCTCCTTGAGAAATACTAAATTTTTATAAATGTACCCCTCAACTGGCAATAACTAAAGTAATTACGGAACTATCGGTGAGCTAGGCAGACTCGCACTTGGCCAGATTTGTTTTATTTTATTATAATAAAGCAATGCATTATGAGCTAGGTAGGTAAGTAGGTACCGACTTACTACGATTAAAAACAGTTTTTCGATTGTAAAAAAGTTCATTGGTGCAGCAGATTTCAAACTCATGACCAATTGGAAGTTGGTAGTCAAAGTCACACTACACCATCAGCATTCTAAAACGTCGGAAACGTTTCCGATCGGATTTGTTAGTTTTTCATTTCGATGTGGTAAGTAACTAAAACATTTTTCTATAGTAAAACACAGTAAAAAACAATAAAAATTGTATATACTGTGTTTTACTAGAGAAAATTGTTTTAGTTACTTACCACATCGAATTGAAAAACTAACGAATCCGATCGGAAACGTTTCCGAAGTTTTAGAATCGGCCTGCAGCGGCTGCAGCGCACTTCATCCCTCATGCCCATTACCACAACAGCCCCCGAATTACAGTAGCAAATGGCAATGGGGATCATTTTGGCAGCCTTAGCGCTGTCCAAATATTTTTTAACTTAAGGTGATTGCTCCCGCATGTGGCGCGAAATTCAAATTTTATTGTGTTTTTTGTAAATCACAGCTAATCAACACTTCTTAAGATAGAGAAAAAAGATTTTGCGAAAATTAGGAGACCTAGCACACATGTTTTAATTGATAGTATCTCATAAATGTCATTAGTTAACCTACGCATACCTTTAAACCAAAAAAAAAACACTGTAAAAATCATTGAAGAGTATTCGTACCTGAAGTAATGATCTATATGTGAAACTATAAACTAAAACATGTGTGTTAGGTCTCCTAGTTTTCGCAAAATCAGTTTTTACTATCTCAAGAAGTGTTGATGAGCTGTAATGAGCAAAAACGCAATAAAATTGGAATTTCGCGCCACATGCAGGAGCAATCACCTTAAATAGAGGCATAGGTCAAGAAGTTTCCCTTTGCTACTGTAGTAATTGGGGGGCTGGACATAAAGTATCGAGTGAATTTGACAGAGTTTTCGCCATTGAACTTGAGATAACAGATGTAGGGCAGATACCCGCTATCTAATATCAGTGATAGTAGGTCCTATCTCCGACAGTAACTGATTACCTACCAGGAGAACAGAAACGTTGACAGGTGGTTAGATTTTAATCAATCACAATCACTACCGAGCCGGAGCGAGGTCGAGGAGAGGTATGATTTGTATGAAATATAATTTTCTATTGAGATCTTGGTATATTTTCTTGAATAACATTTTGTACGAAATGCTCAGAATATTATGGTTTCTTTTGAGTTCCCCGATGTCCTACCTAGACGTTGTCTTATAAGTAGGTACGCATGTACAGACAACAGCACGAATTTATTTTGTTGTTTGTTTGTGTGTTTGTTGATTTCAATCTACAACCACGCAGGTTCAACTTTTTTCAATCACTAAAACTGTAGCGTATAGCATTAAACACAGCCGACAACTGCTGGGGTAAGCGTGTTCTAGAGCGGAGTCCAAGTCTTAGTAAATGTAGTGTAGGGTAACCCCCGGCTAGGCGAAGTGGAAAAGTGGCTAAAACTCAAAAAGGGACTTCAAAATAATTTACCTACGGATCGCAACTATCACGAGTGTGAGTCTCGCACTTGTCCAATTTATTTTTGAATACAAAAAAATAGTAATAATAAAATAATAATAAATAATGCTGGACGACACAACATTATCTAGCCCCAAGCTAAGCATAGCTTGTGTTATGGCAACAAGATAACTGATATACGTAATATAATACGTTACATAGATAGGTATTTTTATTATACATAGAAAATACCCAGAACACCCGGAACAAATATCTGCAGATCGTACAAATGTTTGTTCCGAGGCGGGAATCGAACCCGCAACCTCCTGCGTCGCAGGCGAACCTTCACCCGTCACGCCACAGAAGTCGTAGAAAGTGAAAGTACTCTACGTTACTATTGTTATATTGATACTTAAATAAAAACTAAATCCTACCTACTAATATTATAAACGCGAAAACTTGTGAGTATGGATGGATGGATGGATGGATGTTTGTTACTCTTTCACGTAAAAACTACTGAATGGATTTTAATGAAACTTTACAATAATATAGCTTACACATCAGAATAACACATAGGCTACAATTTATAAAGAAATTATGTGAATTGTCCATAATATAACGATAAGTGTCAAGTAATTAAGAAAAAATCTACCATCTGCGAGCTATTCTGGCGTGCGCTGCCAAAACCGCTAGAGTTATACATATATAATGTATCATAGAAATGTTTATCTTAAATAGTCCTACAAAAAAGCCCATCACAGTATATATCTATATCATATGTGTAAGCCATTACAGCCAAAATGTGTATAATATTATAAACGCGAAAGTTTGTTATCTATTATGTTTGTTACTTCTTCACGCTCAAACAGCTGAACGAATTTGAATGAAATTTGGAGTGGAGATACCTTATACCATGAATAAACACATAGGCTACTTAAAATAATAAAATTATTCCCACAGTTTCTTAAGAACATAACCCTAATTATACAAGTAGTTTTCCTAAGAGTCCCATTAAATTGTCGCACCCTGTAGGTACTTCGATATTATGATAACAATAGCATTTACTTGACTCGTCGTGCATACATAATGAGATGTCTTTCGAGCGGTTAAGCCGATTATTCTGTGAAAATCTCATCAAAGTCGGCTTATCGATTTACAGCTTTTTGCAACTTAGTTTAAAAGTTAAAAGTACACTCGAGAGCAATGAATCCGGGTCACTTAAAGAATCCTAAAAATCTCGGAAACTAAAAATGCTAGGTTAATGCAATAAATTGTATTTAATAGACAATGTAATACTCCTTAAATGAAGGTATTAAAACTTCTTAGTTATTGTAAAGTTATATCATAAAAAAATCAAATTTGAAAAAGGGCCACTTTCGAAGATGGAACTACGAAATTAAGTTAAAAAAAAATTAAAATTAAAATTTAAAATTAAAATTTAATAATAAAAAAAAAATAATTAAAATTAAATTAAAAAAGCACGAGGAGGCAATACGAAGTATTAAAATTCAAGAAAATCGTAATAAAGTTCAAAAATTTCATGTTTCCTATTTTTGTTTTAAGGAGAGATCAGCAGTTTTTTTCTTTATGTAATTTTGTGTTGATAAAATGTATGGTGACTCATATTTTTTTTACCTTCATTTAAGGAGTATTACATTGTCTATTAAATACAATTTATTGCATTAATCTATCATTTTTAGTTTCCGAGATTTTAACATTCTTTAAGTGACCCGGATTCATTGCTCTCGAGTGTATAATAGGTGCTCTCAAATTTTGAATACTTACCTAGAAGTTTAATTCTACTACAAACACAACAAATATTATGAGCTTTGATTGGCTGAAAGATACTGCAGGTAGCGATAAGATACCCGAGGTACATATCATTATGACCGCTCTCTAATCTAGATGGAGTTAATAGATCATCTAGTTTACCACACATACATACATATCATAACATGACATAACACCCATATCAATCACATACATAGTCATGATCCCACACTAGGATTCTCTGTGTCGTGGGTACCAGGAACTACGAGTACCATGGTAACCAACCAGACCCGGAACAAATATTTGCAGATCATACAACCATTTGTCCCGCAGTGGGAATCGAACCCGCAACCTCTAGCATCACGGCCGGCTCGCCCGCCGCGCCACAGACTTTGTCAAAAACTGCCTACAAGCCGAAATTAACCCTAGCAGTACTTACTACATCGCGTAATTTTCAAGTTAAATCTCCACTTTGCTATGCTCTGGTCGATACTGACTCCAAGCATATAAAAGGAAATTACACCCCCATTTTACAGTCTAGAAGCAGCCTTTGTCACTACATAATTTCCTCCGAGCTGTAACAAAACTATAATTCAAATTTACCCTACATTACGTACCTACATTTTGACAGTGAGTGTCAGGATTATTTCAAAGCTCAATTTTTTTGGCTCTTACTGTGTCGTCGAAATTAATTATGGAGTTTTGGAGACACTTTATCAAAGTGTAAGGATGTTTATTGTACTTATTATTGGTTATTTATTATATTGTCACGGGTATTTATCGCGTGTTATCTTATTATTTATTATTCTCGACGTTTCGAATGTAGTCACAATCGTCCAATTTTACAAAAGAATTTAGAAAGAATAACTCTTTAAAATTCGTTTGAAAGCCAATATTTCAGAGCATGTTAATCGCAAAATACAGGCGCATGAAACACAACTTGAAGCGACGAACGCATTGCAATAACCATTAGGTAAATCATGCCTGTCGCAGACAGATGTGATGCTGTAACATTGCAGCCCGCCCAAAACTATTCTAAAGGCGATGCCACATGGGCGTTGCCAGTGCGTTGCGTCGGCGCTGCGACGACAGAGCAGTGACACTCCGTAGTTCTACATAAAAATCTGAACGACATATCACACGGGTATTGTCGGTGCGTTGCGTCTTGTCGCGACGCGCGCGCAACGGAGACGGGGGAGACGAGGTGGGGAAGGAAGCTGCGTTGAAACGACGGAGCGACAGCGCAAAGTAAAGTAAAGTAAAGTAATTCTTTATTGTAAAAACTGTGTATATAAAGGTGGTTAAGGTTATTCAAAGTTGCAACAGTTTGCCCATTTCGGACGTACAATAATTTTATGCTAAAGTAGAACATATTTATATAAACCTAGTTAGGTACAAGTAGACCTATATTATACAGAGATCAGATTTTTAGAAAGTCTAAAATTCTACCTAAAGAGGCACTTAAGTACCTATTGTTTATTTTTTACTTACATACAACGAGATCAAATATTAGATAGGTATTAGATTTGTACATCTTTATCAAAGTATTCAGATAAATTGTAAAAAACATTTAAAATTAGCCATTTCTTTAAGTTTTTTTGAAAGGGTGGTCCATTTAATGACTTTATGCTAAGTGGTAAGGCGTTGAAAACTCTTGTAGCAGTGTAAAAAGAACTTTTATGAAACATATTGTTGTTAACTTGGGGTATAACTATGTTATATTTATGTTTATTTCGACGACAATTTTTACGGTTAGACTTAATTTCAAAAAAGTAATTATGATTGTTTTTAACAAATAAACATATTTCATATATAAAGATACCAGTTAATGTAAGAAAGTTGTTGTCTCTGAATACATTTCTAAGTGAGTCTGTGCTACGGAGATTGTAAATGATTCTTAGACACTTTTTTTGAATTAAAAAGGAAGACTGGACATTGACTGAGTTCCCCCAAAATATTATACCATAGCTTAAGTGAGGATAGACATAGCCATAATACGCATTTATAGCAATGGCTTTCGATGATATACCAACTAAAATAGACAAAACATAACAATATTGAGACAATTTACCATTTACTTTATTTATATGCGCTTTCCAGTTCAGGTGCACATCTATAGTTACACCTAAAAAATTTGTATTCATTATTTCTGACAATTTGGAGCCTCTGTTTTCGATATTAATCATAAGTGGAAGTGTTTTATAGTTTCTAAATTGTATGTAGAGTGTTTTATCAATGTTAACTCTCAGATTTATATCCCCTAACCAACAAATGATTGTTTCCAAAGTTCTGTTTACTTCAAGTTCAAAGTCTTTTACAGATAGATTATTCTTAGGAATGAAGATAGTAGCATCATCTGCGAACATGACAGCTAGATGTTTTGTAATATTTGGTAATTCATTTATGTAAACTAAAAAAAGCAAAGGACCGAGAATGCTTCCTTGTGGAACACCCAATGCGATATTATCTAACTGAGATTTGACTTGTTCAATTGTTTTTGTACGACTGTTAAAAGCTTCAAGTATTGTGCATTGACTTCTGTTTTGTAAATATGATTCAATTAGTTTAAGAGCTTGACCTCTTATACCAACGTGTTCCAGTTTTTTCAGTAATATACTATGAACAACGCAATCAAATGCTTTTGATAGATCTAAGAATAGGGCAATCCCTGGATTTCTCTCATTTATTCCATCACAAGCTTGTTTGAGCATTTTAAAAATTGCCAAGGTGGTGTTTTTTCCTATTTGAAAACCAAACTGGTTTTTGCTAAGAGCATTATTATAGTTAAAAAAAGATGTTAGTCGGTTATAGATAACTTTTTCAAATATTTTTGAAAAACTTGTTAATAGAGCAATAGGCCTATAATTGGTTATATCATGTTTAGGACCTTTTTTGTGCAAGGGTTTAATTTGAGCTATTTTTAGGTCATCAGGGAAACAACCGTTTTCTATACTTAAGTTAATTATGTAGACTAGTGGTTCAACAATAAGATCTATGGCGTATTTGATTACTTTAATGGGAATATTATCATGCCCTGTACTATTTTTGTTCTTTAATTGTCTGACTATGTTTTTAATTTCAATTGAGCTAACTGGTGACATAAAAATACTACTGCAGCTTTGGTCGGTAATTGGGGTATAAGGAGTTAAGTGATTTATGTTCGAGGAGTTTAAAGTAATGAAATGACTATTTATTATTTTAGCTATATCTCTAGGGTCTGTAATACTTTGATTGTCTATTTTTATCATATCGATAGAAGTTCGAATATAATTAGTTGCTGAGGTATGTTGCTTAATGAGGCCCCATGCGGCTTTACTTTTATTAGAGCTTTTATTTATATAGGATATGTTAGACAGTTTTTTTGAATATTTAATAACTTTTTTCATTATTTTAGTATAGTTTTGATATTTATCTTTAACATTTTGACAGTTTTTTATCTTAGTTTGTAAATACATGTATCGCTTCTTTTTACTGGCTATTAAAATGCCTTTAGTCTTCCAGTTTGGCTTCTTTTTGTATGTAATTTTATTTTTTTGCAAAGGAATACATAAGTTAAAAATTAGGGTAAATAGTTCAGTAAATTCTGAAAAGGCTTCATTTGGGTCATTATGGTTCAAAATATTTTTGAAATTTACTTGTGTTAAGTACTTTAGGAAAATCTCTAGATGAGCATCGATATTTCTTTTTTCAACATACCAGAAACGTTCATTAAAGCTAAAATTAGTACGAAATTCTATTAATTGAGCTGTATGATCAGACAAACCTAAGTTCAGCACATTTGACTTGTAGTGTTTAATATTTGTTATAATATTGTCTATACAGGTTTGTGATTGTAAAGTTATTCTTGTGGGATCATTTATGGTTAAATACAAGCCAAACGATTTTAAAGTGTTTACAAATATATCGGTTCTTTTATTTTTGACTAGTATGTTAATGTTAAAATCTCCTAGTATGACAATTTTTTTCTTATTACTTCTTGGTCTAGAGGTAATTTTGTGTAGTAAGTTTTCTAAAGACTGTAAAAATAGTTCAAAATTGCTTGATGGGGTTCTGTACAAGCATATGACAATATAGTTAAGATCCGTTAATAGTATCCCACAGCATTCAAAATGACTCTGTATTGACATATCTGTTACCCAATCAAGATTTCTAGAGTTAATCAAATTTCTAGTGTAAATACAGACTCCACCCCTTGATTTTGTTTTCCTAGAATAATGAGCAGCTTTTTTGAAACCATCTTCCTGCAAAATTTCAGCTTCATCATTTTTTAAAAATGTTTCACTTAAACAACAAACGTCTATTTTCTTATCATTTAAAATTATTTCAAGTTGATCTATTTTTGTTTTTATGCTTGATATGTTTAGATGCATAATCTTAAATTTGTTCTCGTTGTTAGTTAAAGAAAAAACTGAGCTTTTTCCAAAGGGTGGGTTTTTAACGCATATTTTTCAGTTTGGGAACTAATATCCGTTGTCCCTTTGGAGTTTGTTACATATACATTTTGTGTTTTCTCCTTATTTATTTTATTAAAGTAGTATGGGATTGTACCCCTTTTCGGTTTAATTTCTGATTTGGTTTTTGTCTCATTATATTTTATTACAGTTGTTTGTTTTGTGTTGCACAGTTTAGACATTTTAGTAATGTTCCTACCTAAGTGGCAAGTCTTATAGTCCTCTGTATCTATAATTTTATTCAAAAGTTTACATAGGTGATAATTCTTTTTTTGAGAAGATATGTTATACCACGAGTGATGACTTGGCATGTGAATAAACCTACAATTTGTAAAGCTGTAAGTAAGAGATCTTAGGTTTTTGTTTACACTATTCTCATTCAGATATGGATTATTTACAATGCCAGTAATTATGAGGTTAACTTTGGTAAAAGTCTGCAAGAAAGCAGTTATTTCAGACCTAATATCAGAAAGATTTTTGTCATTTGACCCTACGGACAAAACCACCCAATCGTCTTCGCTCAAAGAGTAGTGGCTGGCTTCGAATTTCTTTATAACATGATGTGATGGTGCATCAGGATAAGTAAAATTTTGAACCTCATAATGCTTAGCATTATGGCTACCTGAGCGAAGTTTTATGAGTGATGATGCTAAACCCTTACAGTTTTGATCACCGATTATAATAATTTTATGACAGTTCCTCGGGATTGGCTTACAGTTACTTGAGAACACTGAGGGGACGACAGTTTGGGCAGATTCAACGGGCTCTGTAAGTACATGTGCAGTTGAGACAATGAGTGTAGACGGGCTGGTGAGGTCGGTAAATGCAGAACGTGTAACGATAGCACCATCAGGGCCAGACGATGCCCCAACTGTGGCAGGGTTGGATTTTTCGGCTCCTGAGGCTGGGCTGGATAGTATAGCGGCCTCAGATGGACCATTTTGAGCAGTTTTGTTGACATTTACACATGGTTTAGTGGCGACAGCACGGCTAGACTTCTCAATGACGGCGGCTGGGCAACAATGTGGTGCTATCAAGGCAGGATCGCATTTTGGGCCAGTGGTGCTGGTCGGGCCAGATAGTAGGGCAGCAACAGATAGGTTGTGTTGAACATCAACAACGATTTGGCTGGATTTTGCGACGTCGGTTGCGGTTTGGCCGTGTTTAACATCAGCGGCGCCGATGAGAACAGATGGTGCAGCAGTTTGGCCAGCAGGTGTGGCATCTTCGGCAGGTTTAGATTGAGCCGTAGTGGAGAGTGGGGTAGATGGCACAGATGTGGCGTGCCATAGCGCGGCGGCTTTACCGGATGGTGCAGCTGTGGTGTCTGGACCAGGTTTTGTAACCGTGGCTTCAGGGCTAAGAGCATTTATCAAGACAGCTTTTTTAGCTGGACACCCACTTTTCATAGTAGACTTTGTGCGTGCAGGTGAGACGAGGCATGACCTCGGCGAGGACCGGGATATGGGTGTGCTATTGATTGATAAATCCCATTCCATTATTTTCAGAGAAGAGTTGTTAGCATCTCTGAGCACAGCGATGGTATTTCTTAGTTGTGAATTTGCCCAACATAGATGATTTATTTCTTCTTTTGCCTTTATTAGTTGCATAGTCAAATCTGTCACTTCATTTTGTATTTTTCCATTTGGACACTCACTTGTCAATTGATCCATTGAGCTAGCTGAACTCTCATCAATTGTCTCAGTGGAGAGGTTGTCTATTGACACCTGCAGTAATTTTCTGGGTTTTCTGATTGTAACATTTGCATTCTTAGAGTTTTTGAAAAAGATTCTTTCAGTTCCAATAAAGTTATTAGAATTATCCTTTCTTGATTTTTTTGACATGCATTCAGGGCACTTCCAAGTTTTTCTATGATCCTCTGTGAAGTAGGCAAATCTTGCACCAGACACGTTTGCACACAACAGATCGTAGAATTTGTTGCAAATGCAACATTTCAAGTATTGTCTATCAACAATTTTTTGTGGACATCCACCACAATCCAAGTTGGTAATAACCGGAGTTCTCTGTAATGCCATCGTTGTAAAGGAAAATAGTACCTAATGGTTTATTGAAGAAAGCACTTGTAGATTTTTTGACAGCGAAAATAATTATTTATAGCCACTGAGCATACAAACACTACGTTTATTTAGATATGTAAACTTAGTTCTTTTTAAGATTTGAGGTTATAAGTAACTGAGTCCAGATGAAATGTTACTTATTAACCGTATTTCTAACAAACTGTTTTCAATTCACTTTTTATTATGAATTCCGACTTGTTGAACACATTTTGCCAATATGTATATTTTATTTATCGAACAATAAAAATAAAACGATGTTAGCGTCATTAGGGTTGCCAACCAAAAAAAAAAAGTATTTTATATTAGACAACCTCTGTGGCGCGGTGGGCGAAGGTTCGCCTGCGACGCAGGAGGATTGGGGTTCAATTCCCGCCGCAGAATAGGGTGTTCTGGGTATTTTCTATGTATAATAAAAAATATCTATCTATGTAATGTTATTGTATTGTATTAAGTATACCAGTTATCTAGTACCCATAACACAAGCTCTGCTTAGCTTGGGGCTAGATAATGTTGTGTGAAATGTTCAGCATTTATTTATTTTATAACATATCAAAACATAGCATAGCTGCGTTGACGCAGCGTCGACGCAGCACTTGTGTTGCATTCACTGCGTTCCCCCCCCCCCGAAATATTTTCTAAATGTTGACAAAATATGATACTTTTAAAGAAACACCAGTGTGGTAAATGTGTTTCTTTTTTCAACATGAATATTCATGTCATTTCGTGTACACTTTTGTTGTTTTATTTTCTTGACCTCCCCCCCCGCCCAAACTAAAACCTGGCTACGCCCGTGCCGCTGATTATAGACGTTAAGAGTGTTTCAGAGTTAGTTAGTGTTGCATCAAGATAATTATAGGATGGTCCTACCAGGGGTACAATCGCCAACATAAGATTGAATCTTGGTTATGAAAAATTTAATTAAATACCTAGGGCTTTTATAACCAGTTTCTAAAACATGCGTAGCTGTGCTACGCCGTAGCAAGAAACATAGTTATGCTGCAAAACACAGTTACAAACTTTTTACGTTGGTTTTTAAGCGCTGTAAGAGTTTGTGGAGGCTGAAGGAGTTTGTAGTGGTTGTAAGGATTGTAGGGGATTTTAGGGTTTGTAGAGGTTTTTAGGGGTTGTAGGGGTTTGTAGGGGCTGTAGGGGTTTGTAGGGGTTTGTAGTGGCTTTTAAGGGTTGCACGCATTATCTTCAACGCGGACAAAGTCGTGGGCAACAGCTATTTACAATATGTGCGGTCACGTATCAGTTTATAAAGCGGAAGAAGTCGCGGGTTTCTGCTAGTACGTTATAAGCTAAGCGTATTCCATCTACGCCGTAGCCAGCAATGGTCAGCCTGAAAACAAATAACAGACTTGTAGCGCATTATTCAAAATCCTTACTTAATAACAATACTTACTAGTGCACTCCTGTTTTATCCATACATACATACAAATTTTTAGTGTAACCTTACTGAGCTACGCAAAACTAAAAAAATAAAAACGTATGTACTGTTAACTTATCTACGATCACAATATTTAGAATAATGCGTTATATAGAGCACCCTGGCACGCTTTGTTTTCTTTCAGCTTAAAATACTGATAGTTACTATGAAAACATTGATTTTGAACCTTTTCAAAAGGTTACACTAAAGGTCGATCGATTGGCTAAGTTCTAAAGGTCAAACAACCTAATGCACTCTTGGAAAACTTAATTTAGTAACTGAGTTACGCTTAAACTTTAGTAAATTCGCTCAACTAAAATCATAGCTCGATAGCTCGGTCTAGACCGAGCTACTACGTATCGAACAAAGTTGACCGGAGCGAAAATGCGTTATATAAAATTATGAATCGAATAGTTTGAAGAAGACATGATATAATATTGAATAGACAACCAAATATATAGTAACAATTCCGCTCTACTCCAACGAAAACTCTGAAAGAATTCGACACGTGTTTCGCCTCTCAACGAAGCATTCTCAGGACACAGTTGACTCACTGCGCGCTGGAACAACAAAGAAACAATACTGCAAAAACTCCGCAGCCATGTTCTTTCACCGAACGCCGAACAGAAACACGTGTCGAATTCTTTTAGAGTTTTAGTTGAAGAGGAGCAAAAATGTTACTATAAATTTGTTCGTCTATTCAATGTTGTAGAATGGATTTCCGCAAAGTTACGCTTGAATTAATGAATTTGAAGACATGATTTAATTGTAGAATGATATTCAATTGTTTAGTTTACGTGGGTTAGTATCGTAGTCTAAACACAAATAATTTTGGTACCAACATGTCTAAAAATCATCTGGACAAATTCGCAGTAAGTAAATCGGTATATGAAGCAAACCATCAAAAAAATATTTTCTCTTAGTGTTGTATAATCAACACGCGTAATCTCTCTGTACTATGAAATAAGTTTAAATATTATACCGCGTATGTTTTCCTTTTTAGGGTTCCGTACCCAAACGGTAAAATGGACCCTATTACTAAGGCTCCGCTGTCCGTCCGTCTGTCAGGCTGTATCTCATGAACCGTAATAGTTAGTGTTGAAATTTTCACAGATGATGTATTTCTGTTGCCGCTATAACAACAAATAATAAAAAAAGAATAAAATCAATATTTAAGGGGGCCATGCAATAAACGTGATTTTTTTGCTGAACCCTTCGTGCGCGAGTCCGACTCGCACTCAACCGGTTTTTTTATTTTAATTAGGTCACCATCATCATACTTGACCGATTTTTTCTTTTTAAGTCTTATCTCGTAGTAGTTCTTTTTATTTTTAATGATTCCTCTTTTGGATGTTTGTTTGATTTAATACAAAAGGTTACGGCTTTGCTCTTTAGACTTACAGAAGTTGTAACTACTAAATAGATTACAGGCATGAAGATATAATACTAAAAATATTTGTACAATTTGCTAGAAGGTCTCCAAGGTGGGACAAAACTCGTAAAATATATATTTCGTAATTTTTCCACGCCCACCTGTCAAAAGTCAGTGGGGGAGAATGAGATACCAATCTTGACAGCTATTAGTTTTACGCGATCGTTAGATTAATGTTGCGATTGCATATACATAACATGTAAGAAGCTGTTGTTTGTTTATTATAGCAAAGCATGCATAATAATTATTATTATTGAATGACTAGCTGACCCACTTGCGACTTTGTCCGGGTGTAGTATAAGCATTTTTGCTAAAGTAGATTGAGGCATACAAAAAAAAACAAATCGATCGAGCCATTTTCGTGATTTTGCGAGAGTAAAGCACGATAATTGATTTTTATATTACTACGTTAGAGGCTGATTATACAACCGCGCTACGTTATTTATTTAGTAGCTTATACAATTTCTCGTTAAAAATTATACATTTTGACTAGTAATTATGAACCGCTGTTAAGCATCCAAATCTTTTAATTCACCTATTACTTTTAAGTTGATGGTTTTTGTTGTTTGAATTGTCCTTAATATATATAGGAAGAAAGGAAGTATAGGTCTTCGGAGTTCTTTCTACCAAAGAAGTCTAACGGCCATTTGAGTAACTAACGAATAATAGATAGATAACGTTAGCTTTCGCACCTATAATCATTTTATTTCAATATTTTGCTAAAATCTTAAATGAGGAAGTCGCAGAGTGAACCAATTGAAGTATCTATAAGGCCACGATACACTGAAACGGGAATCCGGGACTCTAAAGTTGTGACCACAAACTGAGGACGTATTTTTTTTTTCATAATTTTGTCTTCATCATCCACATCCCGACTTTATCCGCTGAGTATGATCATCTTCTTACTTATACTATTCCATAAGGTCCTATGGTGCATTGAAATGAAATGAAATGGTTTATTTGCTGGAAACATGGTTAAAAGTTCTTACAAAATAGTTGTTTCACATGTTTCACCAAAACATTGGCATGCAAATTTTAAAAGTTGTAAATTATGAAATTAATATTATACAATTGAATTACTTAGGTATCTATAATTTTAGTCAATTTTATCAAATAAATTAAACAATAATAACATAACATTAACACAATCACAGTTGGTCATTAATTTGTCATTATTTAGAAATTCGTTAACACTGTAAAAGGTTCTGTCAACTAGCCATAATTTTAGCTTCCTTATAAATAGCCTTGTTGGCAAGTCTTTAATTTCATTGGGTATTTTGTTAAATATTTTACCACACATAGCATAACAACTTTTGTGATAAAGACTAGTTCTAGGTACTCTGGAAAGAACAATTCTAAATCTAATCTAATACATTGGAAAACTACGACAACGTTTATCTCGCCAGTTCTTGTACTCCATTCAGCTAACATCTTATTCTACTCGTCGTCTGGTCACCAGCCACAATCACAAGCCATCCTATCGATAATTTACCGTTTAAATATCAGTGGTGGCTATCTATTGGAGCAAACTTATCTAAAAATACACCAGACATGCGTCTTTTCTCAAACCACGTAATAGGTAAGGTCCCGCAGTTTACTCGTCTTAAAACTAGATGTCGCCACTAGTAGATTAGACCGCGCTATTGGTTTTATTCTTTGGAAAAGGTAACTTTTTTGCATATTTATTGCATTTGCAAAAACATATGCCAAAACAACACATAATCTGTGACAATTTCAACTGGGTACCTCATAAAGCTGGTGAGAACAACAGAAAACAGAATTCAGATAAACAAACAAACAGATTTATTTGTGCAATATAGAATTAAACAAACAGACAGACGGCTTTGGTCCCGTTTAACACTTTTCGGGGATGGAACCCTAAAAGTTAGCATAAGTATCGACACGATAAATGAATTAATCTCTTTGCTTTGTAAAAATTGCGCTATCCTACGTCGTACAAAGTATTTCAGAATGTGCGTGAGTGCCGATAATTTTGTCAATATGTCCCATCCCTTCATCTAAATGAAATCCATTTGTTACTGCTCGCGTGCCCCGGAAGTATTGCCGGGGCACAGAAGATATAATAGTACTAGCGTGCTGTATATACCTACATCGTTTTCACTCCAATATCACCAAAACTGCTACTGTGACACGCACGCAAGTGATATACCCAGAATTATAAACTTATTTCGAAAAAAAAGGCGATCAGCACCGTTGCTTACATCATCATATCAAATCTAAATCCAGTACCTTAAAGATCATTTTATGTTGAATGAATATTTGAACTGGTACAAGCCTGACTGAAAGCAACGTCTGTAAGATTGCTATTCACGCTTCGCAAAACAAAGTGAAAGTAAAATTAATAGCAGCAATTTTTTATGTTAAAAAATATCCACGCAATTTGTATTGAGCAGACAATTCCTGTTGTGGTGTACTAGATAAAGATTTTTTCTTAGCTAAGAGGAAAGTTGGTTTTGTAAACGTTTATTTATTTTGTTAAATGCCGGACTTCGCACATTCTCTCGCATGATATACAAAAATAATAAAATAAAACAATTCAATTTATAGCAGGAAAATAGTAAAGTACGTGGTGTATAGTCGTAATTTTTTCTAATTAGTATTATATATCTATATATAATTTTTTATCTATGTATTAGAAATATCATCCAGTTAGTATGAAGATATCTACCGACCTGGGTGATATTACTACCACTTCGTCATACTTTTTTATATTTAGTTATCTGAGTTAAACTCAGATTAAAAACAATTACAGTTTAAAACTGAAACACACACAGAACCCTCTTAAGGTAGTTGGATAAAAATCGTAAAAGAACAACACTAAAAAGGCTATTTTCGTAATTGTCAACTGCCATTTCAAGTGTTCATTTGTGTCATCTGCAAAATGTTCCCTAATTGGAAGACAAAATAACAGGGATTTTATGGAGAAAATATTACATTTTGACACTGGGGCATTTTGACGTTCATACTTTTTGCTACATAGACAGCCGGTCGGTATAGACATTTTGACCTCTGAGGGCCTAGCCAAACGGCATTCGCTTCGAAGCGATTCCATTTCTACAGTCGTAATTCAATACAAAAGGCCACGTGACATATCGATAGATAACGTCAATCCCATACATTTTGGACTTTTCTACTGGCGACATCGCTATTAGAATGTTACTTTGTCTACGGCCTCAGTTCTACCCAGTCCCGGAATCATTTTACTCTAGGGTCATTTGACCTTTATCAAGCCTATAATAACACAGAAACAGGTTTGGCGTTGTATAAGTGTTCAATTAAGCCAGTTTCCACTAAAGTAGAGACCGTTCGCTCATTCATTATGTCAATGTTCTTCAGTGTTCACAGTTAGGTCGATGTCCAGATTCAGATATAGTGACTCTGAGAACTTGTGAGCGATGAATGAACCAGTGTGGTAAAAGGGTATAAAACTGAGATGATTGTGTTATCAACTATAATCGATATCAAATCGTATTCTAAGTGATTCAGTTGCAATTTCAGTCCCGCTCAGCTTTGGTCGATGGCTGCCCTTACCTTTCTAAACTACATTTCCTTCGCGATGTAGGAATGTGCTTGCTTGAGTCATATTATTATCTTTCGGATAGATTCTATGATCTATCTTTACGTTTCCCTAAGCCCCTTTAATCTCAATACATTCAATAGCTATGTAGTTGCACTACCTAGAACTAACATACACATCTCTCGTTGTAAGTAAATAAAATAATAAATAAATAAAATGCTGGACTTTTCACACAACATTATCTAGCCCCAAGCTAAGCAGAGCTTGTGTTATAGGTACTAGATAACTGATATACTTAATACAATATATTACATAGATAGATTTTTTATTATACATAAAAAATATCCAGAACATCCTGAACGAGATGCAGATCGTACAAATATTTGTTCCGAGGCGGGAATCGAACCCGCAACCTCCTGCGTTGTACATAAATACATAAATACTTTCTTTTACACTTTTTTTTCAGGTCTATGTATGTGAATGTTGGGTGTAATGTACGTATGCTATGTATGTAATTCTTGAAATGTATTAGTGCGTTATCTAAAGCAACTTTTAAAGTAAAAACCAGAAAACCAGCGCCGCGCCGTATCTACTTGTAGGTTCGGTGTAGCTGTATGCTGAGACAGGGACCTATTTGACCCCCACACAACATGCCTTACGCCATTTGGTGGTTTTTTTAGTTTAGTTTAGTTTTTTGTAAAGTTACCTACTACTTAGGTAGGTAGCTACCTAGGTACTGTTGTTTTTAGTTTTTGTTTCTTTTTAAGTGGGGACAAATAAACGTATTTTCTTTCTTTCTTCTTTCTAATATTCATGTATTTTTTCAACTAAAAAAAACTCCGGTTGACTCTATTATGAAAGTACCTTCCGTGAAGGGGGTTTCCTAAAGATAGCGGTACCGACATATCGCGCTATAATATAGTGGTGACGGAATAACGTGTTATATTATAGCACACACAAATACACACCTTTTTTCCCGAAGGGGTAGGCAGAGCCTCAAATGGCCTCTTTTCAACGTTGCACAGTCGCAGGAATATATACGTGACAAGTGGTGAGCTCATGCACCGCCACTGCTTTCCACGACCAACTTGGCTAACGCTTTCTTTCAGTAATAACACACTCCTTAATAAACCAGCAGCCAGGACTAATCTTATACCAACGAAAATTGCCCAACAAGTCCGGGTCAATGACAGTATAGCGTTAAGTATAGTGACTTCAATACACCGATAAAGTTCGGCCATCATATAACGGCACAGCTCTTTCAAACAAGAATAATATAAGCCGCAGCAAATCGGCTTACACAAAATTCTGTTCTTATTGGAATAGGGATAATATTTTCGGGCGTCTGGATGCTCACGGGACAATTTATATCCACCATTCGCCTTTACGGGAATTAATAAATCTCCCCAGGAAGGTTAGCGCTTTTTCACGTGAATACGACGTTGAAAAAGGTAATATTTCACTGGTAACCAGCTAAAAATTCCACCATCTAATAAGGTACAATAAGATGAGGCTGGTGATGATAACTGGAGATGATGGTGCACTGTCAAAAAGTAGAATACTTTCGCCACACTAATTCTTTCATAAGGCCACCATACCTCAAGGTTTCTGATTTACCGCAGGGTGACCAAAAAACAACCAATGATACGACAAAAGAACGAACTGTTCAAAAAGTTACCAGTAATTACCAAAAAGGTAGAGTCATGACAGTTTATTTAAACTTATTGGAACTTAGTGAATAAACGTATAAATATTATAATAAAAGTACAAAAATAAACCGATTTGAGTATATTTAAAAACCTAATTTTAACTCACGACTAATCCTATCCTACTAATATTATAAACGCGAAAGTTTGTGAGTATGGATGGATGTTTGTTACTCTTTCACGTAAAAACTACTGAATGGATTTGAGTGAAATTTGGAATGGAGATACTTTACGCCCTGGATTAACACATAGGCTACTTTTCATCATCATCATCATCAATTTTCATCATTATTCACGCGGGTGAAACCGCGGGGCGCAACTTGTTAATGATAAAATCCTTCTTTCTTTATCAATTTGAGTGAAGAAAACTCATTGTTAAATTACAGTCGAATCACAACGTATTCACTAACGTTACATCACAATGTATTCACGTTGAAAACATTGCTTGCGGTTGTGTCTCAACCTGAGGGCCTTTTACGAGTTTTTCATTGCAACAATCACTTTGCGAATCGTGACTATTCAACGTGACTTACGTAGTAACTATTCATGAATCTGTGCTGTTTCTATCAACTGCGCGGCACAGAATGTTGAATAGTTACTATGTAAGTCACGGTAAAAGCTCACTACTCGCAAATCGATTGTTATAATGCAAAACTCGTAATAGGCCGTCTGGCCTACACATTTTTTGCGTGGAGCTTGTTTAGATGACTTCCTCAGTTTATGTTCAGGTCTTATTTTCGCTGGCTTAGCGAGCCGAAATAAGGCTTGGCTTCCTGTGATTGAGGGCACAGAGGGGAAACTCTCGGATTAGAGACAAAAGGTCGAGTTATGACAAAACATTTATACTATTCTGTATGAACAATATAAAATAGACGAACAAATATATATAGTAACAATTCCGCTCCTCTCCAATGAAAACTCTGAAAGAATTCGAAACGTGTTTCGCCTCTCAACGAAGCATCCTCAGCTGCATCCGAGTCAAACAGTTGACTCACTGCGTGCTAGAACAACAAACAAAGACACACTACTGCAAAAACTCCGCAGCCATGTTGCCTCGCCGAACGCCGAACAGAAAGTAAAGTAAGTGGCAACATGGCTGCGGAGTTTTTGCAGTAGTGTGTCTTTGTTGTTCTAGCAGGCAGAGAGTCTACTGTTTCCTGAGGATGCTTCGTTGAGAGGTGAAACACGTGTCAAATTCTTTCAGAGTTTTCGTTAGAGAGGAGCGGAATTGTTACTATATATTTATTCGTTTATTTTATACTAGTTGCGCCCCGCGGTTTCACCCGCGTGAATAATGATGAAATTTTTTACGTGAAAGAGTAACAAACATCCATCCATACTCACAAACTTTCACGTTTGATGATGAAGATGATGATGTCTATGTGTTAATCCAGGGCGTAAAGTATCTCCATTCCAAATTTCACTCAAATCCATTCAGTAGTTTTTACGTGAAAGAGTAACAAACATCCATCCATACTCACAAACTTTCGCGTTTATAATATTTGTAGGATAGGATATAGTAGGAAGTAGGATAGGATAGGATAAGTAGGATTGTAGGATGGATTTCCGCAAAGTCACGTTTGAATCAATTAATTATTCTGTATGAAAGTTGGTAGTAAAAGTGCCGTGGTAGTCTCAGCCTAAGAATAGAACTCCTCCAACTCCTCCTATAAATGTCGTAAAAGGCGAGTAAGGTATTACACCAGGGGCTAGGCAGCAGCATCCACCTGAGTACTTAACACCAAACTGCGATCACGAATCCGCCTGCCAAGCGTGGTGATTATGGCAAATCCCCCCCATTGCACATTGTATGCTATGCATACTATGGGGATGCCTCGTTCAGCAGTGGATATCTACCGGCTGATGAAAAAAAAAGAAGAATAACTATGAAAATTTCGACTTCAATTAATAATATCTACAACTCAAAATTTACCCGCACCCATTTATTTTTTGGTGGTGTGTTTTGTCAAAAGCTTTTTAAGGCAAGGCTTCCTGCGATTTAGGGGTCAGAGGGGCGGGATGAGTTCCCAAGAAACCTAAAGTTTTCTTAAAAAACAGTTAAATAAACAAGAGAAAAGAGTAAAATGAGTTAACATTCCCACTATGCCCCAAAGAGCCCTTAAGCAAGGGAGCCCTTAAGTAAGTGGCCGTTACGACTGACCTAATAAAGCGGTGACCACGATTTTCAACCATAATTGACTTTTATCATGTCTCCGTTATATTACGGTCGATGTTATGACGAAATACTACTCTTAAAAACTTAATTTCAAACACGCCGTAATCAAAAGCAACATTATAAGTCTCGCAGAAACAGCCAAGTGATTTTTTTTTAATCAATGTTTTTGCTAGGCATTGTACTCAGCTTAAGGTAGGTGTATTTTGTTGTTTGAGTCGAGGTACAGTCACTGGATGTTGCTGTGGCACATTGTGATCGTACAATACTTAGAGAGTGGTATCGATTTGTTCAACGTACTTGTGATCAATAGAGGGTGTTGATTTTTGTGCGCCGTCCACTAAAGCTACGTTTTTCCCTTCTGCACGGTGCGGACCGTTCTGTGCGCCCTCAACAGCAACTTCAACTGAAAACCCCAATCCGGGGTTTTCACTTGAAGACGGCTTGTTATTCGGACTCTTTCACCATTACTGCGATTCGGCTATGGAATAGTATCCCACACCATATTCGAGATGTCTCCTCTATCGGTTCCTTCAGAGTTGGAGTGTATAATCTTTTTTTGACTGAGATGATTAACTCGTATAAAGTGAGCGGTATCATAAAATGCTAATTTGTAGTTTATTTATATATATATATATTTTGATTGGTAGGTATGTATATATTATAATATTGTAAGTTAGGGTTATGTTTGTTTATGTATATTATGTATTTTAAGTACCTAATATATGTATTTATTTATTGTTAGTGTGTACCTGGTATAATTTTGTTCATGTATATTTACTTAATTTATAAAATGTATTATTGTGAAACTATACCTAAGTACTTGAAGTACTATCTAATTCTTTTTAACGTAATATGCACCACCTACATAAATTTATCCGCATTACACAAAGATCAGCTGGTAGAGAATGCTTCCTAGCATTAAGTTCGCCTATGTACATGATTTGTTTTTTGTGCAATAAAGAATATTCTATTCTATTCTATTCTAAAGCTAAACTAAGTTTAATAGAACTCAAAATCTTGTCATTCTTTTAAAATCATCATCACCACCATTATCCTGTAGAAGTCCACTGCTGTACATTGGCCTTCCGACTAGAATGCCACAACAAACGCCGCCTCCGTCCACCGACTGCCTTCGACCTTTATAATATCTTAGTCCATCGAGAGGAGGGCCTTCCTCTACCACGTCGTCTGGTTTATGGTCGCCACTCGAGAGCCTTTATTCCTCAACGGTTGTCAGTTCTGCGAGCTATATGACCTGCCCACTTTAGCTTGCTAATTCTGAGAGGTATGTTGGTGATATTTTCGGATTATATCACGTATAGAAACTCCTAGCATAATAACATGGACTAGACGAACACCATACCAAATTCCCAAGTTTCACCTATGCTGGTACACGTTGCGAACTATATTGTCGAAGCTGTTGACCACTTTGTCTAATTCAACTAGAAAGATCCATCTTCGACAAAGAGACCAATGAATCCAATCTCGGATCGGCGTGCGGGAAACTACACCGTATCTTCTTGGCATAGATACCGCAGAGCTTCAAGACAAAATTCTATAATCAGTGATCAGATCATGTTTAGTGATGATTTACGGCACTGAGACGTGGTCGCTAACTATTGGCCTTTTCAAATAGACTGAGGTTAATATGATCGCGATACCTTTAGCGCTATCTAATGAAAAAAATGAAAAATTAAAAATGGCTGTTGGCAGCAAAAACAATAAAAGTAGATACTTAGAAATGAAATACAAAAAGTAGGTTATATGCTATACAGTATCTTGATTTGCTGATGAGAATCATGATCCAGTATCCTATGATACCCACACTAGATAATAATATGTGTATGTGTGTTTAGGGTCTCAGTTAAGGTTAAATTTTAAAATTAATTATACTATATTGCCAAAACAGTATATTTCAACAGCTTACCCGTTTGGAACATACACTGATTTAGTAAATTTTTACTTATTTTTTAGAACAGTGCCTAAATCAACAGCAGTGTTCGATTTTTGTTTTTGGCTTCATTGTCGGTCGTGTATGTGTCTCATGTAATCCAGAGAGCGTAGAGTGCGACAGAGAAAACGCTCTATAAAACAGAAACTAGCCGATCACAGCGATTCTATGGCTTTAATCCACAATGTGCCACACCAAGATGTCGCTCTAGGTAATTGTTTGCGAGGTAAAAGTAGAATAGGGATGTTTTTATGAAGTTACTCTTTTTATTCGTTTTGTTTGTTTTGTGGTTGTAAAGTTAGTTTTAAGCAGCCTTTCAATAAAGGTCTACGCTTGTATTAACATGCGCACTTTGGGATACCCATCGAGGGGCTTGGAGCATAACCCGTTTTCACTATTATTTCGCACCATCATGATTTTTCAACCACTCAGTTTGTAGAGAGATAGTATGATCTGATACCAGGCTGCTAGCTTTGTCATACGGGTGAGTTTACGCTTGGTATTCTAATAAGTGGTGATGGGCTTGCAATCTGTCGCGCATGGAATACCTGCTAAGCAAAAGTGTACATGTTACAAATAAATCATTTGGGCTTGCCTCTGACTCAGAGTGGGGGACGATGACACTTTTTTCCCAACGCCCCCCAGTGGGACCTGATAGTTGGGGACGTTGTGAGTGAAAGTTGTAAACAAACTATCTAAAGATAGCTCATAAAAGTAAAGTTAGAAACTATGAAGTACTCAGTTTATTCTGAGGTGAACCTGTTAGAACTTAATAACATAAATAATCATCATCATCATCATCATCGAAGAATGAAGAGGGTCTGTTCCATTGTGTGAATTTTCACATCAGCGCACGAATTACCACTAACTACAAACTAATTCGAACCCACTTAACTGACCTTTACATAAGGTCTCATTAGTTAGTTTTGGTTCCCTTGGGACACATGGCTAAGTAGGCATATATAACAAATTTGCCACTACAATAATATAATGTTAAAGCAACAATACATGATATATACATTTCAAGGAAACCGCGGAACCTATAAGGCTGCGTTTCCACCAGAGATGAGCGAGGATGCGTAGCGAGCGATATGTTTGTTAAGAACCAATAGAATTTTTAATTTATCTAGCCTCGCTCAGCGCAGCTCTGGTGAAAACGGCTTAGCGGAGCGAGGTTTTTATACGTACAAAACAAGCGAGGATGTGTGCGAGGGATATGCGCGAGGGATGTGTGCAAAGGATGGACGGTGCATCTCACCCGGTCGTTCGCATTTGAAAAGAGCCCGCTACACGTTTCACAGCGTTGATACGCATCTTCGCACCGCTCAGCTGCCTAGCACATCTCTGGTAGAAACATTCGCATCGTTCCACAGCCTCGCTCCGCTCATCTATTTTAGAATAGATGAGCGGAGCGCACATCTTTGTTGGAAACGCAGCCTTATTCTTGGTTTAACTCCAATCGGAAGATGATAATGATGGCGTTGATCTTTGACCTTATCTACAAAATGAATTATCTTCTATCGATATCTATAAAATCTGTTGTCTAGCTATAACTAACTTAGGTAGGTACTTCTTGGCTGCCGTCTCGCCTTTTATTTCGTTTTTATGGTGGTGAAAAAGTTTTTCTGGGAAATTATTCGTAGGTTTAGTTTAATACTGGGGCTTTATAGGTTTGCCAAAGTTTGTTGTGCGAAGACCGCGTGATTTTTTTTCCTGTTCTCCCTTTCTGGTAGGCTAATGTCTTCCCATACCGCCTTGTCATACGTAGGGCTTCGTCTTTCATTTTTAATTCTGATAGGAATTTTACTTCAAAATTATGTCTTTCGTTTTTATCTTTATTGTTTTAGGTCAAGTCAAGTTGACAGAGTCTCAGTCAGGTCATGCTTTAGTAAAACGGTGGCAGTTTACAAAGGGTGATTATGTAATTCATAATCATTTTTTAAACTTATTTTAGCTAAAACAGCTTTTGTTTTGTTCTCTCTGGTGTAAAATGCCATACGTCAAAACAAGACAAAAGCTATCCTAACCAAAATAGGTTTAAAAAATGATTATGAATAAGGGGGTAAGACTTTAGTGGCCAACCATTTGCAAAGTCACGCAATACATTTAATTCCACTGCACTTGTGCTCTTTAAATAAGCTGCATCGATTAAAATGCCAACCAAATTACACGATATTACAAAAAAAAAACTATAAATTGAAAATATATAGATGGCATTTCTCTTCTATAGAAACGAGTAAGAAACGAGAAGCTTCGAAGCTTCGGGAAGCTTTGATGTCAGACAGGACCTTTTCATTTAATTTTAAATTCGGTTCACGGAAAAAGGTTTTAATATAAACCAATGTAATTTCTTACTTAAAATCATCTTAAAATAGATGACTTTTGGTTTCCGATTTATTTCCAAGTTACCGGTCTTGGCGACATTTTGTCGTCAATAATTTAAAACGTGGTAAGTATCTTTAGTTGCAATAAAGAACCCTTTAGGCTACTGCGATACAGTTGTCGGCTTCTTTTCAGAACGTGGTGTTTTTTAACTAATATTTTTCTAAAAACATACGTAGTCGTAATTCATAAAATAACAAAAACTCACTCCTATTTCTAGTCTTATGACAAGGTCATTATTTAAGTCCTTTATTTTATCTAGTGTTTATTTATTTATTTAGTGACTACCTAACAAAGAATTTACATATTCTACAAATCAAAAAATTATTTGCCAAATTTAATGCATATTTCGAAACTGTTTCAATGCCCCCTAGCTAAAGAAAAATGCTTTCAAAGAGGCTCTCAAGGCATTTGAGTGGTATCGGGCACTCTTGCTGAGAGTCTTGCTTTGTGCGGAGAGAGCGCAGAGTGGAGGATTGGAGATTTCACGCCCAGACGGGTTTGAGATTTTTTGTTTCAAAAATCATATATTATCTTTCAAACTGCGCATGAACATAGTATTTTACCTACGGTTACTTGCCTGCCACTTCGCACCAAGAGTCAAAAATTAAAACAAGTAGGTACATTTCTAAAAATTTCTTCAGGGATTTACTTGATGTAGAATTTGTTTATTCTAATATTTTTATCATAATGTTTGTTTAAATTTGCACCCAATTAGTAAAATAAAAAAACTCGAGAAATGGGTGCTTCATAAATTAACTGATTTGCGTAGAAGAGCACGCGTTGAAGCGTGTCTTGCTTTGATGAGTAGGTACTATGAAAGGGTTTCGGACAGAATTGTGATGTGTGACAAAAAGTGGGTTGTGAACGACAATTGCAAGCAATAAACGCAAATGCTGAACCCAGGTAAATTACCGGAATAATGCCCTAAAGCGAAGCTCACCCATAGAAAAGTTATGGTAACTGTTTAGTGTTGGCACTTCATGGTGTAATGCACAATAGTTTTTTAGATCCAATGTATCAATAACAGCAGATGTATATTGTGAAGAACTTGAAATATTTGCGAATAGAAATATAGAATTGAAAAATTGAGGAAGATTCATATTCAAAATTGAATTGTACATTCTCGAAATGTTGACGTACACGCGATATTTTCCTTACCTATATATTTCAGGTGTAAAATCATGTTAGAATATAAATCAGAAGCCAGTCTCCAGAATATCTTGGATCGAAGTAAGAATTCAAAGAGTGGAGAGACATTAATTTGAAAGGTGAAATTGAAATGAAATTATAGGGTTTTAGCAGATCTCAAGATGGTATAAAGTAGTGCTCAGTAAGCTGTGACTAGCTTCATCTTTAGATTCTTCGTTTATCATCATCATCATCATCACCTGAATTAGTTATTTGCTGGACACTCTTGTTGTGTGAAATGAAATGAAAGTTTTATTTGCTTGAATACAAGTACATTGGTTCCTAATCTATTATTTGGTTCACTATACTCGACCAGATTGTTGTGCAAATGTTTAGTTTTTAACCAACTTCACAAAAAGGAGGAGGTTCTCAATACGGTTGTATTTTTTTTTTTTTTATGTTTGTTACCTCATATCTCCTGCGTTTATGAACCGATTTGGAAAATACTTTTTTTATTGAATTTGGTATACTTCCAGATTGGTACCATTTTTAGAATCCAGTTCTGATCATGGAATCCATGAGGAATTGAGGGAACTCCACAAATATTGTAGGCATACATATGGCGATTTTGATATTTTCAGCAACAAACCAAGCATTTGCATTCAGAAACTATCATAACCCTTTCACCTCTATGGTTTTTCATCCAGATTTTTAGTCGAATACAATGGCGGAAGTCGGTTTTTTAAATGAAAAGTTATCTTAGACCAGATACACCACAGAATCATCATTATCAACATAAACTAAGTTATTAGATCACTTTGTGTTATTTAATTGTCCTTTGACTATTGCTATCGATAGTTTACTGAAACTAAATTCAGAACTGCTCATTCGGTCCGAGAACTTTGCACTCGACTGCGAGAGTTGGTCAAATGCCATTTGCGTTGCAACTATCGACAGGTAGAGTCTGTGAGCTTTCCAAATACATATTTGAGTTAGAGTTTGAAAGCTATAGAATAATCAAATAGTTTTAAATATTGGAGGTACCACTTTTTAACTGTACCCCCGTTGCACCTCGTTGTATGTTCACGTTATGTTATGTTATATTAAGCATGTATGTAGTAAGTTTTTCATCTTCTCCTGTTTGGCTTAGTTTTGCTTTTCTTTTTTTTTTGAATAAAAAAAATCTTACGTCACATCTCATTTCAGTTCACTCCATAAAGGAAACATATAAAAGAGCCTGTGTTACGATGTTTAATATGAACCTAAGCACCTACGTGTCCAATTCAATATGCACCTGACCGACGACCGACTTAGCGTGCCGTCCTCCATATCAAATTCCATCCAAGAGAAACTTTCTAAGAATATCTTTGTAATAACTCCCGTTGCTCCAGCGAGATGACTAAGCAAAGTGTTGGAAGAATGTTTTATTAAAAAACCTTTTGAGGAAAAATACTAAGAGCTAGCTTATGAACTTGCAAACTGTGGAGGGACAGTAGGTATGAACAATACGAACATTCTAGAGATCATACTCGTAGAATTGGAAAATGAATAAAAAAAAGTTAAAAAAAAATTAAAGCCTCCGTAAGTGAAAGAAAGAGGAAGAACATTTGAACATTTGTATTCCTTTTTTTGACGTAACTAAGTGTTCCTTGTGATCCTATGGTGGAAATAAATGAAATGAAATTAAATTAAATGAAGTAAAATGAAAGAAATTAGACCTGCCAAATGTGATATTGAACTTGGTGTTAAGGCAGAGTATGATCCAAAAATCCAAACATCCAAAACTCATTTTTTTTTATCCAAACGGTTTTGCTTAAAGTTGAATTGCATGTCATATTTGACGATGAAACTGGTTTGCACTTCAGAATGTATACATTTTGAGGGTTAATTAATCGAAATGTACGAATCAAAGATAAAAAATACGCGGTTATAACTTTAAAATACAAATCTAGCTATTTAATTAGTAAAACATTGTGTTGTTGCCGTTCAAAATTAAGAGTATTTGAATGCCAAAGCTTTTTTAGGGTGGTCATTTGTGCGATTTTTATTTGCAAAACCAGTTTTTTTTCAAAATTCTGTTCTGTTACAACTATTATTAGTATATTACTACCTACACTATTTTTTGCATCTCATTATTTAATCTCGTCACGTCACACCGTTCAAAATACTACTTTTAATAATTGATTCTCGCCAGCTCAGAGTATCACTGGTGGAAATATTAATACCACTATTATAGGCGGAAATTGATGATGATTTTAGTATCAAATTTATAATAATAATAATGTTATTGACCTCAAACGTCCCCGCACTCGAATTGGAGCGTAACCTGCAATAATAGGTTACTCTGTTTTTTTTTGCTCTACGAAAAAAACCCTTTTTAGAAGAGATCATCTAGAATCTTTTGAAAGAAGACAAAAGTTTTATTGTAAAATCTTGAGGAATTTTCGGGTTTAAAGGTCGTGTCTTGTGTGTTTGGGGTTTGATCCGGGCTGTGTACGAAACTGCTTTGGGCGTTTTTTGACGATTATACCGGATTTGGAATTTAGCTGTTCAAGGATCGTTTTAATTTGGATTTTGTGGTTACCAAGATGTTGAGGTTTTGTTTAGTTCTGGATTTATTTTGGTCGGTTGTCGTTTATTTTCGGGATACTTATTTTAAACTTCATAACTATTTAATTCTCGATGAACCAATGACATTTCGAATGTAGCAGGAAATTGGTGGATGGGGCGCTTTTTATTTATTCGTATGGCATTGTACAACCGTTGAGCTTAGCATTTAGTTGGTTTTATTTAGGTCCTAAAAAAAATATTTTAAATAGGGTTGCTGATGATAAACTATAGTGACGAACTCACGTAGTAGTGTTCCGGGTCTGCGGGTGTTATGGTACCATGGTACTCGTTGTTCCTGATACCCACAGCACAAGAAACCTTAGCGTGGGATCAAGAATACGTATTTGACTGTTGTTATGTTAGATTATATTGGGTTATGTTGTAGTGGTTATCCTTTGACCAAATTAATAAATAGGAGAATTATTAAAACAAAATTAGAAAAAAATTGTTGGAGAATAACATACTAAGCTTACTTAACACTTAAATTAATTAATTTCTTCTTAATTAATTCATTCTTATTACTTAACAACCTCGGCATGATTTCTGACACAGAGTTCTTGAGACACTACTTATTTATCTGTCACAGTTATTTGTAATCATGTCAAAGTCATACCTATTGTAATGTCAATGTAATAATAATTGTCAATGTATTGAATATGTTACAAATTCAGGTGGGTAGACTAGCCGTAGGCGTAAATACCCTGGACGCTGGCGTCATAAGGTCTGTAGGCGTTATATAACTGCTCGCACCTATAGTGGTAGAGTTACCTAAGTTATATAATGGACCTTGTTATTGCACGTCTAACTGCAGGGGTTTACTCGTGAACGGTTTATTACAATACGATCAAACCAGGGTGGTTATTCGCTATGACCTAAGAGATTCCTTGTCAATAACGTGTGACGTCACCCATACGATTCAGCGCTGATTCCACGCAGATATCGTAACGAGCCCGCGTTATGTTACGTTTGGTCATAGCGAATAAGGGGGCTGCTTGTTGGAATCAAGATGTTTTTTTTTAAATAAATAAGCACGGAAAAATATTCTTTAGAAGGTCCCATTGCTGGTATTTAGACGTAATCTCGAATAATGAGAGTAAATACGTTTGACTATGTCAGTGCGGGGCGTCGCCATCGGTTGTTCGCCACGCGCGTAACACGAACGCTACACGCTAACAATGCGCCTACGCAACGGGCGCTCGCGCTTTTAAATGGTTTTATGCAAGAGTTCCAGCATGTTGACATATTTAACGATAATTTAAATTCTATTTATGTGTCCCTTAGAGTGTATTTAAGTAAGTTTAATATAAGTCTTGTTTTTTTATTGTATGTGTTAGCTAAGGCAGTTTGCGCTATGGTCAAAACTGTAATCAAACTGTTTAATTGAATAAATAAATAAATAAATGACCTTTATTTTCATAATAAAGGTATTTTTTTTGATAATTACAATAAACAATATCGTACTGATGTTGATTTGTTCAACTGTAGTGTTCCGAGGATGAGGCGTGTGGTTGAGTTCTGAGTTTACTTAAATAAATATCATTAGTTTCAGTTTTTCGGTTTTTTCTTCTTTCTGTTTTTTTTTATTATTCAGCTGGAATGTTTTTCTTGTTTTTTTTGTTAATTCATGTTTACTACCTATGTATGTGTTTGTGTTGCTTGCACTTATAATTTTTACTGCTGCTTAAAGACTAATGAAGACTTATGATTAGCCTTTTGATTCTAAACTTCCTTTTTTACTATGTTTTTATGTGCTAATAGTTTTCCCAAAATAAATATATAAATAATAACAAAACACCTTCTAACATTTTGCCAACATGCCTTTCGAAACCGATAAAAGCTCTCCAAAGCTCATAAGGCTTTGAGGGCCGGTTTAACTATTAACCGAAAAGGCCATTCAGTCGACGGCTACCTTTTCGGTAAGCTATTAATATGGTAAGGTCGCAAATAGCATACACAGGAAACCACTTTAAGCCTTTGTCACAGTAAATTGGGGCTACCTGCCACCCTAAATAAACAGAGTTGGGAGTTAAAAATTAAATGTCACAGGAACCTTAGTAGACTAATTTTTGAAAATAAAATGTATTTCCGTGCAGTAAGATTTCGGGCAAAGGGCCCCTAACTATTTCATTAATTTTTGGTATTTAAGGTGCATCGTATCGCAATTGGCGCGAAATTCAAAATTATTTGTATTTTTTGCTCATCACATCTCATCAACACGTCTTCTTGTGATAGCGAAAACTGATTTTGCGAAAACTAGGAGACACAACACACATGTTTTAGTTGATAGTATCTCTAAAAGATAATTATTTTAGCTACGAATATTGTTCAATTATTTTTACAGTGTTTTTTTGGTTTAGGGATATCCGTAGCTTAACTAATGATATCTAAGAGATACTATCAATTAATTATTGTGTTGGGTCTCCTAGTTTTCGCAAAACCTGTTTTCGCTATCTCAAAGAGTGTTGATGAAAATGAAATTTGAATTTCGCGCCACATGCGACATGATCCACCTTAAATGAGGCATAGCATGCTGTATCTCACTATATATAACTGAGAAAGGGAATCAACTTATTATTATTATTTCTCATTTAACGTCTACTCATGTCCCACTTGCTTGGATTTCGGGAAAATAATTATTTATTATTTCCAGTGCACAGACTCAGTTTTATTATAATAAAGAAGTAGAAAGTATAAATAAAAACAATAAAATAGAGGTAAACTATAAAACTAAATTATACCGTGTTTAAACCATGTTTATAACTAACGGGGAGTAGATATATTTTCGGTCACGTTCGAGTTTTGCGTGAAAATACACGCGGTTAAAATATAAATGGAGGAAACGTATTGTTCGGTGTTTTCATTGTGTTTTATTTTCTATTCGATCGGAATTTAACAAAAGCACAAATAGTACCTTTGTTATTCTTTGGTTTACCTTTTCGATTATTTTTAGATAGCAATGTCAGTTGAAAGAAGCCTCTGTGAGGCGCACTGAATCCTATCACCAAACTGGTTCTTTTGCGATTAGTCACTTGACCCTTTTCACGGCCACCAATTACGTCAAACTGAGGGCCTATTACGAGTTTTGCATTGCAACAATCACTTTGCGAATCGTGAGAAATCAACGTGACTTACGTAGTAACTATTTATGAATCTGTGCTGTTTCTATCGACTGCGCGGCACAGAATGATGAATAGTTACTATGTAAGTCACGTTGAATACTCACGAGTCGCAAAGTGAGTGTTGCAATGCAAAACTCGTAATAGGCCCTCTGATCTCAGACCTAATGCAAGGAGAAACGGTTACACGAAGGTTAACGAGTTTTTTTTTAAGTATTCATATTCATGTAATAAAAACTATTACTTACATTTAACATTTAAATGTACAACGAAGAGTGTTTAATATGTTAACACTTTCTACACGAATGGTTTTGAAGAATGAAAATTACACTGGTGTCAAAACCAGCACCCCAAGATAAAATTCCATAGCTCATGAGGCTGTGGAAATTAGCAAAATACACAAGTTTAGCAGTAGCCATATACGTGAGATTTTTTAACCTTTCAAACTGCATAAACTGCCGAATTAAGCCTATGTCCAAGCTTCGAGATGTGTGGCCCCACTATGTAATATCATTCCCAATAACTCTGTAGAACCCACAGGTTCAATTTTACTACCCATCAATTATTCCTTCGTTGGTACAGGCAGGATAAACTTATTATATTATTAGCAGTAGCAATGATTCTGATTTTTATGCGTTTACTACATCTGTGAATTATTCTTAGGTGCTAAAATCTTTGTGAGGAATGTTGCTTTAATAACACGGGAAATGTTCACGTATCTACACGAAAGTTACTTTAGGGCGAAGCCACACGAGCGTTGTCGCTGCGTTGCATCGGCGCGCCGCTGTGACGACAGAGCGGTGACGCTCCGTAATTCTACACACAAATCTGAACGACATTACCACACGGGCCATTTATAAAATGAAGTCGCGTGACTCCTTGAGAGAGCGTTTCAAAGAAATCAATATTCTTACAGTAATATCGCAATATATCTATGAAATATTATTACATACACATAAACACTTGGATAGTTTTATGATAAAAAGTGACGTGCATGGTATTAACACGAGAAATAAACACAAACTAAATATACCAAAATTTCGATTAAAGAAAGTAAGTGGGTCTTTTATGGGGAATTCTGTACGGTTCTATAATAAACTTCCAGAAGGTGCATTTAAACTTCCTATTCGAAGATTTAAATCCTACATAAAGATGAATCTAATTAAGAAAGCGTATTACACTCTTGATGACTATATTAATGATAAAGCCGCGTGGCCTGATGTCGCTCTGCCCCTCGACTGCTAAAATGGAAATTTGCAATATCTGTACTTACCTATTTACATGTTTGTATTAGATTATTATTTATAAGTATAACAAGCGTAGCGTGTGCTGTCTTGCATATTTTTGCTGATGTTTATTTACTTTTGACTACCTTCCTAAGGTTTTTAAGTTCTCATTAACTATGTATCAGCAACTCCTTGCTCCGAGGCACCACACAGGCGCTTCTCACCTAGTGGTAAGACGGACCATTTATGTAAGCCAAGCCGAGTTTGTTGCCTGATTCTTCTAGGCTTGGTCGCGTTGGAACAGGAGTAATTTAATTTTATATAAGACGATTCAAAATGATCCTTGTGATTTCAATGAATAAAGTTCTTTTTGACTTTGACTTTGGGCGTTGCCGGTACTTTGCGTCGCACAATGGAACGATTGTATGGAGAGGGTCGGACATAGCCAATAAAAAAAGTTGATGTCAAAATGTGTTAATCTAATAATGCTATCGAGTTCAACTAAGTATTCTCTATTATAGTTATTCGCGGGGCTTTTGCCGTAAGTGCAGTATTTAATGAATAAATTGAGGAAACGTTGATATTTTTCATTATTTTGTATGAAAACGAATATTCAAATTGCCATAACTTCCTATTTCCCCACGTTTTCGGAATGCGGTTTATTTACAGTAATCTACATATATACATCTTCAATATGCAATCGAAACATGGCACCCCAAATGAACAACAGACCAAGATACAGGATGTCCTAAAAGTTGATGTCAAAATGTGTTAATCTAATAATGATATCGTGTTCAACTAAATATTCTCTATTATAGTTATTCTCGAGACTTTTGCCGTGTATGAAAGTATGAATAAATTGAGGAATCGTTGATATTTTTCAAATAAAATATCAACGTTTCCTCAATTTATTCATTAAATACTGCACTTACGACAAAAGTCCCGCGAATAACTATAATAGAAAATACTTAGTTGAACACGATAGCATTATTAGATTAACACATTTTGACATCAACTTTTTTTATTGGCTATGTCCGTCCCTCTCCATACAATCGTTCCATTGTGCGTCGTGGCGACGCGCGCGCAACGGAGAAGGGGCTGGAGAGACGAGGTGGGGAAGGAAGCTGCATTGAAACAACGGAGCGGCAACGCAGTATTTAATAGCATATAGGAGCATAGCATAGCTGCGTTGGATGCAGCACTTGTGTGGCATTTACTGCGTTGAAATCATTGCGTTGCGACGACGCAGCACAGCTGCAACGCCCGTGTGGCTTCACCCTTAGAAAACGTATCTATAATTGTCATTATTCCCTTTTCAGAGTGGTGGTGTGATGTTCTCGCCACTGGGACGCCTCCGCGTAGCTCAGGCGGTCAGGAAACAAGTAAGTGACCTTTTAACTGTAAAACAAAAGTTTTTAATGAGAGGAAGATTAAATTTCGACTAAGCGAAAATTGCCACAGGTTGATAGCACAAAAGAACGAAACTTAAAATACCTTGGATCAGCAAAAACTATTTTGATTGATAATTATCATATGATAGTTATCAGTTGGTAAACATCTACTGCTTGACGAAGCCTCACCCAAAGCCATATCTATATCCATATAATCTCTCCATAGATTTGCCATAATCACAGTGATCGCAGTATTGGTATAAGTGTATTGGTGTTAAGTAAATTCTAATTCTAATTCAAGGTGTTATAGTGTACGAAAATGGTTGATTCAACGTGAATCCTGTTGGGAACGGCAATTTTTTCAGTACCTAGGTGCCGAATTAGATTGAAATAAAAAATAAAGTTAAATAAGTATTTAGGTAGTTGCGCAACGGGCTATGGATTGAGCTATGTTAGGAGTTTCACTACGTGATCCAAAATGAGGAAATCCGTAGAAGAACCAAGGTCACTGACATAGCTCTCAGAATTAGCTGATTATTATTAGATTAGTTGAAGTGGCAATGGGCAGGTCATATAGCTCGAAGAACTGATAACTGTTGAGGAATAAAGGTTCTCGAGTGGTGACCTCAAACCGGACGACGCGGTAGAGGAAGGCTCTCCACTCGATGGACCAAAGACATAATAAACGTCGTGGGGAGTCGGTGGATGGACACGTTGTCGTGGCATTCTAAGGGGGAGGCCTATGTTCAGCAGTGGACTTCTACAGGCTGATGCTGATGATGGTGATGAAGTATTCAGATGGATGCTGTTGGCCATCCCCTGGTATAAACCGATAGTCGACATGTATGACTTTGACATCGACGGATAGATATATGCTAATATATTATATGCTGGACACATCACGGCACAACATAATAATTTTTTCGTTACTTTGGGCCTATTGGCAAATGAAGTCTGGTAGCCTAACGATGTTTTTTCACTTGTTTACAGCTGAGCCAACTGCCCGTGATAGGAACAGAAGCCGCGCCCATGGGCATAGGCGCCGGAGCCCCTCTATGCTACCAGTTCCTTTGCGCGCCGCCTATGCCAGTAGCATCGTGTGCACCGTGCGAGATGCCACCACCGCCGTATGCAGTGTACCAACTGCCGTTTGAGAGTAAGTTGCTCTCACCATACACTTAACATTATAAATACTTGTATTCTTAACTATTCAGGTTTTTTGAGTTATATGAGGTAATGTAATACCAATCTCATGAAGTTGAATCAAATACAGAACGATTACAGATGCGAACTATAGTAGATATATAACAAAATATGCCATTATGAGGTTAGTTGATGATGTATTTGCAGGACTGGGCTTTACAAAAAACCTAAATTTTTGTGATCTATCCAAAGCGTTTGATTGCGTCTCCCATGCTACTCTAGTAGGAAAAATACAACGTAACGGTCTAATTATTTAAATTCAAGAACCACCCTATGATAATATCCCTGTGTTCTAGGTATCAGGAACTACGAGTACCATGCTACCATAACACCCAGACCCAAAACCAATATTTGTAGATCATACAACACACATACGCTATTTGTCTCGCAGCGGGAATCGAACCCGCAACCTCTCGCCTGCTGCGCCACAGAGGTGACAAAGCGAGTGAGGTGAGATTCTTTCATGGTTTTGTTTCATCCTTCCAGCATCTCCAGCAATCTACGCCCCACCAGCGCAGTATGCCCTATTGCCGGCTCCATACACCGCGTGCTGCGAACCAGCCTGTTGTGCACCGATGGACAAGCAGCCCCGTGCTCCGCCGCCGCCCTGCCATCCTGCCTTCATCTACTAGATCAACGCAACACTAATTCTATTTAAAAACTAAAGTCGTCAGTCACCGTAAGTTGTACTGCCATCTGGCATTCTGCTAATCAAGTCCTGGATACCAACTACAGTTAAGCCAGTCTTCTAGGACCACTAACATCCGACCTTTGTGTAGAGTTCTGCGTTACCAACTTAGTGGATTTTTTAGCCAGTTAAAAAAAAATTCTTAAGAGGTTATTGGTAGGGCACCTACGCCTTGTACGCGAACGAAGCTTGCTTCTATTTTACCTGTTATTTTATCAAACTCCATGGAATTTTGTACATATGATCAGAGAGTCTATTACGAGTTTTGCATTGCAAAAACCGGAATGCGGAACGTGAGCATTCAACGTGACTTACCGGACCGGTTTTTGCAATGCAAAACTTGTAATACGCCCTCTGTACACTGATATTCAGAGGCCGTAGACAAAGTAACATTCTAATAGCGATGACGCCAGTAGAAAAGTCCAAAATGTATGGGATTCACGTAAGCTATCGATATGTCACGTGGTCTTTTGTATTGAATTACGACTGTAGAAATGGAATCGCTTCGAAGCGAATGCCGTTTGGCTAGGCCCTCAGATCTGTGGTGCGTTAGTTTTTTAAAACACTTTTTTGAATTTATGATTTGGTAACTATATAATTTTATAAGAAACTAACGCACCATGGATCTAGATATAAGTGTACTGATCATGTATTGTGTACAAAGTTTCATGTAGTTTGAACAAGTAATAGCCAAATTAGAAGGAAACTTCGTTCGCGTGCAAAAGGGCGTAAGCGCATAAGCTACCGGTGACCTCCTCTTAAGTCACCGTTAAACCTCTTAAGCCTCTTAAGTCACCGTTAAACCTCTTAAGCCTCTTAAGTGACGTGAGTTACATCTTAAGTCTTTTAAGTGACGTTGACATCCGGTTCACCTGACTTGAACTAACAATCAATGTGGTCGATCATGAGGCTAGAATTCTAGACACTCTTAATAGAAAATATAATATACATATTTTTCTATCTTCTATAGGAAAATATCAGCACACCCAACCAGCTAAATATTTTTTTTCTATAAGAGCTTCATAGTTTGATTCGTGGACACTATTACATACTGCTCTCGTAAAATTAGATCATCTAAAAGTCTTCTTTAGATTTGCAAAGGGCCCAAACAATATTGATGTTAAAAATATCAATATAACCCTTGTTTATTATTAAAAACTAGATAACTGATCCAAATTATATAGAGAATATTCCAATTGCGAAGAAAAGACAAATTAATAGTTACTCGATAATTATACAATTACATGTTAATAATTGTAATTTTATTTTGCCTATTTTATCCAAAATCAAACATGATGAGTAAGTTATAGAGAATGTCGATGATATTGATCGGTATTGCAATCATTGATCTGAATTGCAAGAAGAGACAGAAAATAAAACTGCAGTAATATATCTGACTAAGTTTGCGTCATAACATGATAATATACGACAAGCGTAAAGCAGATGATAGGTAACTTGTATCTTATCTTATCTCTAAAGTTTGTTCATTATTTGAAATAGCTGTTGGTTAGAATAATCTATTTTTTGCTCAAGTCTTCCAGTCTTTATTTCAAGTCAAGCTCAGCATACAAAACCAAACTATATAATATTTTGTTGAAACAATTTTTAGAACAAGCTTTTACAAAATTAGTCTTCCGGCTGTCGTTGATGATGATGATGAAATTAGAAACTAGAACGGCTAGATGATCATACTGAGCCCAGGCACTGTAACTCGACTTATCCATCGAGGAGTTCCATGGTTCACCGTCTCCATCATCAAATCAACTCACTGACACCATCGATAACTCAATTGTCATCGGAACTTGACATGCATGTACAATTTTAAAACAATGGGATAATTTTTACTTAAAAACAAGAAAATATTTCTTAAAAACAGGAAAGTTAAATAAGCATAGCAACGGTTGAATGGGTTTGGGACTAGTTTTAAACCGATTTTCTAATTCAAAAACATTTGCGACTAATTAAAAAAACGAACTCAAAACTTAACCAATTTTCGATGTGAACAGTTCACACACTACAAGTACAAAAAACTACAATTTCTCCTCGTAATTTATAACTAAAAGCGAATTCGAGATATCATTCAAAGTAATACAAGTAAATATCACACAACCAATCCAAAAAATATAAAACTCTTGTCATTTCGTAAATAAGTACTTCTTTAAAGTGAGTTATGTCTACTATTTAGTATAGTAGGAATCAAAACGTTGGATGATTTAGATAAAAGCGAGGTCAGACATCACAAAATCATTTCCATACAAGCTAGCATCACGCGTAGCTGCCAGCTACAACTAGCAACTCTTCATGCTACGAAAACGATGGTTTTAAATCTTGCATACGTACGGGGTGCACTGCATAAAGTGTAAATTTTTAGTGTATGTAGTCTGACCTTACTTTTATTGTTATGAAATGAATTTCTGTATTAAAAATATTGTCTGTGGCTAAAAAATGGACATTAACGACTACGGTAGGTTATAAACAAGTGTTCAATATTTTTTCTGAGACGTTTTAGATTCTATGTGTCAGCTTTTATTTAATTAATAATTATTATAGATTTAAGATGTATTTAGCTTCCAAACGTATTTGTGAGGTGAACGTGGATTCATGTGCTATCAATAATAATAATTAAAAGGTAAATCAAATTGTATTTATATTAATTAAGTACATAATAATGTTAAATATTTTATTATATTTTTATCAAACCGTTAATCATTCTAATTGTAGTTATAAAAATGTTATTGTTTTTTTGACACATCTCTGTAGCACTCTCGTGACGTAATCATTTATACAATCTCGATGTTGTGAATTTTCTAAATACAATTTGATTTTTCATATTAAAGTATTGTTATTTATTAGTCTAATATTCGTGCGTTATTAGCACAACGAATTATAGCACAAATTGCATAGCTGCTAGTGGATAGATACCTCTATAAAAGACAAAATATAGCTTGTTATCCTTATAAAGGATTTCTTTTTAGTGTAAGATTGTTTTCTAATTCCATAATGAACGAAAAAATATTTTTTAAATTAAGTTTTTGCATGTTGCTGTTGAAATTCTCGGGTCCAAGAAGTAATAAGCAGTTGATAAATTTTGAAATTATGTTTTGGATATACACATTATTTCAAAATTTATATGAATGTTTTGTTGTTGTTTTGGGGACTTGAATACAATGTTTATAATTTAGTGAAGATAATAAAAATAGTCGATGTTTCTCCTTTATGTTTGCGATGTTATTTTTAACCAGTGTTTTATTTAATAATTGTTGAATAATAATAAAGAAAATCGTCAAGAATGTGATATAAAACAATCAAATAGTAGCAATAGAATTTTTGTGTAGTTTATAATAGTTTTAGATTTTTTCCTTCATTAGCCTTCCGATAAAAATAGGACCAAAAACGTTACAAAAAAAAATCGTGCAATAATAATGTAAACCATATTTATCTAGTTTTAGTATCACAAAAATATCTTATACGTAAATATTATATTGTTAAAAGTGGATGTTAATCATTTTACACTATCAATTTGAATGGCTACTATCTTCTCATGCTCAGGTGATTAGATAAGCCAGATAATATGCATAATAATAAATATTTATTAGAAAAATATGAATTAAGTACTTACGTTAAATGTATAAATTGATATAATATCCTTAATGACACAAGTTTCAATATTTGCTTCTCCTTTATCATAATGTTTCACGATATTTTTATAAAACTATTTATTTAGAAATCTTGTCTATACACCTGGGTATCTTCAATGTGGTCTTTTGCCTTTAGATATTAAGGCTTCGCCTCAATTACTATATGTACTTCATATACGACTAGTATTACTGGAAATGCTGTCAATTTGTCGTCTCTTTTTACAAATATATACTGTTAGTTAAGTTAGTGTCTATAATCTCGCGTTTGCTTCAATGCTCAAATATTTATTTATAAAAGGGCTTGTAACATAAGTTCCTTTGTGTTGTTTTACCTCACTCTAAATTATCGTCTATATTCTATCAATGTTGTCTGTATTCGGTGTGAACTTCTTTAAGTACAAGGTAAATTATATCTTAGGATCTATGTAAATCTGTCACAAATCACGCTTTTCAGTTGTCAGTGTGAATATGTGTTTCATCTGAAAAAGCAAGATTACTACCTGTTGCTTTACTGAGTACGTTTCTGATGACACATATTCAAGTTAAGAACTGCATCTATTAATATTTTGTGGCCTATAGTGACTCTACTGCCTAACATATCGGAAATAAATCAGTATGCTAGAACATAGTAATTATTTTAAAATTCTAGTATATTGAAATCTCACGCTAGAATTGTGTTAGTGTATGTGAAACGATGTAATTTAGACAATATTATAATAAACGATAGTTATGTACCTAGATTTATTATAAATAATAAATTATATTATTATACGTACGTCAGTAATAGGATTATTAATAAGACATTTTTAATTTATAATTTTGTTAATTACCACTTTGTTCATTCGTTCAGCTATGATTTTAAATCTGTTATTATTCTTATGTCATTCTCAGCAATTTAAATAACAATACTCAGATAAATAGGTTTCTATTTAAATTCCATGTTTGGTCATAGATACAAAAACAAATTGTACGCCACAACGAAAATACATTAATTATGCGTATCCTATTTGGCATTTGACGAAAAAACTAGACTTAACTTTAATGCAAAGCTATCAACTGTTAAAATATTTTAATTAAAAAATAATGACAAACCGCGTATACGTTTGTGAGGTCATAAGTCGTGAATTACGAAAATCCGTCTCAATTTTCATGTTGTTATTGTGAGTACGTACCTACAGGGAGGATGACAATATTGCAATGGTAAGGTAGAATTTATTCCAAAATGTCCAGATACCAACACGGATGGTAAGTATATTTGACGTCCAGTAAACCAGTAATCATTTTAATAATTTTTTTTGATCATGTTTATTAATTTATTACCTATAGCAACATTTTAATATGAGTAAAAATAGTAAATTTGTGTATCGAAGCAATACCGGCTAAAAATTTAAAAAAAAAATCTTGTACTTACTTAAGTTGTTATTTAAGTTTTTAAATGATGTTTTCCAATTTTCGAATTGTATTTGCCGGTTCCATTTTAGAGAGACTTAAACAAAACCACACATAATGAAACATTAAAATAATATCTTGTTAGCTATAAATTGAGATGGTTGATTTTGATTATATCAAATTGTCCAATACCTACATAAATTGAATTTGATTCCTGAATTAATATTTTTTCTCTAAAATGAAACCATTTTTGATAAAACCTATACAATTTTGTAGTAAAAATTTTTGTTTCCATAACATTTACGCCTTTTTTGAGATACTTGTATATAATGCTACAAAACCAAATACTTGTTGAAATATAGGAAATATTTCTTAGTCATATTTTGAATTGTTGACTACTTTTAAGAGCCCTAACATAGATTGCTATGCATTACAAATCGGCTTTTATAATCGACCAGTTTTTATGAATAAAAACATATTATATATATTAGCTTGCTTTTACTAGTGGCGCAGAAAAGGAGCATAATTATTTGTAATTTAAAATGCCACAAAAAATAAACAATCACATACAAAACACAGTCAATTTGAAATTATAATTATTACCTAACAAATTGGTCATGAGGTCCTTATCAAGGCCACCTTACCTCAACCCAGTCATTTATCATTGGTTGACCAAGAAAACCCCGGTTACGTGAAGTGGTAGTTGTAATTCAAAGAATGCTAGTTATAGGTAAAGGCGTATGCATAACAAATACATAATATACGAAAGACACAAGCTATGCGACATCAGTCTAATTCTGTTTATAAAAAAAAAGCAAGACACTAAGTTGCACTTAAAATAAAAATCAAACAAAAAATTAGTATATTTAGATAAGCAACGAATCATGCTATTGTGTAGGAAAGTAATACTCTATTTGACTATTGTGTGTTAGTCTCTATGTGATTCAATATTATCGTAAATTTGCTAAATTATTATATAAATCGATCAATATATTTAATAATACTTATATAATTATATTGTAACTATAAGCCGCTCTCGTGATCATAACCTAATCATTACGCACATAAATACAAAAATAATAATAATATACGAATTAATTACTAAGCTAATAATTACACCATTGTATCATCGAATACTTGTTGATTGTTATTTATTATAATAATAATTGTCTAGTTTTTATGTATGTGATATTGTTATTGAAGTCATAGATATTTAAAGGCTAATAATAATATTTATATTATTATTATTATTCTCCTTGTTGACTTTTATGTGGAATAGTATATCTCTTTAAAGGTATTAGATTGTAATGTGAATTTTAAGTCACTTCCAAAAATCTAAATCTTTTAATTCTATGAAACACAAATTAAACACATCAAATATATATATATATATATATATATATATATATATATATATATGTATAAATGAAGGCGGCTTTATTAAAAAATGTAATAAAGAATATTATTTTGCTGTTATTTTTGTGAATTTGATTGTACTTAGTTAAAATCGAATCAATAAATCTTTTTTAGAAACAATGTTTGCATTAAATTGACATCCGATTTTTATTTATTACAATCAAATAAAAATACCTATTAGAAGGCAAGTCACTTCATAACACATTGAAACAAACTCATTCAAACACAGGCTCAAACATCGACCGGTTAAAACAAACCAGTTGTATCAAGATGGTGTTGCCGTTATTTTACAACATTTTCAATTATATTCATCACAGGGCAACATTTTATTTGAAATTTGAATTTAAATTTAAATATTGGATCGTTTTTGTATAGCGCAAGTATAATACAGAAAATAATAAAAACATTTTGAGACTAGTGGCCAGCACTTACTATATACGAGCAGCTATATTTTTCGTTCTCCATGGCCTTTACTTGTGAATGTGTTATCAAGTAAATGTCAAATAGTGGTTGTACCGATGGAAGTAATATGTACTATTGTAATACTTATTACTTTCACGGTTGTACCCTATCAGGGGCAGCCATAAAAACAATGATTGGAGAGTTACTTGAAAAGAAATGATCCTACAATATAGACTACTGGGTTACCATGAGCTCTTATAGCGATTCAGTTCAAAAACTATTCAACACAAAATATCGGTTCCGTGATGTCCGCAACTATATTTAAAGGCACAGTAGCTGAAGGTCTATAGACTTCTGCAATTAAATTTATTCAATGATGGGGAATGTCAACGACGAACCGATATTTTGTACTGAATAGTTTTTCAACTGAATGGCTATAAAAGCTCATGGTACCCCCCTGAAAGTCTGTCCAGACGCGCGACATATCCGCGCGACATTCAGCTCGTGCTGAGAGCTGTTTTTGCCCGATGCAGAATGAAAGTCATCTTAGTTTCCTAAATTCTGTTTTATAAATATCTGTACTTAATTTTATCAGCATCCAAACTGTAATAGAACTAATTAGGTAAAGTAATAACCTGAAGCAATAACGAATACACCTAAATATAAGTTACGAATAATAATAAACATAATTAATGTAATCATGTGTTTTATTTTTATTTATATAATAGAATTGAAATTATCGTAGCTTGATACTCGAGCACCAAATGTCAAAATTTCCTACCAAAACGGGCATCTGTTGAAGCCCTTGGCGCCTGAGCAGGTATCATTTTAGAAAAATTACGACTATACCCTGATTTTTAATTTGAGACAATTTTTGTTAACAAACAAATGTCAAGATTTGCCACTGTGTGCATAAGTGTCATGTATGTGTGTCATATGAAAATTTACACGTATGCTACACAATCATGACACTTATACTCACAGTGGCATATTTTGACATTTGTTTGTTTACAAAAATTGTCTGAAATTAAAAATCAGGGTATATACACCACGTACTTTACTATTCTCCTGCTGACGTTTCGTTGTCAATTTAGAGGTCCTTCCTCATGAGCACAGACTGCGACTACGCTCGAAGGCTGTGAGATGGGAACCCCCGACGACGAATTCGGACGGGGAGTTCCCCCTATATATTTATTATTATTTATTCCAACATCACATCCCAAAAGCATCGCTGTTTTTCCGGTTTCCTGCGAAGATCGTCACGAACTTGGAACTATACAAGAGTTCGCATCAGTGTCTTCTTTCTTGGTGACATTGGAGACTTTTCTATCCTTCCAGATTCTTTTCATCTTGCTCATTGCGGATTTTACCATCGGAGTACGTCTCCTTATGATCATATTGATCATGGACTCGAGATACACAAACACGAGGTCCGAGAGCTTGCTCAGCTTAGTCAGTAACTATGACTTGATCTGGCTTGTTGATTGAGAGTCCAACCAACTCACTCTCGCGCTAGTCTCTTTAACAGTTCTGTGATTTTCTGCGCTGACTATGTAAATAGTGTGATGTCGTCAGCGTATCTGAGGTTGCAGATCTTGTTTCCGCCCACTGCCTCCTTTCCAAGACTCTCCTCATGATATCATGAAATAATAGCTCCTTTATAGAATGCCAAGATGAAGGGTCTTGGGCCACCATCATCCACCGACTTTCTGCTACTTTTAAAATGTCTTTGGTCAATCGAGAATCATCGTAGAAGTTATATAGAACATGGGATGAAATACATCTTTGGCAAACTCTACGCTCTTGCTACGAGCATAGCAATTCGGAGCTGTTGCTACGATACAACGAGTCATGAAACAAAATGAATAAGATGATCCTTATAATATTCTTGACGCAAGCATAAACTGTATAGGCTATACAATAACCAGCTAGTTACTTAGTTTCTCGGTGAATAGTTTTAGAAAATATCCAAAATAGAGTAGGGAATGGGAAGCGGCTTGGCTATTCACTGGCGGGAGGCCAGATAAAGTCGGTGTGGGAAGGAAAGTGAGGTCTTGGATGTGGCATTTTATTTTTATTCGCTTACAAAACTTATGGATTCGATATAACAACGCAGTCTATCTACAGCTGTATACCAAACACACCGAACGCGTTAATTGCACCGAAATTATCCTACTAATATTATAAACGCGAAAGTTTGTATGGATGGATGGATGTTTGAAAGAGTAATCTTTCACGTAAAAACTACTGAATGGATTTGAGTGAAATTTGGAATGGAGATACTTTACGCCCTGGATTAACACATAGGCTACTTTTCATTATCATCATCATCAATTTTCATCATTATTCACGCGGGTGAAACCGCGGGGCGCAACTAGTATTAAATAAATGTGAAGACAACAATGTTTGAACAAAATTTTACTGCAATTTAAGATATTTTTAACTGACTTCCCAAAAAAGGAGGAGGTTCTCAATTCGGTTGTATTTTTTTTAAATGTTTGTTATCGCGTATCTCCGGCGTCTATAAACCGATTTGGAAAATTCTTTTTTTATTTGAATAGATATACTTCCAAATTGGTCCCATATTTTTCAGAATCCAGTTCTGATGATGGAATCCATGAGGAATTGAGGGAACTCCTCAAATATTGTAGGCATACATATAGCAATTTTGATATTTTCAGCAACAAACCAAGCATTTGCATTCAAAAAGTATCATAACACTTTCACCACTATGGTTCTTTTATCATTTTTTTTTTCATCCAAATATTTAGTCAAATACAATGGCGGAAGTCGTTTTTTTAAATGAAAAGTTATCTATAAAATGTTTTGTTGCTGTGAGCTGTGTGAACTCTGATACCTACTGAATTAAACGTTTGAACTTTGAACTAAATCAGCACAAGAAAGACAACAACGTATTAACAAAATATTTATACGAGAGTTATTTAAATAGCTTCTTATCATAGTCATAGATCAATAAAACTTTGTATTAAAAGCTAACCAAATATGACCCCAAAATTACTCCCGCAAAATAGTTGCGAAATAACTTCTCATTTTAAAAACCGACTTCCGCCATTGTATTCGACTAAATATTTGGATGAAAAAAAATGATGAAAGAACCATAGTGGTGAAAGAATTATGATACTTTCTGAATGCAAATGCTTGGTTTGTTGCTGAAAATATCAAAATCATCATATGTATGCCTACAATATTTGAGGAGTTCCCTCAATTCCTCATGGATTCCATCATCAGAACTGGATTCTGAAAAAAATAGGACCAATATGGAAGTATATCTATTCAAATAAAAAAAGAATTTTCCAAATCGGTTCATAAACGCCGGAGATATGCGATAACAAATATAAAAAAAAAAAAAAAAAAAAAATACAACCGAATTGAGAACCTATGTAAGAAGATATTGTAGGCATACATATGGCGATTTTGATATTTTCAGCAACAAACCAAGCATTTGCATTCAGAAAGTATCATAATCCTTCCACCACTATGGTTCTTTCATAATTTTTTTTTCATCCAAAATTATTTAGTCGAATACAATGGCGGAAGTTGGTTTTTTAAATGAACAGTTATTGTGAAGTCTGTTAACAAATCATATCAACCGCCAATGAATTACTAAAACCTAATGGCGCTAGGCCAAAACTTGCCGAACTGTACCGCATCCAAATTTTCTAACCTGCTTGTCCCAGCTACGAGGACTGCCCGAATTACAACGATGTAAATGTCAAAATAATATTTTTAATTTACGATTGTAACTGAATTATTCCTCGGATTCAGTGTTTCTCCTCAGTGTAGTAGGGCTCTTGATTCCACGGTTTTTATTTTATTTCAGTTTTTTATTGTAGTGTAAGGGAACACTTACATGGTAGAACATAACTTTTAAATAACGTTTTGTTGAAAAGTTATTTTTATTTTGAAAAAAGGTCTTCGATTTAAAAATAATACATTTTCTAGGAAAAACTCAATTCACATAAATTTTAACTCAGTTTTCATTTGAAAACACGTTATAATGATAATAATAGGAACTAATGAGAGGAAATGTTACATTGTACTTTAGTTACTCTGATTACACTTGTTAGTCACTCTTTGACGATCTCTGTAGCGCGGCGCGCGAGTAGCTGGCTGAGATGCAAAAGGTTGCGGGTTCGATTCCCGCTGCGGGACAAATTTTTGTGTAATCTGCAAATATTTGTTCCAAGTCTGGGTGTTATGTTACCATGGTACTCGTAGTGCCTGATAGCCACGACACAGAATCTTAGTGTGGGATCAGGACTACCGTACGTATAATCTGTCTGTTGGGTGTTATGTTGTATTGGCCTAGCTTGGCAACAGCTATATACTGCTTTTCATGTACCTAAACACAATGCTATATTTAGTAGCGTGATTTTGCGATGTCCATTAATTATGTCTTTTATAGGAAAGCTATTATGTAAAGGTCAAATAACTGGACATAGACTAGAGATTAACCCTAGTATATACTAACAGATAGCAGCTGAAATTGGTATATACATCTTCTTTCAACTCGTAGATAACGTTGTCTTAGATAGAAACATAAATATATTTGAAAAAAATTGGGCTTCCTCCAAAACCGCCTAACACTTTAACCGAGTTCTGAGGGTTAGGGTGCGTACACACCAACTGACACAGACGAAACTCTTATAAATTTGGATGAAATATATAAGTACATTTGTGTAAATTAACAATTAATTACATTGTCTGTACTTTTATTATACCTAAGCGCTGCATCAGCTACCATTACAAGAGCGCTAAACAATATAAAACAGAAAACTTTCTATTACAGCCCTTTTCTGAACTTTGTGAAAGAAATGTAATTTTTATTCACATGTCATAAAGTAGGCACATTCGTTTTTTCGAGGCGAAAGTAACTACTGTTTAGAAATAAAATAATGGGCGAAAACTTTTTTACATTTACATTTACTCTGTTTATTTGTTTTTAACCAGGACCAAACGGCAGTGCTGTTCTTTATCCCCCCTTCGTGACAGGTTTACAACAGGCGTAAATTGTACAATCAGTGGGGTTACTCTTGAAAACAGTTCCAATCTCAATCCAGTTCCAATCTCAATCCAGTTTCAACGCTTCTTTAGCACTCTTGAACCAAATCGAGTTCGAAATCGAGAGTGAGAGATACACGATTGACTTTGGGTGAAGAACAACAGAGACAGAAAGTCGATTTCACTTAGTTCCATAAAATTTCACTCCAAATTGTGCGCTAGTAAGAGTACCAAATGACCAAGGAATCTAGTATTCTCTGAAGACAAAATGACACTAAATCCTGAGTTAGGATCGAGTAGAGTCAAGAGTAGCCATGCAGGGCTGTCAATTGAGAACTTTTGTATGAGAAAGGCGACGTTTGGCAGCCCTGATTGCACAATTTACATTGTTACAAACCTGTCGCGATATAGACAATAGCCATACGATACAGTAGTACAAAATTATTCCAAAGAGATCTCGTAACTTCTATCTTTGGCTATACTTATAAACAACTTTGTAGGGTTTGTAGCAATCTACTTTTGTATCTGCTTCATTATTAAGGGTCAGATTATTTTGTTATTAAACAAGTCTATAAGTCAGCTATCGAGTGGTCCCAAATTATCGAGCAGATAATTTAGAAATGTACTGTAATGTGTGTATGTTACATACCTTAATACTCAAAATCACCACATGGTATTCGGTGAAGATTATAACTGTGAAAGAGTCCAGTAGATTCGGAGAAAATAGACTGTGACAGACAGAACAGACACATGAGTGATCCTATAATGGTTTTGTTGGTACTTTTTGAGGCACGGAACCTTAAAAATCGACTTATACGTATGTTTTCACCCAAAGTTACAAATATTCCACACTCTCAAAAAGTTAATTGCCCTATTGTAGAGCCACCCTAAAACTAAATGGGTAGACGCTACAGCTTCGTGCGGGCAATGCCCTCGCAACTATCTGTACCGAATAGGGTAATTAGACTTATAACATTGGACCTGCTCTAGAGAAACGTTTAAAAAAACAACTTTATTTGGTTTAATCTCACTAATATTATAAGGCCACCAACACAAACAGATAGTTAAACGACTATGTAACCTAACCAATTATTTATTAGTTATTATTACTGCGTGGTATTTTTTGTTGAAAAGTTATTTAAATAAACGAAGACGTTAGATTTATTTCAATAAAAAAAAACTTTTTGACAGATGCTTTCATACATTATCTGGCACCTTGACCAATGGTTACGATAAACGCCCATTTATTTGTTCGCGAACATGGGCCTAAATGCGAAATTTTGTGGCTATGTTTGTTACTCCTTCACGCTAAAACAGCTCAAGCCATTTGGTTGGAATTTGGAATGGAATACGCTTATACCATGAATTAATATACATATTACATTACATCATCATATTACATTATTATTATATAAGCTACCTTATTCCCACCGAATCGAGACTTATATGGGCGGAAACGTGGGACACAGCTAGTTTCTAGAAATTCCAGAATTGATCCTGGTAATTTTGTCGTTGCAAAGTAGCATTCACCAGAAGAGACTTAATGTATCGTGTGGTTTGGTTAGAGGCACCATTATATTTGAAAGCTATGCTATGAGTTTCACTACGTGATAGAATCCGAAATAACGAAATCTAAAAATAAACAAAAATCACCGACATAACCCTCAGAATTAGCTAGTGACAGTAGCCAGGTTATATAGCTCATTATAGAACTGACAACCGTTAGGGACTTAGGGTTCTCGAATGGCGAGCACAAACTACAAACCAACCAGACGACGCATTATAGGAAGTCTCTCGATGGGTCAAGGATATTATAAAGGTTGTTGACTCATACGTCCATTGGTCGACGAGGGCAGTAGTAGTGTATATACCGATTCTAACTCAGATTCAATCCAGGTTAAGTTCATCCTTATATGGTGTGTGTGAGGCCTTCCACATATAAAGGGGGGATTTGCCCATTCCAGGCGGATTTGTGATCGCAGTATTTTTTTTGAGTACTCAGATGGATGCTGCTGCCCATCCCCTGGTGTAATTCCTTAGTCGGCTTTTACTATATCCACGGGAGGAAACAGAGTGGTCTATTCTTAAGCTGAACAAACCACGACTGACGGAAGTATACATTGTACATAGTATACATATTTAGTAACATAAATTAAAACCAGGATTCTCTGAATCATAAATAAGGAATTTTCAAAATTATTTTAAAACTACACCTGTAGGGTAAGCACGAATATCTAACGGTATCGAGACGTTAGCGAGACGATAGTCGATGTCAAATATTGGCTAATGACATCGCGGTGGCTTGAAATTTTTGTTAGTTGATTGGTTAATTTTTGACGTGTACTTTCGTCTCGCTGGCGTTTCGGTAACGCATGCTACATCTACTGAATTGTGAATTGACAGAAAGTTGGTATTCTGCTATTACATTACATTTATACCAACTTTTAAAAAGGGAGTAAAGTGGAAACTGCGAATAGCTTTGGAACCATAGCCCTCTTATCTTCTTTTTATTCATCAGCTGATAGATAAAAAGATAGTCATAGTCCACTGCTGAACCAGGTCTCTCCATAGAATAGGGGGGAATTACCATAGTCACCACGCTTGGCAGGCGGATTGGCTATCGTAGTATTGATGTTAAATACTCAGACGGATGCTGCTGCCCATTCCCGGGTATAAGCCCTTTGTCGCCTTTTATGACATCATGCTTAAGCTAAGACGATCATGGCTGTTCTCTTATCTACAAAATCATATTAGAAAAAACCAACAAGTACAGTTTTGTAGTCAAATCAAAATAATTTTATTGATTGAAATTACAATGATCATTTTGAATCGTCTTACAATTAAAATAACTCCTGTTGCGAATCATAAACAGTTCAATCTCTAATTATGTATGTTGTTGTAAATTATGAAATAAAAAAATATTGATACCGGTTTGGAAAGAGATGTGAAATAGGAATGAGTGGGAGTGAGAGTGATCGCAGGAGGATAGTCAAAATTATTGTATCATACATAATAATATTCGGGTTGAGGTACAAGCAAAATTTGCAGATTTCACACAGTGCGGTGCAGTGGCTGGGAGGTGTAATAAAACGACCTCAGAAGTAACGTTTTTCATATTTTTTTGACTCCACGGATTCGCTACAGTTTTACCGGGATTAAAACTCATCTATGTCATAATTATTATCAGGATGGGTTAAAATTATACCGCCCAAAAAACTAACTATTACTAAGGACTAACTATTTTTGCAGTTAATACGTTAATAACACACAATTAAACTTTAGTGCCTAATTTAGTGTTATGTTTTTGTATGAATATAGTTTTAAAATAAAAGATATATTGTAGATTGTTTCAATGCTGATTTAATTAATTGTTTCATTGTTTTTAGATTTCTTGGATATATAAATCAAATGTTTACATTGTAAGACTTGTATAACATTGCAGCGACTTGATATGGTAAATATACGTAATTTCTTACCTACTTACAGCTATTACTAGACATACTTGTATGTACCTTTATTAAAGCATGAATAAAAATACACGCGGATACTATTGTTCACTATTGCAAATAACAACTTTAAAAGATCTGAAAATCAAGCGTATACTGCGGTACTCTAATAGTATTGTCTCCATTTTCTTAGAGGACGCTGCGAACAAGCCCACCACACACCCCTAGAGTCTGAAACTGCATTTAGAAACCACCCTTACATATTTCTCTATTGGGACGATTTTTCTTTGTAGACAGTTATAGAGTTACGTCATTTTAAAACAGGGCTAACAGAGCCGCGACGGCGCGATCGAAAGGAAACACGCTTAGGGTTAAAATATACTTCATCTGATTCTTGAAGGTACAGACAGAGCCTCAAGGTCACATGGGGTATGCCAAATTAGCTGCAATTACAGTTGTCATTATCAAACGTATGTTTTGGTGTGAAACGGTAAGGGTGAGTCATCGTGTGGGGTTGTTGAACTGAGTTTTGGCGGTTGCAAAGGGTTTAAAGTGCGGATTTAATAAGTTATGCTCTGACATAAATTAATTTTACCCTGGTATACATTTGAATTATTGACTTTGACGCACCTTTTGACAAAAGAGATATCTATTCCCAACGGAAATGTGATTTATCTTGATTTAAATAATTTACACTCAAGTTTTTCGAATGATTGAACCAAAACTTTTGATTTTATATTAGTTATAACCTATTTTTACAAATCACAGCACAAATTAAATAGTTTTATGCTGTGCGATTTTATGGTTGGACGATTCGTAATATCGTTCATTCGTGATTGAAATTATTGAAGATAATTTTTTCGTGGTTGCGTGATTTGTGGTGGAGTAACTTTGTGATGTTGTTTTTTTGTGGGTCGTAATGGCGCTATTGATTCCTAAAACAAGCCTGCTATGAAACTTAATCATACCATCAATATCGTAGCCTCTACGGCGTAGCTGTCTACGAGCTGCTACGCAATTTAAGATTTTGTTTTCTGTGATGAAAAGCCTTGGATCACAATTTCACTGCTGTGTGTTTTCCTTAAAAAATATTATTGTAAAATTCAGTATATCTTAGACGATATTTTCTGAGCAAATGCCCATTAATAAACCATAATTTGCTTATTAGTAGAGCATTTAAAGAGACGCATGTTTGCTTGGTAGCAGCGACACGGGTTCATCGAAGCAGTCTACCTACAGGATCATTTAAAAAATGCGCTATCTGGTTTAGCTTTAAATTGCTATCATTAAAATAAAAATTAATATTTATTAATAACAAATGTTGTAATAAATCTGCTGATTCTTGAAAAAAAGCACTTATCTGGAAATCAATTTAAATTAAAGTATAGTACAGGAAGGCCATATTCACAATTACAGGCCTTCAACATTATTAATATGTGCAGTTGGCTCAATTCAAAAATTTTATTTAGAAAAGCCTCTGACTACACGGCAATAAATTATTTCAATTGAAGGCCTTTTATATAGAGTCATGGATCTGGCCTTCCTCTACAATATTTTGATACTAACTTGTTTATAGCTTTTGTGGCGTCGGGTTTTAGTTTAACTAGTTTTAACTTATATTTTTCTTCAACTTTTTAGTGAAATAGTTACATAATATTAGTGTGATGTGTTTTTGGAATGCACTCATTAAGCCCTTTTAATCGATACCAAAAAAAAATATAAATTATAATTTGTAGAGATTGGAAAACTCAGGAAAACTACATTTAATTTCCGCCATATTGAACAAAGTGTAGTGTTTTATATCTTAAGACACGCGAAACTTCAAGATGCTTCATATGGTAATTCATTTGTCAAAATCCGTCAAGTAGTTTTGGAGTTACGAGGGAACCAATGATCAAAATTACATAATTATATAACCTCTTTTTGCTTTAGTAGCAAAAAGAATAAGATAAAAAAGTAACGATCCCAAAAATCGAAGAATATTTTTTGTTTTAACGATACCTATTCGGACTCAAGCTAATTTGCGCATTTTTCAACTAACCCTGTATAAGAAAGAGCCTATGTCCTTAATGGCTAAAACAGGGCTATCATTACCGACCATGACACGATAAGATTACCCATGAACACGAACAAAATTAAATAACCTTTATAAGTTCCAAGATACAAAGCATTATCGATTGTATTCCATCCAACCTTTTCATAATAAATTTTTTTACGTGTCTACGATAGGGTTACGAATCGCGTCAAGGTAATTTCTTTTTATGTGAACGTATCTGTACGTTATGCACGTATTTATTATTTTATTTTGCTTCCGAACACTTCATAAAACACAGGTTTTCATAACTCTCAGTTATATTAGTTTGAGAATGTCATAAAAAAATACTGTAACTACATAATATTCTGTATAAATAAGAATGTACACCTTCATCATAAGGCAGCTAATTTAACGAGTTTGTATTAAGGCGAGGACTGATCTCAAAAGTAGTATTTTGAATGCCCAGAGCGACGAAATTTAATCATGAGATAAAAAAAATTGTGTTGGTTGAACAATATACTAATAATAGTTGTAAACGAACAGAATTTTGAAAAAAAGCCTGGTTTTGCTGGTTAAAATCACACAAATTACCATCCTAAGATATTTGCTGTTGTTGATACAGTAGATCACAAAGCCATAGTGAATTAAACAATCAAGTAACTACCAAATAGTTACCATAACTTTTCTATGAGCTTCACTTTAGGGCATTATTTCGGAATTTGACCTGGGTTACATTGCATTTGTCACTTGCAATTATCGTAGAGAATTCATATTCATCACACGCCACTTTTTTTTGGCGCAACTTTTTTCTATACCTACTCATCAAAGCAAGGCAAAAAAAAAGGAAGGCAAGTTTCAACGCATGCATGAGTCACCCCTTTTTTGAGTTTTTTTAATTTACCAATTTGGTGCAAATAATTCAATATTGTAGGTGAACTAACGTAAAATTATGACGTTAATTCTATGGTTGTTTGATATGAATTTGTTTCCACCATTCGTTTTAGTTCATCGCTTTTAACTTAGTGCTCTGTCTTCGTGGTTCATTCTTCGAGTCAAAGTTTTCACTACGAAAGCAATTAAACTAGAAACGCACAGGCGTTTGTTAGTCGTATCCTCTCTAAATGCAGCATTAATATAACGAGTTTTGTTTCTACTGCGATAAAACCAAGTAAAAACTAGTATTCTAAAAAAAAATTGCGAGGTTTCCATGTTAACCTCAAATAAAGAATGCAAAAACAATAATTGAATGTCATAAAAAATTTGAATTTAGAAAGTTATTGTTTTTATTTAAAAAATATTTAATCACGAATCTTGGATCATGCAGGTTTCATTTTAATTCAAAGTGGACACTATATTGTGATATAACAAAAACTTCATACTTTAGTTTTATTATTATAGTAGACTGGTTGTGCTAGGGCTCATATTAAAAGAGTTACAAAATATATGTATTTGTTTCTTCAAGTTTAGACCGTCTTTGTTTATTTTATTTGATAGGCTGGTTAGCTAATTTAATTGATAAACTTGATTGTTCAAAGCTTGAAGCAAAATTTTCTCATCCAAGCATACTTAAGTGCCTTACTCAAAACTACTATGCGCAAAAAATACCAACAAAAACTTGAAAAATCTACATAATAATACACTACGCCGTTACTTTTTATTTATGGCGGCAGATTTTAAAGCCGTAAAATGTTTATACGTCACAGCTCCACGAGTTATTACCATAGCAGTACGTTCGTAGCCGCCGCGCTACGCCGTAGAAGGAATCTACGAACTGCTACGAATTTCAGATTTTTATTGGAATAATTTAAATCATTGGTTTTAGCTGTTACTATTACTACTTTTAGTAATGTTTCAACAAGATTTCGCAAAGAAATTAATAATTCTATTTGTCGTAGAATAATCTTATACTGATGTAAATTATCTAGGCATGATTTTTCGCTACAAATCTTAGGTAAACATACCAGACAGAAATATATTACATTTCTAAAAGAACCAAACATAACTAACAAGTGGATTCAATTTACGAGCCCCGAGACATCGCAGTCAAAGAACAAGCACGATTTCTTCGTCTCTACTCAACCGATCATAATTTAACATGAAAACGTGCCCGTCTCACAAAATGAAACATCTATATTCATGGTCTATAGTCTTCTAAAATACGACACGATGGCGCTCCGTCACGCGTTCCACACAAAACACGAAACCTCGGCTTGTCTGATTAAATCTGCTTGAGCATGACTGTATCGCACATCGGAGCAAAGCGGCATATAAGGGCTGATGCAATTACAGCCTGACTCATGGCCAAAAAACCCTAGAATGCGGCGTCCCGATTGCAGCTGCGTGTAGTATTTTCTCTCGATTATGAGGGAGCGCTCGAAGGATGCAGCGGGGTGCGGGCGGGAGACGAGGCCGCCGGCGCCTCAGTCGAGCCGTGCCCGCCGCGTCGCACGCACGCACGATGACACATTGAGCGGGAACAAATGTGTACTACGCGGAACGAAAAGTCGCGAATGCATCTGAGAAGACCGGCTAATTACTGTTGACTGTGTTTCTTTTTGTTTTTATAGTATTTTTTATTTATTCTAGTAATAAGACTCTCTTGGACTGTACCGGTTCGTGGCTAATGTGAGTTAATTTTTTTGCGGCGGCGTGTGTCTGCGGATCACGTGCCCTATATTTAGGGTGTCGTCACTGGACCACCCGAATACCACTACTTGCATTATATCCAGGCAATGCTTCTCACAATAGTGCTTCCGTAGTTCTAGATATGTAGTGATAGTAGAACTGTACCTATGATCTGTCATCGTGTATTGACCGCACGCGATCCCACAAGGCTATGCGATTTTGACTCTGTTTGTCGCCTGAAGTAAGCATAATGCGATTATTCAATAAACCATTGAATTCTAGAAGTTTTTTAATGTTTTAGCAATCACCCCGAACCTATAACGTTTACTGAAACCAGTCTTTTCTGAAGTGTCTTTAGGTATATTTATGTGTTGCTAGTTTTGTTGTACTTTAGACTTTATTTGAACGCTGTAGAGTTGAGATTTGGAGTAGTCACTCCTAGTAGAAACATTAAACCCGAATGTCTGTAAATTCACCATCTTATTTCTTCATTTTTAGTTAGCTCCTCCGCAATGCTTCGCTAGTGGTTCTATACTTTCAGTTCAGTTGTGTAGTTTTAGAGTTGTGAGCGTGTGTGGTTTGAATAAGTGCACATTTGAGGTTAGTTTGTAGTGATGATATATGATAGTAGATGGGTGACACGTGGGTACCTGACGGTAAATAATTGCTCCCACGTGGCTGTGAGCTCAATTAACCTCCGACGAGGGGTTGGAACGCACGCTTTCACTAATGGAAAACCTGTACACGTTTTGTTGTGAAACGTGTGGAGGCATGCTCTAATGATTGATGACCTACTATCGGTATCAACATTTTTCACTTTAATATCTTTTTCATTTAAACCTTTTTAAATTATTGAACTGAATCGTTAACCTAGAGTTTTAAATATATTTATGTTTAAAAATACCACATCGACTTAAGTCGAATGTATCACCAAATCCCGCTGAATAGTCAATTAAGACAATAGAGTATAAGAATAGTCATTAATAAGGCTTATTTATTAACATGTCGAGAACTTTAATTATGAATTTAAACCAAAATCAAGATTGTTTCATAATATTACATGATGAAATGATCCTGATATTGGTTTAATCTCATAATTTGCATGTATTACATGTATTTTAATAACTATCGGTATCGATGTACGTAGATGATTTAATATTCTATACGGATCATTTGGCAGAACACATTAGAAGGCACGAGTGTGCGTGTATGCGTGAGTGTTTGTGTCTGGGATTCGGGTGGCCCTCTCCTCGTGGGGGTGGCCGGGGGAGGGGGCTTGCGGGCCGGCACCGGGCACATGGCGATCGATGCGGAGTATCATTTGCGTGCGACGGGGCCGCCGCCCGCACCCAGTCGCTTAAGATGACCTCCTATCGCAGACTTGCCTAGACTGGAGACTGGACAAGAATGATTTTAGGAAATGCTTAGTGTGAATGATGGATCGATTGCCGTTTAAGTGACGCCTGGGAGCAGTTTTGTTCAAAAGCTCATACTATATCATCGCGTCTCGTGATTCTATATTGAACTTTAAAACTTTTTGGTGTAGATTTAGTTTTACGCTATTTTCGTGAAATCTGAATTACCATGAGAAGCGAAGTTAAATTTAGTAAGCTCTGCAGCTGCTAGTACCCTATTTTAATTATTTTATGCAGTCAAAATAGCGGCAAAAGTTTATAACAAGGATAATAGTAAAGTTAACTCATTCTGAGGATACAAACAAACAATCCACGTGATTTTAAGACAAACTGTTTAGATAATAATATGGTTAGTATTCTAAAAAGCGGCGATGACAGGTGGCAACATGTCACGTGTGGAATACACTCTGCATAAAGTGGGCATGTGCCAAACATATCATTTGGTCCAAATCCTCTGACTCGCGGATACGAGTAAGGATATCCTTAATGGACATAACAGTCGAGATTATCAAAGAATGTTAATTCCACGCGATCATCCCTTTTTGCGAGTGAATGTCTGGTCTCATGTAGGAAAAGACTCAATAAATATTGCAGATATTAAAACCGTTAGGTAAGTACTGTAAGATTTCATCATCGAAACAAATGAATGTCTTACTAAGTCGGTATAAGTGGTAGAGTATTGTCACGGATCTTCGCCATCATAGGCTAGCTACTGGCTTCGGCATAGGTACTGGAGTGCAATTACCTACGCTATCCATAAAGCCATGGTGTGTCCGGCGTAAGAATAGACCCCTCGTCCTCCCGTGGATGTAGTAAAAGCCTTACTAAGGGATTACACCAGGGGATGGGCAGGAACATCTATCTGAGTACTTAACACCAAACTATGATCACCAATCCGCCTGCCAAGCGTGGTGATTATGGCAAATCCTCCCATTGTATTCAATGGGGGTGGCTTCATCCAGCAGTGGACGTAAATAGGCTTGTGATGATGATGATTAATTGCCACAAAGATATGCATGATAAACGTTACCCTACTTCTGTCGGGAAAAAACATGTCACTTCTGTATTATGTGGTTTTTAGATAGCTTTTGGAGCTGAAATTTGAGTCTAGCAATTGTTAGTTAATTAACGCTAGAGAAACTGGGTGTAGGTATTAATAAATTGTGCCACTCTTTTGGTATCTATAAATTACTCTCCCCTCACTTCATCCCTTGTAATTCAACCTATTTCTATCGTGAAAGCGATTACATCTAAACCATCCGAGTGCCAGAGCTCGGTCTAAGCTACCCCTAGCAGGATAATTTAGCAACTACCCCGGTGAAGGGATCTGCTAATGAGTTGGAGATTGAGAGGTCATTGCTAATGAGGTTTTTTGTTTTCTTATTTTTTGTTGTTTTATCTGATTATTTGCCTCCGTGTCAGTAGTGCTACTAAGAAGTACAACTGGTAGTACAAATGACAGACCTTTGTATCTCTAGTACAACTACAAAAAAAACAAGTACATTCACTTGACTTCACTCGACTTTTTGAATTCTAATTAAAACGTCAGTTGAACTGGTTGTACAAATGATACAAACTTTTATCTCTAGTGTAAAAAAACAACATAACACTTGTATCTCTTGTAAAAAAAAAACAAAAAACTTGTATCTCTACTATAAAAAAAGAATAGAAGATAAACAAATGGTGGAAGCACGCATTACAAATGGCCAGTTTAGAATTATCAATCAAGAGTATCGATTGTCTAGATAAATGTTCAGTTGTACTACTAATACCGTAGAGACGTACTAGAGATACAAAGGTGTGTCATTAGTACTACCAGTTGTACTTCTCAGTAGAACTACTGACACGGAGGCGTTTATTTTTATTTCCATAAAGTATAAAGCCTGACAAGTAAACGTTGTATAGTAGTCTTACAATAGTCATGGAATATCTTTTCTATATTGTCTCTTTCGATCGAATTTCAAATTTTATACAAAAAAGTGTATGTAAAGTTGAGTGTAATCTGATTAACGAAATCAATCGATCATCATCATCATCACCTGTGGACAAGGCCTCCCCCGTTTAATGCAATGGGGGGATTTGCCATAATCACCACGCTTGGCAGGTGGATTAGTAATTGCAGTTTGGTGTTGAGTACTCAGTTGAATGCTGCTGCCAATAATAAATAAAATAAAATAAAACTAGTGGTTCGCCCCGAACTGAGACCTCGTGATGACACCTTTATCAGCCCGACTACTTAAGTAAGTCATTTCCATATTTTCAATTTTTTTTTAAATTTTCACCTTGAGGTAATTTCCTATACATCATCGAAATAACCTTTAAATAGGACTAAGCAACGGGCGTACATACTACATACCAGTATATAAAGTACCCGACGAGTTAATTGATAACGTCCTTTTGACGCAAAAGCATAGAACTCCAACGTCATTCATATTCCTAGAAATGGGAGGTCAACAACGGATGTTATATTGGAAAATGTTTTATAGAGTACAAGTTTCTAAATTCTTCAATTTCAGACTTTTTCCTGTCTTTGTGTCACAAAAGCAAATACAAGTACCAAATTTCAGCATTGTGGGATTGCTGGCCTTAGAATTTTTGAAATTTACGTTTTCGTTTTTCCCTAATAAGTATCTCAAAAAATAAATTGTCTAAATACTTACTAAAAACTGTTTTGAAATGTCCAACTAAAGCGCTTTCATTAAACACCACACTTGATCTGACTGTCTCACTTTTTTTTTTTACTCCCTCTTGGACCCCAATATCTCGGCAACCCCCTGATCGATATAGCTACCTTACCTACAAATTGTACCAATACTTCTACCACCATACCAAATTTCATGAAGATCGGATTAACGGTTGGGAAGTTTTCATCGGACAAACATACATACATACATACAAATATACAAATGCCGATTCTTCCAACTTGACTCAGAGAACTCGCTTCGCTCGTTCAATAAATAAATGCTGGACATATCACACAACATTATCTAGCCCCAAGCTAAGCATAGCTTGTGTTATGGGTGCTAGATAACTGATATACTTAATTACATTACCTACATAGATATTTATATATTTTTTATTATACATAGAAAATACCCAGAACATCCTGAACAAATATCTGCAGTTAATACGAATATTTGTTCCAATGCGGGAGTCCAACCCGCAAGCTCCTGCATCGCAGGCGAACCTTCGCCCGCCGCGCCACAGACGTCGTCAAAATCAAATCCCCTGGTGTATTCCCTTAGTTTGCTTTTACACATCCACGGGAGGAGACGGAGCGCTCTTTATGTCTATCAATCAATGTCAACCAAGTCAATAATTTAACGACCATTAAAGCTGCCTAGCTACAGACAGTCTAGACCAAATCTAGAAAACCTTAACAATAAAACAGGAATTAACCCTAAAAACTAGGCCCAGACGATAAGTCATCAAACTTTGCTAAGTAGGCCGTGTTTAATGTTAAATAGGGGATAATAGACAGGGGTAGCCAAGCCAGACTTTTGGGTGAAAGGTCGTCGGTTCACATCCCAGCAGTTGAATATTTGAATAATCGCAAGAATTATGTAAAAGAGATTTAGTTTAATCTGTGTTAATGGTTGTGAAACACAGCCATATTCAAAAACAATAATAAATAAATAAATGCTGGACATTTCACACAACATTATCTAGCCCCACGCTAAGCAGAGCTTGTGTTATGGCAACTAGATAACTGATATACTTAATACAATACATTACATCTATAGATATTTTTTATTATACATAGAAAATACCCAGAACACCCTGAACAAATATCTGCAGATCGTACAAATATTTGTTCCAAGGCGGGAATCAAACCCGCAAACTCCTGCGTCGCAGACGAACGTTCGCCCGCCGCGCCACAGAGGTCGTCGTAATCTACGTACACATTTACAAGAAACTTAAGTTATGAACCGAAGGTACAGTAGTCAAACTTAAACGCGACTTTGAAATGCATCAAGTAGAAGTACTACAGGCAAGACATAATTTTAGAGTAGGTATGTGTTTATTATTAATTGTCAACATGTACATTATTTATAGCTTAGGTCTAGAAATAGCTTATGAAAGTACATATAACATGTAGGGCGCTGCTATTTAAAAATTTTAATAGAGACAAATAAAATAAAAAAAATTGTACCTGTAGGTAGGTATAGTACTTTCTAGGTAATGATTTTAATATATTTATATATTTATGCTTCTTGGCAAGCAGACAAGCTTACGGCCCACCAGATGGAAAGCAGTTACCGTAGCCTATGAACGCTTGTAACACCAGAGGCATCACACGCGCGCTGCTGACCCTGAGACATAAAGATGAAAAGTCTCATGTGCCTGTAATTTCACCGGCATCCGTACCCTTCAAACCGAAACACAGCAATGCAAGCACTACTGCTTGCCGGCAGAAATAGGTACGGTAGTAGAACTTCCCCGAACGAACTCTTTCACAAGAAGTTCTACTACTAACACAAACACTACTATTCCATAGATGATAATTAAGAACAAATAATAATAATAAAAAATAATAAATAAACATTTGAGACATTATAACTTGTACGAACTTTAAACCATAAGATAAGATAAGATAATAAAAGTTTCATTCCGCTTAGATACACAAAACAGATGTCCTTACTATAACTATAAAATATTTAACAGGAATATTTGCATCCATAATTCATAAAAATGGTAAAAGGGTTAAATGCAGTTTGAGAACTTCACCTTCCGTGCCTTTACCTTAAAAAAATGTGTTACAGCAAAGGTTTCTATCGAAATATATAAATAAATAAAATACCTCTACAAAGTACTTACTCTACTCACTTTACTTACTCTTACTCGTACTTTACTCTACTTTATAACACGAATACTTCGATCACCAATAGTGATCGCAATATTTGTGTCAAGCGTGGTGATTATGGAAATTCCTCCATTCTATTTCATGAAGAAGGCCACGTCCAGCAGTACGTCTAAAGTTTGCTGATGATGATGACGTCAAAGGCTTACTGCTCATCAAAATTTACTTTAGCATTAAGCTAGGCCTGAGCTGCGTTGAATCTAAAACCATTATCTTTCTTTTATATTTACGCAGTTGGGTAAAAAGTGTGATAAAAACGAGCCAGTCTAAATGCCTCAGACTTGTCATAAAAAGATTGTTGGGTGATCATTTCATCTTATACCTATTACAAGGTCTAGACTGGGACTAGGTATAGTAGTAATAGGGTTGATAATAAATTTAGGGTAACCAGGGGCAAGGGGATTTCAAACTTTCTCACTAAATAAGGCCCAGACAACATCCAAATTATGTCACTATCTAACTCATTAAAGTTCAGGTAAGTTAGAAAGTGACAGAATTTAGCGCTCGCGAAACAATAGATGAGCGAAAATCACAAAAATCAATATTTAAACAAATACTATGCTGAGAAATTGTTTTTTTTTCTTATTATATTAATATTTTATTTGTATAATTATTATATATTAGTTAGATACGGATAATTATGTAGGTATTGAAAATATTCCATGCAATTGATTATTGGTCCGAGGCACCACACAGGTGTTTTCCACCTAGTATTAAGACGGATCATCAAATTAAGCCAAACCGTGTTTGCTGCATGATTCTTCTAGGCTTGGTCGATTTTAGTTTATAAGACGATTTAAAATGGTTCTTGTGATTTCAATTAATAAAATACTTTTGATTTGATTTGATATTGATCTTGTTTTAAAATATTATTACTTATACTTAATAACGTACTTACTACCTTGCATCACAATAGAAGTTAAAATTACACCTTGAATTGGTAGGAATATAACTTCAAATTTGTCTCATTCAAAGTTTTTCTGTTGGTGCAACTGGTTAAATGCCATGGATGATTGTGGATGCAAGCTTTGATATGATACAATTATTATAATAAAAAAGACCGTGCTATAAAACTTCAAGGACCGCTTGCAATAATAAATGTTCAGAGAAAATGAGTCGTTTCCTTGTTCTTGGCATATCCGAGTATGCCTGCCTAGTTTATAGTTAGAAAGTTGGTTCAAAGTTATACGGCTAGTTAGGGTGAACTTAATTATTTGAGCTAAGTTTTAGTTGGACATGGAATTATCGATCTTATTGCATGAGGTATAAGACATAGTCCATGTTTCCACCTTGCTCGGAAATATCGTAATTATTTCAAAATAAACTAGAGATGTGTCTTCTCTTGAACCGCGCATAGTGTAGAATTCCGAAGTTTACTCAACTCAAAACTAGATGTCACCGTCACTAGAAGAATCACTTAGAGATCACTGGGTTCGTTAAACACACTTTGCTTACTCACTCTATGGTTAGTAAGAATATTTACAATTATTTAAATATGAAGTCCTTTGCTGGACATATCCAACCATTATACCATTTTAATTTATTGGTTTTATTCCTTGGTTGGAGAACGGCAGGACTCAAACCTCCATTTTCGCCAAGTATCTTGGACATGACATTGAAGATTAGAGACATATGATATGCCCAAGTCTTTAAATTTTTATTATAGTACTGAGTAAGCAAACAAGCATACGACCCACCTGATGAAAAATATGGTTACCGTAGCCTATGGACGCCTGCACCACCAGAGGCATCACACGCGCTCTGCCGACCCAGAGACATAAAGATGAAAAGTCTACCGTACCCTTCAAACCAAAACAGAACAATGCGAGCATTACTGCTTGGCGGCAGAAATAGGTACAGTGGTAGTACTTAGTAGTAGGTGGGTAGGTAGGTAGGTAGTAGACAACCTCTGTGGCGCGACGGGCGAAGGTTTGCCTGCGATGCAGGAGGTTGCGGGTTCGATTCCCGCCTCAGAACAAATATTTGTACGATCTGCAGAAATTTGTTCAGGGTGTTCTGGGTATTTTCTATGTATAATAAAAAATATCTATCTATGTAATGTATTGTATTAAGTATATTAGTTATCTAGTACCCATAACACAAGCTCTGCTTAGCTGGGGGCTAGATAATGTTGTGTGAAATTTCCAGCATTTATTTAATTATTTTATTTTTTTCCCGGGCAAACTCCTCCACAAGAAGTTCTACTACTAACTGTTAGTTTTATCTTGTCAGTTTTGAACTAATTCAAACCAATCATTGATAGAGAAATGTAGTTGCTTGAATGAGTGTTAGAACCAACTAGTCTTCTCTCGTTGTAAAAATAAGAGATCCGATTTCTAAAGTACATCATCATCATCGTCAGTCATCATCAGCATTATCAGCTGCTATTCATCTTCTACTGATGTCCCTTAACATACCTTTTTATGGTGTAAGATTCCAGGAGTAAATTCTTAATTACTTCAACAACATAGCAACTAGAGAATTGATTTAATTTCTAAGAAGGTATAATAATTATTCATCTACAAAAAACCTTTTTACCAATTCAGATCAAATACCCGTTTATTTGACAGAAACAGACAAGTTAATTTAAAAGTTCTCCGTGAAACGAAACTTTGGGAAAGTTTATTCAAAGTCAACAGAAAGTAATATGATATACCTAGCTAAGGTCTCTCTGAATTCAATTTCTTTGTTTTGTATTGATGTAAGCTGACTGGCTAGCTTTTATAAAATACTTATAAAACAAAACTGAAAATCTAAAAATTATTGACACGTTTAAATAGTTAAGTGCGTCTCGCAGGTTCCTTTCTTTTTTTTATTTATCACAATCTTTCGTCATCACTTTGAGGTTCACTTTCAAAGTTTTTATTTCAAGCACTAATTTTCCAAACGATTTTAGGTTTTTTTTTTACTGAAATTTATTCAGTTACGTCTAACTGTTTTTTAATTCCAGACAAACTTTCCCAACCCTTAGATAGGTAAAAAGTATTTGCCGATGCGATGAGTCAAAACATTGCGATTCCAAGGGCAACGAACCCAAGTTCTGAACCTAATGTCACACCACAATTAGGGTTCAACTTCTAAAATACAGAACGATAAATAAAATTACTGACAGACAGACCAATTTGGAGGGGAAACTTGATTGTCAGATTTTAAATTTTAAATGATATGTATTGGTTTTTGTGGATTAAATAAGTTGAAAAATAAATGTTTCAAATATATGGATTATTTTGAACGAATATAATTAAAAAAGTTCATAATAACAAATATTGTTCTATTGCAAAGTAAAATGGACAAGCGTTTTAATTAACCATAAGTTGAAAATACCCAATACGAGATTTTACTATATAATGACTTAGGCTTCTGCTAACAATATTTAATTATGTATAATAATTATTTAAAATTATAATAATATTCTATAATTATACATACATAACATACATAAACACCCAACAGTCACATACGTATGTCCTGATCCCACACTAGGATTCCCTGTCGTCGGTATCAGTAACTACGAGTACCATGGTACGATAACACCCAGACCTGGAACAAATATTATTTGCAGATAATACAAACATTTGTCCCGGAGCGGGAATCGAACTCGCTACCTCTCGCATCTCAGCCATGTATAATACTTACGTTTGAATCATAAACTACCCAACTGCTTGATTACTGTGTATATTGTGTTTGCCTATGATTGGTTTCTTCATATTTTTGTAGTATTTATGTGTAAACAGTTGGTGAACCTAATATCCAAATAAAAAATAAAAAAAAATCTCTGAAAGCAATAAAATTTATCAAATCTTATTTATTAAACACTAAATTACTATCTCTGAGCCCTAAAACTGCAAAGCAACTCGCCAAGTATCCACATTTCATCAGAACAATCCATAAAAAGGGTAATTCTATCACTTTTGTCTTGAGTTTTGAGCTCCCCAAAACAACCAATGTCGTAGAAGTCACCTTGTTTGACCCTAGAGGTTTTTGCGTTACTTCGTATCGTGTTTCTAATAAAAATAAGGCTTTTATCTGCATTTGTGAAAACTTCTATTGATTCTGATGACTACAATTTGAAGGTATTATATTTGTTTTGCCTTTTTGTATTTTTTATGGATGCTATAAAAACATTTTTATTTTATAACATCATACTTTATCTAAGTAAATCATAATTAATAATGTTTTAGAGAAAATGCAGATAAGGTCTAATAAAAAACTAAACATAGACAGATAGATAGATTAACTTCATGGGGGGGGGGGGGGGGGAGGATTTTCCATAGCCACTGCACGCTTAGCAGACGGATTGGTGATCGCAGTATTATGGTCTTGAGTGCTCAGGTGGATGCTGCTGCCCATCCCCTGTTGTAATCCCTAAGTCGGCTTTTCCACATCCACGGGAGTAGACGGAGGGGTCTATTCCTATTTGTTGTATTCTTAGACCAGACACACCACAGCACACTACGCTTACTCTAAAAACACGTGGTTCTTGCTACGGAAAGGCTATGAATTCATTACGACTTCATAACAAGCTCATTGAAACAAACTATAAAGGCATCTTAAACGGCTTGTTTGCAAAGTTTAAACTAATTACAACCAACTTTGTATTTTGGAAACGAGGTGGATTATGCGAACCCTATTGTTCCTATTGTAATGGGACTATGTAACCCTATCATTTTTTAAGTCAGGTTGACTTAAAAATTACTTAGTTCTTTTACATAATCTTATATTTTTGTAACCACTTACCAGTACTACGCATAATCTTAAGAAGTGTTGATGAGCTGTGACGAACAAAAAACACAACAAAATTTGAATTTCGCGCCACATGCGAGACGATCCACCTTAATTTAATAAAACACTATTTTATTACGTCTAGTTCCACTTCATTTTGATTACCACTGTATAATAACCATTCTGTATAAGCTGCAAAATCTTCCCACCTGTAAAATAAGTCCGGTAAACAGTTAACTAAGTCCGGTGTAAACAGCTAAGTCCGGTTAACTGTAAACTAAGTCTGATAGAGTTGTCATTACAAGACCTCATATCACTATTCATAGCTGCTTATATTTGGCGCTAAGAATATAATTATAACTACTGCAGTACTACATGGTCATGTTTACAGAATCGACAGTACAACGAAAATTTCCACATAAATCCAACCGGACAATGTCTCCCGACTTAATCACCGTATTCTGTAACCATATGTACTAACGTAGTATTAGTCGAGTTGGGGCGTGTTACACCAACGACAGTTTAACTCAGAGAAGTTTACTCCTTTAATATGGTTTTAATCGCGGTAACTCTATTAACGTTTTGCTAACGTTAATTAAAAGAACAACATACAAAAGATTACCATCAATGTTTTTGTCTATTCATGATTTCAAAAGATTTGTTTTTTGTAAAGTTTATAATATATTTATTATTATATTTTATCTGACACTACAATTTTGTTAAGAATTAATCGGGTATCTGTCAAACATAACAGTTTTTTTATCAATAAGTTCGGAGAAGGATATAAATTTAAAATCAGTTTTTTTATTCGAGTGATTGACGAATCTGGTTTGTGGCTCAAAACCCCAGCTCATAACACCTCTTAAGTTACGTCCACGTAGGACGTGTCTTACGTAATTTTGCATTGCGCCCGTCACCCTGAGACATATAGATGAAATTTCTCATGTGCCTGTAATTTCATCGGCACCCATAAAAGCATAAAGGGAATGGCCCTTTAAACTGGAACACAGCAATGAGAGCATTCCTGCTTGGCGGCAGAAATTGGCATGGTGCTAGTACTTACCCAGACGAACTCATACTGTCCACAAGAAGTTCTAATAATAAAAAACTATAAAGCGTTTTGACTTTATAAAATTTATTTATTTATATTGTCACGGGTATTTATCGCTTGTTACCTTATCCGTGTTATACCCGTGACAATATAAATAAATATGTGTTCTAATCGCGAGAGTTTTATAAAATTTACTCACAGACGACGTCACGGGCGGGATATCTAGTTCAGTATACAGTTTTCAAACCTCGATGTTGTGCTTAAATTTGCAGTAGGCGCAACGTAAACTAGCGATTTAGTCCCAGGTTAAGAGAATGTTTAAACCAGCCCTTAGTAGAGTTACTGGCATTATGGTACTGGCAGTGACAAGTGAGACGCCCGCGCCGTTTGTCTGGAGGCCATTAAATGCGCAATAATGCAATGCAATTGCACATGAGGCTAGGGTTGGCAGGGCTGTTTTATTGTTCTTTAGCGGAATTGTTTCGTCACACATGTAATTGTGTGACGAAAACTAGGCCGCTTAAAAATCATGTTTTAAGTGTACAACGTAGTTTTCTTTTCATAAAAATTTAGCACCCTGGCAAATCATAAACAAAAAAGGTGTCATTACGCAGATATAATGTATGTAGGTGAATAGCTGGTACGTATGTGTGAGTGAAATATGATTTATATGATTTTTAGGTTTGAAACCCTTTTTTCCTGAGGCTGCGTTTCCACCAGAGATGTGCGAGGATGCGTAGAAAGAGATGTGTTTGTTAAGAACCAATAGAATCACTTAATTTACCTAGCATCGCTCAGCGCAGCTCTGGTGAAAACGGCATAGCAGAGCGAGGTTTTTATACGTACAAAACAAACGTATGTGTGTAAAAATATATTGGTAATATTTATATTGAGAGTAAGCTCCATCAGAGAGACAAGATCACGGCACATTCAAGTACAAAACTGTACTTTCAGCTTATTTGTTGGATCGTAACCAACAAAATGTAAACGAGATTTTAAACACGTGAAGGTAAACATACATTTTCATCAATGCATCTTATTTTATCAGAATCAAGTATTATTTTTTATACAATATTGTAAAACAGGTGTATCTCAAATATCTATCAATAAACAATAACAACCCCTTATTAGCCTCGTGACAACCATAGCGAATAGCGAACGGTATATCTGTGTGTGTGCGCCCGCCTCTTGGCACGACGCGACCAAACCCTACAATATATACTGTATGTATGTGTACCTAACTGTGGTTTATTTTTACCAAAAGTTAAAACATTATTGTTTGACCGATTTGGCTTTATGCTAACTTTCGGAGTGCCTGATTTATCTGCTGGTTCTCGATTTAAAAAGAACTAGCCGGGTGTTAAGCATGATTTACGATTGTACTGTTTTAGTACTAAAATATTTCCAAAGATGTCAGTGGAAGCCAATTTTGTTTTAAAAGAAGAAAGAAATAAAACTTGAGTTTTTTGGTAAAACCACGCTCAGACGAGTAACTTTTTAATTTTATTTGTAATTAATTTTTGATTCGTAAATGATAAATTAGCAAGTTCAAGTCTCAGAATTAGCAATTTAAAGTGGCAATGGACAGGTCCTATAGCTCGAAGAACTAATAACCGTTGGGGAATAAAGCTTCACAAGTGGCGACCACAAACCAGACGACGCGATGGAGGAAGGCCCTCCACTCGATGGACTAAAGACATCATAAACGTCGCAAGAAGTCGGTGGATGGAGATGGTTCAAAACCGTTCGACTTGGCATTCTAAAGGGGAGGCCTCTGTGTTCAACAGTGGACTTCTACAGCCGATAATGATGATGATTATGATGAAAATGATAAAAATATAAATGAGGTTTATTATAATTAGCGTCAAAAATATCACCTTTTAACAAAACTCGGAAAAACTTAAGATTTTTTAAAAAATGCAATCTAATGTTTATTAAAACACGATCTTACAAAGTTATTAGATGACCAACACTTTGATTAGTAGCAGCAAGTAATAAAAACTGAGTGCATTGTAGGTAGATAAATAATCGCACTAATTTCATGAAATTTTGATCACCAAGCACTCGCACTACGCACTTTCACTTACCTCTAATCAAAGTTTAACCCTGCCACAAAAGTATCTTATAATTTGCCGCATTCTGTTCCTATAGTTGTTGCAACACAATTCTAAAGCATTTCGTAGAGTTTCGTAGCGATTGCTACGAAAATGCTACGCAGAACTTAGTTAAGAATTTTATAATTCACTAATGGAACGTTCATGATTTCGTACAGGTTAAGGTTTTTTTCATACAAACTTCAACACCCCGCTGAATTTCAGAATTGCCTTTCTTAGCCCAGAGCGTAGTAGGGCGATTCTAAAACGTCAGAAACGTTTCCGATCGGATTCGTTAGTTTTTCATTTCGATGTGGTAAGTAACTAAAACAATTTTCTCTAGTACAACACAGTAATATACAATATTTATTAATTTTTACTGTGTTTTACTAGAGAAAATTGTTTTAGTTACTTACCACATCGAAATGAAAAATTAACGAATCCGATCGGAAACGTTTCCGACGTTTTAGAATCGCCCTGCGCAACAGAAATGTACCCTTCTTTCAGCTCTCGAGTACTTATGTCAAAGTCAAAGTCAAAGTCAAAAATAATTTTATTCATTGAAATCACAAGGATCATTTTGAATCGTCTTATAAACTAAAATTTGTCCTGTTCCAACGCGACAACAATCACGGCTTGGCTTACAAAAATGGTCCGTCTTACCACTAAGTGAGAAGCGCCTGTGTGGTGCCTCGGAGCAAGGAGTTGCTGATACATAGTAAATGAGAACTTAAAAACCTTAGGAAGGCCGTCAAAAGTAAATAAACAACAGCAAGCAGTGAATAGCAGTGAGTAGCAGTGTATGGATTAACACATGCACTTTTCATCATCATCATCATCATCATCATCAATTTTCATCATTGTTCAAACGGGTGAAACCCCCCGTGGTGCAGCATGCATGTTAATATAAATTTCTGATCTCTTGAACGACTTAAAAATTGAATTTTCATGACACTCTGAAAAAACTTTGATAGAGGCCGTTGGTAAAAATAACCGGTGCCCAAGAATTAGTCTTTTCACCAGTGTGGTGAAAGAATTTACTGACGCCTGGCTCCTGTTATGAACATGTAGCCTAGAAGAATATTTTCTTAAATGTGTTTACTGTTACACGAACTTGAAATTAAATAGGTATATATTATTAAACTTGGCAACAACTACTTGAATCGCAAAATTATTGTAAAATTTTCAAATTCAAATCTTGTATAGAACTAACTAGAAACATAAGAATCTTTTTAGTTTTTGATACTAAATAAATAATACACCATAATACGTTCAAATTTGTTTTAATTACTGTTAAATTAATTAACAGAATGTCGACAAAACTCTAATAAATGTCTCCTTATCCTCTCTGTCTGCTTATACGTAAATCCACTTTTTCAAACTAATTTAGGCTGGAATTAATATTTTCCGTACCCTAAAACGTACCCTTATCACCCCCCGCCACAAAAAACGCCGTTTTACGTACTTTATGCACCTACGCCGCGTGCGATGCGTCACAGCTATACAACATAACGAATTCTTTGATCATTTAGCTATTTAATGGTGCCATTAAAATTTTGGATCAAGATCATAAATATGGTAGCTGCAACACCAAACTGTACCCCGCAATTTTGTAATCATCAGTTTTCTGGTTTGCCTCCCACTAGAAGCATATTTAATGACGTATTCACGTCAAAATCTATTAAATAAGCAGCCCCAAACATATCTAAAAACAGATTTTAAACATCAATAAAAATGCCTTTCATATTTTTGTTTGCACCGTAATGCAGCAAAAACTATAAAACAATAATCGCCTTCCGCCATAAAATCATACCACGTGTCTTCTGTCTCTTATATAGAGAACACAAACAATAGAAGTGCCAAACGGTAGATACAGGTTTTCCACAAATATGTGAAAATTCGCAAGACTAAAAGCCATTGCTCGGACCTCATAGGTGATGTTTAAATTTTTTGTGAAATTAGTCGAATTAGTTAAATGAGTTGAACTGTGGAATATTGCTATCTTAGGCCGAGATAAATACTTTACTTAATACTACTAATACTTATCGTCATCTCTGTCATTCTCAACATGACAGTGACATACGTCACTCTGTCAAGTGTCAACATCTATTTATCTCGGCCTATTTCAAAGAAGAAGGTTATATTATGGGGTAAAATCTGCGGACAATTAGGATGTGTATCTAAGAGAATTGTTGTTGCAAGTCATCATCATCATCATTAGCCTCTAGAAGTCTACTGCTGGACATAAGCCTCCCTCCTGGGATGCTTCAACGAAAGGTTTTGAACCGCCTCCATCCACCAACTTCCTGCGACCTTTATAATGTCTTTGAGAGGAGGGCCTTAGTATGCATTAGGGTGTCGTCCGGTTTGTGGTCGCTACTGGAGAATCTTTATTCCCGATAGTTGTCAATTCTGCAAGCTATGGACTTTGCAAATAAATTCTCAAATCTTATTAGATTATAAAGCAGGCTTTCTATTATGGCACTTATTTATATTAAGGGAATACTTACAAAATGTAATGTTACAGTGTTTCTTTAGCAACCACACAACGTTAACAACTTAGGTTAAAAAGTCAGGTATAAACTTTTTTCATAGAATTGAAGAAACATAGAAGTGACACTTCCGCTGGTTTCTATTATTCTTAACCACCGCCCTAATCTACGTCCTGATGAACATGAAGCTAGTTTGAGAACCGTCATCATTATGTCACTGGGGAAGGCGGTGCGTATAAAAAAATCGTAAAAGCCAAGCTCGTAAACTAAATCATAAAATCCAAAACATCGGAAAAAATATTATGTTAGGGTGTAGGCACACGATCGTGTCAATGTCTATGTAGATGTCAGAATTTGACAAGTTAATTGAAAAAAGAGCACGCGATTTAAAAAGCAGGTTAACTTATTTAAGAGCCAAAGTTAACAAGTTAAATAAGTTAAGTAATGGGGACGAAGACCCTTCACTCGATGGACTAAAGGCATTATAAATGTCGCAGGAAGTCAGTGGATCCGTTCTTCGTAGCATTGTAAGGGGGAGGCCTATGTCCAGCAGTGGACTTCTACAGGTTGATGATGATGATGATGATGATGAGCCCAAGTTTGTGAGTCAAGCTTATTTAATGATTTATTGCTAGGGATAATTTTACAATTCCATTTTGACGTTGATGTTTTCATAGAGTAGGTACCATGTTAAAAATATATCGGTTTTTATGGAAAGTAGTCAAACAACGAAATAACCCCCCATCTAGTACCATACAGTGCTTTGTATGATCTGAGGAACCGATATTTTGTACTGAATAGTTTTTGAACTCAATCGCTATAAGATCTCATTTTACGGCCTCTGTTTTAGCTATTTTTGAATCAAGGTAACTCCGTGTTTTTTAATAAAATTTAAATTGTCAATAAGGATTTTCAACGTGTACTAGAATGATGCCCAAATTCGATCACGTGTATTCAGTATTCATAATTTATTCATCTTTGGGACACATGTAACGCTTAGTTTTGTTATTTATAGTTAGGTACACTTTAGTGGCTGTAGAGCTTTGTCAACTTTTAATAATTTACGAATCACAAGTTTACAAAATTTTCACAAAAAAATACGAAATTAAATGAACGACATAATTAATCATAGAATACAAGCAGACCGATCGCTAACACTAGCACTGTACTGGTACTAATGTAATTCTATACAAAACAGACCTTACTGAGGACCTTAGGACTGAATGCGATGCTGAAACATACGATTATGTGTGTATTAGCTTAACCTAAGTCTCGTCACTGCTGGTTACTGAAATTTTCTCATATTTTAAGGTACGAACACTTCGTCCAACTTTTCTGTTGAAATATAAATATAGCATAGCTATTTGCTGGTTCACTCTTTCTAATATACAGAACACTTTGTACCTTGATAAGTCTTATCTGAAAATATCTTAAATATTTAAGGCATATTATTATTATTGATTTGTAATGAAACTTTGTACTCATAATCAGTACACTAATAATCGAGACCCGCGGTGCGGTAGTTTCTTATGAAATTAAATGGATACCATATCATAAATTAAAAAAAAAACTGACGCACCACGGGTCTCTAGATATTAGTGTATTGTTTATGTGTAGGAAATTTCATGGAGTTTGATGAAATAATAGCCAAAATAGAAGCAAACTTCGTTCGCGTTCTAAAGAGCCTTACCGGTAACCTACCGATAAATTACAACAAGTGTTATATAAAATACCAAAATAAATAACAATTCACGCGCGCGGGAAATACAATTAAAAATAAACCCTATCAATACAATCTTACACGTCAATATCCGATTATAACAACATTTTATGCAGATTTGACTAGTTGTTTTTTAATTAGAAGAAAACTAGAACCACACGGAATGAAAAACTTAGTTTCTAAATTAATCAGAAATCAAACGTACCATATATATATACTATGTACTTTCCTTATGAATTTTTTTATATATAATCGGATAACATTTATCAAGGTATAAATAATATATAGAACACTGTCTAAGTTTTTTAAATGAGGTGTACGTAGGAACCTTAAAAAAAATCTTGGTTTAAGTGTATTATTGTGGTATTTTTTATTATTCTTGTAACGCTATTTCAAGAATACGTGCTACGCCGTAGCATGCGCTACGATCGTGCTACGGTACCCACACGTGTCACGGTTGCTGTTTTACCATGAGGCATTTTGTCGAACTTAAAAAAATCATGAGCGAAGCAGAAATACTAGTCTATGTACAAAGAGTGCCAAGTTTCAATACATCAAAACTTTTTCACTTGTACCAGGAAAATATAGTTTTTTGAGGTCACAAGACCAATTTTTCCTAGCAGTCTATTGCTATAAGATACCGTTCTAGGCCAATAATCAAGCCTAAAAGCTAACACAATTGAAACTTTAACCGCACACCCAAACATGGAACTGGATTGGCCTATTTTGTACCGACGTCTGTCCACCACCCCCCCTTTTCCTTCCCCCCTGGGCCTAGACGGACGGGCGCCGACGAAGGTTGTCTGTGGAGGAAGGTTAAGGACTGAGAGGATTGATAGGGTGTTCGATTTTGACAAGTGTTTTTTATTAAGCTGTTCCTACTGTGCCTAGGTCTTATTTTCGGAATGTAACATAATTATGCAATGTTTGGACTTGCCTCTGAATACTCCCAAGTAGGATACCCTCACATACCATAGGGTATATTAATATGAGCTTTCAATAAGGGAGCCTATGTATTTAGATATATGACTATGATATAAGACAGGAAGTATCTATAGGGCTGGTACACGTCGAACAAAACTAGGTTGCTGAAGGACTAGGCATAGACTACTATTTAACGCTATCTTACGCAACCCATAGGGCGAACGAAAGTAACTCTACAAAATAAAAATAAAAACTTTATTGGAACAGTAACATAATGGTACAGTGCAAAAATTAAAACGATTATACCTGCAGTGTAAAACTATGACGCAACGCCCCCCTTCACGTGAAAGTAACAAAGTTCCAAAGTTACAGTAACATTAAATTATTTGAGAAAAAGTAGTTACTTAAAGATACAAAATTGTGTACCTTACTGACAAAATTAAATGACGTTTAAAAGGGTTGTGATGATGATGATGTTTTAAATTGTATTTAAGACGTTATAGGTTCACTTAATTCTTTTAATGAACTCTAGAATATTTAAATTTTGTATGAGAGTTCTCATAGTTTACAAAAAGAAAAAAAAATGTCGTATTTTTCAGCTTTTTAACTAGTGCAATCATAAATTATAATAAAATAATATTTCATTTAATTCAATCAACATGGATAGAAAAAAAAATATAAAAAAAAAAAATAGAAAATAAATTTATTTACAGCATCAACAAATCCGGTAAAATATAAACTAAGCTATTTCATTTAATAATACCATTAAACTTGGTGGGTACTAACACCAAAAACAGTACACAATTTGAACAAATTCAGTACACAATTTGAATTACTCCACTCAATAAAAAAATTAAAACAAAGATACCTATATAAAAATATATATAAACAAAGATATCTATATATATAGACATCCTTTTTAACATTTTTCAAATTGAAATCTAATTTTAAACTAAACTTCTAACAAGTTTTAGTTTTTGGAACATTATGTTAACTTATAAGTTATAAATTGGGTTAGTGAATTCGTCAACAAAATCTAACAAAAATTTAAAGGAAATTTTTATATCATTATATTATACACAAAACCAAGGTATCAGAGCGAGCACTCGCCTTCTTTAGTTCATAAAAAAAATTTCGTTGAACTTATAGCGTCTTAACTAGCTTTCAGCTAAATATACTTTTTCAAACAAACAAATTATATTGTAATTCTAATTGCCAGCAATCTATGAGGTACCTTTCAGTAGTGTCTAACTCTACCCAATTCAAATGAATTCATTGGGTTTTAAGTAACATGTTTAGTACCAAATTTCTGCAACCATGGAGTTATTTGCCAAAACTTTGCGCATTGCACACAATTTTGGATGAGAAAGCAATATTGAAGGTGCTCTAACACTATTTGTTTCATGGTTTACGATCTATTTCTATCGAGATCAAGGTAAAGTTGCATTTATGTTTTGATGCAGCTTTTTATCTCTTTTATGAGACGATTGATAAGTTAATTAATGATTGATCAATTTATCGTCATTCAGAATAAGTCCATTGCTAAACATTATGGGAGGGCTAATAGTCATTAAACACAAAAAACCAGCCAAGTGCGAGTTGAACTCGCGCACGAAGGGTTCCGTACCATTATCTATAAAAACGGCAAAAATACATGTTTGTTGTATGGGAGCCCCCTTACATATTTATTATTTGTTATAGCGGCAACATAAATACATCATCTGTGAAAATTTCAACTGTCTAACTATCACGGTTCATGAGATACAGCCTGGTGACAGACGGACGGACGGACGGATGGACAGTGGAGCCTTAGTAATAGAGTCCGTTATATCCTTTGGGTACGGAACCCTAAAAAAAGTTACACCCTTTATTTACATGTACAGTCACGGACGAGTTTTTAACGCGGACGAAGTCACGGGTTTCTGCTAGTGTATTATAATTGTAGCTTCGTTTCGCTACACAATTCAACAGCGCGTAGCTGAGCTGCTACGAATGACTACGTTAGCAAACATTTTTAAATGTGCTACGCATAGTTACGACTTAAAAAAAACAGTAAAAACAGATTCCGTTATGACGGCCACAGTAAAGTGAACAACTAAACTCAAGTAAACTAAGTTCGTATGTTGATTGCCTTCACCGCTATAATACGGTCAGATCAAATAATGTCTAGGAAGCTACAACGTTTAAAAGGGAAGGGTAGACTTTCCATTATCCCACTTCTATCAAGAGTCAATAAATCGGTCAATCTCCCCGATTTTCAATCTTATCTCGGTGACATAAAATCTATAATGCCATAGCCAGTCAGTAATTGGCTGATAATAAGAAATGTTAGCAGTTGTAGGTAATAGGGCCGTTATAGGGTATTACTACCTAGTTCTTTATGGTTTGTTAGCTACAGCACGCGGCTTTTCTTTCTTTTGAAAATACGTAAGGGAAATTACATGTAAACGAAGCATAAAGTGACGACCTCTGTGGCGCGGCGGGCAAGTAGCTGGCTGACATGCAAGAGGTTGCGGGTTCGATTCTCGTTGCGGAGCAAATGTTTGTATGATAAGTTCGTTTGTTTCGGGTATCTGTGTTAGGGTAACATGGTACTCGCAGTTTCTGATATCCACGACACGTGCGGGATCAGGACTACGTATGTGACTGTTGGGTATTATGATATGTTATGTTATATAAGTAAAGAAGTAAAATAAGTGTACTTAAGTCACTGAATTTTTGTGACATCAAGTAGTAGTAAGTAAAGACGCAGAGCTTTAGGACGAAAGTCTAAAATCAGTGTGACTAATGGCACTTAGACGTGCTCACTAAGTTCCAGATAAATAGAACGAACTTACATGTTAGTCAAAGTACGACTTACGAAAGACCTGTCTCTGTCACTGTCACACAAATGTTAAAACACGCGTATTAATAAGAAACAGGGACAATTTAAAAGTGAGGCTTAGATTTAGTCACCGTGAAGTACGTTCTATTTATCTGGACCTTACTGTTGGCCTCATACACAAACTCAGAGTCAAACAGCAGGCTACGGATGCTAGGAGTATAACTTCGAGATAGAATCTGAAACGAGGACATCACGGTGAATCAAGTTCACCAACACAGCTCTCAGAATTAGCAAGTAAAAGTGGCAATGGGCAGATCATATAGCTCGCAGAAATGATAACCGCTGGGTAATAAAGATTCTCGAGTGGAGACCACGAAATGGACGATGCAGGGAAGAAGGTCTCTGTATCTCGATAGTACGACAAAGTCACAAGCGACCCCTTCTTTAACTTCATCATAACCATTATCAGCCAGTATTCTACTGCTGGGCACAGGCTTAGAATGCCACGACGAACGGTCTTGAGCCACCTCCATTCACTGACTTCCTGTGAACTTTATGATACTCTTGGTTCATTAAGAGGGCCTTCTTTACTGCGTCGTCCGGATTATGGTCGCCAGTAGAGAACCTTTATTCCCCAATGTTTGTTAGTTCTGCGTGTTACTTCAACACTTCGACACTTCAACTTGATAGTTCTGAGGGATAACACAACACTCATAACACTAAACAGTCACATACGTAGTCCTAATCCCCCACTAGGATTACCTTTGTCGTGGTTATTACGAACTACGAATACTATGGTACCATAACACCCAGACCTGGGAACAAATATTTGAAGATCATACAAACATTTGTCCCGCAGCGGGAGTCGAACCTGCAACCTCTAGCATCTCAGCCGAACTTGCCCGCCGCGCCACAGAGGTGGCTACGCCGGTGATCTAGGTTCTTCTACGGATTTTCTCATTTTTAATTCTATCACGTTGTGAAACTCCTAGCATAGCTATTTCCATTGCTCTTTATGTGGCTTTGAGCATGTGTATGAGGCCACAATAGTTAGCAAGCACGTCTCAAGTCAAAACTGGCAACAAAGACGAAAGTCAAAAATAATTTTATTCATTGAAATCACAAGGATCATTTTGAATCGTGTTATAAACTAAAATTACTCCTGTTCCAACGCGACCAAGCCTAGAAGAATCAGGTTACAAACACGGCTTGGCTTACATAAATGGTCCATCTTACCACTAGGTGAGAAGCGCCTGTGTGGTGCCTCGGAGCAAGGAGTTGCTTATACAATTAGTAAATGAGAACTTAAAAACCTTAGGAAGGTAGTCAAAAGCAAAATAAACATCAGCAAAAATATGCAAGACAGCACACACTACGCTTGTTATACTTATAAATAATAATCTAATAGAAACATATAAATAGGTAGGTAAGTACAGATGTTGCAAATTTCCATTTTAGCAGTCGAGGGGCAGAGCGACATCAGGTCAAGCGGCTTTAACATTAATATAGTCATCAAGAGTGTTATACGCTTTCTTAATTAGATTAACCTTTACGTAGGATTTAAATCTTCGAATAGGAAGTTTAAATTAACACACACTGATTTATAGACTTTCGTCTTGCTTTGGGCTTCGTCTTCGTGTAACTTTTACTTATATCTTTATTTTATTACCTACTAACAAGTTCCATTTTCCTTTGACAAACGAGAAGCCTAACACATTTCCTTCCTCGTTTTTCACACAAATTCAATAGTGTCGAGACGTCAGATTACCACACAATACGCTGAATAAGTAACTAATTTATCGCTAACAGGGCTGGACTTAGAACTTCAAGGAGAACTTAAAAAGTACTCTATAAAATAGGTACTGTGGTATTAAAAATATTCTTATAACTTTGTCGCAACACCTTTGTTTCAATAACTGATTTATTTAGATTTTTGAAAACAATAGCCATAATAATATAATTCTCGTGTCTGTTGCTTGATAAAATACCTACTTCTTTCATGTTCTAAAACATAGCCTTCGTCAAACAACATATTCACTTGATTTTCTAAAATTCAGTCGTTAAGAGAGTTAGGAAAATATTCTAGTTTACGCCCCTCTCAACTTCATGTGTATCCGGCCCTGTTGGTTAACTAATGTTATTGTACGCCTAAATTGTGGTCCTGTTATTCATAACAAATTTTTTAAACATGCTATTTTTTTAGCTAAAATATCTTTTGTCTTATTTTGGCGTACTTATGTCATTTTACTTCAGAGATAACGAAACAGGTAAAAAAACAAAAAAAAGTATAAAAAGTTATTATGAATAAGGAGGAGAGTTAGAGTTTAGAGTTTTCTCGAGTCACGCGTTGTTTTCCACAAAAATTATAGAAAATGCCAAAAGCATAGACATAAATATATTACTAGCGTCTTGTATAATAAAGTATAAACTATCAATACTCTGATTTTTGTAATTAAAGAAATGTCAAGATACACATAAACACACGATACACAACACATATATGACACTTAAACACACAGTGATAGATTAAATATCAGCGCAAAAATCAATGGCCAAAAGTGACTAAGCTGTTATGTCAAAATTGACAAAAATTTAAAAAATTAGAGGCATTGTCAAATTTTAAAATGTTTACGACAGAAATTGACTAAAATACAGTCAATTGCATTTTTCAGCAATTTGCTTCCTACCACAGAGAGCCTACCTTTGAGAGCGGTGATATGCAAACAATGCTCTACCCAAAAGCGAAGCGAGCCACGTTAATAGAGTAAACATAAAGCGAAGCAAAGACGGCACAGCAAATCAAGCAGTGAACTCTACTGGCAAATAAACCGAACCGCACTAACACATAGTGCGACCTAGTCCTTAAGCTAGACACTATGTAGGTTACACGTGTTCGAGATCCCGGAAGTTAAGTAATTTTTACATTGAATTCTGGCAAGCTAATAGGTCTAGTCTAGCATACTTGAGACAGCTAATGTCAGACGGGCCATGGGTGGCTGAGCTCAGATCATATACATATTCTATAGTTACAAGGATACTATCAAACAATGAAAATGAGCTTGTACTTAGTTTAGGGAGTTTTTGTCATATTTTTAGGCATACTTATTTGGTATGTTTGTTAAATATTTTTACAAGCTTTCTCTTCTATACAACGATATAATAGTGGCAGTGATTTGATTTGATAATGGAAATTCCTTACATTTTCCATATTTACGAAACCGTTCCGCAATTACATAAGTATGAATACTCATACTCATTTATTTACCGTAGGAGCTTTACAGCACACTTGGTTATGTCAAATTTACACACATAGTATAGGAAACAAATAATAAATGAAACAAACACAGAAAGATCTCATTTGATACTCAAAGCCATTCAGACAAGCATAGGGATACACAAGATAACACAATTACTTTGAACACAAAAAAAAACTCAAATCGAAAAATAAAAGTTATTATTTAAAGCTGCTTTACAGCAGCTTTAAATAATTACATAGGCGTTTTCAACAAATTACAATCTAAAAGTTGACAATTGAAGAATGACAAACGTGATATAGGGCATCACAAAAATAACTAGTTCTTTTTGAAAAAAAAATAACATACGTCAGCAACCTTTAGATATTCAATGCTGAATGAAGACTTCCCATAGAAACAATTTGCAGTTAGTATGCAATAGATTTGCCACAATCACCACGTTTCTGACCTCTGGCGCGGCAGGCGAGTAGCCGGCTGAGATGCGAGAGGTAGTGGATTCGATTCCCGCTGCGGGACAAATGTTTGTATACATGATCTGCAAATATTTGTTCCGGGTCTGGGTGTTAATTCAAACAGCACTAATATGGTCGAGGTCCGTGTTATTTTAGTCTTTGTATAAAGTGACTGCGATAACCTTAGTGCGGTTTAAATTTACAGAATCCTGCTCAGATTTGATAGCAAAAACTCTAACATAACAGTCATAACACACAACATAACATAACATCACACCCAACCGTCACATACATAGTCCTGACCCCTACACTAAGATTCCCTGTGTCATTCATTGTGTCGCGGGTATCATGAACAACGAGTACCATGGTAGTACCATGGTACTCGTCTTGGTCTTGGAGGTCTTGGTCGTGGTACCATGATGGTACCACGACCAAGACCTGGAACAAATATTTGCAGATCATGCAAACATTTGTCACGTAGCGGGAACCGAACCCGCACCTCTTGCGTCTCAGCCAGCTACTCACACACTGCGTCACGGAGGTTTAAACCATAAGTTTGATGATAAAAACAAATAGAGATAACCGCAAGAAAGACGCCTCGATGATGAGCAGATTACACGGGACCACCAACACCATCCTGAATACTGTGGCTGATAAATGGGATAGTCCCTTCTTTAATCATTCATTCATTCATTCATTCATTAAGCACTGCGTTCGAGTGATTACGAAATAAGTATGTAAATATTGTTTCGTCATCACCCGAATACTAGCTTTTTCTTTAAATTACTTGAATTATTATTATTATTAATACCTATTATTTTGGTGCCTAACGTAGCTCTAAGTCATACTAACATAATATGGATCTTGTTATCTGAAATAAAATTATTATTATTATTATTATTTCACTAATTTATTTTAAATCTCGTTAAGAAAATATTTTTTTTACTATAAAGGACTATCTATAAAAACGTAATAGTATAAAAAACATTATAGTCAAAAATATAAATCAAAACGGAAAACCTCCGGCCGCGGAGCAAGGCCCAAGCAGTCGGAGGCTAGGGCTGCAGAGAGAGGAACCTCCTGACTATGCGTGCCGAGTCCAGGAGTACAGCCTTCTGAATCTGACCCTTGATCCAACCATTTAGTTTATTATTATTATTATTAAAACATTACATTACTGGGGTCAAACTCATCAGTATTAGAATCACCTTTATAAGACAAACGCCTACAAAAAACAAAGCAAATCAACTTACCTAAACTGCTATTGCTATTCATATTCCTGAGGCTTATCATCAAACTTAATAAGCCAGAACCCCTGGGACATTTGACGGACAGTTCAAATCTATCCCACACCCATCAATCTCTAGATTTACGAGAAATTATCTCGCCTCTCAAATCGAACTCTATTCCGTTGTAGTAAGATCTATAAAGGTAAGTACTTGCTACGTAGACGCGCGAGAAGTATTACCTTGATGTCTCATAAAGTAATCTCTATGTTACCTAATAAACCTTTACGTCAGTGGATATATTAGTTTGAGATTTGTTTGAGGAAGTTGCCCTTGGGTTTTCCGCACGAAGCGATTTGGTTTTCCTGAAAGGATTGGTTATTTGTACAAATGGATCACCTTTGGGTGTATTAGTGAAAGGTAAGTTCCTAACGTACATACCCTTTACCTCAGTAACGGAAGTTAGGTTGGAAGTTAGTTCTGACAAATATGTTAGAATGAACTTTTATAAAGAAATAAAATAAATAAATTAAAGTGGAGCTATATAGGAATGCATTATTTTGATTTCTAAGTTTAAAGCAACAAAACTAACTATATAATCATGATTAAACACTCTTCAATGTACTGGATACCAAGCACAACCTTTAACCCTTAAAATAGAAAAAAAAACAAAGCAACTTACTCGCTAGTACCGCTTCCGTGGTGTACATCTCACACACCGATGACATTACCTATTTTGAGACATTTTTTAACCGATTTCCCAAAAAAGGAGGAAGTTCTCAATTCGGTTGCATTTTTTTTTTATGTTTGTTACCTCATATCTCCGGCGTTTATGATCCGATTTGGAAAATTCTTTTTTTATTTGAATAAATATACTTCCAGATTGGTCCCATTTTTTTCAGAATCCGCTTGCGTGCACGTCACGCAAGCGGATTCTGAAAAAAATGGGACCTGGTGTACATACGTAGAGACGCGCGTGTCTACGTTACGTGCTGCATACGCATCCGGTGTGCTTTGCCCTTTATATTTACGTTACGATAGAGTATCTTAACGAACCTTGATTAAAAATTATATTATAGATAAAATGTAGTTACCATGTAGTAATAGTGTAGTGATAAGCAGGGCGATTCTAAGACGTCAGAAACGTTTCCGATCGGATTCGTTAGTTTTCATTTCGATGTGGTAAGTAACTAAAACAAATTACCTAAGTAAAACACAGTAAAAAACAATAAATGTTGTATATTATTGTGTTTTACTAAAGAAAATTCTTAGGAAATTGTTTCAGTTACTTACCACATCGAAATGAAAAACTAACGAATCCGATCGGAAACGTTCCTGACGTTTTAGAATCGCCCTGCTGGTTGACCATGTTTTGATTGGAAAATTCGGATAAACGCGTTTTCCTAGAGATTCGATTTTGTTGGTTTTTTACCCACAAAAACCCCCATACAGTCAATTTCATCGAAATCGCTAGAGCTGTTTTCGAGTTTTTTTTTATAAATATACATACAAATATTGCTCGTTTAATAGTATAAGGATAAAAGGGTTGACCAAAAGTTTTTGTACTTATAAAACATGAATTGAAATAAAACTAAAAAATGTTGTGTTATTTATTATCTAACTAAACCATTATGCATTTTAAAAAAAAACCATCATCGTGATCTGCTCCGTCTCGTCTTTGGCACTCCTGCTATCTTCTTGTGGATGTTTTGATTTAATTGAGTTCGGGTTATTAAGGTACTTATACCAGACTCATAAAGTATCCCTAACAGACAAAATTGGCAGGGCTAGGTCAAGCTCCTCGAAGGCCATGGAATATCAACTCTGCGAGAATTTCCTGGAAAGATTTATTTGACCATCGTTTAAGTCACATTTGACGTGTGGCATCTTGCTCCATCTAAATCCTACTATTGTATCCTTGTGTTAAAAAACTCTCGCAACATTATTTACATATTCCGCCGAATTCACAGTAGCTTCTAGTTCTATTAGTTTCAATAGAATTGAAATTATCGTGGCTTGGTATCATTTTAGAAAAATTACGACTATACACCACGTACTTTACTATTCTCCTGCTGACGTTTCGTTGACCATTTTGAGGTCCTTCCTCATGAGCACCGACCGCGACCACGCTCAAAGGTCGTGCGACGAGAACTCTCTCTCTATTAGTTTCCTTCTAATTTGGCTATTATTTCTTTAAACTCCATGAGACTTTGTACACATGATAGAACACTAATATCTAGAACCCTGGTGCGTTGGTTACATATGAAATTATGTGGTTACCAAATTATAATTGAAAAAAAACTAATATAAAAAAAACAAAAATCATGACGTGTACAAAATTTACACAACATGAAATATAGTAATTATTACATAATACCTAACCGAGGTGAGTCAGTTTTTTTAAATTAGTTTTTTTTTATTTATGATTTGGTAACCACATAATTTTATAAGAAAGTAAATTTAGATCAAATAGATTTTGGCTATTAAACCAAAATATAATTTTCTATTTTATTTTTGTAAGCAAACTTCGTTCGCGTACGAAAGGGCGTATGCGCCCTACCGATAACTCCTTTTAAAATGTGATCAGTCACATCGAAATGGAACCCGTGGCCTGTCGTTTCCCACCCATATTTTACCCAAAGAGTTCCTAAAATCGTATTTTCCTTACTCATTTTCTTTTGGGCTTTATAGGGTAGGCAGGGGTAGGTGACAAACGGTCACATAACTCATTAAGCCCATTGATTACCATAGCACCCCCATTATCGTAAATACTAGCACTCGTTATGGTAATTAAGGTAATAATAATAACTCCATGTTTAGTGTTATTTTTGGTGATTGCTGACGAGGGTGTTCTGCTGTAGTGACAACATGATATTGTTTTATATTTAAATATAATCGAAACAAAAATAGTTTTTCCATAATGTAACCTGAGCTATAATAATAATAATAATACATTGCTTTATTGAGGAGACAATAATATATAAGATAACAATATACATACCTACACATAAGATCATCATCATCAGCTTGTAGAAGTTCACTGCTGGGCACTGCTGTTTCGATTCAAAATGATCCTTGTGATTTCAATGAATAAAGTTATTTTTGACTTTGACTTTGACTTTTGGCATAGGCCTTTTCCATAGATTGCTGTGACAATCGGTCTTAAACCACCTCCATCCACCGACTTCCTGCGATCTTTATAATACACTTCTCATCAAAAATATCAAAACGCTTCAAGCTTATTGTGTTTAATAGATTATGAGAAAAGTATTGCTATTATAAACGGGAAAAAATTGTCATATTGTCATGTAGGTAGTATAAGTTTACGAACTACCAGCAAATATAATGATGGCTTTTCTCAAAGAAATAATCCTCTTTTTATTAACCGACTTCCCAAAAAAGGAGGAGGTTCTCAATTCGGTTGTATTTTTTTTTTTTTTTATGTTTGTTACCTCATATCTCCGGCGTTTATGAACCGATTTGGAAAAACCTTTTTTTATTTGAATAGATTTACTTCCAGATTGGTCCCATTTTTTTCAGAATCCAGTTCTGATGATGGAATCCATGAGGAATCGAGGGAACTCCTCAAATATTGTAGGCAAACATATGGCGATTTTAATATTTTCAGCAACAAGCCAAGCATTTGCATTTAGAAAGTATCATAATCCTTTCACCACTATGATTCTTTCATAATTTTTTTTTCATCCAAATATTAAGTCGTATACAATGGCGGAAGTCGGTTTATTAAATGAAAAGTTATTATTTGGTTATTTATCGCCAAAAAGAAAATCTGTAGTGTTTCGATTTTTTTGATGAGAAGTGTATCTTCAGTCCATCGAGAGAGAGGTCTTCCTCTACTGCGTCCGCCCCCGTATTCTCTATCTTGTGACGTAACAGGTTTTCAACAGTCGTAAATTAAATTAAATTGTCAAAAAATACCGTTTGAGAGCCCTGCGATTGCACAATTCACGCCCGCAGCAAAGCTGACGCGAGATAGAAAAAAGCCCTGCTGGCTTGTGGTCGTCACTCGAGTTTGTTTTTTTTTTTTTTTTTTTTTTTTTATGTAATTGCTCGACGAACTGGCGTCCTGAGAGCTGATTCTAACTATTTTGCACACAATTGACACGGACGTCTCGTGTGGATTTTTGTATGGAGACACCGATGAGCGCCCCTAGCGTACACTCTGTGAACCTCATTTTCCATACAAAAATCCGTGTTACACTACACCAGACGTCCGTGCCAATTGATGCTTGTCAAAACGTAGAATCAGCTCTCTGATGGTAAGCGGTTACCGTCGCCGATTGACATCTGCAACACCCGGGCATTGCCAATGCGTTGCCTGCCTTAGAGGACCCTTTTCACATTTTTTTTGTTACATGCAAATACAATGCCAACGACAATGGAGTTGCACGGTTTGAATCATATCATGTCATAATAAATTAATAAATAAATTACAAATAAATCTTCACCATCCCATCTTGATAATGTAAAACTATAATTCTAGGATCAGTTTTCCCCAACTGCCCCTAATCGCTCTGGAAAATAGCAATTGGGAACGCAGTTAATACTGCCCAAATGGACGACTTCTGTGGCGCGGTAAGTAGCCGGCTGAGACGCAAGAGGTGCGGGTTTGATTCCCGCTGCGAGACAAATGTTTACATGATCTGCACATATTTATTCCGGGTCTGGGTGTTACGGTACCATGGTACTGTTGTTCCTGATACCCACGACACAGGGAATCCTAGTGTGGGAACAGGACTACGTATGTGACTATTGGGTGTTATGTTATGTTAAAAAAATAGGAATATTTCTAAGACTACGACTACGAGTACCATGGTACCATAACACCCAGACCCGGATATTTGCAGATCATACAAACATTTTGTTCCGCAGCAGGAATCGAACTCGCAACCTCTATAATCTCAGCCGGCTACTCACCCACCGCGCCACAGGCATTCGCCAACCTAACAACATGGTCTTGAATAACAATGATAATCCCAATGATTATAGCTAACCACTAATTAGTCATAGAAACTTAGGTATTATTCACTTTGGCATAATATATTGACATATCAAGCCAATCAATATATTAGTTTGTTTGTTTGTCAGAAACTTAACAATTTATCCGACACCCGATACAAAACAAACGTCCGATCGAATAAACATTAAGTTCGCGAACGGAAACTTTTGAAGGATTGTCTTGATTATTGTATTTACTCCAACGATCTCTAATACTCACATAGATATCGGGTCGGCGCAATAAAAACGTCTCGGTGAATTTAAGCTCACTTGAAAAGTGAGTTTGTATTTGATTTAGTTCGCTTCAAACAAAGCCAATGTAAACACGTGTCACAATGCCGCAATGTATATTTAAAAGTTGCAAAAATAATCCCCGAAAAAACAATTTAACGGCCGGAGTGTCTTACTTTCGTTAAGTACATGTAGAATAAGTTGTATTTTAAGCTTTAAACTAACAAAAAGTATGAAATTTTGATCAAAATTACCGATTTTAAACCACCGCTACAAATGTTTGGCCAACGTTGACGCAAAATTGTCTGTAACAGAACAGTAGATGCATGGAGTAGATTTGTATTGTAATAATTTGTTTTTACCAGAACTTTAAAAAATTTTAATACTACTTTTGTGTCTGTTTGTTGAACTCTCATCAGATACTTGGCTTTCCTTTTTTTTATTTTAGCTTTCCGAGCAATCCATTTACGCTACTGTTATTTAACCAAATCTTTGGTTAACAACCCCTTTACATCTATACCAACTGATAATGAGTCCTCTCGCTTTGTTAAAATTTATGAACCAGAATCACTTATAGAACACATTATCGTAAAAAAACAGTACTTTTTCAAATTCTTTTATCATATTATAGGTATATTTCCCAAATATCAAATAAATGCCCAACCTACGGCAGGCGCCTGTACGCCCGCCCTCAAGCACTTTACGGTTTTTGTTGGAAAACTTTGATGGTCGATATCTTTTTTTATTATGAAACGAGACAAACGTAACAGAACATATATTTTTTATATTTGAGCTTTTTATAACTAGGGCTTCATTATCAGCCTGTAGGTACGCAGAATGGAAAATTTTTAATGTTGAGCTGTTTTAAACATTTTGGGTTTTGATCAAATTATTGCACTAAACTGTACTTGTATTATAAAGATTGTAAACATGAATATAAAGATGTGGAATTTAGTGATATTTTTATTTGTGACATCCAGCGATAGACATCTTGGCCAAAAACATAAACATACACATAAATATACACACAACAGAACGTTAATAAAATAACAAGTATATATACTATCAATATCAAACATACATGCCCAAAACATAAATAATTTTAACTTAACTTTAACGTGCATATTATAAATTATTTAAGTGATCAACGCGACTCCATACCTTCTGTAGTTAAATTTGAAGAAGCAAACAGAAGCGAAACCATGGAAACGGATGGATGTAGCTCGCAAGGTAATAACGGGAAAAAGAACTTTATTTGTAGCTCTTTAAGGTTGATTTCACACTAGTTGTTTAACCTATGTCTTTTGATTTGACAAGTGACAGGAGTAATATAATTGCTTTGCTCGTTTTTTGTGACGAATGATCGTAAGTGTAAGATAATATTTTGAAGATTTGCTACTTTTTTGCTAGGTGTCATGGTTGTAATTAGGTTGAACTTAGAACTGTTTTAAAACTTTCATCTTTGTTCGTTAGTAAACAAATGTAGCTGTATAAGTATGTATCCATGCGGACAGTTTTTAGCTTTCATTTTGTACGTGACCCTGGATCTATTGTGAATTATAAGATCGTTGATTTACTCGGAAATTTTCCTGACACAGTAATGTCGGACAGTAGATTAAATTCAAATATCGAGTTCATCTGCCCTAAAGTGATATCACCGACATACAAATACAAATACAAATGTTTTATTTGGTAATAAAAGATACTTAATATAACTAGTTGTTGAAAACACCTTTTAAGTATTTTATAATACTTGTGATAGGCATTTTCGCTCTTCCACATCTTTAGGTAGTAAGTAACATTGCATTTCTTTAACACATTGTAATAAAAAAGATCAAAATAAAAAATCAAGAGAAGTAAAAAATAATTTAGGGTAGGAACAATTTTAACAAAGATAGGATTAGATGGCCGCTCGGAATGCTTGTTTGGTAAGTTAAAAACATTACGAATCGTTTTAAAAAGCACAGTATTGCAAGGGCTCGAAAGAGTCAGTGTGTTGGGGGGGTGCGTGTGTGTGTGGGGGGTGTAGGTGTGTGGGGGGTGTATGTGGGTATATGGGTGTGAGTATACGTGTGAGTGAATATTACTCTCCTGAGGCACCAGTCTCATAATAGTCTGGGCAACAGGAGAACAATGTGCGTGTGTGGGGATGAGTGTGTGTGTGTGTGTGTGTGTGTGTGTGCACGGGAGTAGTATCTGAGATAATAAGCATTCTATAATATATTCTTTTAAGACTATGTATATCTTTCCATAGTCAGCCGGTAGACATCCACTGCTTGACGAAGCCATCTTCATTAAATGCATTGGGGAATTAGCCATGATCACCACGCTTGGCAGATGGATTGGTTATAGCAGTATTGGTGTTGAGTACTCCGGTGGATGCTGCTGCCCATCCCCTGGTGTAATTCCTTCGGTCGGTGTTCGCGATGCTTACGACTCCTTACTCTGTTCATTCAGGCAGATGAAGGCAGGTTTGTCAAGGCTATGGAACTCAATAACTTCTCTATAATAACGAAAACACTATCAAAGAGGCATTCTATCTTGTTAAATCTATATTTTATTAATTCTTGTTCATTTATATTTTTATTTATTGTTTTTGAGACAATTTCGAAAAGTATTGGACTTATTTACTTATATAATTTGACTAGCATTAGTTCGCGGCACAGCCCGCATTGGATTCTCTATTATCTCCACGTGGAACCTCTATTATATAAATTATAGCCTATATTTTATTCTGATGTAAAAGCTACAATACTGCAAAGTCTCTTCCAAATCCGTTTAATAGTTATTAAGTGAAAGAGTAGAAAACATCCATCCATCCATCTACACAAACTTTTAGATCATCAACATCATCAGCCTGTAAAAGTCCACTGCTGGACATAAGCCTCCCCCTTAGATTGCCACAACGAACGGTTTTGAGCCGCCTCCATCCACCACTTTCATCCATAACTTTTATATGTGATGTGTGTTTTGATGTGCGTGTAGGCAACTAGGTCAGTACTTAATACCTACTCCATTTTGGGCATCCTACATATAAAATTTAGCATTTATTTTCTATTTATACATACCTACCTAAATTATTATTAATGTAACTCTTGGAAGGTACTAGCCACCCACAATATAGGGTATCCTAGTTTGGGGGCTAGTAGACTACTTTGCGTGTATACCTTTTACCTACCTATCTTAATAGATTAGTTAGGTAATAGTTATATACGCAAAGTGGTCTACTAGCCCAGATAATTCTGGGTTAAATTGATTGTTTAGTTTAAATAGTTTATAAGTAAATAATGTGGCATAATTATATTTATTACAAATAAATAAATAAAAAATAAATGAACATTTATAATACTTGAATGATTGAATTTCTTGCTCATATTAAAATCGTTCCGTGCATAGAGATTTCTCAAAATTTACACAGCGTCAAAGAGTCTACTTTAATAAACCAACCTTATTCCATACAACGCACGATCAACCGATTTACAACCAGTAATCAGGTTGTTGCAATATATAGTTGATATTGAACCAACTACGGGCATTACTCAAGAGTTCCGAACTCGGTCAGTGACTAACTTTACTATTATGTAGTGTTTTATAAAGTATAGACGCCATAGAGTACCCTAAAAATGTAAGCAATTTGAATAATGTACCAGGACAAAATATACAAAAAAAAAAACGACAAACTGTAAAAATAACAATTGTAATTTTTTTTTTATTAAGGTCTCTGACGTAATTCTCCTCATTTTTGCAAATATATAATGAAAGTAGGTATATTATTCAATTCAATATATAATTTATAGGTCAAGTCATATTCTAGTAAAGCGATAGCAGTTTTATTAGAATAGGTATTACGTGGAAAATTTCAATCGTTCATCATCAAGGAATTTTTATACTTACTATATCATGAAGGTATATCCATGTTCATCATACAATAACCACAGAATAAATAACAGTATAGTATATAACTGAAAAACTATGAATTCAAACAAAGACTTGATGTCATTGTATAGTATGTTAAATTAAAAATAGAAAAAAAAATACGAAACAAAACCTTTTTGGTGCAGAATAAGTATTCACTGAAAATTTAAAATGAGAACGTGATCCGATTGGCTTGTATCATAAATACACAAATGCGTCTGCAATTTTCATGGGAACTAGAATTGGCGGGAAGTGTGAGGTTCAGCAGGATTATGTTATTGCCAAAAGTTATTGTTTTGTTTGTGTTGAAAAAATAAATATAACTCTAAAATATATGAAAGATAGTAACGAAAATGGATTTAATTATTAGATAAAAAAAGATTAATAAAAATCCTTTTTTCGTAGCTGATTACGAAAGATAAGAAGGTAAGAAAATAATTGCTGGAATATGATGTTATGTGCAGCAGAAAATTGGTTGAGTTCCTAAGTAGTTAAAGAAGATTAGTAAGAGATTTTAAAACGAGTTTTTAATAGTGTTAGTATAGTTAGTGTGCAGACTAAAGCTCTTTAGCTAGTTAAAGGGGCAACAACGATCTTTAATCGCGCAAGTTGGCCCAGCCAGTAGGTAAACGGTTGGTGAACGTCATAATTATGGCTCTAGTTTTTTTATTCTATGGTAAATATTAATGGTACAGGGTGTTTTTCACCAATTCGCAAATACAGGTTGCAACGTTGGTAAGTAGGTACGTACATACATAAACTCAGGGCCGTTTTTCCCGGAAGGGGTAAGCAGAGCCTCAAAGGGCCTCTACGTGATTCAAGTTAACGACCTTTGGAACAAAAGGCAAGGTCAACCAATGAGTGTTTGTTTGTATTTATTTGTTTTTTTTTTTGCCATATTTATAATTAAATTTACACCGGTACTTCAAACCTCGATAGAGCAAAAATGTATTATGCAAAGATTGCAAACTAGATTCAAATTTAAAACATACCGTTTGGTTTATTTGTTTAACCTTCAATAAAATCTTTTTGTGGATAGAATCTGCCCTTTCATTTTCATGAAAATTATGACCTTTTTATCTGATATTGGTTTATTCATGCCAAAGATTTCTTATCAAGGTCGCGTAGGTGTGAGATCTCGTCGTACTGAATACTGATTTGGCTTCTCATAATGTCAACTTGGATCTTAAAAATAGTCTAAGAAAAGCTTTATATTCTAGTCACTAGCTTAATTCGAAAATCTTCTAATCTTGGTTTATTATGAGTTGTTGAACTTCCTGAAAAGTTGTCTCAGTAGAGAGAAAGTGGAAATCCGTAGTCGCTGCCTACTACTACGGGAACTGTCAATTGACGACCTCTGTGGCGTGACGGGCGAGTAGCCGGTATAGATGCGAGAGGTTGCGGGTTCGATTCCCGCTGCGGGACAAATGTTTGTATAATCTGCAAATATTTGTTCCGGGTCTGGGTGTTATGGTACCATTGTACTCGTAGCTCCTAATACCCACGACACAGGGAAGCCTAGTGTGGGATCAGAACTACGTATATGACTGTTGGGTGTTATGTTATGTTATAATTAGATTATCTAAACACACACGTAAGATCAGGCTAAACAAAAAATCTTTTGACTAAGTAAATTTAATTTTCGTTTCAATTAACTAACTCATAAGTACCTACTAATTAGAATTCCACATCAGTAAAAGCAACTAATCGTCGTTAGCTCAAAGTAATTTTGAGAGATACTTACCTACTTATGTAGTAAAATAAACATAATTAAACTTTCCCGATTACGACCTGAATTTCCTCTCAGGTTCTACTTAGCCTCCCACACACTAATGTACCCAGCATTGGTACACAGATTGAAAGTAACAGGAAGGGGCATGAAAATGGTTTAAGAAAAAACTAACAAATTGTATCTGCATTGAATTTAAGATTATTATCCTGTATGAGACCTATCTACAAGTCATCACAGATTATGACTTATGATTTAAATATGTTTTTTTTTTCTGAGACATTGACCTATTTGACCCCAAACAACACGCATGACACCATTTGGTTTTTTTTTTTGCAAGGTAAGTGCATTTATATTTTATCCTTTTGTTTTTATTTTGTGTCAATTTTGTTGTTTTTTGTTTTAAATGTCATGTCACCTTGTGTTTTTGGGAGCAAATAAACGTATTTTCTTTCTTTCTTCCTCTATCTTCGACGACGACCTCCATGGTGCGGTGAGCACGTAGCCGGCTGAGACGCAAGAGTGCTTCTCCGGCACAGAGTCCGGCTGATGATGATGATGATGACTAAAATGATTTTTTAGTTTTAGTAAAAACTAAAACTAAAAAATCACCAAAATCAATACCTACAAAATAAAACTTATTACACTTTCCTAAGAACTACTAAGTACATAATTATATTCTTCTCCACGTATTATGAACCACCTACATAAATTTATCCGCACTACACAAAGGTTAGCTGGTACAGAATGCTTCCTGGCATTAAGTTCGCCTACGTACATCATTTGTTTTTTGTTCAATATAAGATTGTATTCTATTCTATAGATAGATATCATGGCCAATATTATAGAAACAACCTACGTAATGATGGATCGTTTTCATTTTATCTAGCTCTGTGTTCGTTCATATTACTGCCTATTTTTAGCCTGGGATCAAAAAGGGTATATATTTGGGATCCTGAAGGCTCTTCTCAGTTCTGAACGTGCAGCCTTTATGAAATATCGTGGGGGTTTTGAGGGGTTAAAGTTGAAAAGTGTAATGAAATTGTATGTTATAAAGTTCCAAGTGACCAGCTATTACAAAAACAAATATATTTTACTGGATTAAACGTTTTATAATGTAAGTTTTTAACCGACTTCCCAAAAAAGGAGGAGGTTCTCAATTCAGTTGTTCTTTTTTTATTGTTGTTACCTTATATCTCAGGCGTTTGTGAACCGATTTGGAAAATTCTTTTTTTTATTTGAATAGATTATACTTCCAGATTGGTCCCATTTTTTTCAGAATCCAGTTCTGATGATGGAATCCATGAGGAATTGAGGGAACTCATCAAATATTGTAGGCATACATATGGCGATTTTGATATTTTCAGCAACAAACCAAGCATTTGCATTCAAAAAGTATCATAATCCTTTCACCGCTATGGTTCTTTCATCATTTTTTTTTCATCCAAATATTTAGTCGAATACAATGGCGGAAGTCGGTTTTTTAAATGAAAAGTTATTTAAATTAAAAGTTATTTTAGTTATTTTTTTTAATGGCATCTGAGGATATACTTAATTTTGCCAATGTCCGGTAGTATAGATAATTATCAAACAATTTCCAGTTGTCAAGTTCTCTGTCAAGTCATGTTCTAGTAAATCGATGGCAGTTTACTAGAATGTTCCTAAACAATTTCCACCCCTTCGAAAAGACACGCAATACACTTATTTTATTTAAATTCACTCTTAATTTGCTCTTTATAAGCTACACCGGTTAAAATGCCACCAAAATTACATGATATAACATGGATATAACCCAAAAAACACTAGAAATTTAAATAAAATCAAAAAGGACGACGTCTCCCTTCGAAGGAGCAGAAAAAGTCTTTCAGTTGCTTTGTTTAGTTGCGTTGTCGAGGTATTTTAACACAACTATTTGAAACTATCATTTTTTTTATTCTTTAAAAGGAGTTTTTTCACACAGTGACCATTATCACTCCCGTACAGGAAATATACCTACTATAGCAACTATATTTTTACAACTATAATTTTTCGAAAATTATTTAGGATCTGAGGTTATACGTTGTTATTTACAATTTATATTGTTTTTTGAACTGTACTGCAACTTATTAATGAGTTATTTCTAAAACATATGTGTATGTACTCAATTGGTATAAGATTTTTCCTGTGGCTGCTGGTTTATTAAGGAGTGTGTTATTACTGGAAGAAAGCTAAAGCTTTCTTTTTTTCGGCTAAAGCCGAGTTGGTCGTAGAAAGTAATGGCGGCAATGAGCAACCCATAGTGAAAAGAGACCCTATGAGGGTCTGTAATGTATACCCCTTCGGGGAAAAAGGCTTGTGTTTATGTCATCATCATCAGCCTCTAGAAGTCCATTGCTGGATATAGGCATCCTCCTTAGAATGCCACGACGAACGGTCTTGAGCCGCTTCCATCCACGGACTTCCTGCGACGTTTATAATGTCTCTTGTCTATCGAGTAGAGGGCCTTCCTCTACCGCGTCGTTCGGTTTGTGGTCGCCACTCCAGAACCTTTATTCTCCAACGGTTATCAGTTTTTCGAGCTATATGACCTGCCCATTGCCACTTTAACTTGCTTATTCTGAGAGCTATGTCGGTGACCTTGGTTCTTCTACGGATTTACTCATTTCGGATTCTATCACGTAGTGAAACTCCTAGCATAGCACTCTCCATAGCCCGCTGCGCGACTTTGACCTTATCTATACGGTCAATAGTTAGCGACCACGCACGTCTCAGTACCGTAAGTCATCACTGGCAACATGCACTGATTATAGACTTTCGTCCGGTATCTGTACACTAAACTTTACCAGTTTCAGAGTATTTGCGGAAAATTCGGTTCACTCGTATTCAATACTATCATTATTAAGTTAGTAGTTAAGACGCTATAGGTTCAATGAAAATTTTTGTATGAACTATAGAAGGCCATCGCACGCTCTGATACCTTGGTTTTGTGTAATTTTGTGTATCGATATAACTAGTGGTTCGCCCCGAACTGAGACCTCGCGATAACATCTTTATCAGACCGACTACTTAACTAAGTAATTTCCATATTTTCTATTATTATTTTTGAAAATTTTTACCTCGAGGTCTACCAGTACAGTACAGGATCTATCAGTAACTACTCTAATTTCCTACACATCATTGAAATAACCTTTGAATAAACAACGCCGTTACGCCGTTACGCCGTTGCCTAAGCAACGGGGCGTAATTATACTACATACCTGTTAATACCTATATCAAGTACCTGACGAATTAATTGATACCGTCCTTTTGAAGAAAACCATAGAACTCCAACGTCATTCAAATTCTTAGAAATGGGAGGTCAACAATGGGTGTTATATTGGTTTTAGTTTGATGGAGTACAAGTTTCTAAATTTTTCAATTTCAGACTTTTCCCTGTAGTTGTGACACAAAAGCCACAAGCATACCAAATTTCAGCATTGGGGGATTGCTGGAAGTACCTTAGAATTTTGGATTTTTACGTTTGTTATTTTCCCTAATATCTCGAAAATTACTAAGGCTAAATAATTATGAAAAACAGTTTTTAAATGTCCAACCAAAGCGCTTTCATTATAAACCCCACTTGATCTGACTGTCTCACTTTTATTTTTTTTACCCCCTCTTGGACCCCAATATCTCAGCAACCCCCTGACCGATATAGCTCATAACCTTACCTACAAATTGTACTAATACTATCTACGCCCATACCAAATTTCAGGAAGATCGGATTAACGGTTTGGAAGTTTTCATCGGACAAACATACATACATACATACATACATACATGCATACATACATACATACAAATGCCGATTCTTGACTCAGAGAACTCGCTTCGCTCGTTCAAAAATTCCCTTTAAAGTTTTGTTAGATTTTGTTGACGAATTCACTAACCCAATTTATAACTTATAGTTACCAAATGTTCCAAAAATTAAAACGTGTTATTGTTAATCTAAAATTAGATTTCGATTTTGAAAAGGTTAAAAAGGAGGTATGTTTGTTTATTTTTTTTACGACACACTTATAGCTCATAAAGTGGCTCTAATTTCACTGCAATTAGGCACATAATGACACCTATAATCAAACTGTGACTTTTTCATTGCTATAACTCACAAGTTGTCCCGTTTTTTCTTAAAAAAGTTTCGATACAAAAAAGATCGTGATCAATAGAACAAATAAATTAATATACCTATTGCTTGCTCATTTCATGCAACTTCGTATTTTAATAGATAATTTCAACTTGTACGTGTTCAATAAATAAAACTTTCACTCAAATATAACTTTTGTTTTCTCTGTAATACAGAAAACTTAAAATTCCCCATTTTGTACGTGGCTAAAACGCTAGCCGCGGAAAGCCAAAAAAAAAGAAACCTCATTCTTTAGTCTATGGCTGATCGCCATTGTTAGATGCGCGCACATAGGAAAACTGATTAATTTTTCCCGCCAAAGCGAAAAATTTTTCACAACTCGTTTTCACTGTTAAAATTATAGTTATTTTCTTCACAAGTGTGTTGAAAAACGTCGTATGATACACGTGTGTATTAATGATTACCGTCCTCGGCTCAATGACGCCTCTGACGTAATCACTAACTTTACACACTTGTACCATAATGTACTATTATCGAGTGAAGTAATTCAAATTGTGTACTGAATTTATGATTTCACTAGACAAAAAACTTAAAAATACGATATAATTTTTATCTTTTTGAAAACTATAAGAACTCGTATCAAAAACTTAAATATTCTACAGCTCATTTTGGGAACTTTTAGCGTCCTGTTTCAGCCACTTAATCGAATTAAAATTAAAATGAAATCTACCATCTACATAGCTACCGTGACTCAATAAAAGGTGACAAAATAATAATCAGAGAGTTACGGCTGGTAAGTTCACCTGGGCTAAGGGGTGGCACTATTTCAACTTAACAACTTCCGACTCGGTAAGTTTCCACAAAAAGCTGTCTTTTCAAACGATTTCCGGAACTTTTGTAAAAGTTATTTCACTAGAGAGTTTCAGCAAGATTGATCTATTGACTTATTCCGGTTTTTCGGAACAATTCCGCTCATTTCGCAATATTTCCGCTAAATAAATTTAAGACTCAATTAAGACTCTGGCTTCTTGGTAACAGGTTTTACCATTTGAAGGACTTCCTAGGTTAGAGTATTATCTTTAGAGTTATTTTTTTTTTAATATTTTTGACATTGTTAATTTAAAGTTTTTTTTAATTATTTTAATTGTTGACATTTGTGATTTATTTTGGTATTTTATGTAACACTTTGTAATTTAAGGGTAGTTTTTGACCTTGCCTGTTTTGTTAATATTTGTATCCCAGACATGGGAAATGTGAGCCACTTTATATTATACATAAGAACCTTGTACATACCACATTTATGCAAATAAAGATTTATATTATTATTATTTTATATTATATTATATTTGAATTAATAGTTTTACCCCCTTATTCATAAAAAAAATTTAAACCTATTTTAGTTAAAATAGCTTATGCCTTGGTTTGACGTATGACATATCATCAGAGAGAACAAAACAAAAGCTATTTTAACGTAATATAGGTTACAAAAAATAATTAAAAATAAGGCCTTTTAGTCTTTGCGTCTAGGTATATGTGGTAGAGGAAGGCCCCTCGATGGACTAATGACATTATAAACATCGCAGGAAGCCGGTGGATGGTGGCGGCTGAAGACCGTTCGTCGTGGCATTCTAAGAGGGAGGCCCTATGTCTAGTAGTGGACTTCTACAGGCTAATGATGATGATAAGTCTATATTGCGTTTAATTTATGTAGAATACAAATGTGTTTCCTTTTTATTCCTCCCTCCGTAGAATACCTACCAATTAAGTAAATTTGCTCACTGCTTTTGTTAACTGTATTCAATCATGAATGCAGATTTTTAACTGACTTCAAAAAATGGAGGAGGTTCTCAATTCGGTTGTATTTTTAATGGTTAAATTAAAAGTAGCTATATACGAGCTAAAGTGGCGCTGTGTGCAAGTACACAGAGATTGTCAATATGTTATGTGTTAAATTATTTATGTTAATTAGTGTTATTGCTTGAGGCCGTGCTAATTAAATAATAAAATAAATAAATCACCTCAATCACAATCGACAAAAAGTCCACGTAAAAAAATTAAAACTACTACTACCACTGTATCATACGGCGCCCAACCGGAACTCTCAGAAAAGTTTCTGAAAACTTCGGAAATAAAGCATAAAGACGTCTTTTTATCATTTTCCTAAAGAGTAGTAAAACATAACAAGGCAGCCGAGGAAAAAAATGTACTGAAGTAGGCCCTGAAGTTTCATTCCGAGACACACAGACAGTATGAATGTTAAAAATAAACGAGCGAAAAAAAAAAAAATTTTTAAAAGTTTAAAAAGTCACTGCAACTCAATTCCATTTTCAAAAAAACAAAAAAAGAATCATTAGTCTGCGTTTCCACCAGAGATGAGCGAGGATGCGTAGCGAGGGATGTGTTTGTTAAGAACCAATTGAATCACCTCATTTACCTAGCCTCGCTCAGCGCAGCTCTGGTGAAAACGGATTAGCGAGCGAGGTTTTTATACGTACAAAAAAAACGAGGGATGTGCGCGAGGGATGTGTGCAAAGGATGGACGCGAGCGAGAAACTACTAGCAGTTAGTCTGAAAAGACCCGCTACACATCCTCACACCGCTCATCTACGCACCGTTTCACAGCGTCGCTACGCATCTTCTCACCGCTCAGCTGCCTAGCACATCTCTGGTGGAAACACTCACATAGTTCCAAAGCCTTGCTACGCATCCTCGCATCGCTCATCTACCTCGCACATCTTTGGTGGAAACGCAGTCTTAAAATCAATTCATAATTGGCGAAGTAATCTCGTAACAAACATACAAAAAAAAACATAGTCGAATTGAGAACCTCCTCCTTTCTTGAAGTCGGCAATTTGAAAATCAGTGTATCAGGATCTGCATTTTTAGCAAAGGGTAAAACGGACCCTATTACTAAGGCTCCGCTGTCCGTCCGTTCGTCCGTCTGTCACCAGGCTGTATCTCATGAACCGTGATAGTTAGACAAATGAAATTTTCACAGATGATGTATTTCTGTTGCCGCTATAACAACTAATACTAAAAACAGAATAAAATAAATATTCAAGGGGCTCCCATACAAAAAACGAGATTTTTTTGCCGTTTTTATAGATTCATCTGTCACCAGGCTATATCTCATGAACCGTGATAGTTAGACACTTAAAATTTTCACAAATGATGTATTTTTATAACAACAAATACTAAAAACCAAAATAAAAAAAACATTTTCCCATACAACAAACGTGATTTTTTTGCCGGAATGGTACAGAACCCTTCGTGCGCGAGTACGACTGGCACTTGGCCGGTTTTTGATATTTAAATTACTCACAAACGTACTATATTGAATCTCATGTCTATAAGCTAAAGATCATTTTACATCTTAAAAGTCGATTCAGTCAGTGACCCAGCCTGGCCGAGGTGAAAGTTCACTCAAAGGCATAAAAATGTCGTAATATTTTTTGTAGTTTCGACGCGTGTGGAATGTTCGACAATAAAACTGAAAGAAGGGTGTTCTAATGTGTGTTGTACACGTTAGTTAAACGATTTGACCTTATTTTATATTGACTTGTGCTGCGTGTGCTGTGGTGTTTCCGGCCTAAGAACAAACCCCTCTATCACCTCCTGTAGATGTCGTAAAAGTCGACTAAGGGATTACACCAGGGGATAAAAAAAACGTGGAAGCGTTACAAACAAAACTTGCTAGTTCAATAGAATTGAAGTTATCGTGGCTTGGTATCATTTTAGAAAAATTACGACTATACACCACGTACTTTACTTTATTTGAGTTCTCGTCGCACGACCTTTGAGCGTGGTCGCGGTCGGTGCTCATGAGGAAGGACCTCAAAATGGTCAACGAAACGTCAGCAGGAGAATAGTAAAGTACGTGGAGTATAGTCATAATTTTTCTAAAATTGCTAGGTTCACATATGCTCTGAGTATTATAAAATGTAATACAAACTACGAAACTGCCCTCTCAGCATATTATGCAAATGCGTTCTCGTGGTTCAATTATTCCATTGTCCTATGGAGCGATAGTGTTAATTTCAATGATCTATTTATAAAACAAAAGAAACTATTCCGCATACTAGGCAATATTAAGAAAAGACAAAGTTGCAGAGCTCACTTCAAAGAAAATAAATTATTAACACTACCCTGTATCTATACAGGGTGTTTTTTTTAAATGGAACAGTATGGGGATATCCGAATCCATAAGAGATACGGGAAAACTGTCTTTGAAACCATTTGCTCATTTTGTAAGAAAACGATTTTGGCATAGTTATTTTTTTGGTCAAGCGTGAGTTCTCCATAAAAATGAGTTGTTTTGGTCAAATTTTTTTTGAATGCATTTCGACTCAGTTTCATGTAAGGATTGTTTCAGTGTATGGGAAGAAAAAAATTTGAGCAGCAGAAGTTAGTCAAACTGAATAAAATGTTTTCTCATACAAATTGTAAGTAATCTGGTACCTACGTTAATAAAACTATCGCAATAAATTTTTAAAATGGCCTCCCTCTTGCTGTTTCCAGGTACGGGTACGTTTCAGAATACCTCTTGTGGCCTCAGACAAAGATTTTCTTATTAAAGTTTGACTAAGTTCTACAGCTCTGATTTTTCTCATTTCACGAGACCATCAGAGCAGTAGAACAACATTCACCACACATCTTTGTCTAATGCCACTAGAGATGTTCTGAAACGTGCCTGTACCTGGAAAAAGCAAGAGGGAGGCCATTTTGAAAATTTATTGCGATAGTTTTATTAACGTAGGTACCAGATTACTTACAATTTGTATGAGAAAACATTTTATAAAATTTGACTAACTTCTGCTGCTCAGATTTTTTTCTTCCTATCGGAAGAAACTATTATTAATCCAATGAAACAATCCTTAAAAAAAAAAAAAAAAATCAACATCAAATTCATAAAATAATCATAATATAATCGCATAAATTTTTTTTTTGATAAAAACTACTAATTTTTAAGGAGAACTCACGCTTGACCAAAAAAATAACTATGCCAAAATTATTTTCATACTAAATGAGCAAATGGTTCCAAAGACAGTTTTCCCGTATCTCTTATGGATTCGGATATCCCCATACTGTCCCATTTAAAAAAAACACCCTGTATATATCGCAAATGTCCCTCTTCGTGAGGAAATATAGACATTTCTGGTTTTCCAAACATGACTGTAACACTAATTATAACAGGCAAAATAAAGACTAGTTAATTCTACCACTAAAGAAACTGAAAACACTTGATAAAAGCCCAGACTTTAGATTAGTTAAGATTTATAATAAAATTCCTACTATTATTAAAAATGAACCTAAGGACACAATTTTTCATAAAAAGTTTAAGCAATTATTATTATTTAAATGTTAATGTTCTGTGGACGAATTCTTATCTGATAAATTGTTAATATAATTGTTATGACATACTATACTTGTTTATAAATCTGTGAATGACATGCCTGAACTTGATAATCTATGTAATTTTAAGTAATTTAGGACCTGGTTTGACATTGTTTTTTATGATTGATTGACTTGTTAGTTTAACTTTTTAAGGTATGCGCGTTTTTTATATTATGACTTATAATATTAAAATTGCAGCGCCCTACAGGGTACATGTACTTTCATAAGCTACTCTTAGACCTAAGCTATAAATTATGTACATGTTGACAATTAATAAACAATTGAACAATAAACAGCAGTATCCCCCTGAGTACTCAACACATACTGCGATCACCAATCTACCTTCCAAGCGTGGGGATTATGACAAATCCCTTCATTGCATTTATCGCCCAACAGTGGACGTCTAAAGGCTAGATGTGTATATGACTTGATTTGATTTCATTTGTAAAATAAAGAGGCTGTATTCGTGGAGATATCACAACGATTCATGGTCAAATATTTCGGCCGAATTACGCTTCAAATCTCTGTAAATTTTTCGGGTAAATTGTTTCAACAATTTTGATGTCTCCATTCCTTGTTAAGGCTAATATTCTACTAAGTACAGTTTATGAAAAGCTGACTTTGTTTTTAAGTAAATTGAAAGGAAACTGCCCGACGGAAAGTTAAAACGTAGCGTCCATCCATCCAAACAAACTTTCACATTTATAAATTATTAATAATTTTGTTTTTTTATTATTTATTTATAGCTTGAGTCATCGTTACCAGTGAAGATATTCGTGTATTAGTTCCCTGCTGCTTAGGTGTCCGTCTCTAGTACTCACTTTCCATGATATTTCAATAGCTGTATAAATACCTCTAGATACCATAGTCTCATCTTAGTTTCAGGCCTCATAATTGCCTATTATTAAACCTTTAACGCAATTTTATTGATTGAAGGTGTTTATAATTGTTCCAGGGTCGGAGATGTCGCGCAGTCTCGGGCCCGATGGCGGCGGGTGAGCGGCGCAGGCGGCTAGGCGCCGATGCGCGCCTGGCTCCTCGTGTGTGCGGCGCTCGCGCTCGCGCCGTGCCGAGCGACCGCCGCGCACCCCTCTGCGCACGTGTCGCATCAGCAAGCGAACCAGCACGCGAATCCGCGCACGGAGCGCATCAAGTCACAAATATTAGCCAAAGTAAGTTAACATACCTACAATTAATTTATGTAATCCGTGGATAACATTTGAAATTATCATGGTTATTAGCATAATTATCAGTAGAAACGGGATATTTAACATGATTTTTGAGCTTTATTAATAAGTAATTAATAATTCATTAATAAACGATGAATAAAGCTCAAAAATCATGGTAAATATCCCATTTCTAGTGATAATTGCGTGGATAACGTTGGTAATCCGTGGATAACTTGTAATCCGTGGATAACGTCGTGGGTTGTGCATTTACTCATATTTATTTAAACAATGTTATTTAGTAATATCCTAATGTATCAACTGTCTGTTTTCCCCAATAAAGTAAAATGAAATAAAATTAAAACAGGGATCGTTACAGCAGCGTAAATTACAACAATGACCTGCTACAACAATACCATTACCACAGTGTTAAAGCCGGAGACGTAGGGGGCAAAAACTACATTATTATTTAATAATATTATAATTAATTATACAGGTTGCCCACGGCTATGTTACATGGAGGACAAGTAGTTTAAACATTCAAGTTAGGAAGTTTTACTTGATGCAGACTTTTTTTTTAAGCAAACGGCACGGTTTACCGGGGTTTTAACTAAGCAACACTACTTTTAATTATGACAATCAGAATTAGAACAGCGTTCATTACAATAACGCCTATTACAACAATAACCTAACAGTGACTGTTTTTATAACCTACTATTGTCACCATGATGTTTTTCTCCATCCAGCTGGGGCTCACAGAACGGCCAATGCCGCTGGGGGCGCCACCTCGAGACGTGGTGCGGCAGATACTGGCGCGCGCCGCCGACCCGCATCCCGTCACACACGAGCACGAAGCAGAACACGCGATGAGAGAGGTCATCGCAATAGCTCATAGAGGTAACATACACAAGGTCAAGGACAAGCTTAGCATTAAGCAAATGGTGTTATCAACACCGTCACCGTTGAACCATGTCAAGCTACAAGAGAGTTCATAATATAGAAGCACCGGTCATAGCTAGATCACAATAGGTATTTTACAAAAATAATAAGTACGACTGAGTACTTAGATAGATAGATAGATAGAGACATCAATATATAGAGAGACAGATAGATAGATAGAAATATAGATAATTAAAAATATAAATAAATAGAGAGATAGATAGATAGATTAACACTTTATTGTACACCAGGAATACATAATAGGATTTACTAAAATTAGCAGTAGGCTACTGAAAAACTGATAAAAGACTAGGGTAGAAGTGATAAGTGTTCTCTACATAATAGACGAGCGCCACCGACCCACATCCTTTCGTTACACTCTGATTCAAGGCTGCGTAACTATCTATTATGCAGGGGGAGGTGACCAATTAGCAGGGGTCTGCCAGCCTCGACAAACGGTATTCGTTTGGAAACAATACAGTCGTGTACAATTTTGGCTATTCGATAGCTTACGTCAATTTCATAATTGTTGAAGTTTTTTACATATTTTTTTTAATGTCATCTGAGTAAATGCTCAATTTTGTCAATGTCAAGTAGCATAGATAACAAACAATGTCCAGTCGTCAAGTCCTCTGTCAAGTCATGTTCTAGTAAATCGATGGCAGTTTACTAGAATGTTCCTGGTCAATTTCCACCCCTTCGAAAAGACACGAAATACACTAATTTTATTTAAATTCACTACCATTTGCTCTTTATAAGCTACACCGGTTAAAATGTTACCAAAATTACACGATATAACTCAAAAAAACACTAGAAACACTAGGCGTCTCCCTTCGAAAGAGCAGAAATCATCCCATAACGCTTTTAATGTCGATATGTTACCATCAAGCTTGTGTCAAGTGCCATCCACAATCATTCGTTGTCTTAACTTTATCTCTGTTTTCGATATGTGTTTTTATATTTTTCTATATTTATTTAGTTTATGTACCTACTTATATATTAACAATATAGGGGAGATTTAAAAAAAAGGTATCACAGCAGCGCCCTCCAATCCCACGACGGGTCTCTTGCTGAACAGACTCTACACATACGTGTATTAACGAGGTCTCGGATTGGAGCAAAGCACTAGTTTCAATGCTTTAGGAATACGCTGGCTTGTTCGCTCAATGCTTTATTTTTGTACATAAAAATCTTCAATACGTATCTATTGTAAAAGCAGCTATTTCAAAGTATCAGTGAATGTCGCATCATTGTAGGTATATACACTACACATCTTGGAAACTTATTTAACTTGCAACCCTTGAAAGTTTGGGAGTGCAATAATGTAACTTGAATTCTGCAGGAAACAACACTTAAAGTTGGGCAAAGAAAGAAATAATATAGGTACAACATCCACAATCTAAGTAGGACATAGTTCTGGCTTCTATTTAGAAAGTTAGATAACTATCATAGCGATTAGTGAATTGATAATAGTAATGGTAGTTAGTAGTAATGCATTCTTATCCCATACAATGCAGTACAGTTGCTGCACTGAAAAACCGAAAAGGTTGATCTAACCTTTTTTCAACCATTTTGATGGGTTAATATAGCACCTACCTAGGTACATGATTTGTTAACCCTAGAGTGGGCGCGCTATGTCAATTTTGCCGCCTTCGGTAAAAAAATGTTATTATTTCGTAAACTATTTACGTGCCATGGTCAAGCTTTTCAGTAGCTGCTTTCCTTCTTTCCATCTACCTGTGTCGTAGGTTTGAGCCCAATCAGTGCACGGGCAGCCGCGGGCAGAGACGTTTGTTATCACTGGGTGTCACTCGGCGGCAAATTTGTCACGGCGCGCCCACTCACGTAAATCAAATTATTGACCATGTTTACATACTACAGCTTGAATTTGTATTGTTTTGATATTAATTTTGTTACTATTTAATTATACCATAACATAACTAGCTCGCTCGCTCTGAATTATTATCGTAGGTACAAATTCAAATTTTTTAATGTTACGAAAACTGTATTTAAAAGACATCTCCCTGGGCCCTAACCAAACCACATATTACCAGAAGATCTTGCCTCAATACGCTAAATTTATCATTGAGGAACCAAATCGCTCACTTTGTATCATCAAAAGATCAACCATCATCTTCAGGGAGGCAGGGAAGATGCGCGATAATGTCCTTCTGGCGAAAAATTGTAGGACCAAAAAAGGGTGTTATATATGCTCAAAGTTACTGTGCCGCGACCACTGTCTGTGCATGTGCCACGGCTGTTTTTCTGATTAATATGCTATAGAAGACGAAAACATATAATTTTATTATATTTTGAAGTTTGTTTAGATTTTGTGTAGGTTACGACCAATTTGCTCTCAAAAATAATAATAATTTTCCCAAAGATAGCCAAAGCCAAAGTGCCTTAAAATAAGTTGTTTATTACAAATAAATCTTTCATTTTTTAACAGCTTTTGTTTAATTTTAAACCACTAAAACAAAAAAAAACTATTTTTTTACTAGATGTTTGGAAAACAGTTCATTAAATATGGGCGGCAAAATGCCCCCACGCGTCCACTAACGTTCTACGGAAAAGCGCGCCTTCGCTAGGATTAAATCAACTTTTTTTTTGTAAAATCCAATGTCATGCTGCGGTATTATATATTATTTTAGTGTTGAATCAACTTAAATGAAATCAACATTACAAAATTCGACTACTGGGTTTTTCAGTGTGGGATTACATACATTCATAATATTAATTTGAAAGTATGAATGTTTTATAATATTTGTTTGTTACAATTACAATCACGCCGCGTCGTAGCAATTGAACCGAGTTTGATGTTTGGTACAGAGATAGATTACGACGTATTGAGAATTGGGCTATCTATCTCGGTTAAAAGCAAGTAAAACTGCTGGCGGACACGTGTATGTTAAAATTCTTCTTAAAATAGTTTATCGTCGAAATAATGATCGAGAGCAAAAAAAGTCTGATCAAAATAATACTAAACTGGAAACGGAAAGCTGAGGCTTCGTCCAAATAGAACTCGATTATGCAACCATCGCAAATTTGCACAAATCGTTTCATATAAACTCGAACGCATCGCTTGGTCTTCAAATAGGAGTTTAGGACACGTAACAAAGATGATTACTTTTGATCTCGAGTTCCTTAGTATTTTTTTTTTCATATTCTAAGGCTAGCTAATAAATAATACTTGGGGCTAGATAAATACGTAGAAGTTACTTAGCACTAACGCTTAGCTTTGTCCCTGTTACTATCAACCAAATGTTAAAATACGCGTGGTACAGATACGAACGATGCTATAAGAATTAGTACGTGATAATGTAATGTTTATTTATCTCGGTCTTAGTATTTAAATTGGATTGTACCCTGCGCAAAATCATAGATTACCTACACATTATAGAAGATGCTTTATGAACTGCAACCATCAAAATTTTAAATCCCTTTGATAAAATGCCAAAAATTTATGGAGCTTTTCATTGTAATTTTATCTATGATTTTATGTACGAAGGTGACGCAAAAGCGCATCCACACAAAAGCTAACGTATAAAGTATGAATGTATGCCAGCGCACGCATAAATTGAGCCACTGGGTGGGGTGAGTTATGTAGATTTAGCATTCGTAAAGCCGGAGACACACTGCCTGTGCATGCCACCATGCCAGTACAGAGATGGCATTCCTTAGGCCAGCCACTATTTTTATTTTTTTATTTTAAGAATTTTAGGAAAACTTACAGCTAGGTGATAGGATGAACGATAACAATGATATATAAAATAACATGCCAAGGACATGTTTTAATGCTGAAGGCCAATTACAAGTTTCCGCAAATATGCCACTAAATAGATAAAAAAAACAAAAGTCAGTAGATGACAAAAATAAGGTGTACCTAAGCCTAGTAATTACAGACAACTAATAACAATAAAGACTATAACATACACACACTATATACTAGGTACACTGATTGGACACACTACCGCCCAAAAAGATTTTATCACTAAGCCATCACTACTAATCGTTTTAGCTTTACCACCGATGTGTTAAAAATATCACTATGACAGCTATCGCTGGAGACAGCTAGATAGTGGCAACGATTGACATCGGCATAATGCCCTCCATTTGTAAATTTACTAATTATTTATGTGTGCAGTAAATAATATACAAACAAACAATATAAAATCATCTTAGTTACTCGCATGCAAGTAGCAAGTAGCAAGCATAATACAAAAACAATTAATTGACAGTATATTAGCAAGAATTATAAGATTATACAGAATTAGCAAGTTGAAGAGGGAATGGACAGCTCGCAGAACTGACAACCGTTAGTGAATAAAGGTTCTCGAGTGGCGACCACAAACTGGACGACACAGTACAGGAACATAGTAGATAGATAGCAAGCTATTTGGTTTTTTACTTGCGTTGTCATTGCATTAGCTGTGTTTCTTTTAAACAAACACTCTTATTTTTTTTTATCTGGTTGTCTGTCCTGTTAATCCACAGTCCGTCCAGCAAAAGTAGAAAATAAACGAGGGCACCACTAGTGTTTAGTCATATCAACACCACCAATCACTGTCTGACAATTCTGACATTGCAGTGTGTGTTGCCGCTAGCCGAAAATGATTTTCGTTACTCCAACAAAAAAAACTGCAAGTTTTCAGGAATTTGTTTTTAACTGTTTTTTGAATTCTGTAGAAACTAAAGTTATTACATGAATGAGTAATACACCAATTATTTTTTACTTTGTATCATTTGGTGGATGAAAATAATATAAATAAATCAGCAAAACCTTTTCAATGCTTAAATTTTTGAATATCTTATCATTATTTTTTTTAATCTAACTAAGAATGTATTGCACCAATGGATTTTCATCAAAAAAATATATTTGCGCGTAATACATGAACCTAGCGCCAAATTCACTAAAGCGGCTGCACTGGCCACTGAATTGACATATTTAAAGGGATGCCAGTTTACAGTATATTTTAGTTCCTCGATAATAAATTTCTACTCTTTCTGGTCGAACTGTACTAGCACGCCAGTAAAAAATAGCTGACATGCTAGTGACTCGCAAGTGTGTAACACGGGCTTAAATTATTGGTTAGTAGCAGTGACCGGGTAAACTTAGATGTAGGGCAAACCTTGTTAGAGAGCCTTGTTACCTACATAAATTATAGCTTGGACTTGTATGTAGTTTTGACCAAACTTTCCCTACTCTTTGCACAAGTTTTTATGGTTGCTCTACATAAACGCACTATATCATTACAAAATCATCATTAACATACAACTTTTTACTAAACTAAGAAAAATATTTCAATATTATTGACTCCTTGAATTTTCGGAAACTGTACCAAGATTGTCACTGGATCAAGATAAGATAAGATAAGTTTATTTGCCAGAACATTGTAAATACAACAAGGTCTTAAACTAGAAAAAAACCAATATGTTCTACCTTATAACTAGGCATGCAAAGGTGTTGTTCCAAGATGTATGGAGCCTAGCCCTTGTCGGTGTACACTTGTGTAAACGTGGCTAAATAATGTAAAACCTTTTCCCATTGTAATTTTTTGATTATTTCGCTTAATTTAATGCAGGTTCCTAAAATATCTTTCTCACGGAGAGCAACACAAGACAAAACAATATGGCGGGGCGGATACAATTTACTCTGTGGTAAAATTTTTCGACAGCTGTTGACAACTTTGACCAGAACCGCATTTCATTCGCGTCTTGGCTCCAAGGTCTTGGAGCAAGGAAAACATTTTCGCAAAGAATCGAAATGTTGAATTGAAGAACGTGTACTGATGTGATGATCGTAATAAAGCTAGCGTAGGCAATGCATTCTATGTAGACACACTACTCCCAACGAACGAATAAAGCAAGCAACCACAGAGCAATAAACGTGGCATTCCCTGTCATGGCTGCTCAGGAAAATATGTTACCATTGTAAATTTTTTCGAATTTTAAACATTTCTGTGCAGTAAATTATGCTTAAATTAGAGTAAGATTATTTTTACGATACTGATTTTTTCGCCATTCTCTGTCTGGTGTACATCGATATAGGCCATTTTGGAACATGTCCTTTCACATGGGTAATAATTGATTAATTTGAAAACACTAAAATTAGAATAAGAATGGAGATTTAAACAATAAATTAAAATAAGAATGTCAATAATTTGGTTAAACTATAAAAGTTATATCTTTCAATTAGTATTTCGAAAACTGCCTAATAATTTTACTGATCTATTAGTAACATCAAAGTTCTAAGGATCATAGCCATCGGATATATTAGTAACTACTCGATTTATCTTTCGTGTATTTGCGTCCATTTCATTATTGATCTACCACGAGTCTTGGTCGCGTAAATACTTTTTATTATTGTTTTCCTGACGTTTCTACTGTATTGCAACTGGCGTGGTCTAAGAGGCCTTACCATGACCTCTTATAACGATTTAGTCGTTGCCATCCGTCATCATTGAATAACTTAAATCGCAGAAGTCTATAGACCTTCTCCTACTGTGCCTTCAAATATAGCTGCGGACATCATGGAACCGATATTTTGTACTGAATAGTTTTTGAACTGAATCGCTAAAGAGCTCATGGTAAGGCCTCTGCTCGTAGTAATGACTAGTAATGATACCTAATCTGAAACTTCATTATACAGTTGCTGACCGAGTCCTTCTAAAGCACGTCTGGCTCGTAACATTAGAGATAATGTCAAGATCGCGTCTGAAGGCCGTCAATGGCCTATTGGCAGAATGTTTCGACCGAATGTTTCCGATCGCTATGTTATTCATTTTTCATGGGGGTGCGGTGCGACTAGCAGATGGTGAACATGCGATTTTAGTGAATGTTATTTATTCATTTGTAGGAGTTTATGTACCAAGATTTTCTGACCAAGACCCTTTTGGTCATTGGTCAAGAGGCAAGACCAATGACCAAATGGCTTCGTCTTATGGGATTCTCTTTGAAAACGAGCCAAAGTTAAAGTTGGCTTAAAATTACAAACTAGAATGGAAGTTGTTTACCAATTCACCTGTTGCATAACTAACTCGTAGTTAATCTTTGAAATCTTTGATATATCTTTAATAGTTAATTAGTTGTCATTTGCTTTAATTATTTATGCAAACTTCTTTTCATAGAAGCTTTGAATTTCCTGTTAATTTTAATGCTTTTATTACAAATACTCATTAATTGAAGCATCGTCTTCAACCATTCTTGTTGTGTAGTTCTTTTTTCTATCTTCTTTGCATGTGCTATGTTCTTTTGGTATGAAATTATCAGTTGCCAAGGCATTTCGATTGCTCATCGCAATACATGTAAATAACATTGATATAATATCGCTACCCGCTGTAAGTCATACCACATCTTAATCGATCGCCAAGCCACCGAAACTAGGACGTCCAGCATTTGTCATCCATAATAAACAACATCTCTGATAGATTCTTGAATATAATATTTTCTTTATTATGATCTAACCGATGTTGTATTGTTTTGATGCGTGACCTTTTTGTGGGGTTCAGTCGGTACTTCGAGGGATTTTTTTATATCATAGGAATCTATTGTAGGGATCAGAATAAATATTTGATATCTATACCCATTGACTTATATATTATACTAGCGTATCTATTCTATACCCTAAAAACTCGTAAATTATCCTTGCCTAATGGTAGGATAATAAAACAAAGTTTTTTGTTTAGGTTGTGTTAAAAATGTTAAATGTTGAGATGTTTTTTGAATTGTTGGCTGATGATTCTTTGAGTATCTTCAACCTTTCTCATTTTTACTGTAATTGGAGGGCATCTTCCAAAATGGACCTAGATGGAGATATATGTGATTGGTCAACCAAAATATCACTGTAAATGACTTGGATTAAAAACCTATGCAACCTATTGGCATGTTTTTTTTTCCTTTAACCAGAAGTGAAACCTAGGTAATATGATAAAGGACTATATGAGAAACCCAATAGCGAAAAAACCAGGTCTATCAACCGTAACCGAACCAGGATAAAGAGGGTAGAAGATTGCTATTGTCTTTTTATTATATGCCTCTTACATGACCTAGGTTTCAATACCGGTAAAAAGAAAACTAAAACATGCCAGCAGTGTATGGCCAATAAAAAAGCCAATTCTACTTTTTTCATTGGCTTTTTTTGACGCTTTTATATTGGATGGCGTATATTCAGCTAGCTTAGAAGATTCAAAATTATTGTTTTTATTACAATAAATAAAACATTTACTTTAACTTTGAATGATTTTTCATAATCTCCTCATTACATCGGTGCGTTAGATATTGACCTTATTTTTTTTTAAATCGATTTATTTCAGTATTTTCACATTCATTATGGATTTACTGATTGGGTTAGTAGATTTTTTCAAAAGTGTCTTATAAAAGAGACAGAGGCCTTCTCTGCTTACATGCACATTATTGAGCACAAGCATTTACTCATGACTCCGCCCGCGTGAAATCTTAATAATAATAATCTTTATTTGGAACAATCAACATAGTACAGGAACAAATTAAAAACGATAATACCCGCCCCGCAGAAGTAAAAATTAATGTATCGCAAGTATCAACAACCTCTATTGGCTCCGCCCGCATGGAACCTCTATTGGCTCCACCTGCGTGGCAACCTCTAGTAGCTCCGTCCGCGTGGAACCTCTATTGACTCCACCTGCATAGAATCTCTATTGGCTCCGCCCGCGTGGAAACTCTAGTAGCTCCGCCTGCGTGGAACCTCTATTATAAATCATAGCCTGTAAAGTTTTATCAAAATCCATTCAGTATTTTTTGCGTGCAAAATTAACAAACATCCAATCATCCATCCATCCTTACAAACATTAACATTTATAAATAGGATGGATAGGATTAGGACGTTACAAGGTTTTGTGTATACAGTGCGAGTTGCGAAAATGGTCAGCTAGAGGCGCTGTTTAGGTTTCCATACAAGTGAACACGCTCATTAGCATGATTGTAGGTACGAAATTGAGTAGTGACTTGGGCCTCAGTAATTACATGCGCTATTGATACGATGTGAGGTTGGGTCGGTGGCGAGCACGTGACAGCGTTGTGCGGTCAGGGCTGCACAGTGAACTAAGTCTTGTTGTCAAATCCGATACCACTTTGACCTTAGATTATAGATTACTACTTTCTGCTCTAAAGTCAGGTAATTTATTTCATTTTGGAAATATGGTGTTCTTTTATCATGATTTATTAGGACAGAATATATTTGACATGAAACTGAAAATGGTAGAATGAAGATGAATGTGTGATTAGCAATGACAAATTTGAAATGACCCATCAGTTATATAAATTTCTTCTTCACTAATAAGAATATAGATATTTTAAACATAATGTGTGAAAATTGTAATAAGTTTATTTTCAGATAATTTAGCTTTAACAAATGGAAGAAAAACGTAACAAAAAAATGTAAGTTTACTGTACTCGAACACGTTGTTTATTAAAAGGATGTCACCACACCACGCACCACGGGTCTAGATATTAGTGTACTGATCATTGTTTACAAAATTTCATGGAGTTTGATGACATAATAGCCAAAATTGGAGCAAACTACGTTCCTCTTAAGATTTTATAATATCCCAAAAATTACCAACCAAGCAGGGATCGAACCCGCGACCGTTTCCTTGGTACGGAGCGTTAACCACTGCGCCACGGCAGCGAGCATGACACGGCTACGAGTCGGTCAGTGTCTTTCCCATATTTAAGTGGGGTTAACACTTCAAATCCAATAACTACATTGTTTATGCTACAACCTAAATGTATAATGTTGACTAAGAGTAAAAAAAACCTTCCCGTGGTACTACTGGATCGCTTGGTAGTACTACGGGTTTTTTTTACCCGTGTTACTACCGGTAGTAATACTGGTAGTAATACGGGCAACAAACGGATCTAACAGGGATAATGAATACTTGCTTTCACAATTTTTCAGGGCTACACCAGATTAAAAGAAGATATGAGAGTTGGTGTATTGACTTCTGAAGACTTCATCTTTGACCTTGGAGCAATTGGAAGGAATCCCTTATAACATCTTTATGTAAGTATTAGATACTTGAATGTATTATTACCACGATTAAAACCTGTTTTTTAGCTATTATTATTGATAACATTCGTGGCCGAGTGGGTAAGTAGCCGACTGCTGAGACGCGAAGGCGTGGTATCCATTCCCTACTTGCTATTTGCTTTTGCCTACTTGCTACTTGCCCGGAACGGGAATCGACAGTCAATATTTGCATCTATTTGATTAATTAATTTTGTTCTGTGTAGTCCACAGTACAGGGAATCTTAGTGTGGGATCTGATTACCATGAGCTCTTATAGCGATTCAGTTCAAAAACTATTCAGTACAAAATATCGGTTCCGAGATGTCCGCAGCTATATTTAAAGGTACAGTAGCAGAAGGTCTATAGACTTCTGTGATTAAAGCTATTCAATGATGACGGATGTCAACGACGAACTGATATTTTTAACCAACTTCACAAAAGGAGGAGGTTCTCAATTCGGATGTTTTTTTTTAATGTTTATTACCTCATATATCTGTTGTTTATGAACCGATTTGGAAAAATCTTTTTTTATTTGAATAGATATACTTTCAGATTGGTCCCATTTTTTCAAAACCCAGTTCTGATGATGGAATCCATGAGGAATTGAGGGAACTCCACAAAAATTGTAGGCATACATATGGCGATTTTGATGTTTTCAGCAACAAACAAAGCATTTGCATTCAGAAAGTATCATAACCCTTTCACCACTATGGTTCTTTCATAAATTTTTGTCATCCAGATATTTAGTCGAATACTATGGCGGAAGTCGGTTTTTAAATGAAAAGTTATATACTGAATAGTTTTTGAACTGAATCGCTATAAGAGCTCATGTAAGGCCTCTGGACTGAAAACGTGACTGTTATGTGTTATGTTATGTATGTGACTGTTGGGTGTTATGGTATTGTTATGTTATTATTATTTAAAGACATAAGTACAAAACCGTATCTTCAGTTGAAACTTATTTAAGCCTTTCATAAACTAAATAATTATTCTCTGTGCAACAAAGGGTCATTAAAATAAAATAATCGTTAATAAAGGTTGTTATTTCTTACAACAATTTATTATGTTGTAAATTAGCAACTGCGAACAAGATACAATAACTTTATATCTCATACAATAAAGTCAAGTATAGTTTATTTATACTTTTGCACAGTCACTCTGAATTTTCTTTTCTGGGTAGGACTCTATCAGCGAGGCGTTCTCAATCAACTTGAGTGTATGGGACGAAATCTTTATGAATAACATAGCGGATGTCACAATGCCAGATATTTTGTTTTGGTTCTAAGTGCGCGTTCACAGTGAATGCGCGGGGACGGGGGCGTTTGCGGGCACGACGGCGGGAGCGTGCGGGTGGCCACAGTGACGCGCGAGCTATTAGACGCGGATAAGACCAAAATGGTTTGATATCCCCGCCACCCGCGCATTGAGACGCTTGCCTACTAAAGCGCTTAGTGTGTCCATAACGCGCGGATAGGAACGTTTGAATACTACGCGCGCTAATTGCTCATGACCGTCGCGCTAGGCGCCCGCCTTAGCCACTACTATGGACGCAAACGGCGGTTTCATATGTTTGATATTTCGCGCCCGTCGTCGCAACCGCGCTAGGCCCGCACTTTGGCCCTGGCCTAAGAAATATTGAAGTTTACCGGTTGGTACCTACCCAACTACCCATCCATCATCATCAACCGGAAGAAGTCCACTGCTGGGCATAGGTAGTCCCCATAAAATGCACCGATAAAGTCCTAAGTCACCTACACCCACCGACTTCCTGCAAGAATTTGAATATTACCATCATCGTCATCCGTTGGATTTCCACTGTTGGACGGAGCCTTCCACCAGTATACACTGGGGAGATTTGCCATAATCACCATGCTTGGCAGTATTGGTGTTAAGTACTCAAGTAGATCCTTTTAGCTATCCCCTGATGTAATCCCATAGTCGGTTTTTACGTCATCCACTGTAGGAGACGTAGGAGCCGCCGGACATAGCACGGCATTGGTCCATCATAATTTATTTGCGTTGATTTTATTTAATAGAAGGTCACCGGTAGTTGCGGCGCTTAAGCCCTTTTGCACGCAAACGGAGCTTGCTTTAAATTTGGCTATTATTCAAACTCCATAAAACTTTGTACACATGATCAGTACACTAATATACAGGGCGTCCCACGGATATGCCACATGGAAGGAAAGTACCTTGAATATTGTAGATGGAACATTTTACTGAAAGAAGACATTATTTGAATTTAAAAAACAATTTAAACTGCATTCATAGATATTTAAATAATTACATGGTTGAACCGGGAATCGAACACGAGAAAAATAATCACCTGTAGCTTTATCATACCGATCGAAAGGCTTCATCATAAGGATTTTTTTTTGCTACATAACATAGTGTCGTAAATAAAAGAAAAACCATGAATTTTAACATTTGATGATTCATTTTGTATGAATGATCAGTACACTAATATCTAGACCCGTGGTGGTTACCAAAACATAATTTAAAAAAAATAATTTAAAATAAACTGACGCACCACGGGTTTAGATATTATTGTACTGAATTGTATGAATATGAATAAGAATACGAATATATGCGTACAAAAGTACCGCAACCGGTAACCTTGAGTAATTGTTTTTTGAGTTCACTTCAAAACTACAAGTTTCTACATTTTCTGATAATTTCATAACTCGGGTCATATGTCGGGTTTTTCTATTCAGTTATTGATAACTGTGATATAGAAAAACCCGACATAAAGACAGAGAGCGTTGTGTAGAAGTCGAGTATTGAGTATATCCTTATTTCTTCTTCAGTTAACTAGTTTCCATGTAGCCGTTGTCGCGTTATGTAACCCTTACATTTTGGGCGGCGGCCAGGCTTGGGCGGGCGGGATTTAGTGCCGGCTATTCGGGCTTCAAAATGTAGTTTGTGTTTTTGAACATGGCTGTTATTTCGGGGTTGCATGTACTTTTGCTGTGCTTTTTGGTATTTCAAGACGTGTCGATATTCTACACACCGCGAGCACTACTGCTTGGTGGCAGAAATACGTACAGAGTTGTTCTTGTCAGGTAGTACTTCCCCGGACGAACTCTTTCACAAGAAGTTGTACTACCATCTCATCATCTGCCACTAGATTTTCACTGGTGGACTAAGGCCACTAGCAGGGAGGCTATGTCCACCAGTGGACCCATTTCTGACGGAACTGCATCAATTGTAGCAACGTGTTCCATTTCCGTACTCTAACATTTTGAAACGTCTAGACATCTTTAGTGAACAGAGAACTTTCGATTTAGACTGCATTGTGTTTGAGTTTCTTGCATTTCTCTGTTAAGACGCTATAGGTTCAATGTTTTTTTTTGTAGGGACTGAAGAAGGCGAGCGCACGCTCTGATCCCTTGAATTTGTGTATCAAATATAAAAAGTTTTGTTAGATTTTGTTGATGAATTCACTAACCCCATTTTATTTTATTTTGTTTTATTTTACTTTATTGGGGAAAACAAACAGTTGATACATTAGGATATTACTAAATAACATTGTTTAAATAAAAATGAGTAAATGTACAACCCAAAACGTTATCCACGGATTACTATTTATAACTTAGAAGTTACCAAATGTTACTAAAATTAAAACGTGTTAGAAGTTAGTTTAAAATTAGATTTAAATTTTAAAAAGGTTAAAAAGGTGGTATCTTTGTTTATTTTTTTTATCAAGTGGAGTAATTCAATTTGTATACTGAATTTATGATTTCACTAGATAAAAAGCTTAAGAATACAATTTTTTTTTTCTTTTTATAAATTATAAGATCTCATTGGGATAAAATATTAGTATATATTAGTTATATACTATACTATTATTTCATTTTCATTTCATTTCAAAAACTAAAATATTCATTAAAGGCATTTTGTGAACCTATAGCGTCTTAACCCTGTAATTACATGAAGTCCCCGACAGGCTATTCATCAAACATGCCATTTGCGAAGCTATAAAATTTCAAAGTAAAATACCATTCGGCCGATTTTAAATCCAGCACTGTAAGTAAACTTCCGTTGAGCGCATTAAATGGCTGTTGGATGCATTGCTATGTTTTATTACACAGGCATAAATTGGTATGACAATCTTTTGATGGAAATTATCGCTGAGTTCGCAAATTATAATTACACATAACATATAACACCCAACAGTTATATACATAGCCCTGGGGAGCGATTTTCTGAAAGTCATCTAGTGACAAATCTCAGTAAAATGGCCGTTAATCCCTTATTTCCTAATTTCTATGTATTGAATCTCATTGATGACTAAAATTCATATACCTATGATAACAATACAAGTGTTTCCTTCAGTACATTTCTTGTTAACGGTGATTTTCTGCCTTTTTGATGATATTTAGACACTATAAAAAATGCCCTTAGTCTGGGTTTAAACCAGGACTACCAGTCTAGGCTTAAATATCGACCTAAGGTATATACGACTGTAATACAAAAGCAGATGGTTTGTTTTCCAGAAGCAACTTTCGAGCTTTTTTATGCCAAAAATTACATAAGCTTGGACTATCTCTGGTGTATCTAAAACCAGGCAGCCCCCTAGTTTAGCAATGGTCTATAAATTGACAGTTGATTGCTTGATAAAGGTAAGAATTTGGACATCTCAATTGTGATGTGGCACAATCCGTCAGTTTGATACTTTGGAAATTTGCGAAGTAGCGCGAGATTTGATTTCGGAAAACAAACCATCTGCTTTCGAATTTAAAGTCGCATATGCCTAATGTCGATATTTAATCCTAGACTAGTACGCCTGGACTAAATCCAGATTTAGTCCATGTTCTGTAATAAGGCCGCATGTGACATTCAAAGTCGCACGTCTGATCCCACACTAGGATTCCCTGTGTCGTGGGTATCAAGGAACTATGAGTACCATGGTACCACAACACCCAGATCTGGAACAAATATTTGCAGACCATGCAAACATTTGTCCCGCAGCGGGAATTGAACCCGCACTTCGTGCGTCTCAGCCGGCTACTCGCCCGCCACGCCACGGAGGTCGTCATAAAATCATTAATGGGTGGCGAACTTCGTAGTCACCACGCTTTACTCCAACATACATACTTACATATAGACATAGACGCACACCTTTTTTATAGAAGGGGTAGGCAGAGCCTTTATGTACCTCTTTTCACTGTGGGTCATACAATCGCAAGAATTTAGACATGTAAAATTAGTATTAATATTCAAATTAATTAATATTCTTTAATTCTAAACCCAAATAAATAAATGCTGGACATTTCACACAATATTATCTAGCCCCAAGATAGGCAGAGCTTGTGTTATTGGTACTAGATAACTGATATACTTAATACAATACATTACATAGATAGATATTTTTTATTATACATAGAAAAATACCCAGAATACCCTGAACAAATATCTGCAGATCGTACAAATATTTGTTCCGAGGCGGGAATCGAACCCGCAACTTCCTCCTCTAAATGGTTAAGAGGAACCCGTGAAGTAGTGCACTACTCTAGCAAGATACTCTCTTATATTATACCTGAATTATTTATACAGGGTGTACATTTTCAAGCTCCCTTGAATACGTGGTGTAAGTACAATATTCGCTAAGCAATAACTAACAGTAAACCGATACAGTAAAATGGGCAGTAAATCGCGTGACCCCATTTTGCATCGAATAAATATTAAATAGCTACTACGGGTTTACTTACTTTGTCCCACTGATGGGATTTAGCTTTTTAACCGACTTCACAAAAAGGAGGACATTCTCAATTCGGCAGTTTTTTTTATTTTTTTTATGTTCTCATATCTTTGTCGTTTTATAAACCGATTTGAATTTTTTTTTTTATTTGTTTAGTTACTTCCAGATTGGTCCCATTTTTTTCAGAATCCAGTTCGGATAATGGATTCCATGAGGAATTGAGGGAACTCCTCAAATATTGTATACATATAGCGATTTTGATATTTTCAGCAACAAATCAAGCATTTGCATTCAGAAAGGATCATAACCCTTTCACCACTATGGTTTTTTCATATTTTTTTTTCATCCAGTTATTTAGTCGAATACAAATGGAATGGAAGTCTGTTTTTTAAATGAAAAGTTATGAAATATCTGTTAGGTAAACTAAGTATTTTTCAACATTGAAAATCATGATTTTAGAAGCTGAAAAGGAGTCGACATAGGATTGTCTTTGGGGCCCATTTCCATAATAGTAGATTAACTTTAATCGCTCAGTCAGTTATTCGATAGGGCAGTTTGTTTGGGAGAACTCGAATTAAATTTTATAGGTAGGTAACTTTTACGTCAATATTTTCAGTTTATGGAAGGATTTTGAAAGATCTTTCTTATTAAGTATATTTCGTATAACATCTACGGTTTCAAATAAGTATAAACATTTAATAAAAAATTAGCAAGAATATAAAAATTATTATATTTGCTTAAAAAAAATCGGTCGGACATTTTTGAAAAGGGATTTTTCTTTTTTTTACAAGTACAAAGAATTTGCGAGAAAAAAAAGAAAAATCCTAGTTTCATAGTTAGGTAAGTTACATTATAATTTTTATCTACTCTCATACTGAAATATAAAGATTAAAAAACTAAATACAAAACTAAACTGGCAGTCTTTATGCACATGCCAACGAAATAAATTAAAAAAATTACATTACGATACAGCTCTTCTATGGACAACTATATCATAATATAACTTTTTTTCATTACGATACAACTTCACTTGGACCAAGGAGGTTGCAATGCAGTTTTTCTATACATAATCTGTGGATGCGGCGCAACACGCTCGCGCGTATAGCTTTTGGCGCTAAACGTTTACAAATAAATGCAAATATAAGCTGTAATTTTACGCAAATTTCATTGTCAAATTAGTTTTTGTTTTAAAAAGTGTCTGAAAACGACAGTAGCGATACTGAAGAAAATTTTACACCACCGGACATTCTCGAAAATGCAACGAACAAATGAACCTCTTATACCGGCGAAATCTAGAAGGTATTACAATAAATGTTACCAAGACTTTAAAATATAATATTACCTATTTCATGAGATAAGATAAAGTAGTGTATGAAACTGCACATAATTTGGTCTTAAAACATAGACATTTTAAGAACCCTTATTATGCAACAGTTTCATAAACTACTATTGTTAATCAAATTATGTCGTTGACCGTACTTTCTGTCCAAACTGAAATAACAAGCAAATTGACTCTTTGAACTGACCCCAGCGATAGTCGTGACCATGACTGTATGCGCTGATAACACGACTTACTGTATGGAAGAGCTTCTAAGAAGAGCATCTCTATCATCACTAGACTATTGAAATTCACTGCCTAATATTATATAGGCCTTTCCCATGAAGGGTGCGGATGGGGGAGGGGTTTAGTCTAGGCCGGACACAGAAGACTGTAATTTTGACGACCTCTGTGGCGCGGCGGGCGAAGGTTCGCCTGCGACGCAGGAGGTTGCGGGTTCGATTCCTGCCTCGGAACAAATATTTGCACGATATGCAGATACTTGTTCAGGGTGTTCTGGGTATTTTCTATGTATAATAAAAAATATCTATCTATGTAATGTATTGTATTAAGTATATCAGTTTTCTAGTACCCATAACACAAGCTCTGCTTAGCTTGGGGCTAGATAATGTTGTGTGAAATGTCCAGCATTTATTTATTATTTACTACTCTGTGTTATGGAGATAATAGAAAAATAGCTCTTAGAGTCTCAGAGTATTATAATAATAATATAGCCTTTTTATTTCCTTAAGAGGAGGTTACCGATTGGGCGCTTACGCCTTTTGTACGCAAAAGAAGTTTGATTCTATTTCGGCTATTATTTCATCAAACTGAAACCATTCCAAAATGACCCATGGTAAGACAGTTATTAAAAAAAAAATATACTTGTGATTTAGTAACCATATCATTATAAAAGAAACTAACGAATCACGGGTCTAGATATTAGTGTACTAAATAAATAAATAAATTATAAATAAAAGCTGGACATTTCACACAACATTATCTAGCCCCAAGCTCAGCAGAGCTTGTGTTATGGGTACTAGATAACTGATACACTAAGTACAATACATTACATAGATAGATATATTTTATTATACATAGAAAAATACCCAGAACATCCTGAACAAATACCTGCAGAATGTACAAATATTTGTTCCGAGGCGGGAATCGAACCCGCAACCTCCTGCGTTGCAGGCGAACTTTCGCCCGCCGCGCCACAGAGATCGTCAAATATATACAGATCGTAATATGTACAAAATTTCATGTAGTTTGATGAAATAATAGCCAAAATAGACCCAAACTTCGTTCGCGTACAAAAAGGCGTAAACATTGCCGGCAACCTCCTCTTAAACGTGTCAAAAAGGAGTCGTGAGCGTCTCTCAACTGTAAATACTCGATAAGAGTAAACCAATAAGTTGGTAGACTACTCTCTGGTACGCTACACTGTGGATGTGTGCAATACTGCCCATAAAACGGATGTATACGATCGTGTCGTATAACTGATAATGCAAGTCAGTGTAAGTATTGATTTTGAAAGATACTATCGCGATCTCAGTTTTGGTAGACTAGTCGATAGCAGGATACAAAGTACATCACACACGTAGCAGATGTGGTAATATGTTATATACGCATAAAAACTTATCGCATCTGAAGGTATCACAGACGTAGTACGATATAATACGAAAATGATACATTCACGCGGAAACCTTCAAATTGTATTGTATTTCAATTTGTATACACAGATATCATCTGTCCATCTTTTGATATATTATGTCGGTGCCTACAGATGCTTGACGGTAAAATATAAGTGATCCACTACGTGTGTGTTGGTCCTTGAGTTTAGTATAGAGAGCGATATGGACAGATACGCGCTCGGAGGCCCAATTCTCCAAGTTATTTTAAAATTGCACTGAAAGCTACCGAATCGAGACTGAATTGTAAATTGACAGAAAGTTGGTATTCTGTTCCCTCATAAATAACAATTTAGTCTACTTTCAATTCATGGTGACCACCACATTAGAGTAGGATAGTTATATATATAATTAGAAAGAGTAAAGAGAGACTCCATCTACTTATGCTAAAATTATCGAAAAAACTTAGAATCGTTCAAGTTTCGGTCACATTTCGATATAATCACATTACAATGTTGTATTTTATGTTAGGAGAATACCATTTTTGACATTTACTTAAGACATCGACACAAGATCGAAACATGATCCGAACTCTATTTTAACTATTTTTTAGTTAGTGAATTGGGCCTCAGATACAAATTTCTTACCGCGTCTGCTACGTATGTGCCACACTTAATACTATAATATCGTACATGCCATTTAACTTTGCCGATGTGATATGAGTTCTATTTGATCTATGGATTAGTATCATTTTTAACCGACTTCAAAATGTTTTTATATTTTGAAGTCGAGAAGTTTTTGTATGTTTGTTACGCGATTATTCCGTCATTTATGCATTAACATAACATAACAACCCAGAAGTCACATACCTAGTCCTGTGACCCCACACTAGGATTCCCTAGTGTTGTGGGTATCAAGTAACTACGACTACCATGGTACTAGAACACCCAGACTCGGAACAAATATTTGCAGATCATACAAACATTTGTCCCGCAGCGGGAATCGAACCTGTCGCATCTCAGCTGGCATTGATTGGCTCATTGATTTTGATGATTCTTTATTTGTTTGGTAGGTCGGTCCTATAAAATGTTTTTACTACTTATTTTTAATTTTGTAAGTACTTTAAATATTGTTTTTGATGTTTCATAGATTATTTTTGTAATATTCATAGAAACTAAGATATTATTTACCAACGTATGTACATACATATCATGACATCCCATTTAACGCTGGTCTTGAACTGAACTCAACAAAAACGAAAATAATAACCAACAGTATTGAAAAACCTGTGCGGGTCCAGGAAACTCTATTGGAATATGTCTCAAACTATATATACCTTGGCAAGCAAATTTCTTTTGGAAAATCCAGACATAAAGATGAAATTGAGAGACGAGTAAAGATTACATGGAACAAGTTCTGGGCCTACAAAGAAATACTGAAATCAGACCTACCACTTATTTTCAAGAAAAAAATATTGGACTCGTGCTTGTTGCCTTGTCTCTCATACGCTAGTCAGACATGGATCTTCAACAAATTCACAAATAACAAAATTCAAACAACCCAAAGAGCAATGGCAAGAAGCTTTCTAAATATTAAAAGAAAACACAGACAAAAAAACATAAATATTAGAAAGAAGACAAAGGTTATTGATGCTCTACATCATTGTAGAAAACAAAAATGGAAATGGGCAGGACATTTGGCCAGAATGAGCAACAAGAAGTGGACGAAAATTGTAACAACTTGGCGCGGTCCAGCCGGTAAACGAAAAAGAGGTAGACCACTAGAAAGGTGGGAAGACGAACTTAAAGAAACTGCAGGAACTGACTGGATAAAAATAGCGATGGACAGAGAGGAATGGCATAATCTGGAGGAGGCCTTTACTCGGAGAGAGATCCTTGAGTAAAATATTAATAAATACCTATATTTAACAATGTAATAATCTATACATATATTATCATAGAAAGTGTATAAATACTAATTTTTTAGTTGCATATAAAACGCGTGTATAAAATATTAAATTAAAATATAATAAATTAAATTGCATGAATATTGTTTGATAAGTATCAATTGTTACTCAAAGGATGAATAAAAGGCTTTATTATTATTATTATTATTATATAGGTTTATAAAATGTAAGTTTGAATTAGCTCCAAGCACTTCAAACTACTTATCACGCAACTTCGATGCTTTTGAGTTGAATTGAAAATCCTTTATAATAATAACAATATATTCAAAATCTCATCATAATTACAAGTATTTATCGCAAAATAATATTGGTATTATAAGTAGTCAATCTATGATCTAGTTGACCTTTTTGAAACAAAACAACTAGATATTCATTTCGTAAAAGTATTGAATCATCCTTGCAAGAATTTCAGCTCGGTTAGCCATATTTAATATCTTATAATTATAAAACTATAAAATTATATCTTTCACCTTTTAAATAAATAAATAAATAATAAACATTTATTTCAAGCAAAACCCATAGGTACAAACAATAAAAACAACTAAAAACTAATTGGATTACTAGGCAGGTCTTTCGGCTATCATTTCCAGCAACATAATATTTTTTAATTTCTTTCACCTTTTTGCATTGGCTATAGGTACTTGTGATAAAATTGATTGTAATGAAATTTGTTGTTGGCTATTTCAGGACCTTTGAGCATGACTGCAGCACCGCGTTGCGTACAAGAACCATCAGTGAAACAGTGATAAATTCTGCAAAGAATAGGTAAAAGTCACAAATCAATTTATTTTTGTTCAACATAAGTATCACTAGAAACGGGATATGGACATGATTTTTGAGCTTTATTGATTCCCGATATTTCGGCACGGTTTCATGCGTCATGATCACGGATAAATATTCCGTTTCTAGTGATGTTAATAACCATGATAGTTTCTTTATCCCCCTAATATCAAGTTCTTACAATATATTATTAGTTATTTTTGTTTTCTAAGTGACTCTTACCTTAATACTCAATACCGATACTGCTATCACCAATCTGCTTGCCAAGCGTGGTGATTATGGCAAGTCGCCCCATTGAGTTCTATGGGGGAGGCCTCGTCCAACAATGGACGTCTGACGGCTGATGAAGAAGTGACTCTTCAGGTTATAAACGGTAAACTCTGCCCATTTCAACTGTGCAATACCTCATTGTTGCTGTGGTGTGTCTCTCAGAATATACCCCTTCATCGCCTCCCGTGAATGTCTTAAAAGCCAATTAAGGGATTACACCAGGGGATGGGCAGCAGCATCCACATGAGCATTCAGCACGAATACTGCAATCACCGATCCGCGTCTGCCAAGCGTGGTGATTATAGCAATTCCTTCCATTGTTTTTTTACGGGGTAGATTTCGTCCAGCATTGAACGTATAAAGGCTGTTGATGAAGACCTCTTACGTCGCTTCTATCTAGAAACTTAGAGCATTCTAGAAAGGACGAGCCCAAGGCTTAATTCAGACCAAGATATCAGCGGCCGGCAGATACCAATTTTCGCGCTAATGGACAGTATGCGGAACTATGTTGTGCGTTTTCATACAATACGTCAAAGCTGACAGTTATTTGTATGAAAATGTCGAGTTTGACATTTATCTACTATGAGAGTTAGGCCGTAGTAGCAACTTCGCGCGCCACCTCTTGACAAGTTACCGAATCCATAAGAGATACGGGAAAACTGTCTTTGGAACCATTTGCTTATTTTGTATGAAAACGATTTTGGCATAGTTATTTTTTTGGTCAAGCGTGAGTTCTCCATAAAAATGAGTAGTTTCGGTCAATTTTTATTTTAATGCGTATTGACTCAGTTTTATGTAAGGATTGTTTAATTGTAGCGAAAGAAAAAATCTGAGCAGCAGAAGTTAGTCAAATTTAATAAAATGTTTTCTCATACAATTTGTAAGCAATCTGGTACACGTTAGTAAAACTATTGCCATAAGTTTTCAAAATGGCCTCCTTCTTGCTGTTTTCAGGTACGGGCACGTTTCAAAACACCTCTAGTGGTCTTTTTTCCCGTATCTCTTACGGATTCGGATATCCCCATACTGTCCCATTTCAAAAAAACACCCTGTATATTGCATATAATTTTATAAGAAACTAACGCACCACGGATCTAGATATTAGTGTGCTGATTGTGCAGAAAGTTTCATGGAGTTTGAAGAAATAGAAGCCAAATTAGAAGCTAACTTCATTCGCATGCAAAAGGGCTTAAGCCATTAATAATAATAAATGCTGGACATTTCACACAACATTATCTAGCCCCGAGCTAAGCAGAGCTTGTGTTATGGCTACTAGATAACTGATATACTTAATGCAACAGAGACATATAGATATTTTTTAATGTACATAGAAAAATCTGCAGATCGTACAAATATTTGTTCAGAGGCAGGAATCGAACCCGCAACCTCCAGCGTCGCAGGCGAACCTTCGCCCGCCGCGCCACAGAGGTAACCTCCTCATGAATGCTGCGTTAGTTATGGCTGCCGTGCCGACCGCCACCCGCTGAAATTTTGGAGAAAATTTAGACTAAGTACGTGTTATTGCATTGCACTCTGACACATTATAGATAAAAAGTCTCACGTAGTAAATTCATCGCACCCAGTACTTACTTACCTATCGTAAAAAGCAAGAACGAGGAGAGTTTACAGGAGTAGGTACACTGCGACCATATATAACTCAGCTCAGTATTTGGTTTTCTTCAAAGAATTATGTCATGAACTTTGTTCAACCCAATTGAACATGTATTATAATAAATAATTCGATAAGAATGCATCCTTATTATTGTTTTGTTTATTTGTTGTGGACGGTCATTTGCACTTTGATACAAACCCACTTATTGAAGGTAAGTGCAGTTGTACCTAAAATCATTCTTAATCAAAACTTACTTCCTAGGACATTTTGAACAATTCCAAATGTACTTTCATGAATGTACATGAACTTTTGGATTTGTTCAATCAAGATGTGAAATGCCGAGGTTTTTTCTAGTGGCTTTACAATCTTTTATTTTTATTTTTTTTATCAGGTATGCGTGTTTGCTTACATCACAACCGCGCGGCTGGCGAGTGACGAGCTGAGATGCGAGAGGTTGCGGGTTCAATTTCCGCTGCGGGACAAATGTAAATATATATTTCGGGTCTGGGTGTTATGGTACCAAGGTACTCATAGTTCGTGATACCCACGACACAGGGCATCCTAGTGTGGGATCAGGACTACGTATGTGACTGTTGGGTGTTATGCTATGTATGTTACGTAGTAGTATAAAAACTTTTCTAGACTGATCACGAATCATTCGTTACTTATGAAATCACCCAAACAATAGGAGAAATAAATAATAGTTATTTTGTAATACAAGAGTGCAAAGTTGCTTTTTAACCGCGTGCACAATTTGATGACCGAGCAAGCGAAGGATTCTAAAATTTAATCACGAGCGTAGCGAGTGATTTAAAAGTTAGAATCCTGAGCGTTCGCGAGGGAATCAAAAGAGCACGAGGTGAAAAATCTTTACACTCGAGTGCAACACGTTACTTTTCATCCCACCTCAGCGAGGAAATGACTTACCTAATGCAAAAAAAAACATTTACAATCACAAGATACTTTTGCGCATTTTTAACAGTTTCAGTCAATTCTCTTTGTCAAATAAACTTCCTCGTCGCTAGAATCACTCATTTTAGGTTTTTCACTTGTTTTCAAGTTTCTTGTTTTTAACTATATAACAATATGATGTGAAAGAAAATGGCGCGCGTAAAGCAAATTAAATAAAAAATAATACACCAAGAAGGTTCCGAGTCTGAGTTTTTAACAAATTAAAAAATGTTGTACCTATGATAAATTCGGCACCATGGAGGTAGAAGTAAATAGGTTTAATGGTGTTTTGAATTCACAAACTTACTGCACACGATGTTCTAAATTCAATTTTACTTTATCCTCTAGCGTATAAATACGCCTTTTACACTCAGATATCGAATAGCAAAAATACTCTTTCCGAGATGGTGGGATGAAAAAGTTATTGTACAGCTGTCATTTAGGTGCTTGCATAGTTTTCCACTGGGGAGAAACTAATTCGTGATGGATGTAACTAGTTCTTATCTGATATACCTCACCTTAGTATTTCAGTTTGTAGTCTCGGTAGACAGTCAGTCATCATAATCATCATTATCAGCCTGTGGAAGTCCACTGCTGGACATAGTCTAAATGGTTGAGGGCTGGCTCTTGGGATAATTGTAAGCGAGAATAGTCTAAGGCCTCTAATGTGAAACTAAACCGGACACGTCTACGCATGTCAACCGACTTGTGGACAAATACCACCACAGAGTGGACTAGATCCAATGCAAATTCGTGGAAGTCCCAGCATAATATTTTGTGATAAGCTTAAAACCGCGTGAATACCGTGGTATGCCCGGCTTAAGAAACGACCCCTCCATTTCCTCCAGTAAATGTAAATGCTGACTAAAGGATTGAACGAGGTGATGGACAGCATCCCCCTGAGCACTTAACACCAATACTGCGATCACCAATCCGCCTGCCAAGCGTGATGATTATGGCCACCTCAAATATGATTCCCTCTATGAGGGAGGCCTCATCAAGCAGCGTCTACTGACTGATAAAAGAGTTCTAGATTTAATAATATTTTCTGAATTCACAATAAATGCCTCTTTTCCCCGCAGACCCAGCAAACCCAGGCCTCGCAGCAAATACGAAATACAAAACTATGACGTAGAAGGAACTGTGACCATTTACCTGACCGATTCATCTGACAACAAGGAGACGAAAGTCAAACTCCAGGGACCTGAGAACTTACAATGAGCTCTTCTAATAAGAGCCCATGGTAAGTTCTCAGCAGGTCTATAAAAGCCACTTTATATGAATCATAATGTGAATCTTAATACGATTCATATAAAGGAATTGCTAAGGATCTGCATTGAATTTGGAAAATGAATTGCTACCAGATGAATTGCTCAATGAGGCTAGTTCATCTGGTAGTAATTCCTTTTCCGAATTCTCAGCAGATCCTTAGCAATTCCTTTATATGAATCGTCGTATCATGATTCATATAAAGTGGCCATTTTAGACCTAGACTTCTGAATCGCTATCGATTCAGTTCAAAACTATTCGGTAAAAAATATCGTTTCCGCGATGTCCGCAGCTATATTTAAAGAAGCAGAAAGACTTCTGCGATTAAAGTTATTCAATGATGACGGATGTCAATCATAAACCGATATTTTTTACTGAATAGTTTTTGAACTGACTAAGAGCTCATGGTCTCGGTGACGGTTCACTAAATTCAATGGGGGATGCCTCCAGCAGTGGACATCAATCGGATGATGATGATAAGCGTAAAACTTTAAAATCAGCCTATAGTAGCGTTTATGCGCAAAGAGTGGATGGAGACCTTTGCCAAAAACCCGTAGTCTAAGTTATAACAAAAACAAGTTTATTGTTGAAAAATGTATTTTTCAAAACAAGCTTTTGTTAAATTTGCTATAGGAACCTGATCAAAATGAGCCCAAACACTGCCAGGCTACTACTAATCATCGAGGAGTTCCGTTGTCCACCTTCCATCTCCATCATCAGATAAGCTCGCCGTCACCATAATATTGTATTGGCATCTGAACTTGACAGGTATAAAAAAAATCAACTCAAAACTTAGACTGGGGTCTCAGCAGTGAACTCTTAGTTCGTAAAAACTACTCGCTGACTTTTTTATTTCGTCAACTGTAGATACCTAATAATAAAATGATTTGATTAGTTTAAATCAAAATGTTTACGAATTATTAATATATACACGCAAGTTCAAAGTCATTCACAATTTTCCAACGTTTTATAGATAACTTCAAATATCTCGTTTAGTGTCAATGACCCCTTTATTATTTCTCAATGATTTCTTGACTTGAATAAGAATACGAACTTGTAATAACTTCCGTTGCTGCTACATTGGTTTAATCAAATGATAAACAATTAGTTTGTATGAATCTAGAAAGAGTATCTATAGCACTGTTTCCCGGACTTGTCGGTAAATCTTCGTTGGTATAAGATTTGTCCTAACTGCTGGCTTATTTAGGAGTGTGTTATGACTGGCAGAAAGCGTTAGCTGAGTCTGTCGTGGAAAGCAATGCCGGCGATGAGCTCACCACTGGTCACTGAAAAAAATTGTGAATAACTGGTCTATATTCCCGCGATTGTGTAACCCACGGTGAAAACCGTGGCCCTTTGAGGCTCTGCCTACCCCTTCGGGGATAAAGGCGTGTGTTTATGTATGTATGTTTCCTGAACCTAGTGAAAAATAGTGGCAAGGTGACTGTCTATTTAGCGCATACAGAGCATAATAGAAGTTTTTTTAAGAGGAGGTAGAGCGCTTACGCCATTTTGAGCGCGAACGAAGTTTACTTCTTATTTGGCTATTATTTCTTCAAACTCCATTAAATTTTGTACACCATGATCGGTACACTAATATCTAGAACCGTAGTGCGTGCAAACGGGCGTAAGTTCCCTTTTACTAGCTAGCTAACTACTTAAATACTAAGTACTACGATCTGATCGAAACACTAAACCTATCAATGTTGTCTACAGTTTTTCTGTAATACTGCCATCGTCATACACTTACTAGATTTTTTTTCAGATGTCAACGGACTTCAAAAATGGCGGTTATTCATTTATTTGTCACAACTGTTATTAGATATTATTATGTAGTAATGTACGGTTATATAATAATAAATAATAAATAAATAAATACTGGACATTTCACACAACATTATCTAGCCTCAAGCTAAGCAGAGCTTGTGTTATGGGTACTAGATAACTGATATACTTAATACAATTCATTACATAGATAGATATTTTTTATTATACAGAAAATACCCAGAACATTCTGAACAAATATCTGCAGATCGTACAAATATTTGTTCCGGGCGGGAATCGAACCCACAACCTCCTGCGTCGCAGGCGAACCTTCGCCCGCCGTGCCACAGAGGTCGTCGAATTGACTTGAGGAGAATTTAAATCACAAGGACCATTTTGAATCGTCTTGTAAACTAAAATTACTCCTGTTCCAACGCGACCAAGCCTAGATGAGTTAGGCAACAAACACGGCTTGGCTTACTTAGATTATCTGTCTTACCACTAAGGTAGGAAGCGCCTGTGTGGTGCCTCGGAGCAGGGAGTTGCTAATATATAGTAAATGAGAACTTAAAAACCTTAGGATGGTAGTCAAAAGTAAGTAAACAGCAAAAGTTTATAAGAAGCACACGCTACGCTTGACTATGCCTCGAGATCTTTTCCTGCTCTAGACAGGATCTTCTTCATGCGTCGATAGTCAAGTTTTTACTTAGTTAAAGCAAGGTGTCGAAGTATTGGACTGATTGTACAATTTTAAGAAATGAATCATAAGTAATGGTCTACATAAATTCTACATACTCTACTTAAAGGTCAGAAATAATAGATTTTAAGTGCCATGTAAAATGTAAACCTTTTTGAAATAAATTATTTTTATTATTATTTCTCATCATTTTTTTTCAAACACATGCTTGACCTGGAACTTTACGTATCAGCCAACAGTAAGAGGCCCTTTTACAATAAAAAACTATTGTAGAAATGGATGAAAGTTGGTGCTATTGCAAGGAGAACATGCTAATTGAATGTTTATTGGGCTATTATAATATGAAAAACGGCACCTGCCAATTCTAAATTATTAAAAACGATTTAGGCAGGTGGTGACTAGCCGTTCACTGAACGGGCCCCTTGAAGGTGCCGCCAATGAAGGCAGCGTTAGGGGCAACGTTGGCGTGGACGGCTAAAAGGTGTTGAGAGGTGTGCTGCAGTTTCACTAAGCGCTACTCCCGGCTTTATGCCTTTAACACTTCCACCCTTGGAGCATAGGCTCCGCTCTTGCGCCTCCACCCTCGGCCAGCCGGCTAAGGCAAGCCGAGGATCAGGGGTCTCTGTTGACCCCAGGGAGTAATGAAGCTTACCTATTATTATTATTTCATTTCATTTCCTACTAAGTTTTTAATTGTATAAGAAAAATTGACGATACCTACTGAGCACAAGTATAGTCAGTTCTTAAGAGAACATTGCTTGGCTTATCTGGTGGGGTCAAACACAGCTCACAGCGCGGTATCTATTCCTTATTTGCACTTGGGAACAATGTGATAAGGTATAGAGCAATGGGCTCAAGAACGTGCTTGTTCTTGTCTTGTGTCATTGATACTTGCTATTCTCGGCCTCCTTGAGGACCTTTTTGCCTAATTTTAAATACGCATCTTGACATTTACGCAATATGTGCAATACGCATTTTGAGATACACGCAAAAATTGCAATACGCATAATGCCAAATTAATTCACATTTACGCAATGAGGTATACTGAAAAGAACCTTTGATTGTTATGATTATGATTAAAAACAGTATTCTTCTGGGATTTATAAAAAGCCCAACAAGCCTTAAGCCTTTCAATGAAAAGATTAATGAAACAAAGGAGGCTTTTTAACGCGATGGCAAATTAAACAATTGTCATTATTTATTTTCAACCGACTTAAAAAAAGGAGGAGGTTCTCAATCAAAAACAAACAGTTAATGTTTGGGTTTTTTGTATGTTTTTTACATGATTACTCCGCCAATTATGAATGAATCTTGATGATTCTTTTTTGTTTGGTACTTCAGACTTCAGAGTTGGTCCCATATAATTTTTATCAAAATTGATTCAGCAATTTTTGAAAGAAGTAGTTTTTTTTTAATTTTCTTTTTATTATTATTTAATTTGTAATGACTTGGTAACAACAGATTCATGATTGTAATCTATTATTTGTTAATACTATTTTTAATGAATATAATAATTTATTACACTTCTCATCAAAAAAAAAACGAAAAACTACAGATTTTCTTTCTGGCGACAAATAGCCAAATAAGAAAATTATTTCTTGAAGAAAAGCCATCATTATAATATTTGCTGGCAGTTCGTAACCTTCTATTACCTTATACTGTTATAGGATTTTTTTCCGTTTATAATATGTAATACTTTTCTAATAATCTAATAAACACATAAACTTGAGAATTGTTTCGATTTTTTTTGATGAGAAGTGTATTAATGATATTAACGTACTTTTTCTTTATTTACTTTTTGTTACTGACTTAAAATTGAATTATAATTAAAAAGTACTTTGTTTAGACATGTAAATGTGACTTGTAAAATCTGAATTGTCAACTAATAAAATACTATTGACTATTGACTATTGGTAGAGTAGATTTCTATGAAGAGGTATCGATCAGAAGGGAGTATGAACTTCTTTTCTTCTGACTTTTTGCAAAATCGATATTCCTGTCGAAGTATTCAGTGAGCAAAATTATCAGTAAAGCCAAAACTGCCATTCAACATTACCATCATCAGCCTGTAGATGTCCACTGCTGGACATAGGCCTCCCCTTATATAGAATGCCACGACGAACAATCTTGAGCCGGCTCCATCCACCGCCTTCCTGCGACGTTTATAATGTCTTTAGTTCATCGAGTGGAAGGCCTACCTCTACCGCGTCGATCAGTTTTTGATCGCCACTCGACAACCTTTATTCCCTAACGGTTATCAGTTCTTCGAGCTATAAGAGCTGCTCATTGCCACTTCACTAAACTGCCTCTAAGATAGTTAATATTCTGTGATACTTATCTCTAAGGTTCATGCATTGGCCGAGTGTAACAGCTCAAATGCAAGTATGTCAACGAGAATTTAAATTGTGTTTTTGTTAATTATTAAATTACTATGATAAAGGTTTACACGTGCATGCAATTATCAAAACATCCGGAATAAGTACGCCGATAAATTAATTATTGTTTTACAATTTAATACAAAGCATATTATGTTGCAAAGTTAATAGGACACAAAACGTAAATTCAGTCACACATGGGGAACTGTTCTCATCTATAGCACGAAGCCCTCATGTACCAGCTATCATAGATAGATAGATAGATAGATACAGCGTGTAAAAGAACGGCTCTGAATACTGAAGGTACCGGTAAAGCTACCTATATCATAGCTATATTAAATAGCTTTCGCCTGAGTGGTGATTCATACCGGAGAAAATATTTTTTTTCGTTTCGTATCGTATTTGTCAGCCAGCAATATACGAATTTATTCCGGCCGCGCGAGTTCAACGCTCCCGGTCAGCTGATCGACCCATAGCGCCAATATTTCTTATGTAGTTTTCATTGCTTTTTTGACGTTTTTATTTATTAACGTGTTTTTAATGATGAAAATTAGTTTTTTGTGTTCCTTTAACGATATTTAATAGATATATTTATAACGAAAACTCGAAAAAAGCGACCCAAAAGTAAGCATTTTTTTGTATTTTTTTAGCTTAAATATTTTCAGAATCATGGTCTGAATGCACTGTTTCAGTTTTCGGGAGTAGTCTTTTTACGCCCTGTATAGATAGAAAATACTTTATTGCACAAGACGAAAAACAAGTACTTACCTACATAGGCTATAACATATAACTTAATGATATTTAGCATTTTCTTCCAGCTAACCTTTGTGCAATATAGAGTGAGGGGTAGTGCTATAGGGAAATAATACAGATCGAGATATAGTTAACCTAATTAACTAACTATTTAAAATAACTATGTAGATGTTATCAATCGTCACACGAGAGCCGCTGAGTTTGCGCCCAGACATCGGTTCGCTCAATATGTTCTATCGACTCTATGGAATGTTCTTAGGAACTGATCTCCTACCCGCATTGACCTCCGTGGCGTGACGGGGAGTAGCCAGCTGAGACGCAAGAGGTGCAGGTTTAATTCCCGCTGCGGGACAAATTTTACAAACATTTGTTACAGGTCTGGGTGTTTCGGTAATATGGTACTGGTACACGTAGTTTCTGATACCCACGGCGCAGGGAATTCTAGTGTGGGATTAGGACTAATGTATGTATGTGTCTGTTGGGTTTTATGTTATGTATCGAGGCTCTACCAACGTACCTCTCGATACATGAAAGCCAGGTCATCCACACATCATCGATCGACGCGTTTATTTTTATATTAAAATAAGTTAATTTATACTAAAATATTATTCCAATATTCCAACCTCAATCAGAAGTATCCCTGATAAAACGTGACCATATTCACAATAGGTACCTAATGTCAGCAAGTTACTTAGATAAATCTCCAATTAACTAACATTGTAATTTTAATACACTATGAACGTAAATGATTAGCTAACTACTAATTAGATTGCAAGTATCTATCAACTGGGTACTAGTTATAGTTCATATACCTACCAAATTTACTTTACAAGTAATTTTTTTTATACTACTTGGCAAGCAAACAAGCTTACGGCCCCACCTGATGGAAAGTAGTTACCGTAGCCTATAGACGCCTGCAACACCAGAGGCATCACACGCGCGCTGCCGACCCCGAGACATAAAGATGAAAAGTCTCATGTGGCAGAAATAGGTACGGTGGTAGTACTTCCCCGGACGAACTCTTTCACAAGAAGTTATACTACTAACAAAACTAACTTTATAAATCTCATAGCGTAGTGCGTAGAAGTTTCGCAGCACATGTAATGCAAAGTATTATATTGGTAAACCTATTTGTAGGTAAGTAAGAACTGCATAAATAACGTGCTTATTTTAAATTATTTTTATTTATTTTACTACTTTCCAACAGATGGGCTCATATGCTTGTTTGTTTATACAGTAGCATATTCTATATGATTGTAGTATAACAAGTTCTATAATTCAGATAAATTTACTAATTATATTATTTTATTCAATCTATTTTAATATTTATGCTTCTTTAATATCTTACTTGGTAATAGATAGATATACAGGGTGTTTTTTTTAAATGGGACAGTATGGGGATATCCGAATCCATAAGAGATACGGGAAAACTGTCTTTGGAACCATTTGCTCATTTTCTATGAAAATGATTTTGGCATAGTTATTTTTTTGGTCAAGCGTGAGTTCTCCATAAAAATGAGTAGTTTTGATCAAAAAATTTTTTTATGCGTATCGACTCAGTTTCATGTAAGGATTGTTTCATTGTATGAGAAGACAAAAATCTGAGCAGCAGAAGTTAGTCAATTTTTATAAAATGTTTTCTGATACAAATTGTAAGTAATAATAAATTTTCAAAATGGCCTCCCTCTTGCTGTTTCTAGGTACGGGCACGTTTCAGAACATATCTAGTGGCATTAGACAAAGATGTGTGGTGAATGTTGTTCTACTGCTCTGATGGTCTCGTGAAATGAGAAAAATCAGAGCTGCAGAACTTAGTCAAACTTTAATAAGAAAATCTTTGTCTAAGGCCACAAGAGGTATTCTGAAACGTACCCGTACCTGGAAACAGCAAGAGGGAGGCCATTTTGAAAATTTATTGCTATAGTTTTATTAACGTAGGTATCAGATTACTTACAATTTGTATGAGAAAACATTTTATAAAATTTTACTAAGTTCTGCTGCTCAGATTTCTTTCTTCCGATACAATGAAACAATCCTTACATGAAACTGAGTCGACAAGCATAAAAAAAATTTTTGATCAAAACTACTCATTTTTATGGAGAACTCACGCTTGACCAAAAAAATAACTATGCCAAAATCATTTTCCTAGAAAACGAGCAAATGGTTCCAAAGACAGTTTTCCCGTATCTCTTATGGATTCGGATATCCCCATACTGTCCCATTTTAAAAAAACACCCTGTATATATGCTTTTGTAAAATGTATTTTATAAAAGTATTGTAAGTGTAATTGGTTTAGACCGTGCTAATTATTGAATTCAATAAAATAAATAACTTTTTTCTTTTTTTTTTGATAATCATAGGTCAAAAGTACCACCGTAGTGACTTCCGAAGAGAGAACCAGAGACAAGAAAATTTCATCTTCTTGGTACTCAGTGGTGTATTACTACTTAAGTGCCCGCATTTCGTGGAAATGCTGTATTGGACTAATTGTTTTTTTCAATACAGATAGGTATTGATGAAAGTATGTCGATCTTCAATGGAATTCACCAACAATACTATGACCATGACAACCATTCCATTATACGAAAATTTACCTTTGCTGTTTCATTAAACACATAAACTGCGGCAAATATCACGATTCTTGAAAATCGTATTCCCGGTTAATTAATATCCCCTTCCGAAACCCTTCCGAACGTTTGAAAATAAACCCTGCAGAAGTCAGATGTTTATCATTCAGAGTCTAGAATCTTTTTGCATGTTCTTCTAAATCAACGTATCTGTACTACAAGGACGCATTGTGGTAAACGTGAATAAATAAATGTAAAAAAAAAAACATTGGATTCTTATTTCTAACCCCAATGGCACAGTACATACTCAAGCAGTAGGCGCTGCCACGCGGACGATGAGGCTGCGCTGCGTCGGCGCTGCTACGATGGAGCGGTGGCACTGCGATGACGGAGCGGTGACGCTCCGTAGTTCTACATACAAATCTGAACAATATTGCCAAACGAGCGTTGCCGGTGCGTTGCGTCGTCGCGACGCGCGCGCAACGGAGAAGGAGCTAGGGAGACGAGGTGGGGAAGGGAGCTACGTTGAAATGACGGAGCGGCAATGCAGTATTTAATAGCATATCGAAGCATAGCATAACTGCGTTGACGCAGCGTGAACGCAGCGCCCGTGTCGCATCGCCCTGAGGATAAAAAGATGACAATGCAATTTTTTTTCCCAGAATTATATTCTATATTTCTGTTAGGTAAGACGACTTGACTACCAGCAAGTTATGTAGAACAGTGGTCTCGGGGTCAAGACGCACTAAGGGTCGCTGCGCCAATAAGAGATTTATTAAGATCGACGCTGTTAACTGGTTCACTCTCTTGAATCATTCCAAATATATCATAAATCATCATCATCATCAGACAGTAGAAATCAACTGCTAGACATACGCCTCCTTAGAATGCCACGAAGCACGGTGTTGAGCCGCCTCTATCCACCGACTTCCTGCGTCGTTTATAATGTCTTTCATCCATCGAGTGGAGGGCCTTCCTCTACCGCGTATGTATTAAATACATACATGAATATATTTCGGATGACTAAAGGGCCACATACGCTGTACTTTGCATCAGGGTTTCAATTTATTATTTAATTTATTTAATAATAAATGCTGGACATTTCACACAACATTATCTAGCCCCAAGCTAAGCAGAGCTTGTGTTATGGGTACTAGATAACTGATATACTTAATACAATACATTACATAGATAGATATTTTTTATTATGCATAGAAAATACCCAGAACACCCTGAACGAATATCTGCAGATCGTACAAATATTTGTTCCTAGGCGGGAATCGAACCCGCAGCCTCCTGCGTCGCAGGCAAACCTTCGCCCGCCGCGCCACAAAGGTCGTTATTACTATCTTTTATTTTATTTGTAGTATCTATCTTTACTGTTTGATATTTATACTGTGTCATAGTAATTTGTCTATCCCACTAAATAGCTGCCCCCCACCTTGTCTATATAAGGGGGTGGTCTCGCGTCCCGAACGCATTTCAGTGCGGACCGTGGCAGGCGCATCATAGTATTGCTAGAATAAGGACAAGACTGTTTTTTTTATTATTTTAGTGTAATACTTTTACCCCTGTAAAAATGGGGAAAAGTAAATTAGGGTTATTTAGTGTATTATTAGTAATTTCCGTTTTATGGAAACCAGCCTACACAAATGGTGAGTTTTTCTAATGCTTACTTATTTAATGCATGGTCTAAGGTTCCGTATGTTAATGGGTGCGATTTTTTAATGTCACTAAGTGACTAAATATCATCAAAAAGGCCGCAAATCACCGTTTTTCAGGAGATTTACTGGAGTTCATAAGAACTTTAGTCATCAATGAGTTTCAGATGTATAGATATTCGGAAATCGTGGAATAAACGGAAATATTACTGACTTTTAGTAACTCGATGATTTTAAAAAATATCATGACTCTATTGCTATCACTCGGTTGTCTGCCAGTCGGTCTGCCTTTTATCACCTAATATATAAATGCAATCTGTATTGAAATTGCACAGAATATTTAATAGTAACCCTTATCTCATAGAATTGAATTTGAATTTGATCTCGATTCGTGATATTTTTTTTCAAAGGGGGCTTCTTACACATGCCGTGGTAATATTTTTGTCTACATGAATTAAGAGCGTAGTTTTTTTGTAGTCTATTCATCTAATTATTACCAATTATTTATCAATTATTGTAACTAAACTGTTAAAACCACAAATATGTTCAATTTAAATAATCGTTTCGGAAAAATAATTATGAATTGTTGTTATTCACAACAAGAATAGATAATTATGTTTTTACCAAGAAGAAATCCCAGAATAATATGGACTGAAACCTCTGTGTGTGAGTTTGACATGTGCCTGGCTGAATATTTATACGACTTCAAAGAAACAAAGGAAGTTCTGATTTCACCTTAATTTTTTTCCTTTGATGCTGATGGATGATGTTTCCACTCTTACTAGCTAAGAGTGGGATTCCCACTACTACTAGGATATATTTAATACTTAAATATCAGCTGTTTTAGGTAAAAATATTGAATATTGAATATTGTATACCATCAGAGTGTAGAAGTCGTAGTCCTAGACATATGCCTCCTCCATAGAATGCCACAACGATCATTCTTGAGTCGGCTTCATCCTACCATGACTTCCTCATCACCATCATCAGGCTATCGAAGTCCACTGCTGGACATAGCCCATGTCATCCTGCGACTTTTACAATGACCTTTTAGTCGGTCAATGGAGACATCGTCGTCCGGTATATTTAATTCCGTGGTCAACTCAAAATCTTCTTTTTTCTAATCATACACTAGTAGGTAAAAAGCCCAATAATTCAGATTTACAGGTGATCTAGGCAAATCACAGGTTTTTTGTTCCTTTTTAGGGGTCCGTAGTCAAATGGCAAAATACGAAATCCTTATAATTTCGTCTTGTCCGTCCATTCGTCCGTCTATCAGTATGTCAGAGCCATTTTATTTGGACACTATTAACAATATTACAATTTGAAAGATAGGTGTATTTTATGAATCCCTATACAATGGTGCAGTTAAATTGGGGGAAAAAATAGGGGTGGCAAAATCATAAGGGATGAAAAAAATTCAATGCACATAAGCGTGATCTAAATTGTTAACTTAATTAGATTTTAGAAAAATAACGACATATACACCACGTTCTTTACTATTCTCCTGCTGAAGTTTCGTTGACCATTTTGAGGTCCTTCCTCATGAGCACCGACCGCGACCACGCTCAAACCTTAAATTATAAATCTAATTAATAGAATTGAAGTTATCGTGCCTTAGAAAAATAACGACTATGTGGTGTATTTAGTCGTTATTTTTCTAATAGAAAATTTTTAGAAAATTTCTAGATTTATATAGAATTTTTAGATTTATAATTTAAGGTTTGATTTGAGATTATCTAACTGCATGGTACACGTGTAAAGAGAAAATAAATGACTATGACTATAACTATGACATAAAAATGTGTTCTAAAGTCATAAACTAGCTTTTCAACTATGAGTTGGAAAATTCTGAAAATTTTGAAGCTGGTAGAAGCTCAAAACGACCTCTGTGGCGCGGCGGGTGAGTAGCCGGCTGAGATGCAAGAGGTTGCGGGTTCGATTCCCGCTGCGCAAATGCGCAAATGTTAGTATAATCTGAAAATATTTGTTCCGGGTCTGGGTGTTATGGTAACATGGCACTCGTAGTTCCTGATACCCACGACACAGGAGTAGACCCCTCTGTCTCCTCCCGTGGATGCCGTGAAGGCCGACTTAAGAATTTCACCAGGAGATCCCTGGGGGTATCTCCAATACTGCGATCACCAATCCGACTACCAAGCGTGATGGTTATAGCAAATCGATTAACAAAACAGATAGAGACAGATCTATCAAAGCTGAACATCACATTAGGTATTCATCAACATCATCATCACCAGCCTTTAGACGTCCAAAACCTCTCCCATAAAATCCAATGAAGAGATGGCAATTCTCTTCATTGGATTTTATGGGAGAGGTTCCATAAAATCCAATGAAGAGAATTGCCATAATCACCAGTCATAAGTCAGCTTGGCAGGCGGGTTGGTGATCGCAGTATGTTGAGTACTCAGGTGGATCCCTTAGTCAGCTTTTGGGACATCCTCATGAGATGCTGGAGGGGTCTATTCTTAGGCCGGACACAGCACAGCACTCTTTAATTCTTTATTGTACACAATATTACAGACAAAAACACTTACACATAGGACATGTACAAAGACGAGCTTAACCCTAAAAGAGTTTTCTTCCAGCAAATTTAAGAGGAGTGGGAGAAATGATATTAGTGGTGAATAATGTGTACCTATAAAATACCATACAGAAAAATAACGCTATAAACACGATATACCTAACTTAATAACACTAAAATTAAAATACTATACTAACAAATACATTTTAGAAAAATTACGACTATACACCACGTACTTTACTATTCTCAAAATGGTCAACGAAACGTCAGCAGGAGAATAGTAAAGTACGTGGTGAATAGTCACGATAACTCCAATTCTATTATAACAAATACATACCCTAAACCTACAGAAAATAAATATCTATAAAAAAATTTACTTAAACTAGATCCATAAAATAATACTAATACAAAATAATAAATACAAATAGTCAATAGTCAATAGTCATTTATTCATAATATTCATTATACTTCAATATGGTAGGTAAGATATTGTACCATGAGCTATAGCTATATAATTATAGGTAATATAGGTAACCTAAACATACAATCATTGTATAACAATATTTAATTATTAAATAAAAAATTAGTCAAGTACAATGCCTGATATTTACAAATCCCATTGAAATTAACCTTATTAATTATAGTAGTCACATTAAAATTTACAATATAAATAATACAATTAGATAATGATTATAGCTAATACTAATACATACTAGTTATAGGAAAGATAGTGCTCTTTGTCTCATTATGTAGCACTAGGTATTATGGTAGCATAATGTTCTTATATTTTTCCAGAATTTTCCATCGCTCTTACCTATCACCAACTGTCACTAGCCGGGTAATATCTCGGTGTTTGCAATAAACAAAGATTACAGACTCAACTTTGAACTGTGATTATTTTATCACAATGTCAGTAACAGTAGGCACTTGTTATTTTTCTGTTAATATACTTAATTATAGGTACAAATACATTGATTACATAACATAGGATAGCTTCAGATGGTTAGAGCTATAGTTTTAGCATAGATATTAATATGCAGCGCGTCCCGCATGTAATCTTTTAAGTATGTCAGTAAAATAATACTATTTTAAGAACAAATTAGGTAGTATATTAAGTAGGTAGTGGCCGTGGTGTGCCCGGCTTAAGAATAGACCCCTCCTTCTCCCGTGGATGTAGTAAAAACCTTACTAAGGGATTACACCAGGAGATGGGTAGCAGAATCTACCTAAGTACTTAACACCATACCGCGATCAGCACCAATCCACGTGGCCAATCGTGGTGATTATGGCAAATCCCCTCATTGTATTTAATGGAGGAGGCTTCGTCCAGCAGTGGATGTAGGCTTTTGATGATGATGAAGTTGGTACAAACACCACTATGATTAGTTGATTCTTTATTAAACACAATAACGATAGGTATTTGTTTTTAATTTTTAACATAGTTTTCCTTAAATGTCTTAACTGGCTGTTACCCGCAGGCTTGCTCGCAAAACTAGATAACATAACACCCAACAGTCACATACGTTGTCTTCATCCCACACTTGGATTCCCTGTATCGTGGGTATATGAAACTATGAGTACCATGGTACTATAACACGCAGAACCGGGACAAATATTTGCAGATCATACAAATATTTTTCCCGCAGCGGGAATCGAAACCGCAAGCTCTTGCATCTCAGCCGGCTACTCACCCGCCGCGCCACAAAGGTCGTGAATAGAATTCACTTAAAATTTTATACCGAGTGCTCGTACCATAACTTTTCATTTAAAAACCCGACTTCCGCCATTGTATTCGATTAAATAATTTTGGATGAAAAAAAAATTATGAAAGAACCATAGTGGTGAAAGGATTATGATACTTTCTGAATGCAAATGCTTGGTGTCTTGCTGAAAATATCAAAATCGCCATATGTATGCCTACAATATTTGAGGAGTTCCCTCAATTCCTCATGGATCCCATCATCAGAACTGGATTCTGAAAAAAATGGGACCAACCTGGAAGTATATCTATTCAAATAAAAAAAGAATTTTCCAAATCGGTTCATAAATGCCGGAGATAAGCGGTAACAAACATTAAAAAAAAAAAAAAAATACAACCGAATTGAGAACCTCCTCCTTTGTGGGAAGTCGGTTAACAAATTGTTATTCACTTATTTGTGTGATCTAATGTCGTAAATACCGATTAAGGGTTCACCAGCGATCACCAATCCACCTGCCAAGCTGGTGTCTATGGCATACCCCTTTGGGGGAGACCTATGTTCAGCAGTGGACTTCTGTAGGCTGATGATGATGATAATTATATTAATTGATAGCTGCAAAAACAGTAGGCAAGGTCACATTCGTGACATAATTTTCAGGAATTAAATTCAAACTACCAATAAATTTTCATAGACGGTGTAGGTGATATCACCTGAGCAAACACAAGTTCAGTATTACTAAGAGAAGGTTACCAGTAGGGTGCTTACGCCCTTTTGTACGCGAGCGAAGTTTGCTTCTATTTTTAACCGAATTCCCAAAAATGGAGGAGGTTCTCAATTCAGTTGTTTTTTTTTTATGTTTGTTACCGCTTATCTCCGGCGTTTATGAACCGATTTGGAAAATTCTTTTTTTATTTGAATAGATATACTTCCAGATTGGTCCCATTTTTTTCAGAATCCAGTTCTGATGATGGAATCCATGAGGAATTGAGGGAACTCCTCAAATATTGTAGGCATACATATAGCGATTTTGATATTTTCAGCAACAAACCAAGCAGTTGCATTCAAAAAGTATCATAATCCTTTCACCACTACGGTTCTTTCATCATTTTTTTTTCATCCAAATATTTAGTCGAAAACAATGGTGGAAGTCGGTTTTTTAAATGAAAGGTTATGTCAGTTTTTAATAAATACAATTGATTTTTATAATTTATGATTTGGTATAGCCATATAATTTTATAAGAAACTAACGCACCGCGGGTCTAGATATTAGTGTACTTACTGATCATGTGTACTAAGTTTTATGGAGTTTGAAGATATAATAGCTAAATTTGAGTCAAACTTCGCTAGGAGGTAAATTAGCTACAGGTGAGCTAACAAAAGCTAGAAAGTTCCAGTCGTAGTCATAATAATTATTAATTAGATGATTAGGAAGGGCTATTTTTGCTATCAATATCTTTTTTTTTTCTTTTTTTTTTTACTACTTGGCAAGTAAACAAGCATACGGCCTGATGGAAAGCAGTTACCGTAGCCTATGGACGCCTGCAACACCAAAGGCATCACACGCGCGCTGCCGACCCTGAGACATAAAGATGAAAAGTCTCTTGTGCCTGTAATTTCACCGGCACCCGTACCCTTCAAACCGAAACACAGCAATGCAAACATTACTGCTTGCCGGCAGAAATAGGTACAGTGGTAGTACTTCCCCGGATAAACTCTTTCACAAGTTCTACTACTAACATCTTGCTCACATGTTATGTTTTTGAAAATACAACTAATACACGTAAGTTCTGTCGAACTTTGCATTATTGAGATTGCTCTTTTTAAGTTATTATTATTTCATTATCACCATTCGCCTTGGCAATGACCACTTCAATGATATTATTCACTAAGCATCCTGATAAATTACAACACTTATTGTGTTTATCTTCAACTTAGACCCTACTATCTATTTCACAAAAACAGCGTTTATTATCATTTCGTTTTTATCAGCAATTATTTTAGTTTTGGTAGCGTGAGGCTATTGTGAATGTTTAAGAAGGTATGAATTATTAAATTTCTTATGGTGTTATGTATATATCTACCTAATGCATTTTCAATGTACGTAAAAATTTAAAAATTCTATTTTTTTTTAATGTATTTCTCAACCTTATCTAGCTATACTTACCGACAATTTGATACCTTTAAGCTACCTCAAGGGAGTACCCTCAGGGGTGACCCTGGTGTTTATTCTTTTGGGATAATAATTACGATATTAACGAAGAAAATAAAAAAATCTAAGATTTCCTTCTTCTAATTTGGAGCTGAGAGTTTTTAGTTGTATAGCGATAAACCAGGAGTACCTAACACAGTGGTCGTCAAAAATTGATCAGCAATATCGTACTGTACGGGAACGGATGAGATAATACGGGATAATTCAGATCACTAAACAGCAGCATCCGTACACATCATAACAAAATGTCACCAGTAATTGGCGAACGAGAATGTAGAATAGCTGGGCCCCTATTCTTGCGAGGGATCGCGGACTAGTTAGCTTGTTAGCAATTTTCTTTGAACAATGTGGGAAGAGAGAAGCCTCTTCACTTTTCTTTCGTCCCTTGGTCCTATGATATTCGTAGAAACTTTAAGATCACAATGGAGTTCATCAATTGATGATTGAGATTAGATTCTTTATTCTTTATTGTACACAAATATACATAATAACACAAGACAGAATTAAAGGACATGTACAAAGGCCAGCTTAACCCTAAAAAGAGTTTTCTTCCAGCAAACCTCTGAGGCTAGAGAGTGGTGATTATAGAGGTAGGTACGTGTACGATTATAGAGGTAGGTACGTGTACACACATAAAAAGAAAAGTGAGACACAAAACAAAACAAATAGAAATAGAGGTAGATTAGAATAATTATTAATTGTTTATGATAAAATTAATTGGGTCAAAGTCAAAAGTATTTTATTGAAATCACAAGGATAATTTTAAATAAATAAAATAAAAGGGCATTTATTCACTTACACTAATCTTAGTTACAAAGGTACAATTATAATAAAGTTTAATAGTTAGTGTACGAGAAAAGGACGAGGGCTCAGCCACGCTGTTTTTCAGCCTCACCTTAGAATGTTGCTGTCGTCACAGCTTAGAATGTCTTATAAACTAAAATACGTCAAGTAATCATAGCTAGATAGAAAGATAGAAAATGCTTTATTGCACACCATATTATACAAAACAAAAAAAACAATTTCATAAACAAAAACTAAAACTAACTATGTTATACAATGGGCGGTTTTATCGCTCTGTAGCGATTTCTTCCAGACAACCTTTGGATGGACTGGACTGAATAAAAAAAACATGGGCATTGATGGTGCACCTACCTAAATACTTAAATATTGATACAAAGATGTGTAGCTACATACATTACTTATTTAATCATATAATAATGTTCGATACAATTAAAAACATAGAATTAAAACTTCCGTGGTTGGGATTCATTTAAAATTGAAAATACGATTACCCGAGTAACCTTCTCTTACGGTAAGTATGTGTTCATAGCATAACACCATACCTAGCATGAAAAATGTCACAAAACAGAAACATTCAATGATGCACATTCTTATGACCAATGTTTCTTAGAACAAAGTTATTTTTAATTATCGCACCAAATTCAAAGAATTCGATAAATCCAGAGTCCAGAAAACAATACTCAAATCCAAACGCTATCCAGAGTCGGGCCACCGAACCCTCCCCCTAATACTCGAAATTGGGTAATTGCTTTCGGGGCCGACTCATCTCATCTCGTATTGCTCTCAGTCAGACCACATTGATGCATCAGAATTTTGTTTATTTTGAGATACATACATATTTATATTGTGCCCTGGTTTATCCCGCCTAATATACCCCTCTTTCTCCTCCCGTGGATGTCGTAAAAGCCGACTTAGGGATTGCACCAGGGTATGGGCAGCAGCATCTACCAGAATACTTAACACCAAACTGCGATCACCAATCCGCCTGCCAAGCGTGGTGATTATGGCAAATACCCTTATCCTACTAGTATTGTCCGTTTAGTCCTATTGCATTTTGTACTAAAATTAGTAGTACTAAAATAACTATTTTGTCCGTTTAGTCCAATTAAAATTCATACTACAGATAGTAGGACTAAATGTTTCTCTGTTTATTCCTACTAGTAGAACTGAACGGTAGAACTATACGGACAACTTCATTCTATGAGGCCGCGTCCAGAAGTGGACATCTATGAAACTGATCATCAATTTTACTTATGTTTGCATGATCTGCAAATATTTGTTCCGGGTCTGGGTGTTGTGGCACCATGGTACTCCTAGTTCCTGATACCCACAACACAGGGAATCCTAGTGTGGGATCAGAACTAAGTATGTATGGTGTTATGTTGGTATTATTAAATTCACAATTGTTCTAGAGACAGCATGCACAATTTAAATGCATCTGTATTACCTATATAGTTGTGTAAATATTGAATTAGGTACAAGATGACGCCAATAGCTAGGTTTACACAAGTGTAACCCCCTTATTAATAATTTAAACCTATTTTAGTTAAAATATGTTTTGTCTTGTTTTGACGTATGACATTTTACATCAGAGAGAACAAAACAAAAGCTATTTTAACTAAAATAGGTAAAAAAAATATATTATGAATTTGGCCATTAGTCTACTGGTAAGTTCTTTATTTCTAGTTAAGTTTGTAATAAATTTGGAGTTAATTGTGAATTACCTGCCGAAAATGGAGTAACTATTTACATATTATATACATAAAATCACGCTTGTTTCCCGGAGGGGTAGGCAGAGACCACGGATTTCCATTTGCTACGATCCTGACATACCTCTTTTGCTTCATTCACTCAAGTAGCTATTTATAATCTTCTAATACCTAAGTAAACCTCTGGAGGTAAGCCAGATTCAAATAAAAATAAAAATGTATTTAATATTACTTATGTTTTTTTAAAGGTTAGTGCTACAACAGTTTATGTGTACATCCATAATCATAACAATACATAACATAATAACACACCAATAACACACAACCAACAGTCACATACATAGTCATTAGGATTCTCTGTGTCGTGGGTATCAGGAACTACGAGTACCCATAGTACCATAACACCCAGACCCAGAACAAATATTTGCAGATCATACAAACATTTTTCCCGCAGCGGGAATCGAACCCGCATCCTCTCGCATCTCAGCTGGCTACTCACCCGCCGCGCCACAGGGGTTGTAAATTATTGTTATAATTTACGATTTCTCCATATCCTTTAGAGTATTTTGGGTTTACAAAACTTCAAACGAATCTAAATAATTACCCCCTCTTGGACCCCAATATCTCATCCATCTCCCGACCGATATAGCTCATAACCTTACCTACAAATTATGCCAATACTATGTACCTCCATACTAATTTTCATGAAGATCGGATTAACGGTTGGGAAGTTTTCATCGGACAAACATACATACATAAATACAAACGCCGATTCTTCCAAGTTGACTCAGAGAACTCGCTTCGCTCGTTCAATAACGTACACAACAATAGTTAACTAACTATTATCTGACCTGGCTGATCCGGATTTCAATAACTATGTTGCCGATCTATGTTGTCAGAGTACAAATATCCTGACCTTTTGATAAATTTCTAATGAATGTTTACTCCAAAGTTCTAAACTGATAGTGAAATAATTAGTTTGATAAGAGCATGTGATTGGCTTTAACAATATTGTATTAGGTAGGTATTTAAAAAGTTATTATAAAGTTTTAGGACCACCTATCAAAATGAATTCGAATTGTTTGAATGAGTTTATATAATCTTTTTATTTAGAAACTTCTTTTTATTTTTTTGATGATTATACGGGTATTAAAGTCGTAATTTTTCTCAAATGATATCCTATATATTTATCAGGGATAGTGTAGGTTTCTATTAGTAAAAGAATTTCAGGAATCAGTTTTTCAGAGACAAACAAACAAATAAACAAATTTTACCTCGTTATAAAAATAAGTGCAGATAGTTTAGAAGTCTTCTTAGTTCTGTTATATCTCATTGGGTATGTTCATTATTAAATCACCGTATTTGTTATTGTTGTTCATATTATAATTATCACCAGCACACCCTGTGTGTTTGATCATTATAAATGAGTTTAATGTATCTCTTGACATTATTATTTGTATAATGTGTACCTACTTTACTAATTAGTTATTTTTCTTTGTTTGTTTCAGAATGTTCAACAGCGTGTAAAGGAAGTGAGTATTATCTATACATTATAATTACATTATTATTATTTCCATTATTTTTCTTTATCGGTAACTTTCTTAAGAGGAGGTCACCGGTAGCTAGCAAACGGGCGCTTACGTCCAGATATTAGTGTACTGATCATGTGTACAAAATTATACCAGGGAATGGGCAGGAGCATCCACCTGAGTAGGTACTCAACACCAATACTGCGATTTCCAATCCACTTGCCAAGCGTGGTGATTATGGCAAATCCCCATAATCTATGAGGGAGGCCTCATCCAGCAGCGTCTACCGGCTGACGAAAGAGTTCTAAATTTAATGAAAATTTCTGAATCTACAATGAATGCCTCTTTTCCCCGCAGACCCAGCAAACCCAGGCCTCGCAGCAAACACGAAATACAACTATGATGTAGACGGAACTGTGACTGTTTACCTGACCGGTTCATCTGACAATAAGGAGACAAGCGTCAAACTCCAGGGGCATGTCTCAGTGACGGGTCTCGGCAACTGCGGACAAGAGTTGGCTGTGCAGAGCTTGGTGATTTCTGGCCCTGATGGCAAGGTAACTACGAAGACACGTTTTTTTTTTATCATGAGCAATCTTCCAGAAGGTGGATCGTCTCGCATGTGGCGCGTCAAATTTTATTGTATTTTTTGCTCGTCACAGCTCATCAACACTTCTTGAGATAGCAAAAACAGGTTTTGCAAAAACTAAGAGACCCAACACACATGTTTTAATTGATATTATCTCATAAATATCATTAGTTAAGCTACGGATAATATCCCTGAACCAAAAAAACACTGTAAAAATCATTGAACAGTATTCGTAGCTAAACAAAATTATCTTTATGAGATATTTATAATTAAAACATGTGTATATAATAATAATAATAATAATAAATGCTGGACATTTCACACAACTATGTTATATATATGGTCTCCTAGTTTTCGCAAAATTAGTTTTCGCTATCACAAGAAGTGTTGATGAGCTGTGACGAGCAAAACACACGAATAAATTTGAATTCCGCATCAATTGCGAGACGATCCACCTTATAGATATCAGCACACTGAAGATGACACAACCCGGATTGCCTTGGAACTCTCTGAAGCCTCAAAACTTTCTTATTCTAGACGCTGAATTTACCACCTTACTGGTAGCGATTCTGTGCATCGTTCTCTAAATCTAAACTGCTCTAAAATTATCGCGCTCTCTTTTATGTCAGTATATTAGAAAGGCCGTTGTGTGCCCAGCCTAAGAATAAACCCCCCCTTCTCCCGTTGATGTAGTAAAAACCTTACTAAGGGTTTACACCAGGAGATGGACAGTAGCATCTACCTGAGCATTTAACACCAAACTGCGATTACCAATTCGTCTGCCAAGCGTGTTGATTACAGCAAATCCCCCTATAGTATTTAGTGGAGGAGGCTTCGTCTAGCAGTAGACGTAAACAGGCTGGTGATGATGATTAAAAGGACGTGCGATATTTTGAGCGCACTTTAAATATAGATAATACTGCACAGAATCGCTACCCTTGTCTATGATATATCCGCATGTACCGAAATAAATAAAACAAAATTTAGGGGTAAGAACCATTTAGATGTCTTGACTTCATGAGGGTGTCCAGAGGTAGAATGAACTCAACCAACTCAAATGAGATACTTTATTCATAGAAATAGTAATTATTTAGGCTTTGAAAGTACTAACAGCAAAGTGAAATTCCTTCCAGAAATACCAGAGCCCGCCTGGCATCGAAAAGCCCGTCCGCTTCTCCCTGCAAGATGGCCGCCTCTCTTCTGAGATCTGTGCTTCAGAGGGCGACACTCGCCGCTCCCTTAATATCAAAAGAGCCATCATCTCTCTGCTACAGACTGAGCAGAAGTCTACCACTCAGGTAAGCTGTCAGGTGGCATACGAGATGCAGCCTGTCTAATCTGGAATTTGTTCGATACGGACAATCCCAAGAGTGGTAAAGCAAGCAGATATCTCATAATTATCATATGACAACCTCCGTGGCACAGTGGGCGAGTAGTCGGCTGAGACGCAAAAGGTGCGGGTTCAATTCCTGTTGCGGGACAAATGTTTGCATGATCTGCAAATATTGGTTCTTGGTCTGGGTACTGTGGTACCATAGTACTTGTTGTAGTTCCTAATTTCCACAATAAAGGGAATCTTAGTGTGGGATCAGGACTATGTATATGACTTTTGGGTGTTATGTTATGTTAATTAGCAATTTTTTTAACGCAACAGTGAGAAGGGACCACTTCTACTACAGTCTTCCTGCTGAAGACTGATCAGGATTCGGAGTTTTTCCAGAATAAACTCACCAACACCACCAAAAACCACCAGGAAACAGAACACTAATTGTTTTATCCATTGAGATAAATTACGACTTTCTAGGTTTTATTTTACAGCAATAGTAGTTTTATTGGATCTTCTAGTATCCAAAATATCATTGGTATTTGAGTGTTTAATTTTATTCCCGCAGGTGGACATCTTCGGTGCCTGTCCCACCGAGATCTCTTACTCCTCGGAAGGTGGTGCAACCCTCATCCACCGCACCCGCGATCTGGCCCGCTGCGCCCACAGAGAGCAGGGCAAGAACGACCTCATCGTTTCTGTTCTTAACGAGAATGCTGTAAGTTCATTTTCTACTCTTTTCTTTGTGTTTAAGAGCGGTAGTTGTGGCTACAACTACCGCTCTGCAACTATCTGTTGGTTGTAAGTACTTATATCTACATAAAAAAGTGCGATTCGGACTGGCGTCGTGAGGGTTCCGTATATAAGTAAGCTAGCATAATGACTAGACCAATTTACTTATAAGCCAATCAACACAATTCTACACGCATTTTCTGATTAAAAGTAGGTATTTCCGTTTTCCGTAGAAATTTGAAGATTAAGGATATATATTAATATTTTTAATTTTTATTATTCTCTCAATATAATCTACTTAAATTAAACAGTTTAAAATCTATCTAATCAGGAATCAGTTGGTGAATACGTGGAAGTAATAGAACAATCACACATGAATTCATTATTTCTAAATAAACATTTGAAATCTAACTTGCAACCTCTTGCATACGGCATCAGTCTCAATCACCACGGCAGCGGCCGCTTATCAATTGTCCAGTCTTTTAAAACCAACATTATCCATCTACAGGAGATCAAGGAAAGCCAAGTCCTCCAGTCGACCCTGCACGTGGAATCCAAGGTCAACAATGGCGTCCCTGAGAAGGTATCCGCTTCAGAGGAATACCTGTACAAGCCCTTCTCGGTGGGTGAGAATGGCGCCAGGGCCAAGGTCCACACCAAGCTGACGCTGACTGGCAAATCTGGTGGCAGCGCTGGAGCAAGTAAGAATTCAGATACTTATTGACTTTAACTTGGCCTCCGTGGCGCGGTGGGCAAGTAGCCGGCTGAGACGCAAGAGGTACGGGTTCAATTCCCGCTGTGGAACAAATGTTTGCATGATCTGCATATGTTTTTTCTGGGACTGTATGTTGGTACTATGGTACTCGTAATTCCTTGATACCCCCATAGCATGCATAACGTCATCCAACAGTGAATGTCTAACGGCTGATGAATAGTAGAAACGTTAAGCTGTTCCTTATCAACTTTTCTATTTCTTCCCAGGTCACTGCACCATCCCCCGCACCGTCATCTTCGAGGCGCCTCACGGAGCCCCTGTTCAAAACAACGTGAACAGCGCTCTCACCGCCGTCAAAGACACTGCAAAGGCCATCGGCAACGAGGCCACCGAGAAGTCTGCCGGCAACTTCGTTTCACTCATCAGGGTATGTTTGAAGACCGAATTCTGTTTTTGATGCGAATCGCACTAGCATATTCTAACCATGAAGAAAGCAGCTATTGGGATCATTAAGACAGTTGTCCGAAACTTAAAAAGAGCAAAGCTTGTCAAGATATTTACCCTTTTCAAGTTTATGTTTTGAATTGCGCTAAGTCCAAACTCTCTAACTAGTGCCATAGTTGTGTTCCCCTTGGTTAGATGCTCGCGCTATTTGGGGCATATAATGTACACTAAAGCGACTCAGTCTCTTTCTACTAATTAAAATATTTCCTTATAAAGTACAGTGTATATGGTAAAGGAAGGCCCTCCACTCGATGGACTAAAGACATTATAAACGTCTCAGGAAGTCTGTGGATGGAGGCCGCTCAAGACCATTCGTCGTAGCATTCCTAAGTGGCATATGGTCTAGCAGTGGACTTTTACAGGCTGCTGCTGATGATGATGATGATAATAGTAGCACTGTCATAATAGAAGGACTTATTGGATGAATCAGTGCTGACAAAAAAAATATCTTTTGGTCAAAAATGTATGTGAATCTTTTGATTTTAGATCTTCCGCGTGACCAACAAGGATGACTTGTTGAAGGTCTGGAACCAAGTCAAGGGCAACAACATTGAAAAGTAAGTACAACTCTTACGAAATTGAATCCAACTAACTGTCACAGCCAGTATGACCTAGAACCAAAAATTCAAATATATGTTACATATTGAACGAGTCGTTGCGAAGCTTACTGAATCTTTTCTCCATCGGTCATAAATCCTGTTTCAGGGCAAACATACAAGCTGGTTACTGACCTAATGTTACTAAGAATATAATTTATTTGTATTAATGAATTATAATTTACCTTTATAATCTTTTTACTCAGGAGGGTCTACCTGGACGCTCTCCTCCGCACCGGAACCGGTCCTTCTATCGAGGCCTCTATCCAGATCCTAAAGAGTCACGGCCTCAACGAGCTGGAGCAGCAACTAGTCTACCTGTCTCTTGGAAACGCCAAGCACGTCAACGATGAGGCTCTGAAGGCGGCCACTGTAAGTTAATCATCCCTTTCTTTACGATGCTCCCAAAAAACCAGACTGCCAAAATTCTGTTCGGATACAACTATTATTAGTGTATTGTTCTAACTACACTATTTTTTGCATCTCATTATTTAATCTCGTCACGTCGCAATACGCGTTCAAAAATACTACTTTTGAGATCAGCCCTCATCTTAATCATCATATTATATCTTTATTCTGACAAAAACTATTCTCATAGCATTCACTTCACCTGTCATCTTCCACAGAGTCTACTCGACCAACACAACTTGCCTAAAGAAACCTACCTGGGAGTGGGTGCTCTGGCAGGCGCGTATTGCCATTCACACCAGTGCCACACCACCAAGTCTGATGGCATTGTCGCTTTGAGCCAGAAACTAGGTGCTAAGCTCCAGAACTGCAAGCCTAAGACCAAGGTTGAGGAGGACAATGTAAGTATATTGGTTCCCTGTGGTGTTACCCTTATTAGCATAGTTAGTAACGATATTTTGTCGTTTTCCAAATCGTTCTGCCAATAGTCAAGTGAATGCAGTTTATTTCATAAAGAGTAGGAAGAAAAGAGTCCAAGGATTGATCCCTGACGCATTGAAACCGCTGCAATCGAAGGACATTTTCCATTTACATCTACTCAATTAATAAATAAACTCTGAAGTCTAGATACTAATATCCAGAAGTATTTACCTATCTTGTGAAAACAGTAATATAAATAATGACCCATCGTATTTGTTAGTTGCAATTCATTCAGTATTCAATTCAGTGGCTCCTATTATCTTGTACCGTGATCAGTCAAACCCCGTATGGGTTAAATTGAACTCTCTACCATGACCAACAATTTTTTGTATTTCCTCCAGGTGGTGGCAGTCCTGAAGGGTATCCGCAGCATCCATCACTTGGAAGATTCTCTGATCGACAAGCTGGTGCACTGCGCCAACGACCACAACGTAAAAGCGAGAGTCAAGGCCGCAGCCCTCGAGGCTTTTGGTGCAGACCCTTGCAGCGCTAAGGTATGTTGCTGTTATAAAATTAGATCTTTGTTCAGAAATCATCTTAAGGGTTTATCTAAAACATCAGCTGGGGGGCACTTTGTTTTGTTTCAGTTAATATTATGATGGCATCTATTTTTGTTTTTGATGGCCATCTGACAATGTCAAGATAGTCATAATAAAGATTTTTACCATCTCATCTTCCTCATTTTCCTTTTGCTCAATCAGCTCCCAAAATATTATATTACAGCTAAAGAAGACCGCTCTGGACACCATGAAAAACCGCCAACTGGACTCCGAGATCCGCATCAAGGGTTACCTAGCAGTCATTGCCTGTCCGTGTGGCAAGTCCGCTAACGAGATCAAGACCCTGTTGGAGTCCGAGCCTGTACACCAAGGTATGTAATTATCAAGTCTACTAATAAAACTAATGAGTGCCCAAGAGGACTAGCAAGAACAAGGTTTGGCTGATAAAAAATGCTCCATTTTGTAAAATAAATAAGAACTAGTTCAGTTCTGGTGTCTAGATAATTTGGTTGCTAAGAGGGCAGTAACAGGACCTGTCTGTATGTATGCCTCTGATTCTTAAACTTAATCCTAGAACCATACACTCTTAGCAGTCATATACATAAGTAAATGTTCACAATATGTATTTAACATTGTTTTTCCACCACCAAACAATGTAGTTGTAGATTTAGCCAACTGGCTAACTTTGACCTTGATCCAATTGATTGATTTTGAGTATTATTTTCTGCAGTTGGTCGCTATATCACCTCCTCACTCCGCGCTATCCGCTCGTCTTCTAACCCCGACAAAAACCTTGCCAAGCAACACTACGGACTCATCAGCACTCCTAACAAGTTCAACGTTGATGACAGGTACGCAAACTTTTTTAGCGTGTAGGTAAACCTGGCTGTTAGCCGATTTACCAGCATTTCCCATAAATAATCTTCTTGATGTTGCCCATAAAGAGTTTTTCTACGACCTTCACTTTATCCACTGTAAGGTAAGATAAAAGTAGCATATATATATTTTATATTTAACTTCGAAGGAGCGAAAGTAAATTGACTCAGACCTGGCCGTGTTGTGTCCGGCCTAAGAATAGATCCCTTCTTCTCCTCCCGTGGATGTCGTAAAAGCTGACTAAGAGATCATACCAGGGGGTGGGCTGCAGCATCCACCTGAGTACTCAACGATTACTATGATCACCAATCCGCCTGCCAAGCGTAGTGATAATAATTTAATGCCCTTATTAAGTCGGTCCCAACTTGTCATGTTTTCCTTGGTTCGTGAGTTTCAGTTTTTTATTGGTTCATGAGTGCTTGATAAAATTTGTGTTTCTTGACTCCCATCAAGCAGCTTCATTCAATTAACGTTATTTACAGGAAATACTCTTTCTACCGCGAATCCTCATTCAACGTAGACGCGTTGGGTGTCGGTGGTGCAGTCGAACAGAGCGTCATCTACTCACAGAACTCTTTCCTGCCTCGCTCGGCCTCCCTCAACCTCACCACGGAGATCTTCGGACACAGTTTCAACGTTCTTGAGGTCAGTATCATAAATTATACGATTGCATTGTTTACATGAGTTTTACTTGCAAATTCTACAACACTCATTGGCTCACTGGTTACCAACCCAAGACCATTGATCAGAAAGTGTCAACATAACTAATCAAACATTTTCTTTTTAGTTGGGTGGGCGTCAAGGCAACCTCGACCTGGTTGTCGAGCACTTCCTTGGACCCAAGGGTATCTTGAAGACCAAGGGTCCTCAGGCTATCTACGATATCCTATTCAAGACCTTCACGGAATCCAGCGAGAAGGTCAAGGAAGCTCTGAACAGGGGACGCCGATCCGTCAAGACTGACATCGATGGATTTGACAAGAACGTAAGTAACTCTAAGAACTTCTAAGGGCATTTGTCTCAAAGCGTGGGCAAACCCCGCAACTTCTCGTTTAGCAGCCGAAAAAATCTTATGTAGGACGCCATTGAGGATTATTGTATCATTTTACAACTCCAGCATGAATTTTAGTATAAACCCTCATACGTTCAGCCTCAAGCCTCAAGCCTGAAGCTCTTTCTATTGATCTAAATATTGTACAGAATAATTATAAACTTGAAAAGTTCTTGGCTTTTGAATACACCATTTTTCAAGCATTTTCACAGACTATTCTCTTAAATGTATCTGGCACGAGACTGATGATCATAATATCTCTCACCATTCACAAAAAATTAATGGTTTAACTTATTTATGGAGACAAATTAAAAACTCACCTTATTCGAATAACCCCGGCTACAAAAACAGCAGAATGTTAGTTATACAGTAGTACTTCTTTGAATAGGCCACTGACTTTGATGTCTTATACATCTCTTCTTTGTTGTCTTATATTTTGAATACCCTTTAACTTTGATTATAAATTCTAGCTGAAAGCCGAAGAACTCCACTTCGACAACGAACTAGACCTGGACATCTTCGTGAAGCTCTTCGGAACCGATGCCGTCTTCCTTTCTTTGGGAGATGACAAAGGTTTTGACTACAACAGGGTTTTGGACAAACTGATGGAAGCTATCACCGGAGGCATCGGCAAGGCACAGCACGTGTCGGTAAGTTGAAAATCCTGAGGATTTTTGTATGGATTATCTGTTCTCTTTGTAATTACTTAAAAGGCAATTTAAAAAGGCAACAGTCTAACATAATCTTACCAATCATTTAGTTCAAAGAAATTAGGAAAAAAGTAGAATAAGAAATTAGAAATAAATATTTTCGAATAAAGACAAACTACACACTATTTGAAGCAATAAAATGAAGACTTGCCCTGGAAGAGACCAAGAAAAAACCACTGACCTGAGAGGAGACTTACTAATTAATCTTCTTTTACAGACTGAACTTCGTACTCACCTGCTATTCCTGGACGCTGAGCTGTCGTACCCCACCTCGGCCGGAGTACCCCTACGCCTCGACCTGACGGGAGCGGCTACCGCTCGCCTCGACCTCTCTACCAATTTCGACCTGAAGCAATGCATAAGCAGCCCTCAGGTATGTAATTCATTTAGTTTTTTCATGGTATGTTACTTAAACTGGCAGATGGATTCTGATGTTAAGCCTTAACCTCTTGACAGTCTCTTAACTCTTTGACAAGTCCACCTAGGACGGGGCATTAACCAATTCGATGTTAAGGATCTGCCTACAGCTGCAATACCTTGTAGTACACTTTCACTTAGGAATCAAAAAGATGAAAAGTCTTGTGTCTGAATTTTAATTGGCACCCATACCTTTCCTATTAAAACATAGCTAGGCTACTCAAAGTCGGTAATATGAAAGTATGGTGGTAAAATTACCAAAGCACATATCAGTAGTTTTCTTCCTAGTCTATGACACTTATCAATAAAGTTATTATTTCTACCCCAGACTGCCAAGATTGACATCAAGTTTGTCCCTTCCACTGACATCGAGATCTCTGGAACTTTGATTGTCGATGCCGACGAAGTTGCTACCGGCCTCAAAGTCGTCACCAACCTTCACTCATCTACCGGAGGTCATCTTATCGCTAAGGTCCTAGAAAACGGAAATGGACTTGACCTACAACTTGGCCTGCCTGTTGAGAAGCAAGAGATCTTAGTGGCTTCCAATGACCTGGTGTACATCACTGTGGAGAAAGGGCAGAAGGAGAAACAGACCAAGATCGCAGTTGATGGTGAAAAGAAAGAGTATGCGGGATGCTTCGACCAGCTGTCTGGATTGTTGGGAATGACCCTGTGCGGTGAAGTCTCGCTGCCTTTCTCCGTCTCTGGTAAGTTGTCATTCACCCAATTCATTAGAACTACGTCCAAGACTCTTGGTGGAGTCTGTTCAGCGAGAGACCCGTATTTAATAGTTTTTCATAAACTCTGTTTTCCACTAAATTAAGTATTTGCTGGGGAAAATTATCACTTCTAATAGCAGACCTAAAGTATTTTAATATTCTCATACCTAATTATAATGTAATGTTTGGGTAGTACCCATGATTTTTTTCACTCAATTATCAGTCTTAAAATGTAAAGGTTTTTCACTGGGTGCAGGTTAACCACCAGTCCGACAAAAATTTTGCTTTTTCAAGATGTTTTTATCTGCCAGATTGCTAAGTAAAGGGAGAACTTGGTGAGAAAGGAACTATGTTTTGCCATTATTTGTAAGATATTTTTAAAAATAACTTGTTTTTTTTCCCAGGAGCCGAAGCCCAAGCCTCGATCTCCAAGTATTTAGCGCGCTACCCACTGAGCGGACAGTCCAAACTGAAACTGGTGCTTGAGAAGAATGACCTGAAGGGCTACCACGTCAGGGGTCTCATCCGAAGCGAAGGTGGCAAGGCCACCCTAGACCTGCTCTTTGAAGCTGAAGGTAATTTAACCTTGAGCCTATTTTAGAATCTTAAACTGTATCTCACCACCTCTATTACATTCGCTCGTCGTATCACTCGTTGTTTCTTGATGTTTCTTGGCATCGAATGTGTTCGATGTTTCTTGGTCACCCTGGGTGGCCAAGAAACATCGAGAACAGCACAATCAGGTTCAGGTAAGATAGATAGATGTATCTTTATCAATAAAAAAGAAACATAAAAAAATTTAAAACAATTTTTAAATAATGTGTGTGTAGTACAATTACAATGGGCTTATCTCTAAAACGAGTTGATGTATTGATATCCCCTTCCCGTGAAAAGGAGCTTTGCTTGTAAATCGTGTTACTGGTACTTTTTTGGTCATCCAGCTATTTAGAAGTTAGGTCATTTGAGGTAAAATAGCCCTAAAATAGGCCAATTGACTATTGGAGAAAGACTCAGTGTGATGGAAAGACGCACACCTCTATAATATGTACTATTGTAATATTCAAAATAAGAAGAAGAGTGGTTTAAACTGATTCACTATTTTCGACCACCAGGCACAAAGAACCGCCGCACCCAGATCATCGCCGAGAAGACTTACACTGACACCGAGATGGGAATTAAACTCTCTCTCAACTCTCCTATCAAGAACCTGGGTGGAGAGGTCACCATCCGCACTTCTCCGTCCGAATTGACTGCTCTGGCCAAGGCTAACATTGATAATGACCAATACTATGGCAAGGTAATAATATATATCTACACACATACAAACAATATCATCTTCATCATTATCAGTCGGAAGAGGTTGTATGATGAGCATTATTAGGCCTCCTCAAAGCATCCCATGATAAACGGACGGTTTTAACCCGAATCCATTAACTGACTTCCTTTACAATATGTCATTGAATCATTCAACTCACGTGCTGTCCTGCACTTTTTATCATTTGGTTTTTGCATGGGTTCAAGAACCTTTACTTCCCAGCGATTGTCGGGTTATTGAGCTGTCTGGCCATGCTAATTAAACTTTATAATTTGGAGAGCTGTGTCAGCGACTTTGATCCCTATGATATTCCTCGTTTTAATTTTACTCCACTTGTGAATGAAGTCAAAATAGTTAGCGACTACATTTTAGTGTTACTATGTCGTAACTGGCAACATGCACGTCATGCACTGACAGACTTTCGTTCTTAGACTCTCCGGTATTTGTAACGATAAAAAACATACAGTTGAATTGAGAACCTCCTTTTTTTGAAGTTGGTTAAAAAAAGGATATTTCACACGAAATACATACACTAACATACCTGTTTCAAGCAACAGGAAACAGTATACAATTTAATTATTATGTTAATGCTATAGATCGGCTACAACATCGCCGGTAACCAGCAACGCAGTGTATTCAAACCGACCCTCGAATACCAGTTGGCTGGAGACGAGAAGCACGTCGTGCAGATAGATGGACAAATCATCCGGGAGATCAATGGACCCGTCACGAAGTACAAGTTCGATGGGATAAGCATCAAGCTGCCGAAACAGGAACCTATCTCTGTCCAAGGATTCTTCTCTAATCAGGTAAGCCACATTTAGGACTCAAGTCTATTTTTTTCTTGCAATCTGCCCGCGTGTATATAGCTAGAGTTTAGTGTCAAATATTGAAGTTGGTAGGTATAATTATATATAATATCTAAATGTTAAGAACAGCAAATGCATGGTCTTTCAGGTCAAATTAAAATGTCCGGAAATGGGAATTCAGAACAAGATCCAAGTTGTGATTTTCATCAAAATTGTCCCAGCCGTTTTGGCCCAAAAGCACAATAAATAAATGAACAAAATATACACACTCATGTTTGAGTTGTCTGTTAAGAGCATTTCATTTTTATATTTGCAAAGATGTCATAATGTCGCTAAAACGCCCATGACTTATCTTTTGTTTATCTCCCAGGCCAACGCCAGGAACACGGAGTGGCAGCTGGTCTCTGACTTGTTGACCTTGAAGGGAAGCCTCAAGAACAATGACATCGAGCTAGAGTTCTTCAACAAACTGAACCCGGTGGTCAACTTCATTCTAAAGGGACACACTGAATTCGCCGATGTGGTAAGTTGTCACTCAGTTTTACCAAAATCCTTGTCTATTTTCGAGAAAATGTCCAATAGAAAGGGCACTTGCCGATTTAATCTTAAAGATCTTCTCTGTAAGGGGTTTATCGGTTAGAGAGGTTTTAGGGATTTGATGATGTTTTTCTCCTCGAATCTTAGATAAATACTAATGATGTTTGAATACGAAGATGCGCTTGATTGTTTTTTTTTTATTAACTGAACTTTTCACTTTTTCTCAGATCAAGAACGAGTTTGACATCGTCTACTCTGGGGACTGCAAGGACAAGAGCCGGCGCGTCATCTTCGGACAGTACCTCAAGCAACAAGTAGTGAACGATAAAAACTACAACGTCATCACTAAGAACAAGCGTGAGTAGACTCACCAGCTTCCGCTTTTTGTAGTGTCACCTTTTTTTGAAGGTTTAGAATCGAGGGCAAAACTTTGTTTACATTGTGAACATTATGTCCTTCTTCTTTCTTGTATCTAGCATTTATTTGGAATAATAAACCAGAGATCAAAATCAACAACTTATCTTTTCATTGCAGTGGAAATCGTCTCCGTTCCTTTCAAGATCGCATTTGACGCTGATATCGATCCCAAGAAGGTCGAAGTTGAGTTCCAATTCAAGAACGTCGACCAAAAGGCCGACTTCGAACTTAAGGCCCGTACTCAAATCAAACGGCCTGAAGACTACAGCGTCAAAATCACCGCTAACTTAAACAAAAATGGATTAGAGATCTTCGCAAAACGTGACGTCATCAACAACGATAAATCTAATCTGGAGAACTACGTTGTCGTCAAGGGAATTGGAAAGTATGAGCTCTCTGGAGTAGTGCTACACAGGATCCAGCCCAATGATATCAATGTCGGTGGTGTTGGACATCTGAAGATCTCTGGTGGAAAGAATGAGGATATCAAGTTAGTACTGATATTTTTTAAGAAAAATACCTACAAATTGTAGTCCATACTAGTAATATTTCTGTAGAATTTCAGTATGATTAACCCTACACTTCTTTTACCAGATTCGACGTCGGTGTAGTCCAAACCGTGGCTCTCTATTCCTCTCATGCCAAGGTCTCCAACAGTCAGGGAGAGATCCTAGACTACTTCCTTAAGATCAACACTGCAGCTAATGCTAAAGGACAGCTTAAGTTCGTGCTGAAGGACACCATTGCGGCTAACGGACAGTTCCAAGTCACGGATGCTGACGGCAAGGGCAATGGCATGCTCATTATTGATTTCAAGAAGGTAAGCTTTTTTTGCAATTTACTTTCACAGTTAGTTTAAATGGTTAAATGAAATTAAGAAGACTCTGAAATAACTAATCTATTATCAGATCTTGCTCGATTCAAAAATTATCGTGGCTAAACTTGCACTCTTGCACAATAATTCAATCTAACTGCAAGTAAGTAGTTGGTGGTACGAATGATTGATGAACCAATTATAAGCATAAACAATTTCAAAGTAATAATTTGTTTTGGGTTTGCCTATTTGTTAAGGCTTGTTCCATACATCTGTATCTTCTTTATCTGTATCTTGATCGTTATTGTGTGCAGTCTCAACGCAAGATTAAGGCCGACGCAAAGTTCCAAGCCAAGAAGCCCGTGTTCGACGGTGACTTCGACATCTACCTTAACTGGGAAAAGGACAACAATGACAAGATTTGCCTCTCTACCAAGACCAAGCAGACCGATAACGTTCTGGACTCCAAGTAAGTTATTAACCATAGTTAATTATCTTGATCATCAGCCGGTAGAGGCCACTCCAGGACATAAACCTCTTATTTGGAATGCCACAACAAACTATCTTAAGCCGCCTTCATCCACAATCGCCACAATTTTAAAGGTTAGAGAGGAGGGCCTTCCTACTACGTCTTTTGGTTCGTGATCACCACTCGAGAACCTTTATTAGTCGTTGGGTTTAGTAGTGTAACCGATTTTGCGAGCTATAATATGGCCTGACCATTGTCACTTCTTCACCATTATTACCCACACTACTGTTCCCAACGATTCAGGAGTACTCTCCGACCAGTGAAAGTTGATGAAGCGTAATATGAACTATTGTAGCCCTAATGTAAATTAGTGGATAGCTTCCTTAGAAGTAAAACATCCTTATTTACTTTGCCGGAAGAAAAATAATAAAAACTATTAACCGATTTACCTATGCCATAGGCAGCCGTTTCTTTTCCTTCGCTGTTTTAAGCAAGTAGTTTAGCACACTCTAAATGTTAAAAACCTCATGCCTTTACTTAATCAAAATCCTATGAATTAATATTGGAGGTCGGTTGCCACTGGGCACCGATAACGACGTGCACAATATTGTTCCAAAACTAGATTTTGACCAAAACATTTTCACCCTTAGGAACAAACTGGAATACGGGGGCAAAACCACCGAAGTGAACGTGAACCTGAACGGAGAAGTCGCCGTGACCGGCAAGTCTCACGCAAATGTCGAGATCGTCCTGCCCACTGAGCGGTGCCTGACCTTCAAGCTCGACCGAGACATCGTTGCTAAGGGTGGAGTAAGTAAAGCTGTTAATTGAATGCTTCTTAAGAGATGATCGATCAAAATCAATACTTAAATCTACCATATTATTTTGACTGAAACTTTTAGAAATTTGTAATACCTCTTCATTATGTAAATAGACAGGTACATGATTGCAAGATAAAAGATTACTGATTACTGAATCATCCACTTCCAGGTGTACAACGGAAACGCTAACCTCATCCTCTCCGACGCCCCGAAACGTGGTGCTGGAGCCTCCACCATCTCCTACACAGGAAAAATCATCAACACTGAAATCGATAAGCAAATCGTCGACTACGAAGGACAGATTGACTTCAAGCTGCAGAATGGAAAGCAGCTGCAGAACACTTTCACCCTGAAGAACCAGGCCCAAGGCGACGACAAGTTCAAGTTTGACTTCAAGGTGAGTGACTAGGAAGTGTAAACACGAGGGAAAACCTAGTTTAGTGACACTAAAATGCAGATTGTACCTTTCATACTCTAGTGCACAGAGTATTGATCTTTTTTACAAAAAACCCTGGATTCAAGTTGTCTCCAAAAATATCTGTCAAACCAAGTACGATTGGCCACGATAGTCTAAAATGATAAAAGATCCTTCATCCCATTCTGATATAAAAATTCGTTCATCATTATCAGCTGTTAAACGTTCACTGGCACAGGACCGAGGTTTTCCCAATAGTAAATGTTAGAACAATTAACGGTCTCGCTGCTTCCATCCACCGGTTTCCCGCAACCTTATCTGTCATTGTTTCATCAGCGAGGAGCGTCTGCTGGATTTTTATTCTTTCAGCTCTTGGTCAATACAAAATTAATACCTTTATTGAAATATTTTTTTTAACTACGATGTAACTCTACAGACCAAAGTGACCGGTAATGTCGTACCCAAGCCAGCCTCTTTGGAGGCGAGCTTGACCTACCTGGAGTCCGTGACGGAGGGGGATGACAAATACCACGTGAAGGCGGCGTATGGAGATGACTTAGGCGTCGACCTCACTGGCAAGTGGCAGGTCAATCTGGAGAACAAGGGCGATAAGAAGTGAGTCATTGTTTATTCCAATCGCTTTCTAGGTAGATATGGATGCACCAACGATATGGCAATCATCTTGTACCAAACCTGGGCGAGCATAGCACAGGACAGCAGGAAATGGCACAAGCAAGGATAGGAGCAATACAGGGCCTAACTCAGCTGGCCCTATGGCGCTATGCTATTGGATAATATACTATACGCTGGGGTTATTGGATAACGGGTCTGTGAACTAGCTCAAAGGATATGTCGAACCCAGAAACACTCTTTCAAAATAATTCTTAAATAAATTGGGGACAGCTCATCGTCACTTACCAGATAGAAAGAGAGATTTATGACAGATTTTATCTGATGACTCCAGTGCCACTTTTCTGGTTGATGGTAGAGGCCTAATCTTTGACATGGTTGCGCAACGAGTTATGTGTGCTGACCTTCTATGCGCAGTAGTAATTTTTTGGATCTGTTTAGCGCGGGAAGATAGGCGCAACGGGAGAGGCGGCCAGCGCCGGCGCAAATAGGTTGATCAGTCACCTTCCCGTACCGCGCACCCCGCACTCGCGTCTCGCGCTCCCTAGATACAGACGCATGTACACATGCGCAATCAACCCCACCACTTTCGCCGAGCGCTCATAACTCCTAGCGTGACCTATACCTATTAATTTATCTTTTGTTCATTGCAAACATTCTAAAATTAATCTTTTTTTGTACAGGTACTTGGATGACTTCACTGTGGTCGTTCGCCTGCCCTTCGAAAAAGCTCACGACATCAAGTGGGTTTCCACCATACTGTACGTTCTACCTGAGAACAAAGATGAGTCTGAGGTAAGAAGTTCGAGCTCTTTGCAGTATTCCCAACTCTGTATCATATCAGAAAAGATTGGAGGAAGGCAATCTTGATGATGAAACTGACATGTTTTTGATCTGCAACTCTGAACCTGAGCCAGAATATGCGCTTCTACTGACCCATAAGCTCAAGCAGCAATTTGATGATTGGCAATGTTATTGCTGGCTTGGCCCTATTTTCAGGATAGGCTCAATTCTCTTATTTAAAAAATATTCCAGTCACAATATAATCTCGTGTCAGTCGCACTGTCACGTGTATACATACGCGAAGATTAAGTAATAGTTACTACGTGACAGTGCGACTGACACGAGATTATATTGTAATTTAATCGTTTTATAAATAAGAGAATTGGGCCTCAGTTCTATGATTTATTGTAAATACTCCGATGGTTCAGCAACACTTCTGTTAGAACCTGATTCTATTTCCTGATATCTCTTACTTTACCAAGTTCCATATTTGCTCCAACAGTTCACAATCATCGAATCCGTGCAAGTGAACGCCGACGTGTGGAAGATTGACGCTAACGGCAAGATCGGCCGCCTCGACGGAGCCGGAACCGTCAAGGTGCTGGTGCCTCACGTGGACCCTATGGTGCTTGACGCCAGCTACAAGGCTGACGTTAGTCGTGAGTGCCAGCTTTATGTTTAAACTATAAAATAAATTATCATGATTTAACTGAACAGGTGTCCCTACTGTTTAATCATCACCATCAGCCTAAAGAAGTCCACATATGCCTCCCCCGTATCATGCCACGATGAATGGCCTTAAGCCGCCTCCATCCACCGATTTTAGACTAGCTACTATTCTAAAACACATCATTCACTCACAGGCGACAGGAAGGCTCTTTTGACGGAAGTAAAGGCCAAGTATGGCAAGGGCAAGTCTGCTTCCATTTCTGTGGATACCAGTGGAACCACCAGCGGCAACTCACTCAGCATCAAAGTGAACGCGCCGCAGCTCGAGAAAATGAAGAAACTAGAGATCACTGTCAACTCCAAGGTAAAACTCTCTAGGTACTTTCATGTCTTAGTGGCCAAATCCAAATGCAAGGTCGAGGTCAGTACGGAAAAAGCAAGTTTGCCGCGGTCTCCTTGAAGTCAAATCTATAAAACTCACTCTTGAGATTATCTAATAAAATAACTGTTTAAAGCAACAAAGATGGTGGGCAATGAAGGCGCAGTTGGAACTGTCCCCAATTTTTGATCCAACGCAGGAGTACAAACCTAGTGACAACTATAAAATTCTTATAACGTTACAATCTGCAGTTTGATTGTATTAGGAAAATTATCACCGATTCGCAAAGAAAATAATCTAAATCTAGATATAAAATCTTGTTTATCCTGAAATTCTAAATATCCATTCCATCGCCTCTCTTATTGGATTATAGTCTGTACAATCTCACTGTTTGAGAGGTCTGCTAGAGAGGCTTCTGCTACGGATACTATACCTATTTTTAGGACACTACTTGATATTTTTTTCTCATTTACTTGATTCTAATACTTGTGTAAAGCAAGATACTTGTCAGATAAAAACACTTATAGGGTTAACATTAATAAATGTTTCTAATGACAGCATCCATCCCCTGACACATATGCTTCGACTTGGATCATCGATGCCGACGGCCGCGTCTACAAGTCTGAATCCAACATCGTTCTCTCCAAGGCTCATCCCATCCTAGACCTGAAGTACACCAGCCCCACCAACGGAAAGACTAGCAGGTGAGGAACCTTGCACACACATTCACCCATATCCTAAATTGTCTTTAACAGTCAGAGTAGGACTCTGACTGTTACAAGGCAAGGTTATCGCTTTTACTGAAAGCTGGGGAATAAAAATACAAGTGGTCTACACCGCAACGGACTACTAATACTAACTGAGGCATAAATAACTACATCCTTGTTCCAGCATCACTAACAAACTCTTTCTTTCAGGATCTACGTCAAGGGTAGCTCTCTCAGCTCCACGCAAGGCAAGGTTGAGATCAAGATCGACAACGTGCGTGACATTTCCCTTGATGCTATCAGTGAAGCTAACGTGCAGAAAGACAACGTCAACTTCAAGGTACTTTACCAGCATATGCTGAGCTGACGCCACTTTGGCGCAACAGTTTCGATTAAGTGAATGTATGCATAGGTTTATCTTATATTATGCAATTATCCAAAAACCCCTCCAATGTTAATTGTTTTTTTTTTCTTTTTTGATCTGGTTTCTTTGTTTTCATATTCTTATCGACTTATAAGCAGGCAAAGCTTGTGTCTATCATTATACCAGATTATTGACTGTTATAAATCTTCCCAAGACAAAGTTAATCCTATTATTTTTTATCTTTCGTTTATATTTAGTTTTTTTAAGTTTTTATTTTTAAATCCCAAGGTCCAAGCCAACTCCAAGGAACTGGGATGGAAGAACTTCGTCGGAGAGATTGTCAGCAAGGATGGTGGAAACGGCAAGCGATTGGAGTTCACCTCTACCAACGACAACAAGAACGTTCTTAGTGGCAGGTTAGTTAAACATTACATGTTGAAATTCTTAAGAGTATGTCACCGGTAACTAGCAATAGGGTGCTTACGCCTTTTTGCACGCGAACGAAGTTTGCTTCTAATTTGGCTATTATTTCTTAAACTCTATGAAACTTTATTCACATGATCAGTACACCACTATCTAGACCCGTAGTGCGTTAGTTTCTTATAAAACCTCCTCTTAAACATACAATGACCTCAGTTCACATTGCTGTGTCTTCTGACTTTTGGAGGCTAATAACTGAGGGACCCTTGTCATCGTTTGCCTTAGTTGATTTGAGCAAGGTTAATGCGCAAAGAAATTTGTAGAAATAGATTGGAGCACGGGTATTATGTGACCCCACAAGCTTTGGATCAGCAAAATACAAAAAAATAACTAAAACATGAACTATCTAGGTACATACAACGGCTGATTGCCGATTGTCTATAAAACACCTAATTCATAAGCCTATGTCCATCCACAGCACCTCATTCATCAGCAAGCAGGAAGGCCAAAAGACCATCATCGAGGGCTCCGGTTCCGTCAAGGTCAAGGACGAGGAGAAGTCCGCCAACTTCAAGTACATCCGCACCATTCTCACTGAGGGCAACGAGAAGGGAGTCGAGGTTAGTATCAATAAGGTTTTCTGAGATGAAAGCGTGATTTTAGTGCGAGGGATAAATTATTGTAAAACTGTATCAAAGAATAATAACTTTCTGTCAATATTAAACTTTCACGGTTTATTATTGATTTAAATACATAAATAAATACGCTCCAAATAGTTGCAACAATAGAGATGAGGCTTGTGGCACAAGTAATCTAGAGTGGCCGAAACCATGTCGTTGTCGTTGACAGCTGGCGTTATTTTTATCTACAACAGAATTGTGATTGCTGTACTGCAATGGTTGCTTCATCAAAAATACCCAGGTCTACCCCTAGACATGGTTTCTAGAGAAGGAATCATTGTCTCCATTTTGTTACGAAAACTAATTACTCCATTACTTTCTGCAGACATTCTTCAATGTAGCCTTCGGCGAACGCAGCTACGTCGCTGAGTCCCGCGTCACCAACCTCGAGTACAAGAACTCTCATGTTTACTGCGAGGAGAAGAAACAGTGTGCTCACGCTGAACTGCAGTCTAAGATCGATATTTCCAGTAAGTGCCTGGGTTTCTTATTATTTAATAATCGTACCTGTCGTCTTGGTACAGCAAAGCACTAAATACAATAATTATATTTTTTATATAATAATCACACGGCATGATCAGACAATTCAACAACCTAACCTGCCCAAAGTCCCACGAAGGTGCGGCGGCGCCCACCATATCCGTATCGTTATTAACTTAGAGCTGTGTGAATTTTGTATACAAATAAAGAAAATGTTGAAAAATGGTGAAAACAGTAGCAAGGCTCTAGTTAGTACTAATATCGTTTTTGTAGTCAAGCAGTAACGTTTTAATTACTATTACTATTGCTATTGCTTATAATTTGGATACAATGCAACACCCCGTCCGTCAGTTACTTCATAGCTTAGCCAAATATTGTACGTTGCTCTTGGCCCTCGCGTTAATGAGTACTTTCTGCTCAAACACAGCTGTCACAGCGTCAAGTGCTCTGCTTGCTACTGAAGGCCATTCATAAGCAATTTTCCACGTTCTAGTGGACACCGCACTGAATATCTCCATATCCTTATCTGCAATTATTTTCCACAGAACCCGGAGTGATTGCCAATATCATCAGCGCAGGATTTGATCTCCGCAAACTGGGCATTGCGCCTGAAATCGGTCTCATCGTTCGCGATGAAGTGTCTACTTCCAAACTGCCTCAATACACCCTGGACTTGCACGCTAACAAGGAAGACAGGAAATACCATTTGCACATCTATAGCACGCCTGTGTTTGGACGTAAGTTACATTAACAAGCCAGCCAATGGTTGGTTTCAGTTTATAAGGATGGGTTTTGGTTTGGGAGGGGCCGCTATGGCAACATAAAAATATTTTTTCTCATATTATTTATTTTATGTTACCACAATATTACTTGCAGAGTTTATTATAACATTGTAAGTACCTTTAAAAACCTACAAAAGTTTGACTAGGTACTCACATTCGTCATAGTTAATACGTATACATACACATACTCTGAACAAATTTATATCTGCTTATAAATTATCCTTTATCTCAATACCTAGTTATTTCTTTGTCAGTACAATAGTAACGAAAGCAAAACAGTTGTCCTGCAGCAACCATTCGTGATTTGCATTACCCTGCTTGATGTACGAAATTGATTAAGCTTCATCTTCAATAATTAAAAAACTGTCCAACAATAAGGAATAAACTCCAATGTCACTGACTATTTATCTACTCGAATACTAAAGTTCTGTTCTTCCACAGACTCTAAATCTGGTATCAAGATCCAGCTGCCTTCCCGCGTGATGGTGCTCGAGAACTCCGTGGCTTATCCCACCGACAAGCCTCTGCCCTTCCCCATCAAGGGAGAATTAGTTCTAGATCTCGACAAGAACAAGTCTGGACACAAGGCTGCCGCTAGATTCCTGGTTGACTTGGATGTTAACAGCGATGACAAGCAGACCGCTGTAGCCGAGTTCGGATTCAGCCATCCTAAGATTGGCAAGGTTGGTAAATATGACAAGACTAAGGTTTCATTTTCACTCGTAAGCGTTTTTGTAAAGACTAAATTATTTGCCAAAACGGTCAATTATTTTAGCTCCAAACAAAAACACTTGTGAAACAAAACAATATGAAATTTATTGTATTTATTTTCATTTTATTTTAGGAGGCCCTCATCAGAATCTCCGGAGCCGCCATCCGTCACAAAGAGAACACCATCAAGATTGAGACTTCCGCCAAAGTTGTTCTATCTTGCCTCGGAAAAGTAAGTTTTTACAAGCTTTCATTTAACTTGCAATGTATGTTTGTGTTTTTGTTTACTTGTTCGAATCTTGCATGGTGATTATCAGATCCCGCTATCTGAATAAATATTTCACATTTCTGTAAAATTTCAAAGACAACCATGGTAACAGCGAGCTGATCTGATTATGGAGACGGGTGGACAACGAAACTTCTCGATGGATAATTATAGTAGATTAGCCTTGTTTGGGCTCATTTTAACCAGCTCACAGTTATATTTACTAAATAAATTATCATTATCAGGAAGTGTAATAGGTATACTTACTCACCGTAAGTAAAAACAAGGTTGTTTTGAAAAAAAATATTGACAGCAAAAGAACTTATTCTCTCTGTCGTTTTATCTTTAATTATATAAAACAACTTCTGTTTTTCAGGACCGTGAAGCCAAGATACTGTTCGAAGCTTCTCCTACTCACCTCAACTTCTTGGTAAGTCTTCCCTCATTAATTTCCGTCTTTGAAACAATGGTAAGGCATGCGAAGGGGATGCGAAGTAGTAATGTATTTATATTTTTTTTGTATTTCTGGTATCCTGAAGTTTTTTACGGGTGTTTACATACAGTGGTGAATGGTGGAAGGGGTATAATATTTAAATAGCGACACCAATTAATAATTATCGTAGTTTCTGACGCCCTTACCTCATTGTTTTTATTTTTGGTACGTATGCTCATTTTCCAATTCCTTTCTCTTCCAGATAAACACCCCTCTCGTAAAGGTCATCGACATCTCAGCCTCCGCCGCCATCAAGGACAAACTGCAGAAGGCGGACGTCAAGTTCGTCCTCCTCGAGGGCAAGCCTGTCCAGGTGGAGTTCCTAGTCAAGGACTTCCAGTACTACGAGTTCACTACAGGTTATATTGGTGATTAGTCGCTTTGTGTAGTCATTTGTGTTCAACATACTGCTTTTACTACGAGTACTTACTAAAATAGTAGGTAACTAAGTCAAACATCCAAATAAGTAAGTGAATGCTGTCAAAGAGCCGGGAGCCCACCGAGATTGGACTCCAGGTGCTTGAAATGGCGAAAGAAACATCGTGCATCGTGAGGAAACTAGGTAGCATTTCCTAAAAAAATTGAGAACATGTGAATGCCATGTTCTCAATATTTCTAGGAAAGCCCGATCAGTATTGGCAATTTACTCGCTAGCCGAGAGTAGGCTGAGTCAGTAAGAAAAACACATGAAAATAAAAAAACAGCTGCTTGGTTTCAATTTGCCCTACTGTCTGCTTTATACTAATTTCTCTCTCCAGCTGAAGCTGACCGCAAGCTATCCATCATCGGTCACATTGACCCTGAGAAGCGAGTAGACATCTCTGCCGACATCGTCCTTGGAGGCCAAAAGAAGAACCTCGCCCATGGAGCCCTGTGGCTCGAGAACAACCTCGTCAAGAGCGACTACGGCGCGTCTGAGGACCACTGCAACTACTTCTACGTAAGTATCTACATAGAACTAATTATTATTCTCATCGTTCATGCAAATCTCTATTAAGACATCATCATAAGTAATCATCAGAAGAAGAAACTCTGGTACAGCATGACACTCGCTCAAGATCGTGGTGTCTTCACTATTTAGTTTCAAGGTTCTTAGCCAGCAATGAGGACACAGTTGTTAACCGTATTCATCTTCCGATGATGATGATGTAATGGCATAAGCTGTCCCTCACCTTAATCCTCACGTTATCTCCATATTCATTGAATATCGCCATCTCTCTGCAGAAAGCCCTCCGCAAGGACCTGGATGACCTCGAAACCCGCGTGAAGCAACTCGGCGAGAAGGCCAGCAACGACTTCAAGGACGTCACCCACCGCGTGCAGCCAACGCTGCAAAAGCTGGAGGCCGCGTACAAAGAGGACCTGCAGAAGATCTACAAGGAGATCGCGGACGACAAAGTCCTTAAGGAAATCTCCCAAGCATTGTAAGTTTTATGAAAATTGAATTTTATAATTTTATGTGGTGGATCATCATCACACCAACAGTGGGTGACTACTGCTGGTTATTTGGGCCTTGTTCATAATTTGTCACTCCTTTCTGAGTTGGGCAGCTAAAACCTAGGTCTTTCTCAAGATTGCTTTATTCATCAACGTATTTAACTGGTAGTACTTGGCTCTTATGGACGAGGATACAGGAGTTTCAAACATAGACACACGACTAATAGGTTAAGGCCTCAAGGAGCCTCTTATCACTGGGGATCGTGCAATCGTAAGATGCCACCATTTCTTTTCCACGAAAACCCAAGAAGTCCACTGCTGGACATAGGCCTCCCCCTTAGAATACCACGACGCATGGTCTTGAGCCGCCTTCATCTACCAACTTCCTGGAACGAAAGGCGGCGGGCATAAAGTGGGAAAGTGAGAAGAGCCGAACACCGGGCTCAGTGGTGCCTAATAGGAAGCCTATGCCTATGCCCAGCGGTGGAAAAAGGACTCTTGAAAAAAAGGGGGCCTTCTTAAAAAATCTACTATTAATAATAACCATCCATCACTCACTCATACCTATATGACATAGGTTACTATATAGTATGTCTTCTTTCAGGCACGATATCGTCCAGTACGTCGCCAAACTGATCGATGAGGTAGTGTCGGCCACTAAACCCATCGCTGACAACATCAACGCTCTCTTCATCGACATGTCTAAAAAGATCCAGGAGATGTATGAGAAACAGGTACTTTACTACGTTACATTTTTATTCAATCTACATTTGTAGAAATAGCCTACTTGATTAAAGTCACACCCTCATTTTCCATAGGATTGTAGGAATACATAAGAAGCAGATACAGTGGCTTTTCGTTCGTATTTTTTTTCATCATCCTGTTTCAAAGCATCTTCGTAGTCCAGATTAGGGCCTATTTTCTTCGAGCGTATGAATGGACCATATAATTCACAAATAACAAATAAATAGATCGGTGACTGTCACAATCTGAAGTGTTGGTTCTGGGATAATAGGTTACTTTGTACAAAGCTGGTTTCCTTCCGACGTTTACAGCACCTTTAACAGCCGAAATAACGACCGTCCTTTATTATGTTATGCCAATGCACATTCCACTAGCATGTTCTCCCTGAAATAGCAAGCCTTCATTAATTTCCACAATAGTTTAATAATAAATACACCACAATAATGTTTTTTTGGTGTCATAAGTCCTATTTGTAGAAATACTGACCGGTGACGTACCTATGGCATATTACCTAAGTAGAAAGGTTATGAAAAAAAATGGAATTTGAGATATTCTACGTAGTCTGTTGTTCTCTTACGCTGTAAATTATTTCATACTTTGTTCATAGATCGAGCCCGCAGTACAGCAGTTTTATGCTACCATCGCCAGCGGAGTGAAGACCTTACTTGACAGCGCCATTGACGTGGTCGCCCATGTCACCGCCTTTGTCACAGATTTCTTCGAGAAGCACAAGGTGGAGCTCCAAGAGCTCACCAACACCATTGCCGAGATCTTCAAAGGTAAAGCTTATGATTCTGTGATGCATATGGGAATGTTGGTAAAAAAGAACAACCGACAAAAAGTATTGATCTGCGTACGGCTCAATATCATTACCGTTGAAGAAATAATGGAGCACTGATGGTCTAGTGCTAAGGACCTCGACTTTCGATCGATTCCAGTCCCAGGTTTAAAATCCAGCCGTACCAATGGATTTTATCACATGAAACATTTATGTGCGGAATATAACGTGCTCTACGTATGTGCGAACGGTGAAGTGAGGAAATTGGATGTCCTAGAACCAATCATTCGAAGGCTTGTGCATGAAAGTAGCCTCTGCAAGGTGCACTGAATCCTTTCACCAGGATCTTTCATTGTTAGTTACTAGCCCCTTTTCAGGGCATCAGCCCTCAAGCTGATATCTTGCCTAATGCAGTGTGATCAGGATTGAACCGGTGACACGAAGTAGTAGTACCTAGTTGATGAAATATTTCAGGGCTACCCGCATTTCAACCATACTCTATTCAGCCAATGGCCAGTTTGGAATTCTCGGAACCTTGCTTCCTTTATTGATTGATTACGCTAAACCTTTTTGTTCTATGTATTGGCACAATTATTAAGATATGTAGGTATGATTGTCTCGTAAGCCGATGGTGGCGAGCACAATAACTAACCACGCACCTCATTCTCTACTAAGACTAAGTACTATTAATTATTCCTTGCAAACCTTTTTCAATAGTTCTTTCCCCAATTTTGTGACGACGACTTTAACTTTATAGACATCCACAGATATGTGGTTTGTATTCTGTATCGGTACATACTTACCATCCACACATTATCAATGATTGCAAAATTAGTTATCTGGTGGACCCTGACTTACCCTTGGTTTTTTTATTCAGATATTACCAGACTGATTGTGGCTCAACTGAAGGAGTACCGCGTGAAGGTCAGCGAAATCTTCAAGGAGTTCACGGAGTGGCTCAAGGACCTGCCCATTCTCCAGGCTATCAAAGAGAAGGTTTGTTACTACCAACTCTGCCGTTTCTTATGTTGGTTCAAGTGAAATTATCTCATGATGGTACGGGAGATAGAGTTCAAAATGCCGCGTCGTATCTTACGAGTAACTTACCTAGCTGCTTCGCTTATGGTTAATGTTGTAGTGTACATTTGAATTTGCACCGTCCTTAGGTGCACGTAGTACCTTAACATTCAGTAGTACCTTACCATACTAGTAGTACCTCACATTTTAACTGCAATTTTATTAGAAGCAACATTGATCACTAGCGTAGCCATATCTTCCATAATATTTTCCTTAAGTACCACTGCAATTGCAGCCTATTTCTGGAACAATTACAATCATTCTGTTCTCAAACTGTTTCAGGGTTGAGACTTCTTAACCAAAATGAATCTTGAAAAGTTGCTACTCTTCCTTACTTATACCATTTGTTTTTCAACAGTGGTCTGAGCTAGCAGTTCCAGAACAAGCTTTAGGCTTGGCCCAGCAGGCGCACGACACCATCCGCCCACTGCTGCCTACCCCCGAGACACAAGCCTTCTCCGACACCCTCAACGACTATGTGATCAAGGTAACATGGAATTTCTGAAGAATTTAATATGATATAACATAATGGTTGTGAGTTTTGCAACAGGTAAAGATAGATTTCAATGAGTAACAGCATAACAAACATGATTCCTGTTTCCAACATTGCTTGCCGTTTCAGCTGAGGAGATAACGTCAAAAATGTTTAATTAATTGAAATCACAAGGATAATTTTGAAGTTAGATATTCACATCGCAACTCACATGGATATGGATGATTCAAATGGTTATGAACATCTTAACCATCCTGCTGTAGCTTGACCTTATTCCGCGCTACTCAAGTTCCGGTACACTCAAAATCCTGACCCAACCTTTCTATTTCTTCAGAAACTCCGCAAGGACAAGTGCGACGATGCAAAGGAACTCAGAGTAGTCTACCAGAAACTGGTGACAGCCGTGGCTTCCCTCATCCAACTCGTGCGCAATCAGCTTAACCAATACGGTGTCGTACCTGCCGGACCTCAAGTTACCTCTGTAAGTATTATGCATTGAGGTTTAATATCTTCATGCTGACTGGCCAAGATAGCGAGGTGTGGTAGTTCCAGGGTTGGTTGATAATAATAATTCAGCTTGAGTCACAGCAATTAATAGTTTTTGGCTGATCTTAAGGCTATCTTGGAAGATAAATACGGAACGAAAAGTGACAAAGCTCATTAATTTGTGATGCCAAGAAAGATAGTTAAAAGATAACAAGTGTCTTTGAAAACCTAGGAATACTAGAGAACCTCGACCACTTTGTAGGATGCATACAGTTGGGTCCTAACGAAATAAGTGCTCATCAAATCTGTGTCTTCCAGTGGTGGAACTGGAGCCCAGTGAACGTGGGTTCAGCGCCGGCTCTCGGAGGATCTACATCCTTCAGTGCACTGAAGCAGATCCTGACCGGAGACTTCCCTGACGTTACTGCTATCATCAAGGCGTACAGACCGCGCAGCTTCAACCCTCTTGAGGAAGTGCCTTCTAAACGTAAGTACTACAGTCAAACTTTCAAACTCACAACGACCTCTGTGGCGCGGTGGGCGAGTAGCCGGCTGAGATGCTCGAGGTTGCCGGGTTCGATTCCCGCTGCGGGACAAAATGTTTGTTCCGGGTCTGGGTGTTATGGTACCATGGTACTCGTAGTTCCTGATACCCATGATACAGGGAATCCTAGTGTGGGATCAAGACTACGACTGTGACTGTTGGGTGTTAAGTTACGTAAACATTTATTATTCTGATCACATACATAGGTATTCTTACATAGTTTCATGATCGTTTTCCCCAAGGAGGACACAATATTTAGGGGTTAGTCAGAGGCAAGTCTGAACAATGCTTTAGCATATTGATAGATCGGTGACTTGTGATAATCTCAGGAAAACGGTGGATGGAAGCGGCTCGAGGCCGTTCGTCATGGCATTCTGATATTTTTTGATACCCATGACCCAGGAAATCCTAGTGTGGGATCAGAAATATATTTTCCTACGTGCCTGTTGAGTGTCATGTTATAATATTCTATGGGAGACCTTTATCCAGTAAGGACATCTCGTAGCTGGCTAGAGATGATGATGATGATGATGATGACGTAAAGGACCAAGCATCCAATTGTCCAACATAAATGTTATAAACTATTCTTCTTTCACAGTCCGTGCCGTTGTCGTCAACGGAGAGCACATCTTCACATTCGACGGACGTCACCTCACTTTCCCCGGAAACTGTCGTTACGTACTCGCTCACGACTACGTGGACAGAAACTTCACGCTGCTCATGCAGATGGCTGGCGGCAAGCCCAAGGCGCTTGTGTTGGAAGACAAGAACGGAGTTGTCATCGAACTGAAGGATAACGGACAGGTAGGGTAGCTTTCTAGTGCAAGAAACAAGTTTGGTAGAGCAGGACGCCAATAGAATGGTAGCTCAGGGCTCAGAGAAGCTTTGGACGTCAAGCAACAATATGGGTCGATAATATAGTGTCAAGAGTTGATGGATGAAACCTAGCTCAGTGTTATAGATGGCACAGATTTTAAGTAGGTTGTATCTCATCATAAAATCCAATCTTGAATCTCACTAAACTGAATCATACATCTCTTCCCACAGGCTACTCTGAATGGTGCCAACCACGGCTTCCCGATCGAAGAGAAGGACTCCTTCGCCTTCCGTCAAGCCAACGGACGCATCGGCCTCGGCACGCTTTACGGACTCATGGCCTTCTGTACGGCTAAACTCGAGGTCAGTATCAGCTTATAGATAAGAAATGATGAATTTGAATTAAAGTCTTTTGAAATAGGCAAGAAGCCCTGAGATCATGCTTTCAGATTGCTCAGGAGCAGGAGTTATGTATCAGAAGAAACAGATTTTCTAATACTAATCGAGCACTAGGTACCTGATGATTGACTTTGTGCAGTTTTTATTCACAGAAGTATCAACACATTCCTGTTGCATTGGGAACTAAGAAGGGTTGCCTTGAAACTAGACAGGCAATATTCCGGATCTGGAACCAAGTGAATTTGTTTCTTTTAACTTATTGATTTTGTGTTGATAGGTGTGCTACGTCGAGGTGAACGGTTTCTACCTCGGCAAGCTGCGCGGTCTTCTCGGAGACGGCAACAACGAGCCCTTCGACGACTTCAGGCTACCCAACGGCAAGGTAACTTACATCTCATCATCATCAATTATAACAGGCGGCAGCGTAGTTCGCTGCCCGTCACTTCGTCAAAAACAGGCTCGAACTACATTTCGAGAAAAATTTCCAAATGCCCCAGAAAGGCCAGGTTCTTTAATCTACTAATTTCATACCTAATTAAAAGTTAATTAACTGCAACAATAGGTTTCAAGATTTGAGCGCGAATTAATAAAACATCCTGACGAAGTAAGGATATTTATAATATCCACACTAGGTGATTATGCCTGCCAACTCACGTGAAAATTTCTCATTATACTCAGTACACCATTCGTATCTTCACAGATCTGCACATCAGAAAGCGAATTCGGAAACGCATACCGTCTCGTAAAGAGCTGTCCTCAAGTCCAAGTCCCAGAACACTCTCACCACCAGCTCCACCACGCGCCTCTGCCAGAGGCTTGTGAGAAGGTCTTCGGAGGCATCTCTCCTCTGAAAACCTTGTCTCTTGTGCTGGATATTGCTCCATTCAGGTGAGAAGCCCGCAGAAAGGCTCGATAACTCATTCACACTCTAAGCCTGCATAATCATTTAATAGGTCTCTTTTAACATATAATAGGTGTCCAACAGTCATATTCATAGTTCTGACTAGGGACCTCACACCTGTATCGTGGGTATGAGAAAATACAAGTACCAAGGTACTACAACACACAGACCCGGAACTAATATTAACAGATCATGCAATCATTTGTCCCGTAGTGGGAATCGAACCCGCACCTTTCACGTCTCAGCCAGCTTCTCGCCCGCCGCGGGTCTTCTTTGTGCTTGAAATGGCAACGATTCAACAAGATCTTCACTAAAGCCCCTTGTTGTCCCTTTGCTACTATGTACTATTAATATTCTAACGAGCCCAGAATCTTCATCAGAATCTCGTTGCACACTGCACTCTTGACGCACGCTTTTGCTAGCACTATCTCCAAACGAATTGATGAAAGAGAACAGGATTTAATTCGCTTCTACGGAAACCGAGCAAGATTTTTTCTATAACAGTCCCTCTCTCCTACAGACAAGCCTGCATTCACGCCGTCGCCGGCAATACTGCCAACGCTCTCTCCGAGGCCTGCGACCTCGGCAAGGGATACGCCGCCCTCGCCTGGTCAGGTCTTCTGCCCGTCATCATGCCCGACGTCTGCCTGCAATGTACCGATGCCGACAAACCCAAGAACATCGGAGACGATTATGAATTCAAACTGCCCGGCAAACAGGCGGATATCGTTGTTGCTGTAGAAACTACTAAGGTATGATTTATATTAGCAATCATGACTTGGTATAGGTACCTATTAATGTAATTTTCCAGAGCAAGATGGATGAATTATAGACCTTTTCCGCTAGTAAAATTGCAGCATTGAAAGAAGTCTTCAATTGAAAAAAAGAGCATTGCAGATTGATCTGCTTAAAAGACCACCAGAGCGGTACTAAACTTTTGCTTTTCCCACATCAGGTTAACGAGAAGACCTTCAAGGAGCTGGTCGTCCCGCTGGTCTCGCAGGTGGTCGACCAACTGAAGAGCAAGCACTGCGCAGACATCAAAGTGTACCTCGTTGGAATCACCTCGAAATTCCCCTACCCCGTGATGTACGATACTGACCGTAAGTATTTGGAATATTTTAATCAGCTTTCAGGATTCAATTTTTCTCTAATGATGATGTTGAAAATAGGCCAAAACGAAATCATATAACACGATCATCCAACGTGAAAGGATTGTTTTATTGACAACTAAGACATGGGGCAATAATTTGAAACAAAATATTATGGTGTATTAAGGTGTTGTTAATCGACCTAAAACGCTGAGGTGGGGAGTGGAAGTGAGCCTGCTGTGCAATATTACGTTCTGTCAAACCGAACCATGTTTTTCCTTGCAGTGAAACTGAAGAACGCCAAGATAACCTTCACGGACGAGAGCCGTTACAACCTCATCAAGCCTATCACAACCGGACAGGAGAAGGTGGACAGCACCCTAGCACAGTTCGTCCAGATCCTTAACGGAATTCAGACTTCTCTTGGTAAGGATCTTCATATTTACACTACCATAAAACCTATGGACCGGCAACTGAATAATGCCCATGGATTGAAGACATAGTACTTTTAACTGACCAGTGTGCATGAAAGAAACGCGCGACACTCACTAAACCCTTTCACCACACTGGTTCATTCAATATCAGTCACAAGGATCGTTTCAGAACCACCATACATCATCTTCGCCACTGACCTTACGCATGCTGGGCAAGAAAGTAAAAGTGAAATAGTTTTTGTAACTAACCCTCCACAAATTGATGGAATGTAAGACCATCACCTAGTCAACGCTGTAATTTACTTCCATGAGATGCTCGTAAGCGTAACTTCACAGTCCAGTCTCTTAAACAGTTTCCTGATAAATAAACCAGCCTAAAGCTTTGTTCTACACGCGCCTATGACCAAAGTGAGACCACCCATCTTGTTTGAACTTAGACCACTACTTAGTGCTTCAGATCCTTGTTAAGTGGTGACGTAATTTGAATTTACTAAGTAGATAGGTGGTACTCACAACAGTTTGCCGGAAGGACAGGCAGAAACCACGTATTTCAACTTTTGAGTTTACTGACGTGTATTTTGTCCCAGGTATCCAGAACATCGAGGCCACCTACGCTCAGCTGCTGGAGATCCCACTGCGACCCGCCGCCGTCAAGCACGTCATCAACGTCGTCGGAGAGAACTGCTTGCCACAGAACATCATCGTGAGTAGTCAACTTGTTTTGTTTCCTCTGCGACGTGAGAATCACTTCACAGACTCCTTTCAACACGCTGTTACTTTCACTATCGGTCACAATCGTTTCGGAGTCATTGTACTTCAATATGGTCACTGATTTTACGCGGAGTGACAAAGGAAGAAACAGTACCACGGCGAACCAACTAACCGTAGTCAAGATCTATATTATGTCGAATGCTTTTACGCTTCCGTTAATGAATTCAAAAACATGCTCTACTATGAAAGGACAATTCAGTAGGTACTTAAAACAGTGACCCAAAACTGTGTTTCACACTGACGAATGGAGATGCAGACATCAGTGAAAGTTGCTCATAAATTATATAAATAATGTCCAGTCGATCATCTATGGAGTCTAGAAGAGTCACGTTCGTTGGCAGAATCAACATCTTCTAGAAGTATGTTCCAAGTGTGGGGCACTCTGTTTTAGAGGAAGTGATGTGCAAAATGTACAATAAGAGCGTTGACAGTATCTCCAACTTACTTGGTAGCCACGATACGGTTTTAGGTGTTCTCTTTAAGAAAATATCATGTAGGTCTGGCAAATTGAATAGAATACAATCTCAATGAGATAAAATATCTTAATACCGTATTCCCTTTTAGATGGCAGAAATCAGCGCCGATATCCATGAAGTCATCATGGAGAGCAACGCCATCTCGTACTCGCTGGTTTCCGTCACTGAGGATCTCAGCATCGGCAACGGCAAGAACGTACAACAAGTCGTAGGTGAGTCTTGGACACGATATGTTCATCCTATAACATTCTGAAAGCAACCGACCCTTAACATTCACCGTGGTGTGACCCCACCCCACACCCCGATAGCCCCTCTTTCCTTCCGTAGATTTTGTAAGAGCTGACTAAGGGATTACACCTGAGGATGGACAGCAGTATCCACCTAAGTACTTAACACCAGTACTGCGATCGCAAATCCGTTTGCCAAGCGTGGTGATTATGGCGAACTCATGGGTTTGCCATAATCCCACTAGATATAGTCGAAGCCAAGTCCAAATAAATTATTTAGCTCAATTTTTGCTATTCCATACGTGATACAGAATATAGGGTTTAAGCCCATCGCCACTTAATGGAATACTAACCGTAAATCCATCTAGCCAAAATCGTCCCAAACTAAACCAAACCCACATCCCAGTGTCGGATCTTTATCTCTTTATAAACCAAGCAACTTGTTTAAGAAGTTTTTTTAAACAATATGTATTTGCTCCAGGATTTACCAAACACTCTGTGCTGATGCTGGGAGACAAGAAGCCTAGCAAGGACGCTGAAGCTCTGAAGGGTACCCTCAAGAGGAAGTCAGACTCTTGCATCGACTTCTTTGAGGATGTAAGCTTTAGTTGTTTACTAATTTCATTTGAATGAAGTGTCTCTTCACTGACCACAGTGATGTTTACCGGTCGGCAGGCTAACGTTTCTGTCGTTCGCTGATTTGAAGGGATTACTTCGCTCGGAATTACTGGCGTCGTCAAGTTTGTCAAGAATTTTGGTTGCAAGTACTACTCCACAGGTTACTTGAACACTCTGCCATGATGACAGTTTATGAAAAGTTGAAAACATCTCTGAAGAATTATTTGTTGGGTTAAACATTCGTTTAACCACTCGTTTCTGTTAGTAAACCTCAGACTACTTATGTGTTAATGTACTTGAACTGACGGTTACTCAAACCATCGTTCATGATAAACATAAATATCTATCAAAGAGCATTTTTTAGATTAAAAATAAATGAGTTGGTGGACTATTAGCCTTAGTCGTTTTCAACAAACTTTTCAAAGATTTTATTCAGTTCTGCCGATTGATCTTGGCCTTGCTGAAGTTTGAAGTTCTTTACGATGCGCATAAATAAATTAGTTTCTAAAATATCTGTTGCGCAGCTCAAAGGCTAGCTTCAATTCAGACAAGATCATTCAGAATTTTACCGTTATTCCATCGATAAATCCTATGCTAACCTATTTTTTCTCCCCCAGGTGAACGGCCTAGTGTTCTCTTCAGGCAACTTCCAAGCTCTGAGCCCGCCACAACAGAAGCAGTTCATCCAGACGGCGTCCGGCGCCATTACGCACTCGCTGCTCCACGAGAACTTGGTGCAAGAGTGTACTTGCACGTTTGTGGACCCCTTCACCGCGCGCTCCGTGTGCATCAACAAGGATAGGAAAGAAATTGTAAGATACTCATTCTAGACACATCGCCCGTGCTTAACTTTGTCCTACAGTTAAGTTAAGCACGGGCATACCCAACTTAAGTTGAGGAATGATCTCCCTGCCGAGGTTTTCTCTAGTGACTACAGTTTGGGGTTCTTCAAAAAGGGCGTTTTAAAGTTCTTAGAGTCTGCAAGGCGCGTGTGATGCCTCTGGTGTTGCAGGCGTCCATAGGCTACGGTAACCGCTTTCCATCAGGTGGGCCGTATGCTTCTTTGCTTACGTAGTAGTATAAAAAAAACAGTTCCTTATTACCGAGTTGGTTGCAGCCTTTCGTGCGTGGTCCAACCGTGTTGCTTTTGTATTAGGACCATAGAGATTGTTGTCTCTGTGATTCGATTGATCAGACCACAAAGCCTTATTTTCTGGGATACTTTTATTTTACACTAAACGTGTTACACGTCAACGAAATCCGTTTTCTGTTATATTACCCTATTGAATTTTCCGTGCCATGATTATTAGGCGTGGTAGTCTTGTCCAAGAATAGGACTTCAACTCCTCCCGTGGATGTCGTATAAAGTGACTAAGGGATCACGCCAAGGGATGGAAAGCAGCATCCATCTAAGTACTTACACCTATACTGCGTTCACCAACACGCCTGCCAAGCGTGGTGATAATGGCAAATCCCCCCTATTTTATGGGGGAAGCCTCGTCCAGCAGTAGACGCCTACCGGCTGATGAAGAAGAAGATAAGTAACTATGTATTTCATCTATTATTTTAACAAAGTTGTTTTTATCTACAGGCTCGCAGACGCAAATAGACGACTCGGAAAGAAAACAACATCCAAATACTCCTAGTATAACATAGTGTGCGAGCGAGACGCGCCGTTACACTGTGTATCGCCGTCTTACTCGCACATTGTTCATTAGTTTTACACATTAACATTAATGTTATTTATACGATACCAATTCGCTAAGAAAAGATATCATTATCATCACATTTTTTAGAAATAAAAATATGTTATAAAATTATCTTGATTTTCATTACGAAACCCTGAAACTGTCACACGCACATGTCTTCCGTAGGGTAGGCTAACATTGTAGGTACATTACTAACATTTTATACCATAGTAGATATCTATGTAGGTATTAGATAAACTAATATAGTTTAAACCTCATAAACTACTATTATATAGTATTTTAACGAAGGTACTACTAACATCATATTATTTTAAGACTAGAAACTTTCATCAAATCAATAAAAACTGCAAAATTATTTGTATATATTTTATTTTTCGTATAAAACTATAAATATTCAGAAAATTCTTTACTTATTCTATTATGGCACTTGCAATGACACAAAATGGAATGAAACAGACCACAGCAGTGTGGCAACCAAATTTGGATAGAAAATGGTGACGCAAATACTACATACACTTCACACATGCACATACGGTCACATACACAAACAACATGCTCAAAAGATCACTTAAGACAGGCGATATAAAAATTTATAAAAATGAAAATAAACAAAGCATATAAAAATCAACCTTGAAACATTCTTTATAGAGGTTAGAAGAATAAACAAAACCAACTCCCATAAAAAGCAGGCATAGAAAAGATTAACTATATTACCATAATAAATAAACCGCCACCCAAGTACTAAGTATGTATGTAGTAGTTTTTGGGAACCCAACTTAACCTTTTGGTACCTGTTTATCTAGGAGTAGTTCTTGGGAACCCATCGTTACCTTGGTACCAGTTTTTCTGGAAGGTGTTTTTGGGAACCCATCGTTAAATCGGTACCAGTTTATCTAGTAGTAGTTTTTGGGAACCCATCGTAACCTTGGTATCTGTTTATCAAGTAGTTTTTGGGAACCCATCGTAACTTTGGTACCAGTTTATCTAGTAGTTTCTGGGAACCCATCGTAACTTCAGTACCAGTTTATCTAGTAGTTTTTGGGAACCCATCGTAACTTCGGTACCAGTTTATCTAGTAGTTTTTGGGAACCCATCGTAACTTCGGTACCAGTTTATCTAGTAGTTTTTGGGAACCCATCGTAACCTCGGTACCTGTTTTCCTGGACATAGTTTTTGGGAATCCATCGCTACCTCGGTACCTGTTAATCTAGTGTTAGTTTTTAGGAACCCATCGCAGCATCAGTATCAGTTTATCTAAGAGTTTTTGGGAAGGCATCGTAACTTTGGTACCTGTTTATCTAGTAGGTATACAACTTTGAGAACCCATCGTAAACTTCGTCCCTGTTTAGTAGTAGTTCTTACGAACCCATCGTAACCTCGGTCCGCGCTGTGACATGATTTTGACAGAGGCTCCAGCAGCCGCTTTTACTACCTCTTGAATCTAAAACAGAAAGGTAATTGTTTAGTTTGACCGTGTTATTTATAAACGTGATGAAGCCTCGGAATAGTTAAGCTTCAGTTAAGCTGTCTTTCTCAATTTCTTTCTCAAATGACCTTGAGAAAGATCACTAAAGTAAAGCTGAACTAACGTAGTTAAATCATGTTTATAAATAATGAGTTACATGTATTTTATAGAGCTGTATCTATTTGAGAACCGTAGACACAGATTTCAGATCCTCAAGTCGTAGGTTCGAATCCGCAGGAGTGCAACAATAGGATTTCCAACTCGAAAAATGTATGTGTGCTTCACCACTTGCTCCAAGCGGTGAAGAAATACATTATACGGTAAACGGCATTTACCAATAGGCCTACAAGTCGCACACTTGAAGCAGAGTGACCAAGAAAGAACCACAAGAGAAGAGGAATGCTAAAGCAGTTGAAGTGGGCGAGACCTGATGAAATTACTTACACTCAACATCAGACTCTGTGCATTTCCGACCAGCATGTCCATAGCTTCCGTGTCCTCTTTGGAACCTGTGAACAAGGGGAAGTTTTAACGAGTTTGTAATTGACCCAGCGAGCGCAACTCCTTGCAATAATTGGCAAAATTTGCTTTCGTCTGTTCGAATATTTATTTATTATTTTTATTTGTAAATTGTATTGATATAAAATTGCCATTGTTTTGACATTTGTTTATTGACCCGCTTTGTTTGTTTAATTAAGAATAAATAGTCATGCATGCATACAATTTAATTTAATAATATAATAATTTAATCTTATCTAATAAAATTGCAGCGCCCTAACGGGGTTTATGTGTAAGTACTTAACTAACCTAGTATAATAAGACCAATACTTACTAATATTAATGTACCTACTGCATAAGAGCAATAAATAAATGAATATGAATATGAATATGTATGTATGTTACCGCATACAGAGGCCCTACCATGAGCTCTTACTGCAATTCAGTTAAAAAACTATTCAGTACAAAATATCGGTTCCGTGATGACCGCAGCTATATTTAACACCACAGTAACACACACAACCACACACACACACACAAAACACACACACGCGCGCGCACGCGCACACACCACACCACATACGCACGCACACACACACACACACACACACACACACACACACACACACACACACACACACTACAGTACTAGAAGGTCTATAGACTTCTGCGATAAGTTATTTTTACTGATATTTTATACCGAATAGTTTTTGAACTGAATTGCTACAAGAGCTCGTGGTAAGGCCTCAGGTCGTATTTTTCATTGAATCTTGACGAAATTTGATATACAGGTTCTACAAAACCATTGTTTTTTTTGGAGGGGTCTTCTTCAACAGCTTTTAAACGTCCACTGCTAGACGAAGCCTCCCCCATAGAATGCAATGAGGGGATTTGCCATAATCAACACGCTTGGCAGGCGGATTGGTGACTGCAGTTTGGCTTTAAGTACTCAGGTAGATGCTGCTGCCCATCCCCCGGTGTAATCCCTTAAGGATTTTACTACATCCACGGGAGAAGCAGGGGTCTATTCTTAGGCCGGACACACCACCGCACATGGAGGGGTATTTCCCCCAAAATGGTGGGAAGTTTGCTGCAACGCCATTTACCGTCAAGTGGTTGAAGTTAAATAATATAAGTACCTTGTTGTCCAAGCGAAGACCCTTTGACGGTCGTCAACATTTTCAACTGGGCGCCAATGGTGGGAATCCGCTCGCAAGTTTGCAAAAGATTCTGCAAAGTATTATAGTCATTGATTATCAAATATATAAGTGGGTATTTTTTTTAGGGTTCCGTATCCAAAGGGTAAAACGGACTCTATTACTAAGGCTCCACTGTTCGTCCGTCCGTCTGTCACCAGGCTGTATCTCAAGAACCGTAATAGTTAGACAAATGAAATTTTCACAGATGATGTATTTATGTTGCTGCTATAACAACAAATATAAAAAAACAGAATAAAATAAATATTTAAGGGGGCTCCCATACAACAAACGTAATTATATTGCCATTTTTATAGATGTGCACGAGTCCAACTCGCACTTAGCCGGTTTTTTTATTTTTGATATGTGTGTGTAGCTACACATCAACATATCAATAATAAGTAAGCACACCATCAATACCCCGTATAAATTGTATACAGTCCATTCCATCCAAAAGTTGTCTGGTAAAAATCGCTAAAAAGTGACAAGACCGCCCATTGCATAACCTAATTGACGTGACGACCTCTGTGGCGTGGGCGGGCGAGTAGCTGGCTGAGATGCAAGAGGTTGCGGGTTCAATTCCCGCTGCGGGACAAATGTTTGTATGATCTGCAAATATTTGTTCCGGGTCTGAGTGTTATGGTACTATGGTACTCGTAGTTCCTGATACCCACGACACAGGGAATCCTAGTGTGGGCTCAAGACTACGTATGTGACTGTTGGGTGTTGAGTTATGTTACGTTCCATCCAAAGTTTTTTTTTTAGTTTTTGTTTGTAAAGTTTTCCTATTTTTTTATATATCTTGGTGTTTCTATCTATTTATCTATCTACTTTTGGACAATATAACACAGGCAAGGAATCAGAGTGTGAGGTCTGGGGGCTTAGTACTGGTTTTGATAGTTTTCGAAACTATATGAAGTTTCGTTTCCATCCAATACATTTACTGACACACAGCGCCCTTAGTTTTCTTCTCGTTTTCGCTAGGGGCGCTGCAAGTAAATGTATGGAAGGAAACGAAACTTCATATAGTTTCGAAAACTATCAAAACCAGTACCAAGCCCCCAGGACTATGTGTGTTACTGTTAGGTGTTATGTTATGTTATAATAGTAGATTATGCACTAAGGGAATAAAGCAGTGTCTTACGTCGCGGGCCGCATATTGATTCCTGAGCGTAACGAGAGACTCTAAAGTTAACTCCCGAGTGTAACGAGGGAGTTATATAGAGTCCTGAGTGAAGCGAGGGGTTCAAGCTGCCCAAGACGAAGACACGCTTTATTCCAGAGGAGCATACTCTACTTTTCACACCTTCTGCGAGACTATAAAAAGCCTTATAGGGTTTTGATTTTTGCGGTAGTAGGTTATCAACAATCTCTAAAGCGTCTGTTTAGATAAAATTTGGAGTAGAATCACTATCGTTTGTAATTTTTTATCAATATGAATATTGCAATAAAATTTACTGAAAATCATAGCACCAACAAAACAACAAAACCAAAAGAATCTTTTGATTCACATTCTTTGTAAACGCACCTTTTTCTTTTTTTTTTGAGTTCTGCTTATGGTGGCCAGTTCTATTTTCGAACAAACCTCTTTACAATGCCATATGGGAGTTTTCCACGAGTCTCCACACGAATTTGACGTTCCAAATTCAAATCACTTTAATCCCTAGGGAGTTTCCCTAGAAAGACAATGCTTTACTTTACGTTGAGGTTGCATGATTTGTAATTGGACATTGTCGAGCAGGTGGTGTGAAAAGACAGTGTCGTACCTTCTTGATCCTGAGGTCAGTGCACTCGTGCGCGAGCTTGGTGGCGAGCGCGGCCACCTCGTGGGACTCCGCCACTATCGACTTGGACGTCGAGATGAGTGCATGCTTCTTGTCTGAGAAACATAACATGAAAATGCGTTAGTTAGTCGTGTCACTAGTTCTTTCTTGCCCACCATGGACATAGGTCTCCCACGTAGATTACCACGATGACCAGTCTTGAGCTGTCTCCATCAACAGACTTCATGGGACCGTTATATGTCGTCGAAACAACGAGTGAAGAGCCGCCCTACTGCGTCTTCCGTTTTGTGGCCACTTTTATTCCCAAGCGGTTGAGAACCTTTATTCCCCAGCGGTTGAAAACTTTTATTCTCCAGCAGTTCGGAACCTTTATTCCCCAGCGGTTGAAAACCTTTATTCTCCAACGGTTGTCGCCGTAAGTGATGACTAATAACCTAAATAACATTAATTTCTATTGTCAAATTATTGTATTGGTTAAAGTATGAAATTGTCGTTTTATATATAAAAATTTACACAAATTCAACAAATTGAAAGTCAACAACAAAATGTCATAAAAACTTAGAATTTAGAATGTGTTAGTTTTTATCCTACTAAAGTATTATAAACGCGAAAGTTTGTGCGGATGTTTGTTACTCTTTCACGTAAAAACTACTGAATGGATTTGAGTGAAATTTGGAATGGAGATACTTTACGCCCTGGATTAACACATAGGCTACTTTTCATCATCATCATCATCATCAAACGCGAAAGTTTGTGAGTATGGATGGATGTTTGTTACTCTTTCACGTAAAAACTACTGAATGGATTTGAGCGAAATTTGGAATGGAGATACTTTACGCCAGGGATTAACACATAGGCTACTTTTCATCATCATCATCATCATCAAACGCGAAAGTTTGTGAGTATGGATGGATGTTTGTTACTCTTTCACGTAAAAACTACTGCATGGATTTGAGTGACATTTGGAATGGAGATACTTTACGCCCTGGATTAACACATAGGCTACTTTTCATCATCATCATCATCAATTTTCATCATTATTCACGCGGGTGAAACCGCGGGGCGCAACTAGTTTCAAATAATTTCTAAAATCTTGGAGAGCTGTTTAAATTTTAACTCAAAGTGGCCACTAAAGTTGACTAAAGATGAGATAAATAGATGTTACTTAGCACGTGTTGCTTAGCATTGTCTCTGTCACTCTCTAGCACACGTGTTTTAACATTTGTGTGACAGTGACAAGGACAGTTCTAAGCATTAGTGCGTACTAAGTAACGTCTATTTATCTCGACCTAAGTTAAAACGGCAACTTCATACTTTAAACCCTATTATTATAGACACGACAAAGAAGAAAGTCGAAAGTAATGTGAACATTGTCATGTATACAACTTACCAGTTTCCATGTATTCGGACAGCCTCGCCATGAGCACCGCCATGCGTCGCGCGACCGCCACTATCTCGTTGTCACGCGACGACCACTCGCGCACGCACTCGTGCAAGTCGCGCGCGACCGTCTGCAACATTCATACCGTCAGAATTATCGCAAATGCAGAGGGTCTTTTCTATGAAATCCATGTTTAGAATGGGAAATAATATAGTGATCCTCAAATATGGTAAACGAGCGGCAACATTTTCAATCCTCTATTTATTATTGAGCGGTAAGATCTGAATCAGCGTTATACCAACTTACATTAACAAAGGTTTGCTTTGTTATTATTCTATTTTAGATATTTTGAACCGACTTCAGAAAAAGGAGGAGGTTCTCAATGCGACTGTATGTTTTTGTATGTCTGTGACGGGATAATTCCGCCAAAATGATTTGATTTTGATGATTCTTTTTGTTTCGCAGTTTATACTTCGGAGGTGGTACCATTATAACATTATCGAAATTGATTCAGCGCTTCTTGAAATAAGTCAGTTTTTATTTTTCTAACAAATTAGTTTTATTATAGCTCAATGTTTACCACTGAGTTGGTTATCTAAACTATATTCTAAAATGCTAAAATGCTATTGTGTTGCCGCTCGTTTAATAAGTACCCTTATTGAGAATCGAGTGCTGAATTCGTCATCGGTCAATAGGCCCTATTTAGGGTCACCATACAAAACAACTTGTAATGCTTGGCCCCCCAAAGCAATTAATTGGTGAATTGGTCAATAATTAATTGGTGGTTGGGAACGGAGAATTGCGATTCAGTCGCGGGTGTTGACTGATTTTACGCAATGCGTGGCAAAGACCACACCGGTGGCAGTTTTGGTCGATGGGGACCAACCTCAAATAGATGGTCTCTGACCTAACCCCTGCGTTAGGTCAGAGACCATCTGTTGACCATGAAAGAACAGATGACACGAAGAAGTAATAGTCTTAAGCAGACGTAAGACGTCCACTGTTCGACGAGGTCTCCCCCATAGAATACAATGAGGGATTTGTCATAATCACCACGCTTGGCAGGCGGATTGGTGATCGCAGTATCGGTGGTACTAAGGTGGATGCTGCTGCCCATCTCCTGGTCCACGGGAGGAGACGGAGGAGTCTATTATTAGGACACGCTTTCAATTTAGCTTACATAAATCTGTTGGTTGGTTCCCTGCGCGGTGGGCTGTTTCTTGAATATGTTTTCTCCGCCCAGTGCTGACTCCACCTCGCCTGTCGTACGCAAGACCTGAATCAAAGTTTAAATTACCATCTACCTTTCATGATAAAATACGACAGCAGACACGTGACCTGGCCACTGACTATAATTACACCAATAGAATCACTTGGTGACGTAGTCTTTCGTCATCGCGGGAATGCGATAACTTTTTTGATGTTCATGAAAATTAAAAAAATTAAAAATGTTTATTTGCAGCAAAAACAATAAAAGTAGAAACTTATAAATTAAATACAAACAGTAGGTTATAAGTTAAAAAATATACCATGGGCGTAGCCAGGGGGGAGTTTTGGGGGTTCAAACTCCCCCCGAAATATTCAAAATGTTGACAAAATCTGATACTTTTTGAAGAAACACCAGTGTGGTGAATGTGTTTTTTTTCCATCAATATTAATCATTTTTGTTGTTTTATTTTCTTAAACCAGGTTTCAGTTCAGGTTTTAGTTTCGGGGGGGCGTGGGGGGCGTTCCCCCCGAAACTAAAACCTGGCTACGACCGTGTCATATACCATGTGGTGTTCGTACAAATAAAAGAGACTACAGTGAATGTGCTGCCACCTAGATACTAATAGGCAAGAAAACAGGAATACGGCCCACCTGATGGAAAGTAGTTACTTTAGTTAGTAAGATGAAAAGTCTCATATGCCTGTATTTTTACCGGCACCCGTACCCTTCAAACCGAAACACAGCAATGCGAGCACTACTGCTTGGCGGCAGAAATAGGTACGGTGGTAGTACTTCCCCGGACGAACTCTTTCACAAGAAGTTCTACTACTAACAAAAACATAACATGTAATTCGCTTCAAGTCGACGTTATGTCAGGAGTCTGGTGGTGAAAATATTTTGTGTAAATAAGACGACCTCTGTGGCGCGGCAGGCGAAAGTTCGCTTGCGACACAGGTTCGACAGGTTCGATACCCGCCTCGGAATAAAATATTTGTACGATCTGCAGATAATGAACTGTTCTGGGTATTTTCTATGTATAATAAAAATAATCTATCTATGTAATGTATTGTATTAAGTATATCAGTTATCTACGAGTAGTACCCATAACACAAGCTCTGCTTAGCTTGGGGCTAGATAATGTTGTGTGAAATGTCCAGCATTTAAGTATCAGCTAAAAAATAAGTGAACCTGTAGTACCTCAGCAGTGCTCTCTTTCCAGTCAGGCAGCTTGCTGCCCCGACTGTTGGCAGCAGAGGTGGCAGCCAGCATCTTCCTCTGAGCTGCTTGTAGCGCAACCAGCAACTCAGGGTCGCGCTTCACCGCTAGTGACGACATACTCACTTCTATGGAGCGGTTGGCCAGTCTAGAAAACAATTTGACATTTTATTTTCAATTTAAGGCCACAGCACACCTGCTGCGTACGCGTACATTGCACGTCTACGTACCATGACGTTGTAATATATGGAACTGTATGAGACATGGCGCATCGCTTGCGTGACGTGCACGCATTCGTGTACATACGTAGAGACGCGCGTGTATACGTAACGTGATGCATACGCAGCCGGTGTGCTGTGGCTTTTAAATGTGCTAACGTCCCTTTTCAGGACAAAGCCTTCACTTTCCACTCTTCGCTTTTGAGTGCTTTTCACCAGCCTTTCTGTGCCATGCCATGATGTGGCGGCACCCGGACATACCATGGCCCGGCCGGTGAATAGACCCCTCCTCCTCGATGTAGTAAAAGTCTAAGTACTAAGTAAAATGTACCAGGGAATGGACAGCAGCACCCATCTGAGTACTTATCAGAATCCACCTGCCAAGAGTGGTAATTATGGCAAATTCCCCATTGTATGCAATGGGAGGTCTCGTCCAGCAGTGGGCGTAAACAGAAGGCAGAAGCATCCAACTGAGTTATCATCAGCAGCCTTTAGACGTCCACTGCTGGACGAGGTGTCCCCCATAACATACAATGGGGGGCATTGCCATAATCATCACGCTTGGCAGGCGGATTGGTGATCGCAGTATTCATGTTGAGTACTCAGGCTGATGCTGCAACCCATCCCCTGGTGTAATCCCTTAGTCGGCTTTTACGACATCCACGGGACGAGATGGAGGGATCTATTCTTTTCTACTACCTGGTGATCCGACTAGTCGGCGAAAGCTAGTTTTTTACCTCATGTAAAAAATTGCATCATTTTATAGTAGATAACATAGTATATTATGCAATTAGTGAATAAAGGACGAATTTAAAGCGAGGGCCATGGATGAAGCACGAACGTAGGGAGAGATTCATGATGATTGAATCATGAGCTTAGCGAGTGGTTCAAGTGTTAGAATCCTGAGCGACGCGAGTGATTCATGGCACTCAATATTAATCCGTTTTATTCAAGAGTTGCATATACTATACTTTATACCATGACTACGAGAAAAGCGAAAATAGATATATCAAGGAGGTTGTATAGCATTGAGATGAAGGTCGAATATATTAGTGTCTTCTAAATTCAAATACCAAAATAGTAATGAAAAGTGCTTTTTATTCACTGGTTTCAGTGACTAAAATAAGCTTTTTAGAGGGGGAATGATATAAAATTTGTTATTTTCTTCGTAACCTACTTTATGATTGCTTCTGAAGTGCGATGTCCTTTCTGTACATCGTTTTCTGCGCTTGATTCCTCACGCATGCGCTGCATGGTATCTCCTAAAACAGGTTTATTGGAAATTACTCATACTAAAAAAAGCTAGCATCAGGTAAAGTGTCACCCAGCGAGTGTATTCTCGGTGTAAAATTGTAGTGGAGGAAATTTTGTCGTCAAATGAAACTAAATTTCCCTAAATGAGGCTGGATTAAGATTTGAGGAATGACTGATTCTCACTTTCACCAAACAACTTGACGATCTCTTTAACAACCTCTGTGACGCGGCGGGTGAGTAACCGGCTGAGATGCGAGGGGTTGCGGGTTCAATTTCATGCGGGACAAATATTTGTATGATCTGCAAATATTTGTTCCGGGTCTAGGTGTTATGGTGGTAAATTTTTTGTTTGCAATTTTTTCTGTTTACACTATTCCTTTTCTATCAAAGTCAAAGTCAAAGTGTTTTTATTGCTTGAGATACATGTTAGAAAACATGTCAAGTATTATTATTAAAATCAATGAATTATATCTAGTGCATGCAATATTTTTTTTACTGTGCACTACGTACACATATTTTTTTTGCAATACACCAAGATTATCTGGAATAGAATGCTTTTTAGCATTCAGTTCGCCTTTGTACTTCTTTTATGAGCAATAAAGAATTTTCTTTCTATCTATCTATGATACTTGTAGTTCCTGATAACCACGACACAAGGAATCCTAGTGTGGAGTTCAGCAGGGCTATTCTAAAACGTCGGAAACGTTTCCGATCGGATTTGTTAGTTTTTCATTTCGATGTGGTAAGCAACTAAAACAATTTTCTCTAGTTAAACACAGTAAAAAAACAATAAATATTGTATATTACTGTGTTTTACTAGAGAAAATTGTTTTAGTTACTTACCACATTGAAATGAAAAACTAACGAATCCGATCGGAAACGCTTCCGACGTTTTAGAATAGCCCTGCTGGAGTATGTACGTGACTATTGGTTATTATATTAAGCTTAGTTTATTTGAAACTGTATTTCTCCTACTTACCTTAACTAAAAATTGTACACCAATTTTAAGACATTGTTTTTAATTTGCACCTAGCCTACCTGTTTCGAAATATTTGATTTGATTAGTAACGTAGTTTACCAGCAGTCTGTACGAAGTCCATAGGGTCCACGGCGCGGTCACACAGCTCTCTGACCTTTGAGATGGACTCCGAGTACTTGGCTAGCAGATTCTTGTACTTGTCTACCACCGCCTGAGGAATAAACGTTTACTAATAACATCCTCACCACTAACTTTACTTAAAACTTTAAGGTGCTTTGGGGTAAGAACGGACTATTTTTCTAAAAACACAATGGTTATTCTTTTTTGGATTTTTTTTTATTGGACGTAATTTTAAATTATAAAAACTAAAAAAAGTTAATAAATAGCTGAAGTGCAACCTTCAATAGAAAAACGCTCATATTTCGGTTTGTAGTTAGCCCCATTTGGCTGCCTTCTGCATAACTCGGTCCAATTATTGATCAAAGCATTTTCAAAATGTCAAGGGAAAGATCGGTCCTTGATGGGGTAAGCGGTAAGATCGATCTACCTTCTAAAATCGCCTCAGTGACACTTAGAGAAAGGTCTATAGCAAGAAAAGATCGGATCTTGCCCAAGTAAAAACACTCCTTTCCCCATTTCTCACTATCCTGTCCATAACGCACTACTGGCTGGGCGTAGCGGCAGACGCAGGCTGACGGCTAGGGCACAACAAAATGGCGCGTGAGGCTATGTTGCCCCGCGTTCAAAATATCGCCAATTTTGGCGGTTATATGAATTATCCGAACTTAACCCATCTTCGATCTTACCCTAAAACACCTTAACAGAAATCAAAAAGATCATCATCATCATCATCATCATCATCATCATCATCATCATCATCATCATAATCATCATGAGCCAGAAGAAATCCACTGCTGGACATAGGCCTGCTCCATAGACTGCCACGACGAACGGTAAAAGGCCGTAGTGTGTCTGGACTAGAACAAACCCCCCTCTCTCCTCTGGTGGATGTCTTAAAACCCAACTTAATGGCTTACATCAAGGGATGGGCAGAAGCATCCAACTGAGTCATCATAAGCAGCCTTTAGACGTCCACTGCTGGACGAGGCCTCCCCCATAACATACAATGGGGGGCATTGCCAAAAACACCACGTTTGGCAGGCGGATTGGCGATTGCAGTATTGTTAAATACTCGGGTGGATGCTGCTGCCCATCCCCTGGTGTAATCCCTTAATCGGCTCCAACTGAGTACTAAGCACCAATACTGCAATCACCAAAAAGTCTACTAAGCGTAACACACTCTTTATCCCAACTTTAGTTTAACTAATTTATTAACATATTATGGTGTATGTTAAAAAACAGGTTGAACCAATTTTGATAAAATTTTACCAAACCTTGGATGAAACATAGGGTTTTCCCAAAATGCACTATCCTCGAGAAACTAAGCGTCTAAAACCACCAGTGACCCTAGACATAAATAATATACAAAACCGACGAATTAATAACCTCCGCTTTTTGAAATCGGTCAAAAAGTAACACATTGATGTTGTGATATTCGATTCTTACTTGATTATGAGGAGACGCGATCCTTTCTTGGGCAGCTTGGACCAGCATTGGAGCTAACAACTCCGTCTGAAAATAATACATTCACATTAATCCATATCAGGACTATGAATAGACCCTCCGTCTCCTCCCGTTGATGTCATAAAAGTCTTCATTTAATGATCTCTATATCTATACAGGGTGTAAAAAGACAGCTCCCGAATACTGAAGGTACACCTCGATAAGCTTGAGCGTCTTCAGAATTTTTGCATTAGGTTTATATTTGGCCTACGCAAATATGACCACGTCTCCGAATTCCGCATTAAGCAAAAGTGGTTGCCAATTCGCCATCGTAGAAATACTCACGTTCTCTCTCTCTTGTACAATATCTTATTTAATCCTTCTACTCCTCCCTACCTCAAGGAGCGCTTTCAATATCTTCATCTCTCCCACTCTCACACATTGCGCTCCTCTGAGACCTTGCAACTTAAAACACCCGAGCACACTTCCACTTTCTACGAATACTCCTTTACGGTACATGCAGTCCGTCTATGGAATGCTCTCCCTCTTGTTATCAGAACCGCCAAATATCTTCCTATCTTCAAAAAGTTATTGTTCAATCACTTTATGTCCGTGTCACAAAGCTGATAAGTTAGCTCTTGTATTATGCTCTTGTGTTATATATGTATATGTATTATATATATTTATATTTTATTTGTATTTTTATGTATTGTATATGTAGTTAAGTTATATAGGTATTTATATTTTGAGTACAACGTATGTATGCATATACTTTTATTGGTTTTACACCACCGTCCTGGTTCGTTCTCATCAATTCCAGTCCATCCCAAGGTTGTCTGGAAGAGATCGCTCTCAGCGATAAGACCGCCCACTGTACATACGTATAATTATAATTATGATTGTTTTAATGTTTTAATTTTTAATGTGGTGTGCAATAAAGTTTTTTCTATCTTCTATCTATCTAAGGTACCTATAAAGCTACCTCTATCATAGCTATATAAAATAGCGCGAGTTCAACGCTCCCGGTCAGCTGATCGACGCGCTGCGCCAATATTTCTTAGGTGATTTTCATTGCTTTTTTGACGCTTTTATTTATAAGCGTGTTTTTACTAATGGAAATTAGGTTTTTGTGTTCCTTTTATGATGTTTTATTGATATTTAAAGAAAACACGAAAAAAGCGGGGTAAAAGTGAGCATTTTTTACGTTTTTTATATTTTCAGAATCATGGTCTGAGTGCACTATTTCAGTTTTCGGGAGTAGTCTATTTACACTCGTTATACCTTTTTAGAAAAAATTACGACAAATTTAAACTCCGCGACTACTAACCGGGACTGTGGCCGAGGTGTTCTGGAGAGTAACACAATTATACACGAGCGTATATAGTCGTAATTTTTCAAAAATGATACCAAGCCACGTTAATTTTCAATTCTATCCCTATACCTTTTCAGTGCATTGTAAGATCTCAGTGCCAGCCTTCTGCGAGCCGCCGGCGTCGGCCACGAACCGAGACGTGCGCGTGACGCGTCCGAGCTGAGCCAGCAGCTCCGCTATCTTGCGCTCCAGCAAGAACTTGCGTTTCGTTTCATCTGAAATTAAGTGATAGAAAATGTTAGATGGTACAGAAAATAAGCAACTTTTGTTAGTAGTAGAACTTCTTGTGAAAGAGTTCGTCCAGGTAAGTACTAACACCGTACATATTTCTGCCGTCAAGCAGCAGTGCTCGCATTGCTGTGTTTCTATTTGAAGGGTACGGGTGCCGGTGAAATTACAGGCACATGAGACTTTTCAACTTTATGTATCAGGGTCGGCAGCGCGCGTGTGATGCCTCTGGTGTATGGACTAAAGACATTATAAACGTAGCAGGAAGTCAGTGGATGGAGGCGGCTCAAGACCGTTCGTCGTGGCATTCTAAGGGGGAGGCCTCTATGTCCGCCAGCAGTGGACTTCTCCAGGCTGATCATGGTGATGATGATGATGAAAACATGTTAGTAAAACCAACATAATTTTAAAACTAAAATGGACTTATGCAGGCTAAGAAGATTATAATGATGAATGATAGAAAATTACCATCCAAAAGTTGTCTGGTAGAAATTGCTACAAAGCGATAAGACCGCTCATTGCAAACATAGTTTGTTTTAGGTTTTGTTTGTGAAATTGTTTCTTCTTTTTGTATATTATAGTGTGCAATAAAGTATTTTCTATCTTCTATCAATCTAATGTCAGAATCCTTTCGCCACAGTGGTTCTTTCGCAATCGGTCAACAAGTCCTTTTCAAAGCCAATGCAGAGTGATCATAGAAGAACCAGTGCCTCAAGAAAAAAAAGAAAAAAAATGAAAAGAAAAAAAAACACTTAATAGGTACATAACAGCAATTATTAGCCCTTCTAACCAAATTAAGTTAAAAAAACTTGTGTCTTCGTTAGAAGTACTATCCTAAATGTATCTAATTAAAATGTACATGCTAAACAACACTGGTACGTAGCTTAACACCCTGTCACGAATTGATTTTATAGCTACAAGGGCAACAGTACAGTCGACAAGATAATTGAGTTACGGTTTCAGACGTACAGTCAATTTCAAAACAACACAACAGGGTGATGGTCTCACCTGGCTCGGTGTCCACCATGATGTCCAGGTCGTTCATCGCGTCGTCCACCTCTAAGAAGTCTTCCACCACGCGAGTTACTACACCGCGCTGTATCGCCTTCTTGAGCTCTTTTATCCGATCCATGAGGACACTGAAAAACAAACCATGATTGATACCCCTCAACCTCGTGAGATGGTTTAAAGTTTAGCTTTAAATCATCTTACGGGGTTGAAGAAACGTCAGCAGGAGTATGTGGTGTATAGTCGTAATTTTACTAAAACGTATGGCAAGCAAACAAGCATACGGCCCACCTGATAGAAAGTAGTTACCGTAGCCTATGTACGCCTGCAACACCAGAGGCATCACACGCGCGCTGCCGACCCTGAGACATAAAGATGAAAAGTCTCATGTGCCTGTTATTTCTCCGGCACCCGTACTCTTCAAACCAAACCGCAGCAATGCGAGCATTACTGCTTGGCGACAGAAATATGTACGGTGGTAGTGCTTCGCCGGACGAACTCTTCCACAAGAAGTTCTACTACTAACAAATTGTTAGGTGCTATGCTTAAATTGACAGGTTTCAACTGTTATGCTTCCTATAATTAGTTGGTTAAAATTAAGTGTCGGAACTAGCGGGTCCTAAGCCCTTGTAGGCCCTACGTGGTATTGCACTACGCCCGTCACCCTGAGACAGAGCTGTTTAGTCTCATGTGCCTGTAATTTTGCCCGCACTCAAACCGGAACACAGCATGCGAGCATTACTGCTTGGCGGCAGACAAATGTAGGTACTTCCCCGGATGAACTCTTTTGCAAGGAGCTTAACAACTACATACAACTTACTTATACTTCACAGTGTCGTAGCTCGAAGTGCATTGTGCGAGGAGTTCTTCTGTTTCAGTAATCACATTTCGTATTTCCTGCCTTTCGTTTCCTTTCAGGTCTTCAGACATCTACAGCAAAAAAAGTGTAGCAATCAAAATCTTATTAATATTATTAAGGCGTGGACTGATCTTAAGAGTAGTATTTTGAACGACCAGTGCGACGTGACAAGATTAAATAATGAGATGCAAAAAATAGTGTAAGTAGAAAAATAAACTAATGATAGTTGTAACCGAACAGAATTTTGAAAAGTCAGGTTTTGCAAATAAAAATCGCACAAATGACCAACCTAAAAAAGCTTTGGCATTCAAATGCTCTTAATTTTGAACGGCAATAATACAAATTTTTTTAGGAACTAAATTGACTATACTCTGATTTTTTATCTCAGATAATTTTTGTAAACAAATACTGTACGTATAAGTGTCATGTATGTGTATCATAATGTGTATATACACATATGATACACATACACAGTGGTATCTTGACATTTAATTGTTTACAAAAAAATTCTAAGATTAAAAATCGTAGTATAGCCTTGTACTTTAAAGTTCTAACCGATTTTTTATCTCTGATTTGTATATTTCGATTGATTTAAAAAAAAACTTTCTTAAAGAATACAGTCAGAAGTGCAAACCAGTTTCATCGCCAAACGACATGCGATTTTCAACTTTAAGCAAAGCCGTTTGGATAAAGAAAATAAGATTTTTGGATGTTTGTTTGTCACTCAATCATGCTGAAACGACTAAAGCCATTTCGATGAAGTTTGGTACACGGATAGATTATGACCTTGGATTGAGCTACAGGCTACTTTTAGGTTACTTTACGCGAACGAGCCAACAAGTGGAACCTAGTGCATTATACATTATACTGGTTTGAATTTCAGTTTTAAATCTATACACAAACATACAAACATTGCAAGTAAAATAAAGGCTTGTAAAAAAGCATACTCTTACCTTAGTGGCCATATCAATGACACTCCTAACGGCCTCTTGTCCCGTACTTTTCACGTCAGCTTTGCACATTGGTCTTTTTAGCCATTTGTTCGCCAAATCCACCCTGGACATACATTTCATTTAGTTCTTTGGTCGCGTCAAGAATGCTTTAGTGCGCGTCCACGGTGAATGCGCGGGGACGGGGGCCTTTGCGGGCGTGAAGGCGGGAGCGTGCGGGTGGCCACAGTGACGCGCGAGCTATTAGACGCGGATAAAACCAAACTGGTTTGATATCCACGCCGCCCGCGCATAGAGACGCTTGCCTACTAGGCCCGTAGAATGTCTATAACGCGCGGATAGGAACGTTTGAAAAAAACGCGCCCTAATCGTTCATGAACGTCGCGCCTTAGCCACTTCACTATGGACGCAAACGACGGTTTCATATGTTTAATGTTTCGCGCCCGCCGTCGCAACCGCGCTAGGCCCGCACTGTAGGTATGGCCTAACGATTTTAAACGAAATTAAATAGGCCAAATGCATCATGTGACATGTGAAATGAAAGAGCTCATTATGAGAAATTCTTTTTTTTGATAAGTTTTAAATACTTAGTTTAAAAGATATTAAAGAAAATATGAGTTCACTATAAGTTAATTGGTCTATGTTAGCCTACTTGTACGGAACCCTTTCCACGCGAGCCCGACTCGCACTTGTCCGGTTTTTTTTTTTAAATTACCTAGTTCAACTTTCTAAAATCCCCCCAAAATTTAAATTAAACCTTGGCCGTAATTTTTCTTGTGATTTCGCCTACCTATCTACGTCAAGTTTCTACTTTTACCAATTTTGGTCGTAATACTAAAATCAATAATATAATTGACTTATATAGAGATACTTACTGGATTTCCAAATTAGTTTTGTTTTGTGCATCTTCTTCCATTTCGTCTTCAGGGGATCCCTCCAAGATACCAGCGCGCTGGCCATTCACCCTGATTACATACATAACATAACACCCAACAGTAACATAAATATAGTCTTCATCCCACACTAGGATTCCAGGAATTACGAGTACCATGGTACCATAACACCCAGACCCGGAACAAATCGTTGCAGATAAAACAAACATTTGTCCCGCAGCGGGAATCAAACCCGCAACCTCTCGCATCTCAGCCGGCTACTCACCCGCCGCGCCACAGAGGTCGCCGAGGAGGATATAGCACTTTTGACAGTTTTGGAAAACTGGCAAAAATACGGAGTGGAATTGTTTCATCGCCATTAATAAGTGTAAGTAGTACTACGCATGTGTTCAATTATTGAACACATGCGTAGTGCTACTTACACTAGCTTAGTTTGCTTAGTTTTTTTAAATAGGACAGTTAAATACTACTCTTAAAAATTTAAGGCGAACAAATTATATGCCAAAATATAAATGGAATAAATGAACATAAGCCGTCGTATTATTCATTCAGTTACCTAGCAAAACGGCAACACTACGCTACTGAACGCGAGATGGGTAGGTAGGGAAAAAAGTCTAAAGAAGCGCCCATAGGAACGAGATTTCCTATGGGCGGTTTGACAACGTCGGATATCATCTTTACAAACAGGTTGATTTATTCCCTAACTGAAAGTCACTCGGTGACTAACGTTTGACAAGTAAAATTGCCATCAATTGCTCAAAATGATCATTAAGAATTGTCAATTGATGGTCATTTTACTTGTTAAACGTTAGTCACCGAGTGACTTTCAGTTAGTGAGTAGGAGGGAGGTAATTGGAAGAAAATATATTTGTTAATTTGCTCATACCTGATGCTCTTGAACAGAGCGTCATAGGCGTCCAGCAGTTTCTTCTTGCTGATGTTGAAGGTGACCCAGGTCATGATCTCAGAGTCATCAGACGCGTTCACTTCATTCACCAACGCTAGGGTCTGGTTGATCAGGTTCCTGAAAGGAATGATTAATGTTTATTATATGTATTTTTAACAGTGCAGTCACAAAAGGATAATACTTCTTAATTCAACTGTACTTTTACCGCCTTACTTATAAACATTGTTTAAATTAAGGCATTGCTTAAAAAATTGTCGTGCTAATTTGAAAATCCTATTAAGATAAGATAAGATATTATGTATTCCTGGAGTACAATAAAGTGTTAATCTATCTATCTATTTATTTGTATTATTCAACTATTCGTTGAATAATTCAATAATTCGAAAAGTTCAGTTGTCTCAACAAACAAACAAATTTTATCTCTTTATAATATTAGTGGAGATATAAAATCTTTATCTTACTGACTCAATGACTGACTATCACACGCATAGCTAAAACTGTTAGTCCTAGAGACCTGAGATTTAGAGGTTACAGGCGTTGCCGTAAGCCAGATTGGATAAAGTATTAGCCGCCTTGAGGCACGCCTTAGCCGGATTGGGAAACGCGTTAGCCAGGTTGGGAAACGCGTTAGCCAGGTTGGGGAACGCGTTAGCCAGGTTGGGAAATGCGTTAGCCGGGTTGGGTAATGTGTAAACCGGGTTGGGAAACGCGTTAGCCGGGTTGGAGAAGGTGTTATCCGGGTTGGGAAAACAATGGCGGCAATGAACTCACCACTGATTGCTTCTATGTTTCTTACGATTGTGCGACCCATAGAGAAAACAAGCCGTTGAGGCTCTGCTTTTCCCCGTTGGACAAAAGGGCGTGTGTCTATGTATATTGTAAATAAAATTAAATATTTAGCAAGTAAGTTACTTTGAGTTGTTGCAGACTTCGTCGCATCTCGCCTTGGTTTCAGGACTCATGTCCCCAGCGCTTGGCACGAGGGGGCAGCGCTCGATCAGAGAGTGCGCGCGGTTCACCTCCTCCAGCAAGCTCACTGCAGCCGGTGTCACTTTGACCTGAATATATTATTAAAAAGAGGTTAGAAACACAGACGTTAAATACATTTATTTCTCCACATATAAATACAAAACAAACAGACAAAATTAGGGAAAACAAATGAAGCTGGGTAATAACGTAACACGCATAAGACACACATCGAACTACGGGTACCATGTTACCACAACATATAGACCCGGACAATGCAAACATTTGTCCCGCAGCGGGAATTAAATCTGCACTTGTCGCATCTCAGCTGACTGCTCGCGTAAAAAGACAACACTAATAATAATTAATATTTAATTTAATAGAGTTGTAATAATTCGCCAACCTTGGGACCTAACGCTTATGAGACACTTGCAAATTTGACAGTTTTTCATCGAAACCTGTCAATGTGACACGCTTTATGTATCCCGTAAAACAAGCATTGGTTGGTGTAATTGGGTTTAACCGAGATAAGTTGATATGGAGAGCACCACGAATTGGATACACCCGGTGTGTTTAAAGATTGAACTACAAACACGCAGGTAGAGGTTTCCAATTTCATCGCCAAAATATAGCTTAGGACTTAAAACACGAGCTATCAAAACAAGTTACTTTTTGTTTGTAGGCCAATCTACAAACACGCAGCCATTGCTGACTATTCAAAAAACAAATTATATGGGTAAGTAATTAATAAAAACCTATTTTTGCCTTCCTTCCAAGTTAGCTGTTAGTAGTAGAACTTCTTGTGAAAGAGTTCGTCCGGTATTTTTTATGCCAAGCAGTAGTGCTCGCATTGCTGTGTTTTGGTTTGAAGGTTATGGGTGCCGGTGAAATTACAGGCTCATGAGACTTTTCATCTTTATGTTTTAGGGTCGGCAGCGCGCGTGTGATGCCTCTGGTGTTGCAGGCGTCCATAGGCTACGGTAACTGCTTACCATCAGGTAGGCCGTAGGATTGTTTGCTAGCCTAGATAAGAAAAAAAGGTTTTTCAGCAGCACTGGAAATTCCGCCTCCCTTTACCAGCGTGAGGGTTTCACGCCACCTTCTCTTGTATCTACTTCATCAGACTGTTGTTATTTTGGTACCACTAAACTGAACCATATGGCTTAGCAACAAGACTCACCATATCTTTGCTTTCCTTCAAAGAGTCCTTTAAATCAGCAGCGGAAGTCGTAACACCTCCCTTGGCTCGCGTGAGGGTCGCCTTGACGCCGCCATCTTTAACTTTTATTTGAGCTTCGTCAAGTGCGCGGGAGAAGTCTTGCACTCTTCTGTGGAGGTCGTCTACTTCTTCTTTAGCCTGAGTATACAAGAAATGGTATGCATTGAAATAACTTGCATAATAACATTTGGTCTCTTTCGCAGGACTTACTGGACCCCAGTGATAACCAAGTAGTAACTGGGTCCCGGTGATAACCAGCAAAGAATTATTGGACCCTAGTGATAACCAAGCAGGTGTTACTGGACCCCAGTGATAACCAAGTAGGAGTAACTGGATCCCGGTGATAACTAAGAAGGAATTATTGGGCCCCGGTTATGACCAAGCAGGAGTTCTGGACCCCAGTGATAACCAAGTAGAAGTAACTGGGTCCCGGTGATAACCAAGAAGGAATTATTGTACTCCGACGATAACCAAATAGGAGTCACTGGACCGGTGGTAGATGACGGCCCTAGACTACCTTAAGTAAGGTGTAATGGATTATTATTTTACCTTACCTACATCTACGCCACATTGCCATCTCATACCAATGGATGATAACAAACAGGGACCGAGGTAGTTTCATACACACAGAGTTGCTATATAAACTAAGTAGTTTTTTATGTAAGAGTTAGAATTCACTCAGATTAAGAAGGTGTTCCAAGCAACTGAGCGTTGCGAGTCCAAGCAATGGGAAAATAGGTTATTGATGAAAGTAAGTACCTGCTGTACACTCGAGGATCCGATAATGGCCATACACGAGTCTTGCAATGACTCTATGGACTTCTGTATCTGCGGCACGTCCACGGGCCCCTTTGCGGCAATCTCGCTGTCTTTTTCTGACACCGATATCTAGAACATACATGAACGTTGTAGGCGTTTGACTTGAATAGTCGATGTTGTGAAGTGGCAACGGGTAGGCCACAATAGCTTACAGAACCAACAACCACTGGCGAATTCGAGTCGCGACCACGAATCGGAAGGTGCAGTTTAGAACGCCTCTGCTCGATGAACCGATGACATTGTAACAGTCGCAGGAAGTGGGGGGATGGAGGCGGCTCAAGACCGTATGTCGCCGCTCTATGGGGGTGGCCTATGTCTAGCTGAGGACGTCTGATAACGTTGGTGGTGATGATAGTCTAACGAACCCACATTGCCAAATTGTAGAGTAATATGGAGACAATAGTGAGATTATATTTTTATTGAGCACAAAGTATAGATACACATTTCAATTCAAAGGTACTAGGGGAGGTCTTGTCGCTTAAGAACAATCTCTTCCAAGCTTTGAGTATAGCCATCATCGTTAACCGAGAGAGGTCCACTGCTGGACGAGGGCTACCCAAAAAATGCAATTGCGGGATTTGCCACAATCACCACGCTGGGCAGGCGGATTGGTGATCGCAGTATTAGTACATAGGTTGATTCTGCTGCACATCTCTCGGTGTCACGTATCTTGCAGCCAGTTTTTGAGATATCCGCGGGACGAGAGAAATGGTCTTAGACACTCCACGGCTCCACGGCTGAATATATTTACCAAATAAGCACATTGCGATGAAATCATGGCTGTCTGGCAAACCGCCTCGTTGACTTCGTTCAGGCTGCGCGCAAACTCTTGGCGGCTCATTGGCTGCTCGTTCTTAAGCTTATCTAAACACAGATAATAAATAAATCATTCAATCCATACGTTTTAATAAGATGAGTTGTCATGTTCGGGGTCTCATTCGATCGGAATTTGTGGGTCACATTATCGGTCAGTGACACATTATGTTTGCAACTTTTTGCCAAATATTGGTTAGGCTAAACAGCCGATAACACCTGGTAAACTAAGGGACAGTCAGACCAATGTTTTTTTAGTTTGCCCACCTTGTTTTAAAATGTAAACCCTGCTCTTTATAACTGCAATACCAGATATGACACATCTATCTAGAACGTATTTCATGTGGCACTATATTGCGCTCGCCATTCTGAGACATAGAGTGCAGTTTTGTCTTATGTGCCTCTAATTTCCCGGCACCCATCAATACTAACATTACTGCATGGCGGCAGAAATTGTTAGAAAGATCTAACAATTTCTGCCGCCAAGCAGTAATGTGAAAGAGTTCGCCACCCCCTGAGATGATAATAACTATGAGCTTAAGTGCCTAGTGACCTAACTTCTGCCAAGTAACTAGTAGAGCTGAAACTAATACAGGCTGGTAGGAGATTATACCCAAAAATAACCCAACAGCGGGTAATTCCGGTCTGAGATGATAATGGCGATAAGTTAAGGCACCTATACTGATGACAATGTTAAGTCAAACAAGTAAAGATTAACGAAAACAGGCCGGTTTGAGATAACAAGTTTACTGTTTATGTAGTCATTCATGACCTCCACATTGTCTTATAATAAGGGTATATTCAAGGTCACGCTACATCGTATGCTTCAGTACTGCACGGCTGTCAACTCATACATTACGAGCGTGTTTTGAATGGGATGACCCATACACCCCTAAGATAATCCTACGGCTCCTAACAGCTGTAGGGTTTAGCGGTGAACTGTGAACGCGTTTTTCAGGGGTTTTAGACCCCTGACGAACTCTTTCACAAAGAGGTTCACTATTCTATCTACTTACACACAGTTTCTTGGTGTTGGTTTAGTGCTTCGCAACATTGTTCGAAGGGCAGCGCGCTCGTCACCATCGGTACGGTCTGTATGGACGCGTGCTGTAGCTGGAGTGCGCGCGTGAGAGAGCCGCACTCCTTCTTCAGCTGGCTCGCTGATGATGCGGTGAAAACCTTCAATATATACAAAGTTATATGCCATATATATTAATGGTTAATAATCATGTTTATTATCCCACTGCTAAAATCCTTCCTACTACTTCTTTGTGTCACAGGTTTTTTCCTGGTCACCCTGAGAGCAGCTCGAGGTATAGTGGCTCGGAAAGTTGTCTAGTGACAACTGGTGAAAGAAACAGTGTGATGAACGGATTCAGGGGAGGCTCTTTTCATTCAATTGTCATACGTCTTCGAACCGAACCGAACCGATACGTCGTTGACTGAGTTGATTTCGATGAAATTTTATTATTGAAGAAACCTTAATTCGGAAATCACGATTCGTGAGATTGGCTTTACCAACGACTTGCATCTTCATCAGCCGATAGACATCCACTGTTGGACAAGGCCTCCCTCATTGAGTAAGGAAATTTAGCATAATCACCACGCATGGCAGGCTGATTGGCGATCGCAGTATTGGTGTAGAGTACTCAGGTAGATGCTGTTGCCCATACCCTGGTGTAACCCCTTAGTCAGCTTTTACGACATCCATGGGAGGAGAAGGAGGGGTCTATTATAGACCGGACACACCACGTCACGGCCATGTAAGTCAAATTGACGTCACCAGAGGCGGGTTAATAAACGTACCAGTTTGTTGATAGATTCGTTGAGAGCACGGCACGCGTCCATTAAGCGCCTCTTCGTGTAAGGGTTGGCAGAGTCCTGGCACGCAACCTCAGCCGTCTTCAACGCTTCGTACGTGTTGAACGTCATCTCTTGGACCGCTTCTTCTATCCTCTCACATTGTACCGGGTCCTGAAAATAAATTTCACTCAAGCCGGATGTACCCCGAGAAATGGGCAAACATAGTTACAACTTGGCTGTCTGATGAGAATGGAAAGCATGAAAGGATCGGCCAGGAATGCGCTGGCTCGAAAACCTCGCGAAGTGGTGGGACTGCCAGTGATATGGACGGATATAGAATGCATTGTGGGGACCTTTGACCGTTAGTTAAGGAAACAAAATAGGCAGTCAAAAAAACTGTAGCCTGTCTACGTGTGAACCATTACAAATATAGTTGGTAAAAACATTTTCTGATCGTAGAGACTCTCAACATTGATTTTGAAACCAATCGGTTCAGTAACAAAAAGTTCAAAATGGCAATTAGGTATAGTTTATTTCATAGTTCAACTCAGAGTCGGACTGAGGTGGAAGCTATTTTAATTTGACAATCACAGTAAAGTCTATTCAGTGTGAGAATAAGGCTCAAACTACTACTACTAAAAGCTACTAGCAAAGTAACTAGAGAAAGAATGGGTCAGATTCAGGATCAAGGTCAACCTCGGGCTCATGCCAAATCATACCTTTTTGTTCTTACACCCACGAGCTACAACAGATAATTCGGTAGCGGCTTCGGAAGCCGCATGGGCACTTCTTATAAGTGACTCGGGAGATGCAATACTCAGTGTTAACGCGCCACACATAGAGTTCAGTTTCGTGGAAAGCTGGCTCAGCTTGTCTTCTTGTTGCCTATTGTAAAAATATAACATTATTAGAAGTGTGTACAGCTGGTAAGTGAAGGAATATGGTGGATGGAGGCGGTTCAACGCTGTTCATTCTGGCATGATATGGGAGAGGCCTATGTCAAGCAATGGACGTCTATCGGCGTAAAACAAGCCCAAGCCACTCAGGCAGGAGCTTCGCTTGGTCAATAGCGAGGGCCGAAGCGCGTAGTGTGGCATGCTGAACTTAGCGTTTCTCCATCTTGCTTAATTAACCGTGTCTTTCAGCTATCGAGTGGTGTAATTAAATTTTGGATGTAGATGATAGATATATGGTTAGTGGATGGAAAGGAAGAGGAAGACCTAAGAAAAGATGGATAGATTGCGTGAGAGATGATATGAATGAAAAAGGAGTGAATGATAAGGTGACGGTGGACAGGAGATAGTGGAAGAGAAAGACGTACTGCGCCGACCCCAAATAAACTGGGATAAGGGCAAGACAATGATGATGATGATAGATATGCAGCTGCAACACCAAACTGTATCCCTGTATAACTGTATATACAGGGTGTTTTTTTTAAATGGGACAGTATGGGGATATCCGAATCCATAAGAGAAACGGGAAAACTGTCTTTGAAACCATTTGCTCATTTTGTATGAAAATGATTTTGGCATAGTTATTTTTTTGGTCAAGCGTGAGTTCTCCATAAAAATGAGTAGTTTTGATCAAAAATTTTTTTATGCGTATCGACTCAGTTTCATGTAAGGATTGTTTCATTGTATCGAAAGAAAAAAATCTGAGCAGCAGAAGTTAGTCAAATTTTATAAAATGTTTTCTCATACAAATTGTAAGTAATCTGGTACCTACGTTAATAAAACTATCGCAATAAATTTTCAAAATGGCCTCCCTCTTGCTGTTTCCAGGTACGGGTACGTTTCAGAATACCTCTTGTGGCCTCAGACAAAGCTTTTCTTATTAAAGTTTGACTAAGTTCTACAGCTCTGGTTTTTCTCATTTCACGAGACCATCAGAGCAGTAGAACAACATTCACCACACATATTTGTCTAATGCCACTAGAGATGTTCTGAAACGTGCCCGTACCTGGAAACAGCAAGAGGGAGGCCATTTTGAAAATTTATTGCGATAGTTTTATTAACGTAGGTACCAGATTTGTATGAGAAAACATTTTATAAAATTGGACTAACTTCTGCTGCTCAGATTTTTTTCTTCCGATACAATGAAACAATCCTTACATGAAACTGAGTCGATACGCATAAAAAATTTTTTGATCAAAACTACTTATTTTTATGGAGAACTCGCGCTTGACCAAAAATATAACTATGCCAAAATCATTTTCATACAAAATGAGCAAATGGTTCCAAAGACAGTTTTCCCGTATCTCTTATGGATTCGGTTATCCCCATACTGAAAAAAACATCCTGTATATCAGTTTTCTGGATTACCTCCCACGAAGCAAATTGAATGCTGAAAAAGTGTGCTATCCTAACAGATCTGATTGAGGATATCTTCGATAGGGATTATAGTCTTGAGATAATGTATACCACGCATTTTACAATACAAAGATTTATGAGCCTCGGAAATCTTCGGCTTTTAGAAAATAAAATATGATTGCAGGCGAGCTTAAAAGCCAGAGTCAGTCAGAAAACTGAGGCACATAACTTTAATCTATGTATGTGTTTTTTTAAGTAGTTTAAATTTCATTAATTTCCGTGCTTATAGGCTAAACTTACTTCTTATCACCAACAATTTTGGCAGGTCCCGGTATCAGCAGCTTGGCAAGATCAGTTTCGGTCAGCACCTTTTTAACCTTTCCACTATCAGATTGGAACTTGCTCTCTGGGTTTTTGATTTCCTGTAATAGTTTCGTATAATTAAACACCAAGGTTACCGACATAGCTCTCAAAATAAGCAAGTTGAAGTGGTAATGGGCAGGTCATATAGCTCGCAGAACTGACAACCGTTCGGGAATAAAGGTTCTCGAGTGGCGACCACAAACCGGACGACGCGGTAGAGAAAGGCCTTCCACTCGATGGACTAAAGACATTATAAATAAGGGGGAGGCCTATGGTCAGCAGTGTACTTCTACAGGCGTATAATAAAGATAAAGATAAAGATAATTTTATTTGTTTTGAATATGGTAATTTTACATTGGTGGTCATATGATGATGATAAATTAAACAAAGATTGGCCAAGTCCTCGTTAAAATTTTAGTTCTAAACTGGGTGGTTAAAATTGTATTGTGTCAACCTATCGTAAAGAGTTATGTACGTGATCTATAAAAATATTTAGTAAAAACTCCCACTTTGAAGACCTCCGTGGCGCAGCGCGTGAGTAGCAACCTGGTACATTAGAGTTGCGAATTCGATTCCCGCTGCGCAACAAAAGTTAGCATAAGCTGCGAATATTAGTTCCAGATTTGTGTGTTGTGGTTCCATGGTACTCGTAGTTATTCTCAGTTACATCACGACACAGGAAATCCTAGTGTGGGATCAGAGGCCCAATTCACTAACTAAAAAATAGTTAAAATAGAGTTCGGATCATGTTTCGATCTTGTGTCGATGTCAGAAATGGTATTCTCCTGACATAAAACACAACACTGTTATGTGATTATATCGAAATGTGACTGAAACTTGAACGATTCAAAGTTTTTTCGTTCATTTTAGCATAAGTAGATGGAGTCTCTCTTTACTCTTTCCAATTATATATATAACTATCCTACTCTAATGGTGGTCACCATGAATTGAAAGTAGACTTAATTGTTATTTATGAGGGACTAGAAATTGAACTACAATCAGTCTCGATTCGGTCAACTTTCAGTGTAGTTTTAAAATAACTTAGAGAATTGGGCCTCTGGACTATGTGTAGGACCATTGGGTGTCATGGCATTTTTTAAACTAACCTGCAAAATTTGTTCTGTGATGGTGGCCACCTCGGGGTCGTCTATCGGCTGCCAGGTGGCTATGCGCTTGCTGGTGATCACTGTTTGTGTCTTGAGAAGGTGCAGCAGTTTGTACAGATGTTTTAAGAGCCTAGGAGAAACATATTCAATATATTTGTAAGGAAAATTCAGTTGTCCGTGAATGTTCGCAGATCAAATCGTATTCTCGAACGCCAACCGGCCCCTTTCGCTCACCCCGCGAACGCTAGTCTTGCTTTGGCCGGCTCCGCAGGTGGTCGCGTTAACAACTACTACCAACTATTTTATGTGTGTGAATAATTGTTAAGTTTGTGGAACTGATTATAGAGAGTTTTTAAGAAAGAAAGAAATAAATAAATTGATTTTTCCCCAAAAACAACACAATATTAAACACAAATAGAACTATAGCTATCAATAAACAAGATTAAGAAAAGATTAAACATTAAAAATAAATATAAAAGTAGGCATCAATATGTGTTAAGTGAGGTCAAATAGGTCCCTGTCTCAGCATAAGCTACACCAGACCTGGGTACGGTGCGGCGCTGTTTTTCAGACAAGGCCTAGGTCACGAACTTTTGTGACTTAACAATTGTTTTCGTGAGACCCTGCATTACACAAATAATGTTTTATAGATCTACAACGGTAGAAATGCCAGGTGATGAGTTCTCTACATCGACGAGCATGTATGAAGAATGTGACGAGAGTGAACGATAGATAATGTATTAATAAAAAAAATTGTACTTAAAAGTAATACAAATGCGAACTTAAGGAAGGGTTCGTAAGTAGCCCGAAATTATGATTTTTGTGTTTATTGCATCAAATCTCTTCAAAACTTCTTGAGATAGCGAAATTCTATAGTTCTTAATTATAAAACATAAAACTAAAACTGGTTTCTAAGTCCAGAGTAACCGCAGGACAAGAGAGGAGGATTTTCATGTGCAAAGACAGTTGAACGTTGAAGTAGACTTACCGGTTCTTCTTCTCAGGGTCAGTAGTATCGGAGCTGGCAGCACAGTTGGCGATGTATGCCGTGACCGGAGCCCGGGGGGTGGAGCCCTGAGACAAGCATACTGCGCGGATCAGCTTAGTGCTGGCGGCGGAGTCAGCGGCCTTAGGTGGCTGTAGGGCGGAGCGCTGCAGATACAAAACAGATATGAGAATGTATGTGAGTCAAGTATAAGTAAAAACTCGTTTATTTCAAAAAATAAAAATACTATTTCAGCCCCTTCTGACCCTTAATTTTGTTTAGTTAATGATCACTTATGACGACCTCTATGGCTCTGTGGCGCAGCGAGCGAGTAGCTGGCTGAGATACAAGAGGTGGCGGGTTCGATTCCCGCACAAACAAATCGATTGCGGCACAAATGTTTGTTTGTTCTGCAAATATTTGTTCCGAGTCTGGGTGTTATGGTACCATGGTACTCATAGTTCCTGGGCCCCAATTCTACTAAACAAATTGTGTTTGAATTGAAACAAACACAATTTGTTTAGTAGATTTGGGGCCCAGATACGACGACACAAGGAATCCTAGGCCGAGATAAATAGACGTTACTTAGCACGTACTAATGCTTAGCATTGTCCCTGTCTCTCTCTAATCAGCGTGTTTTAACATTTGTGTGACAGGGACAGATCTAAGTATTATTACGTGCTAAGTAACGTCTATTTATCTCGGCACTAGTGTGGGATCAAGACTACGTATGTGACTGTTGGGTGTTATGTTATTTTACTCACCGGTGTAACCCCCTTATTCTCAGCGTCATCTTTGACGATAGAGTTGATAACTCTGTTCTCGATGTCATCCAAATCGTCCATAGTCGAGTCTAAGCTCGCGCTCTTTGATGCTGAAATACCGCTCTTTGTAGCGAATCTGACAAAATAATACAATGTTAGTTATTGACAGAATTGTGACAAATCTATATTCTTCATCAGCCGTAAGACGTCCACTGTTGAACCAGGCCTCCCCCATAGAATAAACACTGTTTAGTAATCTTTTCTTATAAAAACACAAAATAATGCAATTTTTACAAGATTTGCTATTTCTAAGTATCTCTTAAGGTGCCCTGTAATTAATTGGTGAAATCGAAAATAACTCAAATAACAAAACATGCTAACATCCAAAGGAGTTGTTTCACAATGTATGGAACCTAGCCCTTTTCGGTGTACACTTGCATAAACGTGGCTAAATGTAATGTAAAACCTTTTCCCGTTGTATTTTTTTATTATTGCGCTTCATTTAATGCAATTTACTAAAATATCAATTATATAAAATAACTTTCTCTCGGAGAGCAACACATAACAAAGCAAAATGGCGGGCGGATACAATATACTCTGTTGTAAAATGCTTCGACAGCAGTTGACAACTGTAAAGAGTATAGAAACACTATGTTTTTAAACACAACTCCCAACAAACAAAATATGAAAAGAGCAACCCCAGAGCCACAAACGCGACATGTCATGGCTGCTCAGGAAAATATGTAACCATTATAAAAAAAATTTTAAGTTCAAACATTTTTATGCAGATATTTAAGCTTCAAATTAGAGTAAGAGTATTTTTTTAAAAATCACTGATTTTTTCCGCCATTCTCTGTCTGGTGTACATAGACATAGGCAATTTTGGAACAACTCCTTTACGTTACAATGTTATAAGGGAGATTTGGGTTATCATCACACACTGCATGTCTCAATGTGAAATTAAGGGAGCAATCGGGGTGTGTGTAACACACGGACGGGTAGACTTACACCATGTGGATTCGGACCAAAAGGTCAAGGAGCATGTCAAAACACCCTTACCTCAACATGTTGCAGTTCTCAGTGAGCGGCAGAATCTTGGAGTACAGTGCGTTCTTCGCTTTGACGTCTTCAATACTTCGCATCTGCGCGTTGATGTCTTTTATCACGTCATCACACTCCTAACAGAAGTTAAACAAAGCATTGAACACAAGAAACTTAACAGTTGCAACTGTATAGTGTTAGATCTATCGAAAAAAAGGCCAAAGCACACCGGATGCGTATGCAGCACGTAACGTACACACGCGCGTCTCTACGTATGTACACGCTACATCACCGACGCACGCACGACTGCGTGCACGACTTGCGTGACGTGCACGGCGGTGTGCCATGTCTCATAGAGTTCCATACATTAGAACGTCATTGTATGTCGACGTGCATGTCTACGTCTACGCTTACGCAGCCGGTGTGTTGTGGCCTATAAAAACATAAATATATACGTTCTAGTTGCGCCCCGCGGTTTCACCCGCGTGAATAATGATGAAAATTGATGATGATGATGATGATGAAAAGTAGCCTATGTGTTAATCCAGGGCGTAAAGTATCTCCATTCCAAATTTCACTCAAATCCATTCAGTAGTTTTTACGTGAAAGAGTAACAAACATCCATCCATACTCACAAACTTTCGCGTTTATAATATTAGTAGGATAGGATTTACCTGTCTAAACTAGTCAATATAATTTATCGTTACTCGTATTTACCTGTGTACCTAACCTGCACCTATTATAAAGTATCCAATGGCAATGGAGATTGCAAGAATGGGGATCATTTTGCCAGCCTTAGCGTTGTCCAAATCTTTTGAAACTTGAAAGGAGGAATATTTAGGTCAAGAAGTTTCCCCTATTCAAGTTTCATAAAATTTAGATAGCGCTAAGGCTGCCAAAATGATCCTTATCATTGTGTTCCCCATTGCCATTTGCTACTGCAATTGGGGGGCAGATCAAACATAAATATACTCGTATTTATCTTTCCACATGGTCAACATAAAATATACTCGTATTTACCAGTCCAACCTGATCAACATCCAATATATTTACTAATATTTACGTGACCGAAATTGATCAATATAAATAAACCCATATTTACCTGACCAAACTGGTCGACATCTAGGATTTCATCGAAACTGGTGTCGAATCCATCTGCGTCGTCCGTATGTGTGAGTTTGTACGCTGCGTTGGAGATTTTTTGGGCAAGGGCGTTAATATCCTGTAAGAAAAATATCAATTTGAAGTTTTGTAACACTTTCCCTTTTCAAAGAATGTTTATGTAGGCCTATAATTTGCTATAGAGATATGATACAACAAATGAGACTAAACAGTAGGTAGCCTAACAACAGAATCAAACGTTTTTAATTTAGGAGATTGCGGGTTTGATTCCCGCTGCGGGAAAAATGTTTGATCTGCAAATATTTGTTCCGGGTTTGCGTGTTATGGTACCATGATACTTGTAGTTCCTGATACCCACGACACAGGGAATATAGTGCGGGATCAAATTAAAAACAAAAAAACTGCCAAGTGCATGCGTAATGCGTGACGTCAACAGTCTCTGCGTGTATGGTGCGTGAATCGGGCGCTCTGAAATGGCTGACGTTGCCAAAAAAACATTTTTTCTTATTAAAATTTTCTCTTTCATTTTAATAGACACAGAAGTAGAACATACCTGCAAAGTCTTCTTATCACCAGCTGTAGGAACTTTAAGGTCATTCGTAGCAGCAACCAGTTTGTCCGCTTCTGAAGATACCTCGTTGATGAAGTCCTGAACAAAAACAATATAAAATTATCACATACAAATTAAACAATACCAAAAATACAATAACTAAATTGGCATGCCTCTAACCACCCCCTAATAGCCGTTTAACAGAAGTGAGTCTTTACAAGAAGCGAGTGTTCAATCAAAAGAAGTGTGTGTTCAAAAGAAGCGAATGTTCATAACAAGTGATTGTTCAAAAAAAGTTATTGTTCAAAAGAAGTGATAGTTCAAAAGAAGTGATTGTTCAAAAGAAGTGATTCTTCAAAACAAGCGAGTATTCAAAAGAAGCAAGTGTTCAAAAGAAGAGAGTGTTTAGAAGAAGTCAGTATGTAAATGAAGTGAAACTTCAAAAGAAGGCAGCGTTTCAAAAGAAATGTGTGATCAAAATAAGTCCATGATCATAAATAGTGTGTGTTTAAAAAAAATGCAACAGATCTTACCCTCAAGTCTACAATGTTGGATCTCTCCTTGCCACTCCTGGCAGGCCTGGATTGTAAAAGAATCATCTGAAGATTTTGGATCGCATTCTCGAGCTCTCTTCGCTTATTCGTGTCCTGCAAATTACCCAAATGTGTTAACAGCTAGACGTGGAAGCTCGCTATTGGCCTACGTTAACTCTAAGTCGTAAAGGGCTCTGTGGAGAGTGGGATCATGACTACGTATGTGACTGTTAGGTGTTATGTTATTTCTAGCAGTGGAGTTCATCCAGCAGATGAACATGACCTGGAGGTCGGCAGAACTATTGATCAATAATTGATAAATAAAATGTATTTACAAAAAGAGTAATATACAACTAATACATGTAGATACAACATTTAAAATATATATATATATATATATTGAGCTATCTAAGGACCATTAATTTTGTAAAACGGGAAATTTTCACGAACCGATATTTTGGTAGAAGCACTAAAAGGTTTCGACCCTAATCGAGGGTCTTCTTCAGGGTGAGTGCGATCCACGCTACACTCTCTGCGCGTCCCTTCTCTGCGCACGCAGCAAGATTATAATAATTGGTACTCACATGTGGAGATCGTTTACACCTGGAGTTGGCAAGATCCAGTCCTCGTAGCGCGTCGCTTAACTTCTTAGAATACTCGATGTATTCATGTTTCAATGCGGGAGACAACTCTGCGCATTCTGATAGTTTCTGTTACGAAAACATGAACAATTCAAATCAGAAAACAGACTTTATAACGTGTGTGTTCGGCCTACGAACTGACCTCTACATCGATGATGCAGCATAAGTACAAATACATTACACTAGGAGATAGACAGCAGCATCCTCCTGAGTACTTAAAACCAAACTACGATCACCAATCCACCTGCTGAGACACAAAGATGAAAAGTCCCATGTGCCTATAAGAAATGGCGGCAGAAATAGGTATGGTGGTAGTACTATGCTACTATAGCTTCAAAGGAGGGGGGGGGGGAGCCTGTATACGTCAACTGCTGGACAAAGGTCCAGCGTGGACGAATACAAGCTGGGTGATGATGATGACAGACTTTATACTCTGTTAAACTTACTTTAGCATCCTCCATGATCTTAAGCGTCAACTGCCTCATGGGAGTATCTTCCACGACCAGCTTTTCAATCTCCCTCCTCTGCCCAATCTTTCCCCCCTTCACGTCACTCTTTAGACCTAGGAATTAATAAAACAAATACATAAATACAAGAACATACATACAGTATATTGTGCCGTAGTGTGTCCGGTCTAAGAATAGATCCCGACGCCTCCTCTCGTGGAAGTCGTAAAATTCGACTAAGGGATTACTCCAGGGGATGGGAAGCAGCATCCACCTGAGTACTCAACACCAATACTGTGATCACCAATCCAACTGCCAAGCGTGGTGGTTATGGCAAACCCCCCCATTGTATTCAATGGGGGAGGCCTTGTGTAGCAGTGGAAGTAAACAGGTTGGTGATGATGATGATCTTATTTCGTTCAAAACAGATCTTCATAAAACTTTGTAGATATAATCGGCTTACTTAGCAAAGTTCGCGGGGGTCTAGATTTTTTAAACAATAACCCAGATTTTTTTTTACAGTTGGAGCGTTATTATTCCGCTGAAAAGGTCGACGAGGTGTACGTGGGAAACTTAAGCTAGGGTTAAAACGTGACTACAGAAGCTGATCCGTCCTGTTTTACTCTTATAACACCCTTGGGGACGCAGGAACAGTGCTGCCATCAACACAAATTAAATTGCTTCTTTGTTATTTCATGTACTTAGTTGGACTAACTGGATGGGGTCTAGGGCCTTACTCTTGAATTCAATACTAATTACTGTCCAATGACAATTTCAATCCAATGATGACAAATCACGGTACTCTTGGAAACAATTCTGACAATAAAAAAACGCAATACCAAACACAAGACGCCGCTGTCAAGTGACAGTGTTAACAGCGTCAAGAGTACCGATCTAGCTATTGAACAACATCAATCCAATTTCTATTAGGTAGTTCATGTAATATCCGCACAATATTGAATTAATTTGGCGCTAGGTTGGCATTCAAGAGTACCAAATACTGATAGATCGGAATTGTTTTCAAGAGTAAGGCAGCCGGTTAGTGCACAATACCATGCGCAATGCAACCTATTACGGTACGTCAGTTCAAATCTTATCTCCCCCATTTACAGTTTTATTAGAACTAGATTATAGATTATTTATCCCCAACGGTTTTCGATTTGCCCGCTAAAGTGCTCACCTTCTAATATCCTTTCCAAGTTATCAGCTTCTTTGCCCAACTCTTTGACAGTGTTCTTATGGCGTGGCTCCACTGCGAAGGGCTTCCAAGAGTTGGTGAAGGATTTCAGCTCCATGGACAGATTATCGGCAGATTTGAATAGCGCTTCTTGGCAGGGGGTCTCGTATATAGATGGCGCTACGAGCTGTAGAGAAAAGTGAGGAATTAGCAACGGTTGGGTCATCATCGATATCATCAGACTGTCCGATGCTGGACATAGGAAGCTATGCCAGTGATCTTGGTCTACGGATCTCCTCGTTTCAGATTGTATTACGTTATGAAACTACAAGCATCACCTCTTCATAGCCCGCTGCGCGACTGGAAGAATAGTCACATACAAAGATGGCTTCAATCTGATCGGGTTTGCTAGCTTGGGTAAGATAAAAATGTAGAACTATTTGGACCGACGACATTATACAGGTCGCAGGAAGTCGGTGGATGGGAGCGTAATTCCAGCTTAGAATAGCCGCTTTTTCTCCTCCCGTGGATGTCGTAAAAGCCGACTAAGAGACTACACCAGGTTATGGGCAGTGTGGGGGCCAAATGAATCCATATTCCGATTTTGTTTGTTTAGTGACAAATTTTTTGAAATATATTTCCAACTATAACATCAATTTTGTTTCTATTTTATACTTTTGAAAAGAAATGCACATACAGCCTTTGTAATAATAAATATCGTACACCTAAAAAACCCTAAATTATGTTAGTGTGCACTAAAAATAGCCTCACTACGTCCAGCAAACTCTGGTGTCGTGTTGGAAATTGTTAGTGTCCGTATAGAATAGAACCGAAATACGTATTCTTTTATTAAATTAATGAAGCCATTTCCGAGCAAGTAGGAGAATAATAAATAATTCACATCAACAAATATTTTTTTCTATTATACATTAAGATAGTATGAAGCCAACGTACCTTAGCAGTATAAATGAGTTTGCCGGCGCCATCTTGGCACCTGGTGCCAGCCGCACATAGCTCGTCCACGGCACCGGGCACGTTGCAAGGACCACCAGCGATCTCTCCCGCCTGGACGGATATCTGCGCCACGCTATCGCCTATCGCTTTAGTGCGAGTGATGATCTGAAAATTGTTTGAAAATAAAACATTTGGGACAGAAAACGTGTTTGTGACTGTTGGGTGTTAACTGCTTAACGGGATTCGATAGTACGTCAATACATTGGACAACAGATACGTCCAAAGCATTGTTATACGGGATGGACTTACTGAATCCAAAACGGGTAATTCAAATTTGAAATTCAAAAATTTTCGTAGCTGTACCCATTCAAAGTTATTTTTCATCCCATCTATTCGAAAAGGACGACTTGGTTCGCCTTTAAGTGCACCCAAAGGTGGTGTTTTCTGTATGAAGCTTCTATAAGTGCGCCGCAATTATCTTTGCCGCGCACTTTTTAAATTTGGAATATATCGAACTCAAATAAGTGCGCCGCAATTATCTTTTACGGCCCTTTTTGAATTTGGAACATCTTGAAAAGAATCAAACACAAATAAGTGCGCCGCAATTATCTTTTCCGCGCCCTTTTTAAATTTGGATCATCTTAGTGTACAGCGCCAAAGAAGGCGAACGCAAATATTGTTTAAATAAATACTGGCTGGTACGACGGCCCAAAGTCGCGCCACCGGCTGAATAAAAAAAAACAAATTAGAAACGACGGCCCGCGATTTCGTCATTTTTAACCGACTTTACAAAAAGGAGGAGGTTCTAAATTCGGTTGTATTTTTTTTTAATGTTACCTCATATCTCCGGCGTTTATGAACCGATTTGGAAAATTCTTTTTTTATTTGAATAGATATACTTCCAGATTGGTCCCATTTTTTTCAGAATCCAGTTCTGATGATGGAATCCACGAGGAATTGAGGGAACTCCTCAAATATTGTAGGCATACATATGGCGATTTTGATATTTTCAGCAACAAACCAAGCATTTGCATTCAGAAAGTATCATAATCCTTTCACCACTATGGTTCTTTCATAATTTTTTTTTCATCCAAATATTTAGTCGAATACAACGGCGGAAGTCTTTTTTTTAAATGATAAGTTATTCACGGATAGTTAGAAATTCATGGTTTTGTTTTGAAAAAAAATATGAGGCGCCTTTTATTTTCTCATAGTGGGTGATGAAAAGTAGAGTGTAACACTCGGGCGCAAAATATATTTTTGGCTCGGGCGACGTACTTTGAATCCCTCGCTACGTTCGGAATTCTACTAAAGAATCCCTCGCTATGCTCGGGATTCTACTCTAGAATCCCTCACTTCGTTCTGGATTCAAAAAAGCGCCCTCGCCGTAAAAATATTATTTTGCTCCCTTATGATACAATCTACTATTTATGTATTTTTTGACTATATAAGACATTTCTTATAATATTTTTAGATCTAAGCTTCTATTTACTCATAGGAATAAATAAATATGAATGAAGGGTAATAAGAATACATCTATACATAAACACACACCTTTTCCACCGGAGGGGTAGGCAGTGCCTCAAAGGGCCTCTTTTCAACGTCGCACAGTCGCAGGAATAAAAACGTGACAAGTGGTGAGCTCATCGCCGCTTTTGCTTCCCATGACCAACTCGGCTAACGCTTTCTTTCAGTAATAACACATTCTTAAATAAGCCAGCAGCCAGGACAAATTAAACCAACAAAAACTCAACAAGTCCGGACCAAGTTAAATATGAATATTTATTTGCTTGAATTATGGTGGTTCTATGAAAATGGATACGTTCAATATTGAACATATACATTTCCACTGGTATAAACTGACCTCCTTCTCCAGAGTCGGGTCGACGTCGTTACTGACGATGTACAATAGTTTGGCAGATTTATCACCAAACTCAATAGCAGCATCATTTAATTTCTGAAACAAATTCATTTATTTTATTGATGACTATAGCGACTCCTTCGCGACTTCGTTGGACCACAAATAAAGAAACAAAAATCTTTTTCTAGAACATCAACCCTGTGAATCAATCAGTAAGTGAGTGGCAATTGGACTTAGTCATTGGACACATAAAATAATAAGTAAGTAATAAATGATACGTATGTAGTTTTAGAAAACTATCATAGAACGTAAATAATGTTCGTGAGACCGCGCTTGGAGTTCGGTCGCATAGGGAAATGATGGTGATGAAAAAATAGTGACCAATATAAACGATGTCAAACATTTTTACAGAATGGCCACGCCCACTGACCTATCAGGATTACTCACGGTGGTAGTGCGTTTTCTTCAATTACATACCTACAATTGTGCAAGAGAAAGCGCCCTATATTATTGTTCCTCCGTATAGTGTAACAGCGTATATTTAATTCAATTCAATTATCCTTATGATTTTAACTAATAAAAATACTATTGAGTATGTCATTAAGGGATGTTACCTCCCGATCGTTCTTGGCAGCGTCACAGATCTTGCGGGTCGACTCACACATTTGCAGCATGTCTTCTAAGAACGCTTTCCTTGCTTCATCATTCACGGTACTGCTTAGGATTTTACCATCTGTAATTATAAGATTCATAATTATCATGAGCCTGTAGAAGTCCACTGCTGGACATAGGCTTCCCCCATAGATGCTACGACGAGCGCTCTTGAGCTGCCTCCATCCATCGACATTCCTGCGAGCTTCAAAAATGTCATCAGTCCATCGAGACTTCACCGCGTAGTCTGTTGGTTCTCTACTCGAGGACCTTTATTCCCCAACGATTGTCGGTCCTGCGAGCTAAATGGCCTACCCATTGACATTTCTATCTCCATAGGTGCATAAAAGCTGGCTAAGGTCAGCATCCACCTGAGTACTCAACATCAATATTAAGACCTCTGCGGCGCGGCGGGCGATTAGCCGGCTGAAATGTGAGAGGTTGCGGGTTCGGTTCCCGCTGCAGGACAAATGTTTGTAATATCTGCACATATTTATTCCGGATCTGGGTGTTATAGTACCATAGTACATACCCACGACACAGGAAATCCTAGTGTGGGGTCATGACTACGTATGTGACAGTTGGGTGTTATGTTATGTTATAATAATTGGCTGCCATTTTGAACTTTTTTGTTACTGGGCCGATTGCTTTCAAAATCGTTATTTAAGAGTCACTGTGATCATGTAACTGTGATCTGGATTATTTTTAACTGACTTGTTCGAGAAAGTGTCCAGGAAGCAAGTGAACTCACCTTCAACAATGGTTGACATCAACTGAGGCAGTGCCTTCGTGGACTTCGACGCACAACTGTAGTCAATTGTATCAGCATCTAAAACGATATTAAAATTGCAAGCATGGAAAACATTCGGGAATTGTGAAAAATTAAAAGATTTAAACTTAACTGTAAATTTGAAGCACATAGTTCATAAACATCTTTTGAAAGGTGTTTCATACATTATCCATTTTTCAAATATATAGAGGATTCTCAATTGTATTTCGTCGCATCATTCTTCAGATACAGTTAACATAGGTAGTGCCTTTAGCCTACACGAGGAATTCGCACGTTTAGAGAATCGATTTTCAATCGAATTTGAATCTTTTTTTTTCTTTTTTTCTACCCGCCCGTCCGGTCGACCCAATGACGGGGCGACAGCCGGCGGCGGCCATCATTCCTTTCTTGTGCGAGGCAGCGTTAGCACGTGTTTTACAAATAAAAGTGAAAAATACTTCGTTCATCATCATTATGCCGAAACGCAAAAATGAAGAAAAAATCAAGCGTTATCAACGCAAGATTCAACGAATGGAACAAGATCAGCGGAAATTCAGACGAATTAATTATGCGTCATAGTCGGAGGACTCCGATAAAGATTCAGGTTAGTAAAGTGTTTATTCCGTTGTATCCACTGTAACTAAGTCTCGATTATTACGCCTGGAGGTTGACCGTGTGTCATCACGAAGGTAGCTTATTGCCAGGAGGTTAACCGTGGGTTAACACAATGGTATTTCGCAATCGTAAAAAACGATTACGTATCAAAAATCGAGAACAAAAATCGCTTGGAGGTGGATCGAGTATCCTCACGAAGGCAATTTATGATTTTGTACCAAATCAAATTACATTTGATTTTAGTTACTAGGCAAAAATAAAACGCTTTTATCACCACGTGTGGTAATTTTTGTTTTTTTGCTAGTTTGGTTTTATTTTTCTAAGTACCCTCAACCAGTAACAATTGTTATTGTTACTTTGGAGAAAATAAAAACCTCAACAGCGCTAATCCAGAGTCCTTGGATGCAGCCGCTGTCGAACAAATCTGTTCAAATATCGAGGAAGGCAAAGATGATTGCGACCAAGAACCGGCACCAGTGCCGGACCTGGACCCCGATATTCTCATCGCTTTGGGTGAAACCACTGAAGAAGTGACGAAGTTCGGCCCAAGAATTGACGATAGCTTACCTCGGCTATGGTTACCTATTCTTCGAAAGGGAATGACCAAAGAGGCAAAAGAGAAACTCGTCAAAGAGTATCCTATACCAGAGAATTGCCCACTATAACAAGCGCAAAAATTCAATCCCGAGATGTCTGCCGCTGTAGCTGAGGGCGCCCGGACCCGGGACAAGAGAGTCGAAGCCGTGCAACAGCAATTGGGACAGGGAATATCCGCCCTTAATATGGGCTTGGAACTCCTTCTGGACGACGGCAAAGACAAACTTAAAGCTATCAAATTTCTCAGCAACAGCTGTAGACTCCTGTGCGATCTGCACAATGTGGAGACGGAGGCCAGAAAGAAGTTTATTACTCCAGGATTGGATAAGTCCTTCTTGAACATAATGCAAGACGTCGACCGAGATGAATTGCTTTTCGGAAGCAAGCTTTCAGAAAAAATCAAAGCCACAAAGGTAATCGAGAAGCATGGATTACAAATTAAGAAACCGGCTCCGACCCCCAAGACGCTTTCTACGTCATACCAAGCGCCGACAAACCGTTCACGACCCCAGGGAAACTGGACGGGCCCCTCTCGCTTCTCGTCGAACAGGGGGGGGGGGGGAGGTCAGAGGAGGAATGGTCCAGCAGGCCGAAGACCTCCAGCAGGCAATGCTGCTCAGCCGAAGTCATCGGCGCAAGCCAAACAGCTTGCAGCAACTCAACAACAATAGATGTACATGCAGGCAGAATCCATTATTTTTATAATTGCTGGGTAAAAATTACAAAAAATACTCAAATATTAAAATGGATTTCAAACGGGTATGTTATACCGTTTTGTAAGAAAGTAAAACAGCTCTCGACACCCCGCAACTCTGTTTCAAGTAGCGAGCTCCCTGATATGTTACAATCTATTGACAATTTATTAAATCTAGGTGCTATTTCTCCATGTCATAGATCTAAAAATGATTTTGTATCGAGCATATTTTTAGCTCCGAAGCCCAACGGGTCAAAAAGATTTATTTTAAATTTAAAGGCTATAAATAAATTTATTACGACCTCTCATTTTAAAATGGAGGACCACAGGACAGCAGCCAGGCTCATACCTAGCTGGTTTTATGGCAAATATCGATCTCAAAGAGGCTTATCTCTTAGTACCTATCACAAAAAAACATCGTAAGTACTTACGTTTTGAATTTGATCAAAAATGTTTTGAATTTAGTGCCCTACCTTATGGTATGTCTATGGCTCCCTGGGTCTTCACAAAATTAATGAAAAAGGTCATTAACTATCTACGTCAACAGGGCTATAGGTCAGTAATATATCTTGATGATATCCTATGTATTGGGGACACTTATGATGAATGACAAGAAAATGTAAACAAAACTCTAACGTTGTTACAATGTTTAGGTTTTGTCATAAATTTTGAGAAAAGTAACCTCGAACCTAAACAGGTTTGTCGATTTCTAGGTTTCATATATAATACTGTCGATATGTCACTAGGCTTGCCAGATGAAAAACGACAGGGCATCATAAAGTTAATCAAGAAGTTTTCCCAACTTCCAAGATGCTCCATTAGAGAATTGTCACAACTAATTGGAGTACTTACTGCAGCTTGCCCCGCAGTTAGATACGGTTGGTTGTACACCAAAACCCTTGAACGTCAAAAATATTTAGCCCTTCAAAAATATGTCGATTTTGAAGAAAAAATTAAGTTACCCGACCTACAAAGGTGGCAACAGAATATAATGGTGACTAGCAATATATTACGACCCGACTAAATATTTGATTTAGAAATTTTTACCGACGCGTCCAGAACAGGCTGTGGCGCCGCTTGCGAAGGGAAACGAGCGAACGGTGGATGGAGAGAGGATGAACTATCCCATCACATTAATTATCTAGAACTATTAGCTGTGTTCCTTGGTCTTAAAAGCTTCGCTAACACGTATCATGATGGCTCTATAATGCTTCGAGTTGACAACACAACTGCTCTTTGCTATATAAATCGCATGGGTGGAATCCGGTTCCCACATCTCAATGACCTGACTAAGAGTATTTGGCAATGGTGCGAAAAGCGAAACATCTTTATATTTGCATCTTAAATAAATACACACGACAACGTCGAAGCCGATGAAGAATCGCGGAAAGTAAATGCGGATACAGAGTGGGAACTATCGGATTGGGCGTTCCAAAAGATAGTCCCAAGGTCCCAACTCTCGGAGCTCCTAATATTGATCTTTTCGCTTCTCGTACCAATGCAAAATGCATTCAGTACATCTCATGGAAACCGGATCCCGACGCCATGACAGTTGACGCTTTTTACGGTTAATTGGAACTCTACGTTCTTCTACGCATTTCCACCGTTCGTTCTAATACTTAAATGCTTGCGCAAAATTAATAATGACAAAGCTACTGGTATTCTAGTCTTCCCATATTGGCCTGGCCAAGCGTGGTTCCCATTGCTTAAAAGAATGCTTATCTCAGATATTATCTTTCTCGAACCTAACAGGAACCTTTTGCGTTCTCGTTTCATGATACGCCACCGGCTCCACGCCAGCCTTACCCTGGGGGCCGCGACGCTCTCAGGGCAGCATTTGCAAGACTAAACACCCCCACTCAGCACTAGATCTAATGTTATCATCCATTTCGGAAAGTACTATGAAACAATACTCGGTTACATACAAATTATGGTAGCAGTATAGTATAATAGTATAGATACCTTCGAAGCCCCATTACCATCCGTAATAGCCTTCATAGTTGATCAGTTTAATAAGGGAGCAGCATATGGGGCTATTAATAGTCATCGCTCTGCCCTATCATTACTCCTTGGGAATAACGTAGGATCAGATGAACGAATAAAACGTATATTAAAAGGTGTTTACAGGCAAAAACCATCGCGCCCGAAATATACTGCAACCTGGGACCCAAAATTAGTTCTAGATTTCATTTCCGAGTGGTATCCAAATAGTACATTGAATTTTGATAAATTAACTAAAAAATTAACTGTTCTGTTGGCTTTGTGTACGTCACATCGCGTCCAGACCTTATCTCTTATTAAAACCAATAACATCTACAGGTCTCTATCTGGAATAAAGATATTTATAACTGACATGATAAAGACGTCGGCTCCAAATCGAGAGCAGCCAGTATTATTCTTACCTTTCTTTGTGAACAACCCAAGCATATGTCCAGCAAAGACTCTCGAGGACTATCTTACAGTAACATCAGGCTTCGGCCTGAGGGAACAGATAACCTCTTACTAACTCACAAAAAACCTCATACGAGAGCATCGTCACAACCCATAAGCAGGTGGATCAAGCAGACTCTAGCAGAGAGCGGCGTCGACGTCACAGTGTTCAGTGCGCACAGCACGCGTCACGCCTCCACCTCGGCGGCGGCCTCTGCTGGAGTCTGCATCGACACCATTAGGAAGACCGCCGGTTGGTCTGCCTCGTCTATGACGTTTGCTAGATTCTATAACCGCCCAGTGACGGACGATGGAATCGTTGCTCGTTCTGTCTTTGAAATTATTTAAATTTATAGATAGTAATATTTATCTACTAATTATCTGATGGTTACACAAGAACCTAGTTTTAGACATTTGTCTGTTTTGTTATGTAAAGATTGATTTTGAAAAGATCTTACAATGATTATGTACTAGAAGTATGATGTTATTATTTTTTGTTATAAAATTAAACGTTTTCTACTTTATTAATTAAATGTTTTTTGGCACAAACCCATTCTGCTCATAATGGAAAAAGTCTCTAAACATCTACCTATGTTAACTGTATCTGAAGAATGATGCGACGAAATACAATATGAGATCAAACGAACTTCTTGAAGTGAAGTTCGATCATTATTGTATGAGTCGCATCATTCGAAGATACAGGGTTCCCACCCACCCAAAAACCCACGTAGAAAACGAAAGTCTCTGAACATGAATGATGGCCGCCGCCGGCTGTCGCCCCGTCATTGGGTCGACCGGACGGGCGGGTAGAAAAAAAGAAAAAAAAAGATTCAAATTCGATTGAAAATTGATTCTCTAAACGTGCGAATTCCTCGTGTAGGCTAAAGGCACTACCTATGTTAACTGTATCTTCGAATGATGCGACTCATACAATAATGATCGAACTTCACTTAAAGAAGTTCGTTTGATCTCATATTGTACGAGTCAGGGCCGAGTGTTGCAGTATAAAAAGGATCGAGATACAATGAACGGGCTCATTTAAAGCCCGGTAACGCAGCATTGGCCATATGAGGCCAACTGCATTAAATCCTTCAGAAAAAAAAGAACGGGCTCATTATTTCTTCGGCTTTCGGACGAGACGGTTATCATCGGGTGCTAGGATTTGTTAGCCTTGTATTTGAAAAATTAACTATGCGGTTATTATTGTTAGTTAAAAATCATTTTTAGAAGTGTTTCTTTGCTAGGGTGCTTTGTATGTTCTATTCTTTAACAAATTTTTATGAGATTTGTATGAATAGTATATTTCCTAAATCTTGACTTTTTCATAACTTTCATAGATGAAACAGAATGTATGACATTTGGTATATAGTATTTTTTATCTTAATCTCGTGTACTTACAGTTGGCACCGACTAGAGAGGCCACTTCAACTCCAGCGAGGGCGATGTTGCGCTGCAGACGAGCTTGCTTAGTCATACAGTCTCCTGCACTGATTGCCGGACTCGTGCTCTGACACTTGGAGGCCTGTGAACGAAACAGAGCTTCATCAAATCATCATCCCATATCAAGCCGGATTAGCTTCGCCAAATTTTCTAACAAAATTATGTTAGCATAATATAACATGTTTGTAAAACACTTAAAAATGGCGCAGCAAACCCGGCTTAACATATGTTGTTATAAAAATTACCGCAGCGGACCCGGCTTTAGTCCTCTGCTGGACATAGGCCAATTCTAATACGCGAAACTTAGCTCGGTGTTCGGCTCTTGTAACTCATTTTCTGGCCACCTTTCGTAAGTCGTTCAATTATGCCGTAACCGTGCTTTATTATGAAATCATTGATAATTTATTCATTCATTCATTAATATTATAATTTGAAGCCGAAATATAATTAACCTGTTTCAACCCCTCCTCGGCTTTCTTAATGATTTTCTCCGCGTCATCAACCGACTGCACGAACAGTTGATGCGTGCGTTTCTCGTCATCTGTCTTGATAGCCGGCGGCATGGACTTTGGAGACGTAGATGTGGTCTTGCTGACAGTTGGGGTCGTCTTGTGGGCTAGGAAAATAGAATAAGTTATAAGCTGGAACATTAGGTTTCCAGGCCCATCTTGAAAAACTGCTGTGAAAGGATTTAGCCTCACGGAGGCTCTTTTACTACTATACTTCAAGCTAGTCTGTGACCTAAGGCAGTGTGGCCAAGAAAGAGCCAGTGTAGTAGAACAAGCTTTTCAGAAATAAGTCTTTTATGTGAAATTGGTGTTTGGAACCATGAGCTTATCAAAATGAGCCCAAATACGACCAGTCTACTATTATTCATCTAGGATTGCCGCTGTCCAACCTACTCCATCATCAGATCGACTCGATCATCATCAACCTGTGAAAGTCCACTGCACTGCTGGACATGCTCTTCCATAGAATGGCACGACGGATGATCTTGAGCCGCCTACATCCATCGGCTTCCAGCAACCTTTACAATTTCGTTACTCCATCGAGAGGAGGGCCTTCCTACACTGCGGCATCCGGTTCATGATCGCCACTCGTTTCGGACCCTATACACCTCTCGGATTCAGCTACTCACCCCCTGCAACACAGAGTTCAATTTAATAAATCATAACACGTCAGTTATATCACCTTGATCATTGCAAGCTTTCCTCAGCGCTTCTAAGTGCAGTTCCAGCTGCTGCAGCGCTTGTTGCAGCGCGTTGGCGCGCTGCTGGTGCTTAGGGTCTTGTAGCAGCGGCGCCCAGCAAGCGGCCAGCTCCCGGCTGTTGGCGGACAGTAAGCCAGCTGAGGAGAGGAGGGCCGCTTTGCATTGCGGCTCTGATATCGATGGAGCTATAACCTAGGTATCAAATGGAGTGCTGTTGACTATCAGAAAATACTAACCATCTTATTTATAATTTTTTTTAACCCTATTTTAGTTAAATAGCTTTGACTTCTTCTTTGTAATTTATTTAATGGCCTGTGAGGAAAACTTTCCTGAACTTTGCCAATGTCAAGTAATTATTTTGATAAAGTTAGCTCAAGTCTCAGTCAAGTCATGTTCTAGTAAAGCGATAGCAGTTTCACTAGTACATTTGTACAAATGTAATTTTTGACTAGGTTAATGTTGACAAAGAACGGAAAGTTTGGTGAATAAATGTATTTTCTTTCTTTTTAAAGTCAAAGTCAATTGTTTTTATTTATTGTTTTCACAAGGATTATTTTTTTATCGTATAATAAACTAGGTGAATTTATGGTGTTCGGTTTTTAGTTTCAGGCCTAACATTCCTCACTACTCAATGACCTAGCGCAGGGTGACCAAGAAGGAACTAGTGCCACGAACTAACCTGAGCCGAAGCGAGCAGAGCCTGTGCTGCATCAGCGACGGCCGCCCCCTTGACGTCCAACGCCTGCCCCGTCCGGCCGCCCACCGCCTCAGATAACTGCTGGACTCCGGAAAGTAGTTGGGAAGCTTTGTTGCAAGCGCCTGCAGATAGTTCCACGATCTGAAACGGTAGCATATATTATATGTTTACTGAATAGGGAAAATCTCGACATAATCCAGAATTCAGCACCCACAGGAAACAGGTGAAATAGCGGCCGACCACTAGTTAATTACACCTATACATATCACCCAACAGTCACATACATAGTCCTGCCTCCCTATTTACTAACTGAAAGTCACTCGGTGACTAACGTTTGACAAGTAAAATGACCATCAATTGCTCAATATTGACAATTGATGATAATTTGACTTGTCAAACGTTAGTGACTTTCAGTTAGGGAATAGGGGAGCTGATCGCACACTAGGTTTTATTAGTGAGATCTACGAGTACTATGGTACCACAACACCCAGACCCGGAACCAATATTTGCAGATCATGCAAACATTTGTCCCGCAGCGAGAAACGAACCCGCATCTCAGCCGGCTACTCGCCCACTGAGCCAGAGGTCATCAATATTACCTCAATCTCATTTCGAAGATTGATCTCATGAAAACAGCCCGAGATGAGATTGCAGTATTGATAGTTGTAAGTATTGGGCACGCTTAATAATAGCATGCAATTTTTCGCCATTTTTTTGGTAACTTAACGGCAAATCCGTTACAGTTAAATAAACAAATAACTAAATCAATTAACAAGCTTTAATTTTGTTTCAAAGTTAACATACCTACCCACTGAACTCTTCGGGGACAAGCTGGAAAGAACTTCCTGCTCGGGGACGAGACGTGGGGACGAGCGGGAATAACAATAAGGGGAAAAATTGGTTTGTTAAGAAAATCTAAATTATGCGCCCAGTTCCCGAGCAAAGCTCGTTCGTCCGATATTTAATATTGATGTGTGTAAACACTCACTTGGTGTACCCTGTCAGCGTCGACGGGAGGACTGACCTCGTACACCAGCTTGCTTGATGCGTCTGAGAATTGAACAACCGCTTCACTCAAACCCTGGAAAATAAAAGCTCTTTTTCTTAGTCGGACACTCCTGACAGAGTGGTCTCAGGAGTGGTGTTTGCAGGTCTTCCTCGGTGGTATCTTGCAATGCGTCACCACTCTGCTCTATTATCAGCTTTGCGAGAACATGCAGTCGTAGTAGAGTGTGACGGAATAGATAAAATTTTACCACCGCGTGGAAACGCGACCACTTGGTCCCTTGCCCTCCCAAATTGGAGACTCCACGTATGGTCAATTGCGAAGCGCACTAGATCCTGTCACCACATTGGTTCTATTTATCAACGGTACCCTAATTATTTTACGGGTTACCATGCGCTTCAGGAAAGGTTACCAAGAAAGAATAGCATCTAGCGCCAGTTCTAACTTGCCACTGGGCAAGATAGAACACATCATTGGTGTTGAGTTCTAGTCGAGGTCGTGGATCCAATCCCGGTCGTTCAACTTTAGATTTCTCCACTCTAAAAAGTATGTACGCAATACCACGCGTACCATCTTAAACAGTGAAGAAAAACAGCGTAAGAAAACCGCCATGTCCTAGAACCAAAAATTCTAATACATGTGCATGGAAGTTACCTTTGCAAGGAGCGCTAAATCTTTTCACCACACTGGTTCTTTTCCATCAAACACAAGGCAAGTTCATACCAAGCCCTCGATCGGGTCACAGACCTAACGCACAACCAATCAGGAACCAGTGATATCACGAACGAATGGTAAAAGGATTGTTTACCTGAGGGTTAGTTCCGTCAGCGCGCGCGCACACAAGCTCGCTGGCCGCGCTAAGCTTCTTGATGTGATCCAACATGGCGGCGCGCGTCTCCGGGTCTTTGTTAGCGCTCACCGACTGCGTGTCTGATGATAATATCGACATATAACTATAGAGGCGCTCAAGCAGGGAATAGCAAATAATGCTAGGGACCGGGCCCCGTACAAGCACCTCAAGAGCACCATTATCAAGAGTCACCATCGTCAAGAGACCTCATCTCTCTCTCTATCTCTCTCACTCTCTGGAGAGGGCGAGAGCGAGAGAGATAGCACCGCTTCACTATTTTCTTATACCCTCTACTGAAGACCCACGATCATGGTAAAATCCTGTTAGTGCCTCCACCAACATGTCTGCACGTGAAAACTTCCCGTTTTACAAAATGAATTATCATCACCAACAGCCTTTAGACGTCCATTAGTGCGGTACAACGCCTCCCCCATTGTAGGGGCACGGATTGCTGATGTAGCAAATTGGCCCACTCCCCGCTAACCTGTGGCCCGGCAAGTCAGTCTCTAACCGTCCGCCGCCAGGTTAAGTCTTCAATTAGCATCTGTATTGAGTAGTGTACTCTACATGAAAAATATACGTTTATGGAGTAAACGGACTTTATAATTAATTCCTCCTACCGAAGGTCATTGAACACAGGAGATGAAACTAGGTACTCGTATCGTCATCGTAAGAGAACAGTATCTAGTTGTTATATCGACGTTGATTCGATATCCTGTGTGTTAACCTTTACACCCATAAAATAACAATGGAAGCGGGGCAGGCGGATTGGTGATCCCAGTATTCGTGCTGAATACTCAGGTGGACGCTGCTGCCCATCCCCTGGTGTAATCCCCTTAGTCTTTTACAACATCCACGGGAGGAGACGTAGAGTGTCTATTCTGAGGCCGGACACACCCGGCTTATGAAATACACGAAATTAGTTTTAATAAAATTATGTTGTATTTTTAAAACCTAAAGCTTACCTTGTATGACATGCGGCAAGAGGTCTGCGATCGTTTTGATAGCTTTTTCCGCTGTTTCGTAGTAGGGCTTGTCACGGTCTGAAAATATAAACATTTTATAGAAAAAATTATAACTCCAGAATTTCCCTCTTTTCTTAGTGAATTAAATAAAAAAATGCTGGACATTTCACACAACATTATCTAGCCCCAAGCTAAGCAGAGCTTGTGTTATGGGTACAAGAATAACTGATATACTTAATACAGTACATTATATAGATAGATATTTTTTCCCGCCGCGCCAAAGAGATCGTCAAATTGAACGACAAGTATGAGGTCCATCCTAAGAGATTACTGGATTTTGATCAGATATATCTTTAATGAGAGCTTGATGTATTCTATACATAATTGAAATGAGTTGCCTGCACTTCCATGCAGCCAGGGTTGAACTTCTCAAACCAGCAGTGCAAGTACGTAGGACTCGATTCGATAAATTTGACATTCAAATTCGACAAAACGTGACAATGTAGAAGTAATAGTCCCGTTTAGTCGAATTTTAATGTCAAATTTATCGAATCGAGTCCGACGTACTTGCAATAGCGCCGAACAGTACAAAATTATACCGAGCCACGATTATTTTAATTCTATTTTAATAGTATATATAGCCTATCAACGAATTCTTACCAGCCGGTGCCGAGAGGAGCGTGGCGATGGCAGCGTTAAGCTCGCCCAGTCTTCCAGACAACCGTTGCTGCACTGCCTCTGCACTGACGCTGCTCAGCGGCGGTGGAATTGGCTAAAAAAACACATTTAGTAACGTTCAACACAAAAAAACGAGATTTATATTGATAACACTACGACAATTAAGATAACATAACACCCAACAGTGACATACGTAGTCTTGATCCCCATCCTAGGATTCCCTGTGTCGTATCTATCAGGAACTACGAGTACCATCATGTTACCATAACACCCAGATCCGAAACAAATTTTTTACAATTTTGGTTTTTATTACCTTTGTGGCGCAGCGAGCGAGTAGTCGGCTGAGATGCGAGAGGTTGCGGGTTTGATTCCCGCTGCGAGGCAAATGTTTGTATGATCTGCAAATATTTGTTCCGGGTCTGGGTGTACCATGGTACTTTCCCGAACTTACCATGGTACTTTACTGAAGTTCCTGATATCCACGACACAGGGAATCCTAGTGTGGGATCGGGACTACGTATTTATTTATTTAATTAATTAATTAGCACGGCGTAAACCAGTTACAATTATTAACAAACTTTACTAAATAATACATTTTACAAAAACAATACATACACCTACCTTTAGCAAATATGTATGTATGTATATGTTGGGTGTTATGTTAATTATGAGCCTATTATATGTAAACTACCTTATCCAAAGCCTTCTGTGCCGTTTTTATCTGTTCCTTGGCGCCCGCCGTCGACTTGATAAAGTGCAGTTTTTGTTGTTTAAGAATCTCATTCGTTGTTGGAACTTCTGAAATATTGTGAAAGAAATAGGGTTTAAGATAAAATAAATAAATAAATAAATACTAATTAAGTACTCAGGTGGATGCTGCGGCCCATCCCCTGGTGTAATCGTTTAGTTGCCTTTTACGACATCAATAGGGGGAGTTGGAGGAGTCCTATTCTTAGGCCGACACTACCAAGTTGCCTGTAAGTTGTTACAAGGTTGCCTGGAAGAGATCGCTTTCAGCGATAAGGCCGCCATTGTATTGCCTTTCTATAGTAATATTACTTGTTTATTGTTTCTGTGGTGATAAATAAAGTGTTAATCTATCTATCTATCTATCTACAACGGCCAATGTTTGACTAATAAATAAAAAAAAATACACATTTTTCGAGCACTAAAATTCATTTTCCGATCTTAGGATCGGAAGAGGAATACAAACTTCTGACCCTAAAGACGGGAAGGGGGAAACCTACCATCGTCAGGTAGTTGGCAAGCCTTCTTCAAAGCCTCCAGTTGACCTTCCAACTGCTGGTATGGAATTTGCAGCGATTGGACCTGTTGCTGGTGTTTTGGGTCTTGGAGGAGTGGCTTCCATGAGTCGGCCAGTTCCCGCCCTGATGATGAGAGCTTGTCCAAGGCTGAGGAAAGTGCGGCTTTGCAATGTGGTTCTGAGATGGAAGCCGCTGTGATCTGTTAAGTAAGAATTACATAACATAACATAAATAACATGATTGATAATGAAATATGTTTAACGAAAACAACTTCGTTAAACAGATTTCATGATCGGTTTTTAATTTTAATTATTATCGAGCTAACAAAAAATTAGTACAATCATCAGCAGCCTGTAGAAGTCCACTGCTGGACATAGCCCTCCTCCTTAGAATACCACGACGAACAGTCTTGAGCCGCCTCCATCCACCGTCTTCCTGCGACGTTTATAATGTCTTTAGTCCATAGAGTGAAAGGCCATCCTCCACCGCATCACTTTATTCCCTAACGGTTATAAGTTCTTCAAGCTATATGACCTGCCCATTGCCACTTCAACTTGCTAATTCTGAGAGCTATGTCGGTGACCTTGGTTCTTCTACGAATTTCCTCATTTCAGATTCTATCACGTAGTGAAACTCCTAGCATAGCTCTCTTCATAGCCCGCTGCGCGACTTTGAGCTTGTCTATACGGTTAATAGCGACTACATCTCAAAGCCGTAACTCATCACTGGCAACAAAAGTAATTATAAAAAATATTAAAATATTTTTTGATGCTATATGAACGTAGAGCGTCTTAGTTGTTAGTTGAAATAAATAAATAAACATTAACCTGCGCAGTTCCAAGCAGGGCCTGTGCAGCATCAGCGACGGCAGACCCCCTCGCATCCAGCTCTTGGCCCTTCGCGCCACCCACCGCCTGAGATAGCTGCTCGACTTCAGACAACAGCTGAGAGGTGTTGTTGCACGCGCCGGCGGATAACCCAATTATCTACAAGTAATTACATTGAAAATAACATAAAAAAAAACCGGACACGCGAGTCAGACTCGCGCACGAAGGGTTCCGTACCATTATCTATAAAAACGGCAAAATAATCACGTTTGTTGTATGGGAGCCCCCTTAAATATTTATTTTATTCTGTTTTTTAGTATTTGTTGTTATAGCGGCCACAGAAATACATCATCTGTGAAAATTTAAACTGTCTAACTATCACGGTTCATGAGATACAGCCTGTTGACGGACGGACGCACGGACAGCGGCCTTAGTAATAGGGTCTGTTTTACCCTTTGAGTACGGAACCCTAAAGACCTAGATACCTATTTCTGCCGCCAAGTAGTGCTCGCATAGCTGTGTTTCAGTTTGAAGGGTATGTGTGCCGGTGAAATTACAGGCACATGAGACTATACATTATTTAGTATCATTATTATGCCAGGTCAGGCGCGTTAGGTGGAAGTAACCTAAATGGTATTGCATTTGTAATGAGCTGGGGTCACCGCTTAAAATCAGGTGGGTCACATTCCAGTTCCGCTTTTTATAAAATTAATTGCTCCCTTTTCAAGACAACAACTCCTGTGGTGTGGGCGAGTAGCCAGCTGATATGCGAGAGGTTGCGGGTTCGATTCCCGCTGCGGGACAAATGTTTGCATGATCTGCAAAATATTTGTTCCGGGTCTGGCTGTTGCGGTACCATGGTACTCGTAGTTCTTGATACCTACGACACAGGGAATCCTAATGTGTGATCAAGACTATGTATGTGACTGCTGGGTGTTATGTTATGTTATATTTTTGATTAAAGTTTCCAGTTACCAACCATGATCCGCTTCTATGGGGGACAACGTAACATTAAGTTTCAAGGTATGATGTTAAAAATGGCTTACTGTTTTTTCCCTCTTTCCGTTGACACGTGGATTCACCACGTACACCAGCTTGCCGGATGCATCAGAGAACTTCGACACGGCGTCACTGAGACCCTGCAAGATATATAGCATCATCAATAACTAGTAAAAGTCTACTACTGGACATTGGCTCCCCTTTAGGGGAGAAGTTTGTTAGTATTACCACCTAGATCACCACGCTTGGTAGGCGGATTTTTGATTGCAGTATTGGTGATTAGTTGATTTAAGTGATTGGCTCAAGTTTTTTACCGTTTTAGAGAACATGATCAAATCAAATCAAATCAAAAGAATTGTATTCATTGAAATCACAAGGATCATTTAGAATCGTCTTATAAACTAAAATTATTTACTTTTTATTTACTTTTGAATACCTTCCTAAGGTTTTTAAGTTCACATTTACTATGTATCAGCAACTCCTTGCTCCGAGGCACCACACAGGCGCTTCTCACCTAGTGGTAAGACGGACCATTTATGTAAGCCAAGCCGTGTTTGTTGCCTGATTCTTCTAGGCTTGGTCGCGTTGGAACAGGAGTAATTTTAGTTTATAAGCCGATTCAAAATGATCCTTGTGATTTCAATGAATAAAGTTAATTTTGACTTTGACTTTGGCTTTGAATTACTCCTGTTCCAATGCGACCAAGCCTAGAAGAATCAGGCAACAAACACGGCTTGGCTTACATAAATGGTAAATCATCATGAGGTCCAACAACGTCGAGAACATAAAACCAGCCCATATAATGCCACGGTGCACTGGCTTGAGTCGCCTCCATCCACGATACATAGATGCACAGTATAACGCACATACATTTTACGGTGCACCTATGAAATTATCCATAGGTCGAACCCACGACCTTAGAATCGGAAATCAGGGTCACGATTCACTATACAAGGTGATAGTGTAATTGGTTGTTACTTGTGGATTGGTTTCGTCTGCGCCTGCGCAGATCCCCTTGCTCGCCTCACACAGCTCTCTGATGAGATCCAACATGGCGGCGCGCGTAGGTTCATCTTTGTTCGAGCACGTCGACTGTGTATCTGTGGCAGATTGACAACACATTAACAAATCCTAATAGATTCATTACAGTTTAAGCAAGAGGTGCAGGTTTGATTCCCGCTGTGGAACAAATGTTTGCATGATCTGCAAATATTTATTCCGGCAGGGCTATTCTAAAACCTCGGAAACGTTTCCTATCGGATTCGTTAGTTTTTAATTTCGATGTGGTAAGTAACTAAAACAATTTTCTCTACTAAAACACAGTAAAAAACAATAAAATATATTGTATATTACTGTGTTTTACTAGAGAAAATTGTTTTAGTTACTTACCACATCGAAATGAAAAACTAACGAATCCGATCGGAAACGCTTCCGACGTTTTAGAATAGCCCTGCTGGTCTGGGTGTTGTGGTACCATGGTACTCGATACCCATTATCCACGACACAAGGAATCCTAGTGTGGGATCAGGGCTATGTATGTGAGAGTTGGGTGTTATGTTATGTATGTTATGTTATACACAATAGACTCCACAAGAGCTAGACTGTATCGCGGGTAGAATTTAGAAAGAGACCCGCAGAGCTATTCTCTATCTCGCGACAGGTTTGAAACAGGCGTAAATTGTACAATCATTGCTGAATCTTCTCATACAAAAGTTACCGTTTGACAGCAATGATCGCACAATTTACGCCTGTTGCAAACCTGTCGCGAGATAGAGAATACGGCTACCGTTGTGGGATACAAGAGCGCAACTGTACCTAGTTACCTTTTCGTTTAGCGGACAATATAATAGCGCGTTTGTTCCGTTTTGATCCTATTACAACAGTGTGTCCGGCCTAAGAATGGACACCTCCTTCTCCCGTGGATGTAGTAAAAGCCTTACTGAGGGATTACACCAGGAGATTGGCAGCAGCATCCACCTGAGTACCCAACACTAAACTGCGATCACCAATACGCCTGCCAAGCGTGTTGAATATGGCAAATCGCTCCATTGTATTCAATGGGGGCGGCCTCGTCCAGTAGTGGACGGAAACAGGTTGGTCATGATGATGAATCGTAAAATAGCACGGTCGGGATAAAGCGACCCTCAATACACGCGCTAACCGACGTGCTAACGCGCTAGCTTTTGTTAGTAGTAATAATAATAATAATAATAATTTTATTTATCAAAAAAGTAAACAGTAGGTATTACACAAAAACCTTAAAACCTACGACAATAGCATCGAAAGGTGTTTTTACATCATGTAAGTAACTTATTAGATAGGTATACTTAATCTCTAGTACCTAAACTAGGCCGAGCCTGTGCTATAGGCACTAGTTTCTTCCATATGAACAGTTAATTAAATGTAGCATTAGTTACAAGTTACAACAAAACACACAACCTACTACATCTCATCCAAACGTTTATAGCCAAACATGTTTTCAAAACTACTCACATAATGCCATGAATCGAGAAGTCTAAAATAACTCCTGTTTCCAGGTCTGACTCGTAATACAACATACAAAGTAGAACTTCTTGAGAAAGAGTTCGTCCGGGGAAGTACTACCACCGTACCTATTTCTGCCGCCAAGCAGTAGTGTTCGCATTGCTGTTTCGGTTTGAAGGGTACGGGTGCCGGAGAAATTACAGGCACATGATACTTTTCATCTTTATGTCTCGGAGTCGGCAGCGCGCGTGTGATGCCTCTGGTGTTGCAGGCGTCCATAGGCTGCGGTAACTACTTTCCATCAGGTGGGCCGTATGATTGCTTGCTTGCCAAGTAGAATATTAAAAAAAAACTTCATCCCCGGCCTACTGAACATCTACATCAGCCCCACCTACAAGGCAACCTATGACAATTAAATAAATAAAATATTATTTACCTTGTACAACTTGAGGCATGATCTCGGTAATAGTCTTAATAGCTTGTTCTGCTTTTTCGTAGTCGGGTTTCCCACAATCTGTAAGTCAAATCAAAAAGTATTTTATTCAATGAAATCACAAGGATCATTTTGAACCGTCTTCTAAACTAAATAGAGGGAGGGAGATTATTCGCTATGACCTAAGAGATTCCTTGTCAATAACGTGTGACGTCACCCATACGATTGTATGATGTTACGTTTGATCAACGTAACGTAACGCGGGCTCGTTACGATATCTAAGTGGAATCATCGCTGAATCGCATGGGTGACGTCACACGTTATTGACAATTATCCTTACAATGTCAATTAATAAAATATACGTCACTTTTTTCACTTTGACTTCAAAGCGTCCTCACAAAAAATTCTAAAAACTATTAATGAAAAGACCGACACCGATGGAATATTCATCACACTGTGCCATTAATTAAAGTTCGAGGGGCTATGGCTTATGGCATGGTGACCAAGAAAAAACCGGTGAAACGAATGCTCGCAAGATTCTGGCATAAAAAGTTACCTGTGTCGGTCCAGCCGTTACATACTCTCGCATTTATAATGTCAGCCTGTTGTAGTCCACTGCTGGGCAAAGGCCTCCCCCATAGACTGCCACGGCCAACGGTCTTCATCCGCCTCCATCCACTGACATACTTCGACTTTTACAATGTTTTTGGTCCACCGAGCGGGACCGACATCATGTGATTTATAATATTAGTAGGATATAGCCAAATACGTACCAGCTGTGGCCGAGAGTAGCGCGGCAATGGCAGCGTTAAGCTCGCCCAGTCTTCCAGACAACCGTTGCTGCACCGCCTCTGCTCTGTCGTTGCTGAGCGGCGCAGGAATCGGCTTGTCCAAGGCCTTCTGCGCCTTTTGTATCTGTTCCTTGGCGCCTGATACACTCTTGACAAACTGAAGCTTTTGTTGATCGCGCGGAATTGCCTTGGTTGTTTTAACATCTGAAATATCAGTTTATTTAAATACATTTACGAAGCTCGGACTCCGAGTCTGATAATCGAACCTTCGGCTCAAGTTTTACTACCGAATCCTATTTCGGTTCTGATACTTTCAACACTTTATGGAACTTATCAAACCGGCGCCGACAGCAAGTTGCTGTTTGTATAATATAATTTACATTGTTATACTTTATGGTCTTACAAAAATACAATCTAAGCATGTTTTTTTTTTAAAGTCTTCTAGCTGGTGGTGGTGATGATGATGCTACTGATATAAGTAATCCGAAACGTGAGCTGATCATAGTTAACCTAAACACGGCCAGTCTACTGTTATCAATCGAGGAGTTCTGTTGTCCATTTTCCATCTCCATCATCTGAACAGCTCGTTGTTACCATAATGTTGAATTTTCATTACAATATGACAGGTCAGGCAACTCTTACTTACCTCCAAGTGTAATTTTTCTATAGAAAATTGTCACAAAATGTCAAATACCTTTTGAGAAAGAGGTAATTTCGATTCGTTTAAAAATAAGTTAGGTAAGTATTGTAGCGAACTTGAGAAAACATTGCCGATACACGGCGAAGGTGCAGGTTCAAGTCCCACTGGATAGAACATTTTGAGTCGCAGTAAAACTTACGAGCGTCAGGGATCTGACAGGCTTTCCTCAACTCCTCAAGCTGCGTCTCAAGCTGCTGCAGAGGCTGTTTCAACGTGCTCCACGAGTAGCCCTGGAGGAGCGGCTTCCAGGAGCCGACCAGGTCCTGAGCTGATGATGACAGCTTATCGGTTGATGACAGCAATGCTTTCTTGCTGTGAGGCTCAGAGATCGTCGGCGCTGTCACCTGATTAGGATAAGAACATCATTTTGCGACTATTTACTGGACTTGTTGGGCAATTTTCGTTTGTATAAGATTTGTCCTAATTTTTCTAAAATCACTTGCATATAGTAGTAATTTTTCTAAAATTGCTTGGTTAAAGCAATTTTAGAAAAATTACTACTATATACCACGTACTTTACTATTCTCTTGCTGACGTTTCGTTGACCATTTAGAGACCCATCATTATGAGCACCGGCCGCAACCACGATTATAGGTCGTGAGACGGGAACCCAATAGTAAAGTACGTGAATAGTCGTAATCTTTCTAAAATGATACCAAGCCACGATAATTTCAATTCTATTTTTAAATTACTACAGTTAAATCATTAGCAAAGTTAGTCGTGGAAAGCAATGGCGGCGATAAGCTGACCACTTGGCTCGTCTATATTCTTGTGGTTGCGCAACCCACGACGACAAGAGGCTCTTTGAGGCTCTGCCTACTTTATGTCTGCCTACCCCTTCGGGGAAAAAGGCGTGTGTTTCTGAATGTATGTGATATGGAGACACCTGCAAATGTATGTGCTCTTACTCAGGCTAACACTAGATAACCTGGCACAACCCGAACTAAGTTCTCATCTGTAGTTTTACAGTTCATTTTGGCATCAACTACGGGACAGCAATCCGGTCCGTATTTGGGTACTGTCAATAACTGTTAAATGAGGCCGAATCAGCGAGATGTACGTATTAACATGGGTGTACATCTCGCTGACATTTGACAGGATAGGATCCCTAACAAAATTGTAAGATTGTGACACACTGATTTGTAACAGCTGGCACCAAAACATTAGTTTACCTTCGCAGTGCTGAGCAAGACCTGTGCAGCATCATCCACGGCAGCACTCTTGGCATCCAACTCCTGCCCTGTTTTTCCTTCCACTGTTGTCGGTAGTTTCTGAACTGTGGATAGCAGTTGGGAAGTTTTTTTGTATGCTCCTGATGATAGAGCGACGATCTGAAAATAGTATTCATTTAAAAAATACCAGGAAAAGAACGGCGATATCGATTTTCATCAAAAATTGTTAAGAACGATCTCGCATATAGCATAATCAGCCCCTTACTTTGACTCGAGACCTCTCGACGGGGTCGATAGGTCGACGAGTCAAAGTCAATGGGAACCATGCTAGCATAATACAGGTTGATGGATGTTACATTCTTTTTAATTAGGTCCTAGTAACAATCGCTATCCTAAAACATCGTGAGGTAACCCGTGAGGTATGCCGGCTACGTCACGATGTTTTTCTTTACCGTAAACTAGTGGCGCGATTACGTATTTCTGTTGCTATTGGTTTCAATGCTGATTCTATTTGGGATACCTCATTTACGCAGTATAGTTGTAACCAAGCTCCGTAGGCAAACTTAGTAAATTGGGTAACCACAAGAGCGTCATTTCGGAGACAATATTTTAACTGATAGCAACAGAGTTTTTATCCACAAGCAGGTATCTAATAAGAAAACTATAATCAAATCTAAACGATTCAAAACAACAAACATTAAAAAAATCGCACAAAACTTAGGAAGATAAAAGGTATGAACAATTCTCTATATCCACCCAAGGGTGAAATAAAGGAAACCTATAAAAAAATTACCCTAAGGTTAGTTTAGGGTGGATAAAATAAATAGGCAGAAAACAAGAACACACCGCTGTTTGTCCCTCACCTGTTGTTCCCGTTCCGCGTTGGCGCGAGGACTCACACCAAATACCAGTTTCCCTGAAGCGTCAGAGAATTTTGACACCGCATCATTGAAACCCTGCGAAATTATTTTCTTAGATCAGTACTCCAGAAATAATATCAAACTGAATCGAGATTTCGGCATACATTTTTAAACCGCTCTCTGTCAACAACCCGAGTCACGAGTCGGTTTATGTTTAATTCTGGAAACCAACCTTGTGATTAGTAATTAATAGGGCTTGCATTCGAATTTTCGAATTATCCGAATAGTAAATTCATTCGAATATTCGAATACAAAAATTAAGATATTCGAATATTCGACCAATTTCTTTATCCCCAAACTTAGAACTCTAATGTGCACAAAATACAATTATAAAGTTTGCACGTAACGTCCAAACAATGCTACATCATTTGAGTGGGCCCACCACGACAGGACTCGTCAAAACTCGGAAGTACTCCATAATATTCGGAGGATCGGTACTTCGCGGTTGTGGATATCATTTTTTTATGCAGATCTTTGAGCCAAGCAAACGACTGACGACACTGTACCACATTGTACTTTTAATTAAGTATAATGTTTTATTTATTTTTTATTTAACGAGCGAAGCGAGTTCTCTCAGTCATCTTGTAAGAATCGGCGTTTGTAAGTATTTATGTATGTATGTGTGTTTGTCCGATGAAAACTTCCAAACCGTTAATCCGATCTTCATGAAATTTTGTATGGGGGCACATGGTATTAGTAGAATTTGTAGGTAAGGTTATGAGCTATATCGGTGGGGGTTGATGAGATATTGGGGTCTAAGTGGTAAAAAAATAAAGTGAGACAGTCAGATCACGTGAGGGGTGTCTAATGAAAGCGCTTTGGTTGGATATTTCAAAACTGTTTTTAATAAGTATTTAGACTAAATAGTTTCTGAGATATTAAGGAAAAACAAAAATTTAAAAATCAAAAATTCTAGGGTACCTTCAGCAATCCCACAATGCTGAAATTTGGTATGCTTGTAGCTTTTAAGACAAAAATATAGGGAAAATTCTGAAATTGAAGAATTTAGAAAGTTGTACTCTATAAAATAATAACCAATATAACATCCATTGTTGACCTCCCTTTTCTAGGAATTTTAATGACGTTGGAGTTCTATGATTTCGTCAAAAGGACGTAATCAATTAATTCGTCAGGTACTTGATATACTAATAATAAATATGTAATAATATTGGTAGTATGTACTAATTAAACCTACATAAAATTTTACTTAAGTAACAAAAACAGCAATAGCTGATACAGACGGTTTACGATAAGAGAAATCTTCCTTTTTATGACATAATGTTCAACAAAAGTTTGTTATTTTTCAAGTGTACATTATACTTAATGTAATCCAAAAATTTGGTTCCAGCAGGACTGGACCATAGAAGGAGCTGACGCTGATGACAAAATTTGTTCGCCCACATCGTCACCAGCGTCGTGAGCCATCTTTAACTCATTGCGTTGGTCAAGGCATAACTTATAAAAGCAAAGATGCGAGTTCGAGTCTCGCTGGAACAGATGTTTTGGGTCACATTTTAATTTAACGTTAAACTAAATGTATCTGTTGGCAAAGTAATATTCTGTGAAAGCCTGTTAAGAAAGTAGTTAGTTACATGAGGGTTGGTTCCATCGGCGCCCGCGCAGACCCGTCGACTGGCTTCACACAGCTCCTTGACATGATCCAACATCGCGGAGCGAGTCGCGGGGTCTTTGTTAGCGCTTGCTGATTGAGTATCTGTTAATGTGTATAATTAATACACTAATCACATTTTAAATGTCACAAGGAATCGGTGGATTGAAGCGGCTCAGGTCCGTTCGTTATGGCAATCTAAGAGGCCTATTCAGGCTGATGAAGATGAATAACTCAATGTTGTTTCCCACGGGGACAACTAGGGAACGTCTCGAGCCGATACTGATCGTTCCAGCAATCATTAGTGGCGCAGGGTTTTGGGGTCAGCTTTCCGTCCAGGGAACACAAACAAAGCGAGACCGCCCAATTTATATCTGAAACTTTGCGAAGCACGGATGTATCTCTCATCCTACTAGCTCTGTTGGTGAACTCTGTGAGTGACCAGGAAGTACAGCTACAGTTTGTAATGATGGCTGCAGAAAATGCCCAGATATCATTAACTCATGTTCTCCAGCTTTTTCAAAGCTAGAAAACTCTTGGGGATAGTGTTAGTCAATCGAATGATCAAATAACAATGAGGTCTCCTCAGTCTGATCAACATTTCTTAGAGCAAATCGAACTTACACACTGTAAATTTGAGTTAAGGAATGGCTTTTTTATTTTATTTCATTAAACTACACACTAATTGTCAAGTCACGAACTAGACGACCGACGTGACGCAGTGTAGGAACACCGTTCGTCGTCGCATTCTATAGGGGAGGCCTATGATGATGGTACTGTCAAGTCCCAATATTGAGAATGTAGAGCATTTTAACCTACCTTGTACCACGTGAGGCAGAAGCTCCGTGATAGTTTTGATAGCGTGTTCCGCTGTTTTGAAGTCTGGCTTCTCACGATCTGAAAAAAAAACATTTATGACTAACATCTAAACACAAAGAGACATCTAAAGTATCCCTTTGCTTAATATGCATTTTAGTTGAAGACACGGCATTCATAACAAGAAGTAAGTACCCTACACTCCTAAGAAAATGGTGTATCAGAAGGAAGATTTATGGGGCATGAATTCGATTTGGATGGATTGAATAACTAACATAAAACAACACCCCCCAATTACATACATAGTCCTGACTCCGCACTAAGATTTCCTGTGTAACAGCAACAACGAATACCATATGGTACCAGAACTCACAGCTTCGGGACTAAATATTGGAAGACCATGCATAGTAGCGGGTGTCGTCCGTAGCCGTAGCTGGCTGTGTGTTGTGGTACCATTATGGTACTCGTTGTTCCTAGTACACGGGAAATCTTAGTTGGGGAGTCGGACTATAAGAGAATGACTTTTAATTCCTTGTCAGACTACGGAACCCTTAAAAGTACACACCAGCAGTAGCCGAGAGAAGCGCAGCGATGGCAGCGTTAAGCTCGCCTAGTCTTCCAGCCAACCTTTGTTGGACCGCCTCTGCTTTGCCGCTGCTTAGTGGTGGAGGGATGGGCTGTAAAAATAAATAAATAATCGCATTTGAACTTGGATAATTTAAAAAAAAACTTTCAAAATTCATTGCTAAATTGTCTACTTTTCATATAAATCAGTGGCAGAAATGGAAACTTTAGCGCCACTAGCATAATGACCCACCATGGGTATGTGCTCGATGTGACCCACCAATCAATAATCAATTCAAACAATATCGCGCTTCAGTTGGCCAATCATAAAAACATTACGAACATTTCTCCTATTATAGAATTGAAACTTTCGTGGTTGGGAATCATTTTAAATTGAAAAAGCCTCTTCATCATGAGCACCGCCGCGGTATTCGCCGGTCTACCGTCGAACGCGGTCGCGGGCGGTGCTCATGATTAAGAGGCTTCTGAACTCAGTCTCATAACGTCAGCAAAAGTGACGGAAAACAGTGGTAATTAGCCGTTTTTTCAATTTAAATTTCTCCTATTAGTCAAAAGTGACCAATATTGTATACATTACCATGACGAAAATTATCCATTTATTAACTTATCTCGTCAGGGGCCTTTAGAAGTCCATTGCTGAACAAGGCTTCCCCATAAAACACAATGGGAGAATTGCAATAATCACACGCTTGGCAGTCGGATTGGTGATCTGAGTATTAATGTTGATTGCTCAGGTGGACGCTGCTGACCATTATTTGCTCTGCGTCAATTTATCTAAAGTTACTTGTTCAATGACATACATACATTGTTACCTATTTACTAACTTCTCCAATCGTTTTCACTAACTTAACCAAAGTAACCTATTCACTATCTCATCTAAAAATTACCTTATCCAAAGTTACCTAATCAATACCTTATCCAAAGCCTTCTGCGCCTTTATTTAAGCTGCATTAACTAATCTAAAGTTACTTATTCACCAACATATTCAATATTACATATTCGCTTACTTCTCCAATGTTACCTTTTCACTAACTTATCCAAAGTAACCTATTCACTACAAATTACATTATCCAAAGTTACCAAATCATTACCTTATCCAAAGCCTTCTGCGCCTTTTGTATCTGTTCATTGGCGCCCGACACGGTCTTGATAAACTGCAGTTTCTGTAGCTCGCGCGGAAGCTCTGGTATTTGGTCGTCTGAGAAATAAAAACCATCAGTAAGAAGCAGCTGGGAATCACCTTTTGAGCGGGCAACCTAATTCCATAGTGTGACACCATAGATACTATTGCCAGCCTACAGCGAATATGTATCTGTCACAATCCCGACGACGTACAGCCCGGTAGCCAGATAGTTTTACAGGTTGCGGCAGGTTTGTAGGTGGCTAACCAATTACATCGTACAGACAATACGTATCCAAGGTCACCGACTTAGCTCTCAGAATTAGCAAGTTGAAGTTGCAATGGGCAGGTCATATAACTCGCAGAACTAACAACCGTTGGTTCTTGAGTGGCGACCAGAGAAACCGGACGACGCGGTAGAGGAAGGCCGTCTACTCGATGGATTATAGATAATATTATAAACGTCGCAGGAAGTCGGTTGATGGAGGCGGCTCAAGACCGTTCGTCGTGGCATTCTAGGGGGGGAAGGCCTATGTTCAGCAGTGGGCATTACATTGATGATGATGATGAGACAATACTCAAGCTTTCATTTCAGCCACGACTCATCAAAATTCAATTAAGTGCAGTCATACATATCATATATTTTACTAGGTATGCCAAACTTACTGCCATCAGGTATTTGACAAGCTTTCCTCAAAGCATCCAGTTGTGACTCCAAGTCCTGCAGCGATGATTGCAGGGCCGCCACCTGCTTCTGGTGCTTAGGATCTTGGAGCAGCGGCTTCCAGGAGTCAGCCAGGTGCCCTCCTGATGATGAGAGCTTGTCCACGGATAAGAGCAGGGCCTTCTTGCAGTGTGGGTCCGAGATTGATGGTGCTGTCACCTACGAGAGATTAACAGCATTGAACAATGAATTGAATTGAATGTCAAAAAATTTTGCTAGGATTAGGATTGGGGATTTTTTTTTAGGCTATTTTGATAGGGTTAGGGACAAACTTTTTTGACATTCACGTTTCCATACATTTTCGTAAAATAAATCGAATAACGAATCAATGCCATTTATTTTAAGAAATTCAATGTTTTATGATCTGTTTTACCTAATTTTGAATAATGAGAATCCTATCAGCTTTTAGTTCTTGATAAAATTAAATTTGACAATAAGATGGATTATTTTTTGACCAAAAATGAAGTATGGCCGTATGTCAAGTCAACTACTATCTTTTCGGGTCAACTAGTAGGTACCTACATAATCAGCAGCCTTTGACGTCCACTGTTAGACGAAGCCTTAAAGAATGCAAAGGGGGGATTCAGTATTGGTGTTGAGTACTCAGGTGGATGCTCCTGCCCATCCCCTGGTGTAATCCCTTAGTCGCCCCCAGTAATAACACACTCCTTAATAAGCCAGCAGCCAGGACAAATCTTAAACCAGCTAAAATTGCCCACCAAGTAATTTTTTGAGAAGAAAAATCGATTTGTTTTGAGTAGGATTTCGATCTGAAGTTGGGGTCACTAGACCATCAGTGCAGTGATGACCGTCGCTAATTGTACCATAGATAATGTTAACAGTAGTAGCATAGTATTTACTGCCCACTTGTTTAAGATTACGTTTACCTGTGAGGTGGAGAGCAGAGTTTGCGCCGCGTCGGCCACATCTGCTCTCTTTGAGTCTATCTCGCGTCCCTTCGCTCCTCCCACACTCTGAGACAGCTGCTGCGCTTCGGATAACAGCTGGGAGGCTTTACTGCATGCACCCGCGGTTAGTTCGTCGATCTGAAATGTAACACATGGGTTTACGGCACGGGCGTAGCCAGATTTAAGTTTCAGGAAAGAAGATAATTATATTATCAATTTAATATTTCAAGAAACTAAAACAAAAAAAAAAGTACACGACATTACATTAATATTCATGTGAAAATAAAAATACATTCACCACACTGGTGTTTCTTCAAAAAGATCAGGTTTTGTCAAGATTTTGAATATTTCAGGGGTGGGGCTGAACCCCCAAACCCCGATAAAGTAAACAGTAGGCTGATAAAGTAGCAACTCATTCAAACTCACTTTTTGCTCTCTGTCCGAATTGACGCGAGGGTTCACCACGTACACCAGTTTGCCAGACGCGTCACAGAACTTGGAGACGGCATCATTGAGACCCTGCCAGAGATCATACATGTTTGAGCTGAATAGTGTCTCCGTTAACAATAATACTAGGGAGACGTTAACAATTTATTTTTAACCGACTTCCCAAAAAAGGAGGTTCTCAATTCAATTGTATTTATTTTTTATTTTTTTTTATTTTTGTTACCTCATATCTCTGGCGTTTATGAACCGATTTGGAAAATTATTTTTTTATTGAAATAGATATACTTCCAGATTGGTCCCATTTTTTCAGAATCCAGTTCTGATGATGGAATCCATGAGGAATTGAGGGAAGTCCTCAAATATTGTAGGCATACATATGACGATTTTGATATTTTCAGCATTTTTTAATGCAAACCAAGCATTTGCATTCAAAAAGTATCATAATCCTTTCACCATTTCTTCATAATTCTTTCATCATTTTTTTTTCAACCAAATATTTAGTCGAATACAATGGCGGAAGTCGGTTTTTTAAATGAATAGTTATTCTCAGTCAATTTGGGCATGAACTGAAAACCAAGGGCTGTTCGTCATAAACAGCCCTTTCTATCATAAAAGAGATTGTTGTTGGTTCTTTGCTCGATTTATTTTAAAAAATCCTATATTTTTTTTTTTTTTATAATTTTACTGAACTCTTTTGAATCGTCAACGTCAAAAAGGAGTTGTTAATGTGTCTCTAGTATAAGGTACAGGTTGGACCAGGCTTTTCTGTACGGCAAAGCGTTTTCCTATAACTTTATCCCTTTCTGACGCTAAGAAATATCGTTCGCTAAAACGAGAAAGGAAATTACAATCGCAAATAAGAACAATGTTTATTTTGATTACTTGTCCAACACCAACTTTGGCATTATTTATTAAACTAGAACGGTACATCCCAATTACGCAACAAGGTTATTTGATTTTTAACCGACTTCCCAAAAAAGGAGGAGGTTCTCAATTCGGTTGTACTTTTTTTTTTTTTTTTTATATTTGTTACCGCATATCTCCGGCATTTATGAACCGATTTGGAAAATTATTTTTTTATTTGAATAGATATACTTCCAGATTGGTTCCATTTTTTTCAGAATCCAGTTCTGATGATGGAATCCATGAGGAATTGAGGGAACTCCTCAAATATTGTAGGCATACATATGGCGAATTTGATATTTTCAGTAACAAACCAAGCATTTGCATTCAAAAAGTATCATAATCCTTTCACCACTATGGTTCTTTCATAATTTATTATTTCATCCAATTATTTTGTCGAATACAATGGTGGAAGTCGGTTTTTTAAAATGGAAAGTTATGTTTTATCCTGTCAATCCAAAGATTGCTTTTAGCGAACAGACACTAGTACGTACGTTATTTTACCGTTAAATTCTTTATTTTAGTTCTTTATTTTGTTAGTATTTGCTCGCGGCTCCGCCCGCGTGGGTCCTCTAAATTGACTCCGCCCACGTGAAACCTCTATTATAAATTATAGCCTATATGTTATTCTGATGTATAAGCTATAATACTGTAAAGTTTCATCAAAATCCGTTCGGTAGTTTTTGCGTGAAAGAGTAACAAACATCCATCCATTCATCCATACTTACAAACTTTCGCGTTTATAATATTATTATAGTAGGATTTTGATTTGGTATGCAAAAAAGAAGTATATCTATCTACGAGCAGAACGCTTGTGACTTGACTTGACTTCCTTACAAACTTCGAAATACCGCTGCACCCCCTGAGAGGAGAACTTCAAAAAATCTTTTCTTAGTTCGCCCCTAGACCACAAAGGGAATGTATCCAAATTGGAGTTCTATAGGCCTTACGATTTAGGCTGCGCGTTGATCAATAGTAGTAAGTCAGTCAAACACGCAACGATTTTATTGCTTATTATTGATTTTATTTTATTTGCGTATCTATTACATATTATTTACATTTTTTTTTGTAAAACCTGCAGGGGCTTATCAGCTTTGTCTTGTTAATCTTACATATTGAATGCTCAGTAGTTCCTTTATGGAACTGCTAAAGGAACTACTATCACAGAAAGTCGCATTAAGAAGTTCCAAGGCAGTATTGAACTCAAAATACCCCTTGTACCGTGCGTAGATGATCCGAATGACCTTTTTACTAGTTTGTTTAAGTTGATATGTGAGGAACATAGTGAGATATTTAAGTTAAAAAAATGTAAAGCTAGAGCTAATGTCGGGTTAGCTGATTGGGCTACAACCGGTATTTATAGAAGTAGGAATAAATTATATGAACTCTATGCGGCTAGAGAATCAATGTTGCACGATCCATCGTTTATCTTGTACATAAAGAACTATTCCAAGACCTTCAAAAAAGTTTGTCATGCAGCAAAATCATTGCATTTGAGAAATAAAATAGAAAAATCAGCAAATAAAATTAAGACAACTTGGAAATTAATAAATAATGAAACAGGTAAAGCTAAACCTCGTAGTAAACAAATTAATTTAAACGTAAACAATACAACATTATCAAATAATACTGAGGTCGCAAATGCCTTTGATAGTTTTTTCTCTAGTATACCTAATTTTGTGACTCAATCTTTAAAATCAACTGCCTCTGGAGCATCTACTTTATTGGAATTAAGTGTTGATAAGTGTGAGGTCGCGTTTAGTTTCAGATACGTTAATGCCAATGATATTGTTAAGACATTTAAGTCACTTAATATTAAAAATACTGAAGACCTTTGGGGAATATCTACAAAGGTGTTAGGTGTTATAATTATTGATATTGCGCCGTGTATGGCCTACATTTTCAATGGATGTGTTGACGAGGGAGTCTTTCCTGATCTTATGAAACATAGTAAATTAATTCCTTTGTTCAAGTCTGGTAACGAAAAAGATCCAGGTAATTATAGGCCAATTTCTATATTGCCTGCGTTAAGTAAAATCTTCGAGAAACTTATTCTTACTCAGTTATTGTCACACTTTAACCTCCACGGACTTCTTCATAGTCATCAATTTGGATTTACTAAGGGTCGTTCGACAGCCGATGCTGGTACCATGCTCTTAGAACACATATTTGAAGCATGGGAGAACTCGCAGGACGCGATCGGAGTTTTCTGCGACCTGTCCAAAGCTTTTGACTGCGTGAGGCATGATACTTTAATTTCCAAGTTAAAACATTATGGCATACAAAATCAGGCAATTAATCTTGTAAATTCTTACTTATCCAATAGGGTCCAAAAAGTTGATGTTGGTGGTGAAAGGTCTTCAGGATCGACTATTGTCATGGGGGTGCCACAGGGTTCAATACTAGGCCCTTTTTTATTCCTAGTTTACATTAACGATCTCCCTTTTTTTGTGAAAGACATATGTGACATAGTTCTATTTGCTGACGATACTTCTTTGATTTTCAAAGTTGATAGATCTAAATCTAATTACGATGATATAAATGATTCACTATCGCGTGTTCTTGAGTGGTTCACAGTTAATAATCTTTTGCTTAATGCTAAAAAAACGAAATGCATCAAATTCACATTGCCTAATGTAAAACATTATCCAACTAATATTAAAATAAATGGGGAGACACTTGATCTTGTCAAGTCTACCATTTTCTTAGGGCTTAATATTGATGCAGGGTTGCAGTGGGCACCACAAATTGTGGCTCTTGCTGGTAGACTTAGTTCCGCTGCATATGCAGTTCGTATAATAAGGCAGCTTACTGATGAAGCTACAGCTAGGCTTGTTTATTTTAGCTACTTCCATAGTGTTATGTCATATGGTATCATACTGTGGGGTAAAGCAGCAGATATCCAAGCTATTTTTGTCTTACAAAAACGGGCAATACGTGCCATTTATAAACTGAAGTCGCGTGACTCCTTGAGGGAGCGTTTCAAAGAAATCAATATTCTTACAGTAATATCGCAATATATCTATGAAATATTATTACATACACATAAACACTTGGATAGTTTTATGATAAAAAGTGACGTGCATGGTATTAACACGAGAAATAAACACAAACTAAATATACCAAAATTTCGATTAAAGAAAGTAAGTGGGTCTTTTATGGGGAATTCTGTACGGTTCTATAATAAACTTCCAGAAGGTGCATTTAAACTTCCTATTCGAAGATTTAAATCCTACATAAAGATGAATCTAATTAAGAAAGCGTATTACACTTTTGATGACTATATTAATGATAAAGCCGCGTGGCCTGATGTCGCTCTGCCCCTCGACTGCTAAAATGGAAATTTGCAATATCTGTACTTACCTATTTACATGTTTGTATTAGATTATTATTTATAAGTATAACAAGCGTAGCGTGTGCTGTCTTGCATATTTTTGCTGATGTTTATTTACTTTTGACTACCTTCCTAAGGTTTTTAAGTTCTCATTTACTATGTATCAGCAACTCCTTGCTCCAAGGCACCACACAGGCGCTTCTCACCTAGTGGTAAGACGGACCATTTATGTAAGCCAAGCCGAGTTTGTTGCCTGATTCTTCTAGGCTTGGTCGCGTTGGAACAGGAGTAATTTAATTTTATATAAGACGATTCAAAATGATCCTTGTGATTTCAATGAATAAAGTTCTTTTTGACTTTGACTTTTGACTTTTTGACTTTAAGAACAATCGGTCTCTGTGAAAAATTACTTGTGGGTTGGTGTCGTCTGCGCGTGCGCAGATTTCCCTGCTCGCCTCACAGAGTTCTCTGGCGAGATCCAACATGGCGGCGCGCGTAGCTTCATCTTTGTTAGAGCACGTTAACTGTGTATCTGTTGGTATAAGAAATGGATATTCATTCAGTAAATTATGATTTTTCTACTCTACGTCTCAATACCCTTTTCAGACTTTTGAAACAGATCAAGAAAGAACCCTTGTAAAATTCTCAATCTCTGTGGCGCGGCGGGCTGAGACGCGAGAGGGTTAGGTTCCCGCTGCGGGACAAATGTTTGCATGATCTGCAAATATTTGCTCCGGGTCTAAGTGTTGTGGTACCATGGTACTCTTAGTTCCTGATACCACAACACAGGATAGTGTGGGATCAGGATTAAGTAAGTGACTGTTGGGTGTTATGTTACTACTTCAATTTCAAGTATGGGTGTTCCGTACAGTACAGTTTTTTTCCTAATGGTAAGACGGATTATCTAAGTAACCCAAGCCGTGTTTGTTGCCTGTTTTTTCTAGGCTTGGTCGCGTTGGAACAGGACCAATTTTAGTTTATAAGACGATTCAAAATGATCCTTGTGATTTCAATGAGTAAAAATAATTTTACTTATTTTGATTTGGTTTGATTTGTTATAGACCGTCGTTATCTTATCTTATCTTACCATGAATAACATGAGGTATAAGCTCTGAGATAGTTTTGATGGCTTGTTCCGCTTTGTGGTAGTCAGGCTTCTCGTGATCAGCCCTGGCTGAGAGGAGCGCGGCGATGGCAGCGTTAAGCTCGTCCAGTCTTCCAGACAACTTTTGCTGCACCGCCTCTGCTCTGTCGCTGCTCAACGGCGGAGGAATCGGCTGCAGAATAATAAGTAATTTTGTTAATTAATTCATTTGGGCGTGGGACATTCATTCTACAATATTGAGCAGACGAACAAATAGGTAAGTAGTAACAATTCCGCCCCTCTGCACCAAAAACCCGAGTGTTTTCCGCCAAGCACTGGACGACGTCTGTGGCGCGGCGGACGTGTAGCCGGCTGAGATGCAAGAGGTTGCGGGTTCGATTCCCGCTGCGGGAAAAATGTATGCATGATCTGCAAATATTTGATCCAGATCTCGGTGTTTTGGTACCATTGTACTCGTAGTTCCAGTTACCCACGCCACAGGGAATCCTAGTGTGGGATCAGGACTATTTACGTGACTGTTGGGTGTTATGTTTCGCCTCTCTACGAAGCGAGTCAGCTTTTTCCTGAGGGTGCTTCGTAGAGAGGCGAAACACGTGTCGAATTCTTTCGGAGTTTTCGGTAAAGAGGGTCGGAATCGTTACTACATATTTGTTCTTCTATTCAATATTAGTAATTTTGTTGAAAATTCGATTTTTCAAAACAACCTTTTATAAAATAGCCCGCGGGTGATTTTCATGAAATTTGATCTATGTGTGATTTTTATTCCCGGTATAACACGAGCGAAACCGTGAGCAGACCCTAGCTTAATTAATAACTTACTTTATTAAGAGCCTTCTGCGCCTTTTGTATCTCTTCCTTGGCGCCCGACACGGTCTTCTCAAACTGAAATTTCTGTTGCTCGTGAGGTCCTTGATTTGTTTGTACATCTGAAATATTGTATTCAAAATAAGCCGAAATTCGTTATCTTCGCTTTATGTCTTCTTATGTGCGACACGGATCATAATGAATTTGATGGCGCGGGTGTGATTTTAGTTTAGATTTAGTTGCTGTTGTTAATTGTTGCATGTTATTTGTGTTTGAAACAACTTGTACATAGCAAATGTCCGCCATTTTGTACATCATAAGTGATGTTTCACAAGATGGCGGCGTTAGTTCCGCTTGTAGATTCATTCATTAACATCTGTGTCGCACTATCGCACAATTTACGTTTGTTGCAAACCTGTCGCGAGATAGAGAATACGGTTACCTTTTTGTCGTCGAAAAACAAAGCAATTAGGACATAGCGTAACGGTAAATTGCTATTCGGTGCATATGTGGTTCAACCATAGCTATAACATTTATGTATCAACAATCTTATAAGTATCATTACAAATAGATCGAATTCCGAAGTTGAAACAGAAACTTACCATTGTCAGGTATTTGACAGGCCTTCTTCAAATCATCCAGTTGTGACTCCAAGTCATGCAGCGATGACTGCAGGGCTGCCACCTGCTTCTGGTTTTGAGGATCCTTGAGGAGCGGCTTCCAGGAGTCGGCCAGGTCCCTTCCTGATGATGAGAGCTTATCCACGGATGAGAGCAGGGCCTTCTTGCAGTGCGGGTCCGAGATTGATGGTGCTGTGACCTGTAGACGAACAGAAGTTTGTTCTAATATTAAATATCCCAAAAATTACCGATCGGATGGGGATATAACCCGCGACCGTCTCCTAGTACTGAGTTGCGTTAACCGCTGTGCCGCCGGTCATCTTAACGTCAGGCTGATTTTTGGGATTGGTATTTGGGATATTGCAGAAATGTTTGTATTTTCGTACTAAATACTTCAAACTCCAATTGCCATCGGAAGAATATTATTTTGTAGGTTTTCAAAATTGCCGTATGTACGTAAAGCTGGTTTTATTAGGCAAATATGGCGCAGATTACATTCAGCTGAAAGTGGTGATATCCTTGGCGCTGCGGGAGAGAACAGAGGCGAGAGGTGCCGGTTCAATTCCCGCAGCGGGACTAATGTTTGCATGATCTGCAAATACTCCGTATCTGTATGTTATGGTAGCATGGTACAAGTGGTTCCTGATAACCACGACACAGTGAAGACCAGAACTATGTATGTGGCTGTTGGGTGTTGTCATATGAATTAAAGTTGTGTTATGTAGTGTAGAGAACAGTGATGGCAGATATGATAACACCATGGTCTGCGGAAATACCTGGGCAGAAGCGAGCAGGTTCTGCGCCGCGTTGGCGACGGCTCCTCCTCTGTTGTCCAACTCCTGTCCCTTTGCTCCATCCACATTCTGGGACAGTTGCTCGACTCCAGACAACAGCTGAGAGGCCTTGTTGCAAGCGCCCGCTGTTAGACCCATGATCTGAAAGATTTCATTTAAATGAGCTAATACGTAAAGTGAGAATATAAAATAACACCAAATTACAACTAATTTGTATAAGTGTTTAGTTTGAAAGACCTGGCTAGCACTCCATGAACTAATACTCCAGCAAATTTATACTACTGTCGTGTTATGCACTTCAAACATTACAACTATTTATATTTTTGTGGTTTCATCTTTTTCTTAATCAGCTGTTAGACGTCCAACGTTGGATGAAGCTTCTCCCATATAATGTAATGGAGGAATTTGCCATAATCACCACACTTGGCAGGCGGATTGGTGATCGACACTTCGGCAATTTATATTGCCGTGTTATCGGTTTGTGGTGTGTTATTTCGTTGCGTATCGGAAAAGAGCCATGATTTCAGAGAAAAATCCTTACTTGGTCCTCCCTGCTGGCGCAGGCGTTAGGATTCACCACGTACACCAGCTTGCCTGACGCGTCGGAGAACTTGGACACGGCATCACTGAAACCCTGAAAACCACATCAATGTAATCAACACTATCTCACAAATCTGTAGTCTAAAGTAGAAGAGCGCGTGCTCTCAATTCGGTGAAGAAAAACAGCGTGAGTAAACCGGTTTGTTCCTAGAACTAAAACTTGACGTTTGCTTTCCGTTAGCATTGCCATAAACTACAACGTTTTACAATTTCAAACGAATAAAAGATGGCGGTTGCTTCTATTACGTGAAATCACCACAGATGGCGCAATACATCGAAATTGGGATTAAAACCGTATAATCTATCCTACTCGCCGAGATAATATTAGAAATGTTACTTGTGGGTTGGTTCCATCGGCGCGTGCGCAGACATCCCTGCTCGCGTCACAAAGCTCTCTGAAGAGATCCAACATGGCGGCGCGCGTAGGTTCATCTTTGTTAGAGCACGTCGACTGTGTATCTGTATCATCAATAAAAAGACAGTGAGCTAAGAACAGCTATAGCAAGTTGAATGAATGAATGAAAGAAAAACAGTGTATTTATGACTAACCAAGAAACACAGAACCACAAAACAGCAACCAGAATAGAAGAAAAGATCTAGTTGAGTTGAAGTGGCAATAAGCAGGCCATATAGCAAGCAAATCTGACAACTGTCAGGGAATAACGGTTCTCATGTATTGTGGCGACTACGAACTGGAAGACGCAATGTAGGATGGCCTCCACTCTCGATGGACAGACGAAGTTGTCAAAATCAAAGGAAGTCGGTGGATGGAGGCTCAAGTCCTTTCTTCGTGACACTATACACTATACATAGGACTATGTCCAACAGTGGACTTCTACAGGCTAAATATAAACAAAGTTTCATGGTGAACGTTGCGGAGTAACCCAGTTTCAAGAAGACAGTAAGCGAAACGGTGAAGGAACACATCATGATAAACAAAATTCGAATAGGTGGATGTTCATAATGTCCAGGCCGCAAGTCGGTAGATGAAAGCAGCTTAAGACCGTGGCATCGTAGCATTCTATGGCTAAGGCATAAATGTTTAGCAGTAGACTTCTACAGACTGATGTTTATGATAGAACCTTGCTGCGCGCCGTATTCCGAATACTTTCACCACACTGGCTCTGTCTACCTTGTCATACACACAGGCTCTTTAGACAGCCATATAAAGCAGGATATCCAAGAAAGACTGTAACAACGTATGAAGAATTTGATCAGAGAAGCAATGAATGAAGCAAATGAGTCAGGATCGTAGCAAGTGGAGATCTGTGGTCTCTGCCTACCCCTCCGGGAAACAGGCATGAGTATATGTATGTTGCAACATACCTTGAACAACATAAGGTAAGAGCTCCGAGATAGTTTTCATCGCTTCTTCGGCCGATTTATAATCCGGATTTTCACGGTCTGAAGTAGATGCATGGAGCGCGGCGATGGCAGCGTTAAGCTCGCCTAGTCTTCCAGACAACCGTTGCTGGATCGCCTCTGCTTTCTCGCTGTTTTGTGGAGGTGGGATTGGCTGAAAATTTTAAATGAATTATAATATTTAGCTGAGTTCATTCACTAATATACCCACGACACAGGGAATCCTAGAGTGGGATCAAGACTGCGTATGGTGACTGTTGGGTGTTATGATATGTTTGACCACTGGGTTTTTCACCATCGATCACAAGGACCTTTTCAGGGCCATAATACATAAAGCATGAACAGTTACACGGTGCTGGTGAATAATTACCTTATCCAAGGCTTTTTGAGCCTTTTGTATCTGTTCCTTGGTCCCGGACATGGTTTTGATGAACTGTAATTTCTGCTGTTCTCGTGGTACCTCAGGTGTTTGCAAATCTGCAAAAAATATTCTTGAATACAACAAAATATCTGGCTCAAAGTATATGGCGGTGAAATTCCAATATAAAAAAAATGCTTGATTTTCAATGAATTAGACTTACCACTATAAGGTACATGACAGGCCTTCCTCAAATCATCCAGTTGTGACTCCAAGTCCTGCAGCGATGACTGCAGGGCTGCCACCTGCTTCTGGTTTTGAGGATCCTTGAGGAGCGGCTTCCAGGAGTCGGCCAGGTCCCTTCCTGATGATGAGAGCTTATCCACGGATGAGAGCAGGGCCTTCTTGCAGTGCGGGTCCGAGATTGATGGTGCTGTGACCTGTAGACGGGTCATCGGGCCAAATCATCGGCCCGAATGGGTGGTATTTAGGATATTGTAGAAACTTCTGAATTTTTATATGTACTAATTACTTCAAACTCCAATTACCATCGGAAGAATATAATTTCGTAGCTTGGCCAGTATGCCAGTAGCTATATCTGCCTAATGAAACCACATAAGGCAGATATAGCTCAGATTACAATTAGCTGAAAGTGGCGATATCCGTGGCGCTGCGGGATAGTACTAAGAGGCGAGAGGTGCCGGTTCAATTCCCGCAGCAGGACTAATGCATACGTTGGCATGATCTGCAAATATTTCGTGTCTGTGTGGTAGCATGGTACTAGTGGTTACTGATAACCACGACGCAGGGAAGACCAGCAGGGCTACTCTTGAAAACAGTTCTAATCGCAATCCAGTTTCAAACCTAATAACGCTTGTTTGGCACTCTTGAACCAAATCGAGTTTGAAATCGAGATAGAGCACGCGTGCTCTCGTGTTCGACTCGTGAAGAACAACTGAGACAGAAAGAAGATTTCACTTAGTTGAATTCAAGAGTTCCAAATTACCAAGGAACCATTACTCTCTGACGACAAATGACACTAAATCCTGAATTAGGATTGGAGTAGAGCGTTAAGAGTAGCCACAAAGGACTATATAATTATGTAACTGTTGGATGTTGTTATGAATAAAAGTTGTATTGTGTAGTGTAGAGAACAGGGATGGCAGATATGATAACACCATGTCTGTGGAACTACCTGGGCAGAAGCGAGCAGGTTCTGCGCCGCGTTAGCGACGGCTGCTCCTCTATTGTCCAACTCCTGTCCCTTCGCACTTTCCACATTCTGGGACAGTTGCTCGACTCCAGACAACAGCTGAGAGGCCTTGTTGCAAGCGCCCGCTGTTAGAGCCATGATCTGAAAGATTGAATTCAAATGAGCTAATACGTGAAGTGAGAATATAAAATAACACCAAATTACAACTAATTTGTATTAGTGTTTAGTTTGAAAGACCTGGCTAGCACTCCATGAACTAATACTCCAGCAAATTTATACTACTGTCGTGTTATGCACTTCAAACATTACAACTATTTATATTTTTGTGGTTTCATCTTTTTCTTAATCAGCTGTTAGACGCCCAACGTTGAATGAAGCTTCTCCCATATAATGTAATGGAGGAATTTGTCATAATCACCACGCTTGGCAAGCGGATTGGTGATTGACACTTCGACATTTAATATTGCCGTGCTATCGGTTTGTGGTGTGCTATTTCATTGCGTATCGGAAAAGAGCCATGATTTCAGAGAAAAATCCTTACTTGGTCCTCCCTGCTGGCGCAGGCGTTAGGATTCACCACGTACACCAGCTTGCCTGACGCGTCGGAGAACTTGGACACGGCATCACTGAAACCCTGAAAACCACATCAATGTAATCAACACTATCTCACAAATCTGTAGTCTTAAGTAGAAGAGCGCGTGCTGTCAATTCGGTGAAGAAAAACAGCGTGAGTAAACCGGTTTGTTCCTAGAACTAAAACTTGACGTTTGCTTTCCGTTGGCATTGCCATAAACTACAACGTTTTACAATTTCAAACTAATAATAGATTAGAATAAAGCGATTGCGCCTTTTACGTGAACTTACAAAAGATGCCGCAATACTTTAATAATGGGAATAAAATCCTATCATCTATCCTAATCGCCGAGATAATATCAGAAATCTTACTTGTGGGTTGGTACCATCGGCCCGTGCGCAGACATCCCTGCTCGCGTCACAAAGCTCTCTGATGAGATCCAACATGGCGGCGCGCGTAGGTTCATCTTTGTTAGAGCACGTCGACTGTGTATCTGTCATCAATAGAACGACAGTGAGTCAACAGCAATAGCAGTTTGACGTGGTAATGAGCAGACCATATAGATCGCAGAACTGACAACCGTTAGGGAATAACGGTTCTCGAGTGGCGACTACGAACTGGAAGACGCAATGTAGGATGGCCCCCACTCTCGATGGACCGACGACATTGTCAAAATCAAAGGAAGTCGGTGGATGGAGGCTCGAGTCCTTTCTTCGTGACACTATACACTATACATAGGACAATGTCCAACAGTGGACTTCTACAGGCTAAATATAAACAAAGTTTCATGGTGAACGTTGCGGAGTAACCCAGTTTCAAGAAGACAGTAAGCGAAACGGTGAAGGAACAACATCATGATAAAATCGGCATATCTTATAAACGAAACTCGAATACATGTGCATAATGCCAGGCCGGAAGTCGGTGGATGAAAGCGGCTTAAGACCGTGCCATCGTGGCATTCTATTGCATATGTTTAGACCTAGTTATGTTTAGAGTTAGTTATGTTTAGCAGTAGACTTCTACAGACTGATGTTTTTGATAGAACCTTGCTGCGCGGCACATTCCGCATACTTTCACCACACTGGCTCTGTCTACCACTTGTCACAACCACAGACTCTTTAGAGAGCCATATAAGCAAGATATCCAAGAAAGACTGTAACAACGTATGAAGAACTTGATCAGAGAAGCAATGAATGAAGCAAATGAGTCAGGACCGTAGCAAGTGGAGATCTGTGTTCTCTGCCTACTCCACCGGGAAACAGGCATGGTATATGTATGTTGCAACATACCTTGAACAACATAAGGTAAGAGCTCCGAGATAGTTTTCATCGCCTCTTCGGCCGATTTATAATCCGGATTCTCACGGTCTGAAGTAGATGCATGGAGCGCGGAGATGGCAGCGTTAAGCTCGCCCAGTCTTCCAGACAACCGTTGCTGGATCGCCTCTGCTTTCTCGCTGTTTTGTGGAGGTGGGATTGGCTGAAAATTTTAAAAGAATTATTAAAATTTAGAGTTCATTCATTAAATATTCTAAACATTGGTTCAGTGGTTAGTGATACCAACTTCTGATCCTACAGCCGTAGGTTTAACATTTACATACATACATACATACATAAACACGGCGTGTGTTTAATGGCCTCTTTTCACCGTGGGTTGCACAGTCGCTAGAATAGAAACGTGACAAGTGGTGAGCTCCGCGCCACCGTTGCTTTCCACGACCAACTCGGCTAAAGCTTTTTTTTCAGTAATAACACACTCCTAAATAAGCCAGCAGCCAGGACAAATCTTATACAAACGAAAATTACCCAACAAGTACTTGAAAATGTATGTGCTCTTTAACGCTGGATGAAAACTTCACCAAACCAGCTATCCTAGGATAAAAAATAAGCAAGAACCAGTACCGATGAATAATTACCTTATCCAAGGCTTTCTGCGCCTTTTGTATCTGTTCCTTGGTCCCGGACATGGTTTTGATAAACTGTAATTTCTGTTGTTCTCGTGGTACCTCAGTTGTTTGCAAATCTGAAAAAAATATTCTTAAATGCAACAAAATATCTGGTTCGAGGTATTCGGCGGTGAAATTCTAATATAAAAAAAAATGCTTGATTTTCAATTAATTAGTAACAACTTTCCATCAGGTGGGCCGTATGCTTGTTTGCTTTTTTTTTGGTTCACGGGTTCGGGCAGGCCCGTATGTAATTTTTGGGTTAAGATACATTCATAATTATGTGATTTCTTGACGTTATACAAAATAAAACGCTGACATAGAAAAAACCTGGATACTACAAAGTATCCGGATCAAAGGACCAGGCTGTGAAAGTAGAGCTAATTATTTACCATCAGTTGAAGCACAAGCGCCCTTGAGGACATCCAGCTTCCCTTCCAGCTGTTCCAAAGTCTGATCCAGACCATGGATCTGCTTCTTGTGCATCGGGTTGTCTTCGAGGGGTTTCCAGGTGGAAGCCAGGTCCTGGCCTGACGATGAGAGCTTGTTTATGGCTGAGAAGAGTGTGGATTGGCAACGAGGCTCAGAGATCGATGGGGCTGTAACCTGTACAAATCAGATGTAGTTAAGCGTTTTAGTTTACGAAAGGTTGTTTTTTTTTTAATTTTTTTTTATAGTCTATGGCCCCTCGCCTACGGCGACTTTTCGTAACGATGCAGTAGCAATGCTGTCGTGCATTCGCGTCAATCGAGTCGCGATGCGGTCGCTAGCTGTGTGCCCTCACCCCACGATTCAGTCGCTATGCAAACGCGATGCTGTCGCGCGTTTACAAAACGCTACAAAAAGTCGCAAAGGGAGAGGGTCCTTACTGTAGGTGCCGCGTTGGCCTAGTGGAAGATAACTTTACTTTCGATCGAAGAACGTGAACTCAAACCTCGGGCGTGAAACAAATATTATGTATTACTACGGGCATTACCCAGTGAGTTGACGTGATACTAACCTGAGCAGTAGTCAGCAGTGCTTGGGCAACATCACTGCAACTCGAACCCTTTGCATCCAAAACCGTCCCTACTTCACCCCCCACTGCCTCAGATAACTGATGCACTCCGGATAACAATTGCGATGCCGTCTTGCAGGCATCCTCGGACAAATCCAAAATCTGAGAGAGAATAAAAATAATTAATAACATCCAACAGTCACATCCACATTAGGATTCCCTGTGTCGTGTGCATCAGAAACTACGAGTACCTTGATACCGCAATACTCAGACCAGCCTCCCAATTATAATAGCAAATGGCAATGGGGAACCCAACACCAAGGATCATTTTCGCAGCCTAAGCGCTCTCTAAATCTTATGAAACTTGAATAGGGGAAACTTCTTAACCTAAATATTCCTCCTTTCAAGTTTCAAAAGATCAATTCAATTATCTCCGCAACACACTGTTCCGGAACGAATATTTACAAATTATGCCCGACCGCTTAAGATGCTCGGCGCATAAGTAGAGCTTCGACCGCCCAGCTTAGCTGACCCGCGCGGCACACTGCCGCTCATATAATATAGAGCTCTAACCGCGATTGCGCTGCTTTTAACTCACGGCTCTACTTATTTGCTCTACTTATTTGCTCTACTTTTTTACTTATTTTGCTTTCTCCTTATCGCCTAAGAAAATTTGGAAAAAAATCGTGTCACGGGTTATGCAAACATAATGTCTCGCAGCAGTAATCAAACCAGCACCTCTGGCGTCTCACCGGCTAAACCCAAGTCAACACATCATTATCATCATCCTGTAGAAGTTCACTGATAGACATAGGCCTCCGCCCTAGAATGCCATGACTAACAGTCTTGAGCCACCTCCATCCACCGACTTCCTGTGACGTTTATAATGTCTTTAGTCCATCGAGAGGAGGGCCTTCTACTGTGTCGTCTGGTTTGTGTTGTCAAATCAATATCAATCAATCAATTTCAGTTGTGTCCATATGGAAATACGCATAGGTCTATTGAAATTCAGTCTCAAACATTCTAATAGGAATGGTTCTGGTAGGAATGGTAGTAATAATTGAAATAAGGCACCGGGCATAATTCTATACTTGAACATGTATGTTATAGTATTTTTTAAACTTTCGCGATTAGAACACATATTTATTTATATTGTCACGGGTATTTATCGCGTGAAGACGATTTTAGACTCTCTTCGCACTGGAATCCTATCATTGGTAGGTGTGCGCGTCGCGATGTGTCATTTCAGTGCGTAGATACGGTTAGTATGGTGTGTCGGATTATGAATACGGCCATTTCTAATTCTGAAAACCAAGTGAGGGTAGTTTTTCCAGCTGCCACCACTTCTCGACGGTAGCTCCATGTACTCCAGTCAGCCCGGGACCACGATTGCTGGGACGCATTCGAAACGTCGGGAATAATAAATAATAAGGTAACACGCGATAAATATCCGTGACAATATAAATAAATTTGTATGTTATGTTATGATATCCTATGTTATGTGTATTGGTTGGCCATGAGATTATCTTTGTGACTTTCTGAGTGCGTACCTGGCTCTCTTTTGCTGGGTTTCCACGATGACTGACACCGAACACCAGCTTGCCCGAAGCATCTGTGAATTTCGCTATCGCATCACGACCCTGTATAAATAAACAAACATTTACTGTAGCTTACCTCAAGCTGTGGTCACAGCTGGGCCACCAAGAAAGAACCAGTGGCACGACGTTCATCTTCGTCAAACATATTTCAACAAAGACAATACAATACATGGTTCGCTTTTTGTTTAGTAAGATCCAGACCCCTGGTCCTTACAACGGCAATACCTCGTAGGTCACGCAGGTCACCTGACATGTACGGTCACCCTGAGACATGAAGATGAAAACATGTCTAATGCGCTTGTAATCTCACCGGTACTTCCCCGAACTCTTTCACAAGTATCTCTACTACTGTTAAAAGATTCAACACAGATTAACACTTATTTTTACACCAAGATTACATGGTAAAATGAGTTAAAATTAATAGTTCATTAGGTCGCAACAACTTCAACTCTATAAGCGATTTCTTCCAGACAACCTTTGCATGGCCAGTCACGAGCGATGCGGGAACGGACGGCAGTACCCATAGTAAAAAATAATGATGTATAAAATACAACTTTTAAAAAACCAAAATTCGAAATTATGTTTTAATTAAACTGAGTAATACCATAGACTAACAAAACACAAGTTATTAGTACAAAGTATATTTTTCTGTCATATTACTAAGTATTAAGTAATGATTAAATAAACGATTAGTGGCCTGCCCCACTATTCCCTAACTGAAAGTCACTCGGAGACTAACGTCTGACAAGTAAAATTAAGACAATGATTTGATCAAAATTGAAAAAAAAATTGACAATTGAGTCATTTTACTTGTCAAACGTTAGTCACCGAGTGAATGTCAGTTAAAGAATAGAGGGGCAGTACTACTAGTATACGTATGCAATGATTCTTTGTGGTTGGGTTTTTGCGGCCCACTGATTCTACGGTCATTAAGCATTTGGCCTTTGAGTTTGGCATGCATGCTGTAGAGTGTCTTCTGTTTTTGCTACTAACCTGTGGAGTATTATTTTCAGAATTGTCGCAAATTCCTTCGGTTGCTTCACACAGCGCTTTGATGTGTGCCATCAGAGCGGCTTTGGTCGCAGCGTCCTTGTTGGCGCAGGCCATCTTTGTGTCTGCAAAATGGTTTATTAATGCACCAAAAACCAGCTCTCTTACTCCGACCCACACAGCTGAGTGGGTCGCAAAGAGTTGAAAGGATTAGGGTCCTCTTATGTTACCTTCACTTGGCATATTTTTGCAAAGGTTTGCGTTATTTTTCCAAGGGAAAATCACCCTTTAGTACATAATGCTGTACGTCTTGGCAAGATAATGCAAATATTTGCGCAAATACAAGTGAAGTGGCACCTTTAGACAATTAATCTCGTCGATTTCGCTACATTTAACAGTTTTTCACATACTAGGGTTGTTGGTGAGTGCACCAACAGGGATCAACCCTAATCAAGGGTCTTCTTCAAGGTAAGTCCGATCATAAACCCTTTATCGATCGCTTATATAATCCGAGCACCATTTCTCTACCTCCACTTTACCCTTTTACCCTTTACCAAATTCCACCATCACAACTTACCTTGGACAGCTTGAGGCATCAGCTCATTGATAGTATCGATAGCAAGCTCAGCCGTAGCGTAGTCTGGATGTTCTCGATCTAAATATACAAACCATTAACCATTACATGAAAACAAATCACAATCCAAGAACCAATCTGTGGGCAGTTCATATCAGTAGAAGTAATGACATAAAAAGAAGTGACTATATACACAGTTTCAGATAGTTTTGTTAACGTATGTACCAGATTACTTAAAAATTGTATGAGAAAACATTTTATTAAATTTGACTAACTTCTGCTGCTCAGATTTTTTTCTTCCCATACAATGAAACAATCCTTACATGAAACTGAGTCGATACGCATGTTTTTTTTTATCAAAACTACTAATTTTTATGGAGAACTCACGCTTGACCAAAAAAATAACTATGCCAAAATCGTTGTCATCCAAAATGAGCAAATAGTTCCAAAGACAGTTTTCTCGTATCTCTTATGGATTCGGATATCCCCATACAGTCCCATTTCAAAAAAACAGCCTGTATATGTGTGTAGGTGTCATACCTACACATACATTGGTTACCTTGCCGTTCTAGTTAAAGTAAATAAATAAATAAATAATAAATAAATAAATAAATACACACATACATAGGCACACTCTTTTATTTCCGAAAGAATATGGCAAACCCTCAATGACCATGACGACCTCCTTGGCCAGGTGGGCGAGTAGCTAGCTGAGACGCAAGAGTTGCGAGCTCGATTCCCGCTGCGGGACAAATGATTGCATGATCTGCAAATATTTGTTCCGGGTCTGGAAGTTGTGGTACCATACTACTCGGTAGGCTCAAGACTATGTATGTGACTATTTGGTGTTATGTTATGTCAATGAGCCGGGCCTCTTTTCGCCGTAGATCGCACAATCACAGGAACCAGTGGAACCTCAGGAACCTTTCGTTGGATGTGACCAGTGGTGATCTCATCGTCGCCATTGCTCTCCCACTACCAACCCGGTTAAAGCTTTTTTCTAGTAATAACATAAGTCATAAAAAAGCCATCTTAAATAAGCCAGTAACCAGGACAAATCCAACAAAAACTGCCCAATGAGTCCAGGCCTTGACGATCTCGAGTTCTTTGTCGTGTCTTCTTCATCAGCCGGTAGGAATCCACTGCTGGATAAGGCCATAGCATGCTTAACGTACAACCCATAGCGTGCAATGGGGGGATTTGCCAGAATCAACACGATTGGCAAGTGGATTGGTGATCGCCGTATGGCGTTAAGTACTCGGGTAGATGCTGCTGTCCATCCACTGGCGTAATCTCTTAGTCGCCTTTTACGACATCCACAAGAGGAGTTGGAGTTGGAGGAGTTCCTATTGTTAGGCCGAGACTACGAGCACTTTGTCGTGTACGAAACCCTTAATACCCCTCGAGTTACCTGATGTAGCAGCGAGTAATGACGCCATGGCTGCATTGAGCTGGCCAAGTCTTTGTGCCAAGCGATGCTGAGCCTCGTCCGATTCCACGTCCTTGATCGATGACGGTGCAGGCTGCAACAAGGATCTTAAGTTATTAACGGTCGATAAGTCAGCTAATGACAGCTATCAGTCAGTAGCTGACAGCCCAAAGTTTCATCATCAACACCAGCCTGCTTACGTCCATTGCTGGATTGCTTGGTTGTTGCTTCCCCCATTGAATACAACGCGGGGAATTTGCCATAACTACCACGCTTGACAGGCGGATAGGTGATCGCAGTTTGGTGATGAGTGAGTACTCATCACCAAACTGCGATCAGTCTGAGTGCGATGGGTCTGAGTACCTGAGTAGGTACTCAGACCCATCCCCTGGTGTAATCCTTTAGTAAGGCTTTTACTACATCCACGGGCTGAGGAGGGGTCTATTCTTAGGCCGGACACAACACGGCACAAGATTACGAATACAAACGACCGGTCAAAGTGACAGATGTTGTATGAAAACATCTGTCATAACTTTTCATTTAAAAAACCGACTTCAGCCATTGTATTCGACTAAATATTTGGATGAAAAAAAAATGATGAAAGAACCATAGTGGTGAAAGGATTATGATACTTTTTGAATGCAAATGCTTGGTTTGTTGCTGAAAATATCAAAATCGCCATATGTATGCCTACAATATTTGAGGAGTTCCCTCAATTCCTCATGGATTCCATCATCAGAACTGGATTCTGAAAAAAATGGGACCAATCTGGAAGTATATATAATCAAATAAAAAAAGAATTTTCCAAATCGGTTAACCAAACCTACATTAAAATGAATTGAAAAGGCTAAACAGAATTAACCGCCTTTTTATGTATTGGTGAACCGTGGCCGGATGACTTCCACGAGCACGAACACACAAACAGGTGGCTACCATTACTGGGTGAAGTGACAGAAGATGTATGAAAACTTAAGTCGCGCAAACAGCTTAACAGCAAGCAGTAGCAATGAACGGTGAATTCAGTATTTACCTCATTAAGTTGGTCTTCGATTTTCTGCCAGCGTTTCTTATTCCCAGATATCGCGTTGATGAACTTGAGGCGCTGGTGTTCCTGCGCCGCGTTCGGGTTATCAAACACATCGCCCTCGTCATCTGAAACGAACGGAGAGGCCGATGACTCTATCTCTCTCTCTCTAGTCGAAAGCATAGATGAACTTATCTATTGTCTCTGTTCAAATGGAAAGGTTTTGGCGTCGCGCAGTTATTTTTGTTCGTAAGTTAGCAATGGGTTTAAGTTTCCTATTTGTATCTTCTTTTTTTCGCGATCTAGAATTAGCAATAGTGGAAAAAAGATACGCACCACCGCCCAAACCACTGTAAGCGCTTTTCAGTTTATCCAGCACCCTGGCGATATCCATGACCTGATGATGCATTTTTTCTCCCATGTCGTGCCTCTCAGGGTCTTCAACCAGCGGCTTCCAGGACGCAGCAAGCTGCTGGACGGTTGAGGATAGGGCTTCGGAAGCTGCTGTGACTGCCGACTGGCAGTGTGGCTCGTGGATTGTTGGAGCTGTTAGCTGCGGGGTAAGATAGTGTCATGATTCAAAATTTGAGATTTCTTTACTTAAATATGTGCTAAAATTTGGATACATAATAACAGAGTTAATAAGGTTGTTAAGTCCTTTACAGACATAGACAAGAACCTTTACCGATGCCATACAAAAGGATTGCAAAAAACGGCATTACAATCGGTTAAATCTTTTTGGATATAGCATAACATAACACCCAATAGTCACAACGTAGTCTTGATCCCACACTAGGATTCCCTTTGTCGTATCAGTAACTACCATGGTACTACAACAACCAGACCCCGAAACAAATATTTGCAGATCATGCAAACATTTGTTCCGCAGCGGGAATCGAACCCGCACCTGTTGCGTCTCAGCCGGCTACTCACCCACCGCGCCGCGGAGGTCGTCATGTATTGTTATGTAATGTGTAAAGAAGATAACAGAAGTTGATGAGTAGTAGGTATCCATCCATCTACTATGCATGTCGTAATGGCGACTTAGCGATTACACCAGCGGATGGGCAGCAGATTCCACCTGAGTACTCAACACCAATACTACAATCAAGCAGCTGCTTTCCAAGCGGATACCCCCTGTCTTTCTTTAGGGAAGACCTATGTCCAATAGTGGAATAATGATGGCAAAGTTACCTGGACTTGCGTGATGAGGTTCTTGGCAGCTTCAGCAGTCTTCACTCCCGCTGCGTCCACGTTAGCAGCCGCCGGCTCCGTCGGCGCCAGCTCAGTTAACTGCTGAGCTGACACGAGGAGTTTGGAGGTCAGGGCTCCTACTTCATCAGCTAAGTCTAAAAGCTATTGAACAATAATTGTTTGTTATATTATAAAATTAATAGTTATTTAAGATACTAGTGCGGTAAGTTGGTTTTTACAAACGTCTTACCATAGTCACGAGTTTGTAACTACCAATTTCCGCACGTGTGTCATACAAAGTTTTTCAACGGATTTGCGAGAAAACAGTACAATATGCCATGAAACTAACTTTGATTATAAATATCAGGCACTCAATTCTGGAAAGTTGCAATAATCTTTGGCGTTTCTAATAAGAAAATGGTGCGTATTTGCAAATAGCGCCACGTGCGCGTGGTGAAAATCAGAACTGAATCTTTCGTCTCATTTTCTCTTTAGTATTAAAGTGAAACAAACCTATTGAGCAAAAGCGCTTACAAAGAGGTTCGATCATTCAGCGTATTTATCCTCATAATCTGAAACTCCTTGTTGGAATTCTTATACATTTTTATGGGAATTAAAAAAAACCGTAAAGGATACGCACGGCGCTATACAACGGGGAATGCTGTAAAGAAGGTATTTCGGTGAGAGTACCTATTTTACCACACGTTCCGTTGTATGGTGCCTAATTTTTTATTTTCAATCAATGTATACAGGCTTCGTAAAGGCATTTTTTGAGCAAATGTGTTGAAAAAGTTGTTTAATTGATAGCAGACAAGATTTTTATTTTAAGAGGAAGTCACCTTAAAAAAATATGAATTACCTCATTCTCTTTTTCCGAGTTCTTTCCTTTTCCAAATGTGAAGACAAGGCTACCCGAAGCCTCTACATAATCTTTAGTTGCGTCTTGTATTTTCTATAAAAAAAACAAACAGTTCTAATCACTAAAACAAGGATGTTTTATTGTAAAGGACACTTATACAGTTCAGCCCCGTATTGTTTATCAAACTGGTGCTTTCGAATACGATTTTAAGGAACATTGCACTTTATGTTTCGAATATTTCTACTCTTGGGAAAAAGCTAAAACACGCAGCGCAATGTACTGCAAAATTGAAATCAAAGTACTAGTTTTATAAGCAATATCCCCCTAGGTTAGAGAATTAGAAAGGTTTTACATAGTATGATTTGACGACGTGTGTCACGGCGGGTGAGTAGCCGGGTAAGACGCAAGAGGTGCGGGTTCGATTCCTGCTGCAGGACAAATGTTTGAGTGATCTGCAAATATTTGTTCCGGGTCCGGGTGTTGTGGTGCCATGGTACTCGTAGTTCCTGATACCTACGACACAGGGAATCCTAGTGTATCAGCAGGGTTGTTCTTAAGCGTCGGAAACGTTTCCGATCGGATTCGTTAGTTTTTCATTTCGATGTGGTAAGTAACTATAGCAATTTTTTAGTAACACAGTAAAAAACAATAAATATTGTATATTACTGTGTTTTACTAGAGAAAATTCTTGGAAAATTGTTTTACTTACTTACCACATCGAAATGAAAAAACCAACGAATCCGATCGTAAACGTTTTCGACGTTTTAGAATCGCCCTGCAGGACTATGTATGAGACTTTTGGGTGTAAAAAAATATTTGACCGCAACTGTATAATGAACCCTTTCGTACGAGGTATATTATGTCCCGCAGTGTACCTCGCGATCGTCCATGCCGGACGACGAACAAATCTTCTTGGTTGCATCACAGAGAGACTTCGCATCGAGAAGAATCTGCTTTTTGGAGAACGGGTCCTTCACACTAGCCAGCGCTTGGGCATCTGTAAAGAAACGGAATTTATTGATAAAATAAATAAACAGAGACGCAGTGCGAGGAAGGACGCGGGGGGAGTGTAGCGCGGATCCTATACCCACCCTGATGAAGACCCTCGATTAGGGACGAAACCTGTTGGTGTTTCCACAAACAAATCGTTACGTGAAAATTTCTCGTTTTACAAAATGAATGATATAATTCACGAAAGTTATTTTAGTAAAATAAATAAAATATAACAATAAAAACAACAAACAATTAAACCAATATATTAATTACATTTACCAAATTTATATTTTTTTTTTTCAATTAAATTTTTATTTAAATAGTCTTCATGTGATTGTATCAATTTGACAATTAACGTGCACTGTGTCCTGTAAACGCCCGCACGTGCGCGTGCGTGTACACAGTAAAGGAGTCGTCCCCCCCCCCGCCTCCTCCTCGATGGACTAAGGACATTTTAAAGGTAGCAGGAACTCGGTGGATGAGGGAGGTTCAAGAGCGTTCGTCGTATCATTCTATACGTAAGGCCTATGTCGTCTACAGGCTAATGATGATGAAGTGTCCCGTGAACTAAGTAATGGTTGGAGAAACGCTCGCAAGTGGCGCGTAACTTAAATTTATTCGTATTTTTTGCTCGTCGATTTTGCGAAAACTATGAGACCATAGACATAATGTTTTTGTTGTTTGTTGTGGTTTTTTAGGTTCAGAGATATCCGTAACTTAACTAATAAAATTTATGAGATAATATCAATTAAAACATGTGTGATGAACACGCATAATGGACCATCCATAGAGTTCGAATGCGGAAAAGGGAGTTCTTTAACATTAACATTAACATTAACATGTGTGATGGGTCTCCTAGTTTTCGCATAACCTGTTTTCGCTATCTCAAGAAGTGTTGATGAGCTGTGACGAGCAAAAAACACAATAAAATTTGAATTTCGCGCCACATGCGAGACGATAAGGTGAAGACACCTTAAGATAAGTGTTGTTTTTAGAGTTTTTTCTCTCTCTTCTCTCGTCCTTTGTCAAATCTTGGAGATCTTCTTACCTTTGGCAAACTCTGGCATCAGTTCGTGGATCGTATTCATCGAGTTGATGGCGGTTTCGTAGTCGACATTCTTAGGATCTGTAACGAAACGCATTGTATTGCTTAAGCCGGGTCTGCTGCGCCATATTTTGGTGTTTTACAAACATATAACATTGTTTCCTGACAGAAAGGGGGTCTGTTTTGTGTTACCAAATCATAAACATGTTTGCCGCGACGAACGGAAAACATCCCCCGCGTTCATCTGCGGGGGGTGAAGTCACTCATTTCGTGTCAGTGCACTCTAAATTGATATCACAGTTTAGGCCCTAAACTATGACATCTCTGTCTCTGTTTCGAGACGTCAGAGTTTTCCTTAGAAAAGAATCATGGCGAAAGCGTGCCTGCGTCTGCGAAACTACAATATTCGAATATCCATGGATGGTACGAGAATAGCCTAATAAATTCCCATCATTACATTTTCTACAAAACTAGGTAAAAAATATAATAGGTTTTTTTTCTCGTAGTTTTTAACAAAAACTGATGATTGAACTATTAATATAATCTAAAAGTACCTGATAACCAGCGGTGTAAATTATCCCAGTTCAGTTTCGCCATGATTATTTAGGTTGTTTTCTTAATTTTTAGTCACCCTGAGGGTGGCCATGTAAATGGCGACGATAATGACGAAATGACGATACTCCTTGAAAAAAATTCCCACGCGAACTCCGCCCATGAGCCCCGATAAGCAAGTGATAGCGCTATTACACATTTGAGCCAGAGAAGAGATGCGGTATAGATTATGTCCCGCCCAGAAGCATAAGAGTAAATGACGTAAGCGACATGTGATAAAACTTCGTTTTGCTAAAAAAGTAGCAAATATAAAAATAAATCATCTTCTATTTTGTTACGTGCTGTGATTTTCTACCGAATTGTATAAAAATTTATCTTCAATATCTTCTAGATTCGAAGGATGGACATAAAAAAGGTTTTAGGAGGGCCGGTTTCAAAAAATAAATCTTTCGAGAAAAGTTTTACCAATCATGTTTCTGATCTATGATTTCGTTAGATTATATCCTCAAGTAATCACTAAGCATCAAATTTTTAACTTCTACCTTTACTGAGTGAGAATGTAACGAAGTGACTCCAAAGTCAAGGAGCCTCGTCTTAAGTGTACCGTTGTTGGTAGAAAGAACAAGGGTAGCGAACAGATTCAGTGCACCGCACAAGGACAATTTTACCGGAATGTGCCATGATGTAGTGCGCTATGGCCGCGTTAAGTTTGCCAAGTTTGTCAACAGAGGCCGCCTCAATTTCAGCCACGCGTTGAGGGTCCAGAACAAGACCAGTGTATTGCTGTAAAAATTACAAAATGGAATCATTAATAATACTCGTAATAATAACAGCAAGTCGGCAACAATTAGTGACAAGACGGTGACAATCGATGACAAAACAGTAACAAGTCAGCAACAACAAGCGACAAGTCAGGGCAGTACAGTGACATTGATTTTTGCCGACTTACCACAGTATTGCCACCGACTTGGTGGCAACACAGTGATAAGTCAGCAACAATCAGTGACAACCCTGGGACAATACAGTGATAAATCGGTGACAGTAGTCATAGTACCTGTTATCAGCTACAATCAGCGACATGTCAGGGAAAAAACAGTGACAAGTCAGCAACAATAAGTGGCATGTCAGCAAAAGTATGTGACAAGTCAGTGATAATACAGCGACAGGTCGCTGAAAATACTGTCGATTCAGCAATTTATTTAATAATATCTTTAATTTATTTATTTATTTTGTATTTATAGTAATAATCGGCAACAATCAGTAACAAGTTTGGTGAGCACACAGTGACAAGTCAGCAATAATCAGTGACAGGACTTTATTACCTCGTCCAGTAATGCTTTGGAGTCATCGACAGCGTTCACAGCCGTGGAAGTGGCCGCAATGAAAGACGCCTTACGTATGGTCTTCTGAATGTTCTCGTCTTCAACGAAGCTCGCACGGGAACGCTGCAAATAGTAAATTTGAATATCACAATATTTTAAGTACATCTGCATGTTGCGATCACGACAAAACTTCAGCTGGGCTCTGCATAAGACTTAAGGTCGCTACTTCTATAGAACGGTCACTTCGGCATCTCTGTCACTATTGTTAACAGACTTCACAAAAAGGAGGTTGTTTTTTTTTTTTTTTTTTTGTATGTTTGTTATATCTCCGGCTTTTATGAACCAATTTGGAAAATTCTTATTTTATTTGAATAGATATACTTCCAGATTGGTTCCATTTTTTTCAGAATCCAGTTCTGATGATGGAATCCATGAGGAATTGAGGGAACTCCTCAAATATTGTGGGCATACATATGGCGATTTTGATATTTTCATCAACAAACCAAGCATTTGCATTCAGAAAGTATCATAATCTTTTCACCACTATGGTTCTTTCATAATTTTTTTTTCATCCGAATATTTAGTCGAATACAATGGCGGAAGTCGGTTTTTAAATTAAAAGTTATTACACACTGTTTTCCTTTGACAAATACCAGCCTTCTTTAATAGATTGAAGCATTGGCTACTTATTGTACAGGTAACAGGGGTGTGATGTTTAAATGTGTAAAAGTGACTAAATATCATCAAAAAGGCTGCAAATCACCGTTTTTCAGGAGAAGTACTAGAGGAGGCACTAGTATTAATATCACAGGTATAAGAATTATAATCATCAACGAGGTACAGATGTATAGGAATTTGGAAATCGTGGAATAAACGGCAATTTTACTGACATTTAGTCACTCGATGACTTCCAAAAATCACACCCCAAGCCGGATGCCCCCTTGGCTCTCAACCTGGCAGCGCTTCCTGAGCAAACGGCGCGTAAGTTGAGCTTCGACTAGCCAGCCTAAGCTGACCCGTGCGGCGCACTGACGTACATATAATATAAAGCTCTACTATATTTGACTCGCGGCTCTACTTAGCTACCGCGCGAGGTACATATCGCGACTCTACCGGTCATAAAAAAGCTGTAAAGTTATTTGGCGTGTACTTACGCTGATGATCGTGCTTCGTCTCTTGAGCTTAGTGTCTAGAGAGAAATACATCTGCGTGGTGAGGTCTGCTATCTTCATCGCAGCGTCACCAGCCTCGCTAGCATCCTGGAACATTATCAACATCAACAATGCAGCGTTGCCAAAAGTTGTCAGTGACAATTTAGGGATATGCCAGTGAACTAAATGACAAGTTTGTGGCATATATCCATGAAACAAATCAGTGAAAAGTAAACGATAAGTCAGTGACAACTAAGTGACAAGTTAGTAGCATATCCGTGACACAAATCAGTGACAAGTCAGGGATATTTCAGTAAAAACTAAGTGACAAGTGGCATATCCGTGACACAAATCAGTGAAAAGTAAACGATAAGTCAGTGACAACTAAGTGACAAGTTAGTAGCATATCCGTGACACAAATCAGTGACAAGTCAGGGATATTTCAGTGAAAACTAAGTGACAAGTGGCATATTCGTGACACAAATCAGTGAAAAGTAAACAATAAGTCAGTGACAACTAAGTGACAAGTTAGTAGCATATCCGTGATACAAATCAGTGACAAGTCAGGGATATTTCAGTGAAACCTAAGTGACATGTGGCATATCCGTGACACAAATCAGTGACAAGTCGGGGATATTTCAGTGACAAGTAGGTGTGGTTTACTACTTCTTTTTGCAAGTATGTAAAGGTACTCACAGTACTTCCGGGGCTGCTATAGTTGGACAACATTTTCATGAGTTCGTCCAGCTCATTCATTTGATCTTGAAGTTTCTTTTTCTCTTCGTCTTTAGTTTGTTTCTCGATAGTTTCTTTTACACCTGAGAAATTAAACAGACTAGGTTCAGTTATTATTTTTAGGGTTCCGCACTTCAAAAGGTTCCATCGTGCATCGGAACCCTTAAAAGATAACTTTATTGTCCGTCCGTTTGTCATGCCCCTTTTTGTCAGAAACGACTAAAGGTATCTTATCTTATAGTAATATTATAAATGTGAAAGTTTGGATGTTTGTTTGTTGCCTAATTACGGCGTGACAGATGAAATGATTTATACTCTGATTTTTAATCTCAGACATTTTTTGTAAACAAAGAAATGTCAAGATATGCCTTACATTACACATGGCCTTATATTACATTTGATTACAAAAAATGACTAAGATTAAAAATCAGAGATGATGCAAAAAAAAATAAGGGAAAAGAAATATTTTTATTGAGGGAGCTAAAGAGAATTCAGAAGCTCCCTTACATGCTTCCTTACTGATTCCCTAGTTAGGGACCTTATAATTGGATAGCGTAACAAATATTAAAGTTACAACATTAAATCATTATCATCATCAGCCGAAAAACTTCATAGAATGCAGCTGATTTGCCGTAATCGCCACGCTTGGCAGGCGGATTAGTGATTGCAGTATTGGTGTTGAGTACTCAGATGGATGCTGCTGCTCATCCCCTGGTGTAATCCCCTTTTACCACATCCACGGGAGGACAGAGCGGGTTGTTCTAAGCCCGGACACAGCACGCCATTGAATATTATTTTGTAAGAATACCTTCTCTAACACATGGCAGGTCTTCGTTCATGGCGTTCACTATTTTCCTTGCATCTTGAGTGCGAGTGTCAGACGGTTCTGAAATTAATCGTCAAACATTTTAAAGAGCTATTCAAAATAGCAATTTTAGAAGGTTTCGTGAGTTTTTTTCTGTCTACAGTGTGTTTTTTAGTGAAGCAGCTAGATCAAGTGCGTGCGGGACAAATGTTTACATAATTTACAAATGTCTGTTCCGGGTCTGGGTGTTGTGGTATCAAGGTACTTGTGGTTTCTGATACCCACGACACAGGGAATCGTAGAGTGTGGGATCACTATTATTAAGTAGTAGGTAACTATTACTACACACAAACTTCCATGACCGAATGTTCTCGCAATGCTGCTAATAGAGCCGAGTGGAGACGCATCGCAAGAGCCGCCACTCAAGCAAGACCTACTTAACCACGACCACTCTGTCAAGAGTGTACGACTAAGAAGAAGAGAACTATTACTAAATCGTGTAGTGATGGGTTGGCTGAGGTCAAGAATCATCATCTCAATAATTCGTGCCACTAGCATGTGTATTCGTGGCACAAGGCATAAATTCAAACCAATAGCAAAGTTATTCGGTTTCGATTATGGTGCAGCCATACCTCACAATGAACACTAATCATCACAATAAAAAGACAAAAGATTTGAATACATTAGTCCAAATATTCATATTAGGTACTCTGTTATTCAAAGAAAACCTTTTCACGTGTTTTTGAATAAATATTTGTAACTTAATCTTCGAGATTGAGATTATATTGTATCTTTGAGATTATATTGTAATTTAGTCGTTTTTAAAATTAGATAACTGGGCCTCAGGACTAAGTATGTATCTTTTAGGTGTTAATTATTAATAGTAGGTTTTTACCAGTGAGTAGAGAGACGATCTTGACTGAGTTGGAGTTGAGTCGGTTAAGTCGACGCGTGAACGGGATTGACATGTCTCCGCGCATACCGACCTCACCTTTCTGCAAATTCAAATGATACTCAACAACCAATTATGGGACACATAACGCTACAATATATTGATAGTGTTCGATCTTTACTTATTTGAAATAGAGGGTAGATAATTTTGTTTATCAAAAGTCAAAAAAAGTCAAAAAGAATTTTATTCATTGAAATCACAAGGATCATTTTGAATCGTCTTATAAACAAAAATGACTCCTGTTCCAACGCGACCAAGCCTAGAAGAATCAGGCAACAAACACGGCTTGGCTTACAAAAATGGTCCGTCTTACCACTAAGTGAGAAGCGCCTGTGTGGTGCCTCGGAGCAAGGAGTTGCTGATACATAGTAAATGAGAACTTAAAAACCTTAGGAAGGTGGTCAAAATTAAATAAACATCAGCAAAGAAAAAATATGCAAGGCAGCACACGCTATGCTTGTTTGCATCGGCATTGTCCACGACTACCGTCATTTTTTGGAATCGTTGGAAACGACAGCACTCGACACCAGTGTACTTCGCGACTAGCCCGATACGGTCGCGTCCAATAATTTTGAAAAGCTATTCCGTGAATAGACCATTTTTTCGTGTGAAACGTTCTCGCAATTGTGCTGTGCATTAAATTTGTGATTTTGGAACTAGGTATAGAAAGCTAGATACACTCCAGGACACTGAGCTGAGCCAATCCACGAACCTTCAGGAACGTACGTGTTTGGAGTGGATGAGGTAGTTTACAGACTTAATACATAATTTTAAGAAATGTAATTTTGAGGATTGTAATTTTTGACATTTATTTTTATTTAATTTTGACATTTATGAATCTTAGTGGTTCGAATAAATAAATATATTATTATTATATTAATTATCTACTCTTTTCACGAGCAAAGATCTTGATCCAAATTTGTAATAGATACAGTTTATTTTCTTTATTTAGGTCCTTCGAAAAATACTTAAACTAAATTACCAGCGCCCTACATCCCCACAGATAATCTGTTCAAAAAAAGAGCCGTCCTGGCCAAATTGTGAACTACGTTGTGAACTACATATTAAAACCATAATTAGAAGCTGGTTTCTTTCTGTCAGCATTTTGAATCATAAACAAAAGAAATAGAAATAGTAACAATTGTATTGCCGCCAAACAAAGGTAATTAAGAACAGCAGCGCCCTCCTATCCGTCGACGGGTCTTTCGCTGGACAGACTCTACTTGTGTTCAGCTTTTGTAGTTTTGAAACTTGTAGTTTTTACTTACCACTCCTTGTTGGTGCTGGCTGCCCTTCTCTGAGACCACTACCTGCTGAACGGTGATGCTTTGCGCGCCCATGCAGGCATTTTTACCTGTATATCGTGCAGAGTTCAAAGGTCAGAATTACCAAGTGAAGTTCAAGAGTTCGTCCGGGGAAGTACTACCACTGTAAAATCTAAAATATTAATCCAATTGACTTTGCTTAAAGTTGAAAATTGCATGTCATATTTGACGATGAAACTGGTTTGCACTTCAGACTGTATTCATTTTGAGGGGTTTTTTTTAATTAACCGAAATATACAAATCATAAAAAATGTACAGTTGAACTTTCAAATACAATTTTTTTGATAAAAACTTTCGTATTCATGATTGCATAGATTTTAACTTACGTAGATTATTCGAGTATATTTCGAGCAATTTAGATGCTTAGTCAGCTACTTATTTCATAAAAAAATGTGTTGTTGCTGTTCAAAATGAAAAGCATTTGAATGAAGGTATAGGTGGACAAAATGTTCCACTGTTTTCGTATTGCATTGTCGGCTAGTTACTCTTAGACCACTGTTAACCAATACATAAACAGATGGTTAAACGACTGGTTAGCCCTCAGAATAAGGACTTAGTTCTTATTCTGAGGTTTAGCCTAACCAATTCTTTTTGACAGATGCTTTCATACGTTATCTGTCACTTTGAACAATGGTTATGGTAAATGCTCGTTTATTTGTTCGTGAACATGGACTTAATATCTAAGGGTAAACTATACCTGTTTCATGCGACAGCATCTTGCTGGGACCGACAAAAGATTGCTCGACGACCTTCATAGGATTGTTAGAGATGTGTTGAACAACGTTGGCCCTGTATATATATAAAACTTTTACATACACGTCTTTTTCTCCAAAGGGATAGGCAGAGCATCAATGAGTCTCTTGACTGTGGATCGCACAATCTTAGGAACACAGACATGATCAGTGGTGAGCCCATCGCCGCCATTATTTTCCCGTAACTAACGCTTTCAGTAATAACAAATTCCTAAATAATTTTAATTTTCAATTGTACTATTGATTTTATTTATGATTTTTAAATGTGAATTGTTTTTATCTGGAATTATGTAATGTATAAATAGTAATAAGCTAGCAGCTAGGACAAATCTTATTACAACGAAAATCATCCAACAAATCACTCAAATAAAATTAATACAAAAATTAATAAATCCAATGGAACAGTTGAGCTATCTAAAGACCGTGAGGTAGAGCTGGCATAATAATTTGGCTATTAGATTTAAAGGAAAACCAACAGCATAAAGACCAGAAGGAAGAAACGAAATTTGATGATGACTTACTATGATGATTATGAAATTGGCTGATGTCTTGTTGTTGTGTCTGATGATAAGTTGTGATGGTAATCACATAATCATACTGCGGTATGATGATATGAGATAACTAACTTTGGAGATGATATAATCGGCGTAAAACTTACTGTGATGAGGATACGTCGTGCTCAGTGATATATGCGTTTTCTGGTGTATTAAAGTGGGACTGCGCGAGCATGCGTTTTCGAATCAGGTCGATGTAGTCTTCGAGTATATCGCGAATTCGGTACGCGTCGCGGGTCTTCACAGAGTAATCTTTGTCACTGAAATCAGACATTTCGGTATATTTCAATCTTGCAGCTTGATTATGGTTGGACGCCATATTGAATCCATAGTTTATTATTCTTTACGGCTCATACAATAATTGGAAGAAAACTATTTAATTGAAAGATTCATCATCATCATCATCAGCCTGTAGAAGTCCACTGCTGGACATAGGCCACGACGGTCTTGAGCCGCCTCCATCCACCGACTTCCTGCGAACTTTATGTCTTTAGTCCATCGAGTGGAGGACCTTTCTCTATCGCGTCGTCCGGTTTGTGGTCGCCACTCGGGAACCTTATTCCCCAACGGTTATCAGTTCTTCGAGCTATATGACCTACCCATTGCCACTTCAACTTGACTTGCTAATTCTGAGAGATATGTCGTAGATCTTGGTTCTTCTACGGATTTCCTCATTTCGGATTCTATCACGTAGTGAAACTCCTAGTAAAGCTAGCATTGAATAATTACTAAATGGTAAATATGATTCCTCTTCAAAGATTTTGGGAATTTTTGTACCAAAATCCTCTTTAGCCTGAACCTGCAGCTTCAAAGGAAATTCGGCATGTGGGGATTATGGGAAAAAAAGTGCCAAATCCCAATTGAAGCGGAAATGATATCTTGGAAGATTATTTTGGAACTATCATCCTGTCATTATCATCATCATCTAGAAGTCAATTTCTGGGCATAGACCTCCCCCATAGAATGCCACGTTCCGAATTTCCGGTTGGTGGTTGTCACTCGAGAACCTAAATTCTTCAGCGGTTGCCGGTTCTGCAAATGGCCAGCCCATTACCATTTTAAAATGCTAAGTCTGAGAGCTATGTCATCTTGCTTCTTCTACGGATCTTTCCCTTTCGAATCGTATCACATAGTTATGTTCGATTATTGTTGATACCTATTTATAACAGGATGACCCTACTGATCAACTAAATTGAGCAAAAAATAATTGATAAATATTTAGTTATGTCCTACTGCTCAACTGCTCAACTAGTTGAGCAATCAAGTTGAGCAGTGGGGAAGAATCGGTAGTGAAACTTAGGTATTCTTTAAGTACCTGTAGTCCCCGAAATTTAGTGTAAATATCTCTCCCTTAGTAGCGTGGTAGGACTTGACGTGAGTAAGCGGCCATTGCTGCAGGATCTCTTTGGTAACTTCGTCCAGTCGCAGGATCGACTCTGCGTTGATACCCAACAGACGGGGTACTAGCTTCTTCTTGTCCTTTTGTCTCTCCTTTAGAGAATAAATAATATATAAGCACTTCATTGTGGCTATCTGTAAAATAACTCATTACTCAAGCGCAAAACGTTACACATTCTGAACATCTAGCCATTTGATAAACTATAGTATGCTGATGAACGATAGATAGTTTAAATATATGGAAGGTAAATCACAGCAAAATCATTGGAAAAACGCAAAAACTAGAGCAGAGTAACAAACAAAATGATGCAAAAAAATATTCATTTTCTATTTAGTGTGCTGAAGATGTAACTTTAGGTCCCAAATTTGTGGTAAGAGCACGAAGGCGTATAATACGTCAACGAACGGTGCAAGACTCAAATTGAATCGTTGAGTCAGAAAAACGTTTCGCTTTTGAATTTATTTCTTATCGTGACTGCCATCAACCTAACTCATTGGTGATTCATCATCATCATCATCTTCATCATCAACAGTCTGTTAACGTCCACTGCTGGACGAAGCCTGCCCCATTGAATACAATGGGGGGATTTGCCTTGATCACCACGCTTGGCAGGCGGATTGCTAATCGCTGATCAGGTAGATACTGCTCTTGGTGTAATCCCTTAGTAAAGCTATTACAACATCCACGGGATGGAGGGGTCTATTCTTAGGCGGGACACACCACGGCACACGTTGGTGGTTAAAAGATCCTAATGAGAAGCTAATATTTCAGCTAAGAAGTGACGCCATATTCAGGCAACTCCCTGACTGTCTTCGCGTAGATACAGACGTTTGCTAAGACCTTGATGCTTCTTGTCTCTGGTATTTCTTGTACTCTTTAAGCATCTTCTTCCAGCTAACTGATGACGACATTAGTACGACAAGTACCTTGACCAAGAAGAAAGTGACGCCATACGTAGGTAGCTCCCTGCCTGTCTTCGTGTACAGATGTTTGGCGTCTACCTCGCTGAGACCCTGGTGTTTCTTGTACTCTTTAAGCACCTTTTTCTCGATGCCCCACGCATTGGTGTACTGTTCCGGCATGTACTCTTTCATGCTGTTAAGAAATATTTTAGAAAAATCGTTTAGTTTAAATATTAGGTTTCTTTATACTCGCGACGGAAGAAGCCGGTATTGTATAGATAGATATGTTTTCGGTGAAGGGCGTGTTTTTGTTTGCTTATGAGGTATTTTTCAATCGTTTTTTATGTCAAGGTAGGTTCTAAAACAGGTTGCTGATCCACAAACCTAACTGCCTAACGTAATGATAATTGCATGCGACAATTTTTTGACAGTTCGCGTTTTATTTTAAATAAGTATCTAGGTATCTCTTCTTTTGAAGAGAAGCTAAAGATGCGGCGCAATGTACTACGCATTACCAGTGGGGTCAGCACGAACAATTTACGTTACCAAGACGATAGCGAGACGATCGCAAATGTCAAATATTGGCCAATGACATCAGGGTAACTCTCAGAATAAGGGTAACTTGAAATCTTAGTAAATTGATTGGTTCATATTTGACGTTTACTATCGTAACGTCTCGATAACGTCAGATGTTCGTGCTTGGGCCTCTGAACGTTAGGCAATAGGGTGCTTGTGATGGGTTCGTATCCAAAAGGACCCGCCACAAATGGGTCTGAAGAATTCGGGTGAAGAACCCAGACTTAACCAGCACCTTTGATATTTGTTCGCGCAATACGTAACAAAATATTACGGCAAGGCTATTCCTTATCTCGCGAGGTTTGCAACAGGCGTAAATTGTGCAATCAGGGCTGTCAAACGGTAACTTTTGTATGAGAAAAGCGACGTTTGACAGCCATGACCGCACAATTTACGCCTCTTACAAACCTGTCGCGAGATAGAGAATACGGGGCCGATCGTGGACCGACCGCATCAAACCTTACGCTTACGCCATCCATCAGATACAAGAATGAAACCATTTTGTAGCTGAAGTAGAAACTTATAGACGCTCACAATCTTAGCAATGTCCAAAAACTTAAACAGAGGAATCTTCTCCTAAACTTTTTCAAGTTTTAGAAGATTGTATTGTGGGGTGGCCCCCGTAGTTAGAGGGGAATATTCTTATGTGGCATGCTGGTGCACGAATCGAGGTCCACTTAGACTTGCTGCACTTACTTCTCTATAAAGCCAGCCTTGTGTTTGTTCTCTTGGAAGTCCCCGAAGTGTATCTGGCACTGGATACCGGCGAACTCAGCAGCTGGGATAAACAATTCAAAACTTGTTATTGACTCGGCTTGAATCAAATGTTCTGCATACATAATCTACATAACATAACACCCAACAGTCACATAGATACTCCTGATCTCACCCAGGATTTTCTGTGTCGTAGGTATTAGGAACTACGAGTACCATGCTACACTTAGAACAAGAATTGATCAGCGGGATCGAACTCGCACGTTCATCTTAGACGGCTACTCGCCCGCTGCGCCACGGAGGTCGTCAACAACGGTATCAATCCTAGAATAGGGGTCTTGTGCCTAATGGTCAAAGAACCAGTGTGGTAAAGGAATGTATTGCGCCTTGCGGTAGGCTCCTTCAATTCACATTACAAAATCAACGGTAGATCCTATATTATGTATCTGTTTATTCTTTTGTCTTAAGGCTGGTTTACACATTGATTAGTGCCAGTGCGAGTAGGCTTGATTGCGAGTGCTAGTGCTTAGTGCTAAGTTGTGTCCAATACTGTTTAGCTGCTGCGATTAGTAAATTCAGTTGCAAATACAGTAACAATGCTCAGCGAGCGTCGTCCGCGCAACAATGCTAAACACTAATCACTAAACAAACATGTCCAAACGTGTTTAGTACTAGGCAAGCTGCGAGTCAGGGGGAAGGAAGGGCGCGCGGGACGGGGCTACTCGCAAAAAAATAGAACTCGCTTCTATTCTCTTTACTACGCTGATTACTAATCACTCGCACTAATCAGTTACTGTCCACACTTGTATTTTACTAATCACTAAGCATCTGCGCTAAACACCTGCACTCGCGCTAAATCAATGTGTAAACCAGCCTTTGCACAACTTTTATCATTTCCATACGATGTGTTGGGTCATCAAACGCAACTGGGTCATTGGTTGGGTCATTATAAATACGAAAGCTTAAATGTTTATTAGCCGTATCAACTGAACCGATTTCAAGCCTGGTCAAAGGCATCCCTTGCATTTCGATGCTGGAGAAGATTTAAGGATATCCTCCATGCCGATTTAGGTCGTCAGCCTATGTTTCAATGCTTCGTTTTCGTAGAGATATGCTAGAAGTATCTTGTAGAGGTAAGGAGAAACAAAAACAAATAAACACAACTAAGTTATTAACCATTTATTTTTACAAACGTTTAAATTCTTTATTTACAAAACATGGCAAATGTCTTATACTATAACTGGAATAAAATATTCCTTTAATTCGTCCAATATCCGTATAATTTATTTGAATACCGCATTTATAAACATAGGTACATTGCCGTGGTGTGTTCGACCTAAGAACCTCTTCATCTCCTCCCGTGGATGTCGTAAAGCCGACTAAGGGATTACACCAGGGGCGACAGCAGCATCCACCTGAGTCATCATCATCAGTCTGTTTACGTCTATTGCTAGACGAGGTCTCTCGTATTGAATACAATGGGAGGATTTGCCATAATCACCACGCTTGGCAGGCGGATTGGTGATCGCAGTTTGGTGTTAAGTACTCAGGCGGATACTGATGCCCATTCTCTGATTTAATCCCTTAGTAAGGCTTTTACTACATCCACGGGAGGAGAAGGAGGGGTCTATTCTTCGTGGTCTGACTCACCACGGGGCGCCAACTGAGTACTCAGCATAAATACTGGGATCGCCAATCCGCCTGCCAAGCGTGGTGATTATAGCAATTCCCCCATTCTATTTTATGGGGGAGGCTTGGTCCAGCATTGGACGTCTAAAGACTACTGATGAGATAATTATTCACAAATACATATCACATGTTATGTTTTTTATAAATACGGCTCTTATGTTCACATAAATAGAACGTACTTCAAGGTGACTAAGTCTAAGCCTTACTTTGAAATCGTCCCTGTCTTCTCTAATACGCGTATTTTAACATTTGTGTGAAAGTGACAGGGACGTTTTCAAAGTAAGGCTTAGACTTAGTCACCTTGAAGTACGTTATATTTATCTGGACCTTAGTCTAAACTAAAACGTACAGTTAATCACTATTTAAATTTGTATTACAATCCGCATTCGCTCCCTGGCCTTCCTTCTCAACAATTTGCTTAAGCTCAAAGTCTTGTACAATTTGGAAGATCTTACTCTTCGCCTGGTTCAGGTATAACGGAGAAAACTTCCTTAGTGTACTGCCTATCGTCATCAGAAATACATCCATAGGATCGCTATTGTTTAGCTCTTGAAAGCTCGTGGAATTCGTTTCGAACTCGCGGCTAGTCGAGGCATCTTCGTTTCGCTTGCGAAATGTCAAAGTCGGTTTAACTTCTAACATGTCATTGTCATTGTCAAAGCTCAGGTTGTCATCTATCATAACCTCTGCGGGTAGTTCGCCCATGTTGCTACTCTCTTGTAAGAAGTCTGTGTAATCTTCTGTGGGTGTATTATTGTACTTGAAGTATGGTATTGCGAAGGCGACTTCGTCTTCGAAGCGGTATTTGTGCTGGTTCTGGTCGGGGTAGCGGATTCGGTTCCGGATGGTGCGACGCATCATGTCACGGATATTCAGCCATCTTGATTTGCATTTTCGAGCTGAAAAAAAATGATAATGCATGAAACATGTAGGTAATGAAACACATTATATTTTATTTTATATAAAAACAAAAACTGACTTTAAGACTACCAAAATCATCATTATCGTCAGCCTGTAGAAGTCCACTGCTGGACCCCCCGCCCTGCTGGCCTGCTGGCTTCCCCGTAAGAATGCCACGAAGAATGGTCTTGAGCCGCCTCCATCCACCGACTTCCTGCGACGTTTATAATGTCTTTAGTCCATCGAGTGGAGGGCCTTCCTCTACCGCATCGTCCGGTTTGTGGTCACCACTCGAGAATCTTTATCCCCCAACGGTTGTCAGTTCTTCGACCTACATGTACTAACTTAAATTTTCTTTAGTTAAATTTAGTACATGTAGTTGTCTTGAAGTCGGTTTTTGTTTTTTATTTTTTCTAAAAATTAACTTTATTTAATATGAGTATTGAGCGAGTTGGTACTAGAATACTAGAAATGCTAAAGTAGACAATAATTGGATAGCACAAATATTTTGTCACGGTGCAGAAATCGAACCCGCTACCACAAAGCAAAGATAGAATCCCTCAACTATTCGGCGCGACCGTGATCTACTCGTGACTTACGAATTACGATAAGTACCTACTTAATAAGTTCATAGGTACTTCTAAAATTATTAAATCAGTAGGTTAGGTATCCGTAGTGTATTGAGGATAGTATGAATATCTTTATTATATTTTAATTTATTTATTTCGAAACTTTGACCAAGTTTTGAAAATTGTGATAGATTCAGCTTCCCGATATTTAATTAACTTATTCAAAAATACAACCGAATTGAGAACCTCGCCTCGTCCTTTTTTTTAAGTCGGTTAAAAAGCATAGATATATTTGAGTTAAATCTATAACAAGTTACATTAAAACTACGACCAATTTCGTGGCTAGCATACTCTTTGGTTTGTATGGAAACAGTGGTCACGTGGGGCCGTGACGGCGCGGAGCGAGCGTACGTACATATGTACTTACTTACAACAAAAAAAACACCAAAAACACTCACCGGGCCTGCTCAAGCTATCACCGATTTTCTGCCAAGTAACCTCCCTGGTATCACTGTCGGTGTATTTCGGGTGTCGTGGGTTGTACAGCACTGGATTTTCTTTGACAAGTTGTATTAGTTTGAGATCAACGTTTTTAGAGAAGAATGTGGGAGGCATGGTGTATTGGTGCCGTATCGCTCGCGTCTCGGGGCCGACTGCAAGGGGCCGGGACGGGATAGGGATGGGAAACGATCGAGTTTGTATTGTCGATGACGACGTTGTACTTGGGTTGGTATCGATGAGTTGTCAGGTTAAAATTTAACCTGACAACTCATGATGATTTAATCATTCGTTAGTTTGGTTGAATTTATTCAATGTTTTAATTACTTACCACGATCGTTCCTATTAATGGTCATGGTTTATTAATGGTTTTCCTAAATATGACATCACTAGTAACTATCCTGCTTTGAATTTTTCAAGTTTCGGTCACATTTCGATATAAGTAATCACATTACAGTGTTGTATTTTATGTCAGGAGAATACCATTTCTGACATTTAAGACATCGACACAAGATCGAAACATGATCCGAACTCTATTTTAACTATATTTTAGTTAGTGAATTGGGCCACAGGCCGCCTCCATTTGTCCTCATTTTTCTTTATCTTTCACTTTCTCCGTCTAATCTTCACCTGCCTCGGATTTCGTCGACCCAGCGTTTTCTGGATATATCTCATCCCCTATTTCAACAACAACGTTACGTCCACGATAATAATAATTATACTAAGTACTTATCAATTAGTTTAATCGATCCGTCCGCGCAATACAGCACAGCGTGGTACAAATTAATAAACTTACATCCAAACATGCTTGTTTATAATATAATGTTAGGTTTATATACTAACGGGTTTACTTATAAAAATCTGTCAAAAGTTAAGCAATATTGCCATCCCTTACTATTGCATAATGTCAAACAGTGAAAGGACTAATTTTAAGCAATCAAAATTTACTCTTATTACAGCTAAAATATGAACTCTACAAATCTTATAAACAATGGTTCCTAAATCATCGACCATAATCTATCGATAAAACTTGCATGCTGTTTTGTACAGCACTCGTTCCGTTACCACTCCGGACGCGGGGCGGGGCAGCGCGGAGTGGCAACGTCGCGTGACCGGCGCCTCGCGGTCGCGTGTGACGTCACCGAGACAGGTTAGGTGAGCGGCATATTAGAAAAACTTTTAAAAAATGGTTGGGATTTTTAAAACATTTAATGGAATACATTAAATTAAATGGTAGGTACCTAGAATCATTTCAACCATATATTTCTGAAGAAATACCGTACCTACAATGCATCAAAGAATGTTGGCGATATACTAGTAGGTAGTATCGACAAACATTTGCTCCATATATTTTAACCGTTCCGTTGTCACTCCGGACACGCGGGATGCGCGGGGTGGCAACGTCGCGTGATCGGCCACAGACGTCATTATACCTGCCTATTGAAGTACCTATGGAGACTTGGAGCCGAGACAGGCCACGCGACCGACACGGGGTCAGACCGAGGTCGTAAATGTGAAACTAACTTGCATAGGTCAGGTAAAAAAGCAATCATTAAAAATATTTCGAAAGTGCAACATCAAAATTACTTGTATCTAAATTAATAAGTTTTGAATGAAATATTTTAAGTAACCGACCTATTATAATTTATTTGTGGAAAAGGAATATTAGTAACAACATTGTAATATTACTAGCGTAAGTAACAACATAATGTAATAAGTAGAAACATAAACAATCATGATCCACGTAGAGTTGTTTGACGGCCGATCACGCAACGACGTCGCCACCGACGATGTAGCGATGCTATCTTCGCTTCGTCGCCTTGTGTATCAAGTCGTATCGATCCGACGCGACCTCGATACAACTGGATTAACTACTTTGGAAACTCACTTCGTTCTCGAATCCCATACGAAGAAAGTAGCTAGAGACCATCCAGTTCATATACATATACCGTGACAGTAGGTACCTTAGTATATTGTTAATAAGTTTTTGTTGAAAAAAACATTTTTTAAAACGAGAAATTGAGTTCTCGTTGCACGACTTTTGACCGTGAGCTGATTCAAATGAGCCCATATACTGCCAGGAGTGCGATTTTTGACTGAGTGTATAAATATTATCAAAAAGGCCGCAATCACTGTTTTCCAGGAGATGTACTGGAGGAGGTACTTGTATTAATATCATAGGTATAAGAATTTTAGTCATCAATGAGTTTCAGATGCATAGAATCCTTGGAAATCGTTAAATAAACGGCAATTTTACTGACGAATAGTCTCTATATGACTTTCAAAAATAGCACCCCAGGCTACTGTTAATCATCGAGGAGTTCGGTTGTCCACCTTCCATCTCGATCATCAGATCTCGCTGTTACCATAATTATTGTATTGTCATCGGAACGTGACAGGTATGCAAAATTTCAAGTCAATAAGTTGAGTGGAACTGGTTCAAAATAAAGTTACAAGATTTGACCCGAAAAACAAACAGGGCACATTGCTTTCCGGGATTATGTATAAAATGGTACCATGTGGTTTATTTTGCCGTTGCCGCGTTGATTAACCTTTATACGCAATCTGAATAACGAGGAAAATATTTTGAAATAAGTGCTTGCTTACTAATACTTTATTTTAACTTTGAACTAAAAATATATCCTAAACCACAACACGTCATCTTTAAACAATTCAGACTCCTGTTTCACCTAGCATTAATAAGATTTTTTTTACGAAAACAACCACGCGTTTATTTACTTGGTAAATTCAGAATATGTCTGATACGTCACTCAACCACAAACTGGAATTTAACTTTAACAAATCCTACAACCAAAGTAACTAACTACCTATTTCGTTTGTGTTTTATGTTTATTTTGTATTTTCCTAGTTGTACTATTTATTTTGTGAGTACTATAAAACATATTAAACTTGTGCGTTAAAAAAGTTCACAGAAATTCAGTCCATGCTATCCCTGATAATAAATGGGTTCGCTCGACGTTGAAACGTCACAATCCAATCTTCCTTGACGCTTCTCTACGATTTGTTGTAGATCGTGCTCTTGTACAATATGGAAGATTTTACTCTTAGCCAGATTCAAATGGTATGGCGAAAACTTTTTCAATGTAGCGCCAATGCTTAGCAAAAACGCGTCAACAGGATCGGAAACGTCACTGTCCGTTTCACGGTCATACGTTGACGTGTCATGAGTAGAACCTGATGAAACGTCAACTTCTTCAAACAAAACACAACTTTTCAGAGGTCGTTTTGATCTTTTCGGCTTTTTGAGTGGCTTTTCGTCTTCAACTTCAGAGTCATTTTTACGTGCATCATTCCATGCTTCAGAATTTTTATCGTCATCATCATTTTCATCTTCCTCATCAGACATAGCGTTGGCAGTGACCACTTCTTTGTAGAAGTTCCTCATGAACTCTAGTTGCTTATCGTATTTGTACGCGCGTGCAGGACGCCCAAGGCCAGATAAGCTTTTACGAATTATTCGTCTGTGCACGTCTCGTATGTTTATCCATCTCACTTTGCAGTCGGCCGCTGAAATTTCAAACTGCAGTAAGAAAATTGTGTTAAAAAGTATTAATGGTTGTATTAAAACATTGTATCATTCATCTTTGCTGAAGACGCTGACAGTATCTATACAGCAGTAGTAGGCTACTTGTATAGCACCTTGTGAAAAAAAATCGTCCGGGGAAGCAAAACCAACATAACTATTTCTGCCGTAAAGCAGTAGCGCTCGCAATGCTGTGTTCCGGTTTGAAGGGTATGAATGCCGGTGAAATTACAGGCACATGAGACTTTTCATCTTTGTCTTAGGATGACGGGGGCACAGTTCAATATCGAGTAGGGCGCGTCCTACGTGGACGTGACCTAAGCCGCTTATTACCGCTATGCATAGGCCAGTAACTTGATAAATAAAAAAATAATAACAAGCCTTCAGTTCTCACAGAACATTTTGTCAATAAGCTTTACATACTATCGGTCACTTTATTTACATAAATACTTTATTTTTATTTATATATTATTCACAGTACTTTATTAAGCACTTTGTATGATGTTTAAACTTTATAATAAAGTTATACTTAACAACTTTATTACTTACTTTATAAGTAATTAGTTTTGAAAATAGAAATAATGCTGTATTGTTCGTCAAAAATGCATTCGAGAAATACGTGACTTTACGGATCGTAGTATCGTAAATCAGAAACAAAATGTCGTATCGTTTTTGCATCTTGAATTAAAAAAACTAAAACGACACGATAAAATCAAACATTTTACAATTGCACAAGATACGATGTCCCCGTTATTTTAAATAACTTATAAAAATACTGAGAAACTCACCCGGTTTTTCTAGTTCATCCCCAATTTTCTGCCAAGCCACTTCTCTGGTGTTGAAATCCATGTATTTGCGGTCATTGAAGTCATACAACACTGGGTTTGCTTTCACTAGATTAATCAGCCTTTGGTCTACTTTCGCCGAAAACATTTTCTGCATGTTTCTTTTGATAGTTTTGTTTTTAAAAACCGACATTTCTAAGCGCGCTGTGTCGGATGTCGGTCGCGCAATGCACAGATCGGCAACGTCGCGTCGTGTCGTGGTCGTTAGTTCGTGTCGTTTCGTCAGTGGTGCCTCTCGCTCTTGCGTTCCGATAACTAGGTACTTACCTAAACGTTACGGTGCGATTGCAAATTTGTAAGGGGTAAAATCACGTTTCACTAAATTAATCGTAATAAAATCTGTAGCAGCAGTTATAATTAAACAGAACTAGCAGAACGCCCGCGACTTCGTTCGCGATTTTCCATACAATGTCATATACATACCCGTTCATCTAGGGATTAACCTATTTTCACCGTGGGTTGCACAGTCGCAGGAATACTTACGTGACAAGTGGTGAGCTCATCACCTCCATTGCTTTCCACGATCAAATCGGCTAACGCTTTCTTCCAGTACATGTAATAACATACTTATTCCTAAATAAGCCACCCGCCAGTACATATTTTATGCAACGAAATTTCCCAATAAGCCCGGGTACATAGTAAAGGCATAGTTTTACAATCCATAATATAGTTATACATAACTGTTTTTTTTATTATTAAAGTCCTTAATATAGAATCGTGGCTAAGGCCTTCCTCTAAAATATTTTGATAAGTAGGTACCTACGTCTTGTTTTCAGCTTTTGCGTCTGGTAGGTATTAGTTTTTAAACATTTATACAGTAGGTATATATAAAGATAGATTACCTATGTACTTATATTTTTTTAAGATACTTAGGTAGGTATAGGTACATACTGTTTGTATGTATATGACTGTTGGGTGTTATGTTACTGCATTTAAAACGTGGATTACTTATAAACTTCTTTGGAAAAGTGTTGAGTTTCTCAATAAGATAGTAAGAACACTTACCCTGGCCCTCAGTGACGGGATGCCTCGCATCCAGGATATTGTCTCTGACCTGCACATAGAGTAGGTTCAGCTGCACAGGATCTCTTGAATCTACATTTCGGTCTGAGTAGAACAGGCGTCGCTTCAGCAGCACTGTAGCTTGGGGTGCCACGCAAGCTTCCGAGAGAGTTTTGTGGACATCTACCCATTGAACTGTAGGACAATGGATTATTTATTAGCACAATCAGCCCATTTTCATACAGCTGAGGCATTACCATGAGCTATTATAGCGATTCAGATCAAAAACTATTCAGTACATAACTTTTCATTTAAAAAACCGACTTCCGCCATTGTTTTCGACTAAATATTTGGATGAAAAAAAATGATGAAAGAACCATAGTGGTGAAAGGATTATGATACTTTTTGAATGCAAATGTTTGGTTTGTTGCTGAAAATATCAAAATCGCCATATGTATGCCTACAATATTTGAGGAGTTCCCTCAATTCCTCATGGATCCCATCATCAGAACTGGATTCTGAAAAAAATGGGACCAATCTGGAAGTATATCTATTCAAATAAAAAAAGAATTTTCCAAATCGGTTCATAAACGCCGGAGAAGGTAACAAACATACAAAAAAAAATACAACCGAATTGAGAACCTCCTCCTTTTTTGGGAAATCGGTTAAAAATATCGGTTCGTCGTTGACATTTTCGTCATCATTGAATAACTTTAATCGAAGATCAAGAGTTCACGTAAAAATTTGGACAGTGCTAAGGCTGCCAAAATGATCACCATTGTTGCGATCCCTATTGCCATTTGCTACTGTAATTGGAAGGCAGCGCCTTTACTTATACTTATACTCATTTATTAAAACCATAGGAACAATTATTAAGGTGATTCCTCTCGCATGTGGCACGAAATTCAAATTTTATTGCGTTTTTGCTCATTACAGCTCATCAACACTTCTTGAGATAGTAAAAACTGATTTTGCGATAACTAGGAGACCTAACACACATGTTTTAGTTTATAGTTTCACATATAGATCATTACTTCAGCTACGAATAACCTTCAATGATTTTTACAGTGTTTTTTTGGTTTAAAGATATGCGTAGCTTAACTAATGACATTTATGAGATACTATCAATTAAAACATGTCTCCTAGTTTTCGCAAAATCTGTTTTCTCTATCTCAAGAAGTGTTGATTAGCTATGATTTACAAAAAACACAATAAAATTTGAATTTCGCGCCACATGCGAGAGGAATCACCTTAAGAACACGTGGTCACTTCATACATTACTTTACTGCCTAACGAACTGATAAACGCGTTTAAAAAAATACGATTTTAAAATACATTGCTCTTTATTTTAGAATATTTCTGCTTTGCAAAAGAAACTAAAGCACACGGCGCAATGTACTGCGAAATCATCAACGAAAGCGATTAGCAATAAGGGGGTACTTACCATTATCATCAGTTTTGAATTTCTTGATCATCTCCTCGAACTGGAGGTCTCTGTCCTTTAATTGTGACTTCTTGAGGGTCGAATTGCCGGTAAGGACAGCTCCTTTGTTCTCTTTTGACTCCTCTGCTTCTTCGTCCAGGCACTGCAGAATTTAAATAACATCATTTTCATGTAAAAAAAACAACTCAAGATTTACCAATGAGCGATGGAATGGATTAAAACATACCGGTTACATAGAAACAGCAACCTGCATGTCAAAGTGCCCGCTTAAAGCGGGATTGGACTGGCTATGTGACTCGAATGCATCTCTGGGGGTAAGTACGAATATATAACTATTAGATATTCGTACTTACCCCACGTACTATTAGATTCTAACAGTACGGCTAGCACAGGCTGACTCGTTACCAAGACGCTAGCGTGACGACCGCAAATATTAATATTGGCCTATGACATCGGGGTAGCTTGAAATCTTTGTAATTTGATTGGTTTGTCCCAACGACATCTGTTGGTCATATGAACGACCCCAGACAAGTGGATAGTCCTGTGGATGATCTTTCTTTTCATAGTACAGTCAAATTAGGTGTTTTTTTGCAAAAGTGTGGAACTAATTAGATGTAGTCATGAAAACTTTTCTAATTGTTTTGTATGGCTTAAAAATCACCTTTAATAATAAGCATCAGTAATTTCACCCTCCGGAACAGGGTGAAATAGGGTGAAAAACCTTAAAATATCCGGAACTTAATGGGGGAAATAGAAGTAGTCGGTGCAATTTGGCACAGACTTTGAACCGTTATGATCTACATTTGCACCAAGTATTTTTTAAATCCGACATACGGAACATACAAAAAAAAATCGTTTACAAAAAAAACTTTTTGTGGTTATTACGGCTCCGGGAAAATTAAGGTAGTCGGTGCAAATTGATAGACTTATCAGAAAAATGCTCGAAATACATTACCAGGTTTTCACCATGGTGCGTCTCACGGAAGGCACTTTTCCATATTTTATTGTCGCTTTACTTCGGGGAAAATTAATGTAGGTCTGGAAATTGACTTAAACTTATTCATTTAATTAGTACTACATCCGCCGGAAGTTTTATACTGGTTTTTTTTACGGAAGATGCATTTGTTCAACACTGTGTTCCCTACATGCACGTGGTTTTTATTAAAATCATAATGCACTAAGACAGTCTCTCTATACGTAATTTAACTTGCATCAAGTAATTTCTTTCTATTTTAAAATTTACGGCCTATTTAAGTTTGTACCTAATATTTAAAAGGATTCCGTAAGCGCCAGAAACGGTGCAAACCTAGGATAAGCTTCTTTTCGTGTCATCTAACGTTTACATAAGAATCCACGACTACACGACTTAGGTCCACATTTTTTGCCTAATTAAAACATTAATTTGCCTGTACTATCAATGAAGCACACATTTCCAACCGTTCATCCATTACAATCTGGACTGGCCTTAGATGGAAAAGGATCACAAGATATTGAGAGATACAATGGGGGGAATGAAGGGGAGTGGGGTTGTTCTTTGCCCAGAAGTGAGACAACGCAAGTTAATAAAAAAATAAGTGATAGTATGATAGAGTATTTTACTAAAATAGATGAAGATGTACCGCAACCCGACCGGTATGACGTCACCGAAGAACGCGTGATGACGCGGACACAAGCACTTCACCCGCCCCGCGCCAGACGCGCCGAGAGGAGCGAGCTCAGAGACGCAGCGCGAGGAGAATACGCGGAGAGAATGTAGCGCGGATCCTATACCCACCCTGATGAAGACTCGATTAGGGTCGAAACCTGTTGGTGCTTTTACCAAAAGTTCACAGTACGTGAAAATTTCCCGTTTTACAAAATGAATGATAGAGTATGTTTACCAATCCGTATTCCTCGTGGTTAGTGATGCCGAGCCTGGAGCAGATACTGATCATCAGGTCGCCGACTATCTTCGACTGGTCCACTTGCAGCGTCTTCACGGAATCTGAACAGATTAATTAGATATTTGTTTATTTAAAGTGCCGAAACTGGCCCTAGGCGTAATTTTTTAATATCATCTAGTGACTAAACGTCAGTAAAATTGCCGTTTATTCAACGATTTCCAAATTTATATACATCTGAAACTCATTAATGACTAAAATTCTTAACACCTATGATATTAATACAAGTGCCTCCTCCAGCAAATCTCCTGAAAAACGGTGAGTTGCGGCCTTCTTGATGATATTTAGTTACTCTAGTGATATTCAAAAATCGCACCCCAGCTCATTACAACTGCAATACGTCATCGCCTAACGTGCCATCATTACTCTGCACCCTTCAAACACTGCGACTGTCTCATGTGCCTGTAATTTCACCGGCACTCATTATTCAAGTCTTTCTCTTGGAGATTTCAAGCATGCAATCACTACAACCCTTCATTTATATACTTGCATCATTTATATACTTGCAATGCAAACAAAACAAACACAAACAACATTTGGGACAAATGTTGGCATGATTTGCACATAATTTGCACATGTTTTTTTTTACGACCTCTGTGGCGCGGCGGGCTAAGGTTCGCCTGCGACGCAGGAGGTTGCGGGTTCGATTCCCGCCTCTGAACAAATATTTGTACGATCTGGCAGATATTTGTTCATGGTATTTTCTATGCATAATAAAAAAATATCTATCTATGTAATGCATTGTATTAAGTATATCAGTTATCCAGTACCCATAACAGAAGCTCTGCTTAGCTTGGGGCTAGATAATGTTGTGTGAAATGTTCAGCATTTATTTATTTATTTATTTGTTCCGGGTCTGAGTGTTATGTGGTACGATGGTACTCGTAGTTCTTGATACACAGGGAATCCTATCCTAGTGTGGGATCATGACTACGTATGTGACCGTTGGGTATTATGTTATGTTACTAACAGTGGAGGTGTGGTTTTACAAGACCGTGGCCAGCATAAAAGTGTGTTGTAAGTTGGATACATACCATCCAACATTTTGATCCTCAAGTTTCTAATCTTGGTCATGTAGTCAACTCTGTCTCCATCTTTTAGCATGTAGTAGCGCAGAGTGCGGTGGTCCTCCATCCATACTCCCGATACATCAGTATCATTGGTACGGAGGAACAGCCCATAAGTTTCTGCAGAAAAAAAACCTCGTTCAAATGTAATCAAGTACTTAAGGCGTAGGTAGACGCCAACGAGAGGTTTTCTCCATTTAACTATTCTTTGATGAGTGAATATAAATGCACAAAAAAAATTTTGCTTATTAGACATTAAATTATAATTTGCACAATTTGAATAATTCTAATTATATTATTACAATATGCAAAATATAACCAAAGTGAAGAATTTTTTGTTTGCTTTGTAACTAGTAACTAAACGGCATGAGTTTTAGTATTTTTCTTTCACACAAATATTTGTCAAGGTTTTTATCACAAAGTCAAAGAAATTGTCAAATTAATGATTTTAGTTCGGTGCCTTCGGCTTGACCTTTCGGAGATAACCTTCTTACCTTTTCCAAAATACAGTGTCACTCCACTCAATTCATTGTCTGTAAGCGTGTGTAGAGGCGTCGGGCGTGCGGCGCGCGGGGTGCGGCCCCCCCCTCACCCGCGGCGGCCGTCATTCGCGCGACCGTGAGCTCTTCAGTACGCTTTTATTACCCTACCAGAGTGCAGTGTTCGAATTGTAACGTTGATGTAACGTTCGGATTTGGTGTATATATGGTAAGTGAGCATATAAAACTAATTACCTTTGTCTGTTTTAGTGTGTGAAGTGAAAATATTGTATTTGGTTTATGTGGTTTTTTCAAATACGGGGTTGCTAGCCTTACGGTTTCAACTATCCGTTGGCAGTTGGTAAATCGGCCATTCAGCCATAACCTCTGCCTAGCGAAACTAATGCACTGCCTCTGACGAGCAGTGCGTCTCGCTATGTCAGCCGCGGCTCGAAAATTCAGCCGCACGGCTCAAAAAACCAGCCGTACGGCTCGAAAATCAGGCCGTGCGGCTCAAATGGCGAGCCGTGCGGCTCAAGATACCAGCCGTACGGCTCAAAAATCAGGCCGTGCGGCTCAAATGGCGAGCCGCGCGGCTCAAAGATCGACAGGTGCGGCTCGAATAATAACCAGTATAATTAATAGACTTCTTGTGTATTTGCTTCAGATGGCGGCACAAGGAGACGAGTTGGTCACTTTAGGTGACTTGTTGGAAGAACGAGGCGCAACTGAGGCAGACGACATAATACTAAGTCGTTTGAAGGTCCTAGCACAAGAAAATCTCCCGGATGGTTGGATCAAATGGGAAGCGAGCCGAGCTAGTCGAGAAGAGATTTTTGGTGATAAGATAGATGCGGCTGTCCTCAACAAGCTAACTTTCGCCCTGCCAACTCTCGGGCTGGCAAGAGCTTTTGACCCTGACTCAGACCACCTGTCTGAAAGAGGTTATCGAGACATCCGAGTAAAGCTGTTAGATTGGACATTTTCTAGAGCCTTGATCATGGGACCTCCAGCAATCGCTAACAGAATAAGGGGATCTGCTGCACGGACGGAATTTTTCAAAGAAGCCATCGCCCCCCTGAAGCCTTTTTTACACTCAAGAAAAGAAGCAGATAAAATCTTGTCAGGCGTCATATCACAGCCAGAAGGGATAAATAGAAAGAGGAGAAGTACGTCTCATAATTCAGATTCTTCATGTCAGCCGAAGAAAAGTCGAGTTGACATTCTAGAAGAAAAGATGGAGAATATGTTTTCTCTGCTGATAGAGAGGATAGGTTCCATATCCAGAGACAGAGCCACTGATACTTCTCAATGTTATGAGTCGGACGAGGAAGCTGGCGTTGAAGAAGTCAGCGATGAGTCAGATGCAGAATGGCAGGCGCCGCAGATGGATTATAATGAAGAAGCAGAGGAGGCGAACCTGGATGATCTCGATTTTAAACCGTCGGTGAAAGAAGCAGATCCGATAATCCCAGAACCTGATCCTGGTGTGATGGCGGAAGGTATCGAATGCCAGCGCTTAGGATCTAACAAATGGTCGAGAATCAGATTCAAGGACGCCGAAAAGAAACTTCAGGCTGCACCGGTTTTCAGTGCCCTAGCAGTTAATACTGAACTTGCTAGCTTGAATCGGAACCCTTACCCGCTGTTGACTAAGCAAGATGGAATTTTGGGTACTATATGTCATGGCATTCTTTTACAACGGAGGGCTCTTGTAGATGACTTGAAAAATTTAGCTAAGGTCTACCCTGCAGCAAAGAAGGACATTCGGAAGATGCTGAAGGATTCAACATTCCAATCCGTGTCTGATGATCTACTCCAATTCACATGTGGGCACAGAGCCGAAGCCATTGAGATGCGTCGCAAGGTGTTTAAGACCAAACACGAGGCTCTGACAGTAGCCCTACAGCAGATACCTCCTTCGTCAACCCACTTGTATGAAGAAAAGTCTTTAGCTAGTTTCTTGAAAGATAATGGCGGTATTGGGCAGTTATTTCCATCAAGACAGGGAGGTTTTATCGACAAAAAGTATACGCATTTCAGAAAACCATCCAGCGCTCTCACGACCCAAAAGTCAAAAATCCCAACCAATCGTCCAGTTCGTCCTAAAAACGCGAATGCTTCGAGGAATCAACCACAACGTGAACGTGGCTACTTTCAATCCTCATCCAGACCTGGAACAAGTGGATCCCGAGGCAAACCAGAGAAGCAGCTCCATAGAGCAAAGAAATATTGACTACTTTCACGGGGGCCAACTGAAAGATTATGCACCTCATTGGAAGCAGTTAGGGGCGCCAGATCATATCCTAAAGATTTTAGAAGGCTATACCATTCCTTTCGTGAAAAAGCCCCCGTTAGTTCCGTTTCACGAGAGTTTAGTGAGAAAATTCGCAACGGAAACCTCCCTTGTAATGTCCAGGGAGATCGAAGAATTACAAAGATTAGGTGTAGTAGAATCATCGACAACAAAGGTAGGATTCCTGTCGCGAATTTTCTTGATACCAAAACCAAACGGCAAGGTTCGGCAGATCTTCGATCTCAGACGCTTGAATCAGTACCTAAAACCTCGGAAGTTTCGCTTAATAAACCAAAACCATGTGCCAAAGTTTCTTCACCAGTTAGATTATCTAGTGAAGCTCGATTTGAGTCAGGCCTACTTCCACGTTCCGATAAAAGAAAGCCACAAAAAGTTCCTTTGCTTCTCATATGCAGGAAAACTGTACCAATTAACTTGTCTACCATTCGGTCTTTCCAGTGCTCCACTAGCTTTCTCTCGTCTCACCAGTTGGGTCGCAGGTGTGCTGAGATCACGGGGTCTTCGGGTGTTGGTATATCTAGACGATTTCCTGTTAGCTCACTCAGATCCCCAAGTTCTAGACTGCCAAGTTCGATGGGTCATATTTTTTTTTTTTTAGAGAGCCTAGGTTGGGCAGTGAACCTGGAAAAATCCGTAATAAAACCTGCCAGACGGATAGAATTTCTAGGGATCATTTGGGATACGGCAACCAATCAAAAAATTTTACCGGAAATGAAAATAACAAGTTTAACGTTAGATCTACAAAAAGTCATACAAAAACCTGTGTGGAGTTGGAAATCGGGAACATCACTGATAGGCAAGCTGGGTTTTGCTTCACTGGTAACTCCGATGGGACGACTGAATACTCGAAACTTGCAAAGAGCGGGTCGTCTCTTAAAAAAGGATACTCCTCTTCGACAGCTCCCTATACCAGCACAGGCTCTTTCCGACTGTCGTTGGTGGATCCAGCACCTTCAGATCCCCGGAAAAATATTTATCCCCAACGCGACCATCTTCTTGACTTCCGATGCCTCAGATACGGGTTGGGGTGTTCAGCTAGGAAAGCACATGTTGTCAGGAATCTGGACAAACGAACAAAAGAATTGGCATATAAACAGGAAGGAACTGTTTGTTGTATTCATCGCCCTGTTCAAATTTCAAAACGCGGTAAGACGCCAATCAGTCATGCTCCAGTCAGACAACAAAACAGTTGTTGCGTACATCCGCAACCAAGGGGGGACGAGATCGTTAGTTCTTTTAGAGGCAACTCGGAAGCTTCTTCTACTGGCAAGTCAGCTGGAAGTAACTATTCATCCCTTCTTTATACCAGGTCTCTACAACACTCTAGCGGACCGCCTCTCCAGAGGAATGAATCTTCCGGATTGGCATCTAAGCGACCAGATAATCCAAGGGATTTTCACAAGGTGGGGAGTTCCTCAAATCGATTTGTTTGCCACTTTTCAGTCGAAAATAGTTCCACGTTACGTAACGATAGATGCGAGAGACACGAAGGCAGAATTTGTGAATGCATTCAGCCAAGAATGGCATTTCCAATTAGCTTGGGTATTCCCACCACCACCGCTGATCCCAAAGGTTCTTCAACATCTAGACAAAGCCACGGGTGTGTTTTTGATTGTAGTTCCTCGTTGGGAGAAAGCTTTTTGGAGGGGAACACTGAAACGCAGGGCCCTAGACGCTCCGTTCCAATTGAGGAATCTGGAACAACACCTAATAGATCTATCGTCCAACCGTCCACCAGAGAAGGTGACAGAACTATGTTTAGAGGTTTGGAGAATACGGGGTGGGGTCCGTTAGTTGCGGGTTTAGGATCTGAAGATGTGAATCTACTGCAGTCTGCATGGCGAAATTCTACATGGAAGACCTATGGTTCAGCCTGGAGACAGTGGGTCTCGTGGACAATAGAAAATGGGGCAAATCCCAGTCGGCCTCGCCCACTAGAGTTAGCATCATATTTAGGATATCTGGCCAGAGTTAGAAAATTAGCTTACGCTACAATCTTAGTACATAAATCTGTGGTGGTCTCCTTAGCAGACCCAGATCATAAAAGTCATCTGGCCTTACATCCTTTAGTAACTACAATGTTGAAAGGAATTAGCCTGTCTAAATGTTCACCATCTGTAGGTAGATCCACAATCTGGGATATACAGGTCTTAGTAGATTGGATGAAATCTAACATACCGCCGATAGACAGCGTCTTTCAAGTCTCACGGCACGTGTCACTACTTCTTTTGCTAGCTTCTAGTAGACGGATTCATGATCTGACCCTTCTAAGGATAGATGAACAATACTTTGAAATTTTGGAGGACTCAATTAAATTTTGGCCAGTATTTGGGTCTAAAACCGACAGCCCCAGATATAGGCAATCTGGATGGGAGTTAATGTCGTCAGGAGATGCTAGTTTAGACTTAGTCAAATGGGTCAAGAGTCTAATCGAAAGCCAATCGTCGCGAAGAAAAGCTTGTAAAGACTTAAACAATTTATTTATTACTACTCGTGGAGAGGTCAAGGCCGCTTCAAGGACTGTAATCTCGGGTTGGATTAGAACCGCTTTTCAAGGTGCAGGTATTGATTGCAGTCCTGGGTCTATAAGATCCGCGGTAGCATCTCGCAACTTCGAGAATGAGGTTCCCTTAGATAAAATACTATCACAGGGAAATTGGCGAAGTACAAACGTATTTTTTAAGCATTATTGCAAACGGGTTGAACGTTGTCGTGGCTCTACCAGCAACGACACTACTGGTAATACATTTAGCATAGTTTGATTATTATTTCTTATTTTTATGTCATAGACATGACTGTGATTATAATTTAGTTCTTAAACTGAAATTTGTTTTTAAAAGTTGTCTGTTCACTCTGTCACAGACAATTATTATTGATCTCTTTTTGTGAATGTTATTTTTGTTCCTATGAAAGTTTAATTAGTTAATTAAGTACCTATTACTTAAGAATGACTGAAACTTACTTGTAATGAACAGATGGGTGTTATCCATTAAAATATGTTAATTTAAATTGTAAGTGCCTAGTTAACTTTGAAAGAGTAAAAACAATTCTTGGTCTTCGAAAACTGGTTTTACTTTCAATAACTTCTAGTAAAGGTCACAGTACGCCATAGAGGCGCCGGCAGATAGTAGAGCACGTCTCCGAAAGGTCAAGCCGAAGGCACCGAACTAAAATAGAACCGTTTTCCACCCCAGAGGGAAGAAAACGAATATTTTAGGTCGTGCCGAGGCTTGACCTGGAGTAAGGCCTTGCCGGCTTTTCGAGAACGGTACTGAAGAGCTCACGGTCGCGCGAATGACGGCCGCCGCGGGTGAGGGGGGGGCCGCACCCCGCGCGCCGCACGCCCGACGCCTCTACACACGCTTACAGACAATGAATTGAGTGGAGTGACACTGTATTTTGGAAAAGGTAAGAAGGTTATCTCCGAAAGGTCAAGCCTCGGCACGACCTAAAATATTCGTTTTCTTCCCTCTGGGGTGGAAAACGGTTCTATTTATTAGACTGAAACTATTTGATTTTCTTGATTTTCACTCACTTTTTGTTTCGCGAGCGTTATTCTGTCACCCTGAACTATAATGAGTTAGATACCTAGTTACAAAATTTGTCTATCACCACCTTTTACAACATGTTTATCGTGAAGAGTTACATGTGCCCTGTCGCCGGGTACTCAGTAGCTTCATCAGCCGCTTTTAGACATCCACTGCTGGACGAAGCCTCCCCCATAAAATACATGGCAATTGCCATAATCATCACGCTTAGCAGGCGGATTGGTGATAGCAGTTCGGTGTTAAGTACTCAGGTGGATGCTGCAGCTCATCCCCTGGCGTAATCCCTTATTCGCCTTTTACGACATCCACAGGAGTTGGTCGAGTCCTATTCTCATGCCGAGACTACCACGGCTATACAGAGGCAGTGGGTATACAAACCTACAAAAAAATTATCAAATGAGGGCTTTTCATCTTCTATTAAAAAAAAAGTAGTTCAAATTGGTTCGATAGATGGCGCTGACTCAACTGTAGCTGCCAAGATTGTCAAATGTATTCTCTGTGCGTAATCTGTGGCTATTAGTCATGATATTCTGTTTGTGTTTGCTTCTTGAGTGTGCGCTAGTGATTTCGTGGTGTTTTAGAAGTAGGCAACAACGAAACCAAAATATATTATCTACGTTGTTGATGTTGACATTTAACTTTATTTTGACCCTTGACTGCTAGGTAGAGCAGCGCCATCTTTTTCAACGCTGAAAGCATGATTTGGAATGGCCGTGAAAACTTCTCATTACCCACCTTCATGCTCCTTCACGTTCATCTTGTCCCTGATGGTAGCGTGCGCCTCGAGGACCGTAATAGCAGGATCTAACTTGACTTTTTTCGTCACGGTGCCATTGTCCTGCACTATCCGTAAGGACAGTGGCGCCATCTTAGTTCTGTGCATTAGAAATTTTAAGAAATCAGAGTTTTAAGTAAAGTTTCAATTAAGTACAAAGAACACTAGCAGCCGTCTTCCTCTCGTTCTCTAACTTTCATCGAAATGGGAACAAACATCAATCTATCGCATAATTATAATACATATTACCTAGTTAATCGTACGATATATGTATTGTATGTAGATACTTATCGCGTTATGGTTGAAGTCTTTAGTATAACTACTCAAAATCTCACGTTGTAGGTTGTAGGTATGTAACCCTGATCCGACTCAACCCGCCTCTTTTATCAAAGTTCGTCGACTATTAAGTTGTATACTCATGCTTACCATGATATCAGTCAGTACCCAAGTTAAATATTTAGGTACTTAATCCTTTTTAGCTAAAGATAAATCATTAGGTATTAACAGAAAATACAGAACAGAAATTGAAATGGAGAATTATGAAAATTGAGTAGAATTACCAATAACACTGTCTAAATAGGGTTATTGGTAATTCGACGTATTCCCTTCAATGCGTTATAGTCGAGTGGTCATCTTGTATTTCAGGCAAACTGCTTTACAGGTAATTTACATTTAGACAAATTGCTTCTTTGTCAATTTCACATTTTAGGCATAGTGCTTCATCGGCATCTTTCGTTTAGGGTAAACAGCTTTTTTGGCAAATCTCATGTTTAGGTGTAGCCCTCATTGGCATCTCGCGTTTAAGGTAAATCGATCATAAGGGACATAAGCTACCAATTGAACCATAAAATGCACTATGCAAATGTGAGCCATTAACGTTAGAATAGGATAGAATATGTTTTAATGCCATAGATGTTAACACAATAACAAATGTAAAAATACGTAGATTAGGTGCACAGGCTATGACTCGTCAACAATTTAAATATGTAACAATATTCTCAATTAGGTACAAAATAATGTAATTAATTTTCTTCGCTGTAGAGGGGCGATTGTCATTTCCTTAATAACTAATGAAATAAATTATAAACAAAAGACATGCCACGTTATGCATAAATGTGGCTGAATTTCGTTGGTTCAGCGCTGAATTTCTCCTTCAAGGCCTGGGTAGTCGAGGGATAAACCTTACAACTTAGGTGGATAGTGTCGCAAGTGGCGCGAAATACTTGAATTCGAGTTTTTTGCTCATCACAGCTTATAAACACTCTTGTGATAGTGAAAATTAGTTTAACGAAAACTAGGAGACCTAACACACATGTTTTAGAAAGATAGTAGGTATCTCATAAATATCAGTTAAGCTACGAGTTTCCAAAGTACAAGGGTGTAAAATCATCTATTAAATAAATCTAAGGGTGCATGGGGTGTAAAATCATATACCTGGCAAATCTAGGGGTTTAAAATCACTTACTGTTATTTTCTAGAATTCAAAATCCAAAAGCAGTGTCACTTCTCACAACATAGATCGAACTGAGTGTTATCCTCGTTTGAAATAGCGAATGACTTCATCGCACATCCATGTTTTCCGCATATGTACCTACTGATAGGTAGCGATTTTAACCAACTGGAGGAAAAGGATTCAATTTCAGGTTTCAGGAAAGGTTTCTGCCTATGAGGGATTAGTACGAGTTTTGATAGTTTTCGATACTATATGAAGTTTCGTTTCTTTACATACTGACAGCCGTCCTTAGTTTTCTTCTCGTTCGCTAGGGGCGCTGCAAGTAAATGTATGGAAGGAAAAAAAACTTCATATAGTTTCGAAAACTATCAAAACTCGTACTAAGCCCCCTGAGAATAGGACACTTCCAACTCCCCCCTAATGTGTAACAGCCAACTCGGGGGTTACATCAGCACGCCAGGATGCATAAGGGGCAACAGTGTCCATCTGAGTAATTACCACCAATACTGCGATCACCAATCCGCCTGCCAAGTGTGGTGACTATATAACAAATCCTTCTTTTTGCATGAGGGAGAGGCCACTTCCAGCAATGGACGTTTACCGGCCAAGAAGAATAGGTAGGGTAATACACACACACTGTGGATGTAGAGGATTTGAGGGGTTAAGAGTTAAAAACAACATAATTACATTATTATTTTTATTTTAGCTAGTAGGAAAATACAATCTTCTACCCGAAGTTAAAGCTATCAAAGGTTATAATGAGTTGTATCTGTATAAAAGTACCTGGGTACATAGAAATATTCTAATATACTTAATATGGATATACCTTTTTTGTTTAGATAATTTGATGGCGAAGATTCAACCATGGGTCAAAATATCAAGTAAGGATCAAGTATAATGATAAAGACAACTATGTATAGCAGAAGCATAGTCTGTTATACTGTGCCGTGGTGTGTCCGGCCTAAGAATAGAACCCTCCTACTCCTCCCGTGGATGTAGTAAAAGCCTTACAAAGGGAGCATCAAGGGATGGGCAGTAGCATCCATCTGAGTACTTATCACCAATCCGCCTGCCAAGCGAGGTGATTATGGCAAATCCCCTCATTGTATTCCATTAGGTATCCGTTGTCAGATCAGTTTGTTAGATTGATCGGACCACAGCAACTGTTCAGTCTCTCTGGTTTCAGAGCCACCACAGTCAAATGGTATCCGTGGTTAGATCGCTTGATTAAGGTGACCACAACCACTTTTCAGGCCACTGTTTACCAACACATTAACAGATGGTTAAACGACTGTTTAGCCAAACCAAATTTTTGACAGATGCTTTCATACATTATCTGTTACAATGAGCAATGGTTACGGTAAACGCCCGTTTATTTGTTCGTGAACATGGACCTAGGTGTCCTTGGTTAGATTAATACAATCTAACCCAAGTAAACAGGGATAACTTTCACTCAAAAGATATCCATGGTCAAAATCAATGGGGCAGGCCTTAGCAGTGGACACAAACAGGCTGGTGATGATCATGATGATGGCAGAAGCAAGGATACTGTAATAGCTGTAGCTTTTTGCGTTCAAAGGCATGTCGTTTTTGTGTCTAGATAAGTTGTGTAAACATCAAACACCTCAATACCTTCAACACAGCAGAATATAAACACAGAGACTTGTATGTCATAACAAATTGGCTATCGAAGTATTCCATTGATCCATATATGTTAAAGTACGTGTCTTTACACTCGCATTTTTATCTTCGCATTGTGCCCGAGATCCGGAACAAAAATGTGTTTATTTCAACCTTCTCCTTTTCGGGGAATAATGACAGTGCGGATATTGCGATTTGGCGCGGGAAGATGTGGCCCAACCATAAATTCACATGAAGGTATTTTTCTTGTTATTTCGGAGAAAGGCCCAATCAATAATTTTTTTTCCAAATTTCTACGTGTCGTTTCGCGACAATACTTAATATTGATAATTAGACATCTAATAAAAATAAATAATAATGTGTAAAAATATTTTATTAGAATAAATAAATGATAACTATAAAATCATTATAAGTACCAAACTGCTAAGCATGATTAAGCAAATTATATGAATAGTTACAAATTACTAAATAAATTATATACAAAATTATTATTTTCTTAATTCTACTAAAGCAGCTAGCACAATATCTTATAGTATTATGTACCTACGTTTTCAGTTATTTTAGAAAATATAACATGTACTTATCACATACAATGGTAAAACACCAGTGCCTGAAAATACTTTATGCAGGGTGCTATGAAATGTTCAGACGCCAATTGACCAATACGCATAATGTCGTGTCAGCTAACCGACCAATACGCATAATAACGTGTCAGTTATTCGACCAATACGCATAATGTCGTATTTATTTGGTCACTACATAGGTTGTTGGGGTTTTTACAAACATTTTACCCAATGCTAAAGGAAACAATTAATTTACTATAAAAAGTTAAAGTAAAAGACCATTACGCATAATGTAGTGTTAGCTAACCAACCAACACGCATAATGTCGTTATTTATTAAAATTTGGTCAGTAGAGATAGGTTGTTGGGTTTTTTCAAACACCCAATACTCAAGGAAACAATTAGTTTACGATAAAAAGTTAAAGTACTGGGGTTGCCATAGTTTATTTTCGTATTATGCATTATGCGTATTATTATGTTGTATGTTATTATGCGTACTGGTGATTGGTAATTTTGCGTATAGGTCAATATGCGTCAGAAACGAATGAAAGCTCTGTTCTATACGGAACGGGGTGATTTTTCGGATATCACTACTATAATTGAATAGTATCGGATAGGCCTATTTAGTCACGATGCAAGCCGCATACAAATATACTCACATACAAAAATACTACAGGATATCACTACTATAGAACAGTACCAGACAAGCCTGAATGCAAGTGCCTAACTAAACATTAACAGACATGATCAAATCATCTTCCGTAGATGTTAGACGGTCCATGATGATGATGAATAGTACCATAAAGTTGACTTCTCTTCAGCAACTTGAAACCAACAAACAAAACCTCAATTTTTTTTTAAAACCTACTTGAATAGGTTTATCATCAGATGATGAAATTAGTTTTAAGAACCATGAGCTGATCAAAATGAGGCATCACTGTCAATCTACTATTAACCACCGAGAAAATCCGTTGTCCGACGTCCGTCTCCATCATCGGCCACATATTACAGTAGCAAATGGCAATGGGGAACGCAACAATGGGGATCATTTTGGTAGCCATAGTGCTATCTAAATCTTATGAAACTTGAAATGGGGGAAACTTCTTTAACAAAATATTCCTCCTTTCAAGTTTCAAAAGATTTAGACAACGCTAAGGCTGCCAAAATTATCCCTATTGTTGCGTTCCCCATTACCATTTGCTACTGTAATTGCAAATGGTAATGGTAATGGTTGTATTGTAATCGGATTACAGTACCAAATGGTAATGGGGAACGCAACAATAGACATCATTTTGGCAGCCTTGGCGCTGTCCAAATCTTTTTAAACTTAAAAGCAGGAATATTTAGGTCAACAAGTTTTCCCTATTCAAGTTTCATAAGGTTTAAATAGCGCCAAGGCTGCCAAAATGACGTCTATTGTTGCGTTCCCCATTACCATTTGGTACTGTAAATGAGGCCGCGGTCACCATAATATTGTATTGTCATCGAAACTTGACAAGCATGCAAAATTTCAGCTCAATCTAATAACGGCAACTGCTTTAAAATCGTCTCTAACAAACATAAAGAACAAGTTAATTAGATACTTTTACAAAATACATTTTGTCTGTACTGTGGTCAGCAAGCAGGAAAACAAATCAATTTTATTTATACTTTTGATAGCATTTTTCCGCAATTTATCTAAGTAATGAGTTAATTCTTATTTTTCCGTGTTATTTTGACATAGTTACATCATTTACTAATTACTACATATTATACTTGTTAGTAGAACTTCTTGTGAAACAGTTCGTCCGGGGAAGTACTACCACCGTACCTATTTCTGCCGCCAAGCAGTAGTGCTCGCATTGCTGTGTTTCGGTTTGAAGGGTACGGGTGCCGGTGTAATTACAGGCACATGAGACTTTTCATCTTTATGTCTCGGGGTCGGCAGCGCGCGTGTGATACCTTTGATATTGCAGGCGTCCATAAGCTACGGTAACTGCTTTCCACCAGGTGGACCGTATGCTTGTTTGCTTGCCAAGTAGTATAAAAAAATATATAAATAGCTAATGGTTGACACAGGCTGAAAATGAATGAATGAATAAACCCATACTTAAGTCGACCCAAATCTCAAAAAAAATCTATACATGAACTAAAGTTATTCACAACCGAAAGCCGTTTCATCATCTCGATTGGAGAGACATGCCATTAACATAATACCTTCCTTTTGTATTCGGCGTAGTCGAGCAAAAATAGACCTATTTTCATGACAATCTGTCAGTCCGCTACAAGGAAACTATTGATCGGATTTGTATGCGGCTTACACCAGAGTTTACTTTTAATCACGTGCGAAGACAGGGCGTGTCTAAATCAGTGATTAGTTAAGATTATGTTTAAATATACAACAGTGGTTAGTACAAAAATTAGTGCATCTATAAAGAATATTTTTAACTCTTTTAAAGTTAGAATCTAATTCTAGACTATGTTATAAAGCACTAACTCATGGCACTTACATTTTTATCACACTTACTTTTACAAAACTATTTATAAAATTAGAGTTTTTAATAAAGAAGCAACCTTTTAAATACTTTCGTTGTAAGAAATAAAAACTAATATATAAATTAATATACGGCAACATGGTTAATTTTTAAAATTAACTGAGAGTATACAAGTAGTGTGCCACAGGAATGAATGCCAAACCGAAACATATTCCTGGAACATCCTGTATACAGTGAATAATATTATTACTATTCAAAAACCCAATTCAGAGTAAACATATTTAAATAAATGATTGGATGATAGACGCCATAAACATTAATGATTTGATATAAAATAAATGTAATAATTACAATTTTATCATAATTATTGCATCTCCTAACTATTATGTGCTGTTTCAATCACGATTTTGTAAGTATTAGATTTACATTCTACAGCAACATTCACAAACGTTACCAAAACGATTCCTATAGAACACTGTCTCGTTATAACTTTTGAAACTATCATGGTTATTAACATAATTATCACTAGAAACGGGATATTTACCATGATTTTTGAGTTTTGTTGATTCCCGATATTTCGGCACAGTTTCACAAAACAAAAACAAAACTAAAAAATCATGGTAAATATCCCGTTTCTAGTGATAATTACTGTATCGTTATTTTACCATATCAATAAAAATATACTTTTATGAAACTACGCGTTTGTGAATAGGGGTTTTTGCATCTCACTCTAGAATACTATTGCTACTCTTTCATCCGACATAACCCGAAGCCGTCTTTAGCTATATCGGTGTTCTTGACTCAAGGATATGAGGGCCCTATAACCATGCGTAACCAAGTTCTAACTCAAGTTTTGTGATTGGAAAGAGAAGCGAACCGCGAAAATTCTACGTTACTGACTGTGACTGGCTGATCACATGGCGTACATACATGGATAAACACACGCCTTTTTGCCCAAGGGGTAGACAGAGCCTCAAATGGTCTCTTTTCACCGTGGTTTGCACAGTATGGGGTCACATGGCATAGGGGCCTCAAACATCACATGAATTAGGGGCTCTTTAGATTGCAAGAGTTAGGGGCTTTAAAGACCACAGGGCCTCGTAGCCTCAAAGACTACAGGGCGTAGGGGGCCTCAATGGTCACAGGGTCCCGGGTCTATGCGTAAAGACGGCCCCGGCTGCATCGTATCCAATGCTGTTTAGATCTGGTACCAAGGCGAGCGGCGCACCCACCGCAGCCTGTAGCCGCCTTGCTCCGTGCGTATCTTGATGGAGGCTCCTTCAGCTGCCTTTACGGTCTCTTTTACCTGGTGGAAATATATTAAGGAAACGATTATTCAAAGTTCATTGTTCTGAACATCTGTTCATGGGTCTGGGTGTTATGGTACAGGTCGCGCAACGAGTTATGAGCGCTGACCGTTGATTTAAAGGTAAAGATACGCTTGTCAGACAAAACAATATAGCAATGCCTCCTTTGGGAAAAATCAGCGCCATCTCTCGGATTACATAATAACTACGTTGAAATGAACAAAAAAACCCAAACGCCATAACCTTCTTGCTTATTGGGAGTCCGGTTATTTACAACCAAGAAACTCGCACGCGTATCAATTAACATCCTTACAAAGTTATAGCGTTTTGCTTGTATGGCGTCTCTTTATTGAATTGGAGAGCGATCTACCAAGGAAATAAAATTGTTTACGGTGTTGTTGGTGTACGTCACCGACTGATTATCGATGGTGTCACTCAACTGATTTTTACACCATTTTATTTGGCGGTTATCTAGCGAGCGTCCGGCATGTCCTTACGTATATGTCTATGGCGCTGAACTTCAATGCGCAGTAGTAATTTTTTGGGTCTGTTTAGCGGGGGGAGAGAGGCGCGACGGGAGAGGCGGCCAGCAGCGCTGGCGCGTATTGGTTGATCAGTCGCCTTCCGTACCACGTGTCCCTTACTCTCGTTTCGCGCTCCCTAGATACAGACGCGCACACATGTACACATGCGCAATCAACTCCGCCACTTTCGCCGAGCGCTCATAACTCGTCGCGCGACCTGTACCATGATAGGTACTCGTAGTTCCTGATATCCACGACACTAGGAATCCCTGTGTCGTGGGTATCAGAAACTACGAGTATACCATGGTACCATGACACCCATACCCGGAACAAATATTTGCAGATCATACAAACATTTGTCCCGCAGCGGGAATCGAACCCGCAATCTCTTGCATCTAAGCCGGCTACTCGCCCGCCGCGCCACAGAGACATGAACTCCTAATGATCCTACGTTGATTGAATGAATAATATTATTATTATTATATTCTCAAGCCGAACACACCGCAGCCATAATCATTCTATAATATTGTCGACTGTAAAATTATAACTCACGCTCTGCATCAAGTTTTGCGCGTTGCCGACCAGCATCTCGGTCGCCTCCTGGTCTTCTTCGCTGCCTAAAAGCAACAAACAATAAACCCATTAATAAGTTGACAGTATTTTATTGAGCTGCAGTCTATTCTACTGTCACATGCATCATACTGAGCTAAAGATAACACTATCATTTTTCAGACTAACTACAAAGCAAGCAATGCCAATTCCAGAAAAACCGGCCAAGTGCGAGTCTCACTCGCGCACGAAGGGTTCCGTACCATTATCTAAAAATCACGTTTGTTGTATGGGAGCCCTCTTAAATATTTATATTATTCTGTTTTTTAGTATTTGTTGAAATAGCGGCAACAGAAATACATCATCTGTGAAAATTTTAACTGTCTAACTATCACGGTTCATGAAATACAGCCTGGTGACAGATGGACAGATGGACAGATGGACAGATGGACGGACGGACGGACGGACGGACGGACGGCCGGTCAGCAGAGCCTTAGTAACAGGGTAAATTTTACCATTTGGGTACGGAACCCTAAAAAAGCTATATTAAAATCAGTCGGTATAATACAACTACGAAAGTACCGTGCTTTGGCAACCTTCGCCTTTCCGAAACAGATTAACATAACATAATGTCGTAAGTCAATCGAGGGGGGTCACCCTACACTGCGGCGGTCGTCCGGTTCTCCCCTTGCTATCTGCAGCACAATTCAAGCAACTGAACCACCCACCATGTCCAGTCAGAAGCCCCCATAAAAACGATTCGGCCTTCTGCCCGCACTGATATGGCGCTTCCCCGAATTCTCAACAATCACACGCATAGCCTAAGAGTTCTTGTGTCGTGGGTATGAGACTTTACGAGTATAGTTTGCGCCACGAGTCGTAAGCGTGATGTCACGTGTCATAACGACGCATGACGCGTCATGTCACCTGTCACAGCGACGCATGATTGGTGCGTGTCAGTCTTTGGATAATCACCCCCCCCCCCCCATTTCACCTTCCTATTCCATACTCACGTCTCATGGCGGCAACTATACCATGGTAGCACAACACTCGGAACAAATATTTCCAGCTCATACAAACATTTACCCCGCAGCGGGAATCGAACCCGCACCTTTCAGCCAACTACTCGCCCACCGCGTCACAGAGGTCGTCAAGTCGATTTTTATTTCGGTGTTTTCCCACTCGTAGACGGTCTGCATACCAATGCAATTCGAGGCCCTCTAGCGGCCGCTTTACAAACTTAACTTTTCCATACAAATTACAAACGAGATACTAATGAAAGTTGCACTCAGTTCAAAGGCTATTTCTTACAAATTGTATGAGAAAACATTTTATTAAATTTGACTAACTTCTGCTGCTCAGATTTTTTTCTTCTGATACAATGAAACAATCCTTACATGAAATTGAGTCGACACGCATTAAAAAAAATTTTGGTCAAAATAACTCATTTTTATGGACAACTCACGCTTGACCAAAAAAATAACAATGCCAAAATCGTTTTCATACAAAATAAGCAAATGGTTCCAAAGAGAGTTTTCCCGTATCTCTTATGGATTCGGATATCCCCATACTGTCCCATTTAAAAAAATCACCCTGTATATATCCCCAATTGGACCATTTGTTTTTGACAGATGTTTTCATACATTATCTGTCATCCTGACCGATGCTTGTGACGGTGAACGTACAGAAACCGTCCTTTTGTGATAGTTGAACGTGGATCTTTGTAGCATAGCGATTGATCAGAAGTTGCAACATAACATGCAAAGAACTAGCCAATAAAAAAAAAAGGCAATTTTAAAGCAAGATTAAAGAATGTGCCAAAACATTTAATTATATCTACTATATCTACTATCATCTAGTAGTCAGTCAGTACCTATTGCTGTCTGTATGAGTCTAAACAACATATTTATAAGATGAGAAACTACGATTCTTGAATAAATTAGGTAGGTACATAATTGTATTGTTAAATAATTAGTCAAGCTAATCTGTAATTTTGTTAACCTTTTGATGTGTCAGTGTTTTGGTTCGAAATAAATATTATTATTATTATTATTATTATTATTTAAATACCTTTGTAGTCCGGCATGCCGACTGTTAGAAAGCACAATGTACCCGATTAGTGAAGCTCACAGCCGATAGATGGTAGCACATACGTTTAAATTGGGAACGAAATAGGCTTGCACATAATCTTTTACATTATAAAAAAAATATGTTACATAAAAATATAGTTTATTCTATGCCTAGTTGACCTGCACGCGAATTCGCCCGCATGTATAGCCCAAAAACCTTGCCGAAATATCAAGCTATCCGACAGTTAAAACATCATTAGAATCCGTTAAGTGATTTTAAAGAGAAGCAATTTTATCACTCATACTTACATCACTATCACGACTACTTATAAAAAAAGCATTATCTACAGAAAGAATATTACAATAATTAATGTTAAAAGTTAAAACGCTGAATGGCTATACTAATGCGTTGAGTTAGATAAGAGAACTCCCAGATCACAACTTTCAAACAGATTATAAAATTTAAATAGTTCTGCAAACAGTAGACCTCGCGAGCATAAACTTTTTTGCAACAATTGTGGTCAGTTTGGTGCTTTGATGATTGTCGAATTTGAGGCATAAATTGAGATAAACTTTGAAAATCGCATCCTTAGCGGGATCTAGCATATACCCATGCTGACCTGAACCACAAAGTCGCCGAAACTCTAACAAATGACAGCTCACGTTATATTGGTTTATTTAATTTATAATTTTTGCATTATATCTCAAAAACTATACATCCTAGAATAAAAATTCAAATAGTTTTGGAATGTATAGACATAGCCCTCTTTTATGACACCCCACTTGATGGTTAATGGAACAGCAGCAAACTTTCCCCTTTTGGGGGAAATACCCCTCCAATCAAAATTCACATTGCAGTATCAAAAATATTATATAATTTTGTAGAACCTGTATATCAAGTTTCGTCAAGATTCGTTCGGGAACACCCACATACATACGGACAGATGATAGCAAATTTTGCCAGTTGTTGCAAGGATTTCGCTCGCTCGGTCAATTATACTTATAAATTAGTAAGTAGTAGTGATAGTGATATTAGATAGTGTTTATTTTGAAGCCTCGTTTACAAGAAGCTTCATATGAGTGCCGCATTTTTAGTGCCTATAAAATACAAGGTTACTGGGCAAGTTATTAAAGCCTCATAAAACATAATGCGCCTATTACATAAATAGCCACAAATAGCACGCGGCCGACGCTACAACGATAGCGACGATTAGTTCATAGTTCTGAAGAGAAATTTGTAATTTTTATATGGTTTCATTTGAAAATAACAAAGATCTGTTCGCTAAGAATTCCTTTTTGACATAACACATTTAAATGTCCCAACCACGAAAGTTCAATTCTACATTTAAATGTAAAGATTTTATAGTATCTCAAAAATTACCAACTAGGCGGTGATCGAACCCGCCACCGTCTCCTTGATACGGAGATTCGTTAACCGCTGCGCCACTGGCTGACTAACTTTTTGATATAATACATTTAAATGTATAACGTCAAAATTATCAGCGAATCCTTAGAGCGGTTTCGCACTACGTCCGATCCGAGTCCGATCCGTATCCGTGAAAATACGGATCTAGAAGAAATCTGATGACGGACGCCGGATCTAGTGCGTAAACTACCACAGAAATACTTCTACGACTACTCCGGATCGTATCTTCACGGGTTCGGATCGGATTCGGATCGGACGTAGTGCGAAACCGCTCTTACTGTAGTGAAACATACCTTGCGCTCCCAACATGGTAGCCTTGACAGTGGACAGGATCTTGAGTTGAGTCCCGATGGTGGGTATCCTCTCGCACACTTGTAGAAGGTTCTACAAAAATTTACAATATCAATTTGTCATGAAGCTCATCATATCATAAAACTCGCAGAACTGACAACCGTTGGGGAATAAAGGTTATCGAGTCGAGGCGACCACAAACAGGACGACGCGGTAGAGGAAGGCCCTCCACGCGATGGACTAAAGACATTGACGACCCCTGTGGCGCGGCGGGCGAAGGTTCACCTGCGATGCAGGAGGTAGCGAGTTCGATTCCCGCCTCAGAAAAAATATTTGTACGATCTGCAGAAATTTGTTCAGGGTGTTCTGGGTATTTTCTATGTATAATCAAAAAATATCTATCTATGTAATGTATTGTATTAAGTATATCAATTATCTAGTACCCATAACACAAGCTCCGCTTAGCTTGGGGCTAGATAATGTTGTGTGAAATATCCAGCATTTATTATTATTATTATTAACGTCACAGGAAGTCGGTGGATGGAGGCGGCTCAAGACCTTAGTCCCGCAGCGAGAATCGAACCCGCACCTCTCGTGTCGTGCTAGCTACTCGCTCGCGATGCCATTAAAGTCGTTATAGTAGTCAGGTAATAAGTAACTCACGGTTCTAATCCTCTTGTCCGTACACTCCAGAGCAAGTTTCTTGGCGAGACGAGTGACCTCCTCAGACGCTTCAGCGATAGCCTTCGCAGTGGCGATGAGCTCGCGTTTGCTACCTGTTACATACAACAAGATTATTGATTTCACTAAAATAACTTTCGTTAATTGATATGTTGGGGGCCGTCCATTAATTTCGTGATGTTTTTTTTATTTTAACCCCCCCCCCCTTGGTGATACGTGGTGAGGTTTAAGACACCCCCCTCCCCCCGAAAACCACGTGTAATAACTTAATTATTAAGTAGTGTAAAGAATGCCGCGGCGCGCTGGAACTTCGTTCGTTGCCTGGCAACGGCGAATCAAGGTCACACTACACGCCGCTTTTCGGCGCTTTTCGCGTTTGACGAAAAAATAAATACACGTGATATCTTACAACAAACCCTGGTGATATTTCGTGTTTTTTTTTAAACCCCCTCCCTCCCTTCAAGCTTTCGTTAATGGACGGCCCCTTGGTGGAAACACCAACAGGTTTTGACCCTAATCGAGGGTCTTCATCGGGGTGAGTACGATTCGTGCTACACTCTCTCCGAGTGAGACACAGTGCGAGGACGGGACGCGGAGAGAGTAGCGCGGATCGCACTTACTCCAATGAAGACCCTCGATTAGGGTCGAAACCTGTTGGTGCTTCCACCAACATACCGGTACGTAAAATTTCCCTTTTCACAAAATGAATTATTGGTGTAATTTGTATTTATTATATTTTGTATATATTCATTCTTTCTGTATATAAAAATCTTATTGTACAATGGTTTAATATAGTTAAAGGAATGGAATCTTTACTGTGGATTAAGGCGTCACCGGTTCGCGATTGTTTATATTGAGCTCGAGAACTTTAAGGTTTTCTACAGTTTCCATATAGAAACAGATAGAACAGAGAATTTAGATTTACAGATACACAATTTACCATCTTATCTTATCTATCTATTATCTTATTCATGAAGCTAATTTTATATCTTATTTCTTAGTGCAAGTGAGCTTCATTTGTTTGAATATGAATAGATGCCTATAAGGTTATATATAAAACTATCAAGTAAGCCTTTATAATACGTTTTTTAAGCAGAATAATATTAACATACGAAGGCACTTACCGCTCAAATTCAATGCGATCTCTGTCCGTAAGCAAATGTAACATATACAATGGTAATGCATTATAGTGCTAGCGTGTATAATACGTGTGTAGCGTGCTACACAATAATTATACAAGAAAACCCGGCGCAAATTGTAGTTAAGGTTATTCTAGAAACTTATAAGCAGCAAATAAGTTGAGCCTGAACTTAATTCTGTTGCTATCGATTATAATCGATTTTAATGTTGTTTCTATTTGAAAGTACATTTATGCGATAAGCTATAGTTTACGCAGTCTTGTTGCAATTAACCTTTGTAAGCAAAATGCGAAAACTGGGTAATCGCAAGAGCGTCTTTTCGGATAGAAACAGCATTGAAATCGATTGAAACCAATAGCAACAGAATAACGTTATTGCGTCACAGGTCTCAACATATTCACCATGTTTATGTTTTTATCAAAAAAAATATTTACTTTCTGTTATACTCAGCGTTTACTTGAGTATTTCTTGTCAAGTAATTGTCAAATCGTAAGGTTCTAAAATACGATTAAAAGTCATTTTGAACCTTTGGGAAGCAAAAATTTTTGAGGCGGGTTTTTATTATTTAGCAATTTGTACATTCATAATATACTTATTAGCCTATGCATACAGTTTAAACATAGGCTTATATACACATAGAAATGATCGGCTTACTCCCCGTGGTCCAACTGCACTGCCCTCCTAGGTGGACCATGAGGAAAACTTGTTAACCATGGTCCACCTAGCAAGCCATAAAGCAGGGACCACGGAGAATAAATGACATGATCGTAGCGCATTCATTTCTCGTTTTTACAGGAATGTAGTTTGACAAATGTAGTCGACATTTTAGTAAAAAATTGAGGGTATATTCCCAGCGTCCCCCACCTATCTGGCCCCACTGGGGGACGTTGGGAGAAAAAGTGCCAGCGTCCCCCACTCGTGACAACACCAGTTGAATGTTTAAACGTATAAGTAATAATGTAATAAGTCTTGTTTTTTTTTGTAATATGTGTTAGTTAAGGCAGTTTGCGCTTTGGTCAAAACTGTAAGCAAACTGTTTAATTTCATTAAATAAATAAATAAACAGTGCGGTACTTTTTTCTGTTGTATAAAATAAAAAGTATCCGGAAAAGAAAGGTGACCCATCCACGAAAGGATATCCATCCACGGGAGGATACCCCATGGATGGATATCCTCCCGTGGATAGGTATCTTTACCGTTGGGTCACCTTTTTATTTCCCATACTATTCATTTTACACCTTTATTATTTTATTAAAAATTATAAAGGTATAAAATTATAGGTATTTAATAAGATCATATAAATGGAAATGGGCAGGACATACATGTAGGATGGATAACAGTCGATGGGCTAAACGAATATCAGAGTGGATACCAAGAAATGGATCAAGAAGTAGAGGTAGACCGGAGAAGAGATGGGAGGATATATTCTCAGAGAAAGCTGGGCCAGACTGGATGTCAAAGGCCAGAAATAGAGAATTGTGGAAGGAAATGGGGGAGGCCTACGCTAAGGAGGCGACTATTACTACAGAATAAATTGAAGATAATAACAAATAAAGTTTTAAAAAATAAATTGTTTATTTTTAAATTACTTACAGTAGTAGAAATAAAGGCTTATTTTATTTTATTTTATACAACAGAAAATGGTGGTGGGGGACGCTGGGAATATACCAAATTGAATGATTTTGTATATATGGGCATGTTTTCACAGTATAAATAGCAACGCTAAATATTTATATGCACAGCAAAATGGCACTTACCCTTGGAATCAGATCGGACGAGCTCAGACAGCCTCGCCATGAGAATAGCCATGCGTTTGGCAGCCGCTATGATCTCATTGTCCTTTGACGACCACTCGCGAACTGCCTTGTGGAGATTGTGTGCTGCTACCTATAATTACAAGTACTTTCGTAAATGGTTTTCATGATTAGATAGATTTTAACCGGTTTAATTTAAAATTATTATATTCGAGTATACGACCCGAGTCCTCGAGAACTTCGGGTCGTGTACTCGAATATAATCTACGTAAGTAAAACCGGTTAAAATCGATCTAATCAATTACAAGTACGTTTAGCCAGGCACGTTTAGGCAAAGCTCTCAGAATGGAATGAGCCACTGCAGAGTCGCGAACCTAATTCTCACGTTCACCAAACACTTATGGACCACCTAACGCTTACGAGATATATTCATAGAAACCTATCAATATGACATGCGTTAAGGGTGTTACCACACCAATAGATCGATCGTCGATAGTCGGAATCGATCGAAGTCGATCGAAGTTGATCGATTGATGTGGTAGCATTACTTGATCAACGGATATTATACCGTTCGACTAACCAATCGATCGATTGCCGGTCGATGGCATCTAGAGATCGATACATTCGCAGTTGTCATCGCGGGCGCGCGGCGCGGCTAACAAGCAGCTCGATCGACATCGACTAATCCATTCAACCATCGATCGATGCCGTCCATTGATGATCGATCGATTGGTGTGGTAACACCCTAAGTGTCCCGTAAAGTAAGAATTTAATGGTGAAATTGAGCATGAGTATTTAAAAAGCAATTGACACGGACGCCTGGTGTAGTGTAGTGTGGATTGTATAGCGACACCGATGAGCGCCCCTAGCGTACACTCTGTGAACCTCATTTTCCATACAAAAATCCGTGTTACACTACACCATACGTACGTGTCAATTGCTTGTCAAAACTCAGAATCAGCTCTCAGGTAGGCAGCGTATGGACGTGGCAAAACCATTTATCGTGGTATTCTATGGGGAGGCATTATGTCCAGCAGTGGACGTCCAGTAGTTGATAATGATGATGATTATTAGAATAGAATACAATAGAAAACACTTTATTGCACACCACATTAAAAATTAAAACATTAAAACAATCATAATTATAATCATACGTATGGAAGTACAACTACATTACGTGATTGTTATGTGGCATGGAAGGAATACTGGACTCACCAAGATAGGCTGGCTTGGATGCGGCTGTCTTTTGAAGATGTCTTCTCCCTCATCGTCCGTGTCGCTAGGCGGAGGCGGGCGCGGAGGAGGCTGCGCAGCGGGCGGCGGCGGGGGAGGGCGCGGCGGTGCGGGAGCGGAGGTGGCGTGCTCCGACACGCGCAGCCTGGACAACACCTCGGGGAGAGGAGGGGGTGGGGGTGGCGCGTGGTGATGACCGAGGGTTGATTCCACTTCGCTGGCCGAGTTGATGATCTGAAAGTTAACGTTATAGATTAATTTCAATATCTTTTTTATGTGCTAAGATTCGCCTATGATCATCATCATTGTCGACCTCTGTGGCGCGGCGGGCGAAGGTTCGCTTGCGACGCAGGAGGTTGCGGGTTCGATTCCCGCCTCGGAAAAAATATTTGTACGATCTGCAGATATTTGTTCAGGGTGTTCTGGGTATTTTTCTATGTATAATATAAAAATATCTATCTATGTTGTTGGCAACCAACCTCACACAACACTTACCAGGCCAGTCTCCTTTAAGAACTTAAGGAGGCTGGCTGGTAAAGAATTATAAACATTTAAATATTAAGTTCCTTTTTTACTTTTTTGATTAACTTTCTTGTTCTTTCTTGTCAGTCTTGTATAAACCTTGGTTGAAATGGTTGTCTTTTTTTTGCTTTTGAAATAAGTCCTTGCTTGTTCTCAACATTTTGGTGTCAGAAGTGATAAAGAAATTGTGTAACTTGATGGTAAAGTGACCATGCCTATTACAAGATCAGTAACCAGGGCTAGGTCTGGTAAACAGTTGCAGTCGAAAGAGCAGGGTCCGTGTGATGTCTCTGTTCCGGGTCAACCGTCCACCTCCGAAGCCGTCGCTTTTGATACACAGGCTGAACCTGTGGCGTCGGATCTTCCTGGCGGTACCCTTGGTGTTTTAAGTTCAGAGCTTCCTTTGATTGATCTACCCTGTCCTCTGCAACCAGAACCTACTGGAGAGACTACAAAACGTGTAGAAATACGTCATATTTCTTCTCCTTGTCCAACCATTACAAGACTCACAAGGGCTTCAAATGCCTCAGAAAAGGCTTTAAAGCTTGCCGCATTGGTCAGGCACGCCCGCCGGCAAGCAGATATTGAGCGCGCCCTTGGTGAAGAGCAGCGTGAAGCTGCTCGCCGCTTAGCTAAGATGGAACAACGGGCCGCAGAATTGGAGTTAAGGGCTGAGCTGGCAGAAATTCGTGGCAGTGCTTCAAGCGCTACGGAGCGAAGCAATTCGACGCATAAATGGTTAGTGGATTCTGCCGATTATAAAGCGGTTTCAAACGGTGAAATTTTAGAGGCTGATTTTAATTTCAGACCGACTGATTGTATACCACAGCCGTCAACTTTGGTCCCGGAGACAGGACTTGATGGTGCCACGTGGATGGAGTTTCCGGTTCAAGCAGCGGCCAATGCTGTTCCCCATGCGAATGCAAGGTTGTGCAAGAAAGGCGCCCTTGTAGATACAACGGCGCGCCAGGGAGACAACTTCGCACAAGGAAACACTACTCATACATTACAGCCTTGTACTCACCACACTAATTTACATAATTGTTTGAGTGATAACAAAAATAAAGAAATAGGCCATCTTGATACACAGAACCCTTTATTACACTTGGCGAAAATCATCGATTTGGCAAGCAAACGGTTTCAGGTTGGTGGTACACTCATAAATTTTGATGGCCGCGCATCCGAGTGGCTACGCTTCAAGAAAACCTTTGAACGAACGGAGGCTAGGTTTAGTCCGGAAGAAAACCTAGCCAGACTGGACAAGGCGCTGCAGGGTGCCGCGAAGGAAGCTGTCTCGGCGTTGTTGATGACTGCCGTGGACCCGAGTCAGGTGATGAGTTCCCTAGAGACCCGCTTTGGTCGGCCGGAGTTCATCGTTCTTCAGCAGCTGTCTGTTTTGAGGTCCCTTCCTAGGTTAGCCCTGCAAGAGTCTGCTAGAGATTTGAATGTCTTCGCCTGCCGCATTCGTAACTGTGTGGAGGTGATCCGAGAGCTCCGCCAGCATGAGTACCTGGCCTCTCCGGAACTCGTCAATACCATAATAGGTAAATTAACGCCAACATTAAGATATAGGTGGGCGGACTTTGCTTCAACACAAGAAATGGGTAAGTTGAAGCTTGAACTTTTGGCAGATTTCTTAGACTTCGAGTCAACTAAATTGTTGAAATTTGGTTTAGTATACACAAACAATTTGGGTGAAAGCCGTGACAGTCAAAACAATGTCAAAAACCAAATTACTTCAGTTGCTAAGCAACCTGCCAGAGTTTATGCAACTTCTTCTAAGTCTACCAAAGAGTGTGCATACTGCATAGACAAGACTCATGTGATCACAGACTGTGAAAAATTCATAGCACTGTCCATAGACGATCGTTGGCGGTGGGCCAAAAAGAATAAGATTTGTTTCCGTTGTTTATCCAAAGGCTTGCACAAGTACAACAAGTGCAAAAAGTCGTGTCAAGTTATCGGATGTCGGTACAGTCATAGGCACAACACCCTACTTCACCCAATAAGTTCGGAAACTCTTCATACTACAATTACGGAGCTGCCTGATCATTCTGCCCAAATAGTTGGTCAGCCTGAAAAGGAGCCAGTAGTCACAATTGTATCTCACAGTTCCCAACCCACGGAACAGAGACCGTTACTCAAGGTAATTCCTGTTAATATCAGCGGTCCCATAGGTAGCATAGATACCTTTGCTCTCTTAGATGATGGGGCCACCGCTTCATTTATTGATCAATCCGTGGCAGACACCATCGGTGCGGTGGGTCCAAAGGAACCTGTTCGTGTTAACTGCATTGGCGGTCTCACTAAAGATTTGGAGGTAAGTTTTGTGAATATCACGGTGAAAGGTCGTCATAGTTCAGATATTCATAATTTAACTGTTCGATCTATTCCAAATCTGGCAATAACAAGTCAATCTGCATCCTCAGAGCGGATCACAGATTATGAATATTTGCGCGATTTAGCTGATTCTCTGTGCTATGACGATGCAAAGCCTACACTTTTGATTGGAATAGATAATTGGCATCTCACATACTCTAAGACAATTCGATGTGGCACTCCATCTCAACCGGCTGCCGTTTTGACCCCTTTGGGTTGGGTATTATACGGGTTTTCTTCGAGCAAAGCTAAACCAGTTGACTTCATAAATCACGTCATGGTAGAGCATGAACCTGATGATTATACACTGGACACACTCATCAAAGAATATTACAAGTTTGACTCTATAGGCATAATCTTAAGAATAGGAATGCCATCGAAAATCAACAGGAGTACCCTGATGCTGCAACAGCAATTATTAATAATACGTACATGGATGATTATCTTGGAAGCTGTGACGAGCATGAAGCTGCGCTTTTAGCATCCGACATAGTCACTATTAATGCTGCAGCTGGTTTCGAGATGAGGGCTTGGGTATCAAATTCTTCTCAATCTCTTTCCAAGTTACCTCTTGATTTTCGTGCTCATGGAGTTACAGAGGTAAACGTGGGCCCAGTCTCAATCACAGGTACGTGTCCTGGGTGTAAGCTGGAACGTTGTTGCCGATTCACTGTCTTTACCACGTAACTTTTCTGCTAGTTTGCCGCCAAACCTTACTAAGCGCAACGTACTTTCAAGTTTGATGAAAGCTTATGATCCCCTTGGCCTGCTCACTCCAATAATTATGAAGGGTCGAGTATTATTTCAAAAGACATGGAGATTAGCAACAACGTGGGACGAGGTATTGCCCGCCAAATTTGCTGCCGAGTGGGTAGAATGGTTTGAGAGCTTAGTCAAAATATCGGGCAGCTCGATCCCTCGCTGTTATGTTGATCTACCTCAAGTGGCATCTATTCAGCTCCATGTTTTTGCAGATGCCAGCGAAAGCGCTTATGCTTGTGTTGCTTACTGGCGCTTTTCATCTCCAAACGGAAACATAAGATTAGCTTTAATTGGTAGCAAAGCCCGGGTAGCTCCTTTAAAACCTACCACGATTCCCCGCTTAGAGTTACAGGCAGCCCTCTTAGCAGCACGCTGGGCTACTTATATTATCGAAGCTCATAAACACAAACCGAGTAAATTGTTTTGTTGGTCTGATTCTCAAACGGTTCTGAAATGGTTGCACATTGACCCGAGCTTATTAAAAATCTTTGTTGCACATAGAGTCTGTGAAATTAGTGACCTGACAAATGTTTCTGATTGGAGATACGTGCCTTCATCTCTGAACGTCGCGGATGACGCAACGCGGTTCAGAGATGAATTCACCATGTCATCACGATGGTTTACTGGGCCATCATTTTTAGCTTTACCACCGGAAAAGTGGCCCAGTCAACCAAATGCTGACGTCGTACCAATCCTCGAATATAAAACAAATCGAGATTTGGTGGGATTGACAGTCATAGATTCGCGAGAGCTACCTTCACCGGTAGTAGCCAATCATCTGCGTTTTAGCGTATGGTTACGTTTTGTTCGTGCTACCGCACGTGCGCATCAGAGCGCATCGGTTTTTAAGCAAATGTCTCAAAGTTCTAAAGTGCTTCCAGGTCAAAGCGGGTTAATGTCTTTAGACATTTCTTTTATTTTGTCAGCTGAATGTCATATTTTTCTGCAAGTTCAGCTTAATTCGTTTAAAGGCGAATACATGAAAATTGACGCTGCACTCCCCGTTTGTAAAGAAAGTAGATTAAAAAATGTTTCGTTAATTTTAGGAGATGATAGACTATTGCGTTTATCTGGCCGCACTATAGCTTCAACAGATATCGACTCACAACCAATAGTGCTTGATGGGAAACATCGGATAGTTCACTTGCTGATCCACTTTTATCACGTCAAGTTCGCCCATGGAAACAATGAGCTTGTGGTGAATGAATTGCGCCAACGTTTCTACATCATTGGATTAAGACCAGCCGTGAGAAGCGTCTCGAAACGGTGTCAACTCTGCCGGAATACCAAAGCGAAGGCATCTACGCCACCAGTTGGAGATCTACCTGATGTCAGAATGGCTCATCATACTCGCCCTTTTACCTTCGTTGGTGTGGACTATTTTGGGCCTTTACACGTCTCAGTTGGTCGCCGTACAATGAAGAATTGGATTGCCCTTTTTACCTGTCTGACTGTCCGGGCTGTACACATAGAAGTAGTTGAATCGTTATCGTCGGATTCTGCCCTGATGGCTCTTCGACGATTCATAGCCCGTCGTGGATGCCCCACACGCATTTATTCAGACAATGGGACTGCCTTTGTGGGTGCTTCAAACATTCTGCCCGACCTGTACGACTTTTCTGTAAATAGAGGCATAGATTGGAAGTTCATACCACCTTCTTCGCCTTTCATGGGTGGCTGTTGGGAACGACTAGTACGTAGTGTAAAGACGTCGCTGAAATTCACGCTAAAAGATCGAACTCCTCGGATGGAAGTACTTCATACCTTGCTTCTGGAAGTGGAAGCGATTGTAAATGCGAGACCTCTTACCCATGTAGGAGTGGATGCCGATAGCTCTCAAGCCCTTACCCCCTTCAGTTTCCTCATAGGGACGCAGAGCAACGAGCAGCAGCTTCGGAAATTCTCTGATGAAGACCTGGTGAGACGAGTGGATTGGCGGAAAGCGCAACGTCTAGCGGACCACTTTTGGCAACGTTGGGTCCGGGAATACTTGCCACTCCTAACTCCTCGACAAACAGTTCCAACCCATCAAGCACTAGACATCGGAGATGTAGTATTAGTCGCAGATGGAAATTTACCTCGGAATCATTGGCCTCTAGGACGAGTTTTGGAAAAGTTTCCGGGTAGGGACAATGTCACACGTGTTGTTAGTGTAGCCACCAAAGGGGGAGTGTTGCGTCGACCAGTGCGAAAGTTGGTTCGCCTTAATGTTTAACTGTGTTCCACACCGCTCGGGGCCATGTTGGCAACCAACCTCACACAACACTTACCAGGCCAGTCTCCTTTAAGAACTTAAGGAGGCTGGCTGGTAAAGAATTATAAACATTTAAATATTAAGTTCCTTTTTTACTTTTTTGATTAACTTTCTTGTTCTTTCTTGTCAGTCTTGTATAAACCTTGGTTGAAATGGTTGTCTTTTTTTTGCTTTTGAAATAAGTCCTTGCTTGTTTTCAACATATGTAATGTATTGTATTAAGTATATCAGTTATTATCTAGTACCCATAACACAAGCTCTGCTTGGAGCTAGATAATGCTGTGTGAAATGTCCAGCATTTATTTATTTATTATTATTATTTATCATCATCATCACCAGCCTGTTTACGTCCACTGCTGAACGAGATCTCCCCCATTGAATACAATGGGAGGAATTACCATAATCACCACACCTGGCAGGCGGATTGGTGATAAGTACTCAGATGGATGCTGCTGCCCATTCCCTGGTGTAACTCCTTAGGAAGGCTTTTACTACATCCACGGGAGGAGTAGGAGGGGTCTAACCTGAGGCCAGACCGGACCCACCACGAAAGTAGTGTCGCAAACCAAGCACGTGAGCACGTAGCATTAATAAACTTAATATGAAATTCTGTACGTAGCAGATGGCATTTCGATGATGGTTTACCAGGAGCCTTTAGCCGTTCACTGCCGGACGAAGCCTCCCCATAAAATACAAAAGAGGAACTGCCACGCTTGGCAGGCTGATTGGTGATAGCATCCACGGGAGATGAGGGAAGCGTCTGTTCTAGGCCGGACACAATACATAGGATTAGTACTGTGCAATGTGATGTACATACGCGGACACAAGCACTCCCCACAACCCCGCGCCGGACGAGCCGAGAAGAGCGAGCTCAGAGACGCAGTGCGAGGAGGGACGCGGAGGAAGTGTAGCGCGGATCTTATACCCACCCTGATGAATACCCTCGATTAGGATCAAAACCTGTTGGTCCACCAACATATCGGTACGTGAAAATTTCCCGTTTTACAAAATGAGTGATGTACATACCTCTGAGTTGGCTTGCCTCCAGGCGGGTGCGTGGGCGGCTCCGTTCAGTGCGACTTGCTTGGCGCGCGTCACCGCTGGGGGGATGGCGGCTTGCAGGCGACGCAAAGCGGCCCCCAACGCTGCCGCGAACTGGTCCTCCTCCGAGTTGTCTCTCTCCGTCCCTCCCACTAGTAGCACGCGGTTTGCCAGCCTGCCGCAACGATAACACATTAGTATGATCACATTAGCAATTCAAAAAATATTTATATCAGTTACTTATGATAAAATTTACATTCAGGATTTGGAATCCCCTTTTAAGCAGATATATGCTTGTTTTAGGAGATCCCGCTTTTCAATAGCCATTTAAAAAGATAAATTAAATAAAAGTACATAAACATTTGCAATAACTTTTCATTTAAAAAACCGACTTCCGCCATTGTATTCGACTTAATATTTGGATGAAAAAAAATGATGAAAGTACCATAGTGGTGAAAGGATTATGATACTTTTTGAAAGCAAATGCTTGGTTTGTTGCTGAAAATATAAAAATCACCATATGTATGCCTACAATATTTGAGGAGTTCCCTCAATTCCTCATGGATCCCATCATCAGAACTGGATTTTGAAAAAAATGGGCCAATCTGGAAGTATATCTATTCAAATAAAAAAAGAATTTTCCAAATCGGTTCATAAACGCCGGAGATATGAGGTAACAAACATAAAAAAAAATACAACCGAATTGAGAACCTCCTCCTTTTTGTAAAGTCGGTTAAAAATGACGAAATCGCGGGCCGTAGTTCGCGCGTTTCTAATTTGTTTTTTTTTATTCAGCCGGTGGCGCGACTATGGGCCGTCGTACCAGCCAGTATTTATCTAAACAATATTTGCGTTCGCCTTCTTTGGCGCTGATCACTAAGATGATCCAAATTTAAAAAGGGCGCGGCAAAGATAATTGCGGCGCACTTATTTGTGTTTGATTCTTTTCAAGATGATTCAAATTCAAAAAGTGCGCATAAAAGATAATTGCGGCGCACTTATTTGAGTTCGATATGTTCCAAATTTAAAAAGTGCGCGGCAAAGATAATTGCGGCGCACTTATAGAAGCTTCATACAGAAAACACCACCTTTGGGTGCACTTAAAGGCGAACGTCCTTTTCGAATAGATGGGATGAAAAAAGAATTTTCCAAATCGGTTCATAAACGCCGGAGATATGAGGTAACAAAACACTAAAAAAAAAAGTTTGAGGAAGTATTTTGGGCGCGGGTGGGTGTGTTCGTGGGTGTGTGGGCGCGTGTTTATGTGAGTGGCACTCCTGTTACCACCAGTCTCTTAAGAGTCTGTGTATCACAGGAGGGGTAATTGTGTATGAGTGTGTGTGTTTGGTTGCGTGTGTGTGTAGTACAGTACTGTATAATAGGAGTAATACGCATCGGTAAACTTCGTCTTTTTGAAACAGATATAGCAAGTAGGTGAAAAAGCGACAGTCAAAGTCACGAATGAACGCATTACTTTCGGTTCAGTGCTTACTGTACTACGAATGCTATAATGCTAGATTGGCGCTAGCGTTGTGTTGCCACAACATAAAAATGCTGACTTGGACGCCTATATGGTGCTAAGTGACTCACAATTTATTTTTTGTATCTACTTATTTATAGGTTAGTTACGTATTCCATATTTTTTTTATCTGTCTATCCTGTATTTATTTTCGTTTGTCATTGTCATTAAACAATAATTTTTAATTTTTATTTTGTTTGTTTCAGGACTTTTGGCTCCGTTGCGCGGCGAGTAAGGTGCTGACGCTGAGACGCGAGAGGTGCCGTTTTCATTCCCGCTGAGGCACAAATATTAGTTCCAATTCTGTGTGTTGTGATACCATGGTACTCGTAGTTCCTGACACCCAAGACATAGGGAATCCTAGTGTGGGATCAGGACTGTATGCGACTGTTGGTTGATATTATTTTAGCACTTAAAAAACCAATGATCACAATAATCTAGCAATGGTGAGTGAGGGAGATACCTACCTAAAAAACTTAGGCCCAGACAAATAAAACGTACTTCACGGTGACAAAGTCTAAGCCTTACTTTTAAATCGTCCCTGTCTCTCTCTAATATACATGTTTTAACATTTGTGTGACAGTGACAGGGACGATTTCAAAGTAAGGCTTAGACTTAGTCACCGTGAAGTACGTTCTATTTATCTGGACCTTACTTCTTATCTATTTTAAACAACGATTATGATAATGACTTTTATGGTTGTTCTTACCTTGCAATAGCGGAGGTGTTGTCGACCATTTTCTGCGAGTCGTCGTTGCGGATCGCATCTTCACACAGATAAGTGTGCTTCTGCATCAATTCACCTAAACAATTAGTTTTCGCATAAGAATAAATAATAACTCTACGGACAGAAGTGACACTGGCGCACTCAAAGCCACGCTAAATGCCTCATTCGGAGATGCTTAGTCCGAATTTGACGAGCTAAGCGACTTGGACTAACTGCATGTAGGACGGACGGCTAACAAATCGACGAATAGTCAGTGGGGTCCGGTAGCGCGCAAAAAACGTCGATCCCACCTGGACAACTCATTCAACTTTTGAGATATACCACATCTAATTTTTTTTGAATCTTATGGTTTTAGCTAGAGAGTATCCATTATTAAATTTACTAGACTAGGCATAAGGTTAAAGGACTAGGTTAAACCCCCACAATATCCCAATGCGGGTTGGTAAATGCCACACACCTTCGTTCGGTATCCTGACGATGTTTTCTATCATCGTTTTGAGCCCGGCATTTTAGCTTACGATTTTTGGATACAAGCTCGGGGTACCCACTGGGCCGACACTGGTAAACCCAGCAGTGGGAAACATGGCCTTCATATAAAACTTACCAGCAGTCCTTACAAAGTCCAGTGGATCCACAGCTTGGTCACACAGGTCCCTCACTCGTAACACGGCTTCTCCATACTGACTTTTTAGGTTGTTGAAATGCTCTTCAGCCACCTTGCTTTCGGGGTAAAGCAGCCGAATTTTTCCGGCAGCTACCAGTTGAGGAGATAGTTTTTCCACCTAAAACATGAAATTAAACATTGAGACCCAATTACAATAATCATAATCATATTTAGCTATATGTGTACGTGCAAATGAGACGACAGCAAGCCTACAGTCAAGAAAGAAGTAGATTGAAGTGGCGCTGTACAGGATATCTCGCTCTAACGAGGAGGTCTCCCTCACTCTCACGATCGTCTCTGAGGTCGCAACTTATGGCCAGGCAGCCTCGCGCCGCATCATTCAAAAGGAATCGTTGTTTCTCCGTCGAGGGACCCCCACTACCCCTTCACATACGTGGATAGTGTTGCCTACGGCTCGGGATCTTACAAATCCCCTTGAGGTCATCTACCTCGCGTCTTCCACATCCAGCTCCGGACGGCGGTGCAGAACCTGAAACCAGGCGGGCGCAACAACATCTACGCCTCGCGCAACCGCGGTACCTTGAGGGCCAGCTCCGTACCGAGCTACCGCTTGGCGGCACCCCGCCGCCCCGCAACAGCTGGTCAATAACTTCACATGATGATGATGCTGCTTTGTCATGATAATAAGCTTCTCTGCCGGGAGCGCCTTAGATAAATAGGCCAATAATTACCCAATGGATGAACAGTGAAAGTAACATGGGGAGGTTCGTACGAGTTTCGACTGATGTTGTTTGGCAGAAATTGCTCCATTAGATTTGGTAGGTCTATGTCACCTGTTGTGCGTAATGTATCAGCTGATCAGCTAATCTCTTGTTGTGTCCGACGCCGGCAGCCACCATGTTAGCGGCGGATGCCGCACGGTGGCTAAATGCCTGGAGAGCGGCTGCTTTGTCATGGAAGTTGGGTTCCCTGCCAGGAACACCTGCAATAATTTAACATCAATTAAATTATAGGTAGGTTTGCACCACGAGTCGTGAGCACAATGTCACGTATCATAGCGACGCATGATTGGTGCGTGTCAGTTAAATGTCGTTAACCATTGGCTAAACGCGCGACGCACCCCAGCCCGCTATTCCGTGCTCACGTCTAGTGGCAGCAATTGTACATGTGACTTACAAACCTATGCCAATAATACCCTAGAGTCTCAAACGGTCAACCACGAAGGAAATAATCGTGAGGAACCCGGCAGGGATTAGTAGATAGATTGATAGATAGGCATTTTCTTCCAGCTAACCTTTGTGTAATGTAAAGTGGGTGATAGTGCTATAGGGAAATATTTGGTGATTCCAGTATTTGTGTTAAGTACTCAGATGGATGCTGCTACCCGTCCCCTGGCGTTATTCTTTAGACACCTATACGACATCCACGGGAGGAGTTGGAAGAGCTATTCTTAGGACGATACCACCACGGCTTATGTGTAACCTTGCCCGGCCTTGGTACCCTATTTGCAAATAAACTATTCGATTTGATTTATGAAACAAGGCTTCAAGCATAGATTTTTTGAGTTTTTCTTGACTCTCACTTCATGCGTGAATTTAGTTCTGGAACAGATGCCTTATGTCTATTTGCACCACACCTGGCGGGCATTAACTTAACAGTATCTATGAAAAAATACAAATTTTACATACGCTAAGAGTCTCAAGGTGGTTTGTTACTAGTAGGTGAAAATGGCTATTAGTGTACCCAGCGGAGCGTTGACAGCATCCGTGAAGTGCCTCAGGGGCGCAGCGACATCTATGAACTCTTCGACCACTCGGTTGACGACGGCGCGCTCGGTGGCTCGCTTCAGTTCATGCAGTTTATCTGTCAGCTCCCTGGAAAAAGCGAAGATTACATAGCTTTTAAATATTGTTATGTTTCATTGGCAGTGTATTTTGCGTATATATTCTTGTTCGTCCCACTTGTGTTAGGAAAGGAAATGTTATTTTTGTAACAAAGGACATATCCAACTTTCTTGTGTCTATCGAATATATCCGTAATGATATAATAGTTCTTTTGACTGTAATTTTTTGTTTAACAAATATCAAAGAACAGTAGACATCTTGAAGTCAATGAACGACCTTAAATGTCACATTTCGGAATTTTCTGTTCTAGAACAAGCCGGTTTCCTCATGATGTTTACCGTCACCGTTCGAAAGCACGTAATATTGCCTTTTTGATGCAAAATTCGTTGAACCCTGCTCGTAGACCTTAGGATCAGAAGTCAGGGTCACTAGCCAATACACCACCAGTGCTTTTAGTTGCTGTAACTCATTGTAAAGGTATATATTATTACCTCGTAACAGCCCTGGCTTCTTCACTGTCACCACGCCCGCTGGCGCACAGGTCCGCCAACTTGTCCGACAATCGCTGGACATCTGAGCACAGTTGGAGAATCTCTGCCTTTTCGCGACCTTGTAGGCCGTCCGCGATCTAAAAGACACATGTGAAATAAAGGTACTTCGCTATAAATTTTATATTTGGCTCTACATTTTACACATGGTTGTGCATTTTTTACTGGGCTGTACATTTTATACTAAGTTGTGCATTGTACACATGGCTGAATATTTTATACTAGGTTGTGTATTTTATAATTAGCCATGCATTTTATATTTGGCTGTGCATTGTACACATTGCTGTACATTTTATACATGGATGTGCATTTTATAACTGGCTGTACATTGTATACTAGGTTGTCCATTTTATACTTGACTGTACATCGTTATCATCAGCCGATAGAAGTGCTTTGCTCGACATTAGGACTCCCCCATAAAATAACACGAAGAATAGTCGTGAACTAACTCTACATCACTTTCTGCAACCATTAAAATATAATTTAGGCCGTCCTGCGGGCTGATTCTCAGAAAAATCTCATGATGACGTCATATCTCGCAAGAATACCATAATTTTGTATGGGCGTCATGCGATATGTGATGTCATCTAGTAAACGAGATTTTTCTGAGAATATGAGTACTAAGGAGGATTCTACACCTAGGCCGAAGGCCTATCTTCGAAAACAGTGGGTATGAATATTTCTTGAAACATACCCTTTGCCCTTGCGACACGATGCTGTTGATGGCTCGTTGACCTTCGATCCTGGTCTGAGGATCGGAAGCCGGATGCAAGAGCCATTTGTGAGCTGTTTCCAATCTACAAGGAACAAAGTATTCTGTGTCATGGGTGACAGTGTGCTTACGGCGGTGGGCCCAAAAGCTCGTTGAGTGAGGACTTCAGACGTTCCACGCACCATTTCCTCGCTGAGGAATCGCAAGCGCAGTGACGGTGAGCGGTGAGCGTGACGACAGCGGGACGTAAGCGCGACTACGGCGAGTTGACCACGAACCGCAAGCCTTTCACTAGCTTATCCCGGAGCGAGATAAAACCATTACGATGCCCAATTCTCGTAAAAAATTAGTCAAAATAAAGTTCGGGTCACGTTCCGATCTAATTTCGATATCTTAAATGTCAGAAATGGTATTCTCATAGTTTAAAATACAACACGGTAATGTGATTATATCAAAATGTGACCGAAACTTGAACGATTCAAAGTTTATTCGATAACTCTTTACTCTTTCCAATGATACATATAACTATCCTACTCTAATGGTAGTCACCGTGAATCGAAAGTAGACTGAAATGTTATTATGAGGTAGCAGAATACCAAATTTTTGTCAATTCACAATTCAATCTGAATTGGGTCAACTTTCAGTATGGTTTTAAAATAATTAAGAGAATTGGGCCTCTGATGCCGAGCTGATAATGTGACCGATAACCTTACTTAAACTCTATTCTTTGACAATAAATATCTTTAACCACGATATGAGTAAGGTACCTGGCTTGCATAGTCTTCCCTCCCTGTTTCTCCGCAACTCTAACACCTTCATTCACTACCGAGTCTATCTCGTTCAGCTGGCTACGGAGATCCGACGCTAGGTTTAGTGCCTGAAATCACATATAAAACATCATCGTCATCACCAGCCTGTTAACGTCCACTGCTGGACTAGGCCTCCCCCATTGAATATGATGGGGGGATTCGCCATAATCACCACGGTTGGCAGCGCGCAACTGTGATCGCAGTTGGCTGTTAAGTACTCTAACTAAACTTAAGGATGCTGATGCCCATTCTCTGATGTAATCTCTTAGGCTGGCTTTTACTACATCCACGGAGGGGTATATTCTTAAGCCGGACACACTACGGCTAATAAAAAATATGCATATAAAACATGCTTATGAATAAATAGTTATAAGTTAAAAGTAGCTATCAGAATATAGTTCGCGGACCCGACAACAACAGAAGGAAGGTGCAATAAGTTTATTGTTGAAAAATGTATTTTTCAAAACAAGCTTTTGTTAAATTCGTTATCGGAACCTGATCAAAATGAGCCCAAACACTGCCAGGCTACTACTAATCATCGAGGAGTTCCGTTGTCCACCTTCCGTCTCCATCATCAGATCAGCTTGCCGTCACCATAACTAGGTAGTAGTCAGAGGCAAGTCACTAAAATACCAGGTCTAAAACGACAGTTCCCGAAAACAGAAGACACAGGTACAGTTAGAGCGGTTTCGCACTACGTCCGATCCGAATCCGATCCGAACCCGTGAAAATATGGTCCGGAGTAGACGTAGCACTATTTATATGGTAGTTTACGCACTAGATCCGGCTTCCGTCATCCGATTTCTCTATAGATCAGAATTTTCACGGACACGGATCGGACTCGGATCAGACGTAGTGCGAAACCGCTCTTACCCCTACAAAGGCGCTGAAAACAAAACGTATAGCTAGTTACCTTCGCCTCCCTTCCGTGTCCGTATTGCCTCTCATCGCAGAGATGATCAGCGTTCATACCACCAGATCTGAAACAAAAAATGTTACAACTACGACTTCCTCCGTGTGCGCAGTGGACGAGTAGCCGGCTGACACGCAAGAGGTTCCCAACGAGTAACACCACTCCCAGGGTGTTACTCGTTGGGACAAAAATTCCCAACGAGTAACAGTGTTACTCGTTTGGGTGTTACTCGTTGGGAACCCTCCAGGTTCGGGTTCGATCCCCGTTGCGAGACAAATGTTTGCATGTTCTGCAAATATTTTTTCTGGGTCTGGGTGTTGCGGTACCATGGTACTCGTAGTTACCCATGACATACAGAATCCTAGTGTGGTATCAGGGCTATGTATGTGACTGTTGGGTGTTATGTTATACTTATAAATTAACTGTGAATATATGTATTTCATTTCATTTCATCATCAGCCTAAAGAAGTCCACTGCTGGACAACGATCCTCGATGCCACGACGCAAGTTCCTGAGCCGCAGTCATCCACCAACTTTTTTGATTTCGTCGGTCCATCAAGACAGGTAGGTTCAAGTTATAGTTGATTAAGGTGGATCGTCTCGCATGTGGCGCGAAATTCAAATTTTATTGTGTTTTTTGCTCATCACAGCTCATAAACACTTGATAGAGAAAACTGACTTTGCGAAAACAAGGGAACATAACACACATGTTCTAGTTGATAGTCTCTAATAGATAATTAGTTTAGCTACGAATACTGTTCAATGATTTTTACAATGTTTTTTTGGTTTAGGGATATCCGTAGCTTAACTAATGATATTTATGAAATACTATAAATTAAAACATGTGTGATGGGTCTCCTAGTTTTCGCAAAACCTGTTTTCGTTATCTCAAAAAGTGTTGATGAGCTGTGACGAGCAAAAACACAATAAAATTTGAATTTCACGCCACATGCGAGACGATCCCGCACCTGACATGTCTCCTAATAGAGTCTGCGTGCGAGGGTGCGAGGTGCTCCGTCGCGCGCTGCGCCGCGTTCAGCACTCCGCGGAAGGCACGCTCGCCGCCCGTGTTGCGGATTGCGTCCGGGTCCTGTAACATAACGTCATACATAATACAAAACGCACAATACACACATACATAGACCAGCAGGGCGATTCTAAAACGTCGGAAACGTTTCCGATCGGATTCGTTAGTTTTTCATTTCGATGTGGTAAGTAACTAAAACAATTTTCGCTAGTAAAACACAGTAAAAAACAAATCGCCTTGCAGCAGGACTATTCTAAAACGTCGGAGGGGTCGGATTCGCTAGTTTTTCATTTCTATGTGCCAATTTTCTCTAGTAAAACGCAGTAATATTACAATATTTATTGTTTTTTATTGTGTTTTACTACAGAAAATTGCTTTAGTTACTTACCACATCAAAATGAAAAACTAACGAAACCGATCGGAAACGTTTCCGACGTATTAGAATAGCCCTGATTGACCCGTATTCTCAGATTATTCTCGTCTACTAGATGTCCCATACGTAGTCATGGTCCCACACTAGGATTCCCCGTGTAGTGGGTATCAGGAACTACGAGTACCATGGTACCATAACCATAATGGTTTAATTTTATTATTATTGTGTTGAATTTAATGTGTGAAACTCAGGTGTAAAAACTGAAATAAATAACATTATTAGTATTATTATTATGAAATCCAGACCCGGAACAAATTTTTGCAGATCATACAAACATTTGTCCCGCAGCGGGAATCGATCCGCAACAGCCGCATCTCAGCCGGCTACTTGCCCGCCGCGCCACAGAGGTCGTCATAGAGAAGGTATAGTATCAGTAACGCCCTGTAGAAGTCCACTGTTGGATACAAGCCTCCCCATAGAATGCCACGACGAACGACCATGAGCCGCCTCCATCCACCTACTTCCTGCAACCTTCAAGATTTCATTGGTCTATCACCTTCGTACACTTCGCCTAAATCGTATTCATAGTGTGTATTCTGCCAAAAAACCTTTTGGCTTATGCTGTAAGTTTCCGAGTGTGTGAATTAATAAATAAATAGTAATTTACGTTGAGAAATTCATGTGCAGCGCCCATCTTGCCGTGAATTTGCGCTTGGAGAGCTTTCAATACAGCAATATTATCCTTCTCGCCACCATCTTCCACGTATGAGGTTAGCTGCAGCACCCTAAAACATTCAGACTTATAAGCATTTAGATAGAGATCATATGGGTATGACCATTTCGGCTGTAGTCGTTTTTGTATTCTAGTTGTTTCAAAAATAATAGACATATTTTTATAAGTCGAGACCTTTAAATAGCCTCAAAAGTACTGTATAAGTTACCATTTTGTTTTTATGTGCCGATGGTTCTCCTAAAATAAATAAATAAGTAACTGTTTGGCAAATTGTTAGTTTATAGTTCTTACCGTATAATTTCGTGTATTTCGTCTGCCATCCTCTGTGCTAGGTAGTTTCTGTTTTCTCCTGCCTCCTCGATACCCTTGCCACCTACAATAAATCATTGAAGCGTCAATTTACGTGGAAATAAGATTGAATTAAGTCTTTTAGCTGATGCAAAATAGTGTTCGGAACCGTATTCCGTGGTGTCGTGGTGTGAATCGTAGGAATTGCTATAATTAATTTTCCGAATTCTCAGCAGAACCTTAGCTTGTGGCCTTTTTAGACCTACAGCTCTTTGTCACCTTAATATTGATTTGTCATAAGAACAACTCCTGCCATGTGGTGTGTGTTACCAACTCAATCTGTTTACTAGAAGTCGATTAGAAAACTCGATTACCAGATTTGATAAGACAGCTGTGACACTCAATAAAAGAATGTAAAATCAGGGAGAGTTGTCGGTACTGAGACTGTTGGAAACCACATAATAATATGGACACATATTACACCACATTATAACATAACATAACACCCACAGTCACATACATAGTCCATATTATTATGTGAACAGTCTCAGTACCGACAACTCTCCCTGATTTTCCATACTTTTGAGCTGCGTTTCCACAAGAGATGAGCGAAGATGCATAGCGAGGGATGTGTTTGTAAAGAACCAATAGAATCACTTCATTTATCTAGCCTCGCTCAGCGCAGCTCTGGTGGAAACGGCTTAGCGGAGCGAGGTTTTTATGCATACAAAACAAGCTAGGGATGCATGCGAGGGATGTGCTCGAGAGATGTGTGCAAAGGATGGACGGTGCACTTCAGCCGCTCGCTCGCATCTAGGAAAAGCCCGCTATCCATCCTCGCACCGCTCATATGCGCACTGTTTCACAGCGTCGCTACGCATCTTCGCACCGCTCAGCTGCCTAGCACATCTCTGGTGGAAACACTCACATCGTTCCACCTCGCTACGCATCATCTAGCTCGCACATCTTTAGTGGAAACGCAGCCTTATTAGTGTCAAAGCTGTAACTAACTCTTATAGCAACCTTTATAACTGACAAATGGATTCAGCCCCCCAATTCATCCCCCATTGCCATCATCACCAGCTTTTTTATGTCCACTGCTGGACGAAGCCTCCCCCATTGAATGCAATTGGGGTGCTTTGTCGTAATCACCACACATGGCAGGCGGATTGGGGATCACAATTTGATGTTAAGTACTCAAGTAGATGCTGCTGTCCATCCTCTGGTGTAATCCCTTAGTAAGGCTTTTACTACATCCACTGGAGGAGAAGGAGGGGTCTATTCTTAGGCTGGACACAACACGGCACCATCCCCATTTCCATTTGCTACTGAAAGTAAACTGGAGGCTGATCTTGTCATTCACTCACCTTCAGTGAGTATATGTATGTATATCTTCATGGAACAGATGAGCACGGGAGCCAGCTGTTTGACGCTCTCGAGGCACTGAGCGAGCGTCTCCGCGTGGGGCGGATGCGTCAACTCAGCTGCACGTGCGGCTACCTACAACAAACACGAGGTTATACCATCTTCCCCTCTTCAACCGCCTTTCGACGTCCACTACTGGACGATGCCTCCTCCATAGAGTGCAATGGAGGGATTTGGATCACCACGCTCGGCAAGCGGATTGGTAATCGCAGTTTAGTGTTAAGTACTCAGGTGGATACTGCTGCCCATCTCCTGGTGTAATCTATGTGATTTCACCAACAAATAAACAGGCGGTAAAACAACTTTTTAGCCTAGCCAATGCTTTTTGACAGGCCTTCAGATGAGATAAAACCTTTGGTCTGACGCCAGTTCGGACACTGCCTTCGGTTCATATTGCAAAGCCACCTCCAGGAATCCAGGTATGTTTGGCAAAAATACTAATATACTTGCCCAGACTCCAGAAATGCATCACAATGCAATATGCAGATTAGTAGTGGAGCATGAGAAAACATCAAAAAAGTACAGCTTTTTGTTAGTAGTAAAACTTCTTGTTAGAGAGTTCGTCCGGGAAAATACTACCACCGTACCTATTTCTGCCGCCAAGCAGTAGTGTTTGCATTGCTGTGTTTCGGTTTGAAGGGTACGGGTGCCGGTGAAATTACAGGCACATGAGACTTTTCATCTTTATGTATCAGGGTCGGCAGCGCGCGTGTGATTCCTTTGGTGTTGCAGGCGTCCATAGGCTACGGTAACTGCTTTCCATCAGGTCGGCTGTATGCTTGTTCGCTTGCCAAGTAGAATAAAAAAAATAAAAAATAAACTTTAAATTGGTCAGTTTCCTATATTATCCTTAACACATTCAGACGTTTGATTTGGAGCGTATATAACACGGCTGTTATGCACACTTCTATATTTCAAAATCGGCACATTTTCTGAGGGTAGTTTGTAGCGCGGCACTACTTCTAGACAAGTGTGTATTCTAAACCTATTTAGCTATGATAATAACATGTAAGCTATCTCAAAGGTCACTCACCTCTCTAGCAGCCCTGGACAGCGCCGGTGAGATGTCTCTCAGGAACTGTACTAAGTCCTCCATCGTGTCAATGACCTCCGCAACTCCTAGGTAATCTAGCACCTACAAAAACACCACACATCTATGATTTCTAGCTTTTTATAAAACATTTTTATAATAATAACCTCCTTTTTGAAAAATCGGTTGATGAAGACCTTGCAAAGGTTACCCAATTAATTCAATCTATTTTTAAGTTGCGTGTATTACTCATTGGCAATCATAAGTAATTAACAAATAAAGGTCAGGGGGAATGAAGGGTGGATGGATTAAAGCAAGATCGCTCATGGAATTCCAAATTGAAAGCATTTTATTCAGTGATGGGCTTGTGTCTTTGTTAATTCTGTCACCATCAGTCATAACTCACAATAAGGCCTTTGTCAGGGCCAGGTACAATCTACAACCAGGACCACCTTTAACTGGGCACTGACATAACTAAGGAAAAAACCAGTGACACTAACGATGATGGTGATAATATATGTATCATCATGATCAACCTATAGAACTCAACTGCAGGACATAAGCCCATAGAGTGCCACGACGGACGGTCTTGAGCCCGCCTCCATCCACCGACTTCATCGATGTAGTTTGTACCTTTTTGCATTCCTTGACAATCTTCCTGACTTCTGACTCGTCGAAACAGAGTAGCAAAGCAGATGTACCCTGTAGAATACCACGGGAACCTTCAATCAGCTTTTTCCTAAAAAAACATAATTAAATCACTTTTTTCAAAAAATAATGCCATTAAAGGCAAGCTCTTTCAATAATGCCATTAATTATCTATGCCGTGTATGTGCCTGGCCTAAGAACAGACCCTCTGTCTCCTTCCATGGATGGCGTAAAAGCCGACTAAGACATCACACCAGGCGATGGGCAGCAGTATCCACCTGAGTACTTAGCACAAATATTGCGATCACTAATCCGGCTGCCAAGCGTGGAGATTATGGCAAATCTATTCTATGGCCTCCCCATAGAATAGATTTGCCATAATCTTCCAGACATCTACCAGCTGATGTATATCTGAGGATACCTGGCAGGACCCGAATAAGGGTCGGCACGTAACATATCCGACGCTTGCTGGAGAAGTGTGGCTGCGGTCTCAACCCTTCGTAGGGCTCCGGGCATATCCTGGCGCAGCATCGCGTCATCTGAAGACTCGATTGTTTCATGTCCGACCTTAAAAAGTTAAATGACACGTTTAGTACATGGCTTCACTAGGTCTGGCTTCAAGCCAGTGGCTTGGGATCTTAACACACCAACAGTCACATACATAGTCTTAATATTACACCTAGGGTCCAGATAAATAGAACGTACTTCACGGTGACTAAGTATAAGCCTTACTTTGAAATTGTCCCTGTCTCTCTCTAATACGCGTGTTTTAACATTTGTGACAGGGACAGGTCTTTCGTAAGTCGTACTTTGACTAACATGTAATTAGTCAAAGTCAAAGTCAAAGTCAAAGTCAAAAAGAACTTTATTCATTGAAATCACAAGGATCATTTTGAATCGTCTTATATAAAATTAAATTACTCCTGTTCCAACGCGACCAAGCCTAGAAGAATCAGGCAACAAACTCGGCTTGTACGAATTCTATTTATAGGTACCATAACACCCAGACTCAAAACAATGATAGCAGGTCATAATTATTGTTAGTAGTAGAACTTCTCGTAAAAGAGTTCGTCCGGTGAAGTACTACTACCGTACTTCCTATTTCTACTCTTACTGTTTCTTGTTACCTATTTCTACCGCAAAGCAGTAGTGCTCGCATTGCTGCGTTTCGCTTTGAAGGGTACGGGTGCCGGCGAAATTACATGCACATGAGACTTTTCATTTTTATGTCTCAGGGTCGGCAGTGCGCGTGTGATGCCTCTGATGTTGCTGGCGTCCATAGGCTACGGTAACTATTTTCCATCAGATGGGCCGTATGCTTGTTTGCTTGCCTAGTAGTATAAAAAAACATGCAAACATTTTGTACAGCAGTGGGAATCGAACCTGCACCCGTTCATGGATGATTATTGAGTATTCAGTGAACCGCCCATACACTTGCGTAACTAACTATACATTCATTCATACAAATCCCTGCAACAATAGCTAATTACGGTGATAATTTAATTGCTACAACACGATGATACCAAAAACGAAAGAAGCTGACGAAGAGTAGTTACCTTGACGAGGTTGTTGACAGCAAGAGACACAGCCTGCACTGGCCGCGCCAGGTCTGGCATAGCGTTGCCATCTTCCGCTTCTTCGTGGAGTATCACCAGCCGGGAAACCTGGAACGAAGTATCACATATTGAAATATATATCAACAAAAGCCTGCTTTCAAACATAGATAACACCCAACAGTCACAATACGGATTCCCCTGTGTCGTGGATATCAGGAACTACGAGTACCATGGTACCATAACACCCAGACCCGGAACAAATATTTGCAGATCATATAAATATTCGTCCCGCAGCGGGAATCGAATCCACAACCACTCGCATCTCAGCCAGCTACTCGCCCGCCACGCCACTTAGGCTGTCACTTGAAACTAAGTACCTCGTTGTTCGCACACTCCAATTAAGGTTGTTACAAAAAATATACTGAAAATTAATTTTGAGTCATCCATATTTATGCACGCTTCCACAACCTACCTTACCAGTAGGTCCTAACCCTTCAGACATGCACATCTTTGTATATCATCAACATCATCAACAGCCTTTAGACATCCACTGCTGGACGAAGCCTTCCCCTTATAAAACAATGGGGGAATTGCCATAATACGCTAGCCAGACGGATTGGTGATCGCAGTATTCATGCTGAATACTCAGGTGGATCCTGCTGCCCATCCCCTGGTGTGTAATCTCTTAGTCGGTCCTTAATCTTTGCATATAATCAGCCTATAATTTCCCATTACGCTGGGAGTCTACACAAGACTGTAAATGTAGAGAAAGGCAAAAGTATTTGACATTCTACAAACGCTCAATTCATTAGGTATAATCTCTATATCCTACCTAAAGCCGGGTCCGCTGCATCGTGTTTTTGTGTTTTACAAACATATACATTGTTTTCTAACAGAAAGGGGGCGTGATCTAACTGTTTTCTTCACTTGGTGTATATACGCAAATGTTTGCGTTATTTTGCCAAGGAAAATAACATTATGTACCGATAGACTCATGGTTGATTTTACCCTGGAAAAATAACGCAAAAATTTGCGTATATACACCAAGTGAAGTGGCACCTTTAGCAAAAACACAAACGTGTTTGCCGCGAAGAACGGAAAACATCCCCCGCTTTCGACAGCGGGGGGTAAAGTCATTCATTTCGTGTCGGTGCTCTCTAGAGGAAGACGTCAGAACTCATCATTTGAAAAGAGATTTTCAAACAAAACACTGTCAACTCAAAAGTCGCAGCGGACTGGCTGTTTTACAAACATGTTTTAGGCCTAATTATCTAACAAAACATGTTTGGGTCAGCGGACCCGGCTTGAGACTTAACTACCTATTCAGATTCAAAAACAATCACTTACACTTTCACTTAAAGTTCACACGCCAGATAAGCTGGCGCCGACAATGGGCCATAAAAACGTTACAAGTCCACCATACTCGCTTGCTACATGGCGACACGCAAGTCACGTAGTTTCCATGTTAGAGCTTTGGTCATACACAGCATTCCTCCGCTTTAAGTTAACATGGTCATTACAACAACCGGTTTGTTGTTGCAATAGAAGAATATTTACAACTTTACTTGTGATATGCTAGAAGACCTGACGAGTACTTGCTCTATTTTAATTGGTCCACGTGTAAAGTGTGATTTTTGCTGGGGAATTGTTTTGAAAGGAGGGAGAACAAAAAAGAGATGGCATTCTGAAAGTGGACTTGGTCGAGACAACTTGTCTGGAGTAAATACTGCTCGAAGTTGAGTGATAGTTTTAGTAAATTGTGAAATAAGAAAATAAGAATTATTATTTGTTGCACAGTGAAATTAAATTATTGATTTTACTCGAGTTGATTTTATTTCATCACACTTCTAAAGCTATACAAAAAATACTGTCTTCTTTAACTATGTACAGTTTTGCAAAATTAACCTACCTTTTCGCTCACAACTAACAATTATTTACGGATTTATCGCGTATTTTATTTTACTTATGTTATGACGTTTCGAGTGCTTTGCAGCTTCCGTGGTCGCAGGTATATAGACTAAAGGTGACAGATGTTTGAACACTTAAATAACCTCCTACTTTTTTTGAAGTCGGTTAAAAACTATTGTTACCGTCCAATAATTATTAAATAGAACATAATACTGCAACTATGCTAGGAGTTTCACTACGTGATAGAATCCGAAATGAGGAAATCCGTAGAAGAACCAAGGTCACCGATATAGCTCTCAGAATTAGCAAGTTGAAGTGGCAATCGGCAGGTCTTATAGCTCGAAGAACTGATAACCATTGGGGAACAAAGGCTCTCGAGTGGCGACCACAAACCGGACGACGCGGTAGAGGATGACGATGATGAATACGACAGCTTTAAAAACTTTTCAATCATTATTACGCACAGACCACTTACAATCTTCAGTAAGTTTAGGTTAATTATCATCTCTTTTCGAACATGATAGATGTGTGCCGTGCTTGTGCAGTGGTGTGTCCATCTCATCCCGTGGATGTCATAAAAGCCAAGTAAAGAATTGCATACAACAGGGGATGGGCAGCAGCATCCACCTGAGTACTCAACATGAATGCTGCGATCACAAATCCGCCTGCCAAGCGTGGTGATTATGGCAATTTCCCTTATTTTATTTTCTGGGGGAGGCCTCGTCCAGAAGTAGACATCTAAAGGCTGCTCATGATGATAATCAGAGGCCTCACCATGAGCTCTTATAGCGATTCAGTTCAGACTATTCAGTACAAAATATCGGTACATCGTTGACATTCGTCATCATTGAATAACTTTAATCGCAGAAGTATATATACCTTTCTGCTACTGTGCCTTTAAATATAGCTGCGGACATCACGGGACCGATATTTTGTACTGAATTGTTTTTGAACTGAATCGCTATAAGAGCTCATGGTAAGGCCTCTGTTAAGTAATCTGAACCTCTCTGCAAATGACCGTATTCTGACACTTCAAGGGGACCTCAATGTACACGCACGTTATATGTTCCAGAAGACGGGCCCTTAAATATTTAGGAAAATATTTGAACAATGGCACACATGTTAACATTACATAGCCGTCAGCCTCGCCCCTCATTTAAATGTTCAACGATGTCTAATCACCTAAATTACCAATGAATTAGAACTCGTTAGGGACCGGTCGTCAGCAGGGCACCATAGTCAATGTATCTATGCGAAAGTTAGCGTAACGCAGAGGCACTAACTCAAGTATAGAGAGAAGATAACAAAAGCGATCGACAAACGCCGTGCGCCATTTCATCCTAGTTTACCATACTCTGAATCGGTAAAGGAAACCCGGCATGTGCCACGTCCTAGAACCAAATAAAAAAATAAAAAACAGAAAAAGACATGTGACATGTGGATGAATGGAGCCTCTGCGAAGCGCACCAAATCCTTCCACCACACTGGTTCATTCACCATTAGTCACTAGGTCTTTTCAGGGCCAACAAACCTCGAGCTTCCCCCAATCACAAAAGCAAATAGCAATGGGGAACGCCACAATGGGGATCATCTTGGCAGCCTTAGCGCTATCTAAATTAAACAAATAACTTTTATAGAAACTTGCATAATAATCTTGACCTAAATATTCCTCCTTTCAAGTTTAAAAATATTTAGAGAGCGCTAGACTGCCAAAATGATCCCCATTCCATCCCCATTGTTGCGTTCCCCATTGCCATTTGCTACTGTAATTGGGGGGCTGATCTCACCTAACGCAGACGCAGGCGCAGGCGCAACCAGGAAAGAACTGGTGATACGACGTAGCAGTAGTAGAGCCTTACGTTTTCGTTTGGGCGTACGAATGTCTAAAGCCCGGCCGCGGCCGCCCCAAATTAGGCGCGCGCGCAGATCGCCCGATTAGGACAACGTGTGTTCATTCATAGTTTTTTGTGCTCACTTGTGAGTAGAATAAATGAACTTTCGATTTCTACGGGCATTCCTGCGCGTATAATGGGATTCTTGGCTCCTGCCTGATTAATCCATTGAAAGGCTAATGACGCCATCCTTCCTTTCATTTTTTATCCTACAAGCAAACTGATTCATTTCGTCAGGAGATGCTTAGATCTCCGACACGGTTAATATTCAAGCTGACGTTATAACAAATCTAAATCTGACTGTGATGCGAGAGGTTACGGGTTCGATTCCAGCTGCGGGACAAATGTTTGCATGATCTGCAAATATTTCTTCTGGCCCCCCAATTACAGTAACAAATGGCAATGGGGAACGCAACAATGGTGATCATTTTGACAGCTTTAGCGCTGCCCGATTCTTTTGAAACTTGAAAGGAGGAATATTTATGTCAATAACTTTTCATTTAAAAAAACCGACTACCGCCATTGTATTCGACTAAATATTAGGACGAAACAAAAAATTATGAAAGAACCATAGTGGTGAAAGGATTATGATACTTTTTGAATGCAAATGCTTGGTTTGTTGCTGAAAATATCAAAATCGCCATATGTATGCCTACAATATTTGAGGAGTTCCCTCAATTCCTCATGGATCCCATATCTGGAAGTATATCTATTCAAATAAAAAAAGAATTTTCCAAATCGGTTCATAAACGCCGGAGATATGCGGTAACAAACATAAAAAAAAAAAAAAAAAAAAAAAAAAAACTACCGAATTGAGAACCTTTTTTGGGAAGTCGATTAAAAAATGAATAGGGGAATTCGAGTTTCATAAGATTCAGATAGCTAAAGCTAAGGCTGCCAAAATGATCCCCATTGTTGCGTTTCCCTTTGCCATTTGCTACTGTAATTGGGGTGCACAGGGGTCTGGGTGTTATGACACCATGGTACTACTCATAGTTCCAGATACCCACGACACAGGGAATCCTAGTGTGGGATCATGACTACGTATGTGACTGTTGGGTGTTATGTTTTGCAAAGAAATCATCAGAGGAGTGGTTATTCCATCTAGGTAAAGAAGTAGCTACCTAAACGAGAAATCATGCCAAAAGTCTGGTTACTCATAGATACACAATACGTTGACTCATGTATGAGGATACCCACCTCTGATTAGCCTCTGTCCTTAACCGAAGCAGCTGTCTATAAGATACCAAGTTGCCAAACAGCAAACGGCGCGCTACGCTCGAACGTTCGAACTATCAAATCACCAAATGGTTTCTAGAGACGATAGCTATGAAGCAGAGGTTCCATTTACCAAATCAAAGCTAAGTATCAAAGCCCGATATCATGATGGCCCATTATGGCCCAGCATTCTACCGCATCGAACTAAGGGTTGGCATTTGGGCCAGGGCGGAAAGGGCGCGGTGTCTAGCCTTGGTGTGACCTTTCGTGAAATATGGGTCTGGATTTGCTTGATAGACAAGGCGAGGCTAAATATGAAAATAAAGCTGGTCGTACACTCCAAAGAAGCAAATCGAAAGGTTCGAGAACTAATAGGTAGATGTGCGAGGCTAAGCGAGCTATGACCCGAGCGAGACGAGGGCTACCCTACCAGCGAGGCAATGCAATGCCGTTCTCTCGCCGTGTGTGTTACCACTGGTAGTTCGCCCCGAGCTGAGATCGATGTTTCGATATTCGCCCATATCTAAACGAATCCTTTACTGATACAAACTTGCCAATTGTATTTGGCACTAAGTACCGAGAGCCTGTTCTCGTAACAAAAATTACTCAAAATAAAGTTCGGTTCACAATCCGATCTATTAGTGTCGATGTCTCAAATGTCAGAAATGGTATTCTCCTAACTTAAAATACAACACGGTAATGTGATTATATCGAAATGTGACCGAAACTTCGATAATAGATAGAGTCTCTCTTTACTCTTTCCAATGATATACAACAACAATCCTATACTCTAATGGTACATAGATCTAAAGTGGACTAAATTGTTACTATGAGGGAGCAGAATACCAACTTGCTGTCAATTGACAATTCAGTCTCGATTCGGTCAACTTTCAGTGTAGTTTTAAAGAGAACCTCTGATTTCATGGCTAATCAAACCTAACATACCTACGAAAGCTGCCCCTCGAGTTAAAAATAAGATCACGCTTCGCTCGTTCAATAATAAAATCTTTTGTCAACATAATCTTACCTATTTGGTCGGATATTAGGGAGGTGTGGGCTGATTAAGTGTGACGAAACCGAAAGCTTTCAGCAAACATAATATTGAGAGTTTATTACGTATAAATCAGTTTTTGTCAACAGTTTTAGCCACACCGTTTGAAATTCGTATAATATAGAGCAAAACATGTCGCGTTATAACTTCACACAGGGACAAACCCAATACTCACATTGCAACCTAAGAATATGCATTTTAAGGAAGGAAATAACAGAATGGTATACTTTAGTTTTGATACGGAACAATGAGGATGTGATAAGTTTTAAACAAATAACGTGAGATAAGAAACAGAAAAGCCAGAAAAAAAACACGACTTTTACATTCTCTAAACTTTTAGCGATTGAACTACATTAGTTGGAATATTAATACGAAAAATAGCCACGCAAAGGTCTGAATTTATAAATTCTATACTATGCCGAAGAACGTAACTATTAATTTTTATTTTTAACCTACTTCAAAAAAGGAGGAGGTTCTCAATTCGGTTGTATTTTTTCGATCTTCTTACTAACTTATTATCATACTCATATACACGACTCATAGTCGTAACATAAACTTAGAACTGTCATTAGTCATCTTGCTTGAGGAACAACAAGCGCCGTTCATGGAAAGAGAGGGTTGACCACCTGTTCTATTAATAAAGTATTGTACCTACGTACAGTACTGAGACTAAGACCAAGTCTGAATTTTAATAAGCAATTTACTCGGAGGTATTGTGTAGTGTAACACGGATTTTTGTATAGGAAATGAGGTTCACAGAGTGTACGCTACGGCTCCCGTATTCTCTACCTCGCGACAGGTATACATGCAACAGGCGCAAATTGTGCGATCATGGCTGTCAAACTGTCGCGAGATAGAATGCCGCGTCGGTGCTCATCGTTGTCGCCATACTTAGTACCTAATCTACCAGCCGAATGAGCTGCAAGCATGGATTTTTAAGAGTCAGATTTACCTATTGCGCAGCCGAACTTCAGAAAGGCCTAGTTACATCGGCCGATGTGACCAGGGGGGGTATTGCCTATCAAACTGGTAATCGCTTTTGATTACAATTTTGCAGTACATTGCGCTGCGTGTTTTAGCTTCATTTCCAAGAGCAGAAATAATTGAAACATAAAGCGCTATGCACCTTCGTATTCGAAAGCGATTACCAGTTTAATAGATAATACGGGGGCTGCTATTAAGCTCTGACTAGTATCTCCACAGTCTGTTTAATGAGATAAATATGAGGTAGATGGTAGGTATATTTGTATGTAATTTCACCGTCAAACGGTCCTTCAATCCAAAACAGTAATTACATACCGCTGACGTAATCCTTTAGTCGCCAGCTGTTATAAATAAGCATGCATAATGCCATTTTGTTACACTCTCCAGGGTCAACATCAAAGAATCAGTTAAGTATCGTAATGCCAAGGCGTTAAAAGCTACCTGTCATAAGTTATACGTCAAAATTTACATTGATAACATTTGAGAAAAACATAAGTATGAAAACGAAAACTATAGTAAAGGCCTTAATAGGTGTAGTCGGAGGCTAAATCCACGATTTTTATTCAGAAAAGCTAGAAAGCTAAATCCATAGAATCGTGGATTTAGCTTTTTCGTAGTGGGGTTTTAGTTTTAAAAGATTATTTTTCGTAAGTTTTTCGTTTTTACAAACTTTTAACGGGCACAGTAAAAAGTGTGATATATTTTTGGATTGTACGTACTTATCAAGCCCTTTCATTTGATACTACACTCATTATATTTACATTAGTTATATTATTTACGATGTTAGAAAACTGGGCTAATACTTAGGGGCCTACCTAATTTAATTAACTACCTGATAGCCATTTTGACAAAAAACTATTTTCGATAAAGTTTAAATTTACAATTTTATCTATTTTGACTTCAATAGGGGCTGGTGGGCCCTTTATATCTACGGAGCCCTGGGCTGCCCAAAAAGCCCTTATATAGATCTGCCCCTGCACATAGGCTGTGTAGTCGATGTATCCAAACGAATACAAGCTACGCAAATAAGTACTTAGTTTAGTTAGGAGTGGATAACGAACATATTATAATATTCATACGTTAGAAACAATTCTATTGCAAGCAAAATTGAGGTAGATACTCGCCAAGTGATTACTGCATCCGCAATATTGTGTCACCGCGAGATTTAACGCCTACACTGCACTGCTTGAGATTGTAGGTCAAGGTTGTCGGGCGGCTTACAGGTCACAATATAAAGTAAACATTGCCGATATTATCACAGAACAGTTGCTAAGATGATAGCTTGCTGTACTGAGGCCCAATTCTCTAACTAAAAAATAGTTAAAATAGAGTTCGGATCATGTTTAGATCTTGTGTCGATGTCTTAAATGTCAGAAATAGTATTCTCTTAATTCAAAATACAACACTGTATTGTGATTATATCGAAATGTGACCGAAACTTGAACGATTCAAAGTTTTTTTCGTTAATTTTAGCTTAACTAGATGGAGTCTCTCTTTACTCTTTCTAATTATATATATAACTATCCTACTCTAATGGTAGTCACCGTGAATTGAAAGTAGATTGCTAAATTGTTAAGTTGTAATTGTCAGGGAGCAGAATACCAACTTTCGGTCAATTCACAATTCAGTCTCGATTCGGTTAACTTTCAGTGTAGTTTTAAAATAATTTAGAGAATTGAGCCTCTGGTGTAGATTCCACACATCTTCTTCATCGACAGCAGCATTGGCGTCTAAATCTTACGAAACTTGAAATGAGGAATATTTAGGTGAAGATGTTTCCCCTATTAAGTTTCACAGCATTAAGATAGCGTTAAGGCTGCCAAAATGATACCCATTGTTGCGTTCCCCATTGCCATTTGCTACTGTGATTGAGGGGCAGGGCATGTACACGTACCAAACATAAGCGCTAACATCTAATCATCATCATCGCCTTTAGACGTCCACTGCTGGATGATGCCTCGTCCACAGAAAGCAATGATTTCAAAGTCAAAGTCAAAAAGAACTTTATTCATTGAAATCACAAGGATCATTTTGAATCGCCTTATAAGCTAAAATTACTCCTGTTCCAACGCGACCAAGCCTAGAAGAATCAGGCAACAAACTCGGCTTGGCTTACATAAATGGTCCGTCTTACCACTAGGTGAGAAGCGCCTGTGTGGTGCCTCGGAGCAAGGAGTTGCTGATACATAGTAAATGAGAACTCAAAAATCTAATATACCTTATTTGCAATAATCATCACGCTTGGCAGACGGATTGTTAATCGCAGTACTGGTATTGAGTACTGAGGTGGATGCTGCTGCCCATCTCGTGTTGTAATCCCTTAGTCGGCTTTTACGATATCCACGGGAGGAGACGGAGGGGTCTATTCTTAGATCGGACGCACCAATGTAGCATGACATCGAATTAGCGATCGGAATCGAAGTTGGCAGCTAAAATGGGTAACGGGAAGTGTTGCAAAGTGTTTATTATTCAACTTTTGACCCACTTAAATAAGAACTAAATAAAATCATGTCGAATTGATGATCATCTCTGTCTGATCGACCCACGCCGATTTCATCAGTTTGGCAAAATAAAAGTTATGATTTCTATAACGGTAGAGTTATTCTGGTAACGTGAGGTGAGTTAGAACGGTTTCAAACTGAGAACTGGGGGCTTAGTACGGGTTTTGATAGTTTACGAAACTAAGTGTATGCAGTTTCGTTTCCTTCCATACATTTAATTGCAGCGCCCCTAGCGAAAACGAGAAAATAACTAAGGACACTGTCATTAAATGTGTGGATGGAAACGAAACTTCATATAGTTTCGTAAACTATCAAAACCCGTACTAAGCCCCCTGATTCTGAGTTTTGACAAGCAATTGACACGGACGTATGGGGTCTTAGAATAATGACAGTGCTCTAGTCATTATTCTAAGTATGGGGTAGTGTAACTGTGTATGCTAGGGGCGCTCATCGGTGCCGCCATACAAATTCCTTGTTACGTTACTACACCATTTAGTTAAAATAGCTTTTGTCTTGTTCTCTCTGAAGTAAAATGTTATATGTCAAAACAAGACAAAACATTTTTAAACTAAAATAGGTTTAAAAAATGATTATGAATAAGGTGGTTAGAATCAGAGGGCCCATTTCTCTAATTTTTAAAACATTCCAGTCACAACATAATCTCGTGTCAGTCGCACTGCCACGTAGTAATTATTACTTAATCTTCGCATGCGAAGCACGAGACAGTGCCTCTGACACTAGATTATATTGTGATTGGAATGTTTTTAACCGACTTCACAAAAAAGGAGGAGGTTCTCAATTCGGTTGTATTTTTTTTTTGTATGGTTGTCTCCGTCGTTTATGAAGCGATTTGAAAAAGAATTTTTCAAATCGCTTCATTTCGAAAGAGAATTCAGTTCTGATGATGGAATCCATGAGGAATTGAGGGAACTCCTCAAATATTGTAGGCATACATATACTTAGCGATTTTGATATTTTCAGCAACAAGTGAAGCATTTGCATTCAGAAAGTATCATAGCCCTTCCACCACTATGGTTTTTTCATCATTTTTTTTCATCGAGATGTTTGGTCGAATACAATGGCGGAAGTCGGTTTTTTAAATGAAAAGTTATTAAAATTAGAGAATTGGGCATCTGCTCTCTGGCTGGATATTCCAAAGCTCCTCCAAAGACGAAAATATCGGAAATTAACAATACATGTCGAAACACATTAGTGGAACAAGCCCACGGTCGTAGTGGTAGGTAAATCGCGTTGGTGTCAACCTTAAGGCGATGGTGAAAGATAAAATGTAAATTTTTAAACAAGAATATACCTTCGTCTATCCGGTATGTCCGGCCTAAGAGTAGACCCCTCCGTCACCTTCCGTGGATGTAGTAAATAGCAAAGAGATTACACCAGGGTAGCGATGGGCAGCAGCATCCACCTGAGTACTCAAACACCATACTGCGATCACCAATCCGCCTGCCAAGCCTGGTGATTATGGCAAATACCCCCATTGGATTCAATGGGGGAGATCTCATTCAACAGTGGACGTATAGCGGCTGATGATGATGATGAACCGCAATCTCATCTGGTGCTTAGTGACGATGTGGCCGACGATGGGGCACAAAAGTCTAGAAGGCACCTTATATTATCCTATCTTGAAGAAACCCAAATTATAGTTTTCTGAAAGACAGACGTAGTGTGTGCTGTATTCAAAAGCAACTGCTTAAATAAATGTGTAATTTCTAAAGAAATAAAGCCTCTCATCAGATTCTATAGCCATAGGAACTCTAGACTGAAAGACCCTCTTCGCCTCTAGGAACTTTAGAGCAAAAGCTTGTATCAGAGTCATTCAGATATCTCAAATTAGCCCCCTATGTCCACTCGGCTGGATACAATCGGATTATAATTCAGTCACAGGTTCAGTGAACAATACCATATCCTTATACACAAATGCTTTAGGTACTATTAAAGCAACTAAAAGAGTACCGTCAGCAAAATATCTAAAGGTGACAAGTCATCAGAAGTACTTCTCAATCTGTCTTCTTCATTGAGCAAAAACAAAACACGGTCAACTGTTACGAAACTTTACGTCGATTCCAATTTTAGTTTTGGGCGCAAACGAATTACGAACTAGCGGCCAGTAACAATGAGTCAGTCTTTAAAATTAGAACTACATAATTTTGAATTATATCACCTGGCAACACTGTTGTGTGTACAGTCAACAAAACGTTTAACGAGAATTTTATTGGTATTGTGTTGGATCATTTAATGCTGACCAATCATGATCGTTTGAGTTGTTATGAGCAGCTGGTTACTCAATTCACTTCTTGGGTCATTGGTGGTTTGATAACATTCAATATAACTCATCCAAGTTTTCAATCAGACTTTTAAGTGTTCTTTGAAGTTCTCATATCTCTCAAAATACTTTTAACTCACTGCCACGTTCAATAAAACACATTGGCCTCTCCCGAGAATAACAGTTAAGCTTTCTCGCTAACGCGATTTATAGCAAAACAAGCATTACAACCCAGAATATTTAGTACAAAGAAAGGGCAGTCCTGAAATAAAGCAGCATCGGGCATGAACAGACCCTTTATTTATAGTCGTGAGTGTACCGGGACGTAGTACACTATAGAAACAGTAACGCAACAATGGCTGGACCTAGAGAATGATTCAAAACGCATGACGCATTGGAAACTTTCACCAAGCTCGTTCTTTTTCCATCGGTCACAAGGTGTGTAACCATAACTCAACCTGGGCCCTGATCTAACACAGGATGACAAAAAAAAAACCAGTGAGACGACGAAAGAACAAACAATATCGTGTATAAAGAGTGGATCATACTCGTATTGTGTTGGGGAAATAGACTAGAATGATAACCAAATGTCGTCAAAGCATCGTAGAAATACGTGATCTCTGCCTACCTCTACGAAAAAATAAAATCCGTGACGTGAGACCACTGTTATTTTTAAATCATAAGCTACAAATTAGCAATTCTAACAACGATAACTGTACCTAGACCGACGAACGAAATGGCATGGATGTTCACAATATCTGCCGTCTGAGTAGTAGTCTCTACTACTACAAGATGAAACACTGTATGGCGTAGGCTTTACACTGTCACCGGTATGTACTTAATGCCCTGCACTGTCTCAGTCTGTCGATTTTGTGCGAATGGAAGCCATTGGTTCGACCGAGTTTTTTTTTATATTTTTTGGAAAAATTTAAAAACTTTTAAAAAAATGCTTTTTAGGTAGACTGCAAAAGTAGGACAGATGAAAATGATATTGTGTGATCGAGATATCTTTTAATTATCATGTTTATTTTGTTATTTTTATATTAAGGTGATCAATAAAGTATTTTCTCTATTCTATTCTACTCTATTTGGTGACGGTCCTACTCTTTCGCTAATTTAGGGAGAATGCTTGAGGAAGAACTCAAGCTTACAATACAAAAGGTAAAAAAAGGGTCGAAAATGGGAAAATGTAAAACAAAAATGCTTTGTGTTTCGGAAGCCGCTGGTAGTATCTACACTTGATATTGATTGACATGTAAAAACTCCTCATTGGTTTTATTTAACGTTATCTGAGAATTTCCTGAAAATAAGGCACGGAGTGATTTTAATGCAAATACAAATTACGTTTTAGCCCATTTTCATTGTATTTCGGCCTAGTCAAACTTAGTTTCAGCGTGTAGTTGATAAGAAGAAAGTATTTTTAAGACCGCGTCTTTCGATTCGTGGTCGCAACTCGAGAACCATTATTCGCCAGAAGTTGTTCATTGCCACTTCAACTTCCTAATACAGAGTTTTTTATACCCTAAAGCTATAATATATGTACCTATACAGTAGATACAATAACTGAATCTGTAAATCTGGTCACTGCGTTCCTTATTGATCGCCCACGATCGTCTCATGTCATCGAACTTGCGAGATGCGAACTCTGTAATTGCTATATTTGGAAGACTTTATCTGCAGTGGCCATGAAAAGTTTCTAGGTAGTAATTATAGTCTAAGAAAGACCATTATCCAATAGCGGTTGATCGACGACTTTGTCATGGTCGAGGGTAAATTGGATCTCACTAAAGACTTTCATCGTCATCACCAGGCCGTAGAAGTCCACTGCTGGACATAGGCCTCCCCCTTAGAATGCCACAACGAACGGTCTTGAGCCACCGCCATCCACCAACTTCCTGCGACATTTATGTCTTTACTTCATCGAGCCTTCCTCTACCGCGTCTTCGTCCGGTTTATGGTTGCCACTCGAGAACCTTTATTCCCTTACGGTTGTCAGTTCTGCGAGCAATATGACCTGCTCATTGTCACTTTACTGTAGACTTTAGTAAGTCCTAAAGTCACGATCACTGAAAGGTTGACTCTTACAATGGTGTACAAAAACTGAGCTTTTCTTCTTACTAACCGCAGTGCAATGGCCTCAGCGAGCTTCTCTAACTATTTACATTCAGGTGAACAGTTGCATGGGACGATATCCATTAATTTCTTCCGTCCCAAGTTTAATGTTCCCTTCTATTGTTAAGTGGTCACCGCCTTAATTTCCCCGCTATATGCAAACGTCATGTCTGGTAAATGTTCATTTCCTTTCTCCGTAGGGAATTCGAATTGCTAAGGGGTGATTTATTGGCGAGTCATTTTGGGACGGTTTTAGGAACCCGTTCGCATCGATTTATTGCTTTCATTGACGACGACTTTTATGATTAGACAGTTCGATGCCTGCATCGTGAAGGTAATCAATAAGACTCTCTGATCCCTGATCAACAGGGAATCCTATAGCTACTGAACCTCTAGCACTCAAATAATGTCAGTGGTGGGTTATTGTCAAATACGGCGTATGGACACCTACAGTGACCTACACCTACCTAGGTAGGTACCGCCAAGGCTGCATCTGCCCTTATTACTGATAACGCCAAGCCATATTATAAGAGATGTTTGACACACTGCTAAACCACAGGATCTAAAAGCTGTGTTGAGGTTGAGTCACATAAAAAGTAATAGCCAGTTTTGACGACCTCTGTGGCGCGGCGGGCGAATAGCCGGCTGAGTTGCAAGAGGTTGCGGGTTCGATTCCTGCTGCGGGACAAATGTTTGTATGATCTGCACAAATATTTATTCCGGGTCTGGGTGTTATGGTACCATGGTACTCTTAGTTCCTGATACCTACGACACAGGGAATCCTAGTGTGGGATCAGAACTATGTCTGTGACTGTTGCGTGTTAATGTGTAATGTATGTATGTTTCACTATACCGGGCGTAAAAAGACTACTCCCGAAAACTGAAACAGTGCATTCAGACCATGATTCTGAAAATATTTAAGCTGAAAAAACACTAAAAAAAATGCTCACTTTTGGTCCGCTTTTTTCGTGTTTTTTTTATAAATATCCATAAAATATCGTTAAAAGGAACACAAGGTTAATAAATAAAAACGTCAAAAAAAGCAATGAAAACCACATGAGAAATATTGGCCCTACGGGTCAATCAGCTGACCACAGCGTTGACACTGGCGTTGAACTCGCGCGGCCGGAATAAATGCGTACATTGCTGGCTGATAAATACGATACGAAACGAAAAAAAAGGTTTTCTCCGGTATGAATCACCTCTCAGGTGAAACCTATTTTATATAGCTATGATATAGGTAGCTTTACCGGTACCTTCAGTATTCGGGAGCTGTCTTTTTATACCCCGTACTTATATCAATTTCCTAAATGATTTATAATGAAACTGGCTATGCAGTCTATTGGATAGTCACTGCGGTGTCAACCATTTTGTTCAATTAAAGACATAAGGGTCTTAGGTAACGAATAATCCTAGCTTTTTATATGTGACCCAACCTCTACACAGCAATGTGTCAAACATCTCACATAATATGGCATGGCGTTATCAGTAATTAGGGCAGGTGCAGCCTTGGCGGTATCCGCCGTGGCGCCGGCCTCTGGCTATTTATGTGGTGGAACTGGGACCTTTTAGTTAATGTGGGAATTGTTCAACTGTTTAAGCTTATAGATAACCACCGAGTGGCACCATGACCCAGCGAGAAGACCAAAATGGAGATTAGCAATGGTCTACAAATTGTCAGTCAATTGCTTATTGGAGGTAAGAATTACGACATCTCAATTGCGATGTGACACTTTCATACACTTTCGTTACTTTGGTTTGCGTAGTAGCGGGAGAATTGATTTCGGAAAACAAACCATCTGCTTTCGTATTAAAGTCGTTTAAGCCTAATCTCGATATTGAAGCCTAGACTGGTACGCCAACTCAGATTTGTGCAGAAAATCACCGATCGTGATATCTAGAAATAATGGAGGCCCAGCAGTAGAATACAAAAGGCATGAAAAAAGTAAAAGGGTTCAAAGTGTGCGCTAAAGGGATTACTTCATCTTTGGGTTGGTTCCAGGTTAATTCAAATATATCTGTGTATAAAAGCAGGAGTAGATCCTAACTCAACTGAATTTAACTCGCCCGAAAAGTGCAAGATGGGATTAATTTTATACCTACACCTTGACGAAAAGCTTTGGCTTCAAAGTACCTATGTAGTTTTACCTTCTTTGTCAGAATAGCTTAAGATTAAAAAAAACATAACACCCAACAATCACATTATTTGCGCCATTTACACTGGGTTGGTTATTCATTACGGTGTAAAATTGTAAACCTGTCAAAAAAGTCATTGAACTTAACTTCATGGAGCGAGACACAATCACCTATTGTTGCCCAGATGATTTCATTTGTTGTCATACACTCCATGAACTGTGTATCAGATGGCTCTATTAGATCTACTGATTACATTGATTGATTCATGGATGAACCGTTTGATTGAGCATTCATAGATTAATTAATGTATTTGTAATTATGTATGTTTGTAACTTTTATCACAGTGTCCCTACTGTACAGGCTTTAAGACCTTCCATAGTACAATTACTAACATATTTAAGTTCTTAATGTAATAAAAGAGTACACCAGAGTGTTGAGACAGTAAACAATTAACTATCTTATTGTTGTATGGAATATCTGGATAATAGCTCCAATGATTTTGATACTACTTTTGTGTCACCAATTGTTTCTTGGTAACTTAACACCCATAACATAATATAACACCCAACAGTCACATACATAGTCCTGATCCCACACTAGGGTTCCCTGTGTTGTGGGTATCAGTAACTACGAGTACCATGGTACCATAACATCAGACCAGGAACACATTACTAGTCTTAACCTCTAGAATAGCGAGCAAGAAGAAGAAGAATTCCTAGACTTTGAGCTGCTAGTTTCAATAAAGAACAATTTTGTAAATTTTTGACATTTTGACTGATACAATTGTATCTCCCTTGACCTTACGCTATTTGTCAATTTAAAGTCAAATTTTTGACATTTTGACAGATAAGATCATGTCTTCCAATGCTCTCTAGCGGTTAAGTAGTCTAAATTCTTATCAGTAGGGATGTTATGTTCTTATGTCAATTTATAAAATATTTAAAAAATTAACAATAACAATAACGTTAAAGTTTAATAATTTTAGTTATACAAATACAAATATTTATTTCGGTAAACTTAATCATATTACATCTCATGGGTTCTATTTATTTTCATTCAAAAAATTAGAGACATACTTCTTTATGATGTTTCATTAAAAATAAATTAGAGACATACTTCTTCTGTATTAGCCTGTTTACGTCCACAGCTGGACTAAGAACAGCGGACAGAAGAAGATCCTTATGGTGAGCCTGGCTTAATGTGAGGATAATTAATTGATTTAACCTTGTTCTGACATTAATCCTATTTTTATTTTTATAATTTTGACCTTAACTTTATTATCATCTTAGTGTTTTCAATGAATGTTTTTCTCTTGACCTAATGATTTTTATGTGACTGGATTATAATTGTCCTAGAATTAATTATTCCCTATGTGTTGAAATGTACTAAACTATGACTTGGTGTGTAATTATGTACATACCTAGGTAGGTATCTACCTAATTAGTGTAACTGGCATTTGGTGCCGTTCTAATTAGTTAAATAAATAAATCATTGATTACAAAGGAGGGATTTGCCATAATTACCACGCTTGGCAGGCGAATTGGTGATCTGTATGAGTGGTAATTACTCAGATGGATGCTGCTGCCCATCGCCTGATGTGATTCCTTAGTCAGCTTTATGACATCCACAGGAGGAGGGGTCTATTCTTAGTCTGGATACCACGGCACATAAGAACATAACATCCATACCGATAAGAATTTAGACTACTTAACCGCTAGAGCATCGGAAGATAACGATCTTATCCGCAAAATGTAAAAAAAAAAACAAAATTAGACTTTATTGATAAATAGTGTAGGTCAAAGGGAGATACAATTGTATCAGTCAAAATGACAAAAGTTTTCAAAATGATTTTTTATTGAAACTAGCTCAAAGTCTAGGAATTCTTTTTCTTCTTGCTCGCGATTCTGGAGGTTAAGACTAGTAATTTGTTCCTGGTCTGGTTAGTTATGGCACCATGGTACTCGTAGTTAATGATACCCACAACACAGGGAACCCTAGTGTGGGATCAGGACTATGTATGTGCCTGTTGGGTGTTGTAAACAAATTAGATCTTCGTAAATTTTTTTAGATAATAAATGTTTAATCGGTTAAGGCTTATCAAGGTAAAAAATCTTGAATCTAGAATGCTGCGATTTTAGATTTTTTAACAATTAACCGGAAAAAACTTGTAAGAGTTGTAGCGTAATACAGCCGAAATGTTTGACGAGGTATTTCACCTTTATAAGAGCAAGGGTAAATTGCTGTTTTAGGTGTAAGAACTTTTAATAATTTAATTTATTTTCAAGGCCACCTCAGCTGGTCTCTGACTGAAACGAAGTAGTAGCTGTAGTTAGCTATTTACCTAAGCATAATTTCGTTAGCGCTAAGATTCTGAATCATAATATTCAACTCAAGGTTACTAAGAAGTCTGACGCCACTTCGGCCGGCTACTTGCAAACGTTCACAAATTCCACTCTTATCCAAATAAAGTCATTTTCATACAGCCTCAGAAACTTAATCACCGATGACATAACACTCCGGTAATATCGATACACATGTAAACAATATCGAAGTTTAGCTGCCCACATGAGAAAAATACAGAACCTAACCAGCAATCTATAAATAATTTTAACGTAAATACCACTCACCTGTTGAGCAACTGGCTCCAAGATGCTTTCGATGATTTTTGTATGAAACACCGGCATTATTACTGCTGTTGAAACTTATCTACATAAATAAAACAAAAACTATCAACAAGTTCTCACAAAATAAAAAATAATGAGACACAACCAAACAACACCAAAATCGTAAAAATACTGATTGGATGGATTGATTGATGACTGACTGAACTGAATAATCGAATTGACAGTATGAAAATAAAACGGACAAGCGCTAGCGAGACTGAGAGGGTTCCGATATTTGGAGTAATAATGATTTTATTAACCAAAATGAATGAATACTGGCATTATTGTCGCACTCAAAGCCACGCTAATAAATACCAACTCACTCGCTCATAGTAAAATGTATGTTACTGACGCAATAAACTTTAGTTGAATGATGTGTAAAAACTATCATGTGAGCCAATACTTACTTATTTTTTTGCTCCATCTTTTTTTAAGTCAATTGTATCTACCTGCAGTATTATTCTTATTTCATTGTATACGTACCTACTTCAGTTATGATAGATACTAATAATGATTGAAAGTAGGTAGGACAACGAGACGGACGACAACCCTGTCAGTCGCTACGGGTGAGCGCGGAAGTCGCGTTGGGGAGCGTGGGAGAAGCAGGTATTTATCTCGGTGGCATCGGTTTCACCCACAAAGATATCTGTACGTAAGTAGCACTTCTAAGTGGCACTCTATCTCACGATAGGTTTGAAACAGGCGTAAATTGTGCAATTAGGGCTATCAAACGTTAACTTTTGTATGAGAAAAGTTACGTTTGACAGCCCTGATTACAAAAAGAATAGCCGTGCGGATCACGGAGTGACACGCAAAGCACGAAGTCATAAAACAATAAGTAAGTTTAATATAGCTCTCTGTTTTTTGTCAATCTATGTATGTCATTAAGTATATGGCAACAAAGGAGATGTTTCATCCTGGGCCAGCTCTAAGTGCACTACACAGAAAGATATAAAAAAACAGGGGATTTTCATAAAAATACAATAATATTAATTGGAAGCATAATACAGCGGTACAAAAATGTTTATTTATGAGTTTTTTAATATGGTCACCCGATTTTTAGAGCAGCCGTGACATTCGAGTGACTTTGTCAACTGACAGTTTTGTTGAGTATCATTGACGCTCAACAAAACTGGTTCCTTGTGTGATTTCCTTGTGTGTGATTGCTCTCTTTGGCGAAGATAATCTTGAATGTACACTAACACGAAGCAATATTATGGAAAATAAACAATAACAAATGGTTTCTATATTGCTTAGCTATATTTATATATACTGTACATAGTGCAGGCCCAAGCTCCATACATTCATGAAACATCTCCTTTCTTTGTAAAATATTGTGAGTGATAATTTTTTTATCGTTTCCGCAAGGTTGATACTAGTTTGCGCGTCTACCCCGATAAAACGAGTTGCTCCGAGCCGTGGGTGCAGAGGCTTAGTTTTTAGTACATCTCTCTAGTCTGAGGTTGAGACGGGCTGTTGTCTTGGACGGAGGCAGAGTGTGAGAGTGAGCGTCTGCCTCAAATAGAGAGGCCTGTAGCCACGTAGTAAGTTCTAGCTGATAATAAAGTCACTCTTTTCGTTTGAAATAGGCTTGTGCTTAATCGTTCACTGAGCGGAGCGCTCCGTACTAGTACAATCGATCAAATGTACTAGTTCAGTCTTTTAGTTCTATTAGTACTGTTAGTTCAGTGGTACAAAGAGGATGCAATTACTATACGTAAGAAGAGACGGGACATAGAGTAAAAAAAATGACTGTCGTCAAAACACAAATACCGCAAAAAGCCGGACGATTGACAAAACAATCAGTTCTACCAACATACTAAAATGGAATAGTGATGTGCAGCCAGTATTCAAAATCTATCGATATTGATTAATGACCTTACCTACAGTTTGAATTAATATTTTTGTATTATTATTTTCACCGGTTTTGTTTTAGCACCACTAAAACATAATCAGTGGCACAAGGTCCAGTTTATTGGATTTGTGTACAATAAAAACGCCATAAAGTAAAACATAACATTTATTTTCGGCATTTACCAGGCAGTCTTAGCGCTAAAGAGCGATCTCTTCCAGACAACCTTAGGCTCACCCATAACATTTAGGTTATAAGCATCTAAATATACATGTGCTACAATCAGTGTCTAGTGTTTCATCGTGGCAGTCTATGGGGAGGCCTATGTCCAGCAGTTCTTTGCAGACTTCTTTGGGTTGATGATGAAAGATTTAGTAATTTCACCAATTTTTTACACCTAAAAAATAAAAGCATCGATTATCGATATTTATAATTGAAGATATCGTTCACCACACTATCATTCAGAATCAAAATTATTAATGCTTGGGATTATGATATTTTTAGGAATCTATGATATTTTGGCCCAAGAAGAAGTAGGTTTAGGACTGATAATTTATCTAATAACCTAGGTAGGTACTAACCGGACTTCATCCAGAGGAAACCTGGCCATAAAAAAGTTTTGTGCCGTTTTTTCTATCTGATTGTAAGCCGCATATTTCACAATTGATGTACTTCATATTCACAGAAATTAATTAGAAGCAAGCAACACACATAAACGTATTCTAGCATTAATGGACCACAATAATAAAATATTTCGCAATATTATCTAAGAGAAACAAAGAAACAAACTGACAATGTGAGAATGTGACTGGCTGCGACTGGTGATGGTGACTGGTCATCAAAGAACGAGAAAGATAGAGGAAGTGAGTGAGATAAAAATGGTCACCATTAAAATTCTACTGCGTTTCATACAATCTTTTTTTTTTCTTTTTGTTGCCACAGACTGCAGTGGTATGGCATGATTTTTTATAGGTTTTTATATGATCTATTTAGGGGTTGTGGTGGTAGTACTGAGTAGTTTATATATAAAAATTACAGTATCTGCAATATATAAACATCATAATTGATTTTTCTCTAAATTGGTTTGGTAGTTATGAATCTTTGGAAGTTCAGCTATAGGTACTATTGATGTTTTAAGGGTTTTCCAATAAGAACTTTACAACTTTCATATCAAAAGTGATCAAAATTGCAGTCAAGCTGCTATTGAAAAACTCTCAGCATTATTCTGAGGTAAAACAATGTTAACCAAATTATGCTGTATAACTTACTGGGCAAGGTGTATTTTGTGAGAGTACTAGTGATTCATGTCTCCGAATACAAACGAAGACGCACTTCGTGATCGGTCAGTGTGTAGCCTTTCCATTTTCTATAGGTTGCATTTCGGAGAATGTGCCCAGGAACTATATGATTTGATCCCACCATCTCCTTTTCATCATAGGACGAGCAGGCGCACGGCTCAGTACCATCCTTACCTCATTAGTATACCTTCTATTCGTACTAAGCGTTTCGGTTCCACCTTTATTATGCGAACTGCTAAGGAGTGGAACTCGCTGCCGTCGTCTGTCTTTCCTGAAAACTATAATTTGGGTCTTTTCAAGGCAAGAGTGAATAGGTGCCTTCTAGACCTTCGTGCTCCATCGTCAGCTGCATCATCACTTACCAACAGGTGAGATCGCGATCAAACGAGGGTCTATAATTGTAAAAAAAAAAAAAAAAAAAAAAAAAAAAAAGTGTGTGCTCGGTCTTTCATAAAAGAAAGAGCAAGCAAATTAATCAATCGGTGTAGTTCGTTCATAAAGACCTATTAAATTAACCTATTAAGACTAGTTTGAAAGATTTTTTCCATAAAATCCTTCCTTAAGTAACTTTCGTGAATTATATCATTCATTTTGTAAAAACAGGAAATTTTCACGTACCGATTATGTTGGTGGAAGCACCAACAGGTTTCGACCCTAATCGAGGGTCTTCATCAGGGTGGGTATAGGATCCGCGCTACACTCCCTCCGCGTCCTTCCTCGCACTCAAAGTGAGGAAGGACGCGGAGGGAGTGTAGCGCGGTCAGTTCAGTCGACCCACAGTGCTAGTAGCACTGGGGAAATGGGGTTCAGATTATACTCAGAACCCATCGAACCTTGCTTGAAGACGAAGGGGGTCTAAGGAACGTTGCTACTTCAAGGTTCTTGGTATAGCCTAACGAAAGTGTCACTGAAACCATTCAGAGGTACTTGATAGCCTTAATGGCGTGGTCGACCCTTTGAGAAGAAGCAGTGGTTGCTCTTGGGGTCTGAGCACTAGGTATTCAACACCAAGTTCAATCCGGTTGCCTTCGGGGCTTGAAATCCAGGCACAATCGAGCAGGCGCTTGGATAATCCTTGCGTGATTGTGCAGGTCTGGGGCCAGGGTCAATCACAGGGGTCTGTGTTGACAGATTCCTGGCCTTCAGCCAGCTCAGGGGATGTAAATTAATTTGCGAAGCATTTTATAAGAATGTTAGTGGTCAACCCATAATCTCACCCCAATAATATTTTGTCGCAAGGGAAGTTCACATTTGTGACAACCCTGGCATAACATTGTTGAAAGGCACGACAGTTATTTCGAAATCGTCAGAGCCCCTTTCAATTTTCAACTACTTTCACCATTCCATTATTTAGGTACAAAAATCGAAATCCCTCAAATTTTATACTTTTACTTTAATTTGTACCACAAAGCCTTTTTCTAGCTTTTTTACGGTGTTATGCAGACTTTCGCATAAATAAATTATTGGTTCGTATAAGTAACACGAATGGCTAATTCCTGAGAAAAAGGGTCTTGACAGACAGACGGACGGACAACATAGAAATCCTATAAGGGTTCTGGTTTTTCCTGTTAGGGTACGGAACCTTAAAAAATAGAGCGAAAACGGAAGAATGAATGAAGAGAATGATACAAGGCAAGGCAAAACCTGCTGTCATCTTCTGTTGACAATTGACATTGACAGTAATGTATTAGTGGCAGGCAAAGTGCAATACGGGCTTGGAGGAATAAAAAAAATACGGGTAGCACCTTGGACGAATGTGATAATTCGTCCAAGGGTAGCACAAGCAGTTATAACTTGGAGAAAATAAACCTGGGTGACAGCGTGGATGGAACGGAACATGAACGGAATCGAAATTATCCCGCTTTCCAACGATCTTATAATTCACTCGCTTTCCGTAACCTACATCCGGAGCGGTACTTTCAAAATAAATTCATCTCGGGCTCAGTCCATGGCTCAAGCGCGCTGCGCCTTCTGTGCGCGCCGCTTTACTGATATAATTTTTTATGTAAATCACTTAGAAAATTTTATACACATAACATAGGTAGGTACTTTATTTAATACGTTTGTAAATAACCGACTGAAAATGATAGAAAATACACAGAACGAATGAAAAGGTACTATTAATTTTTCTAAATTTTTATTATTTATGTAAAGGTACCTAGACTTAGTACATAACAGTACAATATAACTACGAACCTATCAAGTCTTTAATAATATGTGCAATAGACGTGAATACATGTACACAAAGATAAGTAGGTAGCTAAGTTCCTACCTATCATTTGTATATAACTTCCACTTAGCACATGCATTTTATATCCTAAATAAAATGTCTTGTGGTTGAGATCAATAAAATTGTATGATAAGACAATTAAAATAATTACACAGCCCGTATTTACGGATTTCAATCTCGTTCACGAGTTAACACCCATAGAAAATGATGGTTAGTATCATCCAAGATCTCGTTCACTAGATTTTTCCGCAAATCACCAGTTAGATAAGTGGTAGGTACATACATAAAAGCTTACCAAAGCAAATTCGATGTAAGATATATAGGTATAGGTTATTTAACTACAAACAAGACCCGTGCGCGAACTTGTACATACCTAAGAGATAGATATGATACCTACCTAAATACATTAATCTAAGATTTTAGAATTTATTGAATAAAAAACTTAATCTGTACACAAAACTACCTACTTAAGTAGGTACCTAAGTACTTATTATTCTAGATCTCTAGAACTTAGAGTGCGGCTGTTTCGTGTGCCTGTTTGTCAACTATTTTTTAAAATATGTAGATACGTACCTAATGCTAGATATGAATAGTTCATACATCATAATCATAGCTCTCTAGGCAAGTTGAAGTGGCAACGGACAATACCATTTAGCTCGCAAACAGAACTGACAACAACTGACAACCGTTCGAGAATAAAAGTTCTCGAACGTCCACGAACCGGACGACGCAAGGACGGCCTCTCGATGGATCGATGATATCGTAACGGTCGCATGAAGTCGGTGAATGGAGACGGCAAGATCTTTCGTCGTGGCATTTTATGGGGGTATGTCTAGGTATGACTTGTATGTACTGGCTGATAGTGTTTGTTGATGATGTACCTACCAGGAGGTTACCATGAGCTCTTATAGCGATTCAGTTCAAAAACTATTCAGTACATAATATCAATACGTCGTTGACATTCGTCATCATTGAATAACTTTAATCACAGAAGTCTATAGACCTTCTGCTATTGTACCTTTAAATATAGCTGAGGAAATCACGGAACCTATATTTTGTACTGAATAGTTTTTGAACTGAATCGCTATAATAGCTTATAGAAGCTTGTAGAATGACAGTTGTATTAGTACTATAGATATTCGACTATATCGCATTTAATAGATATGTTGGGACAGCTGACGCCATAACTCAGGTTGAGGCCGTGCGGCTGGCTCTTGTGCCTCTCTGTCAGTAGTTTGTGGAATATCGGTAGAATTGCGCATTCAAAGAGCTCTGACTCTGAGGAGGCTGCATACATTTTACGCTGTTCTGCAGAGTCTTGCCGTTTTTCAGAGCGAGTGTATCCAGCTGATTTGCGCTCTTCTCTTTTGCTTTGTATGCCTGAAAAAAAAATATAAGTACTAAAACAATTTTATTTATTGAAATAGGAAGGATCATTTTGAATCGTCTTATAATTTAAAATTACTCCTGTTCCACTAACACCCAACAGTCGCATACATGGATGATCCCACAACAGGATTACCTGTGTCGTGGGTATAAAACATTTGCAGATCATGCAAACATTTTGTCCCGCAGTGGGAATCGAACCCATCTCTTACGTCTCAGCCGGCTAATCGCCCGCCTCGCCACGGAAGTCGTAAAAAAAATATTGAACTTTAGTTTAGGTGTTGCAGTCCGTGTTGTTTCTGTTGTTTCTACACCTCAGTTTCCTCCCGTGGATGATGTAAAAGACGACTTATGGGATTACGCCAGGGGATGGGCAACAGTATCTACCTGAGTTTCTGACACTAATACTGTGCTCACTAATCCACCTGCCAAGCATGTCAAATCTCATCGCCCAAGTGGCTAGCCCCTAGGTACGACGCTGATAATGAGCGAAGCAAGCCAGTCAAACTTAGCCTTATTCGCTTTAATTAAAATTCAGGGTAGGACGAACAAGGGCTGATCTTTTACTTTTGTATAGATAGAGAAACACTCACCACTTTTATGCCTAGACGCTACATTAGGACTACTCTTGTGATGGTCGGGCCTGGGGGTGTGTCCGGCCTGCGTTAGTCGGGGGGAGTCCCCTACGCCCTTCGCCCTTTTTAGGGGCTCCGCTTCTTGTCTCAGCCTTTTTGATGGAGAATCTTGGCCCAACCTGCATAAAAATTGAAAAGTATTTTAAAGTGCTAAATTGTCTTGACATGATAGACTGAAAATCCCAATAAGGTAAGTAGGTATAATTTTTTGTTTTATTTTGTAAAACTTCTGGGCATAGGTCTACCCAGAATTCTTCAACTTGTCCCTGTCCCTGACAGCCTTCAGAAACAGTACCTACCTACCTACTTCGATACTTCACTTCAGAAGTGTTGAATACTTCAGAATTTAAAACAGCAATCTCAGTCCCAAACGGACATTCCAACTATATCAGTATGCCTTTTGGTCAATTCAATGCACCAAACAATTGGGGTGTAATGTTATAGTCTTCGCCTCAGTAAGATGTACTAAGTATATAATAATCCGTCTTCTTACCTTTTTGCAGGAGATTCTTGACCCTTAGAAACCCTAATCGTGTCAGGTTCAGGCTTGTAAGTCTCCACCTCTTGAGGAGTCTCCGGCACAGACATTATGAGGTCCTCGTGCCTTTTCGGCGTGGACTCGGATTTATGGAGTTTCTCTTCTTGGTAGGATCTCACCTGGAAAGACAGCTTAACAATTATTTAGGAGAAAAACTGCTTGAAAACTATAATACAGCTAGAATTAGCCCCTTAAATCAGAATTCGTTTTTATAGCGTTAAAAACATCCGTGATTGGGTCACCTAACTCTATGCATGTACCCAATTACAAATTAGTTTTTGGTCCCATCAATTCAGAGAAAATAGGCTGTGACGGAAAGACAGACATCCGACTGATCCTATAATGGTTCTGTTTACACCTTTTGAGGTACTAAACCCTAAAAAATTACTAAGATGGTGTCTATTCATTGGTGTTCTGAATCAGTGAATGAAAACATAGTCATAAGTAGTAAAAACAAAATTTTTAGGTAACCAATTGTGCATGAAAGGAACCTCTTCCTTCAGACGCACTAAATCCTTTCACCACACTGGTCATTTTATAAGAGCTTATGTCTTTTCCAGGGCCACCATAACTCAAGTGATCACTGACATTTAGCAGGGTGTTCAAGAACCAGAAACACGACGGAATAGTGGAATAGTTGAAAGTCATTATGGTCCTGGGAAATCTGGTAATGGTAACGTTATAGACTGGTGATGGAACGTACTTGAGCTGACGATTGTCTTCTTCTATTCTGCGCTTGCTGAGGTGGGGTACTGACTGACTGCGGGAATTCAGACCCTCGGCGCTGCAAAATAAAACACAACTACATTCGTATTCTCAGAACCAAGAATTCCTTCTGACATTCGAATTCCTTTCTGAAGGTGCAAACAACTATTGGAAGGTCAATTATTTAATTATGGACGACCTCCGTAGCGCAGTGGACGAATAGCCAGCTGGGACGCAAGAGGGGCATGTGAATGTTCTCACTTGAGTACTCAACACCAACACTGCGATCACCAATCCGCCTACCAAGCGTGGTGATAATGGCAAATCTAAGTGGATACTATGAGGGAGGCCTCGCCAAACAGTGGACGCCTAACGGCTGATGAAGAAGAAGAATTTCCACCAACCTTAGCCATTCGATCCTGTTTATCCGACATCCTTAGCGTGTCAGCCTCTCGATACCCCTCAGGAGTACCGCCTCTCGCTGGCTCCCTTCCCACTGCAAAGTAATCAGAACCTTAGAACTAGTCCAGAAACGGTAGGACAACAATGTTCTTTGATACTCATTACTAACCGTGGTTGATGGAGGCGTTGGATGCTCGGCGCTCCATGGTCCGGGGGTCAGTTTCTCTGGAACCACATGAATATGATTTAAAGTCGTCGATGGCTCTTTGCTGGATGAAGCCGTGTTGATAGTAGCTCCCCGCTTGACCAAGGATACTGTGGCGGTCGTGGGAGCTCCGAAGATAAAAGCAGCTCTAAACGTCTCATACTCGGGGAATCCTATATCCATCAGCAGTGGGATTCTAAATGATAAAGGGTTCATTGCTGGTCAGGAAAGCAAGAAGTCACTTAGGGTATAACGGGAGATGAAGTTAACCAACGGGCCAGTTATAGATAGAAGATAGATAGAAAACGTTGATTGCACACTACATTAAAAATTAAAACATTAAAATAATCTTATAAGAGCATATTGCTAGAGCTAACTCAACAGCTTTGCGACACAGACAAAAGTGATTGAACAATAGCTTTTTGAAGATATGAAGAGATTTGGCAGTTCTTATAACAAGGAGAGCATTCCATAAACGGGCAGCTTCCCGTAGAAAGTGGAAGTGTGCTCGGGTGTTTTAAGTTGCAAGGTCTCAGCTGGAGCGCAATGTATGACACATAAATGCCCATGTGCCTGCTCATTGCTTCATATCAGTCAGTTCCCAAGAGCATTGTTTGCTCGCAACGTTATTGCTCCACAAGTCTACAACAATTTATCCACACTACCAGTACACAGGACTGTCTGAAATCTCTTGGATACCTATGTTGAATGAGAAGTCGATGCAGCGTGGAGTCTAAATGCAGGGAACTTATCGAAAAAATGATTGAGTCAAACCTGTGGTGATGAGGAGATGATTGCTGCCTGCTCTTCTCTGACACACTCCTCTGCATTGGAGTGTGATGGTGTGGTGCCGCTGAAAATGTTTTATTTTTTAAATGAGGCATAAATCTAGAAAGAACTTTTGTTTTCTAGCAAGCACATGAGGAAGGGGTTGGGAGCGGCAAGAATTGAGGAACAGGTTAATTGATCCTAGTGAGAAGTACATATTCTTTCTATTAAATAAATATAAGTAGGTACAAATCGGTATGCCTAAATCAGTCCTTACTTGTAGTCGGAGGCGGAGATTTCTGGCAAGTGTATTGGAAGGTATTAGTGTCCCATAAGTCACTCTGCACTACTATAAATTCCTTCTTTCTCTTCTCGGAATCTCTTCTTTGACCTGAAAGTATTTTAACAATAGATTGGAATGCAGAATTTCAGATCAACGAAGTCAATTGGCAAAAGTAGCATTTAGTGTGTATGTGATTACGTACAAGATTTTCTTCTCTCAATCGAGGAATAGTCAGCGTCTATGTCCAATATGTCTTCAACTTCCTGGTGGAAGTTAATTGGTTTCAACGGTGGCGTTGGATCCCTTTCTTGACCTGTGAAATAAAACAATTTTCTTAGGTTTATTATATGAACTCTAAAATCTTCTATAACTATGTATGACAGGGAGTTCCAGAAAGAATCAGAAGCAGGAGAGAAAAAGAAGAACTCTTTGATCTCAAGGAATTGCTGTAGGAACTGCTTGGCTGAAGCTGACATCTTATACTCTCGAGAAGTGGCTTTATTCTCTTACCTATGACCTTTTCAAGGCAGATAGAAGCAATTTATGCCTCCGGATTCTTTCCCATAGAGACATGCATCAAGTCAGCCAGCAAGATAACCAGATCAACGATGGACATTCTACACTTACGCTACCTTCCTATACTAACCCTTCTTCCTAGAGGATCAGAGGCTATTCTCTTACCTATGACTTTCCTTTCAAAGGCAGGCGGAGGAGACGTCTCAGGGTCCTGATCCACGGCGACATGCATCAGGTCTGCTAACAGAGCAGCCTGCCCAACACTGGACATACGTCGATGCCGGGTCTTCTGTTCGCGTGAGGGTGTGGTCTTGTTTGAGAGGGAATCTTGCGTTTTGACTATCTTCTTTTGAAGTTCCGGTGTCTGCAAAAATAGTTAAAATTATAGAACAATTAAATGCTAGTTGGCACATATAATTGAATATGTTGATTATAAGTTGGGACACATGTTTGCATGATCTGCAAATATTTTTTGGGTACCTATCGTGTTATCATGGTACTCCGAGTTCCTGATTGATATCCACTACACAAGGAATCCTAGTGTGTGGCCAGGACTACATAATTGACTGTTGGTTGTTATGCTATGAATAATAACCTATTTAGTACTTACCTTATTAATTTTCGGCGTAGCTGCCTTAGTGTACATAGGTTCCTGCACCTTAGCTGGCACAGACTTCACAGTTGGAATATCCGTCTTCAGAGCAGGTATGATCTTCACCTCTGCTTTAGCTGGTTCCGGGGGCTTGGTTATTAGTTTTGGAGGTTCTGCAGGTTCCTGTAAGTACTTTGATTTGAAAAGACAACACTTTATAACAGTTATTTATCTTTTAGCATTTTTCTAGTTTGCCTCTCAAACTTTACCCCCGAAATCAAAATTCGTTTATTTACGCTATAAATCAAAAAATAGGCTGTGACAGACAGACACCTTAGTAATCCTATAATAGTTCCGTTGGTACCTTTTGAGTTAAGGAACCCTAAAAACTATTCTCCATCGACTTGTGTACCTAGCCTAAAACTCCAATGACATCCTGGATTCATACCTCAGTATTCCATCCATATGGGAGCTTAGCGAGTTGGTCCTTCTCAGGAACGGCTTTAGAAGATGGTGGGCTGGTGTAGTCCAAGTGATTTTTAAAAGATACATTCTTCGTAGGCTGCTCTTTCTTAGGCTCTTTTGGTGTTGGATCTTTGAGGACTGGCTCTGGTGGTGCTGATGGTTTTGGTCTGAAAATAGCACACCATCTAAGTTAAGTCCATCAATCTAGCCTTATACAATACAGTTATCAGACACAGGGAATTCTAGTGTGGGGTCAGGAATATATAATATGTGACTGTTGGGTGGTATGTTATGTTAGGTACTATTCTTTGTGGATCCAAAATTGAAAGTGATAAGCAACACTTTTTTTTCATCTAACTCAAATCAAATCAAATCAAATCAAACTGTTTTATTGCGTTCATGTTGTACAAATTAAGATCTTATGGTTAAGTTACAGCTTCAACATGAGCCCGGGTTGGACACTGCAATATGGAACATGAATTCCAGGTGGTAACAATTATGTGCTACAATTTTATATCTAAAAATAAAAGTACTACAGTCTTAAATTAAGATAACATAAATAGGTGCCGTAAGAAGTTATTTTTCAAAAAATTCCTCCAAGTTATAAAAACTTTTTTTTATTAGGTATGCTTTTAAAACATTTTTGAATTTTAAAAAGCTGGATTCATTCTTTATGTCTTGGGGAATAGTATTATAAATTATCGACATAGCATGTGTTCCGGAATGAAAAATCTGAAGCTTAGAAAAGGGGAGGGCTAATTTTCTATGGGGGCGAAGATTTTGAGGGCGAGAATATTCTTGGAAAAAATCCATGTTTTTTCTGACAAATATACTTATTTCTAGAATATACCAATGAGTGTTAGGATGTTTTCGTTAATAAAATAGGGTTTGCAACTTTCCATTGAATTCAGGTTGTGTATAATTCTAAGGCATCTTTTTTGGAGACTAAAAAGTTTCAGTGCGTCTGTACTATTCCCCCATAAAATTATACCATATTGAAGCCAGGCATGGGCATAGGCAAAATAAGCACAGGTTGCTGTTTTTGTATCTGTTGATTTTTTTAATTCGTAAAGGGCATAGGTGAATCTAGAAAGTTTTGTAACTATTTTACTGACATGAGTTTTCCAATTTAAGTTTGTATCTATGTTTATTCCTAGAAGAGGGTAGCTGTTTATGGATTCTATTTGGGTATTTTGAAAAGAGTAATTAATCATAAGTGGTATTTTTTGGTAGGGATGGAATTGTATGAGCTTTGTTTTTTCGAAGTTAAGTTGGAGATTATGTTCTTCGAGCCAGTCCACTATTCTTTGAAGAGACATATCAAGATGTTCATGGAGATTTGAGCCAGTTTTACTAGGTATTACTAATGATATGTCGTCTGCAAAAAGAGTGCAATGGTCGTCTACTATTTTGGGCAGATCATTTATATAGATTAGAAATAGAACACACCCTAGTACGCTACCCTGAGGTATTGACTTTTTAGCTAAAATGGTTTCTGATTTTATTTTATTAATATGACCTGTGTAATAGTTGTAATGTTCTATTTCTACGTATTATTTCCGGTTTTGTAAATATGAGACAAACCAATTATAAACTAAACCCCTAATTCCTACACCTCGTAGTTTTTTTAGTAAAATATCATAGGTTACCCTGTCATACGCCTTGCTCATATCTAACAATATACCTACAGCGTATTTTTTGTTATTTATAATATTTAAAATTTCATGTATGTATTTATATACTGCTAGTGATGTAGATCTATTTTTTCTGAAACCATTTTGCTTACCTTTCAATAGGTTGTGTTTGCAGGTTTATGTATTCCACAGCGTCCGCGCCAGCAGAAGCGCTGAGGCTGCACACTGATGTGATGTCACTAGTTTCTGCAATAAAATTGTCAAGAACCCTTAAATTAACAAGAAAAAAACAGTTGTGGCTACAGTTCAAATTTAGAAAATATTCTTACCAGGGTGGCTGATGTTCTCCCTCGGTAGAGGTAGTTTGGTCCTCTTCATGGCTGGAGACTTGGAGTCTCTGATAGAGGACTCGGAGTCAGCATCCTCACCAAGCTTACTGAGCAGCATCTGTTATAATGGAATGGTTTTGGATACATCCTGGGCACAAGAGTCATGGAGTTAATTTTTAGCCAGTAGTATTTGTTGATGGTTGCAGAGATTGCTGGTTCTGGATGATCTAGCTAGATTTCTAACAGAACACAAGACACAACTGACCTGAAGCTCATTCTCCTTTGCCTGCAGAGTCCTTCTGAACCTGTTATTGAATGTCCTTAGCTCCTTCATCTTTCGTTCCAGCTCAGGTCCTGGCGATCTACAGGTATCGTGCGTGGAAGCGGGACGGAGCGTCGCGCGCACTCTGTCCCTCTGATTGGCTGAGGGTTGTTGGTTTGTTCTACGAAGCTCCAATGCCTGAGCATGGGATAAATGCAGTTGGTTACAAACTTATTTTTATCTGAGCATGGGAAAAATGCAGTTGGTTACAAACTTATTTTTATCTGGCTCGAAGCAAGAAGATTAAGAGGAAGTTACCTTTGGCACAAACACCAGGCATAGTGTCACCGTCGTGCTGAATATGATGAACGAAGCTATGCAGATGAAAAGATAGTCCTTACGGTCCGAGAGTACCTGAAAAAACACAAAAAGCACCTGAAAAGCTGAATACCAGGTTTTGTTGATTAATGATTAGTTGAAAGTGGAGCACTGGCATAAAAAGGATTCTTTTGGCGCCACAGCTTCCTTATATTGCTTTGTGCGTTATTCTTTCGGGTCTGTACTCTTCGACGTGCAACTTTACGCTGTGATTCTTACCAAGGTAATAGCGGCTCCCATGATGCACATTATGAGCGCGTTGTAGACCGACATACCAATGTGTTGAGAGTCGTTCAGAGCCGGTATTGATACGTGACGCGTCTCCCAAGCTAGAAACGCTCCGAACACCTGGAAACAAAATTAATGTAAGGGCTCTGAGGTACATTTGTTCACTGCCCTATCCAGTACCATCATCAGTATTTGCGTAAGGTGAGGGCTGGACCAGGACAGAACCAGCCCCTTTATTGGCTAATGAACCGATAATCGCTTTCGATTCCGATTTTACTGTACATTGCGCTTTATGTTTTGAATATTTCTGTTTGTGACAATAAACTGAAGCATGCGGCGCAATGTACTGCGAAATCGTAATTGAAAGCGATTACCAGTTTGTTAGACAATACTGGGGCAGGACAGGATCAGGCCAGACCAGAATACCTGGACCAGTTTGTAACAACACTTACCAACAAAAGGCCTTTGTAAGCATAAATCACACCAATGAAGATGGTCATACGTTCCGACTGGCAGTATTCATTCTCTTGCACGATGACGATATCTTCGCTTGATGGATGAGGCTGCAAACAAACAAGAAAAAACAATAATTTAAGACTTATTTGATGGTCTTTTAGGCCACCTAAGTCGTAACAATGCTATGATAAGCGTGTGTGCCTTATCTATCGGCAGTTCTAAGAACTTCTAAGAATAGGTGCTGCTTTGAGACCCTGAGCTTTTTGATGCAAAGGGGATGATTTTATTCGGTAGCGAGCGTGCACCAATGATTCCTACTGTGTCTAACATAAAGCTACTTTACTAACTGGTGAAGGAAAATATTGGACAACAATGTCTGTGAACCAAAAGTTCGTAGACAGTGCGCACTAGCCTTTAGGCTATTGATACGAGATTCGACAGCTAAATAGGTACTATTTATACAAATACTGAAATAAAAGAGTTTCAGATTCATATCTTTCCTTAGAGATCCTGTCCTTTGATAGCAAGAAGTCATCAACTGACCTGCAAAGCTCCAAAGAACCCTTCTTCCTGCAAAAGAAACATCAATGGCCTAAGCCGCTTAGATCGTTTTTTTCCAAAGGAATTCAGTTTATAGGCTACTTACATATGGGTCCATCTGCTTTGTGGCTCGGAAGAAAGGATCTAAGATCTGCCAGGTCGTCATAATAGTCAGGTCGATTGCAAGTAGAACGCCCACTACTATAAACAGTTGGTAGTCTTTTATAACCTGCGGGAAAGAGCAAATGGAATCCATTTCAGTTGAGTGAGACTCCCACAGACATCCCATCTTAGTGTGTACTTAGGTACTTATGTAGTCTTGGTTTGAAATAAGTTTCATTTTTGTATAGGTACCTAGAAGTAGTGCTTAACTGCTTAGTAAAAAATGGGATACCTACGGTATTTAAACAATCGCTTTACAGTGTCCGCAACAGAATGGAAATGCAGGGCGTTCGCGAGAAAAACACTTAAATCATATAAAATTTTACTTGCCTTCTTATTCAGCTTGACATCAGTAAAGATGGAATGAACACGCCAGGTCTTCGAGAACATTGCTCCGAAAGCCAAACTGAAGCCAGCCATCAGCAACCAAGCTCTGGCTGTGCAGATGTATGGGAAAGCAGCTGTGGAATTAAAGGTATACTGAAGAAGACCGGACATGAATGATAGACAGTCAAGTGTATGGTACATAGCGTGGTTTAGCTACACCTAGTAGATGAGAGTATTTACAACAGACAAGAATGTAAACGACGTTGGTATAGGTAGATACTGGGACCTACTCGCAGATACAAACGACGAGAACAGAAAAATCGTTTGTGCAAAATAAGATGTTTTCACATATATTAGGTGAACTTGGAGTAGGTATGGAATAGGCATATAATTGCATGCAACCTGTTTGTTTTACTTAGGGTTTAGTTCACTTGTTAGGTATAAAAGATGGATTCTGATATTTGGATATGTGGTAGAGTTTAGTAATAATTTATTGATGCACTGCATGGGTTTTAGAAAACTGATATCAGTGGTTAACTACTGACATTTTGCTATGATGTTGTGTAATTTTTGGCATAAGCTGGCCTATCTAGCTCGAAAGTTGCTTTTGGAAAATAAACCATCTGCTTTTGTGTTACAGTCGTATATACCAAAGGTCAATATTTAAGCCTAGACTGGTAGTCCTGGTTTAAACTCAGATTTAGGCCATGTTTTGTAATAACGCCGTAGGGGTAAAATAATACCTACAGTAGTTTTGTATCATAATATTGTATACCATAATTTATGCGGACGCTGCAAAAAACAAGCATGCTCAAAATCAAACAGGCAAAAAAAATCAGGCAAAATTAGCTTCAAGATACATCATCAAAATACCGAAAGCATCCAAGAGAAAGCAGAGTTTGGTTCTAAGCAAGTTGCAAATGCATATAATCGTTACTACTTAAAAATCACAATGATTATGATCCTTTTGAATGATCATCTCAATTAAGGATTACCCACTGCTACGGATAAAATATAAGACCCATAATTATAGCAGAATACATCTTGGTACACACATTTTCTCTTACAAACAATGTTCATGTCGACCTCATTAATAAGGGACAGCGGTTGCAACTTGTCTAGAAGGTTAGATCAAGTAAGAGGACAGACAAAGCAAGATAAAACCTCACATACCACCAGCGACAGAAGCCCGCGGGATGAGAAACAAACAAACAAACCAAATTTGGAAACATGCTGACTCCTGCGACCTAGAAAAACAGCCTAGGTCTTTCTCAGAATACAATCAACAAGGGTAGGACCATAGCCAAGATTATGGGAGGGAGGGGTGTGGGGGTAATAAGCTTTTTAATGAAGCTTGAGAGTGTACGGACGTTGGGGGCATCCACCGCCACGTTCCAGGAGTTAGCCTTCCTCCATTCTGGTGTGTTCGCCATTTCCGTCCGTCGGTATATTTGTCTTAGTCCAGGCTATTTTGTCAAGGTTACATTGAGAAACCCTTACAATCGACATGAATGGATTACCCCTGATAAGAGGAGTAGACCTTGTATGTTCTCTTATGTTTTTAACCCTCTATTCCTCCCCCTGGCTACGGCCCAAGTATAATTCCCAAATTGGTTTCATAGGGTTGAAGCCAAGCATAGGGGTGGGTTTACCTCCGCGCGGCGCGTCCTGAGAAAGACCTAAGGAATGGCAATGAGATCAGATGACGTCAGCGTGACTGTGCCAGCGACATGCGTCCATGTTATGTGCTAAAATATTTGTTTTATTTTAAATTTGTTTAGTTTTTGTTTTTTGAACGGTAAGTGGCAGAAGTAAGCTAATCGCAGATTTAATCTTCATCAATCAGTTTAGTACTCTTTGACAAATCCTATACGAAAGGAAGAGCAGCTGGTAGAATAGAAAAGGAAGGAGAAACCAGTCTTTCTCTCTTTTTTACTAATTTAGTGGATGGTAATGAGGTTTAAGCTTCTGCCAATTACCGAACCGTCCAAAATATGATTCATGAATTTACCTTGAATCCGAAAAGTTAGAGAGAACACAAAAAAATCGTGAAAACTGCGGTAAAAGAACAGCATAGAACGGCACAGGAGGCTATCCTCAGAAAAAGAGGGTGAACTTAGCTGTGTGTCAAAAAAATTTAATGTGTGGCATTAGGATCCCTCCTTGAAGCAAGTTGCCCACTTTTGAAAAGTTTTGGTGATAACTCCTTTTCTACGAGAGCCTATAATTACGACCTTCTCTCATGGAGATTACGAATCCCCTGAGAGTCACTGGCCCATCCCCTGAAGCAATTATAGGGCTCAAAAGTTTATATAGTGTGTAGGTACTGGCGCTCACTATGCCCCTAGTAAGGCCTTTTCGCCCTCCAAACACAAGTCAACAAAACCTTTTTCGCTGAAATCCTGTATTCCCCAAAATCTACAGATATCTATGGATATTGGAGGATACAGGAAAATTATCCTCGTCGTCTCTTTCTCGAAACAGAAGGATCCACCCAGTTTCCTTCTGAACCTAACTAAATACTCACCGATGCTACTCAAACTGGAGTCGAGGCCAAGGAAGATCACGCTGAGATAAGTCAGCATGCAGCCCACAATGATCAGGTTGTTGAGGTGCGGCGAGGACATTTTGATGTACCTTGTCAGAAGAATAGATACATCAAAAATCTGGGAATCATGGAACAAGTTTTCAAAAATGTATTGGGTGATTTAGGTTAATCTGGTGTAAGTAATTCAAATAAATGTATAATTAATACTGGTAACTAGGTAAATGCTTTGTAGGTCGTACAAACGTTCGTCAGTTACAGCAGCAGTAGTTACTAGCATTTATCCTCTAGTTAGCTATGTTCTTGAGGGACGCTGAATTTACATTGAACTTGATAAATGCACTAAAAAAGCTGAAAATGATTTTTATGTTGGTGACTTTCAATCTTTACTATGTCATCTTAATTTTTTTGGTTCCAAAACAAGATGCATGATGGAAGGCTCCTTGCGAAATGCATTAAATCCTTTCAGCGCACAGTTTATTTCTAACAACGTTGAATTCGGCTGTACCGTGGTGCGTCCGGTCTAAGAATGGACCCCTCACCCACTTACCTCCAGTCCATTCCATCCAAAGGTTGTCTTGTAGAAATCGCTACAGAGCGATAAGACCACCCATTGTATAACATGGTTAGTTTTCGTTTTTGTTTGTGAAATTGTTTCATTTTCTGTATTTTAAGGTGTGCGAAAAAGTATTTTCTTTCTATCTATCTTACCTTTGATTCCTATAATGTATGTTCATGGCCAGGAAACCAGTGGCCAGGATGATGCCAGCCACGGAGCAGCACACCAGCAGCGAATAGATAGTGAGGTTCACTTGAGTGTGCTCGATCAGGCGGAGGGTCCGGTCTTTTGGTGGATTCCTGAAAGTAAATTGAAAAGTCTCCATCGAAGCTACAAAATTGATAACTAAGGTTCATTATAACATACGTAGATATATACCTATAGAATCATTCAGAGTTCATCCCTCTATAAAAAAAGGTCCATCTTATCAAGATGATAATTTTGATTTTCATATTTTCATTAGCTCATCCATCTAATAGTTTTTCCATTGCCGATATTCCGAGACCAATGCCTGTTGACGGATGTCTTATGCCTACGAATTTTTGGTTCTTGGGCTTGTCGCTTTCCACATCATTCTTCCTCCGCAATTTTGAACACAAATGTATTTAAAAAAAAGAACCACCGGACCACACCAGCCAGGAATTCCAAGTAAGGTGATAATTTTCTTTTATTCCACATCTTTCGAAGGTAGAAATCCCGTTACTTCAAACGAAGGCATCAGCATTCGACATTATCACATTAGCTCCCTAATTTATGTTATGCTGACTGATTGTATGATAGCAGTTACCATACACACACATCTTTGTTAGTAGAACTTCTTGTGAAAGAGTTCATCCGGGCAAGTACTACCACTGTACCTATTTCTGCCTCCAAGCAATTACCGACTGCTCGCATTGCTGTGTTTCGGTTTGAAGGGTACGGGTACCGGTGAAATTACAGGCACATGTGACTTATATAATCTTTATGCCTCAGTGTCGGTAGCGTGCGTGTGATGCCTCTGGTGATGTAGGCGTCCATAGGCTACGTACCTACTTTCCATCAGGTAGCTTGTATGCTTGTTAGCTTGCCTAGTACCTAGTATAAAAAACTTCACTTACTTGCCAACCCACTTGAAAGCCTCCCAGCTACTCAGATCCAAGTGGTCTCGTTCTGCACAGTACTCCCCTACTTTCACTTCCCCGATCTCTTCACCTTGGAACTGTCTTAGAAGAATCGATGCCTTCCTCTCGTTGTCGTAGAAACGGACTGGACCCTGGAAAATTGTGAAGCATGAATCGAACCCGCACCTCTCGCATTTTAGCCACCTACTCGCACACTGCGCCACGCAGGTCGTCATCGGACTCAAGCCTATACTATTTATCATCGAGAGTTCCTAAAAGCCGTGCGCAACCCACGCCAAAAGATTTCTAGCTAGTATACTTCGTGTGACTGGTTCTTTGCGCACCACAGAGACTCCTTTCAAAATTTCTAGCTGATGACTAGGTACTTCATTATCATCATCATGTAACTGCTGGAGATAGGCCACCCGAATGTCAGGACGATCAGTCTTAAGCCAACTTCATACCATTTTCCGTTTAAAAATTAGGTACTTAGATACCTATAACTTGTTAAGTTTGACTTGAAATGGTTACTTACAGTGACCCCTTCGAAGGTAACGTTGCTGAGAGCTTCCAAGAACAGCTGTTCCCACTCTTTGTCTCTGTACTTGAAGTCCTGCACAGTCTTCTCCTTATATCGGAGCTTCACGCGTTGAGCCACAGTTTGTATAGCGAGTGCCATAGCCCATATGCCTGAAAGAGATGGGACGGTTTTAAATTTCATCGTCATCATAGACGTCGACTGCTAAACATTCTAACGTTTTTGGGCCGCCTCCATCGACTGATTTCCTGTTACTTTTGTAAAGTCATTGGTCCATCTAGTGGGGATTGTCCTACACTACGCCTTTCAATTCTTTATGTGGTATTGAAACAGGTGCCTGAACGTGGGACTAAAACTGGCACTCAACGTGGAGTTCAACAACCTTCGTCCAATGCTAGTCAAATGTGGATGGAGGTGTCACAATCACATAGTTATTTGGTGAATACCAAACCACATAGTGTTGTTTTAGGACCACGTTTGGGCGCCAGTTGCAGCCCCACGTTGGGCTCCATTTTCATGAACGCTTACCATCATACGTATACCCGTGGAATCTTGAATACTCGAGACCTCTTCGTCGATTATATTCAACTTGATAGTCGTTTGCAGTCTGAAAATTTCATTAAATATTTAAAATCTGAGAAAAGAAAGGTAAGATAACAAACAAAAAGCCTATAATAACATAAATCCAAAAACTAAACTAACAGGCAGAGAATCGTAGGTAGGAAAGATCAAGAATGGGAAATTCGAAGGCATCCACCGATTCGCACCGGGCATTAGTGGTGTATTTTGGCTCGATCACAGAAGATTTCCTAAGTCCCTATACTAGACTAGCTGCAGTGTACCAGTTACAGTGAAGACATTTGAGGACTCTCTCTAACTTCGTGTCACGGTTGTTCTTAGTCACTTTTTTCTGTCAACTTTTTTGTAGCTTGAGGCACGGTAGCATTAAAAAGGGCCTAGTGGTCAATTATAAAAGAACCAGTGTTGTAAAAGGATTAAGTGCGTCTCGCAAGAAGCCTCCTTCCGTGAACATGTTGTGCCATAAATGTTTAAGATTTGTTTGTTCTAGGACGTAGACAATTTAACCACGATGTTTTCTCTAACAAATAAAATTGAGAGCACGTATAAAAAAATCTATTGTTGCAGGAACAACAACAAAAATCTATTGTTGAGATTCGAACTCACAATATAAGATAAGATAAAAATAAGAAGTCCGATAAGAAGTTGGGGTAACTAGCCATCAAGTAGATAAAAAAAATTAGGAGTTACTCACGATGCCAGACACAGTGACTTCCCCAGTGGTAGACAGGGGTAGTAGATCCGTTAGTATAGCGGTGTCGAGAGCGGCAGTGAGGTTGGTGCGAGCACAGGGCGCATGCCTCTTCCACCAGTTATCGCTGTAAGTGCCGAGGAGCAGCCATGTGTAGGCCCGGCCGTACATCTCCAAGCTATAAGGAAAACAAGATTGCACAACAGCAACAAACTGATAGAACTTGTCACCACGAAGGTTGAAACTCATTGATACTGTGGTTGTGGTCACTGATGATCAGCTGTGTACTTGCTAGTAGGACCATAGAACACAACTTGACCTGTTAAAGTCGAGGTACTTACTTGTAAGCTTCGCAAAAGATCCTCAATGCCCATGTTTCGTTGAAGTTTCCCAAGATAATTCTAACATCTTTTTCCTTTAGTTTTGACAATGCTGTTCTCGCTTCCGTGGCGAAGCTCTGAGTCTCTTCGATCAGGAAGCCATTGGAGTCCAAATCTGCCAGGAGACGGTTGTGGGCCTGGAGATAATGAGATCGGGGTTAATAATACAAGCCCCACGTTGTGCGTCAGTTTTGCTCGCACCTCGCTGGGTGCCATTTTTAGCGCCACATTAAGTGCTAACTTAAGTTTATAGGAATATTCAGCAAGCCATTGGCAGATGGGATCTGATAGCTGCTAGTAACTCACGCGTAAACGTTATTGGCGAGCTGCAACTCACCATCATCATCATCAGCCTATCCATGTATGTCCATGGCTGGACATAAGCCATAGAATGCCACGACGAACGGTATTGAGCCGCCTCGATCCTCCAAATGTCGTTGGTCCATCGAGCCTGTCTACACTGCTTCAAGTCGTCCGGTTCAGTTTGCATATTCAAATTAGATTGAAGGGGGAAACATAAGTGGGTCATCACTAGAAACGGGATATTTACCATGATTTTTGAGTTTTGTTGATTCCCGATATTTCGGCACAATTTCATGCGCCATGATCACGGGTAAACTGAAGTCTTTGCGAGTAGATTTATATTGTTATAGGTAGCCGTAACGATCTACCCTCTTTCTCACTCTTTTATTACGAACACCCCTACCATCAGTTTCATTGAAATATCCCGTTTCTAGTGATAATTATGTTAATAACCATGATAGTTTCAAAAGTTATAAGTGGGTCGTTTTTGAAAGCTTACCAGAGCGTATCTGGGTTCGTTCTGGTACAAAGTTCCAACTCTGGTCCAGTTAAAGTGCTGGAGCAGCCGGATCCTTGGCACGTTGAAGGCATTCTCCGAGGGCACGATACGGAAGAAGTTCGGGAACGCCTCGCGAGTGAACATGGGGTGTGTGTCTGCGTATGACAACTGGGGAGAAGAGAACATAATACGTTGTTGTTGAATATTTTCTTGAATAATCATCAAACATACCTACCATGATCGATGATGATGTTATACACGTTGTTAGAGACAAACGTGAATTATTTTGACGATCCAAATGATTCTGGGGATTAAAGTAAAAAAAAATAACAAGAAGAAAATAAAAATAAAGAAGTAATCTTCAAATGATTGTGTTTATAGCTTAATGATTTACCTGAGTGAGATGCCAGTGCTTGGAAGCCTTGGCGATAGGATCCGTGACGTGCGTACAAGCGGCTCCGAAAAGCATCAACTTATGAGGGCCGCTGTGCATCATGTCGAAGAAGGATTTCACGCCTACTGCTGCATTGCACTGCAATAAAAATGCACGAAATAGTTACGAAAAAAAATCTCAAGGAAAATGTAGGTAACCTGTTATCCTATGCCTTTACCTATTGTTATGGAAGGCATCCTGATGAAAATTACATGTCAATTAAAGGGGAACCAACAATTCGAAATTTACCTGCTAACTGCACCTATACCTAGGTAAGTAGATGTCAAATATTCCCATTCTTCTCTGGTATGACTGGTTTTTTCTTGGTCACTTTGCCAGAACTTTGCCGTGGCTTAAGTCACATTGACTTTAAAGAGCCTTTGATTGTAGGTAACCGTTGCAAGAAATAAATTATGCAAGTGCAAAAAATAATTTTGCTTATTATAAGCCCTATTGGTAATATTTGGGTGGTGGATTACGGCCTGTGCATTCTCGCTATGAGTACCTTATACCAAGGATGGAAACCAATGGATAATTTCGTGATTACCTCTGTATCATTCCACCACATGTGAAGCCGGTAGTTCCTCAGCACGGAGTCATGTTCGTTCACATGGTCCAGCGCTAGTTTTACGCTCGGCATCACGCCTCGGCCTGAAATTGTGGAGGTTCAGGTTCACGGAGTTCATACTGACAAAATTTAGTCTTCTATAGCTTAATTTCACTGTGAGGTTGATCAACAAAATTTTTCTTTATAAAATATTTTAGCAAATAAAAAAATTTCAAAGGTCTTGTTGAATAAGTAACGATGATGGCATTCTGACAATGCCGTCAATGAATAAAAAAATACAGCTCCCGAAAACTGAAAGAACAGAGCCGCTACCTATAAAAGTACAAAGGTTCTAGGTCTGAGGATACACCTACTGGATCTCTTATATAGTACCGGTATTAGCATTTTCCACTCCTTTCCCGAAAGGAAAGAAGCCCGCGATGTAGACATCAGTTCTTCGGTTCAGGATCGCGTCCAGGTTCGGCTTCTGCGGTTCCCCCCGGCCAATGCTGATTAGCGCCAGGAGTATCAGCAACAACATCTTGTTACACTAGAGAAAAAGATACCTACTTGTTCATAAACTTAGGTAGGTAGGTACCTAACTATCTACGAAAAAAAATTCACAAGAAAAGACAACACAAAATACAAGAAACATTGAAAAAAATAATTAGATAGATTATAACCGGTTTAACTTATGTAGATTATTTTCGAGTATACGACCCGAGTTAAACCGGTTATAATCTATCTAATTATGAATACCACTTACGAAAGTTTTTATCAAAAAATTTAAAGAAATAGTTTAGTTAGTTTTAGGTGAGTACATGCCGTTCAGTTTCCGGCCTAAAAATAGACACCTCCGTCGCCTCCCGTGGATGTCTAGCCGACTAAGAGATTACACCAAAGGCAATTGAGTACTCAATTATACCAATACTGCAATCACCAATCCGTCTGCCAAGAGTGGTGATTATGGCAAATCCCCCCATTGCATTCCGAGAGGCCTCATTAACGGCTGATGACTCTTTTTAACCGACTTCCCAAAAAAGGAGGAGGTTCTCAATTCGGTTGTATTTTTTTTTTTTTTTTAATGTTTGTTACCGCATATCTCCGGCGTTTATGAACCCTTGTTGTTTCCTGATCTTATGAAACATAGTAAATTAATTCCTTTGTTCAAGTCTGGTAACGAAAAAGATCCAGGTAATTATAGGCCAATTTCTATATTGCCTGCGTTAAGTAAAATCTTCGAGAAACTTATTCTTACTCAGTTATTGTCACACTTTAACCTCCACGGACTTCTTCATAGTCATCAATTTGGATTTACTAAGGGTCGTTCGACAGCCGATGCTGGTACCATGCTCTTAGAACACATATTTGAAGCATGGGAGAACTCTCAGGACGCGATCGGAGTTTTCTGCGACCTGTCCAAAGCTTTTGACTGCGTGAGGCATGATACTTTAATTTCCAAGTTAAAACATTATGGCATACAAAATCAGGCAATTAATCTTGTAAATTCTTACTTATCCAATAGGGTCCAAAAAGTTGATGTTGGTGGTGAAAGGTCTTCAGGATCTACTATTGTCATGGGGGTGCCACAGGGTTCAATACTAGGCCCGTTTTTATTCCTAGTTTACATTAACGATCTCCCTTTTTTTGTGAAAGACATATGTGACATAGTTCTATTTGCTGACGATACTTCTTTGATTTTCAAAGTTGATAGATCTAAATCTAATTACGATGATGTAAATGATTCACTATCGCGTGTTCTTCAGTGGTTCACAGTTAATAATCTTTTGCTTAATGCTAAAAAAACGAAATGCATCAAATTCACATTGCCTAATGTAAAACATTATCCAACTAATATTAAAATAAATGGGGAGACACTTGATCTTGTCAAGTCTACCATTTTCTTAGGGCTTAATATTGATGCAGGGTTGCAGTGGGCACCACAAATTGTGGCTCTTGCTGGTAGACTTAGTTCCGCTGCATATGCAGTTCGTATAATAAGGCAGCTTACTGATGAAGCTACAGCTAGGCTTGTTTATTTTAGCTACTTCCATAGTGTTATGTCATATGGTATCATACTGTGGGGTAAAGCAGCAGATATCCAAGCTATTTTTGTCTTACAAAAACGGGCAATACGTGCCATTTATAAAATGAAGTCGCGTGACTCCTTGAGGGAGCGTTTCAAAGAAATCAATATTCTTACAGTAATATCGCAATATATCTATGAAATATTATTACATACACATAAACACTTGGATAGTTTTATGATAAAAAGTGACGTGCATGGTATTAACACGAGAAATAAACACAAACTAAATATACCAAAATTTCGATTAAAGAAAGTAAGTGGATCTTTTATGGGGAATTCTGTACGGTTCTACAATAAACTTCCAGAAGGTGCATTTAAACTTCCTATTCGAAGATTTAAATCCTACATAAAGATGAATCTAATTAAGAAAGCGTATTACACTTTTGATGACTATATTAATGATAAAGCCGCGTGGCCTGATGTCGCTCTGCCCCTCGACTGCTAAAATGGAAATTTGCAATATCTGTACTTACCTATTTACATGTTTGTATTAGATTATTATTTATAAGTATAACAAGCGTAGCGTGTGCTGTCTTGCATATTTTTGCTGATGTTTATTTACTTTTGACTACCTTCCTAAGGTTTTTAAGTTCTCATTTACTATGTATCAGCAACTCCTTGCTCCGAGGCACCACACAGGCGCTTCTCACCTAGTGGTAAGACGGACCATTTATGTAAGCCAAGCCGAGTTTGTTGCCTGATTCTTCTAGGCTTGGTCGCGTTGGAACAGGAGTAATTTAATTTTATATAAGACGATTCAAAATGATCCTTGTGATTTCAATGAATAAAGTTCTTTTTGACTTTGACTTTTGACTTTTGACTAACCGATTTGGAATTTTTTTTATTTTTTTTGAATAGATATACTTCCGGATTGGTCCCATTTTTTTCAGAATCCAGTTCTGATGATGGGATCCATGAGGAATTGAGGGAACTCCTCAAATATTGTAGGCATACATATGACGATTTTGATATTTTCAGCAACAAACCAAGTTATTAAGACTATTAATAAATACAATACAATGATAAGGTACTTATACCTATATTTACCTATAATATGTACCTACCTATAGTACCTATGTTCGGCGACATTAATAGTAGATTATGCACTAAGGGAATAAAGCAGTGTCTTATGTCGCGGGCGGCATATTGAACCCTGCCGAGGGAGTTATATAGAGTCCTGAGTGAAGCGAGGGGTTCAAGCTGCCCAAGACAAAGACAGGCTTTATTCCAGAGGAGCATACTCTACTTTTCACATCTACTGCGAGACAATAAAAAGCCAGGGTTCCATAAAATAAGTATCGTCTGTTTTGATGAACTCTAGAGTAGAATCATTATCGCTTTGACATTTTTTGTTAACACTAATATTGCCATTGCCGTAATTATATATTGCTAGAATATTGCAATAAATTTCACTGAAAAACAGCACCAACCTAACATCTCTTTTGTTTCACATTCTTTAAAATCGCGCCTATTTCTTTTTTTTCTGAGTTCTGCTTTTGGTGGCCAGTTCGATTTTTGAACAAACCTCTTTACAATACCATATGAGCATTTTTTTACTTGGAGTTTTCCTCGAGTTTCCACACGAATTTGACGTTCCAAATTCAAATCACTTTAATCCCTAGGGAGTTTCATACAACTTTATATCCCTAGAGAGACAATGCTTTACTTTACGTTGAGGTTGCATGATATTTAATTGGACATTGTCGAGCAGGTGGTGTGAAAAAACAATTACTTACCTACCTAGCTTGTTGGATTAATTGGAGGGTTTTTCTAAACTAAAAATGGATTTTATAGGTAGGTACTCTAGCTAATAATTATTCTTTCAAGGTTTTATTAAAAATTGAAAATATTTTTTTTTCTATAAAATTAAAACATTATAGAATTGAAATTATCGAAGTTGTCCGTATAGTTCTACCTTTCAGTTCTACTAGTAGGAATAAACAGAGAAAAATATCCATTTAGTCCTACTATCTGTAGTACCTTCCTATTATCGTGGCTTAGTGTCATTTTAGAGAAATTACGACTATATATACCACGTACCTACTTGTACTTTTTGTACCTACTTAATCTTTATTATTCTCCTGCTGACGTTTCGTCGACCAAGAGGTCCTTCTTCATGACCACCGAACGCGACCACGCTCAAAGGTCGTGAGACGGGAACCCCAGCAGGAGAATATAAAGTAAGTACGTGGTGTATTTTCGGAATTTTTCTAAAATATCATCATCATCTTCATCATCACCAGCCTGTAGAAGTCCACAGCTGGACATGCCCCTAAATGCCACACTAAAAGCATTACAAACGTCGCAGGAATTCGGTGGATGGAGGCGGCTCAAGACCGATCGTTGTGTAATTTTTAAATATTATATTAATACGATTTATTTTTATTTAAATTAATTAAATTTAAATAAGAAAAGGTCGATTCATATGGCCCCTCATTCGCGTTAGCGGTTTTCGAGTAAGTTCCTAAATTAGCCGCAGTTGATTCTAATGAGAATTTGCCGAATTTACTAGAACTCAGTTCTATTTCTAATGATGTAAAGAACCTGAGAAAACACAATATATGCCGTCACTTTTTCACAGAACTTACCTTGGAAGTCAGATAATTCTTAAACAATTAGCAATACCACCATAACTGAACATGTCTATTTTCAGACGTCTAAATCTCACATATTTTTTATCAACACTGAACTACGTTTTCAAGATAATCAGTACACAAACGACTTTCAGCTGAGAAATAAGACCAAAATGCTTGAATCTAAATGAAAACCCTCATTTCCGCCGAAGCTATCTTTTCAGCGCGCGTCCAGGCCTAAAACTGTTTCAGTTCATGCTCTGGGCATAAAATGAACCTTAATTTGTAGAAAATAAAGCTCACATAGCATCAACAATCGCACCTCCCCATAGGGCTTTGCTTGCGTGCGTAGTTTTCTAACTGAACTTTCAAAGCTCACTGAAGAATCGTTCTAATAACGATTGTCATAAGGTCAAAAATGTTGTGCTTTCAGTTGGTGGTTAAGCTAATTATAGTACGTACGAATAAGGTACCCATTGAGCAAACAAGAAAATTAGGCTTTTGCGTTACAAAATCGATATAGGGGTGGTAGGTGCTTTGGTCCCTTATAGTGGTGCGCAATGTGTTGCTCTATCGATAAAAGCTTTCATTCTAAAAGTTACAAAAAAACCTAAAGATTAAATTCTGCAGACTTATTCATCATCATCATGACCAGCCTCAGAAGTCTTGGCAGCCGGATTGGTGCAGTAGTGTGTTGAGTACCTAGATACTGCTGCCCATCCCCTGGTGTATTATATTTTAATATTAGGTAAACAGATTATAATAATACCTACCACATTTTTACAGCACCGTGAGTTAGCACGACAACCCAAAGATTTAAATCTTTGCGACAGCCTATTATATTATACCCTGTAGGTAACAAGGTATACCTAGGTATTTTGTATGGATTTACCTCCGTCGTACCTATAGGTACCTCGTTCCGAAGAAAGAACGGTACTAGGTACTACCAATCGGTTCGATCGGACAATGACAAACTCGGCGTCATAGACACTCGATAACTTTCTCGTTCCATCACTACACCCCTAGGTCTAGGCTGGTTAGCCGATGGGGCGGTGCGGGGCGCTGAAACGCATGCGTAGAACTAGGGGTGTATCTTCTGCTCCCCGGTTATTTTGAGACTGCCACGAGGAGGCTGCCCAGCCAATGTATAGCATAAAGCCGGGTTGTAGTAGCTACCTCTGCTCGAGCAATGTTTCCAGCGTGCGCCGCCCGGCGCGGCGCGGCGCCGGCGGGGCGGTGGCGCCCTCCTATTAAAACGTTGAGGTTTTTGATTCAAACTTAGCAATGTTTTACATAAATTATTATCGAAATCCTCTTACTACCATAGTAAGCAAATTAAATTGATTTATTAATACTGTATATTGTGTAACTGTTTGTTCTTTGTTTGTCTGCGTAAAGCATGTAATGCATTATTTTAAAAAATCCCGCCACATTTGTACTGCAGATAATACAACTTTATAATACAATATTTATTATTCAAAAATAAACCCTATATCAATCAATACAGAGCCGGCTGTTTACAAGCAGTTTATTTTTGACAGATCTGGTATAATTGCCATTTATTAGGCAATAACGTTTCATTTCCAACATCCTTAGTCTGAGCTAATAGAAATTATAGTTTTTAATTACACGAAAAGTTAGTCTGAAATTCATAAAACTTTATTATTTCGAAGAAAAAATGTTTTGAAGTATTTCATGTGGTTATAATAACAAAAAAACCATAAAAAAGGTCGCAAATCTCTCAACGTTACGTTCCATTACACGTTAAACTTTGACGTTTTAGAAAAGTTCCACATAAGCGGCAAAAACTGACAACACTGCCGAATACGTGGCCCCGAAGGTCTGTGCGATTTCAGTGTCTTGTTTATTATTTTTGTGTGATATTTCGATAATAATCAGCTGAGAAGCCGTAAGTAAATCAAGATAATAATGTTGCAATTGCACTCGAAAAATAACATAGGGTACAACAATGTGAATCTTCGTAAAAACTGTTTACAAAGTTGACGATGGCAGCTGTCAGTATTTCACTAACAAGATTTCGTTGTATTTTACGATAATTCAGCCCTGTAGCTTAATTATGTAAGAAGATTTACGAAGTAGAAGTCGTCCAGCACCTATGTTCTTGCTTTCTTAGCTTTCCAAACTGTGAAAGTGCCCATCTATTTAGGCGCATATCTGAGCTATGATAGTATCACCCGAGTTCAATCTAGTTTTTCAAGAAAAAATTAATCATTTCACTTCAATTACTGTGTGAGTAATTGCAGGAGAGCTACCAGCTAATATTAATTACAATTTATATTCGTAAACGAGGCCACAAACGCATGTTTCTTTGAGACAAATGGAGCAACCTCTTATCAGACTCTTGACACACATTTCATTCAGTTTACAACCAAAATGAACCATTATAGTATGTAGGGTATATCAATTGTTAATATTGTTAATTAACTTTTGTGCGATGAAATGAAATTCCAAATTATAGTTCATGTTTAGAGACTTGTGTAGTTTGAATCATTGTTGCAATTCATTTTATAAAACGGGAAATTTTTCATGTACCAAACGGTACGTGATATGTTGGTGGAACATATCGGCCTAGATTAGGGTTGAAACCTGATGTTGCTTCCACCAACACATCGGTACATGAAGATTTCCCATTTTACAAAATTAATGATATAGGTAATTGACTAAAGTTAATTTAGTGAAATTGTTGCAATTCTGTGTAGCATTGCCTATAGATAAACCGCTCCAAAATAATAATACTCCTTTTACTTCACTCATTTAGAAAGGCTCACAATAGTTTTTGAGAAGTCAAAATTTTGTAGAATTTTGTTCTGGTATAAATTAACAGACAAACATGTCAACCTAAAAACATAAGCAGCAATATCAAATTTGGAACTTGTATTGAAATATTATGATACCGTTTACAATATCATAGAATCTGCATAAAGATTCCATGTTTCGATATCCACAACCATAGTAAACATTAGTTCTTGAGTTCACTGAACTTTCATTATTTCACAATCAGTAAAATTTTTATCTACTATTTCTCAAAAATAGATTTACATTTTATTTTATCAATTTTTGAGAAACTTACATCTAGGTATACAAACAAACAAGTAAATGTAATATAGAGAGCCAATTACAAGTTTCCACACACAGTTTCGGACAAAATATACAAGACAACAATAATTTTTGTACATTTCAGGTAATTTGGCTTCAGCAAGATGATGAACCCACAATACCCGCCTCCAGGGCAGAACAACAACACACCAGCTAACCCTCTTGGGTACCCACCAAGCTCGCAAGAATTCAACGGAGTCCCAAACTCAAACTATAGCCAGATGCCATCTAATGGGCCACAGGCAATGAAGCCATTTGACCAGGACATGTCACAAAAGATGCAGAATATGAATCTAAACGGCCCTCAAGGATTCCCCACAAACCCAACTACTCAAATACCCCCAGGGCAGGTTCCGCCTGGCGCATACTCCCCTAATTTTGGCCCAGGGCAGATGCCTCCAGGGCAACAACCTGGATCTATGCAGGGAAGACCTCCAGTCAGCGGAGCGCAGTTTCCTCCATCTATGGGCCCTCCATCGTCCACCCCAGGCCCTGTACTAACATCACAAGGATTCAGCCAGCCCCCAAGTCAGGCCCCCTCCCAATTCCCTCCTGGTGCTCCAATGCAGCGGCCGCCTAGTGCTCAACCAGGTCAAGGTCCTCAAATGCCTCAAGGCCCACCCTCTCAAAGCCTTCAAGGTCCTAAACCTGGCATACCACAAATGGGACCCCCCCATCCAGGAATGCCTCAACAGCCTGGATTACCCCCTCAATCTCAGGCAGGTCAAATGCCAAGACCTGGTTTGCCTCCTTCATCACAGCAAGGGCCCATGCCTCCTCAAGCTAGATCAGCGCCAGGACAGCCTGGATTCCCCCCACAAAGTCAAGCACCAGGACAGTATCCAGGTCAACCTGGTCTTCCACCGCAACCTGGAATGCCTCAGGGTAAACCTGGTCCTCAACCTTCTCAATTGGGACAGCCTGGCTTAGCTGGACAAGGCTTGCCCCCACAACCAGGTCAGCAAGGTCCACCGTCACAGCCAGGGTTCCCATCACAACCTGGCCAGGGATTACCCCCTCAGCCTGGACAATTACCTTCTCAGCCTCAGCAAGGTCCACCATCACAACCAGGGTTCCCTCCACAACCGAACCAGCAGTTTGGGCAACCTGGATTACCCCCTCAACCTAGCCAAGGCATGCCAGCTCAACCAGGCCATCATTTCGGACAACCTGGCTTGCCACCTCAACCTGGACAAGGCTTGCCACTTCAACCTGGCCAAAGCTTACCACCTCATCCTGGCCAAGGATTGCCACCTCAACCTGGACAAGGATTGCCACCTCAACCTGGACAAGGATTGCCACCTCAACCTGGACAAGGACTGCCACCTCAACCTGGACATCAGTTTGGACAGCCTGGATTACCACCCCAGCCTGGTCAGCCAGGATCACAGCAGCCTAACCAGGGCCAAATGCCAGGGCTTCCGTTCATGCCGCCGCCGCTGTCGCAGCAGAGACAGTTCCCAGGCCAGCCTGGACCCCCAGGACCTCCTGGACCACCTGGGCCTGGTGGACCTCCTGGAGCACCTGCTGGATATGCAGGTGAGTTCCTAAGATTTTTAAATTCCTTCGTTTTGTTGAACAGTATATGCACCAACTGCCTTTTACATCACGCTGCAAAGAACCTAAAAATCCCTGTCAGTAATGTTGATATATTAATATGACTTGATATTCATCATAATATATTTTTTAACCGACTTCACAAAATGGAGGAGGTTCTCAATACAATTGTATTTTTTTTAATGTTTGTTACCTCATATCTCCGGCGCGCCGGAGATATCCAATAAAATAATCGTATAAAAGAGTTAAAATTACAATAAAAGAGTCGATATAAACGCCGCGGCGTTTATATCGACTCGATCGATTTGGATTTTTTATTTTTTATTTGAATAGATGTTTACTTCCAGATAGGTCCCATTTTTTTTAGAATCCAGTTCTGATGATGGAATCCATGAGGAATTGAGGGAACTCCTCAAATATTGTAGGCATACATGTAGCGATTTTGATATTTTCAGCAACAAACCAAGCATTTGCATTCAGAAAGTATCATAACCCTTTCACCACTATGGTTTTTTCATCATTTTTTTTTCATCCAGATATTTAGTCGAATACAATGGCGGAAGTCGGTTTTTTAAATGAAAAGTTATATGACAATTCAATGTTAATAACCAAAACTCTGATTTATTAAATAATCTCTCACTCTATCTGATCCAATTAATGTCATATTTTTCTTATAGCAGGTATGCCGCCAATGCCTCAACAGCCACAGCAACCTGGCTTCCAACAGCCCCCACAACCTGGCTATCAACTGCCACCACAACCTGGCTATCAACAGCCACCACAACCAGGCTATCAGCAGCCCCCGTCCGGCTATCCCCCTCAGCAATACCAACAGCCTGCCTTCCCTGGCCAGCAGCCGAGCTACCCTAATCAACAGTACCAGCAGCCACAGCAGAAGAAATTGGACCCTGACCAGATGCCCAGCCCAGTGAGTTCCAAACACTAAAAAAAAGATAATTAATTGATTCAAGCATGACGTATAATATTCAAAATTATAAACAAACAAATGTAATATTTATATTTAAGGTGATTCCTCTCGCATGTGGCGCGAAATTCAAATTTTATTGCGTTTTTGCTCATTACAGCTCATCAACACTTCTTGAGATAGTAAAAACTGATTTTGCGAAAACTAGGAGACCTAACACACATGTTTTAGTTTATAGTTTCACATATAGATCATTACTTCAGCTACAAATACTCTTCAATGATTTTTACAGTGTTTTTTTGGTTTAAAGATATGCGTAGCTTAACTAATGACATTTATGAGATACTATCAATTAAAACATGTGTGCTAGGTCTCCTAGTTTTCGCAAAATCTGTTTTCTATATCTCAAGAAATGTTGATTAGCTGTGATTTACAAAAACACAATAAAATTTGAATTACGCGCCACGTTTGAGAGGAATCACCTTAAGATAATATTTATATAGCATACTATTTATATAATAAAATATATTTATATATATACATATATAATATATAATATTTTACTACAAAAAGTTACTTCCTTGGGAATCATCACGTTTCCATCATCATCAGCCGATAAACATCCACTACTGGACATAGGCTTCTCCTACAGAATGTCAGGATCAACAGGTTTGAGCCGGCATCACCCAACAACTTCTTGCTACCTTTAAAATCTCGAACCGTTCCCGGTCTTCCGGTTCATCGATTGGCCGTCCTGCATTGCGTCGTCCGGTTTGTGATCGCCTGTCTCATGTGCCTGTAATTACACCGGCACCCATACCCTTCAAATTGGAACTCTTGGCGACAAATAGATATGGTGGTGTTCTCTCCGGACAAATTCATTCACAAGGAAACGACCTTTGTTGTGAAAGGATGCGAGAGGTTATTATTATTTATTAAAAAACTATTATAACACCTTAACAGAGTAGGACCTAAAGCGATGTTATATGCACATGATTATATAAAATAAAAACAAAGAACCAAGCTTAAAAATAAGTAGGTACCTACTGGGGAATACCTATAATATTACTAATAGGTACCACAACTATTCAACTTTCTCCAAAACAAGCTGCGCTATCTCCATGAGTTTCGGCAGGCTGTGATGAAAAATGTCAACATTGTTCTCCGAAAGAACATTAACTAAACGGAACATTAACAGGTGCTGGTTTGATTCCCGCTGCGGGACAAGTGTTTGCATGATCTGCAAATATTTGCTCCGGGTCTGGGTGTTGTGCTGCCATGGTACTCGTACCACGACACAGGAAATCCTAGTGTGGGATCAGGACTATGTATGTGATTGTTAGGTGTATGTTATTGTTTGGAATGGAAAGAAGATAGGAAATACCTGGGTTTGATCTCCTTGATGCTTGCGTGGATGCTGGCGGCACGCAATGTTTTCTTTTCCACTCCGATGATTCGATGAGTTTGGCGGAAGGTGCTGAATTGCACGTTAACGTTCGCGAATGGTATAAGCGTTGAAATGAGATGATTTTCGTTGGTTATGATGATTTTCCGATATATTTTTGTGACGAGCAGTTACGAGCTCGACTCGTTCCATCGATGGCGAAACGTCAAGAGGAAGATATTATTTTTCCTACCCACAGGTTTTTAGGTGGGTGACAGGATGATGGTATGGCATAGTTGAGGGTAGATGGAAGTAGGTTTTTAAACGATAAAGTTGAGTCCAGAAATCTACCATTACAAAACAGTTATATTAGCTCTACTACTATAGGTTGTTTATTCCGAAATTAAATATTTTCAGATACAAGTGATGGCAGAAGATCAACAGAATCGCAGCGGCGTGTTCGTGACTAACGACAAGGGTCTGGTTCCTCCACTAGTCACCACCGACTTCGTTGTTGACGACAAGGGGAATGCCAGTAAGTCGTAAAACTATTATGATAGATTATGTAGAGGTAAAGGCCAGTTTTGACGAATTTTGACGATTTAGAGATCCATACTTGCAGCCTTGTTAGCGTTCTTGTACACGAGCAGCAAATTGTGAACGGTAGAGTCAACTGTAGCCGTCGACATTGTCGGCGGCAGCCGTCAACGCATCGGCGGCGGCCGTCGAGCTATAGCGACGCTTGCAGTTGTTGCAGCAGGTCGATGGCTGCCACAGAGCTTCGATGTTGACATGTCAACGGTTGCCGCCGACAGATGTTGACGGCTACAGTTGCCTCTGCCGTTGGCAATTTGCCGCTCGTGTACAATAACGCTAACAAGGCTGGAAATATGGATCTCTAAATCGACAAAATTTGTCGACATCTGTCGGCGGCAGCCGTCAACGCATCGGAGGCAGCCGTCGAGCTATAGCGACGCTTTCAGTTGTTGCAGCAGCTCGATGGCTGCCACAGAGCTTCGATGTTGACATGTCAACGGTTGCCGCCGACTGGTGCAGTTGCCTCTACCGTTGATTTCGTGCCGGTCGTGTATGTGAAGCCTTAGCCTAATATGGAACCGGTGTTGGGGTAAAGAAAACGTATTTGTAAACCTGAAATCGCGTCTTTATATATCCTCAGGTCCGCGATACATCAGGAGCTCCATGTACACAATACCTGTGACTGCTGATTTGTTGAAGCAGACGGCCATGCCATTCTGTCTCGTTGTAAGTATACTATCTAACAGATAGTACAATATGTTATGTGCATAGCGTGTATTCGCGAGGTCTCAGTTCGGGGTGGAACACTAGTATATAATCATTAACCACTTAGATAAAGATAATTTATTTCAAATTTAAAAGCACAAAATCTTTGTTATTTTACAGGCAGCGAAATGTTGCTTATAAACTTGAAATTTTAAATTATGAACAGAAACAAAGTTAAACGAAATTTAGCTTACTTTATATAATTAAGGTGATTTCCTGTATTACATAAACGTACGTATGTTATCATCACACCTCTCACGACCTCTGTCGGCGCGGCGGGCGAAAGTTCGCCTGCGACGCAGGAGGTTGCGGGTTCGATTCCCGCCTCGGAACAAATATTTGTGCGATCTGCAGATATTTGTTCAGAGTGTTCTGGGTATTTTCTATGTATAATAAAAAATATCTATCTATGTATTGTTATTGTATTAAGTATATCACTTATCTAGTACCCATAACACAAGCTCTGCTTAACTTGGGGCCAGATAATGTGTGTGAAATGTCCAGCATTTATTTATTTATTCATCATCATCATTTGCTACACAGATAGATTTCTTAGCTGTCCCTAAAGTTGCCGTCGCTTCTATAGATTAGGTTTGGCGTGTGTCTATGCATGTATATATAAGCCCTTGCCAAATGTCTAAGATGTAGTTAAATATAACCGAGATTGAGATATTAGATTACTTCTTATCACAGTATAACGCTAGCGAATTTGCCTGCTTATATATACTACAATCGGTCCAAACAAGCATTGGTTTTTTTTATTTAAAAGTTATTTTGATAATTGCATTGTACCTTCACAGCTGTCCCCCATGGCGGAGACAGTGGGCAACGAGCTCCCCCCTCCCCTGCTGGACTTTGCTGCGCTCACCGGCTCGCCCACCATGGGCCCCGTGCGCTGTTCCCGCTGCAAGGCCTACATGTGTCCAAGCATGAAGTTCCTGGACGCCGGAAGACATTTCCATTGTGCCTTCTGCAAGGCTACCACTGAAGGTTTGTAGGCAGTTCATAATAAAGCCTCATTATGAGTAGGGCATTGAAACCCGGTCCAATTTTAAAAACCTGAGTTTTCGTGTTTAAATATAATGAAAACCCGGGTAACCTGGTTTTTTTAAAAAATACGAAAAAACTGAATTAAAATATCGATTTTCTACAATGAGTAAAATATAATAAGGGAAAAGGAAGAAATAATATAAATTAAACAATAAATTCCAAATCACAAAAATAGTTTTAATATTAAAAAACTCTTTTAGACAAATGAGCCCCTTGTCCAAATCAAAACAACTATCAAAATACAAAATTAATAACTAGTTTACTTTTTTAATCACTATCAATCAATCTCGCGCGTACCGCGTACCGTGTACCACTGCTTTCTTTGCTAGATTGGTTGTAAAGTGTGCAGCAATGGCGTTACTTTTTGTGTAATCATTTATCAAATCTAACGTAATTTCCTGTCTTTAACGCATTCGACACGGCTGCTTAACAAATAACGACCAGAAAACGATTTTGAAAAAATCCGAAATGTCGGGTTTTGATTTTATTAAATCGGGGGGGTTTTTTTTTTTTTTTCTACCCTAAAACCCGGAAAAACCCGCGTTTACCCGGTTCGGGTAAACCCGGGCTCGATGCCCTGGATGAGATATCATCTCGTCACAGATACCGCGGAAACAAGACGAAAGTCTATAATCAGTGCGTGTTGCCAGTGATAACTTACGGCACTGAGACGTGGTCGCTAACTACACTCGAGAGCAATGAATCCGGGTCACTTAAAGAATCCTAAAAATCTCGGAAACTAAAAATGCTAGGTTAATGCAATAAATTGTATTTAATAGACAATGTAATACTCCTTAAATGAAGGTATTAAAACTTCTTAGTTATTGTAAAGTTATATCATAAAAAAATCAAATTTGAAAAAGGGCCACTTTCGAAGATGGAACTACGAAATTACAGCATTTGGTTTTGCTTTTGTTTGTAATCTGTCATTTATCATTGTTTGATTTCTGTTTTTTTGTTGTTTTTTTTCTGCGTAAACGCACTAATGGAAGCACGAGGAGGCAATACGAAGTATTAAAATTCAAGAAAATCGTAATAAAGTTCAAAAATTTCATGTTTCCTATTTTTGTTTTAAGGAGAGATCAGCAGTTTTTTTCTTTATGTAATTTTGTGTTAATAAAATGTATGGTGACTCATATTTTTTTTACCTTTATTTAAGGAGTATTACATTGTCTATTAAATACAATTTATTGCATTAATCTATCATTTTTAGTTTCCGAGATTTTTAACATTCTTTAAGTGACCCGGATTCATTGCTCTCGAGTGTATTTGGCCGTATAGACAAGCTCTAAGTCTCGCAGCGGGCTATGGAGAGTGCTATGGTAGGAGTCATTATGATAGAATCCGAAATGAGGAAATCCGTAGATGAACCAAAATCACCGACATAGCTCTCAGTATTAGCAAGTTGAGGTGGCAATGGGCAGGTCATTACCTGTGGAATAACGGTTCTCGAGTGGCGACTACAAACCGGACGATGCGGTATAGGAAGGCCCTCCACTCGATGGACTAAAGACATTATAAACGTCGCAGAAAGTCGGTGGATGGTGGCGGCTCAACTCCGTTCGTCGTGACATTCTAAGAGGGAGGCCTATGTCCAGCAGTGGGCTTCTACAGGCTGATGATGATGATGATGGTGATAATGAGTTATTTGTTATACTAAATGTTTTAATGCCTAAATTACACTATGGCGTATTATTGTGTAACATACATACTTATCTTGATCTGAGTCCTTGTTACATTTTCTTTGTACAAGACGGCCTCTGTGGAGCGGCAGGCGAGTAGCCGGCTGAGATACGAGATGTTCCGGGTTAGATTCCCGTTGCGGGACAAATGTTTGTATGATCTGCAAATATTTGTTCCGGGTCTGGGTGTAGTATTTCGCAGTTCCTTTATACCCACGACACAGCGAATCCTAGTGTGGGATCATTACTACGTATGTGACTGTTGGGTGTTATGTTATGTATGTATGTTGGATGCCTGGATGCTAGTCCTCACTGTGATTTATTTGCGGATGAATAGACGAAAATTATGTCGGAATGTTTGAGGTTTTGTGAGCGAGTCGTATGATTGTGTGTTTGATCTGTGTCATTTTTTTATGTCTATTGTAATTTAATTTAGACATCCTATTTGACTAATGTGAAACTATTAATTTGTTGTGTTTATTAATGTATTTTAGACTTTTCCTTGATATGACGTGTTTTTTTAAATTTATTATTATGTTAGTACTTGATTGATCTATCTTTAATTAATGTTATTGGTTATGTACCGATTTAATTAAAGTAAATAAATAAATAAATGTTATTTTTCTTGGCGAATTAAAAAATGTATATTATTTGATGTTTTTTTTTGTTGCAGTGCCAATGGAGTATTCGCAGTACATCAATAGTATGCAGCAGTACGGACGCGTGCCGGCCGAGCTAGCGCTGGGCGCTTACGAGATAGTCGCCACCAAGGAGTACTGCAGGGTAACGTACTAGCACACTATTGTATATGTCTTGCGATTGCAAAACATTGTAAATTAAACAATTTTTAATGTTTTCGATTGCCGATTTGTTATTTGATTATTATACCGTAATGTGTCCGGCCTAAGAATAGACCTCTCCTCTCGTGGATGTCGTAAAAGCCGACTAAGAGCGCTGCCACACGGGCGTTGCGGCTCCGCTGCTTCGGTGCTGCGACGACGGAGCGGTGACGCTCCGTAGTTCTACATACAAATCTGAACGTCATGTCACACGGGCGTTGCCGGTGCGTCGCGACGATGCAACGCCCGTGTGGCCGCGCCCTAAGGGATTACATCAGGGGATGGGCAGCAGCATCTATCTGAATACTTAACACCAATACTGTGATCACCAATCCGCCTGCCAAGCGTGGTGGTCTCGTCCAGCATTGGACGTAAGCAGGAAACTCTCAGAAGATGTCAAATCAAGTAATAGGTTTAAGTATAAAATATGTATGTTATGAATAAGGTATATAGTTATATGTTTAGGTATAATTTATTATACATTTCCCATGTAGCCGGAAATAAATATATTATTATAATTATCACTAGAAACGGGATATTTACCATGATTTTTGAGTTTTATTGATTCCCGATATTTCGGCACAGTTTCATGCGCCATGATCACGGGGTAAACTGCAGTCCCCCGTCCTCCCGTGGATCCCGTGTAGATCCCGTTTCTAGTGATAATTATGTTAAAAACCATGATAGTTTCAAAAGTTAAATATATTATTATTGTTATTCGTTCTTTCTGACATTTAATTGGTATCATTACAGAACAACACTCTACCCAACCCTCCAGCAATTGTGTTCGTTATTGACGTGTCTTACAACTCCATCAAGAACGGTCTACTAGAAACGCTCTGTGAGAACATCATGGGAATTATTGCTGTAAGTAGACCAGGAGTCACCAATTAGCTTCGCTCGGGGTCCGTTTTAAGAATTTAAATTATCATCGCGGTCCACACAACATCTTATAGAGAAAAATATTTATTAAACAATTGTAATTACGGAAATAACAAAGGTATTTTTTTTACATATCAATGAGAAAACTGTAATTTTTTGTTGCGGACTATCTGTCTGAAGTTTGGAGTAAAATTGGCGCAAGCTATTGACATTAAATCCTGGGGATGGTCATCAGTATGTCGACATCGACATTTTCTCAATGAAGTTCATATTCGAAAATGCTGCTTCAAATATATGTTGACCCATGGCTTTCCCTTGCCTTGAACTTTAAGGTTCAGGTCATTGGTCCGCACAAAATGGGTCGGCGGTCCGGATGCGGACCGCGGTCCGCCATTTGGTGACCCCTGAAGTAGACCGTACTAGCAGAGCACCTTGTTGCACTTCCGACTTAGTAGTAAGAAGGATCATCAAATCAAGCCAAGCCGTATTTGTTGCCCTGATTCTTCTAAGCTTGGTCGCATTGGAACGGGAGTAATAGAATAGAAAATACTTTAATGTACAACAAAAGATTATAAAAAAAAAAAAAACATGATAATTAAAAGTAGGTATAATGGACGGTCTTATCGCGTAGAAGCGATTAATAAAAAAAGCTATTTTTTTTGTAGTAATTTTAGTTTATGAGGCGGTTCTAAATGGTCCTTGTGATTTCCATTAATAAAATACTTTTGAATTTGAATTTGAATATCTCTCACTCAAAAAAATACTCATTGCAAATACTTAAGAGGGCACTAAACTACAATTTAGGCTCCCTCTTTAACGCACGCTATAACCCGCGCGCCATGCGCCATCTCGCTCGCGCTAGCGAGTGTCGTGCACAAAAATGAAGTTTTTTGTTTATTATGGCGAAAATAAAGTGTTTATCAAAAAACTGATTTTAGCATAAGAATAAATAGTTATTATCTACTTGTTGTAGTAAAATTTATCTCAAAAAACCGTAAGGTTCCTGAGATTTCTTTCAAAACGTGTGCAAAACAAGGATTTTTCATTAAATAAAACTATCGAGGTTTTTTCTACATATCGTGTTATCAACTTTACAGAATAAATGCAAAAATATAAAATTTTCATATTCCAAAATATTTAACTCGTATAACCCGTACATACTGAGTTATAGATCGATTTTGTTGGACAAAATCACATATTACGCCTTCTTAATTCTTAAACAGAGTTTAAACTTGAAAATATGGTTAAATAAACTTTTCATCCGATATTATATCCGATGATAAACCAGTCCATAAAGACGAGGAAACTATAATACTTCCACCATTAAATAAAGTAATAGCCACCATTTTGTTTCTCTAAAATATTTACCTAAATCAATCATTTGTTATTGGGTTTCGTTACTGGCGCCATTATTTATTTACACTGCCTGTATTTGTGAATGGTATTTACTGATAATTTAATATATTTTCAGGCTATGCCTAAAGACGAACAGACCGGCAAGACTTGGACGAGAGTTGGTTTTATAACGTACAGTTCTACAGTACACTTCTATAATATCAAGGTGAGTAATTAAAATAGTAACTTTAGAATGCTACTATACAACATCCGAACTAAGAGATAACTGATATAATGTTGTTCATGTATGTTTACTTAATTTATAAAAATTATTGTGAAACTATACCTAAGTACTTGAAGTACTATCTAATTCTTTTCAACGTATTATGCACCATCTACATAAATTTATCCGTATTACACAAAGGTTAGCTGGTAGAGAATGCTTCCTAGCATTAAGTTCGCCTATGTACATGATTTGTTTTTTGTGCAATAAAGAATATTCTATTCTATTCTATAACTGCACTCATCTGGATTTAGATGAGATGTGCCTGAAAAGAAAGTTAAAAGTATACATATAACATAACATACATAACATAACACTCAACAAATACTTAGTCCTGCCCTCCTATTCCATATCTTAAAAGTCACTCGGTGACTAACGTTTGATAAGTAAAATTACCATCAATTAAATATATTGAAGAAAACTTCAGCACAATTCGCAGGTACTCGTGACTTTTGATGTTCATTTTATAAATAAATAAATGCTGTACATTTCACACAACATTATCTAGCCCCAAGCTAAGCAGAGCTTGTGTTATGGGTACTAGGTAACTGATGTACTTAATACAATATACATCATAGATAGATATTTTTTATTATACATAGAAAATACCCAGAACACCCTGAACAAATATCTGCAGATCGTACAAATATTTGTTCCGAGGCGGGAATTGAACCCGCAACCTCCTGCGTCGCAGGCAAATCTTCGCCCGCCGCGCCACAGAGGTCGTCTTGAATTGACAATGAGCAATTGGTGGTCATTTTACTGTCACCGAGCGATTTTCACAGACAGGGGGCAGATCTCACACTAGGATCATCAGAATTATTACTTTATGAAAGTAAGTAAGATTTTTAAAACAACAAATTTCAGGGTACGCTGGCGCAACCACAGATGATGTCGGTAGGCGACGTGTCGGACATGTTCGTGCCCCTGCTGGAGGGGTTCCTGGTGTACCCGGAGGACAGTGGGCCGGTGCTGGGTGCGTTGCTGCAGCAGCTGCCTACCATGTTCCAGGACAACCGGGAGACGGAGACAGTCATGCTACCAGCTGTGCAGGTGACCAACATCACTTCTTTCCTGGCGTTAGGTCAGAGACCTGCTTAATATGCTGCCCTTCACTCGATGGACTAAAGACATTATAAACGTCACAGGAAGTCTGTGGATGGAGGCGGCTCAAGACCGTGTGTCGTGGCATTGTAAGAAGGAGGCCAGTAGTGGACTTGTACAGGCTGATGATGATGATGATGAAGAAAATGTACGTGACTGTTATAAAAAAAAAACTTACTCTACTGCCGGGCCACGGAGGTGCAATGATGCAATACTCAATACTTTATGTCTCAGGGTCGGCAGCGCGCGTGTGATGCCTCTGGTGTTACAGGCGTACATGCTTTCCATCAGTTGGGCCGTATGCTTGTTTGCTTGCCAAGTAGTATAAAAAAAAACTCTGACAGATGTTCTACTTGTGTTTTCTCAGGCCGGTCTAGAAGCTCTGAAAGCAGCGGACACGTCCGGTCAACTGCTGGTGTTCCACACTTCACTGCCTACGTACAACGCGCCGGGCAAACTCATCAATAGGGAGGACAGGAAACTGCTCGGCACTGACAAGGAAAAAGCAATCTTGGGTGAGTTAATATGAGACTAGATATTGTAACTTTCAGGAAATTTAGTTCCTGTAGGCTTGGTTGATTGATTTTATGTGAATATTTATCTTAACTTTTTACAACTGTTACTATTTCTTTAGTTTTTAGTTCAAAATGCCGATAGAAAGAAACCAGCTCCTAATTATGCTTTTAAGAGGGCACTATGCTACAATTTAGGCTCCCTCTTTAACGCACGCGATAACCCGCGCACCATCTCGCTCGCGCTAGCGAGTGTCGTGCACAAAAATAAAGTTTTTTGTTTATTATGGCGAAAATAAAGTGTTAATCAAAAATTGATTTTGACATAAGAATAAATAGTTATTACCTAGTTGTTGTAGTAAAATTTATCTTATATAACCGTAGGGTTCCTGGCATTCATTCAAAACGTCCAAAACAAGTGTTTTTCATTAAATAAAACTATCGAGGTTTTTTTTACATATCGTGTTCTCAACTTTACACAATAAATGCAAAAATATAAAATTTTCATATTCCAAAATATTTAACTCGTAGAAACCGTAGATACTGAGTTCTAGATCGATTTTATTGTGCAAAATCACATATTACGCCTTACATACACATTACAACGTTAGTTCACAGTTTGGCCACGACGGCTCTCTTTCTGAACAGGCTCTAGTGATGTTTTTGTTATCGTATTTCAGCTCCACAAACGACTGCGTACAACGAGTTGGGTCAGTCCTGCTCTTCCGCCGGCGTGAGCGTCGAGCTGTTTGTCTGCAACCACTCCTACGTCGATGCAGCCACAATAGGTACGTACAATGAGTTGAGTCAGTCCTTTTTGTCCACGATAAAATACATATCCGAACACAGGGTTGCTTTGTACACTCTGTTTATTTGAATACCTTCCTGTACTGGAATGTCCAGTCGGTCTGTTTTGTCCAGTTCCCGGAATGTCCATTCCACTTTCCCATACATTTCGGCGACTTCGAACAGGAAACCATAGCCTTTGCATTGGAAGGTTGATTTTCAACTTGAATCTTGTATTCAAATAAACATATTATTGTTCAGAATCTCGGGCAGAATACAAAAGTCAAAGTCAAAAAGAACTTTATTCATTGAAATCACAAGGATCATTTTGAATCGTCTTATATAAAATTAAATTACTCCTGTTCCAACGCGACCAAGCCTAGAAGAATCAGGCAACAAACTCGGCTTGGCTTACATAAATGGTCCGTCTTACCACTAGGTGAGAAGCGCCTGTGTGGTGCCTCGGAGCAAGGAGTTGCTGATACATAGTAAATGAGAACTTAAAAACCTTAGGAAGGTAGTCAAAAGTAAATAAACATCAGCAAAAATATGCAAGACAGCACACGCTACGCTTGTTATACTTATAAATAATAATCTAATACAAACATGTAAATAGGTAAGTACAGATATTGCAAATTTCCATTTTAGCAGTCGAGGGGCAGAGCGACATCAGGCCACGCGGCTTTATCATTAATAGAGTCACACACATTACATATTCCTTTGATGAGTTTCGAGCGTTGAAGTTAGCCATTGAGCTGCGCAATAGATTTATTTGGAACTAATTTGTCTATGCGCATCGTAACGGCAAACTTCAGGCCGGTCAAGATCGAAAATTGTAAAGGGCTGAGATTACCACTTAACATTACTATTACTTAATCGTCGCATGCATACACGAAGATCAAGTAACAGTTACTACGTGAAAGTGCGACTGACACGGGATTATAGAGAATTGGGTCTCTGACACACACACACACATGCACACACACATGTCCACATGCTTACGTCATTTACTCTTCATTCATGAAACATGCATTAATGTTTCAAGAACATCACTGAACTTTCTTCCAACCGATCCCCACTCACGTCATTTTGTAATAGTTTTGTAAAAACTTTAAAAATATTTTGTTTATAGGTCAACTGCCGCGGCTAACGGGAGGACAAATACGGAAATACACCTACTTCACGGTGAGTCAAGACATGTTACAGGAACATAAATCAATTACCACACTCATAAAATGATCGAGATTCATACCAGGGGCCTTACTCTTGAATCCAATACTAATTATTGTCCAATGACAATTTCAATTCAACCAATGATAACGCTTAATTTGGCGTCTTAAATGTCAACCTAGCGCCAAATTAAGCGTTATCATTGGTTGAATTTAAATTATTATTGGACAATAATTAGTATTGGATTCAAAAGTAAGGCCCCAGTTGGGTTGCTTATTTGAAATTCACCATGGAGGATTTTAATAAAATAACTTTCGTGAATTATATCGTTCCTGTCTGTGATAAGATGTTTTCTTGTGGTCTCAAGATTTTTTATGTACAAAAACTAAAGTGATATCCTAGATCTGAAACTTCTTGAGATAGCTCAAGATAATAAGTAAATTGCATAAACAAAATTGAAGTCTAACTACAAGTCCCGTATATTTTTTTTTTTTTTTAAAAATCGTTTATTGCATGCCTAATATAGGCTTATAAGCCCATAACTTTAAAATACATTCAAATTCAATACTAATTCTAATCAATAATAACATTACACTACAATATCATAATAAAAATACAAAGCAAATGTCAAAGATATAAAAAGTCAAATTATTACACAGGTCATAACAATCACACACACACAGACATACAAAAACAAATACGAGCGACCGTCAGCTCCCAGGGCAGCGCCCCTTAAAAAGTGTTGTATGCAGGCTTATCCAGTGCCCCAGAAACGACGAAAAAAAAGAAAAAAATAAAACGAGCCCCGAGTTTTTTATACATTTTAACATTTAGTTATTTTTGCATATCCTTTCTAGTTTATTTTACAAGCTTTTATTTAACTTGCAATGTACGTATGTTTGTCCGGGTGGAATCTTGCAAATTAATTTTAAATCAGTTATCTTTAACCGATTCAGCTGAAATTTTTCATACCTGTCATGTTCAGATGACAAATATTATGGTGACGGCGAGCTGATCTGATGATGAAGACTGAAGGTGGACAACGGAACTCCTCTATGATTAGTAGTAGCCTGGCAGCATAGCTGGGCATTAACTCGTTAATCCGTTAATCGTTAATTAACGAAGTTAATATATTGATTAAAGGATTAACTTTTAAAAAATTTCACGGACACGTTAATATGCAGAAGTCCGTTAATCGTTAATCCAATGCCTAATAGTTACCGCAACTTCAACATGTTAATGTTCATGAAGGGGAATATGCACCTTATGCTCGACGATTAAATTACACATTTGAATTATACAAGTATTTTGTTTTGTTCCAAACCTGTTAACTTCCAGAACCTAAACTAACAGGTTTTATAAGTTCACTAATGCAACGATATAAAGATTTTACACATATTAACGGATTCACGATTAACGTTAACTTGCGTTAATTCTTCCGAAATGTAACGCTTTAACATTTAACGAAGCTAACTTTTTTGTAGCGGATTAACGTTTAACGAAGTTAACTATTTGATTAACGGTGCCCGGTGTTTGGCAGTGTTTTGGCTCATTTTGATCAAGTTCCAATAGCGAACTTAACAAAAATTTGTTTAGAAAAATATATTTTTCAACAATAAACTTATTTCTTTTTTAGGCGGATGTAGACGGTGCCAGACTTATCGCCGACGCCTGTAGAGTGGCCTCTCGCGCGACGGCCCACGACGCCGTGATGCGTCTTAGGACATCGACAGGCGTACGAGCCACAGATTTCTACGGACACATGTTCATGAGTAACACAACCGATGTTGAATTGGCAGCAGTTGGTAAGTGTTACCTTAAAAAAACATATTTTCAATAGTACAGAGTGGGCTAGCACGAAAATATAACGGTATCAAGATCGAGACGGTATTCGATATTAAGGTGAAACGTTTCGCAAGTGGCGCGAAATTCCAATTGTAATGTGTTTTTTGCACAACAAACAACAATCATATACAAATCATTCATTGACATTCGTAGCTAAACTAATGATATTTATGAGATACTTTCAATTAAAACATATGTGCTAGGTCTTCTGATTCCCGCAAAACCAGTGTTCGTTATCTCAAGATGTGTTAATAAGCTGTAATATGCAAAAAACACAATAAAATTTGAATTTCGCGCCACTTTTGAAACGTTCCACCTTAAATATTGGCCAATGACATCGTGGTGGCTTGAAATCTTTGCGATTTGATTGGTTAATATTTGACATTTACAACCGTCTCGCTAGCGTCTCGGTAACGTTTAGATATTCGTACGTGAGCCTCAGTTTCCTTAGTTACAGTAAAGTTGGGTATGAACTTTTTACGGCACGCTCTCTAGTGTACGGTATCGTTGAACATCATCATATCAGCCTATAGAAGGCGACTGCTGGACATAAGCCTTTCCCATAGATTGCCACGCCGAACGGGCTTGAGCCGCCTTGATCCACCGACTTCCTGCGACCTTTATAATATCTTTGGCCCACTGAGAGAGGGCCTTCTTACACGTAATACGTACGGTAATGAGAAAATGCGTAAAAAAATTGTGTTGATTGACAAGTTAATTGTCTAGTGGTAACTATGATAGTCTATTTGTACGGAACTTTCTACGCAAGTTTGACTCGTTCTTTACCGGTTTTTGTTTAATTACTGAATGTCTTGATGTCGACAAAATAAAGTCTTCAGCCGTGGTGTGTTTGGGTTAAGAACGAACCCCTCCATTTCGTCCCATGGATGAAAAGCTTATTAAAGGACCATCCTTACATCAGGGGTTGGGCCGCCTGCCAATCGTGGTGATTATGGCAAATCCCGCCATTGCATTCTATGGGCGAGGCCTCGTCCAATAGTGGTTTTTTTTTATAAACTTGGCAAACGGGCCACCTGATGGAATGCCATTTACCGTAGCCTATGGACGCCTGCAGCACCAGAGGCATCACACGCGCGCTGCCGAGCCTCAGACATAAAGATGAAAAGTCTCATGTGCCTGTAATTTCACCGGCATCCGTACCCTTCAAACCGAAACACAGCAATGCGAGCACTACTGCTTGCCGGCAGAAGTAGGTACGGTGGTAGTACTTCCCCGGACGAACTCTTTCACAAAAAGTTCTACTACTAACAAAACTTCTATTGACTGATGCTAAATCTAGGTTTTTGAGATAAATTCCATACGATGTATCTTATTTATTATGTGAAATAAAATAAAGTGACCATAAAATAACTATTTATCACTCCCACAGACGCGGACAAAGCAATAGGCATAGAAATTAAACACGATGACAAACTAACAGCGGAAGAAGGCGTTTACCTACAAGCGGCACTTCTGTACACGCACAGGAGCGGACAGCGGCGGCTGAGGATTCTCAACTTAGCGTTAGGAGTGGCTCACCAGCTAGCGGACGTTTACAGGTCTATGGAGCTGGATACCACCATCAACTTCCTAACTAAACAAGGTATGGTAACTGATAAACTACGACCTCTGTGGTGCGGTGGGCGAAGGTTCGCCTGCGACGCAGGAGGTTGCGGGTTCGATTCCCGCCTCGGAACAAATATTTGTGTATCTGCAGATATTTGTTCAGGGTGTTCTGGGTATTTTCTATGTATAATAAAAAATATCTATCTATGTATTATTGTATTAAGTATATCAGTACCCATAACACAAGCTCTGCTTAGCTTGGGGCTAGATAATATTGTGTCAATTGTCCAGCATTTATTTATTTATTTATAACTAGCGGCAATTATGAAAAGCAAGAAAAAAATGAAAGACCCAAGTACATCGGATACGTATGCAGCACGTAATGTAGACACGCGCCTCTTAAGTATGTACACGTCACGCAAGCGGTGTGCCATGTCTCATACAGTTCCATACATTACAACGTAATGGTACGTCGACGTGCACGTGTACGTTTACGCGCACGCGCCGGTGTACTGTGGCCTTAAGCAACACCATTTCGTGACCCCTCCATCTCCTCCCGTGGATGGCGTAAAAGCCGACTGAGGGGTTACACCAGGGGACGGGCAACAGCATCCACCTAAGTACTCAACATGAATACTGCTATCACCAATCCGCCTGCCAAGCGTAGTGATCATGGCTATTCCCCCCCATTGTATTCTATGGGGGAGGCTTCGTCCAGCAGTGGACGTGTAAAGTTTGCTGATGATTTCGTGACATCCTGGAACTTGAAGCTGGATATTAGCTTACTTCCACTTGAACCCGATTAATGTAAGTTTCCTTTTCAGCGGTGTGGGCCCTACGCGAGCATTCGCCGCGGCAGGTGCGCGAGGGGCTTTCCTCGCGGTGCGCACGCTCGCTGGCCGCCTACAGGAGGCACTGCGCGTCCCCCTCGTCGGCGGGCCAGCTAGTCCTCCCAGAGTCCATGAAGCTACTGCCGCTCTACACTAGCTGTATGCTGCGATCAGATGCTTTAGCCGGTGGTAAGTGTCCTACTAAGAGATTTCCCAGATGCTGTAGTCTGAGTTTTGACAAGCAGTTCACACAGACGTACAGACTTACCCAGAAAATAAGTCCGATCGACTGTATTCGTTTGCGCAGAAAAGCGCAGACTGATATCCGACAGTAGCCGAACGTATAGTATAGCTCTGTCCCGCTGACATGATTCGTACACTGTCGGACAGAGTCGACTGGTGAACAAGATGGCGTACAACCGGCCACGATTTTACTGCGAAATCGATTAACCAATAACAGCGCAAGATTTTAGCGCGCGATTGCTATTGGTAGAAAGAAGGTTCCCGCGCTATAGAAATTGGTCTACGGCGCAAGTACAACGGGGCGACATATATTTTGGGTAAAATTGTACTGTGTAGTGTAATGGATTTTAGTATGGAAATTGAGGTTCATGCAGTATGCTAGAGTCGCACATCAGTGTCCCCATACAAAGTCCGTGTTACATCCAGAATTATTCAGGAAAAATAAGGAGTTTCTGCTAATAAAATTAAGGGATAGATCTAACAACAGACTCTACAACCCAAATATAATCTAAAAATTACACAAAATCAGGCCTACTACAATGACGATAAAAATTTAAGAAGATCTTAAAAATCTATCAAGAAATTTATTTAATATTAAATTTAAAAATGCCTGATGGGTAGAGGCTATTACTATTTAAATCAATACTTATAGATATACAGGGATTTTCAATTCTAATTTTTACATTTTTATTTACTTCATTATTTAAATCTCAATTCTTATTCTAATTTTATTGTTTTATATTAATCATATTACTCATGTGAAAATTTGCATGCCTAATTATAAGGTAGAACATATTGGACTTTTTCTAGTTTAAGACCTTGTTGTGTTTACAATGTTCTGGCAAATAAACTTATCTTATCTTACACTGATTGATTGATTGATGATACATCATCATCACCAGCCTGTTTACGTCCACTGCTCGACGAGGCCTCCCCCATTAAATACAATGAGGGGATATGCTATAATCACCACGCTTGGCAGGCAGATTGTTGATCGCAGTTTGCTGTTAAGTACTCAGGCAGATGCTGCTGTCCATCCCCTGGTAATCCCTTAGTAAGGCTATTACTAAATCCACGGGAGGAGAAGGAGGAGGAGAAGGCAACAGGTATACTATCTCCTTAATATATCTTTTTATGTTTCCAGGTCCCGATTTGTCCTGCGACGACCGGAGCTGTGCGATGTACCGAGCCCTGACTGCCGACGTACTCACCTCCCTTGTATACACCTACCCGCGCCTGTTGCCGCTCCACAACGCGGAGTCCAACCCGAGACCGCAACAGTTGAGGGCGTCTATTGACAAAATGGCCGACCACGGCGTGTATCTTATAGGTAATAATAATAATAATAATAACGTAATAACGTATAACGTAATAGGTACGTTTAGGACGTGTATCATATAAGTAAGGACCCTTCCGGACCCATGGCGCAACTACTATGCTCAACTGATTGTGCCGTGGGTACTTTTGATTCCCTTCTACACAACTAGTTGGTCCGTTCCGGAAAAAAAATTTACCTATGGCTCAACTGACGAAACTTAGACGCAAACGGCCGTACCTACACTGCCAAAGTTAAAACTTAAAACTAATAAACTCGTGAAAGAAAGGAAGCTATTAAATACTCAAGTATTTTAATCTTAATTTATCTAAGGCATGACCGAGGCTATAATTTTTGACGACCTCTGTGGCGCGGCGGGCGAAGGTTCGCCTGCGACGCAGGAGGTTGCGGGTTCGATCCCCGCCTCGGAACAAATATTTGTGCGATCTGCAGATAATTGTTCCGGGTGTTCTGGGTATTTTCTATGTATAATAAAAATATCTATGTAATGTATATATTATATTACGTATGTCAGTTATCTAGTTGCCATAATACAAGCTCTGCTTAGCTTGGGGCTAGATAATGTTGTGTGAAATGTCCAGCATTATTTATTATTTATTTATTTATTTAATTTCACCGTTGATAAGTTGCATCTGGACAGATCTAAAATAACTCTACATTGATGATCTGATCTTTTTCACGTTTTGCGGAAACGCTATTATTATTTTTATTATATTGCTATTTGCTATTTATTTGGTAGTTGTGCTATGGGGAATCAGAGTAGTTTCTGAGTTCCCTACGCCTCAACCAGATGGGCATAGTAGTTGTGCCGAGGGTCCAGGTTGCGTCGTTGGTAACTCAGTTGTGTCGAAGGGAATCAAAAATACCCACGGCACAACCAGTTGAGCATAGTAGTTGTGCCATGGGTCCGGAAGGGTAAGGACGTATCTAAGGTGCTGGTCATTCCCTTTGATCGCATAGTTCGATCCATTTATAGGTAAATATGTGTGTCATAAAAGTAAGTACGTTTGTCATATAGGTAAGGAAGGTATCTTATAGGTAAGAACGTGTTTCGTATAGGTAAGCAATGCTTCACTAACAGTTTTCGAGCCCGATTTACTATTATTACACTTACATCTATTTTGTGGCAGTTTTTTGTAGAAATTATTATTTAATAATAGCATTTGTCATAATGCTAGTTTCTCCCTAACGGTAAAAAACATTGTGAGTAGCCAACATGTCCTAGAACCAAAAAATTCGATGAAGTAATTCATTGACGGATTATAGAATTGAAACTTTCGTGTAAAATAAATGTAAAAATCTACTTATTACCACTGTTTTTCGTCACTTTTGCTGACATTTCGAAACTGAGTTCAGACGCCTCTTCATCATGAGCACCGCCCGCGACCGCGTTCGACGGTAGACCGGCAAATAAACAAAATAAAGTGACGAAAAACATTGGTAATTTGCCGTTTTTTTTTTCATTTTAAAATGCATTGAGGGATTCTTATTTTCGAGGAAAGGTATATTTTTCAAACAAAATGTTATTTCACAGAAAACGGCGTGCACATTCTAATCTGGGTCGGCTCCCAAGCACCAGCTCAGTTCATCAGCGACGTATTCGGAGTGCCGAATCCTCAGCAAATAGACACGCAAGTTACGGAGCTCCCCATCTTAGAGAACCCAGCGAGTGAGGCCGTAAGAGACATTGTGAGGGACGCAAGGGATAAACGACACAGTGCTATGAGGGTAAGTAGTTTTTTCCCATTTTTAATTCCGAGTAGGTGATATCTTAGTAGTTAATAGATGAATTCTTTGTAATGAGATCTCCTAATCTAGAAAGACTATAATATAAACTTGGAACTTTTATCAAATTGGCTCATATGTATGTCAAAAGCTTTTTACAATTTTACTTCTAAGATAAAAAATGTTTATTCGCGCATTCGCAGGGCTTATGCAATTTTATGGCAATGTGTGTGAATTAACAAAGTATTTACGATAGTCTCGATAACGACAGATGTTCTCTGAATTCGCCCTCAAACAAGGAGGGGTTCTCACGGCCGTCTCGAATCATGCTTTCAGCGTTATAAAACTGTCAAAAGAAAGATAGAGATAAAGATAAATAGGTACTTTTTTTATCGAAATTGAAAAGCTCATTGAAAAACTACTCTGATTTTTAACCTTAGACAATTTTTATAAACAAAGAAATGTCACTGTCTGTATAAGTGTCATGTATGTGTATAATACACATATGATACCTTAGAATAAGGGTGCTTCAGTCCTTATTCTAAGTATGATACACATACATGACACTTAAACACACAGTGGCATATCTTGACATTACTTCGTCTACAAAATTGTCTAAGATTAAAACTCAGAGTATAGTGTCCTTATTTTCGGGTGTTGAAGAGGTTAATTTACTTTGTGGTTTTTTTAACGACTTGTAAGGTATTTACCGGTTGAAAACAACCGTTTGCTTTTACTTGATAGTGCAGCTAAATTCAGATTGGTCTGTTTACTGACTTGTTAGAGCCTGACAAGGCTTTAGTTGAGATTGACATTTCAGTTTGTTCTCAAACAGATACTCACAATAAAATTGTATTCTTGTAGTATTGTATTAATATAAATTGTTCTTGCAGTATTAAATGAAAAGTATTCCTAGTTTTGATGCATGTTTATTTTGTGGTTGTAAGATTATTTTGTAGCGGCTTGTTGTTTGCACTCTTTAGGTAAATCGGGTTACAAATAAACGTGGAATATCCTTGGAATTAACAATGTGACGGAATAGTTTTGTTTGTATATTTTTACTGTATGCGACTTAGGCCCAAATTCAAGAACAAATAAACGGGCGTTTACTGTAACCATTGCTCAAGGTGACAGATAATGTATAAAAACATCTGTCATAAGGATTTGGTTAGGCTAAACCTTCGAGCAACACGGACTTCCTGCCGCGGGCCGGAAGGGAGTAGCCTTAGCGATATATTACCATTCAAATAGTTCTGTCTTTTTTTGCGGGGGGAAATGTGCACACAAGCTCAATTTCGCATATACATATCCAAATACAACACTGTAATGACGACACTCACACTAACAAACCTTGCACACCTCCTCAGAATAAGAACAATCCTCAACTAGTTTTATTAAACGCATATGCCTACTTTGGCTTGTAGTTTGACAGAGGGGCACGCTGCGAATGGCTACTCCCAGGGATATATTATCATTTAAATAGTTTTGTATTTTTTTTCGGGGGGAAATGTGCACTCAAGCTCAATTCCGCATACACACATCCAAATACAACACTGTAATGACGACACTCACACTAACAAACCTTGCACACCTCAGAATAAGAACAAACCTCAACTAGTTTTATTAAACGCATATGCCTACTTTGGCTTGTAGTTTGACAGAGGGGCACGCTGCGAATGGCTACTCCCAGCGATATATTATCATTTAAATAGTTTTGTATTTTTTTTCGGGGGGAAATGTGCACTCAAGCTCAATTCCGCATACACACATCCAAATACAACACTGTAATGACGACACTCACACTAACAAACCTTGCACACCTCCTCAGAATAAGAACAAACCTCAACTAGTTTTATTAAACGCATATGCCTACTTTGGCTTGTAGTTTGACAGAGGGGAACGCTGCGAATGGCTACTCCCTTCCGTGGTGCTCGAAGGGCTAAACAGTCGTTTAACCGTCTGTATAATAATAATTCAGCAGTTAGCTCGTAAAGTGACAGAAATAAGTAGAAAAGAGATAGCACTAAATGTACATATCAATTTTGTGATGTGTCAAGATTTTAAAAAGTGGTTTTACTTTTGATGCTTTTTTAAATTTTTAGTTTCCATCTTTTATTCTGGTTATTTCTATGCTCTTTTGATCTCATTTGCCAATCAACGCACTAACTATTCCAAGGATAATCCGCGTTTATTTATGAGGTACGTTATGTGTTTCTTGTTCATTGTACAGCATCTATGTCCTATTTATTTATTTAGTAGTTTTTCCTGCATATCTTCTACTCTTATCTATAGGTTGCTTCAAAAATGTTAAATGGCAGAGCCTATTGCAAAATATTATTTTGCATATTTTCGATAATGCACTTTATTTCACTAGTATTCAGTTACAAATCATAGAAATTCATAAAAACAAGACGCTTAACAATGGCCTGTAGACAGTTAGAGATACATGAATTATGTAAAAAAAAGATAGATACTTAATATGATAAACAATAGGTGGTCTTAACGCTAAGTAGCGATCTCTACCAGGCAACCTTTGGACTCTAAAGTTAAACGAAGTGTACGTTAAGTTTTATAATTAGCACCACGCAAGCAAACAATATGTGTAACGTACAAGGGGCGGTCTTATCGCGATCTCGTTAAAGCATTATTGAAGCATGTCATCCCTGTCGCACGCGCTATCTCGCTCCCACAGCTGACGGTCACTCACTCCCTGGACAAGAGCGCCCTGATCGCCAGAAGGCTGCTGGTGGAAGACAAGGGTGCAGACGGCTCCTCGTACATGGAGTCCCTCATGGAGACGCACAGACGTGTGCAGAAACTTATCTAGGTTTGGTGGGACATTTCAGGGGTTGATTTTGGTGGGGTGGTGGTACTTCGGGGTTTTTGGGGCTTGCTTTACCTATACGCTGTATTTTATCAAATTTTCTTTTCATACCACTTTCATCCATTTATCATCCACCCACTTTCATCCTATTTGTGTAGACAAAGGGAAGAATATTCGTTTTTTTTCTAGAATTTTATCACCATTTTATTATTCTGCCGTGGTGTGTCTGGCCTAGAACAACCCCTCCTCCTCCAGCGGATATCGTAAAAGACTTAGAGATTACATCAGGGTATGGGTAGCAGCTGCTCTCTGTTATAGAATGCTAACTACTAAAAACGAGGGCATGAACCTACCAAGTTGTATATAATTTGAACATTCTTACAACTACCCTCATTCAGATAAAAATTATCTCTCTCTCTCTCTCTCTCGGATCTGAAGATCTGAGGATGTCTTCCTGTTAAACTGGTGAGCCTCGGGATATATTTCACCTTGGTATAAATGCATCTCAGACAAGCCTTGTAACGTTTTTTGTATGTTTACGTATAAATAATGTATTTTTTATTAATAAAATAATCGCAAGTGAAGCCGCGGGTGGACACTAGTTTATCATATTATATCGTCGTCTCGCTCATCTTTTTTTCCTTTACATGAACCTTTATCGAAAGATCATCCATAAAAAACGGGGGGTTTTTTTTCATCACTCTCATGCTTTGGGGAATGGTAAATTAGTTTACGAAACGCGTCTACATCACGAGCTCATTATATTTTTCCTTTGATCTTGAGTACTTAAGAATAACTATTAAAATTACGAGTTTATTTTTAAATGGCGTCGTATTTTCTAGATATCATTAATCATAATTTCAGACGGATTTTTTATACTATCAGTTTGGTGGTCCCCATTTTCTCAACTTGCATTTTCCAAGCTTATCTCTTATTCAAAATGATTACTGTATTTGACTACCTCTGTGGCGTGGCGGGCTAGCAGCCGGCTGAGATGCAAGAGGCGCGGGTTCGATTCCCGCTGCGGGACAAATGTTTGCACGATCTGCAAATATAAGTTCTCTGTATGGCGTGGTACCAAGGTATATGTATAGTTCCTGATACCCACGACCCAGGTAATCCTGGTGTTAGCTTGTGACTATGTATGTGACTGTTATAAGCTCACCAATCTTTTCATATAACACGATTTAGTATCGCGTTCAATACAACAGTGCCACAAACCTTGAACAAAACTATCCACACTCATTTTTTACAGCTATGTGGTAACTAGCGACACTACATTACGGCTATTTAGTAACCATACTCTGATTTTTAATTTAGACATTTTTCGTAAACAAAGAAAGTTCAAGATATGCCACTGTGTGTATATGTGTCATATATGTGTATTAGTGTATATATATAAGTAATGTGCTACCAGTATCTTAAAATATGAACTACTGAAAAATATTTATTTTTCATATTAACTTTGTCAAAAACTCAATTTACGAAATAATATATACGTTAAAATTATTGTGATTGTATATTCTATTGGGTTTTGGCTAGCAAAAACTCCTACCTATTTTTTTTGGCCAAATTTAGTAACCTACTACCTGAACGTATATTTTTTGCTCTGAGGCCCAATTCTCTAAGTTATTTTAAAACTACACTGAAAGTTAACCGAATCGAGACTGAATTGTAAATTGACAGAAAGTTGGTATTCTGGTCCCTCATAAATAACAATTTAGTCTACCTTTAATTCTTGGTGATCACCATTAGAGTAGGATAGTTATACATATAATTGGAAAGAGTAAAGAGTGACTCCATCTACAATGCTAAAATTATCGAAAGAACTTTGAATCGTTCAAGTTTCGGTCACATTTCGATATAATCACATTACAGTGTTGTATTTTATGTCAGGAGAATACCATTTCTGACATTTAAGACATCGACACGAGATCGAAATATGATCCGAACTCTATTTTAACTATTTTTTAGTTAGTGAATTGGGCCTCAGGTGTCCGCTTTGTTTACAAAAAAATACCAAGATTAAAACATCAGAGTATAGCAACGCTACTTTACGACTGTGTTAGTAACTAGCGACGCTACTTTATGGGTGTGTAGTAATAGTAACCAAGACGCTACTTACTGCTGTATTTGTAACTAGCGAACCTACTACCAGAGGCCCAAGCACGAACATCTAACGTTATCGAGACGCTAGAGCGTTACGATAGTAAACGTCATATATGAACCAATCAACTTACTAAGATTTCAAGTGACCCTGATGTCATTGGCCAATATTTGACAGTTGCGATCGTCACGCTAGCGTCTTGGTAACGTAAACTATTCGTGCTGACCCCACTGGACGTATATTTTTTGCTCTGGTATCCGCATTGTTTACAAAAAATTACTAAGATTATAAATCAGAGTATAGCAACGCTACTTTACGACTGTGTTAGTAACTAGCGACGCTATTTTACGGATGTGTAGTAACCAAGACGCTACTTACGTCTGTATTTGTAACTAGCGACGCAATTTCGGGGTCAGAAGAGTTATACTAGTTTTGTTTTGTTACAGTTAACGGTTATGCGACAACACGACAAGCTAGAGACTGTGCTACGTCACTTCCTGGTGGAGGACCGCGGCGTCGACGGTAGCACTTCCTACGTGGATTACTTGTGCCATGTTCACAAGGAGATCCGCGCGTTGCTATAGCATTTGTACGACTACTAGGCTGAGTTTTAAACTGCGAACGCGACTTAAAACGTAGCCTTGGGAGTGCAGTGACGTTTGATATACTTTAAGTGTCGTTTACGACGCGCGGACTTCAATTTTTAACTATAGATTATGTATGGTGTAATGTAACGCGATGCCGCAATACAAAACGTACTGCCCAGTAAAATGAGTCAATTGTTATATAAAGCTACGCGTAGGGGTGCAATTTTTGAATATCACTGAGTGACTAAATACAGTGTAAACTCTTTATAACGAAACTCAAGGGACTGAGCATTTTTTGTCGTTATAGAGAGTTATCGTTATATGGAGTGAACAAAAAACAACCAAATTAACAAGAACCGAGAAAACAATGCGTCATACTGCACGTGTTCAAGGCAATTAAGGATAACAAAAGCTAGACCGACCTCGGATGTTTCGGAGCTTCAACGTCTTTTGTTTCCTGATAACATAACATAAACAATAATACCGATAATAAATATTTACTGTCTAAAAATATGAACACATTTCTTCGTAATAGAGAATGGCGTATCGCTATAAAGAGTGTTTCAATATGTGGGTTTTAACGCAAACCAACCAAGTTGGGCTCACTTCAACGTTACAGGGAGTTTATTGTCATAAAGGATAACGTTATAAAGAGTTTACACTGTATCATCAAAAAGCCCGCAAATCACCGTTTTTCAGGAGATGTACTGGAGGTGGAACTTGTATTGATATCATAGGTATACGAATTTAAGTCATCAATGAGTTTCAGATGTATATAATTTTGAAAATCGTGGAATAAATGGTAATTTTACCGACGTTTAGTAACGCGATGACTTCCGAAAATCGCACCCCAGGGGAATTACTGCCATACACAGAAACGAAGCTTTAATTAAAAGTTTTATTAACTGAGGATAGGATTCTGTGCAACACTCTCTGAATTAAAACCGTGCTATAACTATCGCCGTTCCTTTTATTTCAGTTTATTAGAAAAGGCGCGTGATAACTTCAGCGCATTTCAATCAATTTATATAATACTTTACAGAATCACTAACATATTACTGCCATGTCTATGCAAAAAAAGAAAACGTTTTTCCACCCTTACATATTGTCCCATTCCGTTGATTTTGTTTGTTAGATGATGAACACTATAAAAAAACTAGGATTATAGGTTTTTCTGTTGTCGAAATTCGTAATAAATTAACTTCAAAGCACCTCAAATTACGATTTTTTGCCATAGCATGTATTGAAAAAAAATAAGCGAAACCTATAGGAAAAAAAAATCACCCACTAAATCCTAACAAAACATGTTAGGATTTAGTGGGTGAATTTTTTTTCAGCCCAAATGAAAATTTATCAAAAAAAAAAATATTGTCTGTCGAGCTGCGACTGTTATATATTAAATACTATATTATTATTACTACTTATCGATATTAAATATAATAATATCTTCAGAAACATTTTAAAGAACAAACATACTAGTTAGTATGATTTTGACTAAAACTAGACTTCAGTTATATATTATCTAAAACAGAGTTAAACATGGTCCTAATAAAGTTTAAAATCAAACGTCACTGTAACCCCGCCCTGATGAGTTGTGGCCGCTCAAACAAACCATACTTAAATTAAGCGTAATGAATACTTAACTAAGTCCCACTAAAAATTAGCTAATAACAGCTCGTGAAATCGATCCTCATCGTAGATTTAAGTAGTGTCGTCTCACATAATGTCTTAATGCTTCCTTAAAGTGTCTGATTCGTCAATCACGATTATCTCTGATTGGCCAAAGAACTTTACTTAGAGCTTTAAATTTGATGTTTCGCAGCATAGGTCAGAGTGAGAAGAAAAATTTCTTCAACAGCGATGTTATTTTGCTTCTCGCTCATAAGCAAGCTAGACCTTCGACCTGAGAGCAAGACTTTTATGAATGACTCAAAATGTGGAAAATTTTTGGTTATCGTAGTTGTGATTGATGGCCAATGTTGAAATGGCATAGTTAAGTATATAATTATATAGTTAAGTATCCATTACGCTTATTTAAGTAAGGTTTATTTTTGCGGTCGTTAGTCTTACTCAACGGATTGAATACATTACTTAGGAACAAGTATTTAAGGGACACTTCCATAACTTAGGTCGCCGATTGTAAAAATACATTAGTACAGTACTCGTCACTTAAGTATGCACGTGTGGAGCTGTTTTTGAAAGCAATAATGGTATAGTAATAATATGTGGACTTCCGATCCTAAGACCGTGGATGGTCAATGGTCAATGGATTTTTCCACTTTAAATTTTATGTTAATTATGGAAATAATTAAATAAAAATTAAATTTGATTTAATTAAATTTAAATTATTAATTAAAAATTTAAATTAAATAAATGCGCAATATCGCATCGTGAAGAAGAAACAGGCATGTTGAATGAACCAGAAAATTTAAGACATGTGCATGAAAAGAGCCTGAAAGTGTGCAAAGTGTTCGCTATTTAAAAAAATGATTTTGATGAGCAAAAAACACAACAATATTTGAATTTTGCGCCATTTAGCTAACGTTCCACCTTAAAATTGTAAACCAACTACAAACAAATCTGTAGCTTCCACGATTTAGTGAGTGAAAGTGTGTAAGGTCGAGATAAATAGAACGTACTTCACGGTGACTAAGTCCAAGTCTTACTTTGAAATCGTCCCTGTCTCTCTCTAATACGCGTGTTTTAACATTTGTGTGACAGTGACAGGCTGAGTAACGTCTATTTATCTCGGCATAAGTGTTCTGTCGCGCATACTTATGTGGCGAGCACTGTAATGTTAGTCTGACCAATGTAATTTGATTAATGGCTATAGATTATACGTTGAAATAGCTGTAATATTTTTACATAGCGATTTAAATGTTGAATGTATCTCATGTATGAGTCGGCGTATCAACACCGCGTTAAGTCTATATGCACCTCTCACCTTCCTATTTGTTTGACGACCTCTGTGGCGCGGCGGACAAGTAGCCGGCTGAGATGCGAGAGGTTGCGGGTTCGATTCCCGCTGCGGGACAAATGTTTGTATGATCTGCAAATATTTGTTCCGTGTCTGGGTGTTATGGTACCATGGTACTCGTAGTTCCTGATACCCGCGACACAGGTAATCCTAGTGTGGGATTATGACTACGTATGTGACTGTTGGGTGTTATGTTATGTTAATAAAATAAATGAGAAACATGTTTGGATGTTTGTTCCTAAATCACGCCCTAACGGCTTCGGCTTTGGTTCGATCAATCGAACAAAGCGATCGAACCTCGCGGCCGTAAGGCATTTGAAAAGACAAGATACACTTAACAAAATATGACAATGACAGATTTTCATGGAAACTTGTCAATTTGGGATTAATTAGAGCTTCGAATAAACCAATATAAATGCGTATCTAACAATATCTTAAGCCGGGTCCGCTGCGCTAAATTTTCTAACAAAACATGTTAGTACATGTTTTAATACAGTGTAATAATGTAGGTACAGCCAGTCCGCTACGTCTTGAGTTGACAGTGTTTTGTTAGAAATTCTGTTTTCAAATTATGAATTCTGACGTCTTCCTGTAGAGAGCACTGACACCAAATTAATGACTTCACCCCCCCCCCCCCCCCGCAGGCGAACGCGGGGGATGTTTTCCGTTGTGTCGGCAAACATGTTTGTGTTTTTGTTGACAAAACAGTTGGGCCATGCTCCCTTTCTGTTAGAAAACAATGCTATAGACACTGGTCCCACCGCCGGCGACGAGCGATAAAAGAGTAGGTAGAACGTAGTACGTAGAACGAGTAGCCAGCGATGAACTATAAATATAATATCTGTCTTTTATTTACACGGGAGCGATTATCTTTTGTCCGTTTCTTGGGCGAGAAAATCGCCGATAGCTTACTCGGCGGCGGTGGGACCAGTGCCATATGTTTGTAAAATACCAAAACATGGCGTCGCGGACCCGGCTTAACTATACGAAATGTTGATACGCCGTCTTATTTGTGGTATGTATGGTAATGTTACATTTAAATTAATTTAGTTATGATTTAAGGAGGGTTCCCAACGAGTAACACTTACTTGTTGGGAATTTTTGTCCCATCGAGTAACACTATGGCCTAGGTGTAACTCGTTGGGAATTTGATTTAATATTCATTGTACCGGGGATGGCTTGGCTATGTTATAATGTTTAACTGAATTCAAAACGGCGTTATTTATTACAAAAGTATCAATTAAATCTATTTAAATAATTGGTAGTAATAATTGTAATGAAATAATAGTGTTATTTTGGTTATATTCCCGTGGACCTACTTTTTTGACCTATCAGTAGGTCGACGTGGGTGGGTTATTCCTGAAATCCCCTTTAGAAATCCCCTTTAAGGGGATTTCGGTATTTTTTTTTCCCGAAATCCCCTTTGAAGCTGCTAGTTCAAAATCAAGGGATTTCAGGAATAAAATAAAATATTTAATACAATTCCCGAAATCCCCTTTATTGTGTTTATAAGTAAAATATCATCTCTAATGACAAATCTCGCATAATCGGTTACGTTTGAAATATATCGAATGAAAAATCTGAAATAAAGCTCTAAAATAACATTTTGTAAAAAACCCTTTAGGTTTTATTTATAAAACGTTTTTGTTTTATTTCAAAACTACAGTTTTTACAATAATTTACTATATTTTGTAAATAAATCCTAAAAATCTTTTTTGCTAATTAAAGATATTCCTACTTCAAAATCACAGTTTTTACAATAATTTACTACATTTTGCTAATAAACCTTTATCAAATTTTACAAATTTGTTGAAAGCATGGCACGGGAAACTTAACAAACGCACTATAAAAAAGAAGCCAAAGTAGTGGTTCGCCTCGAACTGAGACCTCGCAATGAAACCTTTTCAATAATTTTAAGTAACTACTTTTTGCTCTTTCAAGAAAGTGACCCACAGTATAAATCCCCTCTATAAGTTCTAATTGGGCCTCTTAAATGAATTTATCCATTTCCTGAGTCACTTTTGTTCTACCGTTGATTTCAACCTTGAGTTCCAAAATTTAGTTACATTTCACGTCCTTGAATGCAGAATCTTCATGAAGGGCATTTAATATTTGAAGAATGTTTGGCTTCTTTTTTCCATGGCGTTTGTTAAGTTTTCCGTGCCATGCTTCCAACAAATTTGTAAAATTTGGTAAAGGTTTATTTACAAAAAAAAGTAAATTATTGAAAAAACAGTAATTTTGATATAAAACAAAAACGTTTTATTTAGGTTTTTTACAAAATGTTAATTAAGAGCTTTATTTTAGATTTTTCATTCGAGATATTTCAGACGTAATGCGAGTGTTTACATTCGAGATGATATTTTGCTTATAAACACAATAAAGGGGATTTCGGGAATTGTATTAAACATTTTATTTTATTCCCGAAATCCCCTTGATTTTGAACTAGCAGCTTCAAAGGGGATTTCAGGAAAAAAATCCCTTAAAGGGGATTTCTAAAGGGGATTTCAGGAATAACCCAACGTGGGTACCTTATTTCTCGTGGATTTTTCGTAAAAAATGTCTCTAAAATAGTAAATAAATACTAACATCCTACTGTGACTATTATTACGGGACTATTATTATTAAATACTATCTATGGCCCGTGATAAGGAGACAATTTTTATGTCATTAGTGAAATTATAATATAATATATGGCTTTAGTAACTTTATACAAGCAGTAGGACAACGAGAAATTAGATCTTGTGGACCTACTGATACGACAAAAAAGTAGGTCCACGAGAAAACATTTGTTATTTCTTCGGTATAATTTTCTATAACAAGCCGTCCTCTTGTTCTGTTTTTCAATTGATATTAAAATTATATAAATCGGAATTTTAATTAGTTAATTCGCCTGTATCGGAGTGTAAATAAAATATTGGCATTATTATTTAAAGTTTTGTTCTTCATTTTAATTATAAGAAAATTATTTCGACAACGTCATTTCGTTTATTCCAATCTTTCCTACCAACAGTTCGATAGTCTAACAGTTTGGACAAAATTATTCTATACTGTTAGACTATCGAACTGTTGGTAGGAAAGATTGGAATAAGCGCGTCATTTCGCTATTATTGTTAATTTCTCCGTTCCGTCCTCTCCGGCAGAGAAAACGATAACGAAGGCCGAACCTTGGTCTGCGGTCGGAGGTTTCTCCTTTTCATATCTTTTATAACAGGATGGCCTGATCAACTAAGTTGAGCTATAGAGCATAAAAGTTTCGGTATTACAAACTATGTCCTACTGCTCAACTGCTCAACTAGTTTGAGCAATCTAGTTGAGCAGTGGGGAAGTAGCGATAAAATGTTCGGTATTACAAACTGTCCTCAACTAGTTGAGCAATCCTATCTAGTTGAGCAGTGGGGAAGTAGCGAGCGATATATCGGGTTATTCCCAGTCCTCCGATCGGAACTCCGATTGGTAGGAGCGGGAATTTTTTTTCCCGTTCCTCCGATTGAATGGTTTTTGTTTTTATCACTTAGTTTATTTCGCCAAAAGTACAGTCAATGCCATATACTGTATTTTTAGTTTATTCTAAACTTTTTATGATGATCAAACTGTTTGATTAAAATTACTCCAAACTGTTAGCCTGACTTGTCGGACAGATTGGAATTTGGATTTTCGCCCAGTTTTGTTCCTTCAACAACTACCTACCGTGAGTGAAGTAGGTACAGTGAAATAAAATTATCAATTTTTATTAGGTAGTTACTTCCTGACTGATACCTACTTACATATTATATCATCTTGAGTCAAGATGCGACGGTCAAGAATCTTGACCGTCGCGGCCATTGGATCAAATAAAAAGCAAAATGGATAATATTAACACACAACAATTAAATGAATGAATAAACGATCACGAATGAAAAATCTCGAATGAAAAATCGCGATTGAGCAGTGTCTCCGTCCGTACAAAGAAATTTGACTTTTTTGATTGTTTAGCTGGCAACCCTAGGAGTAAGTTTCCTCATTTTTAAGGTAATTTCACAAAAGTTGGCATAACAAAATTTTGTTTATACAGGACCATAGCAAGTACCCTGAGGTGTTGCCTGGTCCAATAAGTTTTCCCCATTTTTATGGTAATTTCACCAAAGCTAGCATATCTAAATTCTGTTTATACAGGACCATAGCAAGTATCCTGAGGTGTTGCCTGATCCAAAAAAATTTCCCCATTTTTAGGGTAATTTAAAAAAAATGGAAAATCCAAATTCTAATGATGCAGAACCATTTCGAGTACCCCAAAATGTTGCCTGATGGAAATAATTTTCCCAATTTTTAGGGTAATTTCCAAAAACTTGGAAAATCAAAATTCTGATGATGCAGAACCATTTCGAGTACCCTGAGATGCTGCCTGGTAAAAAAAAAATCCCCATTTTTAGGGTAATTTCCCCAAATGTTGGTTGGTATGTCAAAATTCTGTTTATACAGAACTGTTACCAGTATCCTGAAGTGTTGCCTGGTCAAATAAATTTTCCCCATTTTAAGGGTAATGATTTTAGGGTAGCTATGTAGTAGATATGTTTTATAACTCATACATCAATCGGTGGAATCGAACTTCAGCCGCCCTTCGCTCCCACCACTGCTGAAACCGGATGGGTCCCTTGCTCACGCTGCAGTTGAGAAAGCAAATTTATTTGCAACTCAATTTGCGGAGGCTTCGCGTCTTGACACCTTTGGCGAAACTCCACCTAGCCTTCCTCGTTGCGAAGCTTCAATGCAGGAAATTCGCATCCAGCAAAAAGAAGTGCTCAAAACGCTGCGTGGTCTTGACGTGAATAAAGCTAGCGGGCCGGACGGTATCTCAGCCGTAGTGTTAAAAACTTGTGCCCCTGAGTTGTCTCCAGTACTAACACGACTTTTCCGCCTGTCTCTGAAAACAGGTGTTGTCCCCAAGTCGTGGAAGCTCGCTAATGTGCAGCCTGTGCCCAAGAAAGGTAGTCGTGCCGACCCTTTGAACTACCGTCCTATTTCGATCACCTCCTTACTATGTAAATGTATGGAGCGTGTTCTGAATAGCAAACTCCTTGCATACCTCGAAAATAACGACCTCCTCAGTGACCGCCAGTACGGATTTCGCCGAAACCGGTCTACTGGGGATCTTCTTGTGTATGCCACGCACATTTGGAGTGAGGCCATCGAGAAACACGGTGAAGCACTGGCTGTTTCACTAGACGTCTCGAAGGCCTTTGACAGGGTATGGCACACTAGCCTTATTGGCAAGCTTCCAGCTTACGGACTACCAGTTCGATTCTGCTCCTGGCTCGCTGACTTTCTGAGGGAAAGATCAATTCGAGTAGTCATTGATGGCTGCTCGTCTGATCAATTAGCCATCAATGCCGGGGTACCTCAGGGGTCGGTGCTCTCTGCCACGTTGTTTCTGCTGCATATAAATGATTTGCTCATACCCGGTGTCATTGGGTACGCAGACGACAGCACAGTTGTGGAGAGGTACGTTTCCACTGCTCGAGCTAGTCAGAGTGAAATTCAGAAGCTGAGAGATGAGATGCTTCAGCGTTTGAATTTGACTCTCAAGGCTGTGTCCGACTGGGGCGATGCCAATCTTGTTAAATTCAACGCCTCCGAAACGCAGGCTTGTCTCTTCTCGGCGAAAAAATGACAGTTTCTTCAAGTTCCCATTTTCCGAGATGTACCTATAGATATAGGAGATCACCTGGAGCTCTTGGGTGTTTCACTTTCGCCTACTCTCAACTTCGGCTCATACATCGAGTCAAAGGCAAAAACAGCTGCTATGAAGCTGGGTATCTTGAATAAGGTAAAGCGATACTTCACACCGGGACAGCTTCTCAACTTATACAAAGCACAAGTCCGGTCTGGTATGGAGTATTGCTGCCATGTTTGGGATGGCTCGGCCAAACACCAGCTAGCTGCCTTAGACTCGATTGAACGCAGAGCTTTCAGGCTTATAGGGCAGCAATATATGGCGGAGACTAAGATCCAGAGTCTCGAGCACCGCCGTAATGTTGCTAGCCTTTCCATTTTCTATAGGTTGCATTTCGGAGAATGTGCCCAGGACCCTTGTTCCCCGTACATAACCAAGTTACATAACCAGCACTGGAAAAGGAGAAATAATTCGTATTCCAAAACCGGGTTTGGTAAAGAGATTTTTTTTTCCTTGTACAAAACCTTCGTTATGGGCTGGTTATGTACTAGTAAAATAAATTCCTAATACAATACCTGGTTTTAAAGTAGGAATTATTATTGCCTTGTACACAACCAATGTTGAGATCGGTAATGTACGAGGATAAATATTTCCTGCCGCCAAACCCGGTTATGTAGCAGGATTTTCTCACTCTCGTTACAAAACCAAAAACGTGACAACCAGATTCGGCCAGAGTCAAGACAGAGTAGGCCGACAGCTATTAGATGGTAGATTGAGGTTTTATATGATTGTAATGCGTTGCGTGTTCGCGTATTTGCTTTATTCGGCCAAAACGACTATTTGTACGGGATTAATTTGTCTATTTTGCACGAAAAAGCAAATTAAGCAAATACGCAAACACAAGTATCCGCCTAGTCCGTATCCTATCGTATTATATCGAGGTATAATGAGGATTGTCACGTTTTTGGTTTTGTAATGAGAGTGAGAAAATCCTGCTACATAACCCGGTTTGGCGGCAGGAAATATTTATCCTCGTACATTACCGATCTCAACGTTGGTTGTGTACAAGGCAATAATAATTCCTACTTTAAAACCAGGTATTGTATTAGGAATTTATTTTACTAGTACATAACCAGCCCATAACGAAGGTTTTGTACAAGGAAAAAAAAATCTCTTTACCAAACCCGGTTTTGGAATAGGAATTATTTGTCCTTTTCCAGTGCTGGTTTTGTAACTTGGTTATGTACGGGGAACAAGGGGCCCAGGAACTATATGATCTGATCCCACCATCTCCGTTTCATCATAGGACGAGCAGGTGCACGGCTCAGTACCATCCTTACCTCATTAGTATTCCTTCCATTCGTACTAAGCGTTTCGGTTCCACCTTTATTATGCGAACTGCTAAGGAGTGGAACTCGCTGCCGTCGTCTGTCTTTCCTGAAAACTATAATTTGGGTCTTTTCAAGGCAAGAGTGAATAGGTGCCTTCTAGACCTTCGTGCTCCATCGTCGGCTGCATCATCACTTACCAACAGGTGAGATCGCGGTCAAACGAGGATCTATAATTGTAAAAAAAAAAAAAAAACATCAGAATTTTGATTTTCGAACTTTTTAGAAATTACCCTAAAAATGGGGAAAATTATTTCCATCAGGCAACATTTTGGGGTACTCGAAATAGTTCTGCATCATCAGAATTTAGATTTTCCAACTTTTTGGAAATTACCCTAAAAATGGGGAAAATTATTTCCATCAGGCAACATTTTGGGGTACTCGCAATGGTTCTGCATCATCAGAATTTTGATTTTCCAACTTTTTGGATATTACCCTAAAAATGAGGAAAATTATTTCCATCAGGCAACATTTTGGGGTACTCGAAATGGTTCTGCATCATCAGAATTTTAATTTTCTAACTTTTTGGAAATTACCCTAACAATGGGGAAAATTATTTCCATCAGGCAACATTTTGGGGTACTCGAAATGGTTCTGCATCATCAGAATTTTGATTTTCCAACTTTTTGGAAATTACCCTAAAAATGGGGGAAATTATTTCCATCAGGCAACATTTTGGGGTACTCAAAATGGTTCTGCATCATCAGAATTTTGATTTTCCAACTTTTTGGAAATTACCCTAAAAATGGGAAAATTATTTCCATCAGGCAACTCATTCGTCATTCATTCGAGATCATTCGTTCGAGATTTTTCATTCAATATTTTTTGTTCATCATTCGGGATGATTTTTGATTAGACACGCAAATCGTGTCGTGCGTGATCAGAAAGTATCTAATTTTTGTTTAGCTAGTCTTGTCTGTTATCTTGATCAGACGGGACTGTTTTGCTAGAGATGATCGGTTTCTTGTTAGGTCTAGTCTAAGTAGTGCACTCGTTGAGAAACTCTGTAATACCATATAAAAAACGACGACCCTGACGACCCCTGTGGCGCGGCGGGCTAAGGTTGGCCTGCGACGCAGGAGGTTGCGGGTTCGATTCCCGCCTCGGAACAAATATTTGTACGATCTGCAGAAATTTTTGTTTAGGGTGTTCTGGGTGAATACAGTGATTAAGTATAGTGAACAGATGAATACATCAAATAATAATAATTTTATTTAAACTATTTTGCACTTTTTCTTTTTGACTGTACAATGATTATTAGATGCTCAATCGGAGGAATGGGAAAAAAAATTCCCGCTCCTCCTACCAATCGGAGTTCCGATCGGAGGACTGGGAATAACCCGATATATCGCTACTTCCCCACTGCTCAACTAGATTATAAATTATATTATAATATTATACCTACTTAAATATTTTTTAACGAGATTTAAAATAAATTAGTGGAATAAATAATAACAATAGAATAATTCGGGAAAATTATTTTAATATTCAATACAACATAGATTGTATTGTTTATAGAGAAGTTTGTAAAGTAACCGTAGTCTTTTTGCGCGAGGATTTTTCCACCTTAGATGACCAGGATCATTTAGGTCTGAAAAAAACAAGTAAGTATATTATTGTGATGCGGGGTTCCAACTAGGTTCATCATAATCATCATCAAAATCCACTGCTGGACATGAACATAATACCTCCATAGAGAATGCCGCGACGAATGGTCTTTAGCTGCCTCCATCCACAGACTTCCTGTGACCGATAAAATGTCAACGCTCATTGTACTTTTAATTTTGACAACCTTCATGGTGTGGCGGGCGAGTAGCCGGCAGAGACGCAAGAGGTTCTGGTTCGATTCCCGCTGCGGACAAATGTTTGTACGATCTTCAAATATTTGGGTGTTATGGTACCATGGTACTCGTAGCTCATGATACCCAAGACACAGGGGGTTAGTATAATTTCGTCTTAAAAGCAAGTGGTCTAAAAAGTAGCTGGTCTAAGTACAAACTGTTAAATTGATCTAATAAATATTATTTAGTATAATGAAATAAATAGATAATAAAAAATTAAATAATAAATGACCATCTGCGCGTTGAGTTTTAGACCAGTTCGTACTTAGACCAGCTACTTTTTAGACCAATTGCTAACCCGACACAGAGAATCCTAGTGTGGGATCAAGACTACGTATGTGACAGTTGGGTGTTATGTTACGTTATTTAACGATGAGAAATGACACTGTTACAACCGTTTTTATGTACTGAGGCCATTACCATGAGCTCTTATACCGATTCAGTTCAAAAACTATTCAGTGCAAAAAGCATTTAAAGGCACAGTAGCAGAAGGTCTATTAACTTCTTCGATTAAAGTTATTCAATGATGACAGATGTCAAAGACGAACCGATATTTAGTACTGAATAGTTTTTGAACTGAATCGCTATAAGAGCTCATGGTTAGGCCTCTGAGGCCGCAGACAAAGTAACATTCTAATAGCGGTGACGCTAGTAGAAAAGTCCAAAATGTATGAGAGTGACGTAAGCTATCGACATATCACATGGTATTTTGTATTGTATTACGACTGTAGAAATAGAATCGCTTCGAAGCGAATACCGTTTCTCTAGGCGCAGGCCAGACAGAAGAGACGTAAGACGAGGACGCGTCGCGAGCAGAGCAGAGGTAAAAGCGTTAAGCCTGCGCCCCGTCTTTTCTGTTTGTTTTGTGTCGCGACGCTTCTATACATGTTGTATGAAAAGGACGCGGAAGAGACATTTGTCTGCGCCCCGTCCTCGTCTTACGTCTCTTCTGTCTGGCCTGCGCCCTAGGCCGGCTGAAAAGTTTTTGACCTACTAATTGCTAAAAGAGCAGACGGTTCAAAAAGGTAACCTTACCTAATAATGGTTCACTGCTACCCTAACCCTATCAGTGCTGGTGACTCTCTTGGGAATGCGAGTTTGCGGGGACTGGGCGCGCTTGTTGCAGGCTTGAGTCAGCTCAAACATGGAGATTGCGATGTGGAGGAAGAGAAGAACGAACTCATTGATCAACGGCATATTGGCAGCTAGTGGAGAAATAAAAAAAAATCAGTAGGAATTGTGTGTGACCTCTGTGGCGAGACCAACGGCTGAATAGACTGGTGTAATCCCATAGTCTGCTTTAACTAACAAAAGTAATTTTAGTCATTTATAACAGTTTTTGTTTACAAAAGGTAAGATTTTCAAATAGTCACGACTGCCAAATGGTCACTACTTATTTGTACAGTCGAATAAATAAGCAATTCCGTTACACATTTTACAACTTCGTACAGGGGGCTTAGTACTGGTTTTGATAGTTTACGAAACTAAGTATATGAAGTTTCGTTTCCTCACATACATTTAGTACTTGCAGCGCCCCTAGCGAAAACGAGAAGAAAACTAAGGACGCTGTCAGTAAATGTATTGGATGGAAACGAAACTTCATATAGTTTCGAAAAATATCAAAACCCGTACTAAGCCCCCTGTGTAGTAGTAAGTAGGTACATGTTTCATAACATATTGATGAAATAGATAATTTAATAATTTAATAATTTATTTATTAATCAAAAATTCATTAAATAAAAGGTATACATTACAAAAATAAGTAACCATTGACAATGGCTACGGTAGGTACATACTATATTATAGTTACTGTTACGCATACGCAAATCCCTAACACCTAAACTAGGCCGAGCCTGTATTATAGGTATTAGTGACTCCCATCGGACACAAGAACAATAAAATGTAGTACAGTGTAGCAAAAAGTATAAAAATTGCAACTACCCACACTCCGCACAGAAAAATAAATTGCAACACACAAACTTGTTCGACCATACGGAATATCTACATTCTTGCGGCCACCTCCACAACATTAGTTTATTTTAATTAAATAGATAACCTACCTAGCTCACTATTTTGGCGGGTTCTGGCACGGGGGGGATGCCCCGCTGCAATTAACTCTTTTGGTGCGAGCGCAGGCGTAGCAGGACTCAAGATATGAAAGCAGAAGTGTAACCAGTAGCACAACCACCTCTTGAAAGACTGATTCCATTGCCAAGTGCATAGAGCTGAAAAACAGAAAAGTTTTACCAATTTACAAAAAAAACAGCGACCGTTTTGAATGTTCCAAGATCCGATAAGGAACCCTGCTGTTCGTCTGTCTATCTGTTTGTGCGTCTGTAGTTATTACCGGCGCTTTTACATTGGACGATAACAACACGACACGATAACGCTCGTGACGACATCGGTGTTGGTCGAAACTTACGAATTCATATCATTTATTATCTTATGAGGAAGGCCCTCCACTCGATGGACTATAAAGACATTATGAACGTCGCAGGAAGTCGTTGGATGGAAGCGGCTCAAGACCGTTCGTCGTGGCATTCTAGGGGGAGGCCTATGTCCAGCAGTGGACGTCTACGGACTGATGATGATGATGATGATTATAGTATTTTTCAACTGCCGTCTAATCACATTTATAGTACCTATACAGGGTGTTTGGCGCATGGACCGACAGGATTTTTTGAGGGGTTGGGGGAGTCATGGGCTTGTTATCTCCGATAGAGCCGATGTTCTTAGTGTCTCGGTCGTTTAAATATGTTATTTTGTATTAAAAAATTTAAATAACCCATAATCTTGCCTTTAAATCGTCATAACTTTTTTGTTTGTGGTTGTATTACCACAAAATAACATATGTTTGTATTCTTCAATGTATTATCATTCTAAATAAATCACCATTTGATACATTTCATAGCAAAAAAAAACTTATGAGCTTTCAAAGTGGAAAATCTGTGTAATTGCTATGAAAAGTGACAACTTCTAAATTCATTTAAAAAAAACTAAAAGCCATTTGTAATTTAGTTTTCTTTTAAAAAGTTCTTTATTTATTAAACTTTTCAACGATATGCTACTTGACAGAAATCATTCATCAGGGGTCAACATAAGAGATACTTGGTTGCTAGGGTCAAGATAAAGAAAATACCTTTTTTTTATGTTGTTGTTTTTATTGAATTTAAATTACAACATTTGCTCAAATTGGCCTCCTCCACACTTTATGCATGCGCGACACCTTTTTCTGATTTCTGTGGTTCTGGTTAGAAGCCGCATTTCATCTTTAATTTTTACAAATGCGGCGTTGATTCGTTTCATTAAAATTTCTTTTGTGGGCACCTCTCGTTCATAAACGAATGCTTTTGCACGTCCCCATATATAGTAGATATCCAGGGGTGTCAGGTCCACAGAAATCAGAAAAAGGTGTCGTGCATGCATAAGGTGTGGAGGAGGCCAATTTGAGCAAATGTTGTAATTTAAATTGAATAAAAACAACATAACATGAAAAAAAGTATTTTCTTTATCTTGACCCTAGTAACCAAGTGTCTCTTATGTCGACCCCTGATGAATGATTTCTGTCATGTAGCAAATCGTTGAAAAGGTTAATAAATAAAGAACTTTTTAAAAGAAAACTAAATAAGAAATGGCTTTGTTTTTTAAAACGAATTTTGAAGTTGTCACTTTTCATAGCATTTACACAGATTTACCACTTTGAAAAGTTTTTATTTTGCTATGAATTGTATCAAATGTAAAATTTATGACGATTTAAAGGCAAGATTATAGGGGATTACATTTTTTTAAATAAAAAATAACATATTTAAACAACCGAGACACTTAGGACATAGGCTCTATCGGGGAAAACAAGCCCATGACTCCCCCAAAAAATCCTGTCGGCCCATGCGCCAAACACCCTGTATAAATAAAATTAAAAAAATGCTAATGGGGCCGATAGTCGAGTAATTTACCCTAGTCATTAGGGCGGGTTTCCACCGGGGCGGAGAGGGGAGGAGACGAGAGGAGATGTGTTTGAATAAACCAATCTGATTTCGTTTTTACCTGTCCAGCCTGCCTACCTGTCAGCTTTACTCTCGTCTCCTCTCCTCTCCGCCCCGGTGGAAACCGACCCTTAGTCAACACCAGTTCTACTTTAGTGCACAATGCACATGTATCCCTCTATGACTTGGGTCTATGTATGCTTAGCAAGACGAACAGTATTATTTTCTGGATTTGCAGAGTCCGCGTTCATTGCAATATGGCCCTTATGGCACTGCGTCGGTGAGTTCAATACAGAGCAGTAGGGCATCCAAAGACTTCAAGCAGTTCAAAGCTATGAGCATTATCCGTTTCTGAAAATACAATTTGGATTAATTAACCAGTGGGGTCAGCACAAATAATTTACGTTAACAAGACGCTAGCGAGACGATCGCAAATGTCAAATATTGGCCAATGACATCAGGGTTACTTGAAATCTTAGTAAGTTGATTGGTTCATACTTGACGTTTACTATCGTAACCTAGCCTTACGTCTCGATAACGTTACGATGTTCGTGCTTGGGCCTCTGAGCTTGCCTTAGTCTCGGCACGGGGGTTTTTTTATGCTAGGTTCTTGGCAAGCAAACAAGCATACGGCCCACCTGATGGTAAGCAGTTACTGTAGCCTATGGACACCTGCAACGCCGCAAAGGCATCACACGCGCGCTGCCGACCCCGAGACATATATAATAGATGAAAACTCTAATATGCTTGTAATTTCACCGGCACACTGCCTGGAGTTGGAGGAGTCTTATTCTTAAAAAAGACTCCCCCAACTCCTCCCGTGGACATCGTTAAAGGCGACTAAGGGATTACACCAGGTTATGGGCAGCAGCATCCACTTGAGTAACTTAACACAAAACTGCGATCACCAATCCGCCTGCCAAGCATGGTGATTATGGCAAATCCCCCCATTGCACGCTATGCATGCTATGAGGGAGGCCTCATCTAGCAGTGGATGTCTACCGGCTGATGAAGATGAAGATTTTTTTTTTTAAGCCAAGAAAGAGATAAAGCTGAATGATGAGCTAAGAGATGAAAGCTACTTGCTAGTCTATATCATAGAATTGTTGTTTGAACAACAGATTCGCTTGCATGTCTAGATTTAAAGCTGGTGGTGACACTCCAACGGAAGACCAGCGAGGTTGTTTACAACCTGCATATGCCTAGTTGGGGCCTTTTTGCAACAACATTTTTTATTTTATTTTTTGTTTTATAGGTATACTACTTGCTAAATTGTACCTATCTAATGTTGTTGCAAATAAATTGTATTCTATTCTTATTCTATTCTACTTACCAAGACGTTTTCCTATATCAGCTGGTCTTGTTTATTTTTTGTTGAACGTGCCAATTTATCTTTTGGTTCGTCAGGTTCTCCAACTATAGCAACGTGCAAACGCCCGACTTCGGTTGTTCCTTTTTGGGTCCGCAACAGTCGACAACCCTCCGTCCGCATCCAGGGGCTTCAAGCATCGAAGTAGCAAGCAAGCTAACCGTGAGAATCAGCCGTTCTAATTTAACCAACATATTATTATCCGCTACTGAAAATTGAATTTAAAAATGAAATAAGGTAAACTTGGCATTAATTTCCAAGATTGTAACTGCTTCAGCTACATCTAAAATTTGACCCAAAAATTCCGATTCATCTAGACTAGATGGCACTGCCGCTTAGACGTTGGTACAGGTCCTACTCTACGAGACACAATGGATGTGAATTTTGGGTCAGATTCAAATTCAATATCCTCTTTTAAGTGTGTCAAAATAGTGTAATGGGACAACACGATGGAACGTATACTCAAGGCAGTACGCAAAATGAACCGTCTAGTAAACTTTTTTAAATAAGTACATGTACAATCGCTTGCAAAAACCGTTTTCCTCAGTCTAATAGTTCGAAATCCGGCGCTCTATCTGGATTTTGATTAGACATACTGAAAAAAAAGTATTGTTTACGCGACAGAATTGCCAGCTACAAAATAAAAGTATTGTCTACGCGACAAATAGGATACAACGCTGCTGGACTTCCCAGCAGCCACGGCTTAGCTTCAGTGGTTGCCGACCAGTTCCTACTTTACTTGGATTTTGATCAGATGTATGTCAGTGAAAAACACAATGGTCACTAAAATTTATAACACAATACCTGACGACTTAAAGAATGAAACTGACATATTATTTATAAAATGTATTAAAAATGTATTGATAAAAAAGTTTATTATAGCCTTGACGAGTTTTTTAATGACAAGACAGTTGTTAAATTTTTAATTTTAATTGTATTTTTTTACTGTACATATGTTTGACATTTTTTATTTTTATTTACGTACCTACTATTTTTAAGTTTAAATTGCGACACCCATACTGGTTACATAATTATGACACCTACCACCAAAGTAGAATAAGTATATTACTCATGACATTACTCTTATCTACATAATTATGATGCAATAAAGAATTGAATTGAATTGAATTGAAAGTCTATACGTTATAGGGTTACCTGCCAAAAAGCTGCCGCACTTCCCAGCACTAATAAAGAAGTGTGGTAGCTTTTGATCAGACCACCCAATTCCATAGTGCTGATACTATTGCTAGGCTTCGTAAAAGATATATCTGATCAAAATCTAGATAATGTACTTGGTAGCCAGGGTTTCTTAGAGCGGAAACCAATTCAGGACCTAGCTTTTGATCTGGCAACCCAATTTTATCGTGTAAACAATACTTGTAGCTTTCTTTTCAGCCAAATCCAGATGAGTGCTGACATCTATGAGGCCGGATGTCGTACTAAATGTTTGTTTTTTGTAGAGCAAGCCATTTTAGTCCTGTAAACGAAAAAGAATCGTTTTGAGTCCTTCCACCAAACACTCAAATTAGACTAATCTACGCCAAAATACTACTGAAATAAAGCTAAAAGGTGGAATTTGACCCAAACCAATACTTTGACGCTCACGGGATCTCTAAGTAATGAACCATAAAAAAACCCTTTACATATTTTTATTCGCAAATATTAAAATTCAAAGAATATGAAGAAGAACCTAAATTTGAATCTGTACATCGTGTCCAGTTTGATACAATTGGTTCAAAAATAAATTAACCGTTGATATTTTCCCTTCACAAACACGCCCGATCTTTATATTGAAAAGGTGCTTGATGTTTTGGGAAAATGCACGCAAAAAGACTTCTTCCTCCTTTATTTAACCGACACCAAAACGACCCAGTTACGTCTTATAAGGTCCGCGATTGCAGGGTGAGCGACCCACACATGGTACTGTCTTCTTGCAACACAATACACTCGTGATCAAAGAGAAGAGGGTGAATAGTATGACGTAGAGTTTGCCAGGTTCGATGTTGGCCATTTTTTTTCCTGTAACAACGGGAAAAATAACCTGAAATGATTGAGGGAAGAACCGCTAAAAGTATTACAAAACAAGTAAAATAATGATTACTTAGTCGGCAATTGGGCATTCACTATTAATTGAATATGATCTTCTTAGCAGTAAAACATTCTCAAAATAAACAGTAAACAAAAGCAAATCGATGCAACAAAACAAGTAAATTTTATGATATAAATTAAATTCAAAGTCCTAACTGACTGACTGACTGATATATCAACACACAACCTAAACCGCTGGTCCTAGAGACATAAAATTTGAAGGGTGTTTTCCTTTTAGGATGTAGAGGTGCACTAAGAAAGAGGAAAGTTCCCACTCTAAGGGGTGCAAAAAGGGCTTTCTATATAAAACAAAAACGCTCTGTATTTCGAAACCGTTGGTAGTAGGTACTTGAAATTTCACATGTAGATTCCTCAGATGAAATTAACAAACACATATTTCAGCGATACCTGAAATTTTCCTGAAAAAAGGCAAATAACTTTTTTTTGTAAAAAAATACACTTTAAGTTTTGGCCTGATTTTAATTTATCGCAGTAAACGTTAGTACCACGGTGTAGACATTAAAATATTTTCAAGAATGGTTACCTAAATTGCCAAACTTGAGTGTGATTTAAATATTTTCAGGACCGCAAGGTCCAAAGGGCCAACCTGTAATTGAATAACTTCTTCTATTACTTATAAGAAACAAGTCCTGACTGGCTGACATATAGACAACGCACAGTCTAAGCCGCTGCTCAAAGACTTGAATGTTTGAGGGTATGTAGGTCTATTTATAGAAATTTAGAAAATTTTGGGAAGAATATTGGGGGTAATATGTTTAATGTTTTTATGATAAAAATAAATAGATTGTCCTAGAATCATTCATGATTATGAATAAGTACAGAACATAATTTTTAGGGGTTTCAGGGGTTTATAGGGATTTTAAGAGGGTGTAGGGTTTTTAGGGGATGTAGGGTTTTTAGCGAGTGTAGGGGTTTTAGGGGATTTAGGGGTTTGTGGGTTTTTAGGGGTTGCAGGGATTTTTAGGGGTTGTAGGGATTTTTAGGGGTTGTAGGGGTTTGTAGAGTTTGTAGAGGTGTAGGGTTTTTGGGGGATGTAGGAGGTTGTAGGGTTTTTAGGGGATGTAGGGTTTGTAGGGGGTTTTAGGGGGTGTAGGGGATTTAGGGGTTTGTAGGAGTTTTTAGGGGTTGTGGGGTTTTTAGGGGTTGCAGGGGTTTGTAGAGTTTGTAGGGGTGTAGGGTTTTAGGGGATGTAGGGGTTGAAGGGGTTTTTAGGGGTTTTAGGGGATGTAAGAGTTTGTAGGGGTTGTAGGAGTTTGTAGGGGTTGCAAGGGTTTGTAGGGGTTTGTAATGGTTTTTAGGGGTTGTACGCATTATCTTCTTCCATGCGGACGAAGTCGTGCGCAACAGCTATTTACAATATGTACGTTCACGTATCAGTTTTAACATAACGCGGACGAAGTCGCGGGTTTCTGCTAGTTTATGATAAAATTACCCAGAATAAATAAAAAAAAACAAAACAAAATGGTTATTCCCAAATAATTTTACTCTAGCTACAAAGCTAGGTAAATCGAAATAATCTTTTTTTTTTATTACCTAATATTTCACTTTGTGCAAGGATCAGCAGGTGACCGGCTAGCAATACAGACTTTCTTTGTGCAGCCTCCGACGAGGGCGAACAGTGTGAGAAAAGCAGTGAGGGTCAGCAGAGCTCGGGTCAGTATTCCCATCTCTGCTATACCATGGCATGCATCATGGCTCGCCACCTGAAACCACGCCTCACTCATTGTTCGACGCCAAGCCCTGGTAGCAAGTGTTAATATCCTTGGGGCACCGAGAGATGGTGCTAGTAGTAAGGAAAAATGCACCAACGCTGTTTTTGAGATCATGTTATTTGCTATTTGTTGCTGTTTTATGGCGAAACGTTTAAAACAAAAGCAATGACACCGAGCGCTGTACAAGTTTATGTTTGGGTCAAATTCCTACGGAAATCTAACTTAATCTAAATGTTTAAAGTTAGACGAAATTACATTCATTAAAAGATAACATACCTGAATGATTTGCTGCCAAGAATATATTAAACTGGAATTTTGAAAAAAAAAACTTTTGCTGATTTTACATTACATTTGACAGATATGGAGTTGAAGAATGCAAGTTCGAAAGCGTTTGAAATTTTGACAGAAGATTGAATTGGCCAGTTGTGGACTTGTGTGGAGGTTTGTTAATCAAACCGAACTTTCTGAAAAGTTTTGAATGTTTTTTTACGGGCCAAGAACACTGCAACTGATAGAAAGATTGATAGATGATAGGTGAACACTTTTTTGTACACTAACACCAAAAAATAATATACATTAATAGCACAGTACAATGGGTGGCCTTATCGCTGTAAGCAATTTCTCCCAGGCAACCTTTGGATGGACAGAAATAAGCTAAAAAGAAACGAATGATAGTGCACAGAGTTAAAAACAAAGTACATAGGTTAATAAAATCCCTTATGATATAACTTAATTTTGTAAATCCGAATACTTTATACTGATAAAAATAAACTAATAGATACAATTTAGATATAATTTATTTATTATTAATCAGAAATTCATTAAATAAAAGGTATACATTACAAAAATATGTAACATTATTGACAATGGCTAATTATATTAACCCTTTGGCTCGCGCCTAAAACCCCCGAGATTAAGTATAGTTACTGTTACGCATACGCAAATCCCTAACACCTAAACTAGGCCGAGCCTGTGTTATAGGTATTAGTGACTCCCATCGGACACAAGAACAATATATGTTACTTTAGTACTATACTTATAAATCTGTGATAAATGTAGTACAGTGTAGCAAAAAGTATAAAAATTGCAACTACCCACACTGATATCAATATTTGATAGATACCAATGGTTACTTTTTAACCGACTTCGCAAAAAGGAGGAGGTTCTCAAATCGGATGTTTTTTTTTTTATATGATTGTTACCTCATATCTCCGGCGTTTATGAACCGATTTGGATTATTCTTTTTTTATTTGAATAGATATACTTCCAGATTGGTCCCATTTTTTTCAGAATCCAGTTCTGATGATGGAATCGATGAGGAATTGATGAAACTCCTCAAATATTGTAGGCATACATATGGCAATTTTGATATTTTCAGCAAAAAACCAAGCATTTGCATTCAGAAAGGATCATAACCCTTTCACCACTATGGTTCCTTCATAATTTTTTTTTCTTCCCGATATTTTGTCGAATAGATACTATGGCGGAAGTCAGTTTTTTAAATGAAAAGGTATTAACCATCCATTTATGTATATTATCAGGTTGACTCTTTGATAAACAGGGTTGACTAGAACTGAATTTAGAGATTAATTTAGACATTGAGTAGTAAATATTTATGAAAGTTCTTGACCCATATAGAAAACCTTTACTTCTCACAGTTTCGAAAGACTCTCCAGTAGTGGATATCGCAGAAATAAACTGAAAACTGATGATGTTCCTGGATTTAGTCGACGATCTCCTATATTACATGGTCTCTGGATTCAGCACTGTTTTTAGGGTTCTGGATCACTGTCGTGTCTGAGGTCTGTCTTTTCCGTCTGCCACAGCCTATTTGTACCTAATTTACTGGACCAAAAAAAGTTTAACTTTGTAAATATGTAGAGTTAGGTAACCCACAGATGCATAGCGTAAATAAACGAATAATGATTTTGGGGGCAAATCCTATCCTACTAATATTATAAACGCGAAAGTTTGTGAGTATGGATGGATGTTTGTTACTTTCACGTAAAAACTACTGAATGGATTTGAGTGAAATTTGCAATGGAGATACTTTACGCCCTGGATTAACACATAGCCTACTTTTCATCATCATCATCAACATCAATTTTCATCATTTTTCACGCGGGTGAAACTGCGGGGCGCAACTAGTTAGAAATAAAAAAAAATAACTTTCTAACATCACGTGACATATCAAATGAAAGATTTTTTCAATTTCTTTTCATTTTAAAATGCGTTCCTAGTTTATATTAAAGATAACTTTTCATTTAAAAAACCGACTTCCGCCATTGTATTCGACCAAATATTTACTTTTTGAATGCAAATGCTTGGTTTGTTGCTGAAAATATCAAAATCGCCATATGTATGCCTACAATATTTGAGGAGTTCCCTCAATTCCTCATGGATCCCATCATCAGAACTGGATTTCGAAAAAAATGGGACCAATCTGGGAGTGTATCTATTCAAATAAAAAAAGAATTTTCCAAATCGGTTCATAAACGCCGGAGATACGCGGTAACAAACATTAAAAAAAAAAAAACAAAAAACAACCGAATTGGGAACCTCCTCCTTTTTTGGGAAGTATAACATAACAACCAACAGTCACATACGTAGTCTTGAGTCCACTAGGATTCCCTGTATCGGTATCAGGAACTACGAGTACCATGGTACCATAACACTCCCGAAAAAAATATTTGCAGATCATACAAACATTTTTCCCGCAGCGAGAATCAAACCCGCAACCTCTTGCATCTCAGCCGGCCCTCACCCACGCCCCTGAATATAGCCTGCACTTAAAGTTTACTAGAGTTTAAGTGAAGAGAAAATGCGTATATGCGTTGCTTAATTACACCGAGGACTATAAGTTCATTGGTCTATAGTCATGGTTAGTATGGTAGCCTGCTTGTACGAAACCCTCTCCATGCGAGTCCGACTTACGCTTGATTGGTTTTTTCATTGCACACCAAATGTAGGTCAAACAAACGAAACATTAAAATCAGAGTAACACAATCATAAAATCCGTTGTAGAAGTATTTTTATAGCACAGAAGAGCATCATTATAATGCCTGTTCTAAAGTGGTACATACATTTTATGGCAATGCAATGCACTAAACGGCTAGGAATAGACTTGGAGCTGGATGTGGTGTGTGTGGTGTGGATCGCCCTTAGGGCGATGCCACACGGGCATTGCGGCTGCGCTGCGTCGTCGCAACGCAATGATTTCAACGCAGTGAATGCCACACGAGCGCTGAGTCGTCGGCGCTGCGTTAACACAGCTGCTTCGATATGCTATTAAATACTGCGTTGCCGGTCCGTCGTTTCGACGCAGCTCCCTTCCCCATCTCGTCTCCCCAGCTCCTCCGTTGCGCGCGCGTCGCGACGACGCAACGCACCGGCAACGCCCGTGTGGCATGTCTTATAAATTAAGCAAATAAATAATAAGTAAAAGGAATGTACTTACCGCAATGTGTTGTGATGAATAACGATGATATGGCTACAGATTGTGAAGTCCCTACAAGGAAAGCAGAACCTACAACACAAGTCTCCAGACTTAGTGTAGGTTCTATCTGTAATACTTGCATAACGAACAAGCCATTTTATGTTATTTTAATTTGTAATTCTTATCTTATTGTTTGCTTGAAATGAATAAATAAACATTATTATAATTATTATTATTATTATTATTATTATTATTATATTATTATGTCGTTCAGATTTGTATGTAGAACTACGGAGCGTCACCGCTCACCCAGCAGCCGCAACACCCGTGTGGCAGCGGCCTTTCAAAGTAACTACTCGTAAACACCGTAGGTACCTAAACGCTGACCGTGGTTAACAGGCCATAATAATCCAACGGTTACTGCTAAAAGTTAGTCTCGTTGTTTTTTGTAGTTTAGCGGGTACTGAGATATAAACATCATCATCACCAGCCTGTTTACGTCCATTGCGGGACGAGGCCAGCCATATTATACAATATATTTGCCATAATCCTCACGCTTGGCAGGCGGATTGGTGATCACAGTATGGTTCTAAGCACTAAGGTAGATGCTGCCTATCCCCTGGTGTGATACATTTGTAAAGCTTTTACTATATCCACGGGAGGAGGAGGGGTCTATTCATAGGCCGGACACACCACGGGCGAGGTACTGAGAGGGTGAGATATAATATAAGTAATGAGATATAACACAGGATAAATCCTATCCTACTTCCTATCCTTCCTATCCTACTCCTACTAATATTATAAACGCGAAAGTTTGTGAGTATGGATGGATGTTTGTTACTCTTTCACGTAAAAACTACTGAATGGATTTTAATGAAACTTTACAATAATATAGCTTATACATTAGAATAACACATAGACTACAATTTATAAAGATATTGTTTGAATTGGCCATAATATAACGATAAGTGTCAAGTAATTAGGAAAAAATCTACCATCTGCGAGCTATTCTGGCGTGCGCTGCTAAAACCGCTAGAGTTACACTTATATAATGTATGATAGAAATGTTTATCTTAAATAGTCCTACAAAAAAGCCCGTCACAGTATATATCTATATCTTATGTGTAAGCCATTACAGCCAAAATGTGTATAATATTATAAACGCGAAAGTTTGTTACTTATTATGTTTGTTACTTCTTCACGCTCAAACAGCTGAACGAATTTGAGTGAAATTTGGAGTGGAGATGTCTTATACCCTGGATTAACACATAGGCTACTTTTCATCATCATCATCATCAATTTTCATCATTATTCACGCGGGTGAAACCGCGGGGCGCAACTAGTAATATTATATAGAAGGGCAGAAACAAACTTTTAGAAGATATGTCAGTATGCAAATATCGATAAAAATCTCAGTTTCTTTATTTCTCCGGTCTTCGTATACCACACACACAACATTAAAAATGTCATGGGAAGTAGCGAGGAAAGGAGGATAAGAGACGTAGTGTGGCAACATTAGGTACTCGTCATGCCCATTGAGATCTGTCGTCGTTTGAATTGAGCTTTCTGGGACGGCTACAATTGCATAGGCCATCGAGTGTGGTGCTGTCGTCCTACACTACCAGCGTCATAGTAAGGGCTGGCCACGGAGGCGGCTGCCATTTTCACATATAGTATTTTTAGGAGTAACGAATCAAAAGTTACATCTATATAGGTAATTCAATTTAGAGCAAAAACTTCATAAATATATTTACTATATAAAGAAAAGTAACCTATACAAACAACTTGCTTCGCTTTCGACCATATGATAGCTAATTATATATTACTTGAAAGGGTAGTTAAAAAGAAACAATTACCAACTTGAATAGGAACGTTGATAGTAGATGTTTCATGCTAGTCGATAGAAAATACGTCGGTTGGAATACGTAGTTCGTATTCCAACCGAAGTTTGCAAAGTTTTATAAGCAAAATAACCTATTTCAATTATGTTCCCCAAACTTCTACACACTTCATTCAATTTGCTTTTTCAACCGACTTCACAAAAAGGGGGAGGTTCTCAATTCGGTTGTATTTTGATTTTGATTTTTTATGTTTGTTACCTCCTATATCTCCGTCGTTTATAAACCGATTTGGAAAATTGATTTTTTATTTAAATAGATATACTTCCAGAATGGTGGCATTTTTTTCAAAATCCAGTTCTGATGATGGAATCCATGAGGAATTGAGGGAACTCCTCAAATATTGTAGGCATACATGTATATAGCGATCTTGATATATTCAGCAACAAATCAAGCATTTTCATTCAAAAAGTATCATAATCCTTTCACCACTTTGGTTCTTTCATTATTTTTTTTTCATCCAAATATTTAGACGAATACTATGGCGGAAGTCTGTTTTTTAAATGAAAAGTTATTATTCTCTCAGCATGAGACCAATAAACAAAAGTATCTCTACTGAAGGTAACATGAAATTGACTAAAATAGGTGGGTCGCAAAATGTATGGAACCGCGCCATCCTTCTTTGATTGGAGCTTTATCCCATCGATAAAATATCGATATTTATAGATAAAATTCCGCCACAGTACATTAGATCATGCGTAGTGCAACCGCGAGCGCGCGTGTCCATGCGCCGGCGCCGAATTATTTATAACGAAACTTTCAATCGACCGTACGATTCATAACCAAAATAATTTAAAATTAGAAAATATGTTATTTATTATCTCTAAATAGTGATACTTGGAAAAGTTTTTAAGTGAAAGATGTGTATTATAGTTATGTGACAGTGTGAAGTGGAATGTTTGAGATGATCTGACGATGCATATATTAAATTAACGAGAGGTGAGTTCTTTGAATAATTTCAATATTTTCTCGTTTGTGTCGTGAATCATCTGAATGTTATGGCTTCATTTCAGCTTTCGATTTTTCAGTCAGTTGCGAGTTCTTCTTGAGAGAAGTCAGGCAGTTGCCACATACCAAACCTAATTTTTTTTATAGGCACTATTAAAATTAAAACTTCGCGGTAGAAATATTATTTTCTAGTGTTTTAATAAACATCCGGTTTGATATGGTTTTGATGTGTGCTGTTTGATGATTGGATTCAAAATACAAAAACTTAAGTTTTAAGCTACGAGCAGGTGAGTCTTATAAAACTATTTCTAGTTTCTACAGTATGATATATCTTTACTATACATTTTTTATTATACATTTGAAATAAATATTTAAGTTGGAGCGTTTCGTAAGTGGCGTGAAATTAAAATTTTATCGTGTTTTTTTTGCTAATCACAGCTCATCAACACTTCTTGAGATAGCAAAACCAAATTTTGAGAAAACAAAAAGATCTAACATACATTTTTTTATTGATAGTTTCTCATAAATATTATTAGTTTAGCTGCAAATGTCCCTGAATGAAAAAAACACTAAAAAATAATGAATGAACACCATAGCTAAATAAATTATATTTAATGTGTGTTATGTCTCCTAGTTTTCGCAATCACAAGAGGTGTTGATAAGCAAAAAACACGCTTCACTAATATTGCCGTAGTGCGTCTGTCCTAGGAATAGACCGCTCCATCTCCTCCCGTGGATGTCGTTAAGGTGAAACGTTTCGCAAGTGGCGCGAAATTCAAATTTTATTGTGTTTTTTGCACATTACAGCTTATCAATACTTCTTGAGATAGCGAACACATGTTTTGCGGGAATCAAGAGACCTGACGCACATGTTTTAATTAATAGTAACTTATAAATATCATTAGTTTAGCTGCGAATGTCAATGAATGATTTGTATAGTGTTATTTTGGTTCATTGACATTCGTAGCTGAACTAATGATATTTATGAGATACTTTCAATTAAAACATGTGTATTAAGGTCTTCTGATTCCCGCAAAACCATTGTTTGCTATCTCAAGAAGTGTTGATAAGCTGTAATGTGTAAAAAACACAATAAAATTTGAATTTCGCGCCACTAGCGAAACGTTCCACCTTAAAGCTGACTAAGGGATTAGACTAACTAAGGGATTACACCAGCTGCATCCACCTGAGTACTCAACACCAATACTGCGATCACCAATCCGCTTGCCAAGCGTGGTGCTTACGGCAATTCCCCCCATTGTATTTTATGGGAGAGGCCTTGTCCAGCAGTGGACGTCCAAATGCTGGTAGATGATGATGATAATTAAATACAATGTATAACTACTCACATCATCGAGCAACACGGAAGGGAGTAGCCTGAGGGAGTAGCCATTCGCAGCGTTCCCCTCTGTCAAACTACAAGCCAAAGTACACTGAGAAAACAGTTCATCAAAAAATATGGTGATTTCACGTAAAGTAGGGAGCATACGGAAATAACCATAAAGTACGATGAAACTACTGTTGCTGCTGCTAACCATATATTATGATGAGCTGTCACCATGCATTAGTAGTTCGTATCACCGTATGTCCGGACTTACGGTGACGGTAATCGTAATGGACCATTACTTTTTGAGAGAGAGCATAACATTACATATGACTGTCATCATATTTTTGTATGCTTTCCTACTATTTTTATGTGCTCTCCTCTAATTTCCGAGTAATCCCTATTATTTTATCATACTATTTATCCATGCTTTCCTACTATTATTGTATGCTTTCCTACTATTTTTAATGTGCTTTCCTCTCATTTCCGAGTAACTCCTGTTATTTCATCCTACTATTTATCCATGCTTTCCTACTATTATTGTATGCTTTACTACAATTTTGAATGTGCTTTCCTCTTATTTCCGAGTAATTCCTGTTATTTAATTCTATACCATTTATCCATGCTTTCCTACTATTATTGATGTGCTTTCCTATTGATTTTTCTTACTATTTTTCTATGCCTCCTGTTGTAGTATGGCTCGGGTATTGTTCCTTTTTCTTAAATATGTATGGGCCAATTAATAAAGATAATTGACACATAGAATAAGCAAGAGTACGGTTAAGAGAATGATGATGATGTATAGTCGTTCATCGTCATCACTCCCGTAACCGTACTTTTGCACGGTTATGGGTCAGAGTAGATTACTAAGTGTCAATTATCTTTATAAATTGGTCCACACATATTTAAGAAGAAGGAAAAATACCCGAGCCATGCTACAACAGGAGGCGTAGAAAATTAGTAAGAATAAACAATAGGAAAGCACATCAATAATAGTAGGAAAGCATGGATAAATAGTAGGATGAAATAACAGGAAATACTCGGAAATGAGAGGAAAGCACATTCAGAAAAAAGTACCTACGAAATACAGAAAATAACCCTAATAAAGTAGGTACTTCTAGATAACAGTGGATTTGGGATTTGGGGAATTATTTGCTATAATGGAAAAACATATGACGGATTAACATTTTAATTAAAAATTACAAAATATTATTAAATAACGCAAAATATATAATTTAGAGTAACGGAGTAGTAGTTTTGGGGTAACGGAGGCGGGCTCGCACCGTCTCTTGCCAGAGGGCGCTCGACCTCCTGTCACGGACCAGTTGAGGGTCGAGACCACTGTTCCAAAGCTGACTGCACCTTATCCGCGTCACCTGTACAAAATTGCAAGTGGTTAGGTCAAATAGATTTTTATATATGGGGGTCGAAAGTAGCTTTAAATTTGGGGTAGTAAATTCTGCCGAAGTCAGCCTACAAAACTCGAAAGGAAATTAGCTAAATTTACCTAAATACAGTATTTTGTGACATGTTTACTTTATGGTACCATAAAGAGTATCTCTAATTAACATGGGCTTTCACATTACATATTTTACTTAATACGAGACTAAAATCAATACCTTATTCAAGTCCCTGGTGATTGATCCTAGAACACGACGCGACTTCAGGCGTGCTGGACAGAGAACGGGATCGGGACTCGGGCTTTGCCAGGATACCCAACGTAATAAGATAGGCACGTTGAGCCCTCCAGGCGTTCACCAACCAGCCATGGTTTGGTAGGCGTCAGCAGCAGAACGATGCGTAATAGAAAGGTGGAGATTATTTTATGTACAACCACATCATTTTAAATGGACATCAGCTGGGCATCAGTCGGCAAATTTGGGTTATGTACTGTCACAAGCTTTTACATCAACAGCTTGCATAAACTGGTGCACTAATCTTAAAACACTTATTTTTGTACACGAACAAATGTTAGGTATTATGAAACCCAGCTGATCTTTGTTGCACTTTGTTGCTTCAAATCACTTCACATTTTGTAACACTAACTATAGACAATCCGTAATATTTAAAATAAAATTACAAACAAAAGGCGGAGCCCATGTGCTTCCCTGCTAACTGAATAGAATAAAATGACCGGGCTAGGACCTACCCGCGTGCCGTTCGCAGTAGACTGGTGATTTCACAGTATTTTAATATGCCGGTCATCCAATATTATGAATCTGTAGTCATACTTTAGTAAAACGATAAACGTATTTTTGTGTGATGATCACGGTATTTTGGAGTGCCGCGTCAAATACCTATTATGATTCCGTAATCATATTCGATGGTAATTTGTTACGTAATTGTATTTTTGTGTGCTAGTCATGGTATTTTGGTGTGCGGTGTCGAATATTATGATTCCGTAATCATTATTTGATGTTTGTTCATTTGTTAATTAATTTTTGTATGCCCGTAGTCACATAGATAGATATATAGATTAACACTTTATTGTACACCAGGAATACATAAAAGGATTTATTAAAATTAGCAGTACAATGGGCGGCCTTATCGCTGAGAGCGATTTCTTCCAGACAACCTTTGGATGGACAGTAACAAGCGAAGCAGTAACGAAACGGCGGAAGATATAGTCCGTAGTCGTATATTATAAGGATTTTATGCATATAAGCTTCAAGAAAATTGATGCTAACTACAAAAATAAAGTGCCGAAAACTGTTATATCTTAGGTATCATCGAATTTCTGCCAAGCAGACATCCAGCAGACCATTTCATATTACGTAGTGTTATTTTAAGAGGAAAGCATCGTAAAGTATCGATTTAATCTTCTTATATTCTGTCACCGTTTATTACGGAGAATGGTCATCATAATATTGTATTACTTACTATTTAAACTAGATTATTTTATAATATATACATGATACAACCTTATTTTAGAACAATTCATCGTATTTTTGAAAGACGTATTGATATTTTATAATGAAGCCAAAATGTCATTTTTCTCAGTGTAGGCATATGCGGTTAATAAAACTAGTTGTTATTCTGTGCAAGGTTTGTTAGTGTGAGTGTCGTCATTACAGTGTTGTATTTGGATGTGTATATGCGGAATTGCGCTTGTGTGCACATTTGCCCCCGCAAAAAATGACAGAACTATTTGAATGGTAATATATCGCTAAGGCTAATCCCTTCCGGCCCGCGGCAGGAAGTCCGTGTTGCTCGAAGACTCACATTAACAAGTGCGAGAGTCAACACGAGAGTCGCACTCGTGAGGTTTCCGAATCCAATGCGTAATTATTTCGTAATCGTCCCTTTTTGAGTTTTAAGGCCACAGCACACCGGCTGCGTACGCGCAGACGTAAACGTGCACGTCGACGTACCATAACGTTGTAATGTATGGAACTGTATGAGACATGGCACACCGCTTGCGTGACGAGCACGCAAGCGTTTACATTCGTAGAGACGCGCGTGTCTACGTTACGTCTGCATACGCATCCGGTGTGCATTGGCCTTTAGCCACTTTTCCCTACAAACTTCACCATCCCATTTAAGGGGTATAAAAGTTGAAATTTAATTAAGGAAAACCTCCGACTATAACTATTTATTAAATTGGAGGCTTTTACCACACAATATATATATATACATATAGAATACCAACTTCGAAAGGTAGAGAGGTAGAGTCTACACATCGTAGAGTGAGGGGCTTTCTGCATAACGTACTTCCATAGACAGAATACAATAGGAACCATATCTTCGATTTAATTATCTACAATCACAGTACAGTCGGTAAGTAAACTCAATAAAACTTGTGTACATTCGCACACAACATTGATTCGTAGCATCCAGCGCAGCCTCAATGTAATACACTCACTAACAAAAGTTCTACGTGTGAGGTAAGTGACGTTATCGGGCGGACGTGGGGCTATGAAATGAGCGAGCATTTGTGTAATCATCACTGCTACTATAATAATAATAATAATTAGCCTTTATTTACATAACTTTTTAACCTTATTACAATAAACATTCTGTATCCTGCTTAAAACACTTTACACTGCTACTATATGATGATTTAAATGAGAGTTACTTTTCTCGTTTTTATTATTTTCTTCTACAACCACTGTATCGAATGGAATAGAATTTTCACTATTGGATATCTTGCTTTTTTGTCAAGACTTAAAAAACTGTGACTGGTGAAAACTGGTGTAAATAATGATTAGAAAAACTTTTTATATCATTTATCTATAAATATGTAAATTAACGTTTCTTTCTTTGCTTGTTTGTCCCGTATGCATTCCTAAATGACTATGCCGATAGTGATTAAACTTTAGTGAGTTGTTGTACGCAAGACGGGAAAGGTTTTTTAAAAAAACCTGAAGCCACCGGGAACACTTAAAGAAAGTCGCGAGTGGGCCGGTAGTTAGGAATAAAAAAACAAAGAACTGTATTATATGTGTTAAATACGAACTGTGTTAATAATTATATAAAATATTGTTACAGGCGTCCATATAATGCTAAGGTCCATCAAGTGGACCGTACGCTTGTTTGCTTGCCTAGTTGTACAAAAAAAAATGAACCTTGAATTAAACATTGAATATTATTTTACGGTAAGCCTAATCAAACATGTCAAGCTAAATAAAAGTTTTTCAATTACACGTAGATACATACATACATACATAGATAAACACCTTTTTTCCCGAAGGGAAAGCCAAGCCTCAAATGGCCTCTTATCTCCATGGGTCGCACTTAGGTACACGTGTTCGTAGGATATTAGCTCTTATTAAAATCAGTCTTAACTTTCGGTAAATGCTCTTAGGTCTTAACTGACTCAAATATGAGCTCAATAAGAGAATTACTAACATGCTACTTGCTATTTTCTTGGCCACACACTGTCGCCGCGAAGGCGTGATACTAAACATTTGCTATCAACTGTACTGTGACGAAGGTACGGCCTCACTTAAACATGGTACTTAGATAACTATTAATACATAAGTAGGTGTGACTATAAATACACCCTGTATACCTAACTTTAAGGCCCAGTATCCACCAAAGATGAGCGTGGAGACAATGCCCAAAAACACAAACAATAGAATTATGTCCATGTATGACATCACGTAATATTTTTTTTATGCTACTTGGCAAGCAAACAAGCATACAGCCTACCTGATGGAAAGCAGTTACCGTAGCCTATGAACGCCTTCAACACCAGAGGCATCACACGCGCGCTGCCGACCCTGAGACATAAAGATGAAAACAATGATTATGATGATGATGATGATGATGATGATGATGGAGATGATATACGCGCGGTCCTTTTGATGTCACTTAGCACCATTCTGTATTAGCTTTGATGGATACTGAGGTTCTTTAATAAGCGCCTCTAAAGCCCGTATTTCAGAACTAAACTCGATTGAAATCGAGTCTCAACTATAGACTTTTTTAAGTCAAAGTCCCAAAAAATAGTCTTGTATCTTGAAAAAATATATTTATATCCATTGAGGAGTTTGTTTAGTTAGGACATACCCGCCAGATTTCACTTTCGCTATAATTCAAACAAATTAAAAAAAACGCGCCATTATATTTATTTTCATCAAAGAACTACAACAGCTATTAAATCCCGTGTAATATATAACAAACACAAAACTAAATACAAATGAAACAGCTATATATATTTATTTAGCTATCTATTATCATATCTATCTTATATATAACGGTCTTTGGATAGCTCAACTGTTCAGTGAACTCAGTATAAAACAACTAACTATAAAAATCTTTCAATTAATAAACGGAGCAATGCTACGACTGCCATAAGCCATCAGGGTCTACATCGTAGCCCGTTGCTACAGCGTAGAGCCTCGCTACGAGACCTCAGGGAGTAGCATAGCAACTTTGTTAGTATAAGGTTAATATTTAAAGAACACGTTGTGTAATAAAGAAGTTTATAAAAGGTTTTTAAAACTAAAAAGGTTAGCTGGTCCATTTTTTTTACTATTTAGTGATGAAAAGTTGTAAGAAACAGATAATTATTGAATCTGAAAAAAGTTGGTCTACCCTAAATCTGAATTCTAATCTGAATTGGTCTTATATATAGTATAAGATATACATAGTACATAATCGTACTTTTTCCCCAAAGGGGAAGCCAGAGCCTCAAAGGGCCTCTTTTTACCGTAGGTCGCACAATTGTAGGAATATAGACGTGACCAGTGGTGAGCTCATTGCCGTCATTATTTTCCCACGACCAACTTGGCTAACGCTTTCTTTCCAGTCTTCAATAAGCCAGCAGCTTAGACAAATCTTATAGCAACATAAAATGCCCAACAAGTCCATATAACGTTGTAGAACCAATGTAAAAAATAGGTCGTCAATCCTAGTTACTAATAAGCTATTATAGAAAGCTGTCTACACTAATATTTTTCTGTATTTATTTATTTAATGAATGTAAGTAAGTACTTAAAATAATGATAATTATATATATATATATATATATACCGATACATAAAGGTGAACTGTTTGTGTGTTTGTTTTACGCTTTATGGTTGGGCCGATTTTAGCAAAATGTTTTACAAAGTTAATTTGAACCAAAGCATTCAAAGAAATAGGTAAGGGTAAGGTGAGGTGAAGGGTTTTCGGGGTCCGTACCCAAAGGGTAAACGGACCCTATTACTAAGGCTCCGCTGTCCGTCCGTCCGTCCATCCGTCCGTCCGTCCGTCCGTCCGTCTGTCACCAGGCCGTATCTCATGAAACGTGGTAGTAAGACAGTTAAAATGTTGACAGATGATGTATTTCTGTTGCCGCTATAAAACAATTAATCTAAATAATAATAAAATAAATATTTAAAGGGGCTCCCATACATAAAACGTGTTTTTTTGGCATTTTTATAGATAATGGTACGGAAACTTTCATGCGCGAGTTCGACTTGCACTTGGCCGGTTTTTTTTATTATCACGAGTCGAGTCCCAGCGTGTGATAACTACTTAACTATTAAGTTTGTTATTGATGTAGCTAGGCCGCAGTTTCATGACTACATTATAGTTTGGCAGCCAAAACCCTACCAACAGTATCTGAATCATGGGTGAAAATTAATTTATTGAAAGCACCAACGCACTTAAACCACAGAATAAAAATCAGTACATATGCTTTGTTCTAAAATAAACTGATTACTGAATAGTTATAGGAATCGAGTATGATTATGAAGCCGTTCGCCGTGGCATTCTGTGAGGGAGGCCTATGTCCGGCTGTGGACTTCTAAATGCTGATGATGATAATGATATATGAAGGTTCCATATGATAAAGGACTAATTAAATGACGAAGATATATTCATTTATTTAAACATAAGTGCACAGTGTACTTTAACAAAGTAATACCTAAGATCCGTCTTAAGTATAAGTATTTTAGGTATGCTCCTAAAGTCCATCCAAAATTATAGTATTGTTGGGTCACTTTGAATGATTTTACATCAACAGCCATTTGAAAATACCAAGATTAATAATAATAATAATATACAATATAATAATATTGTCATTGACATATATCACGTTCTTGTAATGTTACTTTCTCCGCCAAAGTTCAATGGTTTGATTTTTCAACATTGATTTAGTTACTTTAGCACCTACATTCTATTCTAAACAAGGATTTAATAAATATGAAAGTACTACAATGTCTGGTCAATTAAAAATAATGAAACATGCACCAGGAAAGCCAAAAATAAAAAAAAATGCATCCAGCCAGAGCGTTGCCATTTCGAAAATAATTCAGTGCGCTGACGAAATGAGGTCAGATCACACTCCTGAAGGCAGCAGCACGCATTGCGCATATGTCTGAAGTTGGGCGGACTCGGGCGGGAGATTGCGCGCGCCGCCGCCCGCCCTAGCCGCCCTAGTCCGCACTGGCCAGCAAAACCTTCACAAATAGAAAAATATTCAAAAAATATATAAAATCGTTATTGTTTTAATTCGTAATTATTTTTTTGAGATTGACTTAAAATGGCCAAGTTAATTAAAAAGATATTGTGAAGAGACATATTTAGTCACAATATGGTACGTGCAATGTTCAGGACGTAATAATTGAATAATAGTGTATTTGTCGTGTGTTTTCAATTGTGTGTGTGTTGTGTGTGTTTGATTACTTCGCCTCAACAACCCTGTGTAAGTTAAATCTCTATTTACATCTCAAAAAGTGATCAGATTTTTTTTGTAGAAACACGTATAGTTGTAATTTAATGTAAATCTTTAATACATTAATTAAAATGAGTTAATTTTATCTAAACAAGTAATGAAACCTCTACATATACGAGTTTTGGATCATTACTAGGTAGTCAATTACCCACTCAACAAAAGCAAGTAGTTTCTGACAGTTCATTAATATTTTACGTATTGCTATCTCACTCCACTATCTAGGTTTATTATGTTACTGTTGTGATGTGAACTTAGGTTGTGAAACCACATCTATGTAAACAGACAATGATGAAAATTGTTTAATCAATTTCCCTAAAATAAAGAATTTTTACTTGAAAAGTAGGTCCGTACTCTTACAGATACCATTATTTTTTTATTTTTAGGGTTCCGTTGTGTGACATTGGGTCCTTATGATCATTCAGGGTGTCCATCTGTTCGTCCGTGTCTATCACAGCGTTATAACTTTTAAAATAACCAAAATGCACGAATTTGGGAAGTATAGTGAGTAGGTCTCAATTTTAAGAAATCAAAACTTTGTTAAATTCTTTGTATCACAATGTGAAGTGAGCAATTTGCAAGTGTTTTTTTTTTTAAAGTTTTTTAAGCTTTGAAAAGACCTTTTTATGGAAAATAAGGAGCAAAAAAAATGAGGCAGTGTTTTCATGTATAATTTTTTATTAGCCTTATGCCAGCGAAATATACCCCGCCAAAGGAACTAGGAATGTGGCACCCCCTGCCATTTTTAAACTGAATCAATTATTAATTAAAAATAAGCTTAATTGAAGGTAAAACGGATCCAGTTTCAGTAGGTAATTTCATATGCAAATAGATCAGAAAACTCACAAATAAAATAGAAAATTATCGCTGATATCTCGTGATGAAAACTTTTCTAGTTATGGAGGGAAAACTGTGATATGACAACGGAACCCCAACCCTAACTGTGGTTGGACACGCACTTAGCTGGTTTTTAGTCCTCATCCTCACAGCATATATTATGAGGAAGTTCTAAAAAAATATTTTCATAGTTACCTGAAAAACTTTCAAGAAGGGGAATTCATTTATATCAATCAACATTGAATCACATTGTGTTAATTGGTTTCTTATCCTAGATTAATTAAAGTTAAAGTCAGTCGAAATATTCTGATTATTATAAACAAAACCTCAGAAATAAAACAATAAAAAAACGCACCCATACAAAAAGAAGTTGAATTGAATTTGAATAAAGTAAAAAAAAGTAATCACCTGTCTACCGTCGAACGCGGTCGCGGGCGGTGCTCATGATGAAGAGGCTTCTGAACTCAGTCTCGAAACGTCAGCAAAAGTGACGGAAAACAGTGGTAATTAGCTGTTTATTCAATTTACAAGTACTATGTCAAAATTAAAATTATCAATATTGTAATATCATTGCATTTAGAATAAATAATTTACAATAAATTAAATCATACAACAGTGGCTGATGTACTTACAGTCAAAACCGCATACCGCATAACCACATTTTAATTATAATATTATGTGTAAAATAGCCCTTATGATCGAATTACCTTAAACGCGAGATGCCAATGAAGGCATTACACCTAAACATGAGATTTGCCAAAAAAACTGTTTACGTAAGATGCCAAATGAAGCAGTATGCCTAAAATGTGAAATTGACAGAGAAGCAGTTAGTCTAAATTTAAATTACCTGTAAAGCAGTTTGCCTTAAATACAAGATGACCTAGAAGCGGTAAGTCAAATAAGTCAGTTGACTGTTAGCAAAGCTTAAATATCAAGAGAATTGGCAGCCATAAAGTCGATTTCATAGTAAAATATTGTCTCATAATACCTATTTGCTAATCTCTATTGAAAATTACTGTTATTGTGGTTATTTTTTTTTATGAAGTAGGTATTTGAAGGATATTATTAATGATTAAACGAACTTACCCTGTACGTGAAGTTCTATCATAATTATACGAAGTGCTTAGTCTGAATAGATTAGTACATTAGAATATTATTTAATACAATGTAGTCACGCATAAGTGATACCACTTCAGCACTATAGTTTAGAGAATTTTGACTTTATGTCAACAAAGAAACTTTTTACTTTAGTTTTTCCCGTATACCCCCACTCAAGCTATTTTACTTGCGGTAGGATCAGTCGCATGCTCTTCATTGAGTTCAGAGAATTAAGATATTTCTGAAACTTCTTGGGCTATCCAGGGAGGGCGGGATTTAGGTACTAATCTATTCAGACTAAGCACTTCGTATAATTATGATAGAACTTCACGTACAGGGTAAGTTCCTTTAATCATTAATTATACTCGTGCTTAGTCTTCTAGATTAGTACATTAGAATATTATTTAATACAATGTAGATGTTGAGAGCGAGTGAAAGAAATATCGTAGTAAATAATTAAAAAACAATGACTTGATTATTGTTTTATATATTATTTTTAGTTATAATCAATAACAATCAAGGAACTAATTACAAAATATTTAGTTATCATTACTGAGAACAGATTGTTCTTGCTATCCTCATTATGGATGTTGAATGGGCCTGTTATATTTGGCAAGTCGCTCCACCCTGCAGTGTGCATCAATATATTTGGGAACCCTCCAATATTTACTCCTAGTTTATGGACCCTTTGAAGTCGCAGCATGGCGTGTGCTATTTATATGGAACAAATATTTGTACGATCTGCAGATCGTTTCAGAGAGATTTGTTCAGGGTGTTCTTGGTATTTTCTATTTATGATAAAAAATATCTATCTATGTAATGTATTGTACTAGGTATATCAGTTATCTAGTACCCATAACACAAGCTCTGCGTAGCTTGGGGCTAGATAATGTTGTGTGAAATGTCCAGTATTTATTTATTTATTTATGAGAAGAAAACACCGACACGTGAATTCCACTATCTTTCAGCGAAAATTTGATCCATCTACTAAGTGCTTGTGATGGACACTATTGTGTAATTTACTACTGCCAATAATAAGTTAATCACACTTTTGTACGATTTTAACCTTATAATATGTTATGCAGAAGAGTCTTTGCAGTGCATGCTTATGCAGGTATTTCTTCAAAAAAAAAAAAGGCAAGTGTATCGGTGGTTGTTTGGGTCGAACTGTAGATGTTTGAGACCAAATCAGTTATTCTTACAATAATTTGTTTGTTTAAAACAATTATTTGGTCAGTTTTAATTCTTGACAGTGTTTGACTTTAATGAGTCATATTGACCACTATAATTATTGTTATATAATATACAAAGAAACTCGATTATCCTTGGAATTATTTTGATTATAAAAATAAACCATCGTTTGAGACAAATGCTATATTGCTTCAAAGTGTTTTCTGATGATTGTTGTCCAGCACTACCACAATGTCTTTCGTGACTTTAGCTGAGGGTATTGGATACCTCCCTTTACGATTGATATAGCGCTAAAAGCAGTTGTGTTATCAACCCGTAGTACATGCGTAGTACCTAGTATTTGCGAGCCGTAACATTTTTTTTTTTTTTTTTTTTATATGCAATAGCAGTTTACTAATCGACCATTGGCCTCTATCTGTTTGCTCATTGCAGGCTGCGCCCCACCCAGTTGTTGAGGCGTCAGATAATATGTCTAACGCATATTTATAATTTATAATTTTACAGACAGATATTCAATGACATTTAGCCACTAATTTATGTGGTAACAGTGACCTTGGTAAACTCATGTACCTATCTGTTAGGTATAATCTTCATTTTCTTGTAAGTTGACAAACTTACAACTTTCAAACTTGCTTTGTGTAAAGCCATCCGTACTCTATGACAGGACAAGCAGGAACCAATAATCATATAAGTTGGAATGTTGGAAGCGATGTGTAAGATTAGATTTCGGTATCATAATTATACGCGATATAATTATATTGGCCTGAACAAGGTTGACTCAGAAATTGCTCCAATAGATTTAGAATGGAATTCTAAGTTTTTTTTTTTTTTTTTTTGTAAACAAGATTGGTGTACAGGGTTATCAAAATTAATTTGGTAACCGTTTATCCAAGATAAGATACTTAGTACGGACCCTGGTTTTAAGAGAGTATTGTTTATAAAAATGGGCAAGTCTGCCAGCATAGCGTACCGGGTCTACTGATGGCGAGCTTCCTTGAGCTGCTGTTTGTAGGTATGCGAAGAGCTGGCGCGCGGCCGTGCATTCTGCGAGGCAGGTGGCTGGGCTATCGGCTGCCTGCGAGCCGGGGTCCTCGGCCTTTAGTATAAATACTTGCTCGATGCATTCACAGAAGTAGCAGGTTTAGGGTTTTTCGTTAGGAGATGCTAAACTACCTACTAACTAGATAGTTTCAGATCTGAGGAAGATTTTGAAACCGCCTTTGCCGTCTTTACGGTTTCCGAAAAATTGTGGTAAACAATTGTTCCTTCATTTCCTTCTTGACGCTATGACGCTTTACTTGGGCAAAGTTGCACCTTGCATGCTCAAAAACACTTGGAGCAGCAGAGTTCTCTAGAGCATGATCGAGTACCGAAGGTATTTTATTAACTGGCACCGAAATGACTTCATTATTTTCCAATGGGGGTAGTTCGATGTCTTCTTCCGGGTCTGGGACCAAAAAGTGAGTTGTAAATCAAAATGTTTTAAACATATTGATTTAAGGGACATGTGAATCCGTTAAGATTTTTAAAGACCTCGCTATTATATAATAATAATAATAATCATTTATTGATCCAGAAAAATTTACATTAAGTATAACAATAATATGGTAACGTAGATACCATAATTATAATTTTGTACACTAGCTCCCACGCTAGGATTCCCTGATTCAGCAATTTAAATGCGGCGGGAGTCGTTCAGACTACCTACCCTGATGCATTCAATTCAGCAAAGGTTATCACAGCCGTTTATTCTATGCGGCGAGATAGTCCCACAGACTACTCTGATGCAAATTATCAAGCTAGGCATTTTTAGCCATTTATCCAAAGCGGCGAGACATTCCCACAGTCTACTCTGATCCAAATTATCAAGCTAGGCGTTTTATAGCAATATAACCAAAGCAGCGAGGTAGTCCCACAGACTACTCCGATCCAAATTATCAAGCTAGGCGTCTTATAGCAATATAACCAATGCGGCGAGATAGTCCCACATACTACTCTATATAAGACGATTCAAAATGATCCTTGTGGTTTTAATGAATACACGACGGATCATTTTAGTAAGCCAAGCCGTGTTTGTTGCCTGATTTTTCTAGGCTTGGTCGCGTTGGAACAGGTGTAATTTTAGTTTATAAGAAGATTCAAAATGATCTTTGTAATTTCAATGAATAAAATTATTTTGATTTGATTTAATTTCATATGAATACAATTCTTTTGGTTTGATGCAAATTATCAAGCTTGACGTTTTATCGCCATTTATCCAATGCGGCGAGATAGTCCCGCAGACTACTCTGATGCATTATATCTACCAACCAGTTATTTTACAATCGTTATAGATTCATTGCGGCGAGATAGTCCCACAGACTACTCTGATGCAAATTATCAATCTAGGCGTCTAATAGCCATTTACCAATGCGGCGAGATAGTCCCGCAGACTACTCTAATGCATTATATCTACCAACCAGTTATTTTACAATCGTTATAGATTCATTGCGGCGAGATAGTCCCACAGACTACTCTGATGCAAATTATCAATCTAGGCGTTTAATAGCCATTTACCAATGCGGCGAGATAGTCCCGCAGACTACTCTGATGCATTATATCTACCAACCAGTTATTTTACAATCGTTATAGTTTCATTGCGGCGAGATAGTCCCACAGACTACTCTGATGCAAATTATCAATCTAGGCGTCTAATAGCCATTTATCCAATGCGGCGAGATAGTCCCGCAAACTACTCTGATGCATTATATCTACTAACCAGTTATTTTACAATCGTTATAGATTCATTGCGGCGAGATAGTCCCACAGACTACTCTGATGCAAATTATCAATCTAGGCGTCTAATAGCCATTTACCAATGCGGCGAGATAGTCCCGCAGACTACTCTGATGCATTATATCTACCAACCAGTTATTTTACAATCGTTATAGATTCATTGCGGCGAGATAGTCCCACAGACTACTCTGATGCAAATTATCAATCTAGGCGTCTAATAGCCATTTACCAATGCGGCGAGATAGTCCCGCAGACTACTCTGATGCATTATATCTACCAACCAGTTATTTTACAATCGTTATAGATTCATTGCGGCGAGATAGTCCCACAGACTACTCTGATGCAAATTATCAATCTAGGCGTCTAATAGCCATTTACCAATGCGGCGAGATAGTCCCGCAGACTACTCTGATGCATTATATCTACCAACCAGTTATTTTACAATCGTTATAGTTTCATTGCGGCGAGATAGTCCCGCAGACTACTCTGATGCAATAATTGTAATGTGGCTTTACGATGTAACACTTTGTATGTAGGTAGGTACTTACTATCTGGCTGGGTGGTGTGGGGTTGGTGTCTTGAAGAATCCGAAGGGTTCGACGACCGAATGAGGATGAGGATGACGAACTTGTCGGTACACAGTTACGATTTCCATGACGCGTTCGTTTTAATTCCTTTTCCGATTTGCGCAATTTATTTGCTATGTGCTCCAAACTATTTTAATTAGGATGATTTTGGCATGATTGCCTACTGAATTTTTGTGCGATTGAACGAGTGAAGTGGATGAGCACTAAAAAGCGAATGAAGAGCATGCGACTGATCCTACCGCAAGTAAAATAGCTTGAGTGGGGGTATACGGGAAAAACTAAAGTAAAAAGTTTCTTTGTTGACATAAAGTCAAAATTCTCTAAACTATAGTGCTGAAGTGGTATCACTTATGCGTGACTACATTGTATTAAATAATATTCTAATGTACTAATCTAGAAGACTAAGCACGAGTATAATACGAATTATACTAAAATGAGACAGTCATCAGTTAAATGAGTCAGAATAGAAGGTAGCCTGCATAATTATTACTTAAAGGCTGATAGGTAAAATAAAAACCATAAAAAACGAACCACTATGTAAATAGACATTTTACCTGTATAGGCTTTTAACCACCTAGACATTCACCTTTGTAGGCATTTAACCACTTAGGCATTTTGTTTTGTAGGCATCCACTTTAGACAAACTGCTTCTTTGTCAATTTCACATTTTAGGCATACTGCTTCATTTGGCATCTTAAGATTAGGGTAAACTGCTTTTTTGGCAAATCTCATGTTTAGGTATAATGCCCTCATTGGCATCTCGCTTTTAAGGTAATTCGATCATAAGGGATGAAAATAGTGCTAACGTTAAACCGAAGGCTAGACAACACTTTTGGTGTTATAAATTGTAACAAAGAATAATTCCACTTACCGCCGCAATGCCCAAAATCAGCTCTATTTTAAGCACTAGGAATAACTTCAGCATCTTTTCCAAGTACTTAATTTAAAGTTTGTATCCCAAAGAAGATGCCGTGGTGTGTCCAGCCTAAGAATAGATCCCTCCTTCTCCTCCAGTGGATATAGTAAAACCCTTACTAAGGGATTACACCAGGGGATGGGCAGCAGCTTCCACCTGAATACTTAACACCAATTATCTGAATACTTTGATAAAGATGTACAAATCTAATACCTATCTAATATTTGATCTCGTTGTATGTAATTAAAAAATAAACAATAGGTACTTAGGTGCCTCTTTAGGTAGAATTTTAGACTTTCTAAAAATCTGATCTCTGTATAATATAGGTCTCAAGTAGACCTATATTATACAGAGATCAGATTTTTACCTAACTAGGTTTATATAAATATGTTCTACTTTAGCATAAAATTATTGTGCGTCCGAAATGGGCAAACTGTTGCAACTTTGGATAACCTTATACACCTTTATATACACAGTTTTTACAATAAAGAATTACTTTACTTTACTTTACTTTACAAACTGCGATTATCAATCTGCCTGCTAAGCGTGGTGATTATGGGAAATCCCCCCATTGTATTCAATAGGGGAGGCTTCATCCAGCAGTGAACGTAAACAGGCTGGTGATGACGATGATTCCAAAGAACGAGCCTTTTCCGACCGCTAACTAAAATATTATTGAATAAACAAAGTCGCGGTACAAAGCTAGCGAGCCATAAATAATGTATTACGTGACTTCCTCGTAAATAAGAAAGTTTTTGTTGACACAAATATGCGGAAGGCTGGAGTTTAATGTTTGTTACTGAAGAATTTATTATGGAGGTATGAACAAAATAAGCTTTAGTGAGAGACTTACGCCAAGCCCTACCTATTTCTAGAAAAACTCTTAGGTACTTATTAAAAGAAATACGAGCTAATGACAGTTAGACTCTATGCGGACAGAGAATAGGCGCGGTGAAAAACAGAACTAGTATTATGTATATTATGTAAAGTTACATATTCACTTAGCAATTCAACACAGCCATCTAAAATTTTATTTTATGTTAATTTTTAACAGACTTCAAAAATAGGAGAGGTCTACAATTCGGTTTATTTTTTTTTATTAAAATTGTCTACAGTTCGTCGTCAAGCTATAATGACGAGACAGTGTTGTATTGCTTACAACACAAAATCGGTAATTAAGATCCTGACTTCTGACACTGCGTAGCGTAGTTAGTAGATCACGTCTTGATGGTGTGGTGGCTATCTCATCCCAACATGCGATTATAAGTTCAAAGGTTCGAATCCCGATCGTGTCCGTAAAATTTTTCTACTATAAAAACTGTTTAACGCAATACTACATTCTCCCAAACGGTGCAGGAAATCAACGTTAGGAAACCGACAAGTCTTAGAACGAATAAAAAACCGTTCAAGTACGAGTTGGACTCGCATAGAGAGGGTTCCGTTCAAGAAGGCTAGCATAGTAACCACTAGACCAATTAACTTATTAGTCAATCAACATAATTTTATCCGCGCATTTTTTCATTACGAGTGTTTTTCGTTTCCCGTAAGAATTTATTGAAGATTAAGGATTTTCATCTAGGTTTTCCTGTACCTAATGTATGAGTGAGGCCTAATTCGGAGATAGGGAGAGGGGGGTGTCAATTTTCAATTGGTTGGTTCAATGAACGAGTTCTTTCACTTGATATGTCACAATATTTGACAAAAGTGTTTTTTTTTACAAGTTTGCCCCTCTAAATTAAGCCCTTAAATCAAAATTCGTTAATTAACGCTATATGTCCGTAATTAAGTCACCGTATTTTATATATGTACCATATTTTATTTTATTTGGTCCAGTAGATTCGGCGAAAATAGGCATAAACAGACAAACAAACACCTGAGTGATTCTATAATGGTTTCGTTGGTATCTTTTGAGGTACGTTACCCTAAAAATAATAAAACATGTACTGATCAGTGTATATGTGCACTGAATCCTTCACCACACTGGTTAATTCATCATAGAATAGATATCCCTGTCAATCTTCTGTCTTGTGTACTTTTTGCTAGTATTTGAAAAGGTACTTAATCGATCTTATCTTAAGCGAACTCCAAAGTGATTGAACAAATTAATTAGTTCAAAGATAAATCAATAGTAGGTCCGGCGATCTCGGAGCGGCAGTTGGACAGCGATTGCCCCCTAATTACAGTAGAAAACGGCAATGGGTAACGCAAAAATGGGGATCATTTTGGCAGCCTTAGCGCTATCTAAATCTTATGAAACTTGAATAGGGGAAATTTCTTGACCTTAATATTCCTCCTTTCAAGTTTCAAAAGATTTGGACAGCGCTAAGGCTGCCAATATGATCCCCATTGTTGCGTTCCTCATTACCATTTGCTATTTTAATTAGGGGGCTGATCAGACTTGCTCCAAGTTCAATCAATTTGAGTGATAAAGAAAGAGTCTTACCCAGGGCCGAATTTAAATTTGTGCCGCCCTGGGGCACGAAAATGCCGCCCTATGACTTAAATTTTATTTTAATAGTTTTGATATCTTATTTTTTAAGAATTAGAATAACTAATTGATTGCAGGAAATTTATTATGTATTATACAGCATTTATTATACATTATGTTTTATTTATATTAAATAATATACAAAATTTTAATGTGATACATAATACTTGAATTATATTTCTTGAAAGATAAAATGTTTATTTAAAAGAATTAGTTAATTATATATTGTATAGAATTTTTTTTCTCACTTTCCAAATTTTGCCGCCCTAGAAAATTTGCCGCCCTGGGCACTAGCCCCGACTGCCCCTAGTATGCCCACCACTGGGCTTACCAAACAGCGTTTGCTGGATATATATACCTATTGATCGTTGTTTTCATAGTTTATGGGTTTTTTTATATGTAAATTCTTAATTAATTTGACATTTATATATTTGTACACCAGCATACAGGCTGAATGCATCGACTAACATAGATTTAAGACTTAAACGTGTAAAATTATGTGTATTCTTACAAATAAATGATTGAATCTTGAATCGTTTCATTGAATGAGATCAAAAGCAAGCAACTGCTTCATCGCAGACAGACGGACATACAGACTAAACATTTCTACACAAAAGAACTTTGAAATCGATGTAAACAAGTGCCTAAGGCGGCGTAAACACAAGTTTCAATTACATTCTACCTAGAAGGTTATAATGTGAACTCTCTCCTTTTCAATGTTAATCATTTTCAAAACGAGATCGCGAAAGTGGCTTCTCGATAAAGTATTTAACTCAATTTATGAGTTCTACGAGTTGAAATGCACATTCAAGAGAAAGAGACCTTGGCCTTAGAGCTCATTCTAAGTTTTTGCAAACAATGGGGAGTTTTCTGACAGCTGAAAGAAAATAGTTCTAAATCCATTCATAGATGGCGCAGTCCGATTTGGTTGTCTAAATTTTGTCGGTCAGCCACCAACTGTCAGGGTCACTGACTTCACTTGCTCATACTGTTTGTTGGTGAAGTAAAGTAAGTATCTACGTAAAGTTTTTGTTGAAATTCTGATATATTTGTTAACTGTTACGTTATTGTTAAAAAAAATTGTTGTTATTTTTGAAGCCGGACCAAGTAGACCGGCCTATTGTAGACTTGGAAAACGAGCTTCGGAATCGCAACGCGAAACTTGGAGGAAAAAAAGATAAAACAAAGAGAATTTGTTCTCTGTGGTGCTTTTGCAAAATCTTCAGAAAACACAACCATTGCGCGTCACCGCCATCTACCGGAATTTTAAGAACTATTTTTTCTTTTTAATTGCCTCCCTGAAAACTCCCCATTGACACGGACGTTTGGTGTTCTGTAACACGGATTTTTGTATGGAAAATGAGGCTCACAGAGTGTACGCTAAGGGCGCTCATCGGTGCCACCATACAAAATCCTTGGTACACTACACCAAACGTCCGTGCAGTAAACTGTTTACAAAAACCTTCTGAGTTCTTTCTGAGTTAACAATTATTTAATTATTTAAATTTCTTTATAGAATAGTGGTAACTATTGTATTGTATTGTCAAATAATTTGAAATGCACGTTCAAGAGAAAGAGACCTCGGCCTGTAGCAATCAAAGCAGATTGGAGATACTAGGGATGTGATGACGTGATTTGATGATGTACTTCGTGGACCTATTGATAGGACAAAAAAGTAGGTCCAAGGAAAAACACGCGATCCAATACGTGATGTCATATTTACCGTACTATTAACTTTGCCGAAGCCGGAGTATTTGTGGTTTGGTATGTTTGTGAGTAGTGTGTTTGATTGTATCAATTTATATCCAAGGTTTAGTTTTTGCTTAGAGCAAGGTGTTGAACTGTATTGGACTAATTGCACAATTTTAGGAAATGCATCATAAATAGCAAGTCTACATAAAGTCTAGATAGGTACTCTACTTAAAGGTCTTAGAAATAGATTTTAAGTGCCATGTAAAACGTAAACCTTTTTGAAAAAAAAACTTTTTATAATTTTTGTCATTATTAAAATAATGTATAGATATTAATGTACTGATCATCTGTACAAAGTTTCATGCAGTTTGAAGAAATAATAGTCAAATTAAAAGCAAACTTCGTTCGCGTGCTACCGGTGACCTCCACTTAAGACCTGCTATTCTATTGGTTAATTTTTCGCTTTATATTAGGTTTTTACCTATGAAATTGCCGTTTTGTATGGAATAAGTGAACGCATTGGCAGTTTATTGATGCCCTTCTTGTAAAAATCAGCTGGACGGGAGGCAACAAACTCTTCAAACGCATTTTGTACTGCCTCTCGGGAATTGAATTTTTTACCCACTAAAAAGTTGTTTAATTTTTGGCAAAAGTAATAGTCGGTAGGTGCAAGGTCTGGTGAGTATGGCGGATGAGGGAGAGCTTCCAACCCCAGCTCTTGCAGCTTGGATACTGTCTGATGTGCAGTATGGGGTCGCGCGTTGTCGTGAAGCAGTGGGGACGAACGATTGACCAAAGCTGGTTGCCGATGTGCAAGCTTCTCCATCATTGTCTCCAGTTCTTCACAGTACACATCTGCAGTAATGCTCATGCCGTTTTGTAAAAAGCTGTGGTGAATCACACCCGCACTAGACCACCAAACAGTGACCATCACCTTTTTAGGGGTAATTTTTTGTTTAGGGCATTGCTTTGGTGCTGAACCAGGATCTAACCAACTTGCTGAGCGCTTTCGATTGTCGAACAGAATCCATTTTTCATCGCACGTAACAATTCGGTTTAAAATTCCTTCATTTCTTTGCCTATTGAGCAGCGCGAGGCAGGTCTCGACGCGTACCTACGTTGCGCTGGCGATCGTTAAGTTTGTGGGGCACCCATCTATCAAGTTTTTTTACCTTGCCTATTTGTCGCAAATGGATCAAAATTGTTTTGATGCTAACATCAAAAGCTGCTGCTAGCTCAGCTGTAGATTGAGTTTTGTCAGCTTCCACAATCGCCTTTGATTCATCATTGTTGACCAGTCTCCGGACGACCACGAGCTTCATTTTTCAAGTCAAAATTTCCAGAACGGAACCGGGAAAACCAATAACGGGTTGTGCGTTCGTTTGTACAGTTCGCTCTGTAAACGTTTTTGATGTTACGTGCCGTATGTGTCGTGTTGGTGCCACGACGGAACTCATATTCCATAATTACACGAATTTTTAAAGTATTCAAGTATGACGAAAAATGTTCAAATGTAATGAAAATACAACGCTAATCAATAAACAAAAGACTGAGTTTGTAAAAAGAATGTAAAGTTTTAAAAAAAAAAAAAATTGAATTTAGAATACAAAGCCATTTCAAAGTTTTTTTTCTATTTGAAATGACCAGTACTGAAGAACGGCAATTTCATAGGTAAAGACCTATTATAGTTGATATACCGATCTTTTCGTGCCCATTGCTACCGTCACTATTTCTAGTTGAGTAGATCAGAACAGAATTATGAATTGCCAATTGAATAATTCCTGCCTAGATATTAGATGTTGTAATGCCTAATGCATCGTAGATAATCTACACATATCTCTATCGTCATCACCAGCATGGGCGTAGCCAGGGGGGGGGGGTTTAGGGCTTTTACTACATCCACGGGAGGAGAAGGAGGGTCTATAATTATAGACCGGACACACCACGGCATATTCTAATCATGTACTATGTGTATTACGTATATTGGTCTATCTCATAAGAACTTAGAGTAGATATATTTATATGTTTTGATAATATCGACAGGCAATTTTTGCTGTTGCATAAATATGCTTTAGCGCTAAAGTGCACTTTAGTGACTTAGAGTAGGTACGCATTAGTTCAAGCATGTCAAACATGCGGCCCGGCCCGATTCAATTTTAAGAACAAAGTATATTTATCTGTCATTTTACTATTACGTAATGAATAAATAAACGATTAGCATCAATGATCACATGTCAAACGTTCAATTAATAAAGGGGGCAGTGCTACTATATAAAGGTATATCTATGCAATGAGTTTGTTTTCTTTGTAGTTGGGTTTTGCGGCCCACTGATTCTACCTCGATTCTACGGTCTTTAAGCATTTGGCCCACCAATGACGACTAATGCCCACTAATGAGTTTGTCGTGCATGATAATCAACACCTTATGTCTCATTTAAGCATTTTTTATGAGACAGACCGTTTATCTTTAGGTACCTATTATATTATTTCAAAGGTTATCGAGCTTATTATGTAGATACGTACAACTTCATCAATAGACCCTGTATCCTACTATCCTACTAATATTATAAACGCGAAAGTTTGTGAGTATGGATGTTTGTTACTCTTTCACGTAAAAACTACTGAATGGATTTGAGTGAAATTTGGAATAGAGATACTTTACGCCCTGTATTAACACATAGGCTACTTTTCATCATCATCATCATCATCAATTTTCATCATTATTCACGCGGGTGAAACCGCGGGGCGCAACTAGTTTGAAATAAACTAATAACTTATAGACTTACCTATACGTACAAAATACCAAGCAGGTACTTCTATAAATCGAATAACGACATTACCCAAGTCTAGACACATCTAACTTCAAATCTAAACCGTATTACGAAGAATGAAGATCTAAAATGATTTGCACACATTCCTTGTGATCAATCAACGATGCGCGAATTCGATTCTCGACTACAAAAGGCTTTTATTACTTCGAATGTGAGATATCACCTCGTAGTAAACAAGGAGATAATAAATTTTTCTAGGACTTTATCTAGTTGAGATAGAGATGAAAATAGCGTCTGATTGTTTATCGGTGTGTAGGCTGATGACTCTATTTATCATTTCTTTTGTCACGTAGATCCTCCATTTTTGGCAAGAATAGGGAAACATTCGTAAGATACTAGCTTTTTATTAGATTATTTGGATTTTCCTCTGGCTCACTGCATCACGCACCACAAATAATTGATAATTGGTTGATTATAATTGTAGTTTTGTGCGGTGACCTCAAATGTAATACCTCTTAGGTCACCTTAGGTTTGAGGACCTCTGTGGCGCGGCGGGCGAGGGTTAGCCTGCGTCGCAGGAAGTTGCGGATTCGATTCGCGCCTATATAAAAAAAATTACAAATATTTACAAATATTTGTAAATATTTGTAAGATCTGCAGGTGTTCTGGGTGTTCTGGCTATTATTCTATACATAATATATCCATAACACAAGCTCTGCTTAGCTTGGGGCTAGATAATGTTGTGTGAAATGTCCAGCATTTATTTATTTGTTATTTATTTCACGTCCACCAAGGACGTACCCTTCGTGGCATTGTACCGTCATCTAGAGACATAAAGATGAATAGTCTCATATCCTTGTAACTTCGGCGTCACCCGGTTCAATGTAGAACCCAGCAATGCGAACATTTATACTGCTTGGTTGGTTGCTTGTTTGGTGACGACCTCCGTGGCGCGGCGGGAAAATAGCCAGCTGAGACGCAAGAGGTGCGGGTTAAATTCCCGCTGCGGGACAAATGTTTATGTAATAATAATAATAATAAAGCCTTTATTCCAAGATCTCCTAACTATTTACATAAAATAAATTTCACCTTTTAAAAACATTATTAATTGATACAAATTATACTTATTCTATTAGGTACTTAATATTAATAGTTTACTTGGGCACCCAAAAATGAGTGTAGGCCTCCTCCATGCGATTCCATTCTTTACGATCCCGGGCGAGTCGAGTCCAGGTCCTTCCTGCGATCTCTACTACATCGTCGCACCACCTTCTCCTCGGTCTTCCTCGTGTTCGTGCCGCGTCTCGAGGGCACCAATGCAATATACGCTCGCTCCATCGCCCATCCTGTGCTCTAGAGACGTGGCCAGCCCACTTCCACTTTAGTTTGCAGAGCATGCTGACTGCGTCGGTAACTTTTGTGATGCTCCTAATGTTGTCGCATCTGACTCTATCCTTAAGTTTTAAACCGAGCATAGATCTTTCGGTGGATCTTTGGAAAGTTGCTATTTTCCTTATTATGTCCTTCGTCAATGGCCAACTTTGACAACCGTAGAGCAAGGAAGGAAGTATGGTATTATCCATTAGCTTTTTCTTTAGATGTACCGGGAGTTTGCTTTTGAATACGTCTTTGTGTGACCAATACTTCCTCCATGATATCGCGACTCTTCTATCTACCTCTTTCGTAATAGCATCTTGGAATGAAATTGTTTGTCCTAGGTAGATATATTCATTTACATACTCAACTGCACCGGTTTCAAGTTGAATAGGCTTACGATCTCCATTTGTCATTGCTTTAGTTTTGCTTAGGTTCATACATAAGCCTATTTTGCGGCTTTCTGTGTCTAATGAGCTAAGCATGTATTGAATGTCTTCATGTTTGTCTGCGAGGATGACAATGTCGTCAGCAAACCGTAAGTGCGTTAGTTGTTCCCCATTTACGTTGATGCCGCATTCTGACCAGTTTAGTTTTCGAAACATTGCTTCCAAAATTGTCGTAAACAATTTCGGGGATATAGGATCCCCTTGTTTTACTCCTCTCTTCATTGTGAACGGTTTTCAATGTTTGAAAATGAAAACCGTTCACAATGTTTATGTACTCTGCAAATATTTGTTCCGGGTCTGGGTGTTCCGGTACCATGGCACACGTAGTTCCTGATACCGACAACACAGGGGATCCTAGTGTGGGATCATGACTACGTATGTGGCTGTTGGGTGTTATGTTATGTGTGGTGAAAGAAATAGGTGGTATACTTCTTGGACGAACTCCTTTACAAGAAGCTGTTTTATTTATTAATTACAGGCACATGAGACTTTTCATCTTTATGTCTCAGGGTCGGCAGCGCGTGTGTGATGCCTCTGGTGTTGCAGGCGTTCGTAGGCTACGGTAACTACTTTCCATCAGGTGGACCGTATGCTTATTTGCTTGCCAAATAGTATAAAAAAAAATAGGTCCTAAGTTGGGATATACAAACATGTGATCACATGTAAATATCTACATAATTGAAAGTACTTATATTTAAAAAAACTGAGTTCCTAAGCGCTTCTAATTCTAATTCTAAGTGGGGGTGTTAATATCTGCACTGTTATCCCGCTGTGGGGTGTCCCAAGCGCTTACAAAGCACTAGAGTTTCACAAGTGACCTTTGGAATAGCTTCCCGTATGACATGAAACCCAGCATTCGTGCTCAACGGTGCGATGTGGGAAACAGATACAACCAACGTGTGACCTCTGGTGACCTCTGGTGACCTCCACTACAATATACTAGCACTCTCTATGTAGGTTGCACTGATAATGCTGATTCAGATCTTTGCAGTTCTCGGAATTCCCTTGTCAAAGAGCATTAAGGCGAGGACTGATCTCAAAAGTAAAGAAGAAAAAAGAAAATACGTTTATTTGTCCCCACTTAAAAAGAAACAAAATAAAAACAACAGTACCTACCTAAGTAGTAAGTACAAAAAACTAAAAAAACACCAAATGGCGTAATGCAAGTTGTGTGGGGGTCAAATAGGTCCCTGTCTCAGCATACAGCTACACCGGACCTACAAGTTGATACGGCGCGGCGCTGATTTTCAGACAGGGCCTGCCCGAGTGGCATCACGAACGTTGAAGTCGAATATACTAAATATATTATGTAAATAAATAAGCAAACTGAAATATAAAGAAATAGTTAAGTATACTACACAGTTATCTACTACTAGTACTCTCTACAGATTTTGAGCGTGTTTTAAAAATGCAAAAACGGGCAATTAGAGTTCTAGTAAATGGTAATTTTAGAGAATCATGTAGGGAGCATTTTTCCAATCTAGAAATATTAACTTCAGTAGCTGTGTACATATTTGAAATAGTAAAATTCGTTAGAAGTAATTTAAAACAAGGGGAAATAACACAAACAGTAATCTAAGGAATAAAAATAATCTGAATACGGTGAGTCACGGGTGAAATATGTCTGAAAAATTACCCAGATTTATCGGGCAAAAACTTTATAACAAATTGCCAGAAAATATTAAATCTATAGACAGTTACCCAATTTTCTGTACCCAAGTGAAATCATTACTGGTCAGCAAAACAATATATAATATAAAAGAATTTTTGAATAATAATTATAAAGATTTTAAATTGACGGTAGACATTACTAATTATTGACTAAATATTATGTTTTAGTTGTAAGTACCTACTTATTTTTGTCAATTTATCTTTAGTTTGTATACTAGTTAGTGTTAACTTGACTTTATATATATTTTTTATGACGTGGCCCTTTTTACAGCCCATAATTTTAAAATTATTAATTTATTTTGTATTAGAATTATCTTAAATGATTAAAATTAATAGTATTTACCAGGTTTATTATATTATGATATACCTAATCTAATATGTAAACGAGTGTTGGACGAGTCGTTGTATTTGTGGCACTCTTTTAGTTTAAACAAACTAAAAATGTTGTGTAGCTCATACTTTGGACAATAAACAATTTCATTTCATTTCATATCAACAAAATAAAAAAAGTAGAAGTAGTAAAAATAGTAAGTATTTTAAACGCCCAGTGCGAAGTGACGAGATTAAATAATGATATGCAAAAAATAGTGTAGGTAGAACAATATACTAATAACAGTTGTAACCAAAGAGAATTTTGAAAAAGCCTGGTTTTACAAATTAAAATCGCACAAATGACCACCCTAAAAAAGCTTTGGCATTCAAATGCTCTTAATTTTGAACGGCAACAACACAATTTTTTGACGAATGAAATAGCTTGACTTGTATTTTAAAGTTGTAACCGCATATTTTTTATTTATGTTTTGTATAACATAACACCTAACAGTCACATATATACGTCGTCTAACGTAATCTAGTATATTTCGATTTATTCAAAAAAACCCTCAAAATGAATACGGTCTGGATAAGGCGTGGATGTGATTTTGTACAACAAAATCGATCTAGAACTCAGTATTTACTTGTTCAACGAGTTAAATGTTTTGGAATGTGAAAATTTTATATTTTTGCATTTTTATGTAAAGTTGAAAACACGATATGTAAAAAAAATTGATAGTTTTATTTAAAGAAAAATCCTTGATTCGCACACGTTTTGAATGAGATCTCAGGAACCCTACGGTATTTTAAGATAAATTTTACTACAACAAGCGGGTATTAACTATTTATTCTAATGCTAAAACCAGTTTCTTGACAAGCACTTTATTTTCACACTAATAAACATAAAACTACATTTTTGTGAACGACGCTCGCTAGCACGAGCGAGATGGAGCGCGGTTTATCGCCTGCGTTAAAGAGGGAGCCTAAATTGTAGTACAGTGCCCTCTGAAGTGCAAACCAGTGTCATCATCAAATATTACATGATTGGTTTTTTATTTTTATTGATCATACCTTGCCTTAACGCAAGCTCGCAACAACTTTGAAGTAAAATGCCCTACCTTATTGTTCTATCAGTCAGTTAATACTAATACCTAATTAATAACCCAGAGTGGCAAAGCTGTGACACGCAGTTAACAGCTCGACAGCAACCGTTGAGACTTGTCGGCTTATAACGAGCTGTTCACGTGAGGAAAGACGATACGTCGGCAGGAGAATCATAAAATTTCACGTCGTAGAAGTTCACGAGACGAGAATAGAATAGAATAGAATACAAAATACTTTATTAGACCTTAAGATAATAAAAAATTACCAAAACATGATAATTAAAAGTACAATGGGCGGATGTTATCGCTTAGAAGCAGAGATATTCGCGGAAAATTGTTTCTAAAATTTTCGAGGAAACGAAACTTCATTATTGTTTCAAAAACTATCAAAACTCGTAGGTACTACCCCCTGGCACTCGCCCGTTATCCCGTCGCTAGGCAATCGCTTGGCTCTTGCATTTGAATGGTGACCACGTACCATTCATTCAACTCATGCGTACCCATTACTTTCTGCATTCAACTCTTCACTAGAACCTGGTAACCTAATTATTGTTGATCTAAATAATGCTTAGAAAGTGAGAGCTAACTCCCTCATCCCTCACCTAAACTCTGCGATGATACCCACAAAACTTTTAGGGGTCTACAAACAGAAGCCCAGCCTAGAGGTTACAATGTCAATATTTTCGGTGAATCGATAAATTACCAGTGTAGTGTAAATAATATGTATACACTAGCTGTGCCCCGCGGTTACACACGCGTGAACAATGATGAAAATTGATGATGATGATGAAATTAGAGATTGATGATCAATGATGAAAATTGATGATGATGAATTTGAGTTAATCCAGGGTATAAAGTATCTCAATTCCAGAATCCACGAAATAACAAAATTAGCTAATTTCCGAAAAAGTTAGGTACGGCAATTACCTACAATCTCTCAAAACAGTAGAGAGGATTTTTATATTTTTCTATAACTTAGGTAAGGACATATTAAAAAACACTAATAATGTATCCACTCAAATCCGTTCAGCCGTTTGAGCTTGAAGAAGTTGTTTTTTTTTTTTTTTTAGATGTATCAAACATACTCACAAACTTTCGCATTTATAGTGTGTGTTCACCGTAGGTTGTACAAGCGCAGGAATGTATAGACGTGACCAGTGGTGAGTACATTGCCGCCATTGCTATTGTACAAAAAAAAACATTTGCATCACAAATCATGGTAAAATAAAGCCACAACACAACAAATTGGCAAGGTAATGGAACTTCTGAGAATTCAATGGCCACTATAAAATGTTACCACAATACACCCGTATTGCTACCGCTCCTTGATACCTATATTACAAGTATCCTTATCAGCGGGAAGTGGCAACCCTAGTAATGTAGGTCGGTGGGTCATGCGTGGCGTTCAGTGACCCCAGGGAGCTCGTATCGGTAGTACCTTTGAAAATATTCAAAAGTTTTTACTATGAAAATCTGCGACAAATTATTTTAAAATTATGAAAAATAAGTACCTGTATCAAGGTTATTGTGGTAAGTGATTCCTGTTTCACAGTGATCACACGCTTTAGTTTCATGCAACCCCGGTACCCTTAGACCCCGAAATAGATTACCAAATAACAATATAACAGGGTTATTATTTTGTTCTGTGACTATGGCAAAACTAAATCCATTTTATGGGGCAAAAGTTAACCTAGAGCAAACACATGTTTCTTTAAATTTGGAACACAACCTCATTGAATTAAAGTTGAAATTAGAACACGCTCGACGTTGGCGTTTATACCCGACGCGCTGCTCGAAATATGCAAATAACACACGTTTTGTTAGATTTTGAATACAAATATATTAACAAAACATATTTAACCAGAGAAATCACTAGGACAATGCGATTATCTTTAAATACATTTAATTTGTATAGCATATTTTTTAAATACTTACACCCTTATTCATAATAATTTTATAGGTAAGTAAACCTATTTTAGTTAAAATATGTTTTGTCTTGTACGTATGACATTTTACATCTGAACAAAACAAAAGCTATTTTAACTAAAGAGTTTTTAGGTTTAAAAATTATTAACAATAAGGGGTTTAAAGAATAAAAGGTACTTAAAAAAAGCAATTTTAGTAATTTATTCTGAAATGAAGAAGAATTTCAAGTCAGAAATAAATTATTAGAATCAGCGTTATACTGTAATTTACATGAATGGCTCCACACGATAAGAAGTAACAAATTAAAACATTGAGGACGCTTCAAATTACCAACTTTTGTGAAAGCTGAATGTTTTTCGCGAAATTCACATTTCACAGGGATTTGCAAGAATTCGAGGGCCTTTGAAACGTTATTCAATAGACACTAACAAGCATTGAAAGTGTACGAAATGTCACGAAATTATCTGCTGGGAATAAGACGAGGGACGATACTTGGGTATCGGTCAATAAAGTCAATAGTTTGTATACTGGACAGTATGGCATATTGTGTGACTAGAATTTAATAGAACCATTGCGCATGGTTGGAATCTATTGTTAAAATGTGTGATCATTCAAGTTTGGGGAGTAGTAGCCTTTTTGAATTTGCTTTTGTCATATTTATCAATCAGTACGAATAGATTGCCTCTCCTAATCGTTTCCATTATAAGTACCTACTCTGTTTTAGCCTTTTTGAATTTGCTTTTGTCATATTTATCAATCAGTATGAATAGATTGCCTCTCCTAATCGTTTCCATTATAAGTACCTACTCTGTTTTGTAGTCTCACTTTGTCTACTGAAGATAGCGTCTCATAAAGAACGAATTTGTTTTACCATAATGGCCACACTGAATTAAGATTAAACCTGCATGGTCAAGATCCATGATTAAAACTTTTTTACACAAAAAATACAATATTCTGAATTCAAAATTCAAAAAAGGCGAGAAGCGTTTTAGACTTTTAGACCATTTGCCAGTTGCGTTTTAGACCAAATTTATACTTAAATCAGCTACTTTTTTGCAAATTAAACCAGCTGCTTTAGCTTGCTTCTTTTTTTTTAGACGAAATGATACTAACCCAACATGGAGTCCTCAAATAAATTGGCGTGCAATGAAATAGGGTCACTACTTACAATCCTGGGTATGTAGAGAAATGTATAGGTAATGCTAATGAGCATTGACTTATTATTACGGCAAATATTTTGATCAAGTAAATATATTTTTTCTTAGAAAAAAGGTGTTTGAATTGTTCAATATTAAATATGTAGTTTATTTGTGTTACAAGGGGACAAAATATGGACAAAATAATATTTTGTTCTTCGAGGGCGTTGTTTTGAATTCAGAGCGAAGCAAAGAATTCTATAGATCTATTTTTCTATATATCCTGAGCGTAGCGAGAAATTCAATACACGCCACCCGAGATCAAAATATTTTGGCCCCGGGTGATACATACTATTTTTCATCCCTATACCTACCTATGAGAAAAAGAATGAAAAAAATTGAATGAAAAAGAGAATGCACAGTTCTCTTTTCAGCGCGCATTGCCGCCAAATCCTAACCGGCCAGTAACGTGTTCATAGATTATGCGTTCGAGCTCTTTGATTAACTTATATCAACAAAGAATTAGTATTATAATGCAAACTCTTTAGCACGAACGCAAACCAATCAGAAGAGAGAAACCGAAACTCCATAGAGAATAAAGTTAAATTTTTGTTCCCGCTATCCTCTGAAGGCATTTGTCCTTTTTCGACAGATGTGATGTAATAGTAATATATGAATACTTGCATTTATCTGTGTGATTATTTCCCTAATATTATATGAACTCTGCTAAACAATGCTATTATACAAAATACCCAAATCTCCATCACGATAATCCCACTCATCTCGGTCGCTCACACAAGTACCTACCGACATAAATATCAAAATTACCATACAGATTGAAATTGCTCATAACATAATAAGTTTACCCGACACCGACGCTAAAATGGAGAGTTATGTACGTACCTAAGTGTATTGCTTGCACTACAAAGCTTTATCGATAGTGGTTTTCAATTATCCAAAGCCGTACCTAAACAAAGTGTCCATGCGAAAGTTAGCGTAAGGCAAACGCCCTTTCATTCCCGTACAAAGTGTGCCTTTTTTTACAAGCTTTTATTTAACTTGACCTGTTAGTATGTATGTTAGTGTGGGACAAATCTTGAAATTGAATTTTTAAACCAGTTCCACCGAACCGATTGGAGCTGAAATTTTTCATACCTGTCAAGTTCAGATGACAATACAATATAACGGTGACGGCGAGCTCTGATCTAATGATGGAGACGGAAGGTGGACAACAGAACTCCTCGATGATTAATAGCAGTGTTTGAGCTCATTATGATTAGCTCACGGTTGCGAGGCATCACACGCGCGACCCTGAGACATAGATAAAGATGAAAAGTCTCATGTGCCTGTAATTTCACCGGCACCCGTACCCTTCAAACTGAAACACAGCATTGCGAGCACTACTTGGCGGCAGAAATACGGTACGGTGGTAGTACTTCCCCGGACGAACTCTTTCATTAAAAGTTCTACTACTAACAAAACTAGTGTACCTACTAGTGTGTAGTAGTTCGTACTAGTGGCGACATCCAGGCTTGAGTTGAGTTAACATCAGAATCATACGATATGCATGGTTTGAGAGGGAACGCGCGCCTGTTTTATTTCGCTAGTTAGCGAGTCTTAGGTGTGCAATTGTCTACATACGCAGTCTATTTCGGTTTTATGGAAATCTAGATTTTACGCGTCATCTTTCGATAAAAGTTTAGCCGATGAAATTAGTTCATTCAACTCGGAGATACTAAACTATCTACTTGATAGGTAATGAATAACAATAGCAATTCCCCCGGAATATGGACGTCATAAACCGGTTTAGTGTCTCGTAGAGACTGTCTCTATGTTCTTTGTTTGTTTTAGTTTTGGTTAACTTCACCTGTTTGTTAGTATAGGTATGCGTGGGTCAAATCAAATTGAATTTTAAACCATACATACATAAACGTAACAACATAACACCTAACAGTCACATACGAAAACGAAAATATAATTCGAGTTTCAGCTAAAAGCTTCGTCATATTGTAAAAACAGAATAGGTATTGAAATCATAGAAATTATGGGTTATCTTAAGCAAACGCAATCAAATATATATAAACAGCCACATATGGTCACACAACACAGCCACATAACAGTCACATACGTAGTCCTGATTGGACTCGAAACTCGAATTATATTTTTATTCTTATTCTTATTTGAATTTGCTACGAGTACCATGGTACCATAACAACCAAGTTAGGTTGTTATGGTACCATGTACCATGTACGACATAATAGTGTAGGGTTCTAAAGTAAACTTCAGAACTCTACACTTCGGGTTCGAGATCCATGCCTGGTTTATGTGTGAAGCCACGGGCAGATGCTAGTAATAGATAATCTGTAAGATAATGTGGAAAGACAATTCGTCGGAGCACTCCCTATGGGGCCCTTGATGAAAAATATATAATTTTGCATGCACTTTCATTTTTAGGGAAATGATAAGAGAAATGTAAACAACACGCAATAAATTCTAATGAGTACGAAACGTTTCCACGCCTCAGGGGCAGACTTATACAGGGTGTCCAGTCCATGATCAGTGGGATAAAATGTATATACCCACAACGAACGGTGGCGTGCGGTTATTTTCTATAATTGATTTATTTAGTGCTACTGGTATTTCATCAACATCATCGTCCTCTCATCATCATAGCCGTTTCATAGCACACACAAGATGATGTCAAATATCGGACGAAAACCATAGTTTTGTATGGGTTTCGTGCGAAATGTGACATTATCGAGGTGAGGTTTATCTGAGAAAACAGGCCTGAGATCTTATGCAAGTATAGTAAAGAAAATATTTATTAAAAGAATAACCACACCTTGTTTATTGCCTAATTCTCCTACTCTTGGTAGCTAGGAACAGCGGTCGTGACACATTTCAAACAGTAGTTTACAAGCGCAAAAGCAATGATATGATCAAGATTTATAGTTATGCGTTTGAAAATTGAAAACATCCGAAAATATTGACTGCTTTTCTTACGTAATACTGACACAGCTGCTGAGCCATTACTTATTTTTTTAGGCATTGAGCTTAAAGACACCCTGTATATTTGGGGCAAGCAAATACACACAGCATTATTTTTTTAAGGTTTAACTCGCGCGCTTTAATTGTTGATTTGGTTTTAAGTTACTGTTATGGCCGAGTGGGTGTAGGGTGAATGTCGGAGAGGTTTGTCGCAGATACAGTGCGTTTTGAGAAGTAGGTGTGTACTAACTTCACTTGAAACATAATATGTAGCATGTCGGAGACCACGCAGTTGGGTTCAGATATAAAACAAAAGAAAAACTATTGTTATTAATGGACTTGGCAAGGTCATGTTTGGCGTAAACTTCGCTACTATTTGAAAAAAGATACCATGATAGGTACTCTTCATTCCAATACGGTTTATAACCACAGACGAATAGTCTAATAACGAAATAATCCTCGTCTGTCGTCAGAGGCCGCGTTTTATTGCAAATTATTTACATTATCGACCGTTGTGCTGTCTTTGTGGTCTCTAAACAAAGGGCACGAAGGTTAGAGACAACATTAGATTAAGAATTTGTATTTTAATGCTCTTTTAACCCGTGATTGAACGGATGATATTATGCGTTTGGATTAAGAATTATAATGTCTGTTCTAATTAATCTCTGAAACCACTATAATTTTAATGCAGTTTTGCAAACGTTTTGAATTAGTTTACTTGAGTAACTTTCGGGAATTATATCATTAATTTTGTAAAAACGGGAAATTTTCACGTACCGATATGTTGGTGGAAGCACCAACAGGCTTCGACCCTAATCGAGGGTCTTCATCAGGTTTTGAATGATAATGATTATCGGTAAAGATCACTTCACCTAAGTATTTTCCGATGATGACTAACCGAACTATTTTTTTTTTGTAGTTATCAATGAAATAGCGTTTTATAAAAATTTCAAAATGATTTCATGTATAAAAATATGTCCATTCCAAATTTCACTCAAATCCGTTTGAACGTGAAGAAGTAACAAACATATATAACTCGTAAACTTTCGCATTTATATATTCATTATTGCATTTATTATATATTTTTATTAATTCATATTATTCTTTTCTTTTTCTTATTACTAGGTATATATGTACGTTTTTGTGAATCTTCTTTTGACCAATTTCTCATGGATACCCCAGCAATTTCTTTAATATTTTGTTAACCGCTTTGGGCACCCACGACACGGGCCTAGAGCCTAGTGTGGGGCCATAGTTACTGTTATATTTATAGAAATCCATAATGTTACTCAATTTTTCCTTAAATGTGTTCCATGTATATTTCTGTACTGTACTGTATTTTCTGGTAATAAATGATTTTCTGGTAATTTATAATATTAGTGTGATTTCTTACCACCTTATTCATAATCATTTTGTTAACCTATTTTCGTTAAAATAGCTTTTGTTTTGTTCACTCTGATGTAAAATGACATACGTCAAAATAAGACAAAAGCTATTTTAGCTATCAAAGGTTTAAAAATTGATTATGACTAAGAGGGTTATTATTTATATTAGTAATCACTTATTAGTGGCTTCATTATGATTGGTGAATCTTGTAGTTTATCTTAAGGTAATTAAACCAGCATTTGGCTAGCAGTGTGAAGGTGCGAATGCATTTGTATAGCAACGAATTATATAGATTTCAATACAGCGCTGTGCGTGAGCACTATTTTTGTACTGCAAATAGGTCGTGCATATCATATTGTACTATTAGTGATTGTGGACAGCTGTTTTTAACGTGCATTAGATGTTTGGTGCGTGTAGTCTTTGGGGTATAGTTAAATTGACTTGTATTTATGGTATAGGTCACGGTACAGGCTTGAAACAACCGGAGAAAGTAGCACAGTGTATATAAATATATGTACTAGTTGCGCCCCGCGGTTTCCCCCGCGTGAATAATGAAGAAAATTGATGATGATGATGATGAAAAGTAGCCTATGTGTTAATCCAGGGCGTAAAGTATCTCCATTCCAAATTTCACTCAAATCCATTCAGTAGTTTTTACGTGAAAGAGTAACAAACATCCATCCATACTCACAAACTTTCGCGTTTGATGATGATGATGATGATGATGAAAAGTAGCCTATATGTTAATCCAGGGCGTAAAGTATCTCCATTCCAAATTTCACTCAAATCCATTCAGTAGTTTTTACGTGTAAGAGTAACAAACATCCATCCATACTCACAAACTTTCGCGTTTGATGATGATGATGATGATGATGATGAAAAGTAGCCTATATGTTAATCCAGGGCGTAAAGTATCTCCATTCCAAATTTCACTCAAATCCATTCAGTAGTTTTTACGTGAAAGAGTAACAAACACGCGTTTGATGATAATGATGATGATGAAAAGTAGCCTATGTGTTAATCCAGAGCGTAAAGTATCTCCATTCCAAATTTCACTCAAATCCATTCAGTAGTTTTTACGTGTAAGAGTAACAAACATCCATCCATACTCACAAACTTTCGCGTTTGATGATGATGATGATGATGATGATGATGAAAAGTAGCCTATATGTTAATCCAGGGCGTAAAGTATCTCCATTTCAAATTTCACTCAAATCCATTCAGTAGTTTTTACGTGAAAGAGTAACAAACACGCGTTTGATGATGATGATGATGATGAAAAGTAGCCTATGTGTTAATCCAGAGCGTAAAGTATCTCCATTCCAAATTTCACTCAAATCCATTCAGTAGTTTTTACGTGTAAGAGTAACAAACATCCATACTCACAAACTTTCGCGTTTATAATATTAGTAGGATATTATATCCATTCCATCTAAAGGTTATCTGGTAGAAATCGCTACTTATCGATAAGACCACCCATTGTTTATCTTATATAGATTTTTATGTTACTTTTTGAACTGTTATAATTATGGTGTATGCAATAAAGTATTTTCTATATATCTCTATATTTATATATATTGCGTAAAATTACCAAATTGCCTTAAGGGGGCAATTATTACAACGGTCCCCGAGTGGAGCCAATTACATCCAAAGGTTTTTATAATTAAAAATGCCGCGTTAATAGAGTAAGGTAAGTATCTTGATTGTTTGTATCTAACAGATTAGGCATTTATTGTGACCGTTTTTAAGACAGAATCCGTGTGTTGAAAGTATTCGAGTGCGGCTTGCAGACTAGCTCCTTTAACGCGGGTATATCCAACGATATTGTAAATAGCATGGTTTGTATCTAATGCTTCCACTTCACTTGGTGTATGTATTATTTATTTATTATTTATATTGTTTTCCTTGAAAAAATAACGCAAATATTTGTAAATATACACCAAGTGAGGTGGCAACATTAGTTCCATGGGTCCATTTCAGTAGAACATTGTTTACAACTTGCAACGTATAATAAAGTTGACATCTTTGAACGCAAGTCAGAGTAACCAACATAACTGAACTATCCATCAGTGGACCGTCGCACCATCTCCGGTGATTTTAACAAGGACAAACAAACAACACAGTTTTTTTCCTATCCGGCCTATAACTTGTAGGAAACAACAAAATAAAGCAATAAAAATGTTTTTTAAGTCGTCCAATTTTGCTCACGAAAGTTTCTGAACTTGTTCATTTAGTTTAGACCATTCTTTAGGTCCATTTATAGAGATTTTCGAAACAAGGAAATCCGTAGAAGAACCAAGGTCACTGACATAGTTCTCAGAATTAGCAAGTTGAAGTGGCAATGGTCATACAGGATGGGGCAAATTTTTGGCCCCTTAAGTGTAGCTACCTTTTCTTTTGTAGTTAGAAGGCTTTGTTCTTAGAAACCTTCTGTTTTATTTTGAAGAAAAAAATATTGGCATTTTAAGATTTTTTTTAAAAAGTACGGTTCACCCAAAAAATTACATTTGTCAAAAAAAACAAGTTGTTCTTAATCGACTCTATTTCCAACCAGGAACACTTCCCAAAGTAACATACCAAATCAAATCGTAAGTTTTTGAAATAATTAAAAAAACCATTCCCATACATTTTCTATGAAAAAACGAGTAAGTGAAAACAACGATGTCACTCATTCAATGGTTCTTAATTTAAATTCGTATGTAACTTTTTTAAGTTGGTAGGCTAATTATTCTTCTTTCTTTGACTTTCTTGTCTGGTAGTGGTATTTCTTCATTTTCTCTACGAAATGCGTCTAACGCTGGCTGAACACGACAGTTATTTTGAAAATAAGCTTTTATTAAGCTTAGCCGCTGTTGATTCGTAAGAGACATTTTGCATTTAAAATTAAAAAAAATATTTCCCGCCAATTTTCTATAGCGGTATTGTCATTCATATAGTCATCTGTGGCAATAAATGATTTCAATTTAAATTCAAAGAGGTGGTATATCATTCTACCTAACAAATATCAATAAATAATTTGAATTTAGAACAAATTGCTTTCCGTGTTCGAATGGTATGCATGACTTTGTTGCGGCAAATGGCGCTTCTTAGAAAAATGTATGGGAATTGTTTTTTTTAATTATTGCCAAAACTTACGATTTGATTTGGTAAGTTAGTTCAGGAAAAAAATCCTGGTTGGAAATAGGGTCGATTAAGATAAACTTGTTTTTTTTGACAAATGTAATTTTTTTGGCGAACCGTACTTTTTTCAAAAATCTAAAAATGGCAATATTTTTTTCTTCAAAATAAAACAGAAGTTTTCTAAGAACAAAACCTTCTAACTACAAAAGAAAAGGTAGCTACCCTTAAGGGGCCAAAAATGTGCCCCACCCTGTATAGCTTGCAGATCTGACAACCGCTGGGGAATAAAGGTTCTCGAGTGGCGACCACAAACCGGACGACGAGGTAGATGAAGGCGCTACACTCTATGGACTAAAGAGGAGGAGGCGGCTCAAGACCACTCGCCAAGGCATTCTAAGGGGGAGGTCTATGTCCAGCAGTGGACTTATATAGGCTGATGATAATGATGATGACAGAGATTATCTTAAAGGCAGTGAAATATAGTGCAGGTACGATCATAGAACGAAAAGGATCCTTGGGAATTTAGAGTAAATTTGCTGTTGAAATGAGATCATAATGAGTCCTTGAGATCTCACAGGTGACTAAGGGATCCATTTCAGGAGACTTTATTATAAAGCTTATTTTCCATTAGATGTTATCCAAATTTCGTTGATAAGCAACTTTCATGAAAACAGCAGAATTACTTTCCGATAACATATATCTCTACTATCTATTATAGGTATTGCGATGGTTTTTTTCCACTGTTTCGCATGTTTAGACGAAGATTATGTAAAAGTTACTATACGTGACAGTGCGACTGACACGAGGTTATATTGTGACTGGTCGTCCATTTTTATTTTATTTTAATTTCTAGTTTTTTTTTAATTAGTTAGTTTAGTTTTTTTCTGTAATTTTAATAGAATTTTAACCGGTGTACACCGGTTAATTAATTATTATACATACACAAACACATGCCTTTTTCCCCGAAAGGGTGTAGGTAAAGCCGCAAAGGGTCTCTTTTCACCGTGGTTTGCACAGTCGCAGGAATATAGACGTGGCAAATGGTGAGCTCATCGCCGCCATTGCTTTCCACGACCAACTCGGCTAATGCTTTCTTCCAGTAATAAACACACACCTAAATAAGCCAGCAGCCAGGACAAATGTTACACTAACGAAAATTGCCCAACAAGTCCGGGTAATAACTATATATTAATTAATACCGGGTATTGCGTATCTTTTTAAATGAGTGGAAATTGTCCATCAACATTCTAGTAAAACTGTCATCATTTTACTAGTACTTTTCATTTAAAAAACCGACTTCCGCCATTGTATTCGACTAAATATTTGGATGAAAAAAAAATGATGAAAGAACCATAGTGGTGAAAGGATTATGATACTTTCTGAACGCAAATGCTTGGTTTGTTGCTGAAAATATCAAAATCGCCATATGTATGCCTACAATATTTGAGGAGTTCCCTCAATTCCTCATGGATTCCATCATCAGAACTGCATTCTGAAAAAAATGGGACCAATCTGGAAGTGTATCTATTCAAATAAAAAAAGAATTTTTCAAATCGGTTCATAAACGACGGAGATATGCGATAATAAACATACAAATAAAAATAAAAAAAATACAACCGAATTGAGAACCTCCTCCTTTTTTGGGAAGTTTGTTAAAAAATCAAAGTTAATAATAGCGTGTAACCGAGAATATCCCATACCTCAAAAACAACACAACAATTATCTAGGCAAACCAACTATTGCTTGAAAGTGTTTTTTTAAGTTCTACTACGTTAGAGAACGTTGGGTACGTTAGTAGAACTTAAAAAACACATTAGGGAACGTACCCATACCTACTACGTGACCCATTTTCACTTTTTTAATCCCCTCCTCCACCTCGGTGACCACCCGGTGGTATTTGCTAAACTCCATATAATTTTTGAAGACCTTTCGTAAAATACCTTACACAGAAATCAGTACAAACAAGGGATTGTGTTCTATATAGTGCAAAGGCATAGCGAGTGCGCAGCTAAATTGACTGTGAAGTCGTTGTGTCGAGTCATGATAACCAGTCGCTATGGCAACGAGGATATCACAGTAGGATGGAAGATACTTCCTCTGAGAAATAATAACGAGTAGAGCCTTTGTTCCAAGGCCCGAGATGAGACAAAAAGAGTCGCTGATAGTAGTTTTTAATCGACTTCATAAAAAGAAGGAGGTTCTCAATTCGGTTGTTTTTTTTATGTTTGTTACCTCATATCTCCGGCGTTTATGAACTGATTTGGAAAATTATTTTTTTATTTGAATAGATATACTTCCAGATTGGTCCCATTTTTTCAGAATCCAGTTCTGATGATGGAATCCATGAGGAATTGAGGGAACTCCTCAAATATTGTAGGCATACATATGGTGATTTTGATATTTTCAGCAACAAACCAAGCATTTGCATTCAAAAAGTATCATAATCCTTTCACCACTATGGTTCATTCATCATTTTTTTTTCATCTAAATATTTAGTCGAATACAATGGCGGAAGTCGGTTTTTTAAATGAAAAGTTATTTAATGAAAAGTTATTTGTCAACCGATTTTGTTCGCTCAACTGTGTAATATTGAAGTATAAGTCCGGTCGATGGACTAAAGTCACTAGAAACGACAGGAAGCCTGTGGATGGAGGCGGCTCAAGACCGTTCGTCCTGGCATTCTAAAGAGCAGGTCTATGCCCAGCAGTGGACTTCTATAGGCTGATGATGATGATGATGATGTAAAAGTAAACATGCAAAAGTAGTATTATCAATAATGATAGGATATGATAAAAGTCGCAGGAAGTCGGTGGATGGAGGCGGTTTGAAACCGTTTGTCATGGAATTCTATGGGATTGGCTTACATAATATATCCAGCAGAAGACTTCTATAGACTGATGATGATGATGAAACAATAATCTAGCTGTCATTGTTGACTTATGCATATATGCATATGCCGTGGTATGTCCGGCCTAAGAGAAGACTCCTCTGTCTCCTCCCGTGGATATCGTAAAAGCCGAATAAGGGATTACACCAGGGGATGGGCAACAGCATCCAGCTGAGTGCTTAGCACCAATACTGCGATCGTCATCATTGGTTGTTTATAGATACATAGAAAATGCTTTATTGCACAAGACAAAATAAGTACCTATATTACACGCGGACTTAGATAGATAGATAGATTTGATAGATAAATAGATTAACACTTTATTGTACACCAGAGGCCGTAGACAAAGTAACATTCTAATAGCGATGACGCCAGTAGAAAAGTCCAAAATGTATGGGATTGACGTTAGCTGTCGATATGTCACATGGTCTTTTGCATTGAATTACGACTGTAGAAATGGAATCGCTTCGAAGCGAATGCCGCTTGGCTAGGCCCTCTGGAATACATAATAGGATTTATTAAAATTACAATACAGTACTTAATGGTGGTAAATGGTAGTTGGTACTTAATACTAATTAAGTATAATTAATACTCATTTAGCATATTTTTTTTAGTTTTTTTTGTGTGTTTTTGTCAGACCATAAATAAACTGTTTTTCTTTCTTTCTTTAATTAGCATTTTCTCTCAGCTAACCTTTTGTAATATTGAGTGCGTGGCGGGGTTTGGTAGTTCATACTTGTGTTCAATGTTCATAGATCATAGGCTCTATAGTTTAAATTTGCTCTGATGTATCTCTCACCTCGACCAAGTTTAATGGAATGATAAACGTAATGGACAGTAATGGAATATGGTAATATAAAAACATGTGCTGTTCCTACTAACATACATCTACATACATCATTTTAATAGCATATATGTTGCAATTCTGTTATCTAGGTCAAATGGGGTCAATACAATTCGTGTTAGTTCAGTGATGGGAACCGCTCATATTTCCTGAGTTCTATCACTTTCAAATACAAAGGTACGCAATCATAATCACAAGATGATGATAATAATGGTAAACTGATGATGAAATTGATGGCAAGACCACTTAATGACGACGGTGATGATGAAAAAATACTATCCCATATTTTAATTTAAAAATTGTAGCTAATAATACCTACCTAGCATGATGGTCTCGCGGGCGTGGTACTTTAGGCCTAAGGATAAGATTCCTCTAACATATTGTAAAAGGTGATTAAGCAAGGGGATAGGCAGCAACATCCATCTGAGTACTTGACATCCTTACTGTGATCACAAATCGGCCTACTGAACGTGGTGATTATGGCAATTCCCCTCTGTTCTATGGGGAACCCTCGTCAAGCAATAGACGTCTATCGATGGCCACCAGTAGCTAATTTTTGGAATCTAACATTTCTAATTTTACTTTTCAGTATTTACTTATTAATTAAAAAACAATTATAACACCCAGAGGACCCAAAGAGACGCTGTATGCACATGATTATATAAAATTAAAATAAAGAACCAAGCTTAAAATAAGTAGTAGTATTTATTTACACTGCGTACTTAAATTGTGTAAAGTAGGTACCTATCTAAAGAAATTAGAAGCTATTTTTACAAATACAATACTTAACAAGAGCTCTCGGGAATATTTATCAAGAGATTCTTCCCTTATAAACGCCTCCCAAGAAATCTACACCAAAAGATCCTTTTGATTATGTACTCAGCAGTATATATCAATGGAATAGACTAGTCTATATGAAATAATTGTTTGCAATTGAGTGTGGGGTAATGGTGTAGAAAAGGGGGAATCTTTGAACAAGTTTCAATTGCGTAAAGTAGTGAGTGATGTCATTGTGTGATTGATACACGGGCGGAAATGGCAAACAAAGTTGTCTTCATTCATGCTTAAAAGCCATACATTATTCTAATTAGTATTATCTGCTGCTAATAGAGCAACAACCGCATAAGTCATAAGCGACGACTACGACCACTCTACCAAGAGTGTAGCGACAAAGAAGAATTGAGCATCTACGCAGCCTACGGCGTAGTCTTCTTCGTAGGTCCTCTACGTAGCCTACGTTGTAGGACCTCTACGTTGCCCACATCGTAGGGCCTCGACATAGCCTAGATTGTAGAACTCTACGTAGGCTACATAGAGGTCTTACGATATATTTGTAGCAATGATGATAAATAGGTGAATCTACAATGATCTTTTGTATGAATACTTCACCGATGACCGTTTTTTAAATATGTCGTAAATTATCAACAAACAACAATCTATGCAATTTTTTTTTTGCTGAAATAACTATCTGTGTGTCACAACTCTAAGGCGTCGCCGTTAAGGTTGTTGGGCAATTCATATAATTACTATTTGGATCAATGATGAATATTCTTGGTATATTTTTTGTCATCGTTTCGTACAATATACCCTTCACGCAAAAGAAGTCATAAAAAACCTAACAACCTACTTAGTGATTTCTCGAAGTGGTTTCTAATTACTAGTGAAAAAAACCTAACAACGTACCAGTTCTAGAAGTGGCTCCTAATTCATAGTAAAAACCTAACAACCTAACTAGTGACTTCTGGAAGTAGCTCCTAATTAATAGTAAAAAAACTTAACAACCTACCTAGTGACTACATGGGAAATATAATATTAAACGAATAAATATTTCCGATAACATCCAACGAAATAGTAAAATGGACTATTCAATGGTCTCTCATTCAAAATCAGTCTGACTTCACATCCCACATAGCCTTTCTAGGGAATTAAATTGTCATCATCATCAGTAACCTTTAGAAGTCCACTGAAGGAACGACAATGGGGGATTTGCCATAATCACCACGATTGGAAAGTGGTTTGGTGATGGCAGTATTGCTGTTAAATACTTAGGTGGATACTGTTACCCATCTCCTGTATATTCCTTTAGTCTGTTTTTACGACTTCCATGGAAGGAGACAAAGTGGCCTATTTGTAGGCCGGACACATCAGTATACTTCGATATTTCAAGAATTGGCTGAGGTTGGGAGTTTTTAAGGGTGATATCAGACGGGATGAATGTTCACTCGAGTGAATGCTTCATTTTTCTTTGAATGAATTCGGCACTATTGTTTAATTTTGTGTTCAAACGTTTCATTTCGAGTGAAAGGTGCTGAATGAAAGACGAAAATGAACGAAAAAGGACCCGTCTGATATCACCTTTATAAGCTTGAAATTGGCACTCCGGGTTGGCGATGCGAAAGTTTTTGCTTCATTGGCCATGCTAAACAAATGAATGTACCCATTTACTACGAATCTAAGCTTGTTTATGTTCATAATGGATTCGATGAACCGTCTCAAATCTGTGTAGGGAATCTGTATGAAGATGTTTACGTGTGGCTGGGTCGATAATACATTTTCTAAGGACAGCTGGGTAGCCATCTGAAAACAAAGATGTTATATAATTTTTGTGTGGTGGTGTGTCCAGCCGACTAAGGAATTACACAAGAAAATGGGTTACAGCATCCACCTGAGTACTCAACACAAACACTGCGATTCCTAGTCCGCCTGCCAAGCGTGGTGATTATGGCAAATCCCACCATTGCATTCTATGGGGGAGGCCTCGTCTAGTAGTGGAATAACTAGTTGGTAATCTTGATGCAAGACTTGCAAAAATAAAGCGAATCCTACACGGTGTCACTTAGCGCCACCAGCGTGCGGATAATACCGTCACAATACTATGTATTCCACATGGCATCCGTTCTGTCCACGCGCCAACATCACCAGCCCCCCCTATCCCTTAATTAAAAATCACTCGGTGACTAACGTTTGACAAGTAAAAATACAATCAATTGCTCAAAAGTATCCTTAAGAATTGAATAGTCAAACAAACTTACCCTGTAAGTGATGTTCGACTGGAATTATGCCAAGTGTTGTCTCGTCCGATTTTACTTGTCAAAACGTTAGTCACCGTTAGTGACTTTCAGCTAGAGAATAGGGGGGCTGACCTCTGCCTCAGCGTATCATCGCGACAAATGGCGCCGTTTATGAGGCACCTAAATCGCATTAGCCCAGTGATCACTCTAATTTTTAGTCTTAAATTTGTGGTCCATTAATAAAAGTGTACCGAAGGGTATTTTGTGCTAAGCTCATATCAAAGCAGAGAAGGAAAATAACGTAAAAAATTGTTTCTAGTGATATTTTATATGATCAAGGAATAAAACTATTCAAAGACTAGCATTCCGGACCCAAGGCACCCCAGAGGACACCTCTGGGGATGCCACGGGATCTTGGATTCGGATCCGTGGCACCCCGGTCAATTAGTGCAGTGCTTTTGAATGTATTTTCTATTTTTTGGAGAGCGACATAGGACGAATAACATTTTAGAAGGTTACCACTCCAAATTAAATTAATTAGTAATATCCTCGTATGCACAATGAGCCTAGGAAAAGGACCAAATTAGCTATGTTTTTCATAAAATGTTGTTAGAAATGGCATTTTCTCTTGTTACAGGGGACCAACACTCGCCAGGAGATCGAAACAGCGACACTAAACAATAATTTACCTTTGCCTTTATACCTTATTCTAAATTCCTATTCCTTCCTACTAGTGCTATGATTGTAGTGTTGTGACGCATGGAACAGAAGAACAGTGACGGTCTTCGGTTGAGCAGAAGAAGACAGAGGTGAGTGAATAAAGGATCTTTCAAGAGTGATTTCACACGCAATACGAACTCTGAGTTTTGGATGTAGGGAATCCCGTGAGGGTGCTACAACACCCAAACTAATGCACTGATTCTGGGTGTGAAAGGCAGCAAATTGTCATCACTTTCTACAATGAGGAATCGAAATCAAAGTCCCTGTAGAACCACTATCTAACCCTATGTTACTATAATCTACTATTGCTGATCTATCTACACTAATATTAATTTTATAGAGAAATGATTTAGTGTTTGCTTGTATTTAATAAACTCAAATACTACTGGACTGATTTAAAAAATTCTTCCACCAGTAGAATGCAATATTATTACTGAGCCTAAGTAAGTTATACTTAGGCTAAGTAAGTACTTACTTACTTAGGCTATATTTTATTCTCAAAAAAATAGAGATTCCTATGAAAACTCCAATGATGTAACACAAAGTGTAAGAAAATGAGCTTAAATATCCTTACATCGCGTGCGTTGCTAAAACTATTAAAAATAGAACAAAATAATGTAGTAGGTACAGTTTTAGAAAATAATTTATAATAGAGTTCTACGTAGGCAAAGCCGCGAGCAAATGCTAGTCTTTAATAGTTGGTAATAGACACGCATCGTTACAATGAGTTTAAACTAAGCCAAATAAAATAAATTCCCAAAGCTCAGTGATGCCAGAATTTCATTACTCCTCGTTGAAAACATTCAAAGTATAAACGAGCCAGTGTTGATGTAAGCAACTAAATATATAAACTGCAATGTAAACTCATAATATTGATAAGTTTCCGACACGCGGTCGTAACACTCGCCGTTAATTTCGGTGATATGCCAGACTAAAATACCAATTACCAAGTTGATGTTATTCTACTGAGGATCATGACGAATGTAGGAAGTTTTAACAAATTCAGTGAATTTGAAAAGATTAACAAATTGATTTCCTAATAAATAAAAAAGGTGCAGTGGCTTTTGCATTATCCTGCTACTATCGACTAAGAGGTCAGCGGTAGGGAGTTTACGCCGTTTTGCACGCGAAGAAAATTCGCTTCTAATTTGGTTATTTCTTCAAACTCCATGAAATTTTGTACACATGATCAGTTCACTAATATTCCAGATCCGTGGTGCGTTAGTATCTTATAAAATGACTATGGCTTAAAATTAATATCTTATTTCATTATTAAAGACATCCTCCATTTCAACGACTTGAAAGGCTAAGTTGTTCGATCTTTATTTTGAGAGTATCATGCTGTGCTATGTTTATTATTGTCAAACTTTTCTATTTTAATTTGTATATAAGAAACTTCATTAGTCCTCGAACCTTCCCAGCTTGCTCGGTATGGTTACTTATTTTTGCTGTGCGCACATATGTTTATGTTGCGACCAAGATCAAAACTATAATATTGGTATATCTTTTTTTGAACGAGCGAAGCGAGTTTTTCTAGTCAACTTGGAAGAATCGGCGTTTGTATGTATGTATGTATGTATGTATGTTTGTCTGATGAAAACTTGCCAACCGTTTATCCGATCTATATGAAATTTAATATGGGGGTAGATAGTATTGGTACAATTTGTAGGTAAGGTTATGAGCTATATCGGTCAGGGGGTTGATGAGATATTGGGCCCAAGAGGGGGTCAAAAAAAAGTGAGACAGTCGGATCAAATGGGGTTTCTAATGAAAGCTCTTCGGCTGGACATTTCAAAACTGTTCTTAATTAGTATCTAGACTTAGTAGTTTCTGAGATATTAAGGAAAATCTAAAACGTAAAAATCAAAAATTCTAGGTTACATCCAGCAATCCCACAACGCTGAAATTTGGTATGCTTGTAGCTTTTGTGCCACAACTACAGGGAAAAGTCTGAAATTGAAGAAATTAGAAACTTGTACCTTAAAAAAACCATAACCAAAATAACATCAATTGTTGACCTTCCAATGTCATTCAAATTCCTAGGAATTTGAATGACACTGGAGTTCTATAATTTTCATCAAAAGGACGTTATCAATTAATTCGTCAAGTACTTTATATACTAACAGGTACGTAGTATTTACGCCCTGTTGCTTAGTCCTATTCAAAGGTTATTTCAATGATATGTAGGAAATTACCTAGAGGTTATTTTTTTTATCAGTAAATGTTTTTAGAAATCGGTTAGAAGGGAAAGTAAAATATGCAAAAATATTTTAGTATTTTGTGTTCTATAGGAAGAAGTCGAACATTGAGGATTTTTTCTTTTTATGAATATCCATTTTTAGCGTAGAAAACGTAAATGTTTACGAATTAGGTACCACACTGTTTATTTAAAAAATTTTTTTTGCTTTTCAATATCTCTCTCATGTTAGTGAAATTGACTCGGTAGTTTTAGACTTCTGATGGATCATCCGTACAAACATACTTACATAGCCATTAAATACAAACCCCTTTCTTCCCCTCTTAAGTAGTCGGGGTGATAAAGGTGTCATCGCGAGGTCTCAGTTCGGGGCGAACCACTAGTTATTTGTATTTGTGGTTGTAATGTGTTTTGTGTTTGTAAATAAATAAATAAATAAATGGCTACAAAACCATTTAAAACAAAATTTGTTTTTTAATAGAATAGATTAATATGACTGTAGGGCAGAATTTTCAGCTACAGCAACTCTGTTTTGCAATTCAATCACGGGTTTTTCCTGAAATGCAACATAATTTAGAGAATAAATACCTACATCTGTTCAAATATTTAATAAAAGCCATCTGCAAAATCGCAGATCAAAGTAACGATTAATAACGCATTGTTTCCAGGTCGGTTGTTACTCAAATACCACGTGTTTCGTATTAAAATATAAGCCAGTTTTAGCCTATCAACATTCCATTCTATCCAATTGGGTATATTGCAGTGCAAAATAATGGTCTTAGTAAAATATAGGTGTTTATCGAGGAACTTTAATTGTAATACCAATCTGGAAAAACAAAGACAGAAGCTGCCAGGGTTGTGCTATTTTCCTTTTGTAAGAGAAAAAGTTTATATAGCTTTGATAGCACTAATATCCTTTTTCACGTCTCTGCTTTATTTATGACGGCTTCTTAGGAAAGCTTCAGTTGTCTCAAAAGTTTAAAGTCAGTCAAAGTTAGATTCGTGAATCGAAGTTGTGGCAATAATAAACAGGGAATTTCAGGAATGCCTGGCTATCAATTTGATTTTCATGGACTGAACGATGAAAGTATCCATAATCATGTTAAAACGTGGCTCTACCGCAAGCTTAGCTTACAACGTTATTATAACCACACCAAGTGCAGTATCCGAAATTAAGTAATCCGTAAAAGAACCAAGATCATAGACATAGCTCTCACAACCAGGCAGGCCAAATAATTCGCATAAGTGACAACCGTTGTGGAATAAATGTTCTCAAGTGGCGACAACGAACCAGACGACGCAGCTTTGAAGTGCCTCTCGATGGACCGACATTTTAACCACTAGAGCATCGTAAGATACGATAAAACCGACAAAATGACAAAAAAAAACAAAATTATTCTTTTATTGACAATAGCGTAAGGTCAAGGGAATTCTATCTTCTATTTTCTAGCGACAGGTAGCAGGAAGTCAGTACCTAGATATAGGTGGCTCGAGATAATTCATCGTGGCGTGGCATTTAAGATGATAATGATGAACTGCAGGTTTTAAAGTAACTTTTATGGTTCTACTCCATTTTCGGCATTATTATAGCTTGTAGTTCACAAACTCTTCAAAATGTCACGTATAGTTTTTTTGCCCGCGAGTGTACGCATACGGGCGTGTTCATTCAGCGTGTCCGTGCGTGTAGCGGCATCAAAGAGTTATTTGTTAACATGCCCAACAATTAAATTCTTTACAACTCGGTCAAATACAAACTCGGCACGTTACGTTGAATAAATTAGGTACTTAAATTCTATACGCGTGAAGACCGTTGCCCTCTCACGTTACTGGTTATTTCTTGGTCACACTGCGAGAGGTGACTGAAAATTAATATAGATATCGATCGTTCGTATAAAAAAACCAGTGTGTTGAAAGTATTTGGGTGCACCCGGTAAGGGGACTTTTTTAGGTTATAATTTTTTTTTACTACTTGGTAATCAAACATTACCATACATTGGGCATACGGCCCACCTGATGGAAAGTATTTACCGTAGCCTATGGACACATGCAACACCAGAGGCATAACACGCGCGCTGCCGACCCCGAGACATAAAGATGAAAAGTTTCATGTGCCTGTAATTTCACCGGTACCGTACCCCTCAAACCGAAACATAGCAATGCGAGCACTACTGCTTGGCAGCAGAAATAGGTACGGTGGTAGTACTTCCCCGGACGAACTCTTTCACAAGAAGTTCTACTATTAACATATTAATCTCTAATCAAGACTAATGACTAATAATGAGTACCTACTCAAGAATACATTCTTACTAAAACAACATTCTCCAATTCTCTTCAAAGCGCAGACAAAACCGATTTCCGAAAGGACAAAAGGAAACTATCTTGAATGTACTATTGTGATAAATGAGGGTAAACAAGCAATATCGAAAGAGGTCAAAGGTCAGAGGTGTGCGACGGCAGAACTCATTAGCAGTTCCAAGAAATAACAGTAAGAAAAGGTTTTGGGATTGAAAGTTTGTTTTGTGCAGGCTGAAATTTATTTTAGGTCATCGTTTCTGGATAAAATACGTATATTATATGTCCTTAACGTAATAATTGTTAATAAAAAAATATTACATGTAAATTAGTAGTTAGGTACGGCAATCTCACACGCCTTCTTACATATAGGTAGTAAGTCACTATATTAATTTGCCTGGTTGCTGGATTATAGTTTTTACTCGGTAAAAGTGTTTATGATATATAGATGTGCAATGATTTAATTATTTCGAAATGTCTATTTTAATTGACATACCTACTAAACTTGGTGATTTGAGAGGTACTAAACTTAGAATAATGACAGTGCTTGTCATTATTCTGATGTACTAAATCCATGGTGATTTGACTTTCCGTCTGACTGTGGCCTGACATACATTTTACGATTTTACTGGTATATTTTTTAATGTTATTTTCTCAGAATAAAGATGCTTTAGTCATTATTCTGAGGTTATTTTATTTGATTTGACTTGCCTAACGGATTTTTGACATATTTTGATATTTGATTTTGACATAAAATTTACCTGCCATTTTGTCTATCTGCATAATGTGATAGATTTTATGTACTAGCTTAATGTATTTCTTTAATCAATTATTGTATACCAGCTTTGTATTTAAATTATATACTTACCATATATTCATAATCATTTTAAAAACTTATTTTAGTTAGGTTAGGTTAGTTATAATATGTTATGTCTTGTTTTGGCGTATAACATTTTACATCAGAGAGAACAAAACAAAAGCTATTTTAACTAAAATAGGTTTAATAGTAGATTATGCACTAAGGGAATGAGGCAGTGTCTTATGTCGCGGGCGGCATATTGAACCCTGAGCGTAACGAGGGACTCTAAAGTTAACTCCCGAGTGTAGCGAGGGAGTTATATAGAGTCCTGAGTGAAGCGAGGGGTTCAAGCTGCCCAAGACGAAGACAGGCTTTATTCCAGAGGAGCATACTCTACTTTTCACACTTTCTGCGAGACAATAAAAAGCCAGGGCTTGTTTTGATTTCTGCGGTAGTAGATTATCAATAATCTCAAAAGCGTCTGTTTTGACAAACTCTAGAGTAGAATCACTATCGTTTGTAATTTTTTATCAACATGAATATAGCAATAAAAACTGAAAATCACAGCACCAAACACGCTGTTCACATTCTTTGTAAACGCACCTTTTTCTTTTTTTTTTTTGAGTTCTGCTTATGGTGGCCAGTTCGAATTTCAAACTCTTCTCTTTCTCTTTCTCTCTTCTCTTCTCTTTACAATGCCATATGGGCATTTTTTTACTTAGAGTTTTCCACGAGTCTCCACACGAATTTGACGTTCCAAATTCAAATCACTTTTATCCCTAGGGAGTTTCATACAACTTTATATCCCTAGAGAGACAATGCTTTACTTTAAGTTGAGGTTGCATGATTTGTAATTGGACATTGTCGAGCAGGTGGTGTGAAAAAAATATTATGAATAGTCAGTAAGAATAAATATAGATCGATTCGATTATTATATTATTGTCATGCAGACAATAATATAATAAACGAATCCAATAAAACTGTAGCGCCCTAACGGGGCCTAACCTATCTGAAAGTATAAATAAGTCCAATACTAATATGAATGTACCTACCACATAAGGGCATAAATGAATATTAATATGAATAATATAGGTATTCATATATCAATGCAGACAGACTATCATCATCATCAGCCTGTAGAAGTCCACTGCTGGACATAGGCCTCCCCCTTAGAATGCCACGACGAGCGACCTTGAGCTGCCTCCATCCACCGACGTTTATAATGCAGACAGACATGACTCAATAAATCATTTCCATATCATTGGTCCAAACTGACCAGGAATATCGCGATAAAACGCTGTTCAAAGCTCTAAGCATAAACCTCACAGTTATTATAAACAAACAGATTAACCATTAATTAAATAAATCAACATAACGAGACGTGTGTTTCCCGCCAACACGAAAGTGATAATAATTTCCCGTACTTTATCTTTACGTTTCATCACAGATTAAATAAGTCTCGAGCGTTTTAATCAGTTTTAATGGCCCGCGCAGACGGTTGTATTCAGACACTTTTAGAACACGAATAATTTATAAAAAAAAGTATAGAAATCTTTTCAAGATAACAACAAAAAAACACAATCATTTTATAGAACATTTAATATATTTTTTAAATACACTCGAGAGCAATGAATCCGGGTCACTTAAAGAATCCTAAAAATCTCGGAAACTAAAAATGCTAGGTTAATGCAATAAATTGTATTTAATAGACAATGTAATACTCCGTAAATGAAGGTATTAAAACTTCTTAGTTATTGTAAAGTTATATCATAAAAAAATCAAATTTGAAAAAGGGCCACTTTCGAAGATGGAACTACGAAATTACAGCATTTGGTTTTGCTTTTGTTTGTAATCTGTCATTTATCATTGTTTGATTTCTGTTTTTTTGTTGTTTTTTTTCTGCGTAAACGCAGTAATGGAAGCACGAGGAGGCAATACGAAGTATTAAAATTCAAGAAAATCGTAATAAAGTTCAAAAATTTCATGTTTCCTATTTTTGTTTTAAGGAGAGATCAGCAGTTTTTTTCTTTATGTAATTTTGTGTTAATAAAATGTATGGTGACTCATATTTTTTTTACCTTCATTTAAGGAGTATTACATTGTCTATTAAATACAATTTATTGCATTAATCTATCATTTTTAGTTTCCGAGATTTTTAACATTCTTTAGTGACCCGGATTCATTGCTCTCGAGTGTAGATTACTCAATCAATAGATTATTCAATCCTAAATAGCAACCTGCATGGAAATTCTCAAGTTCTTTGATTTCTTCTCTCTCCAAGTTTGAATTTGAATAAAAAAGATTGTAGACACCGATCTGTTTCCATAAGTGTCCCGTTCAAATTTTAATGAATCACTAAAAATAGTCGGGGTTTGTAAATCTTATAGGGTTAACTCGTAGGGAATTCTGTACGGTTCTAAAAAAAATCCAGAACGTGCATCTAAACTTCCTATTCGAAGATTTAACCTACATAAACGATAATCTAATTAAGAAACCGTATTACACTCTAGACGACTAAATGAATGATAAAGCCGCGTGGCCTGATGTCACCCTATCCTTCGACAGCAAACATGTTGTAATTGTTACCAACATGTTATTTTAGGTTGTTATTTATAAGTATATATCAAGCGTAGCTTACTACCGACTTATGAACTTTTACTGATTCTCTTTACATCTTACTTTTGGCTACCTAAGGTAAGTAAGAACTTAGGTAGGTACTCATTTTTTGTGCATCAGCTTCTTATTCAATAGCATCACACAGATGCTTCCTACCTAGTAGTAAGATGAATCATGTTGAAATAGGAGTAAATTTAGGATTATAGGACTTTCAATGGATAAAATAAAACAGACAAGTGCGAGACTACACACAGACTTACACAGAGACTTATAGCTCCATGGGATTATTTATTTATTTATCTACTTTAATCAGAACGGCAAGGTACCAATTAGACTAATTAAACACAATCAAATAATATTAAACAATAGAAATACAATAAAAATAACATTAGTCAAAACAACAGAAAAAACAGAATAATAATAATAAAAATATAAAAACAATTTCAAAAATAATGTCAAACAGCAATGCAGGGATTGCAGACCTGAGTATTTGATATTAAGTTCAACTTGATACCTGCACGCGTTTCTGGAGAAAGAGGGTGGCAGACAGACAGGCAGACGGACAATGAAGTGATCCTATAAGGGTCTCGTTTTTCCTGTTAAGTACGGAACCCTAAGGCTGCGTATCCACCAGAGATGAGCGAGGATGCGTAGCGAGGGATGTGTTTGTTAAGAACCAATTGAATCACTTCATTTACCTAGCCACGCTTAGCGCATCTCGGTGGTAACGGCTTAGCGAACGAGGTTTTTATACGTACAAAACAAGCGAGATGCGTGCGAGGGATGTGTTGCGAGGAATGTGTTGCGAGGGATGTGTTGCGAGAGATGTGGGCGAGGGATGTGTGCAAAGTATGGACGCGGAAACTGCTAGCAGTCAGTCTGAAAAGAGCCCGCTACACATCCTCGCACCGCTCATCTACGCACCGTTCCATAGCCTCGCTACGTATCCTCGCACCACTCATCTACCTCGCAAATCTTTGGTGGAAAGGCAGCCTTAAAATTAAAATAAAAAGTATGCCGTTCTCCTCTCACATTTAAACACGCCACGCACCGCCTTAATCACATCGAGTTAATGCATTCCACGAATCCATTAATGATTCCCTCAGAAACAATGTTGGATTGTGTCAATGAACACGATTATTTTAGTTTTAGTAGGTAAACATGCCGTGAATGAGTCGCCTGTGCATTTGTAACGGAAATAGCGACATGACAAAAGTGAGTAAGGTCTATTTTTAAATGTACTTTGCAGATTAGCTGCTGTATCTTTATAAAAAAAAGTTTTTGAAGAAATAGAATTGTCGTGGTGAGTATTTCTATTTGGTAGGTAGTTTCTGAAAAGAATACCATGTTTCTAGCTCATATTTAGATCACTAATGAATTGTAGTGTCTGCTTATTGCTTCGATCGAAAACTCCTGTTCATACCTCAAAGTTCATCAGTAGTTCTTTCACACTACATGCTTCTAAATTTTGGAATGCATAACCTGTTTCAATCTGACATGCTAAATCTCTCCCTATTTTCAAAAGCATGTTCATTCAACATTATCTGTCATCGGATATCTGACTTACCGAAATGTATCCAATAACACACATTAACATAACACCCAACAATCATATACGTAGTCAGTATCAGGAACTACGAGTACCATGGTACCATACCCAGACCCAAAACAAATATTTGCAGATCATGCAAACATTTGTCCTGCAGCGGGAATCGAACCCGCAACCAAACCTACACTTACATGAGGCGAACAGCAGACTGCGAGTAGTTTTGTTTGTTAGACTGATTTATCAACACACATTTAAACATAAGTGGGATACTTATAGGAGAATAACACGGGAGAAACCGCAGGCGACAGCTAAGAAGCAGTTCAGCTATTCTAAAACATCGGAAACGTTTCCGATCGGATTCGTTAGTTTTTCATTTCGATGCGGTAAATAACTAAAACAATTTTCTAACAATTTTCTCTAGTCTCTAGTAAAACACAGTAAATAACAATAAATATTGTATATTGCTGTGTTTTACTAGAGAAAATTGTTTTAGTTACTTAGGTACCACATCGAAATGAAAAACTAACGAATCTGATCGGAAACGTTTCCAACGTTTTAGAATCGCCCTGCTGAACTTTGTAGACAGTGAAAACAAGCATACACGGAATATTACTGAAATAAGTTCATTACACCATGGGATAAAAATAATGGCGATAAAGTATTTTAGTTTGCCACGTTACGTCTCTACAGAGTACGTCGACCATGTTTATAGGTGCAGTGGGGAGAATATAGTATAGTGAGAACTGGTCTAGGGTTCCGTCAGATAATTTAAATACAGAACCAACGAGTAACAGTATTTCAGAGTACTTAAGAGTTTTAAAACGAGACTTTATTCAAATAGAAACTAACACCTGAAAAAGTTTTCAAGATTTTGCAAGGTTCAACAGAGTTTGGATGACGCAGTGTAGAAAGTCAGTAGATGTTAGTGGTTCAAGATCATTAGTCGTGCAATTCTATGGGGGTTATGTGAACCAACTGATGATGACCCCTTTTGAATCCCAAGTTTGGACTCAATGTTGCAGCAGCTAATAGCTGATGATAGTAAAATTGCGTTATGGAATTCAATAAATGTTTATCAAATGCATAGGTTACCCGATACCATGCAAGCGAAACCGTGGGCAGAAGCTAGATACGTCTTCAGCCGTTAAACGTCCACTGCTAAACGAGGCCTCCCCCATGGAATACTATGGGAGGATTTGCCGAAATCACCACGCTTGGCAGGCGGATTGGTGATCACAGTATTGGTTTTGAGTACTCAGGTAGCTGCTGCCCATCCAAGGGGATGGGGATGTCGTAGAAGCCGACTATGGAATTACATAAGGATGTAATTCCATAGTCGGCTTCTACGACATCCATGAGAGGAGATGGAGCGTTCTATTCTTAGGCCGGAAACACCACGGCACAGAAGCTAGATATTCCATCTAATTAATTTATCCGTATTACACAAAGGTTAGCTGGTAGAGAATGCTTCTTAGCATTAAGTTCGCCTATGTACATGATTTGTTTTTTGTGCAATAAAGAATATTGTATTCTATTCTATTCTATTCTAATTATTCCTCGCGGAACCCTAAACCCTGAACGATAGTACATAAATATTTATTATGAGGTAGCCGAGTTGTTAACATCCGCTTATAGTTTCATATTCATGTTTATGATGAAGCCCTACGGATTGAGCCTTGGTTCACCAGCAAGGTGTTTGTGGCCAGCAGAATGTCTATAGGATGTGGTTAGGTAGAATATAATAAACTAGCCGGGTAAGTTTCGGGACATCACTCTATTCTAGTCACTTTAGTTCTTCTTTTCTTTTTAAAAGAAGGTTATCGGTACGGCTCTTACGCAATTTTGTATGCGAACGAAATGACATTGGGTACTTTACTATGGGAAAAATCCCCACGGCGGACAAAGATGAAACATATCTTATTTTAAAGCTTAAGACTCCTGTATGTGTTCATGTAAAGCGCGTTATTGTGACGCACGGGAATATTGAGATGTGACGAGTCAAAGTGGGAAATATTTTATCTAAAAATAACTTGTTTTTTTTTACTTTTCATGTTGTTTTGCTTTACATGGTAGCTAGCAATAATGGATGTTATATTATATGTTTATTTTAATTATTCAGAATATTTTTTTTATGCTTTTGTCCGTGGCTTCTCTAACGCAGCCAATGTTACTCAGAGATAGTGTAAATTTGTATCAGTGAAAAAATCGGACCAGTAGATACCTGAGATTACTTCATACGAACAAACTAAAATATTGGTTTTTAAATATTAGTTTGTTTTATCTATAAAACACACACACACACACACACTATTTTGGCTATTATTTCATCAAATTCCATGAAACTTTGTACATTTTATTTTTATTTGTATTTTTATTTATTTAGGACAACAAACAATTACACTCGCATAGTAATAAATATAGGACTAAAATAACACAGTGATCCTAGGAGAGTAACCAGCCCCGTTGTCCACAAGTTAGGTATGCTTAAACTATAGGGCAAAAAGAAAGAACACATGATTTAAGTTTAGTGTGGACAATAGTAACAATAGTATGAATAGTATTTTAACTGCTGTACATATACAGTAAAATATAAAATAGATGAACAAATATATAGTAACAATTCCGCTCCTCTCCAACGAAAACTCTGAATGAATTCGACACGTATTTCGCCTCTCAACGAAGCATCCTCAGGAAACAGTCACTGCTTGCTAGAACAACAAAGACACACTACAGCAAAAACTCCGCAGCCATGTTGCCTCGCCGAACGCCGAACAGAAAGTCCTATCTCTATCTATTTTATATTTTAGAATGGATTTCCGCAGTCACGCTTGAATCAATTAATTATATGTGCAGTAATCAAGACCCGTGACACTCAGCCTGGTGCTTCATGTCTTCAACAGCCTCTGGGCATCGACTGCCGGACGAGGCCTCCTCCATAAAATACAATGGGGGGAATTCCCATAATCACCACGTTTGGCATGTCGATTACTGATCGCAGTATTCGTATTGAGTTCTCATGGAATGGCTGCCCTGGTGTAATCCCTTACTCGGCTTTTACAGGGTCGGCATCAGCGCGTGTGATGCCTCTGGTGTTGCAGGCGTCCATAGGCTACGGTAACTGCTTTCCATATGCTTGTTTGCTTGCCAAGTAACTAGGCTGTGCCAATTTATCTCTCTTCCAAGGTCATCAAAATTGGTTCAGCCTTTACGGCATGGCTTTGTTACAAACATCAATTTTTTTTAGCATTTGCTATATTGGTAAGATATTTGAGTGTCACTCCAGTACTCAGAAACCAGGTGTTACTGTCAGGATGTGGTGACTGACTCCCCGTTTTATAGGGAAATATAAAGTGAGGATTGAGTTTCCTGCAGCTGAGTAAACTTGTTGAGTTGGCTCATGTTTTCCGGTTGAACGGGAGGTCATTGACTTTCAATTATGCGCAAATTTGACGAAGAAGTTCACGTATTTTTGTGACAATATTCAATCATACCTAAGATCGTATGCCAAAAAAGTATAACTATATTTTTATTGGTATTATACCAATATATATGTATAATTATATGAACAGGAGTAATTTTAGTTTGGGTATAAGACGATTGAAAATGATCCATGTGATATTAATTAATAAAATTCTTTTGATTTGATTTGAAATATGCTGTCTCTTTATAGATACATGTCTTGCCTTAAAAATTTATTACCTAAATTTTTTTTGTGTGATTCATTTCGAATATCAAATCCGTTATTTGACCTTTTTTTTCGGAGACAATCTATATCGATTAACTCTTTCTTTCTTCTCTTTCAGGTCAAGATGAGCGAGGAAGAAGAGGTGGCGGAGGCGCCACCTCCACCCGCGGGGACGCCCGCCGATCCCCCCACCCCCGCGACCCCCGCTGATGGCACCCTCCTACCAGTCCCACCGCCGAGGAAACCCCCAAGACGAGGCCCCAAGGTGATGGTGGAGAGACCGAAGCGGGCGATCTTCTGTATGACCTTGAAGAACCCCTTGAGGAAGCTGTGTATTGACATCGTGGAGTGGAAGTATCCTTTTCAAATATATCATTTCCACTATGAGGAGGCAGCAAGCTTTTCAAAATATGCTCGACATTTATTCTTAGCAGTGTTCGTGTTAAGGCGACGACTGATTTCAAAAGTAGTATTTTGAACGCCCAGCGCGATGTGACGAGATTGAATAACGAGTTGCAAAAACTAGTGTAGGTAGAAAAATATACTAATAATAGTTGTAGCAAAACAGAATTTTGAAAAAAAAGTCAGGTTTTTCAAATAAAAATAGCACAAAGGACCACGCTAAAAAAGCTTTGGCATTCAAATGCTCTTAATTTTGAACGGCAACAACACAATGCCCTCACTGTCCCGCTTTTTGCGGGTTTGATTCCCGCTGCGGTACAAATATTTGTTCCGGGTCTGGGTGTTATGGTACCATGGTACTTGTAGTTCCTGACACAGGGAACCGCGACACAGGGAATCCTAGTGGGATCAAGACTACGTATAGTATGTAACTGTTGGGTGTTATGTTATGTTATGTTATTTAAATCTTTCTCTCTCTCTCTCTCTCTCTCTCTCTCTCTGTAAGAGAGCTTTATATTTCTATTTACATATATAAGATGATAATAAATGAATTTACATCTTGTAGTAGACAGATTATTTTAGAACGTAGGTATACCTACTGCATACTTTGTATCAATTTGAATATCTGCCGAAATGTGTGATTGATTCTAAAATTCTCGATAAATAAAGAGCAACGGACGAATTCAATGAAGGTTATATAAAATTAGCTCATATCAAATTGATTTGACTGGTGTCATGGAGTACATATTTTTGTCACTGGCAATTTATTTCAGCCAATTACAACCTATACCACACAGGACGTGATCTACGTGGTCTTTCATAAAGCGTGAAACATGTAGGTACCTGTCCTTCAACCGTAGGTACCACCAATGCTGCTTGGCGGCGGTTAGGTAAGGTAGCCCCCGGACAACCGCTAGCCCTCGAGTGGCAACCCGAACCGGACGACGCAGTAGATTTGTGATGCGAGATTTGACATTCGTGATGATATTTTGCTTATAAGCTTGTGACGTGTGGGAGTGGAGATATGGGAATAGATAGTTTTGAATATTACCAAAAATCCCAGTGCACCAGCAGTAGGGCTTTTGGGAATAATCTAATTTGATAGTTTCAAAATCCCCTCTAGTGATAGCGCGGTGGGATTTTTAGCATTTTCCCAAAAATTTAAACGGTGGGGTTTTGCTGGTAGGATTTTTGGGAATGATCCTTTAGGACTGCCTCTCACTCAATAGACCAATGAAGTTGATGACGCATTAGTCACAGGACATCAGTTGATGGAGGCGGCTCAAGACCAGTCGTCGTGTCATTAGATGCCTATATCCAGCAGTGGGGGCAGATGATGATAATGATTACATTGAAGGGTTCATGGAATTACTTTTCTATACTCTACCCAATAATTAAACATCGTTGACCCTCAAAAAGCAGTCGTTAAGTATCAATGTTATCAGTTTTATTTGCATTTCACCCAACGTTGTCCGTAATTCCATAAACAATGTCTGTAATACCGTAACACGGAACACATGTACCACATTTACGGGAATTTGCATAATTTCCGGCATAGTAGAGTGGAGCCCCTGTTGCTAGCGAGGTACCTACTTCAGCCAGACGTGTGCCACTTCAAATCTGCTTGCTGTTTAAAATGAATTTATCATTGTTTTATAATTATTAGCTATGCCTATTAGCCTATTAGCTTATTGCCATTAGTCAATGCCCATTAGTTAGTTCATTGTTGGACATAGGCCTCTCGCAAAGGCCCAGTTTTCGGCTCTTCCCATCCACTTTCTACCAGCCGCCTTTACGAAAATCGTCGCTTCACCTAGTCTAGGGGTGGTGCCCCACATATTTCTTTTACCAAGTCTCCAATAGAGTCTCCATTATATAACAAGTTTACCCTAGCGTTTGTTGGTTCACGGGCTTATATGCTTAGCTCATTGCCACTTTAGCTTGCTAATGTCGAGGACCTTACTTAGTTCTCATATATATAGCAGATAACATATTTTATCTCTCAAAGAAACTTACTCAAAGAGCATAGCTCGTTCCATATCTCGCTGAGCGAACTTAAACTGAGCTTTATGGCTACCTGCAATAGATATTAATCTTGTAAATCTCAATGACTGATGTAGTTGTCTGTTTTTGTCAAATTGAATTGAACTTTTACGCGCTGATTAAATGTTTAATTATCGTCCGCGCACTACAACAGATTCAAACATAGTGTCAGTTTTCACATCATCGGAGTGAGACTTCTCGGTAGTTATTATAATTTCTTCTGTGTCAATAACATAGGAATTGTGGTCGATATAAGCACAAATTATAGGGGTTAAGAACCTCGGGATTAAGAACTTTACATTTAACGGGTTTACATTCAAAACAGCAGTGAATATACTACTAAGCCAGGTTAGTCAGGTCAGGTAAGCAGGTAGTACACCTGGCGCAGACATTGTATACCTACGCACAAAATAAAATGTTTATATCATGCTACATGGGAAACGTACAACAAAATTATACCTAAACAATAAGCCCATATAAATGTAAAGTAAAAACAGCAGTATTTTCATATTCATATTCATTTAGTTTTGCCTTGTAACAATGGTTGTTACACTAAGCAAGCCACATAAATAGCAAGCAAATATAGTTTCTTGGTCATTTATGAATGACGAGTTCGACAAATTTAGATTCATGAATTCGCTTAAGCTATATAATGCAATTCCTTCCAGAAAGTATTTTACTTTCCTTTTGAATTCCGACATATGTTCCAAATTTGTTACTGTCTCCACTTTCAATTTATTCTCTTCGTCACAGGCTACAGCAATTCCTCCAAAGTTTTATATACCTAGTAGGTCTATGATCTAGATCTAGATTCTAGAACACTTACTCAAAGACTGGAAGCTAACGTTTCCGTGAACAACCTTTCGCGACCGAGAATCGTTGTCAATATAATACTATCTAACGAGAGATCGTTGTCGACTGTGTCAAGCTTTCACCATTTTTAATTCCAAACGGAAACGTATCTTTCGTTCGCCGCCATTGCTATTTTTTCAAGTCGTTTCACAGTAAGTAATTTTACGAATTGGCAGTACATTAATTGTGCCGTGTTTGCTTAAGAATAGACCCCTCCATCTCCTCCCGTGGATATCGTAAAAGCCAACTAAGGAATTACTTAGGATGGGCAGCAGCATCCACCTTAGTACTCAACATAAATACTGTGATCGCCTGCCAAGCGTGGTGATTATGGAAATTACTCCCATTATATATTTAAGGGGAAGCCTTCCAGCAAAAGAAATACCATGTTCAAGAAGGCTGCCAAAATGGTCTTCATTGTTGCGTTCACCATTGCGCATTTGCTACAGTAAATGAGAGGCAGGTCAAAATCTCATTTGGTTATAGGTATTCGCAGGTGATACTTATATATCTAACGTATCCTTGCTGGCAGGAATCCAACAAAACAGCCGCTGTAATTCATTCCGATTTAAAATATATTAATCGATCATCTCTCACTTATTTATAGGATTTATTTTCAACCGGCAAACTTTACGTATCCGGGCTTTTAAGAGTTAATTGACGATGTGGTTTGATGATTGTCAGTTTGTTTTCAAACCATATTTTTAAACAGATTGTTATATATTATGATTGGTTGGTTTTATGTATCACATACATACAAATCAGTATCGCGTATTTTTAGGGTTCCGTATCCATAGGGTGAAACGGACCCTATTACTAAGGCTCGGCTGTCCGTCCGTCCGTCCGTCCGTCTGTCACCAGGCTGTATCTCATAAACCGTGATAGTTAGACAGTTGAAATTTAATTTTTCACAGACGATGTTTTTCTGTTGCCGCAGTAACAAATTTGACAACAATTTGTTGTTGCATATAAAATTTATTCTATTCTATTAACAACAAATGAAAAAAAATAAAAAAATATTTAAGGGGCTCCCTTACACAACAAATATACATATATATATAGTTATACAACAAACGTGTTTTTTTTGCCGTTTTTGTAAATAATGGTACGAACCCTTCGTGCGCGAGTCCGACTCGCACTTGGCCGGTATTTTTTTTTTAAATTTTAAGTATCTCGCGCTAACGACCTCTGTGGGGCGGCGGGCGAGTAACCGGCTGAGATGCAAGAGGTTGCGGGTTTGATTCCGATCAGGACAAATGTTTGTATGACCTTGTAATATTTGTTCCGGATCTGGGTTGTATGGTACGATGATACTCGTAGTTCCTGATACCCACGACACAGGGAATTTTAGTTTGGGATCAGGACTACGTATGTTACTGTTGGGTGTTATGTTATGTTATACCATATCTAGGTATTACGTGATTAACAATCTTATAATTTTCATTTATGACTGAACGGTCACAGGAAGATCGCGGATGGAGGCGGCTCAAGACCATTCTTTGTGTATTTTTATGGAGGACACCAATGTCCATTATTGGACGTCTACCGGCTAATGATGATAATGATGACCCTCTTCACATAACTCTCCTAGTTCTATAAACTACCAAATTGTTTATTTTCGCTGTCCATCTGTTAAATTCAAACGAAACAATGTATTGTTACAAAATATTTTCAGCGATGAATAATACAGAGATATATAAGCATGCGGGCGCCTGTCAAGGTACGAACCGCAAGCAAGGGAGAAAGCAGTTTGTTCGAATCTATTATACTTGCGTGGACAGAATATCATAATTGCTGCTTACGCTTGAATTCTGGAAGAATCCATAGATTGCTAGCTTATATCTGGCCTGAAGGACCATTAGTCGTGATGAAAAGCATCAAATACATTATATCGCATTATTTGATGGTTCTTATCACGCAATGAGATTAGGTACCACGCTTCACTTTTTAACCGACTTCCCAAAAAAGGAGGATGTTCTCAATTCGGTTGTATTTTTTTTTTTTTTTTATGTTTTTTACCGCATATCTCCGCCGTTTATGAACCGATTTGGAAAGTTCTTTTTTTATTTGAATAGATATACTTCCAGATTGGTCCCATTTTTTCAAAATCCAGTTCTGATGATGGAATCCATGAGGTATTGAGGGAACTCCTCAAATATTGTATTTATACATATGGCGATTTTGATATTTTCAGCAACAAACCAAGCATTTGCATTCAAAAAGTATAATAATCCTTTCACCACTATGGTTCTTTCGTCATTTTTTTTCCATCCAAATATTTTGTCGAATACAATGGCGGAAGTCGGTTTTTTAAATGAAAAGTTATCTCTATCTCTGTATCTGTGAGTCATAAGTGAGAAATCCTCCAAACTTGTTATTTTATTTAGAGCTCGTAACATACTAGATGCCCGTGACATTTATTGCAGTTGAAATAGAAGTGTTTGACATGAATTTATATGGAAAAAAATCTTGTAGGTCGAGGTTACTGAGATAATCTTAACGTATAATCTTCACAGCATCAGCATCACACTATGCGGGAAAATTCTGTAGCCTTATGGGTCTACAATTTCGTAGACTCGAGGATCTACAATCTCGTAGCCTCGAGGGTCTACAATCTCGTAGCTTCATAGGTCTACAATCTCGTAGCCTCGAGGGTCTACAATCTCGTAGCCTCATAGGTCTACAATCTCGTAGCCTCGTGGATTTACAATCTTGTAGCCTCTAGGGGCTACAATCTCGTAGCCTCTAAGGGCTACAATCTCGTAGCCTCTAGGGGCTACAATCTCGTACCTGCAGACGTAGAACCTAAACGTGGCTTTGCCCAAAACAAAATGGCTATCAGCTGATTTTAAAGGATACAAATACAAATCATTTACTAAAATAACTTTCGTGATTCATTTTGTAAAACGAGAAATTGTATGTAACGTGTATGTATACGTATATATCACTGTATCTACTCTGTACGTACTACTTTATGATTTAATAAAATACCATTGTTTGATACAAAAAGGTACTTGTATTTATTGTTCCAATTGTTAGTATAATTCTAACCGAGTCCTAGAGACGACTGACTTCTTCCTGCACGCGGGGTGCGGGAGGAAGACACACATTCTCGGGCTCATATTACATTGAGTGCACCTACAGTACACCCCTTCTTAAAAAATTTTTTAGTTACAAAAAAATTCTTATAATACTGTTGACACATAAACTATTCAATAACACTAAAGTTTACCAACTTTCTACGACTGTGCCGCACACACATACCTATCGCACACTTTGTTTACACAAGATAACACTTTAAATGACGTTATCATACGCGGGGTTCGCGACTCCCGCTGCTTGCTGCATCTGCACCCTTACGGAAGGCGAGGGCGACACCATGCCATGCTGCGGTATGCTGCTGCTGCTGATAACAATTTCTTTGCGTAACCAACGTTTGATTCTATTCTTGAATTGTTGCCATAGAAAATACGTTATGATGGCGGCAATGAGGATGATGATTACTATCATCAGTACGCTTTGCTGTGACACCTCCACGTTACTGCCACTTTGGGCAATAATGATCTCTTCCTTTACGTCTTTGCTCTGTCCTTTGCCCATTTTTCTCGAAATCAAATATTGAACTGACATGATTGAACAATTTGATAAGCATTTATACCTAATAACCTTTGGTTATAAATGCCGATCGAAAAAAATCGAAGTGTGTGTGTGCGCTTGTACGTCAGTCGTCTAAAGTTACGATACATATAAGTAAGTACTATCAGTTACACTGCATGTATGCAAATTCCCTAGGTACATGACTTACTTACTTTGTGACATGTTTGACTCAATATAAAACAAAGTTATTAAACATGACACCTAAGTAACCTAATGTACATAACAAAGTTTGTAAAAAAATGAAAATAAATGAAATTTTAAAAGCTCTTAAGTAAACAATGTATAAGTAAAAACTTAATCTACACATTTAAAACGTAAAACTTTTGTAAAAAAATGTATATAAACAAAATGCATTAAGTACAGTACGAGTTGTATAAACTACTCACAAAAATGTACAAAACGTTTCGGTTTTTTTACAATGCGACCGCTTCTTGTAGTTCGGGGCTCATCCTTATCAGTACCTGCTGTACCATAATCCCGTGGTACCTGGTTTGATAAACCTCTCTGTGGCATGATAGTAATGGATGGTTCGATCCGATCGTCTGTGCCTTGATCCTGCGGCACAGTGCACGAGGTGCTTCTCTGTGGTACGGAATCGTCGTCCCCAGTAAACAAATAGGCCGGTTTTAGACGGTCAATAGAAACGCTTGCCTGCCTATCGTTTATTTTTATAACGAAAACCTTATCTCCCTTTTTAATTACTCGGTATGGACCGTTGTAAGTTGGTTGAAAAGTTTTTCGTCCTGCGTCATTTCTTAAAAATACAAATTCACAATTTCGTAGGTCAGGGTGAACAAATATAGTGCGTGAACATTGCTGAGCTTTCTGAACCGGTTTATAATTCCTTATCGTACTCCTTATCTTTTCGACTACTGTCTCCGGATCGCATACGCTACTATCGAAACTCGAATCGAAAAAGTCACTAGGAAGTCGTAATGGCGTTCCATAAACCATCTCTGCTGCACTTACACCACTATCTTTACGTATAGCTGCGCGTAACCCAAACATCGCAGTGGGTAATTCATCGACCCATGAGGTTGAGTTCAGACGAGCTGTGATCGCGACCTTGAAAGAACGATGCCATCTCTCTACCATGCCATTCGCTTGGGGGTGATAGCTGGAACTGCGAAGTCTTTCCACTCCCATATAGCGCATCAGGCGAGCAAACAGAGAACTTTCAAACTGCCTACCTTGATCACTGGTCAGTCTGTGAGGACAACCAAAACGTGTTATCCACCCTTCGTAAACGATCTTCGCGACCGTGTCCGCCGTCATGTCCGTTACTGGAAAAGCTTCGGGCCATTTGGTACACCTGTCTATAATCGTAACGCAGTATCTGTAACCCTGAGATGATGTTGGTAGTGGACCTACTAGATCTATATGTATATGTTCAAAACGACCACACGGCGGGAAATCTTGTAATGGTGCGACTGTATGCCTAGTCACTTTTATGCGTTGACATTGTATACAAGACTTTGCCCATATGCCGATGTCACGATTCATGCCGGGCCAAAAGAATTTTTGACATACCATTTTACGAGTCGTACGAATACCGGGATGACTCAAATCGTGAATGCTATTGAATGCGATTCGACGAAATGACTCTGGTAAATATGGTCTAACATTATCTGTACTAACATCACAACCTACCTTTGCCTCACAGTTGGGTAATGAAATAAATTTCAATCGTCCACTGTCATTTGATCCTGTAACGTACTCGTCGTGTGACTGCGATTCTGCTAAAGTTGCATAATCAATCGTCGTGGGACAAAGTATAGTCTCAACACGTGATAAGGCGTCCGCTACCACATTGTCAGGACCACCTATGTGACGTATGTCGGTTGTGAATTCACTAATGAACATGAGTTGCCTAATCCGCCTTGGAAGTTCATTCTCAGTACCAATTTTCGAAAACGCGTAAACCAACGGCTTATGATCGGTATAAACAATTAGGGATCTTCCTTCGTGCAAATTCCTAAAATGTTTTACTGCCATGAAGATCGCTAAAAGTTCTCGATCATAGGTTGAGTACTTCTGTTGGCCTACTGATAAACCTTTTGAGAAATAACCGAGCGGCTTCCAAGAATTATTAACATGTTGTTGTAGCACTGCACCGACGCAGGTGTTCGAAGCGTCGGTCATAAGTGCCAACGGTGCATCAGATATCGGATGAACTAACGTACTTGCGCCTAGTAAGCTCTCCTTGCATTGTTCAAACGCTGTATTTGCCACCTCTGTCCATTGAATTACAGTTTTATCTTTCTTCTTAGCTCCATGTAAATACTTGTTTAACTCTGCCTGATACGATGCAGCATTTGGAATGTGACTTCGATAGAAGTTTAATATGCCTAAAAATCGACGTAACTCTTCAATGGTCTGCGGTTTAGGATATTTTTTTATAATTTCGACTTTTTCTTCCAAAGGCTGTATCCCGTCAGTAGATACATTGTAACCTAAAAATTCTATACAAGATTTACCAAAACAACACTTTGAAATATTCAACGAAATACCGAATTCGTTGAATCTTTCGAATACTTGTCGTAAATGTTCTTTGTGCTGGGTGACGTCATCACTAGCGACCAATATATCGTCGATATAGTTGAATAGAAAATCCAATCCGTGTAATACCTTGGTGGTCATGAACCGCTGGAAAGATTGGCTTGCGTTCCTCAAACCAAAAGGTAGCCTTCTAAATTCCCATAAACCAAATGGCGTGATTACTGCATTTTTCTCTACATCCTCGGGAGCAATCTCTATCGCATGGTATGCTCTGTTTATGTCAAGTTTAGAAAAAAATTTTTTACCTGCCAATATGTATGTGAAATTCTGTAACCGCGGGATGGGATAGCGGTCTGGTTTGGTGATTGCATTGAGTCTTCTATAATCACCACACGGTCGAAGTTCACCATTTTTCTTCAGGACAATGTGCAATGGACTTGCCCACGCGGACTTCGAAGGCTGACATATTCCCATTTCCTGCATTACCCGGAACTCGTCTCTCACCTTGTTGAAACGGGCGGGCGGTAACGGCCTCGCTCGCGCAAACACGGGAGGACCCGTGGTCTCGATGTGATGAAACACTCCATGACGTGAAGGTTCTCGAAATGAAGCTGGTTTAGTAATGTCCGGATACTTTTTTAAAAGTTCAAAGTATGGGTGATCACAATCCACCGTATGTATAGGCGGTTCATTGTGATTCACTACCGTCGCGACAACACTTAAACTGGTCACTTTGTCTTTTAATCGCCGTTCACTTAAGTCCACTATAAGTCTATTATGTGACAAAAAATCAGCGCCGAGAATAGGCTGTTTCACATCCGCGATAATAAAGCTCCATCGATAAGGCCTTCGTAGTTTAAAGTCTAACTCTAATGTGCGAGTGCCATAGGTCCTTATCTCGGTACCGTTCGCTGCATATAACTTATATTCTGAACATTTGTTATCACTGAAAAGTCTTTTTTTTACTGGAATCACTGACACATTCGCTCCCGTGTCGACTAAAAAACGTAGACCACTTTTGCAGTCGGTCACGCATAGGCGGTGGGAGGGCAAAATGGTGCAGACATCCGCCGCTGACTGCACTCGTTCTAGTTTTCCTGCTGTTTCCATGCACAGGGCTGGTTACACTTTTTGGCACGACCCTGGAACCGGAAGTGGTAAAAACATAGCCAGTCAGGGCTTTTCGGTGTGCGTCTCTGCTCAGATGTACTTCGCGCACGCGACGCCGATGCTGAACGATTCCGGGTGAAATTATTAGCGGTGCGCTGGATCGACCTTGACCTATCTAGGTTGTCAAGCCGATAGTTAATTCTAGCTATCTCTGCTAATATTCTGTCATTGCTGCTAGTTGATGAGGCCTGTGCCACTTCAGCTAAGTGCGCAGGTCGAGTCGTCTCCAAAATCTTGTCGGCAATGTTGGCTAAATTTTCTAATTCTTTTATTTCTGTGACAGCGAGTACAGCTCTGGCAGCCTGTGGCAGATGACTTTGCCACAAAATGCGTAGGGTGTCATCCGGGATCTTTCCTCTTGCCAAATCCCGCATGCGCCTCAACAGCTGGGAAGGCTTCTGTTCACCAAGCTCCATTTCACTAATTAATTTCTGTATTTGTCTGTTTTCCGATTCTTCATAAATAGCCAAAAGTCTAGTGCGTAACGTGTCATATTTATTTTTAGCTGGTGGGTCTACCAAAACGTCTGTTACCTGTTGTATCGCTTCTTTGCCGAGTTTCGAAACCACTATGTTGAATTTTGCTTCATCACCCATCTTTTGTGGTGCCAGTATCGCCTCAGTCCTGATAAACCAAACTCTTGGTTGATCACTCCAAAAGTCTGGAATTTTGGAACTGAGTGTAACTGCTGCTAGGTCGAGTTTCTCGTCCACATCCAACTTCCTGTCCATATCGGCAGATGATAATGATGATGGTCCTGGTGCGGGTGCGGGTGGGTTAGGTGATGCGGCACGCGTAGTGATCGCCGGCGTTAAACTCATTTTCACTTGATTAGTCCACAAAAACACTAAATCACGATATTGTTATGTTCAAATTGTCTGGGGTCACCACTGTAAGTATGTGTATATACTTAGCGTATCTACTCTGTACGTACTACTTTATGATTTAATAAAATACCATTGTTTGATACAAAAAGGTACTTGTATTTATTGTTCCAATTGTTAGTATAATTCTAACCGAGTCCTAGAGACGACTGACTTCTTCCTGCACGCGGGGTGCGGGAGGAAGACACACATTCTCGGGCTCATATTACATTGAGTGCACCTACAGTTACATACCGATATGTTGGTACCTCGTATAGATATCGGTACGTAAAATTTTCTTGTTTTACAAAATAAACAAATCATTTAATTGATAAACCTAGGTAATTGGGTGGACTGAAACAATATCCACTGTGTTACCACCAGAAGGTAAAACATTAGAAACGGGTTACAAGGTAAAATTTAGGCTATGAAGTATACTCAAAGATCGTTGAGTATACTAGTCTTAATTTAGTTTTTCTTATATATATTTTGACGACCTCTGTGGCCCGACGGGCGAGTAGCCCGCTTAGATGCGAAAGGTTGCGGAGTCGATTCCCGCTACGGGACAAATGTTTGTATGATCTGCAAATATTTGTTCCTGGTCTGGGTATTATGGTACCATGGTACTCGTAGTTCCTGATACCCACGACACAGGGAATCCTAGTGTGGGATCATGACTACGTATGTGGCTGTTGGGTGTTATTTATGTTATGTTATATTCAACATCAGCGAAAGGGGATCAGCCCTCAACAATTATATCACATCGCAATCCATCAATCGCAGTTGAAATACTTAGGTATTCATAATAAGTAAGAAATTCCTGTGCTAGCCATGCCATCAAAACAATCCGACATTATGACAGTGCATACCGTGATTTGGGGGCAAACAGCGTGGCACATCGCCAACAATTCCGGCAATCCGGTATGAATGGTCGGAAACGTGGGAAATGCCACATACCTATGCTGAATACGTGGTGATGTCATGCACCCAACGCGTGCCCTGGAGTGTTCAAGGAATTACTTTTTTCTTAGAAATAAGAAGCTAAAGATACTTTCATAAGAAAGTGTAATTAAGAAAATAAAAAAAAAGATCTTGTACAAGATCAAGGTTTAAGCCTCCCCATTAATTTTAATATTAGTTGGATAATGTTATAGATTTGGCAACGTGAATTTGATGCATTTCGGTTTTTTTTGCATTAGGCAAAAGATTATTTACTTTGAACCACTCAAGAACTCGCGATAGTGAATCATTTACATCATCGTAATTAGCTTTAGATCTGTCAACTATGAAAATTAAAGAAGTATCGTCTGAAAATAGAACTATGTCACATAAATTTCTTTTACAAAACAAAGGAGATAGTTAATGTAAACTAGAAATAAAAAAGGGCCTAGTATTGAACCCTGTGGCACGCCCATGATAATAGTCGATCCTGAAGACCTTTCACCTCCAACATCTCGCGGAGATCATAACTAATACAACGTAAGTTACAGATCTGGTTGAGTAATATAATCTGTTCAGCTCCGAGTTCTTAGGTGTCATCAACATACTAAGGACAAAGATCTGTTCCAGGATATCGCACATAATATAAGTTTTTTCAGCAATCTCTTCTTTTGAAAAGCGAAAACCATTTGTAGGGTAATATTTCTTAAACAAGTGAATCTACTGTGGACAAAATTTGTGTTGTGATTTCCTTGACCAGGTGTCCAGACCGTTCGAGTGGATGATTCTAACCACAATTTTTGCTAACTGCATCGCACTAGCTGTTTACACGCCCTACCCTGCCAGCGACTCCAATTACACTAATTGGGTTTTAGTGAGTATCATTATCACTTTCATACGCATCATCGTCATGAACATTATCGTCATCCATCCGATTCCGCAATTTCTGTGGCCGTCGTCACCATAATATATACCTACTCACTAGTGACAAAGTCTTTCACAAGAAGTTCTACTACTAACAAAACACTTACTATTTTAACCCGTTTCGGTACTAATCAATTTTCTTTCTATGTTCCAGGAAAAAATAGAGTATGTGTTCCTAGTAATATTCACGGGGGAGTGTGTGATGAAGATCATCGCGTATGGGTTCGTAATGCACGCAGGCTCGTATCTTAGGAACGGATGGAACTTGCTGGATTTCACCATCGTTGTAATTGGGTAAGCACCCTAACCTAAATGGTTCTATTAGGTTGTTATTTATAAGTATAACAAGCTTAGCGTGTGCTATCTTACATACTTTAGCTGATGTTTATTTACTTTTGACTACCTTCCTAAGGTTTTTAAGTTTTCGTTTACTATGTATCAACAACTCCTTGCTCCGAGGCACTACACAGGCGCTTCTCACCTAGTTGTAAGACGGATCATATTACGTAAGCCAAGCTGTGATTCTCCTAGGCTTGGTCACGTTGGAACAGGAGTAATTTTAGTTTATAAGACAATTCAAAATGATCCTTGTGATTTCAATTAATAAAATTCATTGTTTTTTTTTATGGCTATAATTTTTCTCCAGCCCAGCTTAGATAGAAAAAAAAAAAAGAAAAAAAAGAGCTTAAAATACGGAGCTACCTAGCTTTACATGTTTTATTTATTATTTTTTTCTTATTCGTCAGAAACATCGTAAGACAAAGTTGAGCCAGATTCAAAGACATGAGATTACTACAATTCCTTAATGGCTCTGTGTAATAATATAAGAAGCTTTGGTTCTCATACTAATGATATCAATTTATCCAATTACCTGTCTCTCTCTTGCCTAAAGCAATTTCTTGATTTCCATTCAGTATGGTGAGCACAGTGCTGTCTAGTATATTCAAGGACGCGTTCGACGTGAAGGCGCTGCGAGCTTTCAGGGTGCTACGGCCTTTGAGGCTAGTCTCCGGTGTGCCTAGTAAGTTTATCATTTCAATAAACAAACAATTTCTTATAGCCGTAGTGTGTCCGGCTTAAGAAAATACCCTTCCATCTCCTCCCATGGATGTGAGGGATTACACAAGGGGATGGCCAGCAGCATCCACCTGAGAACTTAACATCAATACTGTAATCACCAATCCGCCTGCCCAAGCATGGTGATTATGGCAAACCCCCTAATTGCATAGAATGGAGGCCTAGTCCAGAAGTGGACGTCTACAGGCTAGTGATGATGATAGTGATGAAACAATAATCTAAACTTTGATTGTTATCTTGGCCAGCTTCAGTTGTTCAATCTTATTCACTTGTCTATAAATATTATGAAGATCACGAAAACAGCTACAAGGGTAGTTTTGAGATCTCTTCAGTAACAGTTTTCCTTATGCCATCTTCTCTGTCCAGGTTTACAGATAGTTCTAAACTCCATCCTCAAAGCCATGATACCTCTACTGCACATCGCTCTTCTGGTCATATTCGTTATCATCATCTACGCCATTATCGGCCTGGAGCTGTTCTCCGGCAAGATGCATAAAAGCTGCTTCAATAAAAATACAGGTACATACATTATATACAACATTTTATAAGGAATTGTAGTACTATCAGATTCTATAACGACGCTAAATTCGTGAGTCAGAATTCCCTCAATTCCAGCTCTTGGTGCGCAGGAGTGTGTAACGGCCGTAATGAGGGCTTTTCATCTTCAATAAAAAAATACTGTTCGATTTGGATTGACAGATGGCGCTGACTCAACTCTAGCTGTCAAAATTGACAAATGTATTATCTGTGCGCTGTACGCGTACTAAGCTATTATCTAACAAGTCTATGGCTATATTCTGTTTGTGTTTTCTTCTATGTGTGCGCTAGTGATTTCGTGGTGTTTTTTTAGGTAAGCAAAAATAAATACCACGAAACGCAAACATATCTACGTTGTTGATGTTGACATTTCACTTTATTTTGACACTTGACAGATAAGTATACAGAGCAGTGCCATCTATTTTAACGCTGAAAGCATGTTTTGAAACGGCCTTGAAAACCCCTCATTCATAAAGTAGATCCAAGGCAGATTGGTTGACTAAAGCACATGCCTTTTAGCTTTTGGCGCGAGGACGTAGCATGTTTTTCCTGTTTTCCTTCATCTAAGAAGCATATAAGTCAAATTGCACACTCGGAATCAGATAGGAACTCACGACCGATACCATTTGAAACCTCATGATAAGCTGCGAGCCCACTTGCCATTCATTTTTTTCATGAGATTGTTTGATTATATCTTTCAGATGAGATCATGGAAGTCCCTCACCCTTGCGATGACGAAACCGGTTATAACTGCTCAAAACTTGGAGATGAGATGATCTGTCGGGAAGGCTGGGATGGACCCAACTTCGGCATCACCAACTTTGACAACTTCGGCCTGTCTATGCTAACGGTGTTCCAGTGCATCACGCTGGAGGGATGGACTGATGTTATGTACCATGTACGTCTGCATAAGATCATCATCATCATCATCATCAGCCTGTAGAAGTCCACTGTTGGACATAGGCCTCTCCCTTAGAATGCCACGACGAACCATCTTGAGCCGCCTCCATCCATCGCCTTCTTGCGACTTTTATAATGTGTTTAGTCCATCGTTTGGAGGGCCTTCCTTTACCGCGTCATTCGGTTTCTGGTCGCCCTCGAGAACCTTTATTCCCCAACGATTGGCAGTTCTGCGAGCTATATGACCTGCCACTTCAACTTGCTAATTCTGAGAGCTATATCGGTGACCTTGGTCCTTTTACGGATTTCCTCATTTCAGATTCTATCACTTAGTGAAACTTCTAGCATAGCTCATAAGATATTCAAAGCTTATATCAATAGTTTTTATAGGAATGTTAACTTTTGGATCACGTGCTATGTAAATGCAGGATTATGATAACGGCGTAGAGTCTATGCAATCGCGGTGTAGATTCACTGAGGTCTACGAAGCTACGAGTATCTACGGCGTAGGCTCACAGATCTACGAGCTATGAGTATTCAAAAAAAGAAAGATAAATAGTTTAACTTTGTATTGTACATAATATAATACCAGTTATTATAAGACCAAAGAAATAAATAAAAAAAACAAAAGAAATGCAAAATGGGCGGACTTATCGTTTGACGTCAGATCTAAATCATATCGAGTGAAGTTAGCTACACACAACACACAACTCTTTTTCAGATTCAAGATGCGATGGGAAACAGCTGGGAATGGATCTACTTCGTGTCCATGGTTATATTGGGAGCTTTTTTCGTCATGAACCTCATTCTCGGTGTGTTATCTGGGTAAGTCCACGAGCAAATAAACGGGCTTATATATAAAGATTAATCTAATTAAGAAAGCGTATTACACTCTTGATGACTATATAAATGATAAAGCCGCGTGGCCTGATGTCGCTCTGCCCCTCGACAGCTAAAATGGAAATTTGCAATATCTGTACTTACCTATTTACATGTTTCTATTAGATTATTATTTATAAGTATAACAAGCGTAGCGTGTGCTGTCTTGCTTTTTTTTATGTTGATGTTTATTTAATTTTGACTACCTACCTTCCTAAGGTTTTTAAGTTCTCATTTACTATGTATCAGCAACTCCTTGCTCCGAGGCACCACACAGGCGCTTCTCACCTAGTGGTAAGACGGACCATTTTTGTAAGCCAAGCCGTGTTTGTTGCCTGATTCTTCTAGGCTTGGTCGCGTTGGAACAGGAGTAATTTTAGTTTATAAGACGATAATGATCCTTGTGACTTCAATGAATAAAATTCTTTTTGACTTTGACTTTACGGTACCTAACCACTGGCCAAGGTGACAGATAATAATAATAACAATAATAATTTTATTTCAGATAACAAGATCCATATTATGTTAGTATGACTTAGAGCTATGTTAGGCACCAAATAATGTATGAAAATATCTGTCAAATAGATTTGGTTAGGCTAAACAGTCGATTAACTGTCTGTTTATTTAAAATAGTCAAAATGTATGTACGGAAGGCTTGTTTCTAGCTTGATAAATCATCATCATCGTTGGTAAAGACGTCTTGAACGGTCTTGAGACGCCACCAGCAATATTTTTTTTCAAAAAAGTTTACTGTTCTTTTCAGAGAGTTCTCCAAAGAAAGAGAAAAAGCCAAGAACCGAGGAGACTTCCAGAAGCTCCGTGAAAAGCAGCAGTTAGAAGAAGATCTCAAGGGTTACCTCGACTGGATCACACAAGCAGAATACTTAGAACCTGATGCTGATCAACACGAGCAGACAGATCAGAAGCGAGACGGATATGGATTAGGTGATGGTGATGTATTTTCTTAATCATCTGACAAAGGATGAACTATGTGAACAGTTTGTTGGTTTGTTTACATTTATAGGGTACAAAGGAGTAATTAAAATAAGGACTAAGCCTAAAACCCAATTAATACCAATTTAACTACAACAACAGTTCAACCATGTAATTATTTAAATATCTATGAATGCAGTTTAAATTGTTTTTTTAAATTCAATTAATGTCTTCTTTGAGTAAAATGTTCCATCTACAATATTCAAGGTACTTTCCCTCCATGTGGCATAGCCGTGGGACGCCCTGTATACTAGTGGTTCGCTTCGCGCCGAACTAAGACCTCGCGAATACACACTATGCATACTTTCACAACCTTCAACCAACTTCGAAAAACATTAGGTACCGCACCACAAACAATTTAACGAAAATTCTGCTCCAATGAGTCTCGAACCTGCATCTTCGCTTCTAATAGGCGATAGCTTGATTAGTTCGGCCATGGATACAAATAGAGTAAAAATTCTTTAATTTTGGACTTTTTGTGGTACAAAAGCTACGAGCATGCTTTTTTAATATTTTTATTTATACCTTAAAGTCCAGAATAAAGTTAACAATAGTTCTGAAATGTTCAAACCAGTTCCTTTGATATGAAAATCCATTAGACCTGATTGTTTACTCTTTTATTAATGACTTCCCGCTACTATGTGTCTACTCCATATATTTTAACTGATATGTTGATTCAGGTCAGTCGAACAACGAGCACGACAGTACCGACCACCTGGGCATCGAGGTGCCAGAACAGCAGAAGATTTCTATTGGAGTCATGTGGAGGAAAGACTTTGATAAAGTAAGTTACCTGTTCATCAATTAGTTTTTCCTGAACCTGGTCTACCTTGAGAAAGTAATTACCATGTCGCTACTTATAAACATGGCGTAACCTTAGACAGGCCACAGAGTGTGTTTTGTCTTTTGCATTGACAGGCAGTGTCAAATTCGATCGAAAGAGACAATAAATACGGTGGAACGCACGCACGCCAAGATTATAAGTGCCAGCCATAGAATCTAGGTCTTAGGTCATGACAAAAGAACTGGATGCTAGGTTACTCCCTAGGTAAAGTTGTTCTATTCCATCTGTGGCACCAAAACTTTACCACCACGAGACGAGAGTTAAATTCTTACGTTTCAAGTTTGGTTGTGGGGGAATTTTAATAGTCTTCAGGGTTTTTAGCATATAACCGTTATTGGGTGTTTTTTTATATCCTCTGCTGTAAGAATTCCTGAATCATTCCTAAAAACCCCACCAGCAAAACCATACCAATGATGTTTTTGGGAACATTCTTCTCTTCCCGGTGAGGACTTTGGGACAATCCATATTGGATCTCTCTCTCTCTCTCTATGTAGAAGAAATTGTTGAAATGGTCTGTTCCATGAAGTTTTCTTCTTGCAGGTAAATCGTCGGATGAAGCGAGCGTGTCGACGCGCCGTCAAGTCACAAACCTTCTACTGGCTTATCATCATCCTCGTCTTCATGAACACAGTGCTGTTAGCTAGTGAACATTATCAGTGAGTTCCTTCACATTTCAGCTGTTTTAACATTATAAATCAGTCCCGCTTCACCTTATTCCCTGTTCTTTTGGCAACTACAGGCTATGGTTAGGGACGTTTACAAGTGGAGACAGTAAAAAAAACAGCACTGTGTGGCTTTTTTTAGGGGAATCTAGGGGAATAATCCTGCTCCCATCATTGAGAAGCTAAAAACTTCAAAAAGCTTTAATCAGTGCAATCATTTCCAATTAATCCAACGTCAAGAACTTTGGGTTTATTGACGATGATGTTTTTAGGACATAAAAGGGTATCATCTACTGAACATTTATACGATTTTTGTATTATTTTATTTTCAGGCAACCTGTCTGGATGGACCTGTTTCAAGAGTATGGAAACGCGTTTTTCATAACGTTGTTCACGATAGAAATGTTAGTCAAAATGTACAGCTTAGGTTTACAAGTAAGTCTTCCGTGATTTATAAAACTAATTCCATTTTAACCTGCGTTTGAGAAAAGCCCGTCAGTCTTTATAGTTATATCAGTGTCAAATCTTAGTTAAGCCATAGCAATAAAGGCATAGCGTTTTTTTCACCTTCTTACTTTTACCTTTTGGGCATAGGTAGGTTAGGTACTAAAATGTTTGAAGTCGCGATCCTATAGCAAATAGCAGCATGCAACCAATTTTACCACCAAAAGTCTGCAAAAATATAGTAAACACAGCGATTGCACACTCGTAGTCTAAGAAGCTGAAAGTGTCATAGACGAAAAGTCTACATTATAATCTCCCGAAACAGAACAACAGGCAAGAAACAATATTGAATGGTTCCAGGGTTACTACGTGTCACTCTTTAACCGTTTCGACTGCTTCGTGGTGATAGGCTCCATCAGCGAGATGGTGCTCACCAAGTCGCAGGTGATGCCACCGCTCGGCATCTCCGTGCTGCGCTGCGTACGCCTGCTGAGGGTCTTCAAGGTTACCAAGTATGTTCTAATGCTCAGCAAATTGCACTTTTGATGACATAAGGCCAGTTTTAACATCCTCTATAGTAAAAGATTTATCATGGGAGCATGATAAACCTCTTACTATAGAGGATGTTAACTAAAAATGGTATCAGAACCTGTTTCACTCCATCATTTCACAATACTCACTAATTCTTTCGCTATCATCGGTCTTTTTTAGGGCTAAATACTTGTACTACACCAGCTTGTCACTGACCTAAAGCAGGGTAGAAAGAATCAGTAACACTACGAACAATGTATACTTTGAATCAGGTGTCCGTATTATCAACCATTTTTTTCTCCACAGGTATTGGCGCTCCCTCTCCAACTTAGTAGCCTCTCTGCTTAACTCCATCCAGTCCATTGCATCTCTGCTTCTTCTTCTGTTCCTGTTCATCATGATCTTCGCGCTCCTGGGCATGCAGGTGTTCGGAGGGAAGTTCAACTACGATCCAGTGGAAGAGAAGGACAGGCACAACTTTGATTGTTTCTGGCAGGCCCTACTGACGGTTTTTCAGGTTAGCTAGTTGCTAACCTAACTTTGTAACTTAAAAGATGATGTAAAGAAAGAACTTAGGAGCATTCTCTGTCTTTCTCTCTAACGATTTTGCTGTCATTTACTGTGTAGCTTGTAGTTGATAGACACAATAATTTTCTTTATAGTTCAGAGCAAATTATGAAGTTTAAGTTTATCCACATTGACCACCCAGGTATATTATGTAGGTATTACCCTTCGAGAGAGTAAAGAAGAGAGAATCCTTCATGATGATTTTTGATATTTTCTTGTTTAATTTGTAGATACTAACAGGTGAAGACTGGAACGCGGTTATGTATGAAGGCATCAAGGCGTATGGCGGTGTTGGCTCTTTCGGCATCCTGGCCTGCATCTACTTCATCATCCTCTTCATATGTGGCAACTGTATCCTTTTCTCACAAAAAATAGCTTAACACATTCTGATTTTAACCACTGCTGGGCCTCGTTTTTTAGCAAAACGGTATTAACTGCTGAGCTAGCCACATCCTATCATCAAATCAAAAATTCACAAACCAAAGAACATTCAGCGCCAGTCGCAGCAGTTAATAAATAATATTCCTTGATTCAAAAAAACAGATATCCTGCTAAACGTGTTCTTGGCTATTGCTGTAGACAACTTGGCTGACGCTGAATCATTGACTAATATTGAAAAAGAAGAAGGGGTAAGCGTAAAAATAATCAGAAAAAAATACATTAAAAATATATTCTTTCAAAAGTCATAAACTAAGAATGGGCGTAACAGATAAAATAGTTAAACAAAAAAAAATATAAAACAAAATCATGATCCTCTGAAATTAACTTTTATCAATGATGCTATACAGGCTCCGGACGAAAAAGAGGTGGGAAGTGCGGTCGCAATAGAAGGTGGACAGGTGGATACGGATGACGAATATATACACGATGATGATCCCTATCAGTCTGACATGTAAGTAATTTACAATTATTTAAAGACAATATCGTGAATTCAAATCAAATGAAATGATGATGTTTAAAATATTGGTCCGTCCAACAGCGACATAATAGAACATAAAATTAACAACGCACGTAGGTATCAGTTAATAGCAACATAGCAGGCTAATAATTCATGTGGAAAATCACAGGTCACGATCTGAAAGAGATTATGAAGAGACAACATCAGAAGACCCACACGATCACGAGGGAGACGTTGAAAGTATCTTGGAAGGTATTGATGAAGAACGAGAGAGGATAGAGGAGCAACAAAGGATGGAAGAGGAGGAGGAAGAAGAGAGTCATCAGCGAAATCATATAGGTATGAATCTTCTTGTATCTCTGAAGTTAGATTCTGTAAATTACAAAATGTATAACCTTTCACAGTGTTTTGCAAAAATAATGTTTATTGTAAAAGCTAGACTTGTGCATCAGACTCATAGATAAATTGGAAGATAAAATCATTTTAAAAATAGTGGAGGGCTTGTTGTTCATAAAAATAATGCTAATGATGAGTTAGATTTCAGAAATGTTTTGCTAGCTTATCAAGATGAAAGTGAACCATCTATTAGTTTAGTTAGGGTAGATAAGCTAACCGAAAAAAACAGTGAACACAGAGTACGAAGATGAGCCGCGATTGAAACGCAAACCAACGACGTCGTCAGCCAGGCCACGACGGCTCTCCGAGGTCGATATTCACGACACAAAGAAACCAATCCCAGAGGCTACCTCCTTCTTCATCTTTTCAAAAGACAACAGGTTAGGGCCTCCGACCAACGACGGAAACCACTTCAAGCTTCATATCTAACTAGATGTTATTTTTTACCTCACACTTATCTTTCATAGTTTTAAATTCGTCAGTGACAGACGCTTCGCCTTCAATCTTTTTAATACTTACGATTAATGTTATATTTATTTTCACACTATTTTTAGCTAATATCACTTTTATTGTGTTTGCGTTTTAATTTTCTTTATCGATTGCAGATATAATAGGTAGGAATTTAGGTATTGACGGGTATTAGCATGATGATAGTAGATTTTGAATTTAGACAGACTTGAAAAACTTCTAGAATTTGATCTAGACTATCAATAATGTAAGTAAATGATAGAGTAGTGAAAAAAATCTACGGTCATGTGTTTTTCAAAGATGGCGGGGAATCTGAAGAGGAGGGGCAACTGGTTACGGCCAGACCACGGCGCGTGTCCGAATTGAACATGCCCAACCAAACGCCGCCAATACCGAATGCTAGTAGTTTCTTCGTATTCTCACCGACGAACAGGTGAATGGTGATGACGTCATCGCCGCGGTACCAGTGTCTCATTGTATTGGCGTTGTGTTGTCCACCGCCTGATTGGCTCATCTCATTGGTCTTCGTCATCATCTCTCCATTTGTCCTCGTCCTGCACGAGTGTTGTGAACCCTATGTGTGGAATAAATTAAATTCAAAATTTTACACCAATGAGTATACTGGGTACCTTCCAGATGTTTCCCTATTAGAAGTTAGGATGTGACTTAGATATAGATTTATGTTACTAAGCATGGGGTACGTAAAATCCCTTAGATGAGAAACCTTAGATATTTGACGTTTTAATAGGATTAGAATAAAATTCTGCATGTCTGCATGAATGTTTGTATTAATGTTTTGCATGTTTTCAGTGCATCTATTTATTATTAATAAGCTTTTACATAATGTGTATTATTCTCAAGTATACCATATATGAACTTGTATACTAATATATTTTTATATTTCATAATTTCATAATTGTCAGTTAATTATTTAGCTTTTCAGCTACCCATACATTCCTGACTGTCATTAACTTACCTAAGCTTTACATGTTGTAACACTATTTTGTATTTTAGTTATAAGGTGTAAAAAAAGCAAAAATGCTTAACGAATCACCTCTAATTTCTGACAATCTTTGATATCATATTGGTAACACGTAAAGCATTTTCATAAACAAGTGTCTACACCGTTAATTTGAAAAAAACATTCCAATTTCACTATGATCTTGCTACCTTAACCAGCAAACAACAAATCGTCATCAATAATTCTTCTGCCAGGTTTCGTGTGCTCTGCTACAAGCTATCAGCGTCTTCCACGTTCGGTAACATCATCCTGGTCTGCATCATGTTTTCATCAGCTATGTTGGCTTGTGAGGACCCCCTCGATGCTGCCCAGAAGGGGTTTAGAAATTGGGTAAGACTTCAAGTCTATTTATGGATTATTGTATTCCCCAAAAACCTTTTCTCAATACTTTATGAATAGTTTTAAACATACAAACGCCGGAACTAAAAAAAAATTAGGACTTACGTGAACCATTCTTCTTCCATACTTTGGTTCCCATTCAATTTACTTTCTTGTATGGGATTCGTGACTTAGAATCAAACAGTTCACTAATATATCAATTAATTCTCTTTTTCAGCTTCTCAGTCAGTTTGATGTGTTCTTTACTGGCATCTTCACCCTGGAACTGTTCCTTAAGCTGATAACTTACGGGCTGGTACTCCACGAGGGCGCATTCCTGCGCTCTGCCTTCAACGTGCTCGACATGCTTGTTGTTTGCGTCTCGCTCATCTCTATGAACTTAAAGTACGGCTAACACTTTCTTATATCCTTCCTTTTTCACGCACTTTCAGTTGCTACGATTCTGAATCTCCTTTTCTTTTTTATCTGAATGTATATTACTATTCCCGAGATTAGTATTCATAATTATAATTTATTATGTTTTCAGATCCAATAGCATTTCTGTGGTGAAAATATTGAGAGTCTTCAGGGTCCTCAGGCCACTTAGGGCCATCAACAGGGCCAAAGGCCTTAAGGTCAGTATCATTATCAATTCCTAAAATAATATACCGACCTAGGTACTTACTATTTAAACGAGATATACTTTTGTATCTGCGATCGTTTAGATAACTTGTTTGATTGGAACTTTAAAAAACAATTTTACTTTAGACTGCTAGAAAAACCAAATATTGACCTGTTTTTCATGATTATAGCACGTTGTGCAATGCGTGATCGTTGCCATCAAAACTATCGGCAACATATTATTGGTTACATCATTACTGCAATTCATGTTCGCTGTAATGGGCGTGCAAATGTTCAAGGTAGGGGGCCACTTTATACTCCCCAAAGTCTTGTGCCATCATGGAATCTTCCCTATACCGTTTTTGAGAGAACCACGTGTGTCACAGTTTGCAGTGAAAACACCCGTCACTGTCTTTAAACGAGAACTATCCAGTTACACCTTTGGGTATATTCTTCTTCAATTCTGTCACGTTCCTATCCTCTTCTTTTACTCATTTCTCATGATTTAATTTTGTTTTATTTCCATCTAGCCATTTACATCTGTTTATTCTGCTTGTATTGAATGATCTCTTGTGCTAACCTTTAAATGCTGCCTCTATTTATACTTTATTTCATAAGCTTTTACCTATGTAATAGTGTATTTGTGTATTTGCTATGTTATGCTTTACTATTTATGTACCTATCTTCAAACACAAGCACATAAAACTGTACTTTAATACTTTTAAGAAATAAATATTAATAACAATTTCTGCATGTATAGATTACTGTGCCGTAGATGAATATAACCATCATACATTTGGTTCTTAGATTTTCAGTGTCATCGAATTAGAATCAAGCATGACTTTAAGCCATCGAACCCAAAGGTGTAGTACCATTAGATTTAACATTCAATGTTAGAACATACCCCCCCTACCTTGGCGTTTTAAGAAACATTCTAACAAGTGTTCCCGTAAGAGGTTCCCCCCGTTAGTGGTTCCCTGTAATTATGCCCTTGTGATTTAACTTGGTTTGCTTATCCCCCTATGTCCTGATGCTGCGTACCGGACAAATTATGGAACTTTCCTTGCCCCCTGGTAACGTATTACCCGCGACTAACACGCACTCTATGCCCTTCGTACTGTAGTATGTGGTCAAATGTGTGATAGTAGCTATTAAGACTATAGGAAATATTATGCTAGTTACTTATTTATTACAATTTATGTTTGCCGTCGTCGGTGTACAGTTATTTAAGGTGAGGTTCGACAAAAGCAGTAAACTAGCTGATATAGTATTTTGTCTTGCGATGCCATAAAGTTGGAAGATCTTATGCATGTTTAGTTGTCCGTTCCGATATTATGTTGCATGCTATATCGTGGACAAAATAACATTAAGATTTTGGAAAGCGCTTTAAGTATTATTATTCATCAACTCCATTGTACCGTTAAATGTTGTTGACTAAGTTCTTATTTTAATTGGCAAAATTTGCTGCTTTTTAATAAAAAATATGGGACACGTCATGAGAAATGAGTTCATTATGTAGATTGTGTCGATTAATGTTGGATTGGCTGTCGCGTTTAGATGTTGTGGCATGAAACTAATGTGATTTGTATTACCAATTCGTGAATTTAATCACAGAGATTTTGTTCCAGGGCAAATTTTTTAGATGTAATGATATTTCTAAAATGACTAAGAATGATTGCCAGTGAGTATCAATTTCAAAATGTATTTACTATTACTTATCCACCTTTTGATTAATATATTTAAAGCATAAACAAATATGTTTATTATGTTTCAGGGGGTCATATTTAGTATTTGAGAAAGGTAAATACATAGTGAAAGACAGAGAATGGGGACGAAACGACTTTCATTTTGACAATGTAATGAAAGGAATGCTTACTCTGTTCACTGTTTCTACCTTTGAGGGGTGGCCAGGGTGAGTTTATTTAGACGACATTATACTTAAAACTCATAATTTATACATTACAATCATGATCACATAATTGAAATTATCGTGGCTTGGTATCATTTTAGTAATTAAATTAAAATAATAATATTTAGGCACCAATTCTTTATTTTTCTCCTGCTTAAGTTTCGAAGGAGAATTATAAAGTACGTGGTATACTTATTATTCAAATACCACGATCATCCTCTAGACTTATTTATTTTAATTCGTTTTCAGGTTGTTGTATGTATCAATAGATTCGAATGCTGAAGATCGTGGCCCCATTACTAACTTCCGTCCAATTGTTGCAGCCTACTATATTATTTACATTATTATAATTGCCTTCTTTATGGTAAGAGCCTCAACACACTAATTCTGTCTTTTTTTTCAGGTTATACTAATGCTAATACTAATGTACTTTCTGAAATGTTTTAGGTTAATATATTCGTCGGTTTCGTCATAGTGACATTCCAAAATGAGGGTGAGCAAGAGTATAAAAATTGTGAGTTAGATAAGAACCAAAGGAACTGCATCGAGTTTGCCTTAAAAGCGAAGCCTATTCGAAGGTGAGATAGAAGCCAGAATATTTAGATAAATTGGCTATGATGTTTCTACTCAACTCTTAAAATCATTATTCCACAGGTACATCCCAAAACACCGAATACAGTACAAAGTGTGGTGGTTCGTGACATCACAGCCCTTTGAATACGCCATCTTTGTCCTGATTATGATCAACACTATCACCTTAGCGATGAAATATCACAATCAGTCACCGGAGTACAGTAAAGCATTGGATTTGCTAAATATGCTGTTCACAGCGGTGTTTGCGCTAGAGTTTATTTTTAAACTTGCTGCTTTTAGATTTAAGGTGAGACAAAAGCAATTGCATTTGGAATAAACCCATCAGCACTCGTAGCATGACGAGCATAGAAATTGTCTGAGAAAATATCTCAGGTTTTCTCTTGGTCTCATATATTTTTTGTCATTTTAATTATTCGTTGAATAAGTTGTGCTATGATTGTGAACAGTTTTGACATTAACCAACATGCTTACTATCTCATCACCAGAACTACTTCGGCGACGCGTGGAATACCTTTGACTTCATCATTGTGTTGGGCAGCATCATCGACATCGTCGTGTCCCAAGTAAACGAACTGAAGAACCAGGTAACGCACCAGCACCTAGCGACACCTCACTACTTGACGCTGGGTTTTTGATATGCCTTTTGATTTCTTTCATTGATTTGGTATTAAACTGGCCCTGTCATAAAGATATCACTGCTTGGTGTCGCCGTTTGACACATCATAGAAATTATTAGATTGCAAAAATAATCTAGTTTTGATAACGCAAACTACCTACTCGAAAAGTACTGTTTCTTAAATGGGTACCTATTTGTATTTATTTGATTCAAATGTTTATGGAATTCTGTAAATTAAAATAGCCGTCACATGGCATATCAACATCAACCCAGCAGTTACTGTCCCGAGCATGGACGATATAGATGTTGTAATAACAATGCTAAAGCCATCTCACACTTAATTCAACGGAGGACGGTTCACAATTGAAGATATTGATTTCAGGGGAGCGGTGGTTTGAGATCACACGTTGTTAAGGTAAGGAACACGCTTCACGCAAAAAACAATTTTGTTCTTTGCGATCGTCATCAAGTTATTTTTTTTCATTATCATTTAGGTTTATTCATTTTTAAACCTCAAAAAAACAACATCCATGAGTGATTTGAATTTTGTTGATTCATTTAGTTCTTTGGTTTTTAGTGATATATTTTGGATTAAAGGTTTTCTTCCGAGCATGAAAGACCCCTGATCCGCACCCCCTGGTTCTCGGTTTTGAGCGTGTTCCTTTATTAACAAAAAGGACTGTTTTTCAAGAAGACACTGATTATAAATGGCGGTCTATGAAACACAGGCTGATAAATTTCAGTAAAATCTTTTATCACTAAGTTTCAAGGGAAACCATTTCAGCATACTCGCATCATATTATGTGTGATACATTGCATTGAAAGACTTGGTTTAAGGGTTATGGCCAGAGGGAACTTTTGATGAGAATAAACTGGTTGGATGAAAAATTTAATTAATAATTTTTAAAAAGCTACTAACTGACGTCTGGTAAGTATTTATGTAAATGTAAATTTTGATAAACAACTACTAGATTCATGATAAATTCTTAGCTGGTTTATTAAAATTTACATTTTCAGTGTAACTTACAATTATTTGAAGTCTACAACAGGCCAACCAAAGTTGTCTAATAAACAATATTTTCGTACAGAATGAAGACACTTGGTCCATTATAGACTTCAAAACTAACCACAACATTACTGTACAAAAGAGCACTGTTAAAGAAATTGTAAAAGCTTGTACCGTTGTACAAAATAATGCTAAACTTAAAACAGAAGATAAAGCTTTCAATGTTTCTAATGAAGCAATTGGGACAGTAACGCCTATACACTATCTTTGTATGAATAGACAATATGGACGCACACGAACCACTTAGCTTCACTTTTACCAATATAAACAATGCTATATAGTAGGTACCTATATAAATTGTGTAAATATTTCGTTATAAATGTAATAATTGTAATGGAATATTCGCTTGTAAGTTGTAGGTATCACAAGCAAAATAATTATGAAGGAAAATAACATACAAAAAGCACTATTTATGGCACCAAAAAAGCTTGCTTGCTGCAGCAGTCTACAGATTTGTATCCTCTACTAGGTGAACTTGGTATTTTTTTTTACTTTGACAACTGTTTTATGTCCCATTTTATTGTGACTACGATCGCCACATTCTCAGGCAGTTCAGTTTGTACCACATGCAACGCTCCTATAATAATCTCACCCAAGTTTGATGTATCCAGATTTGCACTGGCAACTTCTTCATGCATACCTTATGATGGAAGAAGCCGCTGGCTCCTAAAACAGTTTTTACTAGTTTACGACTTCAAATAAATCTATAACATTGAGGTCAAATACATTTATGACCTTGTTTTTTTTACATCATCGTCTTCAATGTTTGTACTTACAATATCTTTTTACTCTAGGAACACTCGCTACCTTCAATAAACTTCTTCCGGCTCTTCCGTGTGATGCGATTAGTGAAGCTGCTGTCTCGAGGAGAAGGCATTCGAACGCTCCTGTGGACCTTCATCAAGTCGTTCCAAGCTTTGCCTTATGTAGCACTGCTTATCCTGATGCTGTTCTTTATTTACGCTGTTGTTGGGATGCAGGTAAGGATCTCTTTATAATTCATTTTATTTCATTCAATGGTCTCCAATCTTTTCCATGGTATAAGAGATTTCAGAATTCCGTTTCATTCACCTGTTTTAAACCTTTTTAATATTCGAGAGTTACCCATTTCATTTCGTATAAATTTTGCAGGTGTTTGGAAAAATAGCAATAAATGATGAAACACCCATTACGAGGAACAATCACTTCCAGACATTCCCTCAGGCTATCCTCGTGCTGTTCAGATCTGCTACTGGTAAGACTTACATTCTCATAGGTATGTATTTACGTAATCATGATTTCCGTTGGGGAATAAAGGTTCTCGAGTGACAACTATGAGCTATACGACGCATTGTAGAAAGGCCCTAATCTCAATGGAGTATTTGGTCCATTGAGATTAGGTTAGATTAGATTTCAAAAGTAGCAGGAAGTCGGTGGATGGAGGCGCCTCATGACCGTTCGCTGTGGCATTCTATAGGGAAGCCTATGTCCAGCCGTGGACTTCTGGTGATGATGAGTCATGAGTTTTGCAGTGCTTACCGAGAAAATACTGGATATTTGAATCTCTTTAAGGCTAATGCAATAAGATCTGTGCACCGTAACCAAAACTTATGAACAGCTAAGTAGTCTACTAGTTTATGAGTAGTAGTCGGTTTTGTAATACTATCGCAGTAATATTATAGATGCCAAAGAATGTTTCGATGTTTGTTACTCAATCACGTCATAGCGGCTGAACTGATTTTGGTTCAATTTAGTAAACAGATAAATTAAGACCTAGATTGCCACTGACTACTGACTTCACTATGCGTGGTATGACACGCGCTTGGCAGATTTTTTGAATGCTTCCCTTGTCTGCTTTATATTCTGAAATAAGTATTCAATAATATCTGATATTTGACTGGTCGGTGTTAAGTTAGTGATGTTTTCCACAGGTGAAGCGTGGCAAGACATCATGATGGGCGTGTCCCCTGAACCCACAGTGAAATGCGACACGAACTATCACGACGAGGGGGGTGGGGAGGATCCTGACGCAGCCTCCTGCGGCAGTGTGCTCGCATTTCCTTACTTCATCTCATTCTACGTGCTCTGCTCTTTTTTGGTAAGCTTTACTCGTTCTCCTGGCTATTGTCCTTGTCTGCACTTCAATATAGAGCCCAAAAAATGATGTACCCTACCTAAATACTCATGTTCTTGTTTCATTTGAGATTTTTCACTCGAGCTTTTTAATTCGACATAAATTCGAGAAATTTCAAAAAACACTCTTTTCTCCTCGTATTTAAAAAAAATATTCCAATATTGTTACTCCTCGAATTTTCGCAGACTTCAATATCAAGTTCGGATCTATTAGTATGTAGGTACCTAATTCGAAAACTGCCTAAAAATTTAACGGATCTAGGTATTAGTCAAAGTTCACCGGATCTATCAATAACTATGTCATTTTTGGCTCGTGACTAGTTTTGATCGAATTTTTATACCGGTCGTTGTTTTACACTAGGTTTAAATTTGCAATTGAATACTCATACGAAAAGGCTTGTTGATAACGTCTATAAAACTCGTCACGACTTCCAGAGCGTTAGCTTAAGTAATCTTTTCTTGCTTTACCTACTTCAATAAATAAATAAAATAAAATAAAAATAGCTTTTATTCGCTGGCTGTTACATTTTGATATTTCACGGTTACCTACCTATTCACTTTAACTAAACTTAATGACACCGGTAATTTGTCAGTCAGATTGTCCATAGGCATCCTCCATTTTGTGCCATCGCACACGGTCCACGCTTGCTCTGTGCCACCACTTGAGCAAATCGTCTTCCCAGCGCCTCTACTGTGCTTACCAAACTCGCGTGGGTACCAAACTGTTGTATAGGGTCCATTTTGTTTTCTTTGCTCTCATTGTATGGCATATCCATCGCCATTTCAGTCTACGTATTTTATTTGATACATCCACCACTTTTATATTTATCTTATATCAGTAAGTCTCTTCCTATCCTTTAGCCTGACATTGATCATGCTCCTTTCTATCCCCTGTTGGCATACCTTCAACTTTAACTACTTATCATTCTTTTTCAGATTATAAACTTGTTTGTCGCTGTCATTATGGATAATTTCGACTATTTAACCAGAGACTGGTCAATTCTGGGACCACACCACTTAGATGAATTTATAAGGTGAGCGCCAGGTTATCTTCCACAATATCTTTACGTTGATTTCCTTTTTGATTTGATTATAATCTGTTTCATGCGAAATTACTATTTTTCTTTTCAGATTATGGAGTGAATACGACCCTGATGCTAAGGGTAGAATAAAACATTTAGATGTAGTTACGTTGCTAAGAAAAATTAGTCCGCCTTTAGGTAAGTACCTACACCACTATTTCGACTAATATTTAAACCAAGGCTATAGATTGTAGATGTGGATTTTAAGAATTTTTAAGGTTCTGTAATGTACACACAAAATGCTCAATGAAAATGACTTCCTCAGGTTTCGGTAAGCTGTGTCCACATCGAGTGGCGTGCAAGCGATTAGTTTCTATGAATATGCCGCTCAACTCAGACGGGACTGTCTTATTCAATGCGACTCTGTTTGCTGTCGTGCGGACTTCGCTGAAGATTAAGACAGAAGGTAAGTAGCATCCTCATCATGTTGACTTTTACTTCACCCATTTTTGCTCAATATTGTCTAGACATTAGCAATATTAGTTACCAGAGATTACAGCTCAAACCGAATTCAGGATCAAGTGGGGTAGAACTTAAACGACTGCTCTATATTTCTCATCCCTTATATATGCTGATATATTATATGTATTTATATTTATGTCTTATATATGTAGATGCTGTCTTTAAAATAAAAGAAACTGGTTTTAAGATACAAAGATAGGCACCTCGTTCATCTTGTGATTTTCACCTATGTTTTCGTCCTCTTAATATCCTAGAATTTACCAGTTTTGATATTTCTCAAACTTTCTATCAGGTAATATCGACGACTGTAACACTCAACTCCGAGCGGTGATAAAGAAGATATGGAAGCGCACATCTCCCAAACTCTTGGATCAGGTGGTCCCTCCACCGGGAGACCCGAATGAAATCACTGTGGGCAAGTTCTATGCCACCTTCCTTATCCAGGACTACTTTAGAAGGTCAGTTTTCAGGGTTTTTTTCTTATAATGGAATTCATGGTCCTTATATCGCAAGTGGATCATTCATGATTGCTTTTATGAAACAATAGGATAAATTTAACTGGCTTAACCTTTGCTTTTTAAGTTATTAGGACCGTTAATTTTATTTGTTTTCGAATAACTTAGAACTTTTTTATTATTTATTTAATTATTTCAAGCACATAAAAATATTAGCAAGCTGGGGCTTAACGCTTAGAACATGGTCTTCCAGCCAAATCTATTTGACAGTAGAGATGGCGGTTGGCTTCATGTAGTGCATTTTTAAAATTTCACTTAATATCCTTGCTCTAATCGGTGCAACTAGTGCAAATATCTACTTGCAATCAGTTAAATAAAATGCATTTTAGAAAACAAAAATATACCAAAATTTTAGCTTTCATAGGTAAGTACCTAAATTACCTACACAGGATCGTTCGCGAGTAATGCAAGCTTTTATTGGTGACGACAATAACTTTTGTTTTTGGTCTAGGAAAATATTATATATACCTACTACGTATTTTTTATTTGTTTGACCATTTAATTTAGAATCAATATATTATTGACACTAAGATTTTTGTTCCATAGGAATCACGCGTAAGTAACGCATCTTTACGCAAACGTATGTTTTAGGAAAGAATGTTACCCTTAGGCTAAAGGTTAACAACACATAAACAGGTGGTTAATAGGCTGTTTAGCCAATTCTTTTTGACAGATGTTTTCATATTTTGTCTTTCATCATGACTAATGATTTATGTGTTGATGAACTTGGGCCATAGTGTTTTCATATGAAAAATTATTCTCCTCATAGATCTAATAAACAGTTGTGGGCTGAAGGATAACTCCCTGAAAAGTTATTTAGATAAATTCACAGTTTTACCCTGCATGGTGAAGCTCCTCAAATAATAACGAGCTTATGAAAATAAAACTGTCGTAAACAATGTTTTTTTAGTACCTACTAAATTCCATTCGATTGTGTTGATATTGTGGACTTAGGAGTGCAATCGCAAGCCTTAGCTTTGTCCAATATATCAACACAATTCAATCGTATACAAAACCTGATTTATTTGTAAATTAGTAAAATGAGTGACATCTATTTCAAATAATGTACCTTGGTATCCAAATTTTCCAAAAAGCATGCTGTTGTCCAGAATACCGAATACCCCACCTTGTTTTATAATTTCCGTTTTTTCCGATTTTTATTTTTATGTTTTGTTGGAATTTTTTACCTGCAAACCTGCTTAGATTTAGTTTCTACGACAGCCAAATTAAGGAGATTTTGTATGCACTTTAAATTGAATACTTAGAAATAGACTGCCTACATATTATCTTTTTAGGGATTGGTAGGTATTTTATGTTTGTAGATAATATAAATCATAAATAGCCGTAACATTGAAATGCCTTAAATAGAACTTAATGATATATTCATACATTTTAATAAACTAGCGTAGATTTTTCTCTTCCACAAAAAAAACTTGTAATTTTAAAAGTTTAGATAAAGGTATGACAGCAAAACTTAGTACCTACCTATTATTACACTTGCAGACGACCGATAAAATTGTAAGTACTGAAAATCAAAACCACAATAAAAATAATGCAGACGATTATAAACCCATTGTTTTATTTCATAAGGTTCAAAAAGAGGAAGGAGCAAGAGATGAGGCAGAGTGACGAGCAAAACCACCAAATGACGCTGCAGGCTGGACTGAGAACATTGCACGAAGCTGGACCTGAATTGAAACGCGCTATATCTGGGAACTTAGACGATATGGCTGGCGAATGCGATATTCCGATGCATAGGGTAAGAAAAACACCCACGGTGCCAAAAGTTATAAGGTCTTTGCGAGGAATATTTATCGTTTGGTTTTGTATCCACAGAGGAATCATTCGCTGTTCGGGGGCGTATGGTCGAGTATACGAAGGCATGGAACAAATAGACACTTCCATAGGCGAAAACCAGAAACATCTGCAGGTTAGTCTCCAATAAAATTGTCTTTCTTTAAGAATATTTTTTAATTATGAATTATGCTAACCCATTCATTGTGTTTTAGCTGCAGAAAACACTGGCAACCACTTAAGTTCAATGATGCAAAGGGAGTATGGAGTTGCACAACTACCTCTAGCGCCTAATTTGTAAGTAAAATAATAATAATTTAACAAATTAGTGGTTTGATAGTTTGTTGAATCCACTAATAATTTTTTTCTTTCTTCAGAGCGAACGGCCAACCAAAGGAACAAATACCATTAAGGCCTCTTATATTCAACGGAGAGTCTGAACGAATATATCAAGTGTTAGAGTAAGTATTGTTTTCTTATAATTAGTCTATATAAACATCCTCCATTTACAAATAATAATACGGTAATCATAGATTTACAAAGTAATAAAGTCTAAAAATAGCATTGCTTGTATTACAGAAGAACCACAAATGATCTAAAGAACGTTATCCAAGGTAGACGTGTGTGGTTTTTATTTTCGAACATTCGAGTGTCCTTCCATCGCACCTAACTTCACTTGCATCGTATCTAACACAATCCTTTCTTTCACTGCTTTCGTGTGGATTTCGGTATGTACTAACAGCAATCAGAAATCAAATTACCCTGAAATGCTCGGCCAGATTGGCTTAGCCTTTGGCTGCGTGAACTACCTTACTACACCCAGCGAAAATGTTACTGCAAGACCTTCAGTATCTAGGCAGAAAGTCCATCCGGAAGACTCGGTGACATCATCAAAAGAGATGCTATCGCTACCGAGAAAAGCATCCCCTGAGGACAAAACACCGTCCCCAAACGCGTCAGAAACAATACAGCCGAAGATATCTCCTCTATTCGCCAGCGAATGCACGCCTACGACGGAATCAAAGACGATGACATCGTACGGTTACAACGCAGCGGCGAAATTGCCGTTTTTGTTCTCTCACGCAAAGGACAGGGTGTGCCGTGGAGGGGAGAGGAGGAGTCTGAGGTCGTTCAGGCCAGCGGCGTCGGTCACAGGTCGGATGAAGCGCAGCGCCTCGTCGGGGGCGGCGGCACCGCATGCGCCGACCGCTCGGCTTTTAGAACGCGCGCACTCACCAGGTCCGCACGATATCGGGAGCTTCCTTCTAAATAAGCCATTGTTCCCAAAATATTACTAACTTTTCCTTCCGAAAACTATGATTCGGTATTCTTCAGAGTTTAATTTACCTTCTCAAAATACTAGTATTCGTAAAAACAATATTATTAATTTTATTACAGAGGTTTTATCTGATGCATGAAAGTTCTAAATCTTTTAGATGACTTATGTTACAAAAGCTTGTTACTTTAGAAAGTTATACCAAACCAACAATCGATCACACGCTCTGAAGGAAGCTCTTCATACATGAAGGTGTCACCTATAGGTACCAACTACCTAGTTAGAACAGTGAAAACCCATTACAAATTTGTAGCTTTTCAGGAGATTCAATAAGCTCCAGTCCGTCCAGGTCTAATTGGGTATAGCACAAGATTCTTCTACACGATCACAATCACACATTGCTTCTGCAAAAATTGTATCGCAATATTCACTCAAGATTTAACACGATAAGTTTGACACAATTATCGCACTTTAATATAGAACTCAGATTAAATTATCAATGAACCAAAAAAAAAACAGTAGAGTTACTCAATAAAAACATTGTAAAATTGTACATGGAATCGTAAAATTCTATAACGACCATTTTAAACATCAGCATGTAAAAATAACATCATGAAGCTAAATAGTGTAGCATTTTAGAATAGTTGAGGATTAGAAAGCTTTTAGATAAAGTAAAATACTTAAATTGATTTGCACGAGCGCTAATAATTAAATCATGAAATATTCACGAGGGCAGGAATTGATTTAGATATTTTAGATTTAATCAAAAGAATTATAATCATTGCTTTCAAAACTTAGGCCAGCTTTACTAGGCTTAAAAATAGAATTTAGTAAAGTTGTAGAAACTTAGGTAAAACTAAAATTTTATCAAACAAAGAGCTATTTTAGTTTCTAATTAAATTACCATTAGCCTAGCTAGATCAAAATGTTGTATAATTATTTATAAAAAAAATATTTAAATTCGAATTACTGAGAACTTCGTTGCAGCTTAAAATGATGTCATCAATGTAAACTAAAACAGAGGTGTCGAAATATTTGCAGGAGGCGATAGCTTAGGTCGTAGTGTGATGTCGCTGCCGGGAAGCCCGAGGACCAAAAACAATACAGTTCCTGTGGTAGGATCTGCTGAAAGTCTGGTCACTCGGGTAAGATTCTTTTCAAATGACACTTGACGATACATTCCAGTCAGTTCGAAAGGTGAGTAACTCTTTTTATTTTTTAGGTTTTAGCAGAACAGGGTTTGGCTGCGTATTGTGACCAAGAATTCGTAAGGAATACTTCTCGAGAAATGCAAGAAGCGCTCGAAATGACGCAGGAGCAAATGGATAGGTAATGGGTTTCCAATTGCTTGTTGGGTTTGTGAAATATTTCATGGTCTTGTAAAATGCTTTTGTTTTCACAGAGCGGCGTATCAGCTAATGATACAGGAGAGAAACATAAAGCAAGCGCAGAACCAACAACCACAAGTGGTAAGTATTTGTTCCTCGCTTGAGACGGTAGCTGACTAACATTCCTAGTGTACTAACAGCTTTACAAATGTAATGAATGTATAGGGTACTATTTGGGTTATAGGGCGACATCCTAGCCCGCCAGTATCATCCTTTCCACCAACCAGCGACTATGCCTCCGCCTGTTCACAAGAGGTTATAGCAGCAGCCCCCTCGGATCGCGCGCCGCACGACGCCGACTCTCATACAAAACGCCACACTCACCATAGAAGAAGAAGAAAACGTAAACCAGTATTGGTGTAAGGCACTTTTAGGAAATTATTATCTGTTTTTATTGGAATTTGAAAGATTTATCTATGTGAAGCTTCGTAAAATTATGCTCAAACATTTAATTTCATTCACACGATCGTGATTTTTTAATCTAGTTATTGCTATGAATATCACAGCTAAAGCGAAATGATAATTCGTTACATGGAACAATATCGTGGTTCGTTATGAAAGTGGAATTTAGGAAAGGTACGTTTGTGTTTGAGTTTTCAAGTTGAGAAAATCTTTCTTAAATTTGGTTAGGTGCCTACAATGATAGGTCCTTTTAAAGGTAAATCTACCGTTAATTTACAAATTATTGGGTACAGAGTTACAGACGTATATAAAATTAGGTAAGTTAATGTAAAGAAACTTATTGAATAAAATTTGTTTTGAGAGACAAAAACAATCTCGAATTACAAATTGAAGTGCTAATACTATTTTTAACTCTCAGCCTTAAAACATAGGCTTCGCAAGACCAATAGGCATATTAGGCACCTTGATATTTTTTTAAGTTGAACAATTACTGCAAAAATTTGCCAGTCACTTAGTTCAACTTTCATGTTATTATAGATAATAGTTGAAAAATTTAGCTAACTGATATGTTTTTGTTCAATTAGTTCAACTGGTACTAATAGTTGAACTTAGTGGAATAGATCACGAAAAGCGAGCAGGTCAACTATTATTTACATAAAATGGCCGACGTTTATTCTGCCAGTTTAAATAAATTCAGATAATACTGAAGTAAGGAACCAATGAGCAATATTGCAATTTTTTTTTATCTTTATGATTGGTTCAGCTATAGCCAGAAAATTATTTTATACGGCGATTGTGTCTTATGTAATTCAGAGTTTTTATCAGACAATACCACATCGGAAGACTTCTGACGAACTGATTGTAAAAGTATTCCTTAATAAGGGAAATCCAATTTTCAGTAGTGTGTAAAACTGGTTGAATTCGTAAAAATATAGTTTGACTTTCAGAGTATTATTATTGTAGGTAAATTGAAGATATTTCTACGAATGCAGCTTTTGTCTTAGCGTCGACCACTTTAGAGAAACTAGAATAGTGTGCAGTGTAATGATGACGCACGTTACCATTTAGCTTAATTAATTGACCATTTACATTGTGACCCGTTAATTCAATGGTGACGTATATGTGTAGTAAAGTTATACATCCCAAAAAATCTAGTAGGTTACCTTTAAGTTACCTACATGGATAACGGACTAAGCACTGATTGGCTGACGAATTTAGCTATTTGGCTACAACTGTAATACTAGATGGAAGTCTGATTTTCATCTTTTTGTTTGTTATATACCTAAGTAAACAGTCTTTTTGGATATTATAATACAAACTATTATTGTAGTTAGCTACCTATTTCCATCCATTGTCTTTCGGGTTGTTAGTTTTTCGTTTAATTTTATAAAATTACTTTGTTGTTCGTCTGTCTGTCACGTCCGAGCCTGTGACTTGACTTAACTGACTTGGAACCCTACACTATGCGTGTTTCGAGAGAACGCATTTGGCCAGCATCACATTGCAGAAAATCAATTTTGTTGTTCTTACATTTTAACTGATTTCTAAAGTAGTTTTTCCCAGATTTGGGAATAATCGGTCTTTCTTTTTACTCAATTTTTTTATAGAAGTCTTTAATCAAATCTGACTTCGTAGATAGTTTCTTGGCGATATTAACTAGAGAATCGCAATTTATCTTATCACTACGTTAATAAAAGACAATACTATGTAGTAAAATAATTTTAACATTGTCTGTATTGTGCGAAGTGGCATTTATTGAATTCAATTCGATAGTTTCCATCTCATTATTATGTTTGGAGTCATGAATGAATGTTTTATTGTTAGACATTATTGGAATCACATTATTTTCTTTGACTTTATTTACTCATACTAAAATTAGAATCAACGAGTTCAAGTACTTCTTATTTCTTGTACTTAAATTCTAAAAGGTAGTCCGAGAAAGTTTTGTGATTTTAAACCTACTTCTCTGTAAGAAGTCCCCTAGTAAGTGTCCTTTTAAACCGTCGATAAAACGAACTAAGACAAGTGTAGTAAAGTTCAAGTCCTTTTAACATCACGATCCACATTCCTCTAGTATTAAGGGCAATTTGTATAAGTTCATAAAAGTCTAAAACCTTATTTCGTCTCCTTTATGATATCCTTTATCTTTTTCTTTTGTCAAATTGTTTTCAACCTTTTGTAGACGCAAGTTAGTTATTTTAACCGCCAAGGGGATTCAAATTTGATAGAGGCCCAATTTTACATTCTGAGATTACGAGATGTGTTTTTGTGGTTTTTCTTACGGTTTCTAACTTTTGATTGGGGTGTACTTCGGAAAAGCGCATATATACCGCCGTTAGTATACCAAATTTCAGATCGATCGGCGGTATGCGCTTTTCGGAAGTTTATCCTTTGATTGTTTTAAATTATACTTTACGATATATTTGATTGAATACTAGGTATTGACCTAGACTTTATTCAATAAATAATGGTCTTGCTTGACTTTTAATCCAGTCGAAACAGATTAAATCACTCTTCCGCAATTCGCTGTAGGTGTGCCAACAAAATGTTGTTTCTTTGAGATATTTACTGTTTCTTGTTATCCTATTTTTACCTAATTTACAAATATATTAGGTACTATTACGCCTTTGTTGATTCTCTAAGGTTTAACCATGCAAGATGCATGTTCTTTTTACCATTCAAATATTGAGTAACTATAAAAGGTTCAATGGTTTAAAACTCAATTTAATTAAGAAGATCAATTATCTTCTTCGCCCATTCTTCTAATTAAATAAATAAATAATGTAAATATTGTACAAAATATTTCAAAAATTCAAGTTGTCATTTTTATAATTCTAGCGAGAGCGCTAGGTGTAATTTGTAAATAATTTGTGTAAATATAAAATTAAGTAAAGGATATAATTATTTCCGTCAATCAATATTTAAATCATTACTTATGTATTAATTACCAATATTTATTGTTTATCAAAAGGAACATTAAAAAAATTGTTTTCATATGAATAAAAAAATGTGAAATCATGAAATGTTATTATTTATCTACCCTCAACTACTCACCTTTGACCCTTTACTTCCTTTTCAGCGTACCTATTGGTTTCACCCTTATAACTACTATCAAGATTTTTATTTGATTTTACACTGTAGCTATTTATTATCCCTCAGTAAATCAAACTAAAATAGACCTAGTTTAGGTCAACTCAACGAAGCCAAAACTTCTACAAGACTCGACTAAAGATCTTAGTCAACTAAATCTAAACTCCTAGGTACTTCACTACCTACTATTTGAAACGATCTAAACTCGTAATTGGCTCACTCTAAAATTCTACTCAAATATCATCTAGGTACTCTTTTTAACATAACATAACACCCAAAAGTCACATACATAGCCCTGATCCCTCACTAGGATTCCCTGTGTTGTGGGTGAACTAAGAGTACTATGGTACCACATAACACCCAGAGCAGCAACAAATATTTGCAGATCATACAAACATTTGTCCCGCAGCGGGAATCGACCCCCCAAACTTTTGCATCTCAGCTGGTTACTCGCCCGCCACGCCACAGCAGTCGTCAAAAAAGGTTTTTAATGGCGTATTCTTCTGAGTGCAGAGGGCGATTGTCCGCTGCAACCAGCAAATGCAAATTAATGCAAAGGTCACGTCCATCTAGTTCTAGGGGGTGCCCTACTTGGCATTGCATTGCACCCGCCATGCTGAGACAAAGGTGAAAAGTCTCATGTGCCTGTAATTTTACCAGCACCTATACCTTTCAAACTGGAACACAACAATGCGCGCACTACTGTTTTGCGGCAGAAACCGTTTTTTTTTTTTTTTTGTGCTACTTGGCAAGCAGACAAGCTTACGGCCCACCAGATGGAAAGCAGTTACCGTAGCCTACGAACGCCTGTAACACCAGAGGCATCACACACGCGCTGCCGACCCTGAGACATAAAGATGAAAAGTCTCATGTGCCTGTAATTTCACCGGCACCCGTACCCTTCAAACCGAAACACAGCAATGCGAACACTACTGCTTGGCGGCAGAAATAGGTATGGTGGTAGTACTTCCCCGGACGAACTCTTTCACAAGAAGTTCTACTACTAACAAAATGGTGGTAGTACTACCCCAGACACTCTTTCAGAACAATCTCTACTACTAGCAAAACTACTACTTCTAGGTACTTACTTAAGTGTTCTTGTGAAGTTCCAAGTATTTCAATATGATTATTTTAATTAAATAACATCCATATTGTATATGGACCATGAGCCAAGTGTTTTTTATTACTTTTTGGTCTTCATTTATGATGCAAGCTTTTTCATTATAATACATATTACAAATTATGTAACATCACAAAGCTGTGTGTATGGCTTGTCCTGGATTGGACCAAAGATCCGGAGGTTCTAGCTTTACTGGATAGGAATGACAAGGATTCAATGAATCTGAGGTCATTCCTCGGAATCAAAACCAATAATTTTTAATCAAGACATTTATTTATCAATCAAAGTCCCTCTAACTCTTTTCTCAGTAGTCTGCGCCGGAGTTTCAGCCTGTCTCTTATTCATTCCTTTTCTCTCCAACTGCTTTTCAATAATCCTTGCGTTATTTGCATAACTGTCGGCCACTTCTCTAGCCTCGATTTCATCTTCTTCTTCGTCAATTGTTGAAACGGTAACAGAACTAAACTTGCCCATATTTTTAGTATGTTTTGTAACCATGATTTTCTTAGGTTGGGGCAGAGCAACTTGTTTGTAGATGTCTGCGGCCCCACCTTCGGGGGCTGTTTGTACTAAGGCTCCTCGCATGATGAACACAACATTTCCTTCTTGTTCGTGTTTGTAATAGATAGGAATAGCGCATTTCTTGCACTTCATTCTGTATTGACGCTCGATTCCCTTCTCTCGTTTCAAGTATACAGTCTCGTCAGGGTCTGAGGTGATTTTATGGGCGTGTTTGGACCCGTCAATGACTCGGGCACCATCAGTGGGACGTAAAGGTAGTCGGTCGGTGGTGCAGTCCAGAATAAGAGACATCTGGCCGCATATACAGTAGTAAATATGAAGAGGTTTGGTCTCATTGTACTCTTCTTGATCCTTAGTGTCGGAGCACACAATGCTTCTGGAGACTACTTTCGGCATTTTGATGAGAACAGCTAGCTGACCAAGAAGTGAAGAATCTATAGATACTACGAACAAGGTAGTTCGTAGTATAGTATTGCTGTGTAAGTCACAGAACGTCCTGGTTCCTTCTGGTTGGTTCTGTCCTCCTTGAAACCCTTGTTTATTATAACAAATAACTTTATTTTGTCTTACTTTAGACCGTTTACTTTTTATTACAGTTTTAGAACATACAATGCACACACTTTGTATTTTATTTTATTCTTCTTCAATTTTTTTTTTGTGATTTGGTTGTTAGTGACAAAGTGACATTGATTTACTGACAAATCTGACAGACAACAAGACATGAAGGAAGACAATGGACATTATTTTTTTTTGTTATCACAAGCAACTAGAGAAAATAAATATGTTTGTGTAAGTAGATATCGTAAAAAATGAATCCCTCATTGTATGTTTATTCAAAGATTTTTAAATTAGTTTATCCCTTATTAAAATATTATAATATAACAAGTTATTTGGTTGATAACTAGTTTCATAGCAGGTTCTCTATGCTTATTAGTTCTGTAATGTTGCCTAATCATGCTGTCATAATCAATAACCTCACTCATGTCAAACTGTCAGACAACTTCATGCCGTACCATAGCGATTGTCTTTTATTCGATAAAATTGTGTTTCATTGCACATGTTCATCGATTTTTGTGGAATTTAGGGAAAAAAAAACGTTTTTTTCATCATAATGGGTGCTATAGCGAGCAGATACCGTGTATCCAACTCTGGCCTCACGAGTGCCGACATCCAAACAATAGAAAATGATAGCAAACGAGAAAATCCAGGGACTTTGGATGAGCTCCACAAAAAGAGCAAAGGTATTTTTTCTGACCATTTATGAGCGAATTTCATGCAGTGGACTCAATTAAAATACTTATCAGAGCAGTTATAAGTGGTTTTCAATTTACGTTCAGTCAGAAATCCGCGGCAAACAATACAGTGTTGCGGGTGAAAAGTTTGGTTATCTTGTGATGTAATAATAATGAAATAATTCAGTAACTAAACTAATATACCATTCAAAATTCACATACGAGCTTCCAGAAGCACCATTAAGACCTGTTTTTATGTATTACCAAGAGTAGTAATGCCCCACTGCCACTACGAAGCTATGTTTATTTTGTGATAACATGTTATCATTAGACACGCAATTTTTAAAAGCTTTTTTATAACACTCCATTCCCTGTGAGAATAACCCTATTAAGCGTCGTTGATGCCTGCTATCAAACATAAACTAGATGATGACTTGCAGGAAGACTTATGTACAAATTACAAAATTGGTAACAAGATTTGCATGACAATTATTTTCATTTCAGATGTGATGCCAGTAAATTTTGAAGGTGGTAAACTGATGGTCAATCGTGGCTTGTCCAATCACTTCCAGGTAATGATTCCTTAAATGTGGGTGACCCTAATGAAATTAAATTAAATTTGTTTATTTCGGGCTTTATAAGCCCATAATTATCACTATAAATGGGATATTTACCATGATTTTTGAGCTTTATTGATTCCCGATATTTCGGCCCAGTTTCATGCGCCATGATCATGGGTAACCTGAAGTCTTTGCGAGTAGATTTATTGTTTATCTACCCTCTTTCTCACTCTTTTCTTATTAACACCCCTACCATCAGTTTCATTGTCACACTTAACTCACACTAACAGTATCCGGATGAGCAACTGGTACCACACAATTTTAAAATAATTAAATATTAGTAATAGTTCAACAGGTTAGGGTTTACAGCAAACTGAAGCCGGATATTCATTAGACAATTACTAATATTTAATTATTTACCTATTTACTAAATACTATTTTATAACGGTGTACCTGTGTGTATGGTGGCCCTAGTTAGAGCCAAGGCAGGGTAAACAAGTCTATGGGTTAAATGGTTTCTTTTTATCATATTTTTCAGGTGTCCCACACACTAACAATGAGCTCGGCACAGAACGGCTATAAGCTCGGAGCGACCTACATTGGAACAAAGCAGATATCACCCACAGAGGCTTTTCCGGTATTATTGGGTGATGTGGACCCTTCAGGAAACGTGAACTTTAATGTGATACATCAGTTCACACCTGAGATCCGGGTAAAAGGGGCTGCACAGGTAAGATCATCCAGTTAGATTCCTTTTTAGTGTTTAATAGGTGCCCTTGGTTGTGGCTGTCTTCAGGACGAGGAGACAGTGGAGCATGTTATATTGTAATGCACAGCCACAAATGAAGCCAGGAAAAAAACCGGACTCCAGGAGCTGATAAGAGTCCTGTTTAACTTCATCCATTACTCATTCGGGAACACTGGAACAGTGCTGCCATCAACCCAGAGTCCTTCTCCGTTATTTTAAAGAGTTGGGCTGGCTGGGGTAGGGTTTAGCAGGGGGACAATGCACAATACACTCCAATGTGGGAAGTCAGTGCAGATCTTATCTCCCCCATTTTCAATTAGAATTAGAATTATGATAGTATTATCTCTATTCCAGATCCAAGAGTGCAAGGTCTCGGCCACACAAGGCACCATGGAGTATAAGGGACCGGACTACACACTTGCAATGGCGATCGGCAAGCCGGATTTCAGTGATAAATCCGCTGTCTTTGTAGGGCATTATTTACAGGTATGATTCTTATTTGATTTATTCTCTCTCTCTCTCACACTGGTTTCTTCTTGATCACCCTGGTTAGGTTTTGGTATGGTACCCTGAAAAGGGGGGGGTGGGGGGAGGTGCTATGCCTAGCAGTGTAATTCTGCAGGATGATGATTAATGTACTTAAACTAAATAGGTTACCCTTACTAAACATGTCTGTTATTGAGATAGGTAGATAAATAGATCGTACACCAGGAGGGCGACTACGTAATTTTGTTGCTATTGATTTCAATCGATTTCAATGTTGTTTCTATTTGAAATAATGTTTATGCGATTACCTGATTTACGCAGTCTTGTTGCAATCAACCTTTGTAAGCAATATGCGTAAATTTGGTAGTCGCAAGAGCGTCATTTCGAATAGAAATAGCATTGTAATGGATTGAAACCAATATCAATAGAATGACGTAATCGCGCCACAGGAATATATGCTTAACCCTAGGGAAGGCGCGCTTTTCCGTGAAACGTTAGTGGGCGCGCTATGTCAATTTTGCCGCCCATGTTTAAGAACTTTTCTCAAATATCTAGTCAAAAAATTGTTTTTTTTTAATAGTTAACAAAATAATGTTATTTTGCCGAAGTCGGCAAAATTGACATAGCGCGCCCACTCTAGGGTTAATAGGATTCATTTAAAATTAGCAGTACAATGGGGGACCTTATCTACCCTTATATTACCCTTACTAAACATGTGTTATAACTTAACATTACCCTTAACTTGCAGTCAGTAACGAAGCGACTTGCGCTGGGCGCGGAACTGATCTACCAATCAGGCGCGCGGGTGATGGGGGGCGAAATTGCTTTCACATCTGCAGCTGCTAGGTACACTATGGATGGTAAGCATTCACTAATCAACGTTAAGCTCGCCGCACAAGGGGCAACAGCCACAAGTGGTCGGCCACTGAATACAGACGTGGCTGTGTGTGGCTTAGTGATAGTGGCGCACGACAGCCACCGGTGGTCGCTGGACTTATGTGAACCGAGTAGCGACTGGCGGCCACTGTCGTAGCGTGTGGCCGACTCGTGTGTGACGAGTCCCTACAAAATATATGAATAGTGTAGTTGGCGGTCGGTGGCTAACCTAACCATACAAGTTGTTAGGTAAGGTAACGTTTGTTCTAGTATTTGTTTAGTAACATAACTTTAAAAAAAAATATTTATTAAAAAAAAATTATATTCATTTTATGTAAAATTTTTCAGATTCTGAAGTATCTGCAACACTCAGTCCTGCCAACTTCCACATGTGTTATTTCAAACAAGCCAGTGAACAATTACAGGTGAACACTTGTTATTATTATAAAACAATTTCTTAGGTTTTTTATTCTAATCCTTATTTATAAACTAGTGATCCGGCCGCGATTTCGTCCGCACTTAGTGGCAAACCTTTCAGGGTCCACAAAATTACAAGTCAGTTCTTCAATGAAGGGGAATACTCCTCATTCAAGATCTGCAAGATTGCATGCCACATAGCCTCATCTTGAACATGTCCCGAAGAAGCGTACCCGAATTTCTCCTGCGGGTGTCATGCGAGGAGAGGCTGCGCCGGGCTCGATGAAGTTGGAAGCGGCTGAGCGGCGTCGGTACCTGCATCTCTACTATGTCAAGGTTGGCACCACGGAGGCAGAAGTGAGTGACTACTTGAATTCTTTATGTGGCGGTAATTCATGTTTGGTTGAAACACTCAAGGCGCGTGGAAGTTATGCGTCGTTCAAATTGGATGTGCCATCTAAGTTAGCGGACAGCATCATGACTCCGGGAAATTGGGCTGAAGATATTTGCGTTAAGCCCTGGAGGCAGTCCTTTCGTCCAAAAACCAAAGAAGGTCAGTTACCAAACTAAAGATGTACAAATATACTACCAGAACGTCAGAGGCCTGAGAACGAAAACTGTAGAGTTCTACAACAACGTGGCGGCTTCCAGCTCCATTGATGTCATAACCATCACAGAGTCCTTTTTGAACAGTTCGGTATCTGATGCAGAGTTGTTCCCCCCAGGATACGTAGTCCTCCGCAGGGACCGCGAGGGTGACGTTGGCTATGGTGGAATTATTTTGGCCGTGCGCGATTGTTATTCGGTTAAGGCAATTACTGATGTGGACGGTTTAACAGACGATAAGGAGTTATTATTGGCAAGAGTAGTATGGAAAAATATTAAATTTTTAATCTGTGTAGTTTATTTACCGCCTAGTTATAATGATGAGCAATATTTAAATGTCTTGGATTGTTTAGAGAACACCATTTGTAAATTTTCTGCACTTGACATCATAATAGTGGGAGATTTTAATCTTAATTCATGTAGTGTGAACGTGAGAACACACTTTAACTGTTTTCTTGAATTCTGCAAGTTAGAGCAGCATAATACGATCTTGAACTGCAATGGCGGTATGTTGGACCTCGTGTTAACAGCTGGAATTAAGTCTGTTAGTGTGGCCGTCTGTGTTAATACAGAACCACTAGTGAAGGCTGAAGGATACCACCCGCCGCTCGAGGTGACGCTTTCCCTGCCCCGTGGTGCGGGTATCTCTGACTTACCCCTTGAACATAGTCGATCTTATGCCCACAATTGGGATTTTCGTAAAGCCGATATGAGTTCATTATACTCTAGTATGTCTAACATTGACTGGACTGACGTGCTAGCCCGACAGGACGTTGATTCGGCTACAGATCTCTTTTATGTAAAGCTGTATGAAGTTGTTCAAAATTCTGTGCCGGTCAAAAAGAAGCATGTTTTCCTACAACGCCGTCAATATCCATCATGGTTTACATCTGAAATAATAGGTAAATTAAAAATAAAATATTTTCATCTCCGGAAATTTAAAGAATTGGGTTTACAATTCAACCGTGAAGTATACAAGTACTACAGAACTCACATAAAGGACTTAGTGAATGATGCTTATAGCCAGTATATAACATTAGTCGGGTCTAATATCAGTCGGGATCCTGCGCAATTCTGGAAGTATGTGCGAAATAGGCGTCAAGACAGGTCTCAGTCTGGTGGCTATTCAGTCAATGGCAGAGTGGTAGTGGGTCAGGAGGCAGCTACTGTATTCGCCGAATGTTTCAGCTCTGTATTTCTGAGTGATTTACCCGCACTAGACGCCGCGGCGGCCGAGGGGTGCGCGCGTAGCTCAGGCGCTGATAACGCGCAATTGGTGAGTCTTGACAGCGTCTCTGTGGCTGATGTGCGCCGCGCTGTTCGGCGCTTAAAGCCATTTTCGGCTGCAGGTCCCGATGCCATACCACCCTTCGTAGTCAAAGACTGCTTGTCCGTTCTAGAGGAGCCGCTCTTTCATCTATTTAATCTCTCCCTTAATGTGTGTTGTTATCCCGCTAAGTGGAAAATATCGAGAGTAACACCTGTTCCTAAAACTGGCTCATCGACCGATGTTACTACGTTTCGGCCTATTGCTGTATTAAATGTATTTGCAAAAGTTTTCGAGTCAATTCTAAATTCACACATAACTCGTCAATTGGACGGCATTTTAGATGATTCCCAGCATGGTTTTCGTGTTGCCCGCTCTACAACCACCAATCACATTACCTTTGTGGATTATGTAGCGACGCAGATGGACGCTGGTCGACAGGTTGACGCTGTATTCCTTGACTTTAGGCGAGCGTTTGACGTTGTAGATAATGACCTGCTGTTAATAAAGCTGTCGACGCTAGGTACCTCTCCCAAGCTATTGAGATTTTTTGCTAACTACTTAAGGGACCGTAGACAGTATGTGCAACTCAAAAACTTCAGATCAGACGAATTCTACACTAGATCAGGGGTAAGCCAGGGCAGCACGCTAGGACCAACTCTATTTTTGGCTATGATCAACGATCTTCCTAGTGTTCTAGATACGTCCAAATGTTTGATGTTTGCTGATGACTTGAAGGTATTCCAATCTGTAAGTCAAGACTCGGACTGTATGGCATTGCAGCGGGATATTAAGTCAGTGGAGGGGTGGAGTCGGTTAAACAGGCTTGCATTTAATGTCACAAAATGTAAAGTGATCACCTTCACCAGGCTACAAGTGCCCAAAATCTTATCCTACTCCTTAGAAGGGTCTGTATTGGAAAGAGTTAGAGGCTACAAGTGCCCAAAATCTTATCCTACTCCTTAGAAGGGTCTGTATTGGAAAGAGTTAGTGAAATCCGGGATCTAGGGCTTATCGAGGATACGCGTCTCAATTTTCGTGAGCACATCACCTCAATGTGTAAAAAGGCAAACAGGACATTAGGATTTATAATGAGAACGGCTTCCCAATTTGTGGACATAAGAGTTGCGATTATGCTTTACAATGCTTTTGTACGTAGCAAATTGGAATTCAGTGCTTTAGGCTGGGATCCAAGGGAGGCCAAATATGCGCTGATGGTAGAACGTCTCCAGCGAAAATTTGCTAGGTACATTTACAAGCGAATGTACGGTTATTACCCGTACCTTTTCCCTTCCTTATTTGTATCGGGTATGATCGGCATAGATACATTGGAAATGAGACGAAAACTGCAGCTAGCTATGCACTACTGTCTCATACTACGCAATAAAGTTAACAATCCGGTCATATTAAATAGTATGACACTGTATGTGCCTGATAATTATGTGGCCTGCGGCCGGCGTCGTCACCGCTTGTTCGCTCCTGTCACGCCGCGAACTAAACACGCGAGCAACGCGCCAACACCGAGGGCGCTAGCTCTGTTAAACGCATTCGTACACGAGGTCCAACATATCGATATTTTTAATGATAGTCTATGTTGTATTTTTAATTCACTAAGAGTATATTTAAGTTATAATTAAGATGGTTAGCATTTTGGTGTATACTGTTCGCTTTCTATCTGTGTCTGAAATAAATAATTCTAATTCTAAATAAATGTCCTTGTTAAGGCGACAGTGTCCAGTCAAGGGTCTGACCATAAAGCGAAGATTTTTTTCTGTTTAGCGCTAACATTTGGTGTCTCCGTGTCAGTTGTACTATTAAGAAGTACACATGACACACCTTTGTATCTCTAGTACAACTACAAAAAATACAAGAACATTCACTCGACTTTTTGAATTCTAATTCAAAAGTAAGTTGAACTGGTAGTACAAATGATACAAACTTGTGTCTCTAGTGTAAAGAAACAACAGAACACTTGTATCTCTTATAAAAAAATAACAGAAAACTTGTATCTCTAGTATAAAAAAAGAATAAAATGTAAATAATCACGAAAATGGTGGGAGCACGCCCATGTTATTTCTTAATTAGAATTCAAATAGTCGAGTGAAGTCGAGTGAATGTACTTGTATTTTTTGTAGTTGTACTAGGGATATAAAGGTGTGTCATTTGTACTACCAGTTGTACTTCTTAGTAGTACAACTGACACGGACGGTGACGGTGGTTGGTGTTCCGTTTATCGAAGGCTTTGATAAGGCTTTTTTTTGTATAAAAGTTCGTCCGGGGAAGTACTACCACCGTACCTATTTCTGCCGCCAAGCAGTAGTGCTCGCATTGCTGTGTTTCGCTTTGAATGGTACGGGTGCCGGTGAAATTACAGGCACACGAAACTTTATGTCTCAGGGTCGGCAGCGCGCGTGTGATGCCTCTGGTGTTGCAGGCGTCCATAGGCTACGCTAAATACTTTCCATCAGGTGGGCCGTATGCTTGTATGCTTTACCTAGTAGTACACAGAAAGCCACGACGAATTGTCTTAAACCGCCAACATTCACCGACTTCATGTGACCGTAATGTCAATGGTACATCGAGTGGGGGGCCCAACACACCAACCACTATTTCAAGTAATTTCTTGTTGAATTTTTAGGTTGTAGCAGAAATTGATACTTCATTCCGGGGGATGGAGTCTGTCGGCACTGTCGGCTATCAAGTTAACATACCCAAAGCAGATCTAGTCTTTAGAGGTAAGACAACTGTACTTTGATTTTTAATCTGAGACAGTTTTTGTAAACAAAGAAATGTCACTGTGTATAAGTGTCATGTATGTGTATCATACATGATCATATCGTGTATATCCAAATATGATACACATACATGACACTTATACACACAGTGACATTTCTTTGTTTACAAAAATTGTATAAGATAAAAAATCAGAGTATTGGACCTGGTAAATAACTGGTCAAGTACTTGTCAGACCACGCATTGTGTAGACTTCCGAGGTCGTCACAGTTTTTCCTCCATAGCTAAAATTTTTTTCATCGCAGTGTATTCAAGTTTTTTTTTTATAATAAACACAACTAAAGTTACTTAGCAGACAATAAAATGGCAACAAAAAACTAATAATAGACACACTGGTACTTAAGTCATCATCATCATCATCATCAGTTAGACGTCCACTGTTGGACGAGGCCTCCCCCTTAGAATGCAATGGGGGGCTTTGCCATAATTGGTGTTGAGTACTTTGGCGGATGCTGCTGCCCAAACCCTGCTGTAATCTCCTAGTTGGCTTTTATGACATCCATGGGAGGAAACGGAGGGGTCTATTAGGCCGGACACACTGCAAAAGATGTAAGCTAAGCACCTAATTACGCCTCTGGACGACCTCTGTGGCGCGGCGGGCGTAGGCCTGCGACGCAGGAGGTTGCGGGTTCGATTCCCGCCTCGGAATAAATATTTGTACGATCTGCTGTTCAGGGTGTTCTGGGTATTTTTCTATGTGTAATAAAAATATCCATCTATGTTTCCATCTTGTATGTATTCTTTAAATAAATATTTTTATTTCTTTCTTTTTCTATGTAATCTATTGTATTAAGTTTATCAGTTATCTAGTACCCATAACACAAGCTCTGCTTAGCTTGGGGCTAGATAATGTTGTGTGAAATGTCCAGCATATTATTTACTAAAGAACTCAGAACTCAACAAGCGCCTAATCCTCGGTGTGCTACAGTTGAACAAATCAACAGTAGTAACGATGCTGATTATTGTAATTATCACACGCATTTACTTTCAGGAATGGTGGACTCCAACTGGAACATAGGAGCCGTCTTGGAAAAGAAGCTTCAGCCACTTCCCTTCACGTTCGCGCTCTCCGGCATGGCTAACCAGGCCAAACAACAGTTTAAGTTCGGCTGCGGACTCATCATCGGTTAAACTACCAATTAACGTAGGCTACCAGTTAACGAAGTCTACCAATTAACGTAGGCTACCAGTTAACGTAGTCTACCAGTTAACGTGTTCTACTAGTTAACATAGACTACCAGTTGAAGAACTACAAGTTAATGTAAACTACCAGTTAACGAAGTCTACCATTTATCGTAGGCTACCAATAACGTAGTCTACCAGTTAACGTATTCTACTAGTTAACATAGACTACTGTTAAAGAACTACAAGTTAATGTTAACTACCAGTTTACATTGGCTACCAGTTAACATACTATCAGTTAATATAGTCCACTGCCGTGCAAGTGCGTTGGAGCTAGTGATTGTGAAATGTAGCCACAAAATATGAATCAATCTCAACTCTTGAGTGCGATCTTGAGCTCCGTTTTCAAAATTCCCATCATAAAATGATGTTTTTATATTCTGGTGCACTCAAGATAGCTCTTATTGATATTGATGAATGAATAAGGGTCATAGATAGAATATAGTGATAGTTGATTCATTTTATTGACAGTTGAAGGATAAAATTTGGACAAAATCGAATTTTGTTATAGCATTAAAGTAATCTTTGATATTATAACCAAATAATTAAAAAGGCTTACTCTCTTAATGGTAAAACCACCATCATCAACCGGTAGACGCCCAATGCTGGTCATATGCCCATAGAATGCTGAGGAACGGTCGTGAGCCGCCTCCATCCACCTAAATGCTGCAATCGTTACAATGTCGTCGGTACATCGTCCTACACTGCGTCATCAAGAACCTTTCACCCCACCAGCGGTAAAAACCTATTTGCAATGAATACATAATTATCTTATGACCTACTAGTGAACCGCTCGCAACTTCGTCTGCATCCAAACTTAGTAGTAGAACTTCTTGTGAAAGAGTTCGTCCGGGGACGTACTACCACCGTACCTATTTCTGCCGCTAAGCAGTAGTGCTCGCATTGCTTTGTTTCGCTTTGAAGGGTACGGGTGCCGGTGAAATTACAGGCACATGAGACTTTTCACCTTCATGTCTCAGGGTCGGCAGCGCGCGTGTGATGCCTCTGGTGTTGCAGGCGTCCATAGGCTACGGTAACATCAGGCCGTATGCTTGTCTACTTGCAAAGAAGTATATAAAAAAAACTTTCAACACCTCCTTAGGGGGTAATCTTCATAACCTGTTTACGTTCACTGCTGTACGTGACCTTCCAATGAATATTACAGGGGGATTTGCTATATCACTATGCTTGGCAGGCGGATTGGTGATCGCAGTTTGGTGTTCAGTACTCAGGTTGATGCTGCTGCCCAGCCCCTGGTGAAATCCCTAAGTAAGGCTTTTATTACATCCACGGGAGGAGACGGGTTTATTCATAGGCCGGACACACCACGACACAGAGTGAGTCAGTCACTCACGCAAATATACAATGTGTAACAAAATACCCCTATAAGTCCGAGGGGAGGGTATTCCGCATGTTATGGCAAACAACTTTTGTTCTACGTGTTTATGAATTTCGAGTTTTTTTATTCATGAAATGCCTCTTAAAATTTCCTCCAGAAATGTTCATAACACAACATGGGGCTGCCCTATTACAGCATTCAGAGTTCACGCATAAAGATGAAATGAACTGAGGTCCAATTCTCTTAAGTTATTTTAAAACTACAGTGAAAGTTGACCGAATCGAGACTGAATTGTAAATTTACTGAAAGTTGAATTTCTAGTCCCTCATAAATAACAATTTAGTCTACTTTCAATTCATGGTGGTCCATTAGAGTAGGATAGTTATATATATAATTGGAAAAAGTAAAGAGAGACTCCATCTACTTATGCTAAAGTTAACGAAAAAACTTTGAATCGTTCAAGTTTCGGTCACATTTCGATCTATTCACATTACAGTGTTGTATTTTATGCTAAGAGAATACCATTTCTGACATTTAAGATATCGACACAAGATCGAAACATGATCCGAACTCTATTTTAACTATTTTTTAGTTAGTGAATTGGGCCTCAGAGCGGTAGTAGCAGGTAGCTCCATGTAGTGCTATGTACATTTCTGGAGGAAAGTTTACGAGGCATTTTCATGAATGACAAACTTCGTAATTTATATAGTCGTAGAACTAAAGTTGTTCGCCATGACGTGTGTATTACCCTCCCCTGAGGCTTATAGGGGTACTTTGTTACACGTTGTATATTGAATTATTACTAATTTGTGAATAAAGGCCACAGCACACCGGCTGCGTAGACATGCACGTCGACGTACAATGACGTTGTAATGTATGGAACTGTATAAGACACGGCACACTGCTTTCGTGACGTGCACGCAAGCGTGTACATATGTAGAGAAGCGCGTGTCAACGTTACGTGCTCCGGTGTGCCTTTGCCTTTAATTATAAATAATTTGATTATTGAATTTCGTAGGATTGTTTAACGGTAAAAGGTTTGTGAAAAATCACTAGCTTGAATGCAAGCTTATTAATTTTAGTTAAATGTTAACTGTGTGTGAAATGTAACTTTTGAAACTATCATGGTTATGAATATAATTATCACTATAGAAACGGGATATTTACCATGATTTTTGAGTTTTGTTGATTCCCGTTATTTCGGCACAGTTGTATGCGCCATGATCACGGGTGAACTGAAGTCTTTGCGAGTAGATGTATTGTTATTGGTAACCGTAACGATCTACCCTCTTTCTCACACTTTTTTTTTGTCAACTTGCAACTGTTTTTGCATGATATTTTTTGAATTTATTACGAACACCCCTACCATCAGTTTCATTGTCATACTTTAACTACATCTGTACACACCACACTAACGGTATCCGGACGCGCAGCCTGGGGGGGAGGGGGTTATTGTCTTGATACAAATTTGCAGTACATTGCGCCGCGTGCTTTAGTTTCTTTTCCATGAGCAGAAATATTCGAAACAAAGCTCAATGTACCGTAAAATTGTATTCGAAAGCCACCAGTTTGATAGACAATAAGAGTGCTGGTACGAAACAATTTTTCAGATTCCTACACAAAAAAAGCTCAAAAATCTTGATAAACATCCCGTTTCTAGTGATAATTGTGTGTGAAATGTATTTTGGACTTTGATTCCTATTTCTGATATAAATTATTTATAATTTTGTTCAATTAAAAACTGCGATCGAATAATACACGAGTAATTACATTTAACTAATAACTTCTCAATACAAGTATCAAGATGCTGTTGTCTAACTATAATGAAGAGACGGTGTTGCCCTCATTTCCTTTTCATAATTTTATTAATGAGCTAGTGGAAAGACTTCGTCCTCGTTGTTTTTTTCCCATATAAACTTCAACACCCTTTTGGGGTTGAATTTTGGTAAGTTATTTCTTAGTACACCCCAAGACCACAAAAGGAATGTACCGTCCTGCCCTCAGCCTACGCTAGGTCTCTAGGACCTAGGTGTAGGCTGTGTGTGATTGCAAATAGTGTACTTTTACAAAGATTTACCAAAGTCCAAAATTTAATGTGATTACAATTCCTAAATAAATTAAATATCACATAACATGTATGAATGTATAGTTAGCGTGTATAATATATGGTCATTTGATTTTTCTTTTTATGCGAATTTTCGTATTATCTTTTGTTATAAAACATACAGCTTTATCAAACTACGCACCAGAAAGCATTTAAGACATTTCCGGGCTCACTTGATACGTGGTGAGATTCGAGTCTATTCTCGCTTTGCGGGAATAAAAAGGCTGTAACACGAACTTCTTGTCTCTTGTATCACTGGCCCTTTCTCACCCTGCCTGAGGTAATGTGACTATAGGTAGAGATCCAGAGCCAGTGTGGTGAATGGATTCGGTTAAGGCCCCATTCATTGTCATCTTACTAATGTAGTTTTGTAAAACAAGCTCAAAGTATTCTTAGTGATATTGGTCAGAAGCCGTTTCCAGGGGACGTCATACATGAGCATAGTCACTGACAAGCACGGTGACCAAGAGAGAACCAGTAATACAAAGTTGACTTCGCAAATGTAATCGGTCTCACTCGCTCAAAACTGGTACGAAAACCGCTACCAAGCTGGCATGGAAGGCGTTTTGTATGAATGTAGATAGTTATTGTACATATGGCCTGTTGTTGAAACGTTTATTTTTAATAGAGTTATGTTAATAAATCAATTTTGTGTTTTATTTTATACCTATCGCAACACACTTGACATTCGCGTTTTTTCTTTACAAACTTCAGCACTTCAGCTGCACCCTCTAAGGCGCAGGCCAGACAGAAGAGAGGTAAGACGAGGACGCGTCGCGAGCAGAGCAGAGGTAAAAGCGTTACGCCTGTGCCCCGTCTTTTCTGTTTGTTTTGCGTCGCGACGCTTCTATACATTTTGTATGAAAAGGACGCGGAAGAGACATATTTTGTCTGCGTCTCGTCCTCGTCTTACATCTCTTCTGTCTGGCCTGCACCCTCGTAGGGGGTAAATTTTGGAAATGTATTCCTTATTTTCCCTAGACCATAAAAGGCCACAAAATCCACAACACAAACACAAAATCTCCACTTCCATGCCACTGATCGCAAGCTAGGGTTTTTGGGAACACTTTTTTCACTTTGTTCACTGAACTAGTGAGATTTTAAATAAAACTTCTTGTAGGACAGGATGGAATAAACGTTCTTTTCTCACTAGTCCTTTTCTCCCTGTGGATTTTTTATAGTAGATTGTATCATAAGGGAGCAAAATAATATTTTTACGGCGAGGGCGCTTTTTTGAATCCAGAACGAGGATTCTTTAGTAGAATCCCGAACGTAGCGAGGGATTCAAAGTACGTCGCCCGAGCCAAAAATATATTTTGCGCCCGAGTGTTACACTCTACTTTTCATCACCCACTATGAGAAAATAAAAGGCGCCTCATATTTTATTTCAAAACAAAACCATGAATTTCTAACAATCCGTGAAGAACTTATCATTTAAAAAAAAGACTTCCGCCGTTGTATTCGACTAAATATTTGGATGAAAAAAAAATTATGAAAGAACCATAGTGGTGAAAGGATTATGATACTTTCTGAATGCAAATGCTTGGTTTGTTGCTGAAAATATCAAAATCGCCATATGTATGCCTACAATATTTGAGGAGTTCCCTCAATTCCTCGTGGATTCCATCATCAGAACTGGATTCTGAAAAAAATGGGACCAATCTGGAAGTATATCTATTCAAATAAAAAAAGAATTTTCCAAATCGGTTCATAAACGCCGGAGATATGAGGTAACATTAAAAAAAAATACAACCGAATTTAGAACCTCCTCCTTTTTGTAAAGTCGGTTAAAAATGACGAAATCGCGGGCCGTCGTTTCTAATTTGTTTTTTTTTATTCAGCCGGTGGCGCGACTATGGGCCGTCGTACCAGCCAGTATTTATTTAAACAATATTTGCGTTCGCCTTCTTTGGCGCTGAACACTAAGATGATCCAAATTTAAAAAGGGCGCGGAAAAGATAATTGCGGCGCACTTATTTGTGTTTGATTCTTTTCAAGATGTTCCAAATTCAAAAAGGGCCGTAAAAGATAATTGCGGCGCACTTATTTGAGTTCGATATATTCCAAATTTAAAAAGTGCGCGGCAAAGATAATTGCGGCGCACTTATAGAAGCTTCATACAGAAAACACCACCTTTGGGTGCACTTAAAGGCGAACCAAGTCGTCCTTTTCGAATAGATGGGATGAAAATTAATTTTTCAAACTGTACAAATGGTTAAAAAAATTACTAGTGACAATTCTTTTCTCGCTTGTTCTACTTTCGCGCCTAGCTTCATTGAATTACCTATTTTTATTTATTGTTTTACACGAAGTATTTCTAAAAAAAATAGGGACATAAAATGGAGGGGTCTTATCTTAGACCGGAACCACCACGGTACGACAAAAACCCCCCACCTACAACCACAAGAGATCATTGTTCAGTGACTGTCACAGAACGCGCGATCCAATCCAGCTGTAGCACGGATCGCTCTAAGAATTGCAAGTTTTATTTAGGAAATATCCATTAATATTATAAATGCGAAAGTTAGTACCTATGTTTATTACTTTTTCACGCTAAAACGGCTGTACGGATTTGAGTAAAATTTAGAATGGAGATACCTTAATCCCCTTGATTAACAAAGGCTACTTTTCATCACCATCATAAATTTTCGTCGTTCACGCGGGTGAAACCGCAACCACTGTGGAGCGGCGGGCGAGTAGCCGGCTGTGATGCAAGAGGTTGCGGGAACGATTCCCGCTGCGGGACAAATGTTTGTATGATCTGCAAAATTTTGTTCCGGATCTGGGTGTTGGTACCATGGTACTTGTAGTTACTGATACCCACTACACAGGGAATCCTAGTGTGGGGTCAAGACTACGTATGTGACTGTTGGGTTATGTTACAATGAAACACAGTTTAGTTTAAAAATAACGTAAGTTTATTATGTAGGTACATGTAATGAAATAAAAATATAATAATAAACTTTTATCCTGTTACATGTAAAGGTGTGTCCAGACCATAAGATTTATTAGAAGCGCGCGCGCACTGATGTGTGGACACGCCTTGAATTACTTGATGCCATTGGGCCGCCGATGCGTTCCGTCAATATTTCAGTATACTATTCATAAAATCGACATTTGTACAATGATGACGTGTTGTTCTGTAGCAATTTCATTGCTATATTTTTTTCTATACAATGCAGAGAAGGTAAACTAACAGCCGTATTCACAAACTAAACCCGTTAGAGTGGTTTCGCATTACGTCCGATCCGAATCCGATCCGAACCCGTGAAAATACAGTCCGGAGTCTTAGAACTATTTCTATGGTAGTTTAAGCACTAGATCCGGCTTTCGTCATCCGACTTCTTCATATATCCAAATTTTCACGGATACGGATCGGACGCAGTGCGAAACCGCTCGAAGGGTCTAACAAACTATCCGCTAAACAACCAATAAAGGCAAACTTCGTTCATAATTTCCATATCAGGGTGGACTTTTTCCTTTATTTGTGCCACAAAGCCTATTAGAATTCCAGATTTCAGAATTGTGGTATAAGACATTGAGTTAGGAGCAACAAAGTGATCCTACAGGGTCCCATTTTTCCTTAGATACGGATCCCTAAAACTAAGATTTAAAAAAAATATGCCCGGAATATACTGTGCACATCTGCCCCGAGCACACGACTGTACATTTTCTGTAGTTTATATGGAGGCGTGCAACTACGAACACCCCATAACACGTCCGGCCCAATATGCACGACAGAAACTAGTGGTTCAGAAAACATGAACACGTTTGAACGTTGAATGACGGATGAGCATTCAATTTATGTCAAGCTAACATGGCCAACAAACGGTATACCTCAGATTAGACAGAAGTGGTATACCCTTACTATGGCAAGTATACCTATGATAGAAGTGATATACCCATAATATGAACAGGAGTAATTTTAGTTTATAAGACGATTCAAAATGATCCTTGTGATTTTTTGACTTTATGGTAAGTATATCTATGATAGAAATAATATACCCATAATATGGTAAGTATATCTATGATAGAAATGATATATCCATAATATGGTAAGTATGCCTATGATAGAAGTAATATATCTATAACATGGTAAGTATACCTATGATAGAAGCGATGTACCCATAATATGGCAAGTATACCTATGATAGAAGTGATATACCCATAATATGGTAAGTATACCTACGATAGGAGTTGTATACCTATAACAGAAGCTGTACCAATAACAATAATAAAAGTGGTATACCTATGATAGAATTATTCACGTCATCATTGTCGCTAGCAAAGATTTTCAATTGAACATTATTATGTACAGGAAGGTTCGATCGATAAAAACTAATAGAAATTCGTATTTCGTCGTCATGGTGCTAAAATTGATAGGTACAATCGAAAACCTTTGCTGTATCGATTTTTGGTAATACTTTGTGATGCATTCACAGTAAGCTTGCTGATACATGAACCCAAGATCATAAATACAACTAAAATTTTATGTTAACCTCCTTATACCAAAATATATTATGTATTATGGCTGAGTTATCATTTCAAAGATACAATACATCTATATTAATATATTCTCGATATATCTATGTTAACCTAAACTTACATTTAGAGACGATTGCAAGACTTTTAGTTCGCAATGTGTCATTATAAGAGATCTGTGTGTCGTTTTGAAATGTCCTTTTTGACTTAATGCCCTTTTTAACCTTTTTTCAAAATAACATCTACAGGTATGCCGTTTGAATATGACGCCGATAGCCAAGACAATAGATTCTCATCAATTTAATTGGTCGCCTTGAGTCGACCATCTTCGCTGACCAATTAGATGCCTCAGATCCATTGGCCTGTCTTGTTTTTGGCCTCGTGAGCAATCGGCACTAGAAAGGCCTACTAAAGTTTACCAACTAAACTTCAGTAGGTTTCCCTATCTGTAGATAGAATATTCAGTAACACAATTTAATTGATATGTACCGAAAAATAAAGACAACATAGACCAGAAGCCAGCGATAATTTTCGTACATCATACATGATCCTTTTGACGGTGCTTAAACAACGTATCATCACTGGCTTTGGGCTAGTTTTGAAACTGCGATAACATACAAAGCATACATACTTTAAAAAATCACACAACCTTTTTACATAAAATAAAGTCTTAGAAAAAACTGTCATACCACTGGACAATAATAAACTGTGACAGGGCAAATTTTAAAGAGCTTAAATTTAAACAGCTTTAATAAGTAAGGTTAAGTACTCTGTAAAAAACAAAAAGAACATGACAAAATCGGCCAAAACAACAATTTTGGCGGAAACAGCAAGGCGAGACATACACAAGTATTTGGTGTAAGCGGAAATATACGTACTTAAACAGCTTGTAACACCGCCAAGCCGTCGCTTGCGGTCTAACGAGATTGTGGGCTATCAAAGAGTTATCTGATTCCACCATCTACAGATAAATGTCTGCGTAACAAGTTGATAGATGTTTTTTACGATTTATTCCCGCTAGTTCAGTTTTGGCAGTTCGTTTAAAGGAACTAATGGGGCATTTTTGTCCCACTAGTTCCTTGGATTATTTCAAAGGAACTAGTGGGAAAAGCATGTCCCATTTGTTCCTTTAAACGAACTGCCAAAACTGAACTAGCGGGAATAAATCGTTTTTACCCCCTCCATCTCAAAATAGGATTTTGTACGATTATAAACAAAACCCGCGACGGAACGGAGCCTCTACATGCGTCTGGAGTTTGTGTTTACCCAAAACGGATCAACTGATTAAAATGCTGTTCTTTGCAACGTTTCATATGACTCCAGAGCAGCTCATACATCAGTAGTTCATCAGTTATACGGGGCGCTGCAGTCGATAATAGAAAGATAAAAAACGGAAATACAACAGATTTACTACCGAGCCGGTTTTATGACGACGACGTGACGTTATGAATATCGACTGTTTAATATAACTCCCGCATAGACCCAACCACTTATCTCTACATGATGGAAGTACATAACTTTAGATACGGTACAAAAATTACCATGAGCTCTCGATCTAAATCATTACTGTCATAGATTACTATTGAATTAAACATTGTAGAAAAATTTAGAGAAGTTTTTGATGGCGGTGGTTGAAATCTAACCAATATTGTGCTAAATAAAACTGAAGAGCATATAAGTACAGTTATTTCAATTTCTCGACCCCCTACACAAAAATTGACGAGTTTCTTTAGAAAGGAAGCAAAATAATCACAGATTGTGACGCAATTGTTTTTAGTGTTGCCAACAACAAAAATATGCATAAATCGGGTAAAAATGTCACAGAGAGAGACTGACAAAACACATCGACACATCATTTCGTAAAATAAAACTAAAATAAAAAAAATTAAATACCTATGAGATATAAAGTGATGACTTGGTCCGTCGCTGCGGACTCGATTTTTATTGGATTTATGCTATTTAGAGAATATTTACAAAATGCTATCTCGCTCACTCACACATCCCGTGTTGCCAGCTCTAAGATAAAATTATGATATTTAAATTTAGTACTGTATGTTAGCATACAAATAAAATCTATCGTTTAAATGTTTATTTAACCTATCCACCTTCGAAGCCAAACTATGCCTATCCATTAAAACACCAAATAGTGAACACTTTCATTTCTCTGTCGTATTGCTGCTAAATTCTTAAGCGTAAGAGACACACGAAGACAAGCGAAACGCTCCTAGTTTTTAACCATTAATACATAGGCCTCGGCCAATCAGAACGCAGCAAGATTCTATGCGCTATCTCGCTGTGTGCGAGCGAGAGGTTCGAGCTTCATTCTCACTCGCACACAGCGTTTCACACGCCCTGCGTTCTGTTTAGCCCGGCCCTAAACTTTTCTTAACACACCAAAGACTACAAATTTTAAAACACGAATTTTAGTTCAGAGTTCTTACACAAGTTAATCACCTTTTAAAGCATGTTTAAACATGTTTGCCGTATTCTGAGCAGTTTTTTTTTTTAATTTCTAATATTGGCAAATACAACATGGTCCATAAATATAATCTGTTCACGGCAAACATTAATATAGAAGAGTTATTCTGGCATTTCACGAAACTCAATGCTCTAATGTTGTACGAAGCTCACAATGTCGATTTCTCATATAGTTTTAAACAAGATGATAATCATTTTTGAAAAGAACGAGATATCATATCATGGATTTAAAAGTTAGTGGCAGTGATATTAAAAGCACACTATTCTATTTCAAAAGCTGAAATGAAAAATATAAAATTTTTGAAGATTTGTAGATAGAAATAGTAAGATCCGATACTACTGCTGGTTTAAGTTGAAATGGTTTTGGCTCCACCGATGGGTTTACAAACAAGTGGTGATGGGCTTGCAACCTGACACGTATGGAATGCTCACTACTAATCAAAACGTGGGGTATATGCCAAAAAATAATTTGGACTTGCCTCTGGCTACCTCTAGATCTGAAGATCTGAGGATATCCTCAATGGGGCCTTAAATTCCTGTAAGGATATGTGGACAGCGGAATTAAGCTCACTTCCAGCAATTGTGGTTTCCGGAAGTTATAGAACGAGATCCGGAGATCTAAGATAAGATAATCTTAGATCCTAATCCTGTGCTCATCTGGATTTTAATCAGATATATCTTCAATGAAGGCTTGAAGTATTTTCTGCATGGTGGAATTGGATTATTGTCATACTGGGTTGGGTAGCAAGGCTAGCCAATTATATCATTATTATTTATTTAAAGAGCAGCTTTCGCTGATGTGCTAATTCACAGTGTCAAAATTTAGTTGAAATATTCACAATATAAAATAGACGAACAAATATATAGTAACAATTCCGCTCCTCTCCAACGAAAACTCTGAAAGAATTCGACACGTGTTTCGCCTCTCAACGAAGCATCCTCAGGAAACAGTAGGCTCACTGCGTGCTAGAACGAAAAAGACACACTACTGCAAAAACTCCGCAGCCATGTTGCCTCTTCGAACGACTGGACACTGGACTGGACTGGACAGAAAGACTGTTCTGTGGAAGACTTTCTGTTCGGCGTTCGAAGAGGCAACATGGCTGCGGAGTTTTTGCAGTAGTGTGTCTTTTTCGTTCTAGCACGCAGTGAGCCTACTGTTTCCTGAGGATGCTTCGTTGAGAGGCGAAACACGTGTCGAATTCTTTCAGAGTTTTCGTTGGAGAGGAGCGGAATTGTTACTATTTATTTTATATTGTAGAATGGATTTCCGCAAAGTCACGCTTGAATCAATTAATTATTTGAAATATTCCGCTGAGGCTTGGTATAATACTTTTCTTTAAATTGCGAGGAAATATTAATTAACGTGGTCATATTGACCGAGGTGTGACCGGCCTGAGAATAGACCCCTCCATCTCCTCCCGTGGATGACGTAAAAGCCGACAAAGGGATTACACCAGGGAATGCAGGGCAGCAGCATCCGCCTGAGAATTCAACACGAATACCTACTGCGATCACCAATCCGCCTGCCAAGCGTGGTGATTATGACAATTCCCCCCCATTGTATTTTATGGGGGAGGCCTCAAACAAACCAAAGACCAAAGGACCAAAGGCTGTTGATGATAATGATGATACTTCTATAGATTTAAAACAACATCAGTAGCAGTATAGATCTGTTACAGCAAAGTTAGAGTTTGTTTAGAGACACTTTTGAAACTTTTTCTTCTGAAATAACTATTTTTTTATAATTTCCAAGTCTTATAGTGGCTGTAAGAGCGCATTTCGCTTGTGAAACTCCACAAATAAAAGTGGACATTATCTGAAAATCTCGCTAATTGCGCCTATTCACAGGATTCTAAGGCGATTATAATAACTGTTCAACATTTTCGAGTCTGCGTTAACTGTTTTATCGATTTCTACGTCTGCTAGCGGCTATAAGAGCGATTTTTGTATGAGAAAAGGCAATTTTTGACCGATTACTTCGGTTCTTTGACCGATTTCTCGACCGATATCGTCGGTTAACAACATTAGAGCAGGGCACGGATCAGGCGGTGAGCGCCACCTCGTGTTATAACTCCATATCGTGAGCTTCGTCATCGCTGAAGTCGCTCATGGAGCTCTCCGTGTCGCTGGCGGCGCCGTTCGGCTTGGTGGAAGCGCCGCCCACGCCAGTGATCGCGTCCTTTTCGAGCAAAGCCTCCTCGGTCGCGAATCTCCGAACGTACTCTGAAATTACAAAGTTCAATATAATATATAATATTGCGGGTTCGATTCCCGCTACGGGACAAATGTTTGTATGATCTGCAAATATTTGTTCCGGGTCAGGGTGTAATGGTACCATGGTACTCGTAGTTCCTGATACCCACGACACAGGGAATCTTAGTGTGGGACTACGTATGTGACTGTTGGGTGTTATGTTATGTTATATAAATTTGTATGATAATGATAACATGCGGATGAACAGGAGTAATTTTAGTTTATAAGACGATTCAAAATGATCCTTATGATTTCAATGAACAAAATTATTTTGATTTGATTTGATTTATAACCTATACAGGGTGATTCTAACCACTAACATGAACTGTTTCTCTTACGGCCACCCCGCACTGTCATTTGCTTAGCGCCTTTGCTTCAAAGATGCCGAGCGCGCAGTGCAGCCTTTTGCAAGAATACTAGAACATTTGTTTCACTTCGCTACTCGCCAGGTGACTCGCTAAGCGCTAAGCAAGCCATCTGTCAGTGCGGAGGTGGTCTTAATAAACTGTCTCTTGAAGTCAGAGTTAAGGGCAATGACTGTGAAGTTTAAAAATAGTAGATTTCAGTGTTGCCACATGCAGTTGCTAAATGTTTTAAGTTTACTAGATATTAAAATTATTAAAGACATCCTCCATTTCAACAACTTGAAAGGCTAAGTTGCTCGAGCTTTATTTTGAGAGTATCATGCTGTGCTATGTTTATTATTGTCAAACTTTTATATTTTTATTTGTATAACTTCATTAGTCCTCGAACCTTCCCAGCTTGCTCGGTATGGTTACTTATTTTTGCTGTGCGCACATATGTTTATGTTGCGACCAAGATCAAAACAAGAATTTTTGGTATCTCTTTTTTATTTTTATTTGTGGTTGTAATGTGTTTTGTGCGTGTAAATAAATAAATAAATAAAGATATAATCTCAAAATGAGTAAGTACTTAAGTACCAGAGAGTAAGTATCACAACTAAAAATTAATAAAAAACTCAAAAAAAAAAAGAAATGAATATCAAATTTGAGGATTGCCATCAGATTCTAACTTGGTGATCATAGAACCACCTCGAGAGAATACTTTTTTTAAATAAACGAAGGAGAAATAGATGAAAATAAATAAAAAAATACATACCGACGAACATAGAACCTCCTCGTTTTTTGAAGTCGGTTAAAGAGCGGTAGTAAAGGGCTTCTGTTACCTGAGACCTTCTTCTTGTACTCCTCCGGCTTGTGCAGGTACATGGCGGCCGCGTCTCCGTTGAGCGGGTCGATCGGGTTGGGGTACGTCAGTAGCTGAGGCAGGAACGACTCGAATATGTTCGACAAGTCTATAACAACGGTGGAAAGTCAATAAATAAATAAATGCTGGATATTTCACACAACATTATCTAGCCCCAAGCTAAACAGATCTTGTGTCATGGGTACTAGATAACCGATATACTTAATACAATACATTACATAGATATTTTTTATTATACATAGAAAAATACCCAGAACACCCTGAACAAATATCTGCAGATCGTACAAATATTTGTTCCGAGGCGGGAATCGAACCAGCAACCTCCTGCGTCGCAGGCGATCCTTCGCCCGCCGCGCCACAGAGGTCGTCCTACATCCTGTATGAGGAGTCAATACATCACTTTTATAGATCGATTTAAAAGTAATAGCACAACATCCGGTCAAGGAGATGACTCAACTGGATTTTGATGAGACGAGAAAGGTAGAAGTAGGAGTATTCCCAACTAGTTACACCCAGTGTAACACTGTCACTCGATGCAACTATTTTTTCAAGGAGTATTCCCAACGAGTTACACTTTTTGTAACAACTGTTACTCTATGGGGAAAAAAATCCTAAAATTGTTTCCTGAGAATGAGGCGAAACACGTGTCGAATTATTTCTGAGTTTTCGTTGGCAGAGCGGAATATCTTACTAAAGTATTATAAACGCGAAAGTTTGTGCGGATGTTTGTTACTCTTTCACGTAAAAACTACTGAATGGATTTGAGTGAAATTTGGAATGGAGATACTTTACGCCCTGGATTAACACATAGGCTACTTTTCATGATCATCATCATCATCAATTTTCATCATTATTCACGCGGGTGAAACCGCGGGGCGCAACTAGTGTTACTATATATTTGTTCATCTATTCAATATTGTATTATCATCATCATCAGCAGCCATTATGCGTCCAATGCTGTACAAGGCCTTTCATTAAAAGTAATGAAAAAATAGTTCTTAAAATTCCGGTAGATGGCGGTGACTCACCATGGTTGTCTTCTGAAAATTTTGCAAAAGCACTGTGGTGCTTTCAACAACAAATTCTCTTTGTAAAAAAAACTTGTTTTTGCGGAAATTTATTTGTTTTGTTTTATAAACAACACAAAACTTTATTAGAGATACTTCACCAACGAACAGCATGAGCGAATGAAGTCAGTGACACTGACAGTTGGTTGGCTGACCGACAAAATTTAGACAACCATATCTAGACTGCGCCATCTATGCATGGATTTAGAACTATCTTCTTTAAGCAGTCAGAAAACTCGCCATTGCCATAATTACCACGCTTAGCAGGCGGATTGGTTGATCCTGCTGCCCATCCCCTGGAGTAATACCTTAGTCGGCTTTTTTGACATCCACGGGAGGAGAAGGAGTGACTTCTATAAGGACGGGCACACCACTGTTTACGACTTACCGTATAGAGCCGTCCATGCCTGATTGATAACGTCGAGACAAACAGTCCCAGAGACCTCGTCTATATTCGGGTGGTACACTTTGTTCATGAACCCTATGGAGGGTGATTTGAAGGGGTAGTGATCTGGAAGGTGCACTCTTACGCGCCACACGCCACCTTCGTATGGAGCTGTGGAAACGAGAAGAAAATGTATTAGTTAATTGGTTCCTCTTCATCAATAGCTTGATGTTTCCGGCTGTGGATTAAAGGAGTAAATATAAAATCCATAGATACTTGGTAGCAACTGATTGTACCCACCATACGAGCCAAATATAGTCGATGACTTCTGTGGTGCGGCGGGCGAGTAGCCGGCTTAGATGCGAGAGGTTGCGGGTTCGATTCCCGCTGCGGGACAAATGTTTGTATGATCTGCAAATATTTGTTTCGGGTCTGGGTGTTACGCTACCATGGTACTCGTAGTTCCTGATACCCACGACACAGGGAATTCTAGTACGTATGTGACTGTTGGGTGTGTTATAGTGCGAGGTTTTTTTTTCCTCTGGATACATCAGCACTCGTTATACCACCTTATTAATGGAAATAGAAATAGAAAATAAATTTATTTACAGCATCAACAAATCCGGTAATATATAAACTAAGCTATTTCATTTAATAACACCATTAAACTTGTAGGTACTAACGGTTTTAATAAAAACCGGACAATGCTGAAACTGACTGCATAATCTAAAGAAGTGTCTATCGACGGCCCTCACACTAGGCCGAGCCTGTATCGTGAGGACCAAATGAACCAAGTGAAATGCATACTATTCATTATCACCAGCCCATTTTACGTCCACTGCTGGACGAGGTCTCCCCCTTTGAATACAATGGGGGGATTTGCCATAATCACCACGCCTGGCAGGCGGATTGATGATCGCAGTTTGGTGTTGAGTACTCAGGTAGATGCTGCTACCCATCCCCTGGTTTAATCCCTTAGTAAGGCACTACATCCATATTAAATCTTATTCAATATTTCATTTAATCAATGAAAATGGTGTATATCAATGTGTAGAGTCCAAGGTCCAGTGTACGTTTCCTGCAAAAACACTTAAGAAACCATGAATAACATTCCGAAATACATACATAAACACATGCCTTTTCCCAGAAGGGGTAGGCAGAGCCTCAAAGGGCCTCAAAGGGGGGAGAGACATATTCCCAGCAATCCAATTAGTTTTTAGTTGTTTTTATTATTCGTGCCTATGGGTTTTTCCTTGAAATAAATGTATTTTATTTTATTATTTTTATAGTCCCGTTTTGTCGAATTTAAATGTCAAATTGTATCGATTCAATCCATGCAGCCCTGACCCAGTTAATTGGTTTATTTTCTGTAATATACACAATTAACTTATGAATTTCATAATTTAAAACAAAAGGTACTTACTTCCCGGAGGCCCGAAGAATTTCACACAGAACTCGTTCAGTCCTCCCAATATAGTCACTTCGTGTTTGCTTTCAATACTGAATAGAACTGTAGTCAGGAAATAGCTTTTTTTTGTATATACTTTTTAGAACGATCAACCAATCCCAACTTTGATGGGAAGCGGGAAATAACATTATATCTCCTTCATCATATTATTATGCCACAGAGCCACAAGACGAAAGTCTACAATCATTGCGTGTGGCTAATTATGACTTATGGCACTAAGATCTAGATAAGATAAGATAAAAAAAAATATTGCACAGTCTTAATTACCACAATAACATTAGGTACAATATTAATAAAGGGTAAAAACCCTCGGATGTAATAGTTTATCTGATCACTAACTATTGGCCTCATACACAAACTTAAAGTTTCACAGCGGGCTATGAAGAGAGCTATGCTAGCAGGTTCACTACGTTATAAAATCCGAAACGAGGAGATCTGTAGAAGAACTAAGATCTCAGATAGCAAGTTGAAGTGGCAATAGGCAGGCCATATAGCTCGCATAGCCGACAACTGTTGGGTATAAAGGTTCTCTTACCACCTAAGGTTAAGGTTACCTACTACTTAGGTAGGTAGCTACCTACTGTTGTTTTTATTTTTTGTTTCTTTTTAAGTGGGGACAAATAAACGTATTTTCTTTCTTTCTTTCTTTCTCGAGTGGTGATCACCAACGGTTCCCACTAGACATTGAAAAGGTCACGAAAGCCCGTATTCGTCGTAACGTTCTGTGGGGCAGGCGTATGTCCAGCAAGGGATGTTAGCGGCTGAAATGATGATGGTAATTGTTTAAATATCCTTGACTGAGCACGTTTTTACGCAAAAAAGGGCAATCTGCGTGCTAGTTTTTAACAAAACATATTTTTCAAGTCACAAAATGATAAAAGTGTTTACCGATACAAGTTAAAATTACGATAAGATAACATTATTAATATTGTTGTTCTCACGATCGTAACTGGGTGTACCTAAAGTAAACTAAATTTTAACCAGGCGATACCATTATTTTATTCATATAAGTAATATAATATTTTTCTTTGAACTTTTTGATTTTAGTACTTATAATTTTATGTTAGAATTTTTCTAGATTGTAATTTGTATTTTTTGTGTACAAAATAATTGTGTGAACTTGTATTATCCGTATGCTTGCCTGTTTTTAAATGGCTTTGAGTAGGTAATATTTCTGTGTTTGTTTCGTTTTAATATTATTGTACCTACAATGCGTGTTTTGACATAACCAAACCCTCCGGCCTCCGCGCCGCGCAGCGAGAATATCACTCATGTACATGACTTAAGAGTATCTAAATTGCTGGAAACCTCGGGTCGTTTACCCGAATATAATCTACGTAAGTTAAACCGGTTAAAATCTATCTAATCATGAATATAAGTCGCGCAACGAGTTATGAGCGCTGACCAGTAGTAAATTTTTGGGTCTGTTTAGCGGGGGGAGAGAAACGCGACGAGAGAGGTGGCCAGCGTCGGCGCTTATTGGTTGATCAGTCGCCTTCCCGTACCGCGCGCCCCGCACTCGCGTCTCACGCTCCCTAGATACAGACGCGCACACATGTACACATATGCACAATCAACCCCACCACTTTCCCCGAGCGCTCATAACTCGTTGCGCGACTTATACCAGTTACGAAAGTTTTTATAAAAAAACCACCAAGTGCGCTGTAAAGCTTCTACGGTGAATAACAATGAGCATGAGTGTATGGTAATGCTAGTCTTCACCATGAACTGATCAAATAAACCGACCTTCACATAGTTCTACCAAGTAATGCGCATAAGCAATCTTCGTGTCTTCGAAACAGAAATAAAATTTTAGGACTGAACAAGTTTTAAATTGAAAAATTTATTTTTAAAAACACGCTTTTATTAAATTAGTGGTTGGAACCGTGATCTGATCAAAATGAGCCCAAACACTGCCAGGCTACGTTTCCGATCAGATTCGTTAGTTTTTCATTTCGATGTGGTAAGTAACAAACAATTTTCTGCAGTAAAACACAGTTATATACAATATTTATTGTTTTTTACTAGAGAAAATTGTTTTAGTTATTTATCATATTGAAATTAAAAACTAACGAATCCGATTGGAAACGTTTCCGACGTTTTAGAATCGCCCTGCTGATCACCTCGCTGTCACCATAATATTGTATTGTCATCGGATTTTGACAGGTATGCAAAGGATTGACTAATAATTTAATTGGTCTAGTAGTTACTATGCTAGCTTACTTGTACGGAATCCTCTCCACGAGAGTCCGACTCGCGCTTTTTTTTATTTTCGTGACGTCTGTTATTTATCTAGCTAGACTGATATTACCAACTTGCGCGCATCAGTTAGTAATTTATGGTAATAGATTTTTCAAGAATCCTACCACTGTTAGTTCCAAGTTGCTTGTCTCTGTGGTGTAAGTTATTTTTAACCGACTTCAAAAAAAGGAGGAGGTTCTTAATAAGGCTGCATTTTTTTTATGTTTGTTACCGCATGTCTTCATCATTTATAAACCGATTTGGAAAATTCTTTTTTTAGTTGACAGGATATACTTTCAGATTGGCCCCATTTAAAAAAAACCCAGTTCTGATGATGGAGTCCATGAGAAATTGAGGGAACTCCACAAATATTATAGGTACATATAGCCATTTTGGTATTTTCAGCAACAAGTTATTGTTTTGTATACCTTTAAAAACATGCAGATAGCCGAATTCAATGGCGGAAGTCGGTTTTTAATTAAAAGTTATTGACTTTTTATCTGACTTCAAAAACAGGAGGAGTTCCTCAATTCGTTTGTATTATTTCTTTTGAAATATTGATGGCAGCCATTAACTTACGAGACAAGCCCATAATAACAAATACAATAACTTATTCTTGTAGTAAGTCCCTGTCAGTGTCCATAATTTAAACAAGTTAAGTACAGCTGTAAAGAGGGGCTTAGTTCAGCTAATACGGATCGAACGATGGTACAACTTGTAGTACGGTAGATTCATTATGTATGTAAGAAGTACTACCATGTATGTCAATCGATAAGTCAACGGTAACTGCATTCTAATAGAATGATTGAACACCTTACAAAGTTGAATAACACACAATACAAAAGTAAATTTACAATGGGCGGTCTTATCGCTAAAAAGCGATCTCTTCCTAAAATAATAATAATATAATAATAAAAAGCCTTTATTTCTGTACATACATACATACACACATATAGGTATTACAATAAAAAAAAGATAATGTAAGGCTTACCATAATAAAGGGAAAAACTAAATTCAAAAATGTAGAAAAAACAATAAAACAACTCAAGTGGAGAAGGTCCGGTCACACTTGTTCAAGTTGTTGTTGTTGTGATATTTTTGTTGACAATATTTCATGAGAGCTTATTAAGAGTAGTTTTTATCTGAAATTTTTAAAATTGGAATAATTGAACAAGCTATGCGAGATTGGCGTTTGTATGTTGTATGTTAAGCCGGGGTTCCACGGCCCGATAGGCGCGCCTGTAAGTGTGAAGAGTCGAGAAAGAGCGGCGCGCAGGGCGTCGCTGTTGCTCGACTCTTCACACTTAAAGGCGCGCCTGTCGACTATCGGGCCGTGGAACCCCCGCCTTACCATACAACATACAAACGCCAATCTCGCTTAGCTTGTTCAACAGCGCCTTTAGTATGAGGATAACTTTCGAACCGTTGATCAAATCTTCATGACTAGTGTAGTGGGTAGATAAGTATTGGTACAACTTACAAGGTTATCAGCAAAAATACTTGTTTATGACGATAAATGTGTACTTAATCCTAAGTTCTACTCGTAAGGGGCCGTCCATTAATCACGTGGTGTTTTTTTTTGCATTTTTTAACCCCCCCTCACCCTTGGTGATACGTGGTGAGGTTTAAGACTACCCAAAAATCACGTGTATTTTTAAAATCAATTATTAATTAGTGTAAGAATCTTAATTTTTTTTAAATATTATCTTTAAATACAGTTATAAAGTATAATCTAATTTTATTCCGAAATCAAGGCTTTTCGGTGTAGAATCACGCGTTCGACGAAAAAATAAACACACGTGATATCTTACAACACCCCTTTTGTGATATTTATTGTTTTTTTCTAAACCCCCCCCCCCCCCCTTCAAGCCTCACGTGATTAATGGAAGGTCCCTAATTACAAAAAAAATGAATTATATAGCAAATTACTTGCAAGTAAACACACAGCTCGATAAGAGACCGTCTGTCTATGAATTTCAATCGGTTTTCAGACAGTCATTGAACTTATTAGGGTCAATACTTTTGATCGTCTAGTTCTACGTAGTAAGTGCAGACCACAGATCACGAAATATGGTGCTGTAGATAGATATATAGATTACAGCTTAATTATACGCCATAATTAAAAATAAATATTTATTTTATTTTGTTTTTTATTATTTGTTGTTATAGGACCACAGAAATACATCTGTGAAAATTTCAACTGTCTAACTATCACGATTCATGAGATACAGCCTGGTAACAGACAAACGGACGGACGGACTGCGGCGCCTTAGTAATAGGGTCCGTTTTACCCTTTGGGTACGGAACCCTTAAAAAACAAAAATATGAGATACAAAGTTTCAAATCAGAGATGTGTAACCGTTATGTTAGAAATCATTTGTTAAAAAGCTTTGGGTTTCGTTTAACCATCAAATTATGTTGAAGAACTTGGGCCAAAAAAAAACATGCCTCTATTTATACCAACTAGCATGGTCGTGGTCGTGATAAATGATATGCTACTTACTAATACTAGGCGATGCAAGCGTAGCATGAAATCACCTCTAGAGTCTAGAGTCTAGACCAGTGATGGGCAAAGTACGGCCCGCGGGCCAACTCCGGCCCGCGAAAGCATTTAATCTGGCCCGCCGACGGTCCTTTGACATGAATATTATATGACCCGCGACAATTATATTTTAACGGTGCAGAAGTATAAAGTAGATTCTACAGTAGAATAATTGACGCATAGGTAAAGGAGCCAGCTAGATTAGCCGAATAAAAAAATAATTTTCCAAATCGGTTTATAAATGACATAGTTACGAGGTAACAAACAAAAAAAAAACAACCGTATTGAGAACCTCCTCCTTTTTTTGGAAGCCGGTTAAAAATTCAACACAAAATGCATTTTTCCTATAATTCTGGCCCTCCTCGGAAATTTCTTAAACTTTCTGGCCCCCAATTAAAAAAGTTTGCCCACCACTGGTCTAGACCAACGGCAATCGAAAACGCAAAACTAATCGAAGGAGCTTAGTATGGGAATGATAAGCAATCAACAAGCGCGGTAATTTTTTTTTTTTTGCTCTGCGTTTTATTACGTTTGAGATGCGTTTTTGATTGTTACTTGTCTCATATAGGTACAAGCAGTACGACTAACGGCTGGATCGGCCGTTATCCTATGAATTTAATTTTTTTTCAGAATGTCATTGAACTTTCTCGGTACAATGACCCCGTAAATTATCTGAGAGTTATTTGAAAGATAAGTTACCAATTTAGGTAAAGTCGTATATGTAAATAAATTTAGGTCTGTCTGTGATTTAAAAATATGTAGGTTTACAAATGTTTCTAAAGCGAATTTAAATTTATTTACATGATGCCAAGACTAATACTGAAAAACTATTGATATGTCTGAATTTTGTTTATTTTTTTTTATATCAAGTATGAAGGTAGATTTTGTAGAGGCATATTATAACAGAGATATTTTTTAAACAATAAAGTGTCAGTTTTTTTGTCTTTATTTGTTTAGAGATGATTTGTTTAATTTGAACCTACCCCCAATGAGGGCTTTTCAACTTCGATTTAAAAAAAAAAAAGTAGTTCAAATTGTTTCGATAGATGGCGCTGACTCAACTGTAAATGCCAAGATTGTCAAATGTATTATCTGTGGTGTACGCGTACTAAGCTATTATCTAACTAGTCTGTGGCTATTAGTCATGATATTCTGTTTGTGTCTGCTTCTTGAGTGTGCGCTAGTGATTTCGTGATGTTTTTATAAGTAAGCAAAAATAAATACCACGAAACGAAAATATATCTACGTTGTTGATGTTGACAATTCACTTTATTTTGACACTTGACATTTACGTAACAGAGCAGCGCCATCTATTTTCAACGCTGAAAGCATGATATGAAACGGCCGTGACAACCCCTCATTACAGTAGCAAATGGCAATGTGGAAAGCAACAATAGCGATATCTTTAGCAGCCTTAGCGCTATCTGAATGTTATGAAACTTGAATAGTGGAAACTTCTTGACCTAAATATTCCTCCTTTCAAGTTTCAAAAGATTTGGACAGCGCTAAGGCTGCCAAAATTATGCCCCATTGTTGCGTTCCCCATTACCATTTGCGACTGTAATGGGAAGTTTTCTGACAGCTGAAAGAAAATAGTTCTAAATCCATGCATAGATGGCGCAGTCCAGATATGGTTGTCTAAATTTTGTCGGTCAGCCACCAACTGTCAGTGTCACTGACTTCACTCGCTCATGCTGTTCGTTGGTAAATTATCTACGTAAAGTTTTTGTTGAAATTCTGATATATTTGTTAGTGTTACGTTATTTTTATAATTTTTTGTTGTTATTGTTGAAGCCGGACCAAGTAGACCGGCCTATAAGACTTGAAAAACGAGATTAGGAATCGCAAATCGAAACTTGGAGGAAAAAAAAGAGAAAAGAAAGAGAATTTAGACAACCGTGTCGAGTCACCGCCATCTACCGGAATTTCAAGAACTATTTTTCTTTTTAATTGCCTGCCTGAAAACTTCCCATTGGGGGATAGCTAGCACACACGAAGCTCCACGCAAACAAAGACGCGTGTATTCGCTAGGTTAAATTTACTTATTTAAAACGCGAAAAGGTTTCTTTATCGAGAAAAGGTGAACTTTTATACACAAGGCATTGACCCATGCAGATTTTAAAATAGACATGTCGGCTGTTGTATTTTAGGGGGCATTGTTTAGCCATACCCTTCTTAGGAACGGTCTAGAAAGATAATAAACAGTCTGGATACAGGGAAATTACCAGCCTGAAAATTACATGATTGGAACTAGTGTGGAGACCATGGTATTGAATAGTATGGAGACGACCAGAGTAGTGACTAGTCTGGAACCAGGAAAATTACTAGTCTGCAACATAGGTGACCCGTGTGGAGACCAGAGTTGATACCAGTATGGAGATCAGGGTAGTGACAAGTCTGGAGACCGGGGTAATGACCAGACTGGAACCAGATAAATTACCAGTCCGCCACCAGGGTAAGAACCAGTCTGGACCGGTTAAAGAATATTGTTCTGTGAATATGGTCCTTACAAACCTAGGGTCTCGTTGAATAGGGTGGAGACCGAGTTGGTACCAGTATGGAGATCAGGGTAGTGAGTCTGGAGTTTGGGGGTAATGACCAGACTGGAACCAGAGAAATTACCAGTCTGCAACCAGGGTAATAAGTTAATAACCAGTCTAGACCCGTAAAACAATATTGTTCTGTGAATATGGTCCATGCAAACCTAGGGTTCCTCACATCATTAAAATGATTTCACTTGGAAAACATATTGGGAAAGGCAAAGTCAACAAAGGGTTTATATCTTTTCGGTAGCGTCAACACATTGAGATTTATGTATGATTTTAATGTAGGTATCTGTAACGGTGTCTTGGCGTTCCTGCTTTCCGAGAAAGCGGAGATGCTTGTTAAACTTTATTTAAGTATATTATAAAATATTGTACATTTCCTGTACGGGAGTGAAAAAAAAGAAAATACATTTATTCACCAAACTGTCTGTGTTTGACAACATTAACCAAGACAAAATTACATTTAAGTACTTACATTAGTACAAATACATTTAGGACAAAAATATAAAACAAAGGTTTGATACATTGTGATGTTTGGTGAAAAGGCAACGATTCAGCTTTTACTAGCTAGTCCGAGAATTTTTCAGAGTTTTTCAGAGTGACGGTCACTGTGTGACAAAACTCCTTTTAAATAACAAAGAAAAAAAACCTTTTTGGTAAAAATATTATTTTATTATGTTGGCTATTATATCGACTACAGGATAAAATATTAATTATGCACGGTTTCAATCATAAATGGATCAGGAGAAGGTGTTTAAGAGTCAGTTATATACGTAATGATGAGTAACGAACAGTAAACGATACCACCCAGTTTAGTTCAGGCAACGTTTAAAGCTATGTTACTCTTCAAATATATTAATTAATAATCTTTTTGTCACGTTTATAATTTTCAAGTGTTGTGTGTTGTGTAAAAATTACAAAAGTATGGAAAATAACGACAGCTGTAACGATTTAGAATCTTCTGGATTAGAAAGGAGTCTTGCTGGATCAGTATTTTCTAGACAGGAAAACAGGTTGGTCAAATGCTTTAGGAGCTCAGTTTGAAAGGAGATGTTTCATCCTGGGCCTGCTCTAAGTACACTACACAGAAAAATATAAAAACAGGGGATTTTCATAAAAATACAATTATATTAATTTGAAGCTTAATACAGCGGTACAAAAATGTCTATTTATGAGTTTTTTTAATATGGTCACCCGATTTTTATTGCAACCATGACAGTCGAGTGACTATTGACAACTGACAGGTTACTTGTGTGATTTCCTTGTGTGTGATTGCTCTCTTTGGCGAAGATAATCTTGAATGTACACTAACACGAACTAATATTATATACAATAAACAATAACAAATGGTTTCTATATTGCTTAGCTATATTTATATAAACTGTACATAGTGCAGGCCCAAGCTCCATACATTCATGAAACATCTCCTTTAAGAGTTCCGACTTTTTTACTTTTAAGAGAAGGTCACTTGTAGCTAGCAAAAAGGCGTTTACGCCCTTTCGTACGCGAACAAAGTTTGCTTCTAATTTGCCTATTATTTATTAACTCCGTGAAACTTTATACACATGATCTGTACACTAATATCTAGAACCGTGGTGCGTTAGTTTCTTATCAAAATTATATGGTTATCAAATCATAAATTAAAAAACTGACGCACTACGAGTCTAGATATTAATGTACTGAGGCCCAATTCTCTAAGTTATTTCAAAACTACACTGAAAGTTAACCGAATCGAGACTGAATTGTGAATTGACAGAAAGTTGGTATTCTGCTCCCTCATAAATAACAATTTAGTCTACTTTCAATCCATGGTGACCACTATTAGAGTAGGATAGTTATATATATATAATTGGAAAGAGTAAAGAGAGACTACATCTTAATTAAAATTAACGAACAAACTTTGAATCGTTCAAGTTTCGATCACATTTCGATATAATCACATTACAGTGTTGTATTTTATGTCAGGAGAATACAATTTCTGACATTAAGACATCGACACAAGATCGAAACATGATCCGAACTCTATTTTAACTATTTTTTAGTTAGTGAATTGGGCCTCTGATCATTGTACAAAATTTTATGGAGTTTGATGAAATATTAGCCAAAACAGAAGCAAACTTCGTTCGCATACCTGAGGGCGTAAGCGGGATGAAGTTTCTTAGAATAAGTGGCCGAAACTCGAAAGGCTGACTATTTCGAAATAATTTACGGTTACGGAACCCTCAGGGCGCGATTCACGCTCGCACTTGTCCGCGCAAAAACGCGCGTAGTTGAAAGGATAAGAAAACACACCAACGCGCGTTTGTGTACTTGGTGATAGTAACAAATTATGTGAACACTAAGGGCCTTATTCATAATCATTTTTGAAACCTATTTTAGTTAAAATAGATGGTGTCTTGTTCTCTCTGATGTAAAATGTCATATGTCAAAACAAGACAAAACATTTTTTAACTAAAATAGGTTTAATAACTTTTCATTTAAAAAACCGACTTCGTATTCGACTAAATATTTGGATGAAAAAAAATTATGAAAGAACCATAGTGATGAAAAGATTATGATACTTTTTGAATGCAAATGCTTGGTTTGTTGCTGAAAATATCAAAATCGCCATATGAATGCCTACAATATTTGAGGAGTTCCCTCAATTCCTCATGGATTCCATAATCAGAACTGGATTTTAAAAAAAATGGGACCATTCTGGAAGTGTATCTATTCAAATAAAAAAAGAATTTTCCAAATCGGTTCATAAACGCCGGAGATATGCGGTAACATAAAAAAAAAAAATAAAAAAAAACAACCGAATTGAGAACCTCCTCCTTTTTTGGGAAGTCGGTTAAAAATGATTATGATTAAGGGGGTAAGTGCTCTCAAACGGTGAAGATAAACACCGTGAAGAAACCGGCGGCATCTCCTAGAACCAAACATCTGCAAGGCGAACTAAAATCTTTCACAAAAATAGTTATAAAAATTCTTGAACGAACGTAAGTTCAGTTAAATTGGACGAATCGGCATTTGTATGTACATATATGTATTATCTTTGTCTGAGTTCGACATAACTTTCGAACCGTTATGACCTTCATGGAAGAAGGATGGCGACGTACTTTTGGTTATTGGTAATGTAAAAGAATGAAAAAACAAATTGAATAAAGTTGGGGAAAAATAATTGATACCTATAAGTTATTTACATAAAAAACTTCGCAAACTTCGGTTGGAATACGAAACATGTACGACACATTCATAATACATGACTGACATGAAACATATATACCATTAATTTTACTAAAATAACTTTCGTGAATCATTCATTTTGTAAAACGGGAAATTTATCAACATATATCGGTACGTGAAAATTTCCTACCTATAGGTTATTTTTACATAAAAAACTTCACAAACTTCGGTTGGAATACGAAATACGTACGACACATTCATTGTACATGACCGACATGAAACATATTATATATACCATCAATTTTACGAAAACAACTTTCGTGAATCATTCATTTTGTAAAACGGGAAATTTATCAACATATCGGTAAGTGAAAATTTCCCGTTTTACAAAATGAATCAATGTTTCTATTTAAGGTGGTTTTTGTTTTAGGTTTTATTGTACAAAACTACCCTATAAGTATAAGTATAGAATATATATAGAAGTAAAACAAGTTGTTTATATAGGTTACTTTTCTTTATATGTACCTATAGTATTTTACAAGTTTTTGCTATAAATTGAATAAGATTGAATTGATTTGATTTTTTCTTTTGATTCCCTACTTCTAAAAATAAGCAAGGTCTATGGAAAAATCGGCCTAAAAATATTATTTAGAACAATAGTAATTGCCTAACCTGAAGGGGACCTGGTTATTTTTTTTTGACCTGGGTCCATAAGTAGCCTTCCTTCTTTGGTAGGTAAGGTTATGAGTAAAATTGGTCGAGGGGTTGTAGTCCAAAATCAGGTCAAGTGGTTTCATATGAAAGGGCATTGTTAAAACATTTCAATACAATTTTTTAATTTTATCTGACTGTAGTTTTGTTAGAAAAAAAAAACCTACTTTTTTGCAATGCTGAAATTAATTATTTACCAAAGAACTTTTCTATGGTATTTAGACACTCTGGGTGCGAGTCCGACTTGCACTGGGGCACATGGGCGAATTTATATTATACATATATTTAATATGACTAATTAATTACTTTTAATTGTTGGGTTTCATTTATATGAAACCCAACAAAAGAAATGAATCACTTTGTATCTTGTTCAGGAAAACTCAGGCATATTGATGGATAGTATTTAACTTATCTGTGTATGACGTAGATTCAATTACCACATCGTAACCACAATTATTTTTTCGTTATTATTTTGTTAATATGTTACTAAGTAACATGATATATGATTTTAATATATATATATATTATATACCTATATTATGTGCTTTTATTGTATTGTACCTTTATTATATTATGTGTTTTACCCGTGATCATGGCGTATGAAACTGTGCCGAATTATCGGGAATCAATAAAGCTCAAAAATCATGGTAAATATCCCGTTTGTAGTGATAATTATATATTATATATATATATATGGTGTGTCCTCCCTAAGATTAGACCCGTCTCGTCCCGTGGATGTCGTTAAATGGAATAACACCAGGCAATGAGCAACAGCACCCATCCGAGAACTCAATACGAATAATATCGCGCTCGGAACAGGCTGATAAAATACGCCGCGTGTGAAGGCTCTTAGATGATTTACCCGACTACAACACGAGGAAGGTTATCATTTTAGCAGTCTACGTTTCTCTTTTTTTCATCATCATCATCATCATCATCAGAAGACTGCTGGACGAGGCCTTCCAATAAAACACAATGGGAATTGCCAATCACCACGCTTGACAGGCGGTTTGGTGATCGCAGTATTCGTTTTGAGAGGTGCACTCAGGTGGATGCTGCTGCCCATCCACTGGTGTAATCGCCTGGTCAGTTTTTACGACATCCACGGCAGGGGTTTTAAGGCCGAGCACAAACACGGCAAATTTTTATTGTGACTCTTGAACATTTTAAGGGTTCCGTACCCAAAGGGTAAAACGGATCCTATTATTAAGGCTCCGCTGTCCGTCCGTCCGTCCGTCTGACACCAGACTATCACGGATGAACCGTCATAGTTAGACAATTGAAATTTTCACAGATGTATTTCAGTTGCCGCTATAACAAAAAATAATCGTCAAAATAATAAAATAAATATTTAAGGAGGCTCCCATACAACAAACGTGATTATTTGCCGTTTTTATAGATAATGGCACGGAACCCTTCGTGCGCGAGTCCGACTCGCTCTGGGCCGGTTTTTTTAATCACGGGTGTTAAATTATTTAAGGACTGTTATTTATGCCAGTACCACACAGTAGGTATTTTTGCTTTGACCCTGGAACACAAACAGTACCACAGTAGGTATTTTTGCTATGACCCTGGAACACAAACAGTACGCAAACAACTTTCCACAACACTTTCACCATTTAGGCTTCTTATTAGATGATGTAAATGTCTAGATTGGCATTCTAACAAACTTGGATTGTTACCTAACAATCAGAGGCCCAATTCTCTAATTTTTAAAACATTCCAATCACAATATAATCTCGTGTCAGTCGCACTGCCACGTAGTAACTATTACTTAATCTTCGCATGCGAAGTACGAGACAGTACGACTGACACGAGATTATATTGTGATTGGAATGTTTTTAAAATTAGAGAATGGTCTGGAATGGAATTTGCATTCAATCAGAAATTGTCTGAAATATTTGATTAAATTTTTTCTTTTTACAACAAATATTAATTTGAGGCTAGAATTGTTTTATTTATTGAGTTTAGACTGTTTATTCAAACTAGGTATAACATCAAAATTAATTATTTAATTGACGTGGTGTGTCTATTAATTATTTAATTGACGTGGTGTGTCTGGCCTCAGAATAGACCCCTTCCTCCCGTGGATGTCGTAAAAGCTTTACTAAGGGATTACACCAGGGGATGGGTCCTTAGAGTAATCCCTAACAGGCTTTTACAACCCCAATTACATAGGTTGGGTCTATTTTTATACCGGACACACCATACCTGATTTTTAATTTCAGTCAATTTTTGTAAACAAACAAATGTCAAGATATGCCACCTGTGAGTATAACACATATATGACATTTCTTGTTTACAAAAATTGTCTCAAATTAAAAATCAGCGATATATTATGTAAAAAATACTTTGTTGGTATGTGTGCATATTGGTCCTAATCAAAATAAACTTTTACTCAAAACATAACAATATTATTATGTCAAATTTGTCATTATAGTGTATAAACTCGGACATTCTTTTAGGCCCATTTCCAAAAACTATGATTAAGCATGAATCAAGACTTTAGCATAGATTGGGTGACAGTTTTCCCCATAACAGTAGCAAATTGCACTGGGGATCATTTTGGCAGCCTTAGCGCAAACTATATCTTATGAAACTTGAATATGGGACACTTCTTGATCGAAATATTCCTCCTTTCCAGTTTCAAAAGACTTTGACATCGCTAAGCATGCCAAAATGATCCCCATTGTTGCATTATCCATTGCCACTTGCTACTGTAATTAGGGGGCAGTTCTGGAATCTGGTTCTGGGTGGCTGTGCACCAAGCACATTGGAATGAAGACAGGGGCTACGGACAGTGGGCTATGTCGTGGCTGTCTTCAGGACAAGGAGACAGTGGAGCATGTGATGGAGTCCTGTTTGACTTCTTCAATTTCACACTCGGGGAGGACACTGGAACAGTGCTGCCATCAATCCAGAATCCTTCTCCGTTATTTTAAGGAGTTGGGCTGACTTGGCTAGGGTTAGCAAGGGGACAATGCACAATACACCCCAATGCGGGAAGTCAGTGCAGATCTTATCTCCCCCATTTTGAATTAGAATTAGAAGCACATTGGAATGAAGACATCTAAACACATAATTTTTGTTCTAGCTCAGGTAAGACTGAAATAGTCAACACAGAGTATCGGAGGCTTAGCACCCACTGGCGATGGAACAGGACCTCAGTATTTGCCAAACCACCATTGCCGAAGAAAAACCCCATTTCAATAGTCAAGACTGCACCCCCCTTGCCGAAGAAAGAGCGGATGATAATAGGGTTTGTTTTTTTTATTACTAAGAAACTATAAAGAACCATTGACATGTGGTTATTGCAGGTTTTACGGTTCTGTAGCCAAATGGCAAAAAACAAAACCTTTTTAATATTGTTTATCTGTCTGACCGTCACAGCCATTTTATACGGAGAATATTGGCACTATATTAATGAAATTTGGACAGTAGGTTAATTATAGTATAATCCGCTAAACAAAGGTGTTTCAATTAACCTCCTGAGATCAGATCTAGGAGGTTAGATCTAACTTCCTGCTACCTTTATAATGTCTTTAGCCATCAGGAGGGGAGCTTTCCTACACTGCGTTGTCTGGTTTGTGGTAGCCACTCGAGAACCATTAGTACCCAACAGTCGTCAGTTCTGCTAGCTATATGGCCTGCCTATGGCCACTTCAACTTGCAACAAAGGTCATATAGGGACAGATAATGTTTTTTGCTGAAATGTAGTTGTTACATTATTTGTTGTTGTACTGTACAAATCATCATAGAGGTACATGCTGATGCGTTTCACCAGTAATGAGATGAACCATTCATTATGAAACACAATGAAAAGTCTTATATTCCTTCCTGCATAGGAACAAAGCAAACAACAATGAAATAAAGCACTACACTATTATTTTCTATGAATAAAAATATGCGTTGCTACGCGCGTAAGGCCGTAGCACACGACGAAAAATGCGCAATTGAGACCATGGCCTAGATTGAATATTACGAAATAAACAATCTAGTAGACACGGAAGAGCAACGTACGTACGTGGTTTATCTACGCGTTATATATAGATATAGCCCAACGGGCTGTACAAAGAATGCACGCACCTTCGCAGTTTGTTAGCCAATCATCTTCACAATAAACCTTAGAAAAATTATAATGAATTATCAAGAGACAAAGACAGTACCCTATCAGAAACACACCCCATATCGATTTTGCCAAGGGTAGTGACAATCAGCTGATGGCCCTTTGCTAGTTATTTACATGGAGGCCCTCGAACGCACTAGTCTCTTTGTAATGACGATAACAAAGAAAGGATACAGTTTGATGACATCTGTGTCCATGCGACGTTTCCCAGCGCTCGGTGACGACATCTTCGTGATCTATTACTAATAAATCACAATATCGAACACGAACACCAGATAAAACTCACACTCCACGCAGCGAAACTAAATTTTCGTCCACCAGCAGCAGTCAGAAAAATAACATTGTAGAAAAACAATGGACACAAACCATAGACAAAAATTTGGAAGATGATGTGTAATCAGTCAGTAATGCCAACATGTAGACACGAAATAACGTTGTACAATAGCAGTTATCGTGTTAAAAGAAACGTTATTTTGTGCAAGTGTAGAGGGTTCTTAATCATAGACAATCAGGATTCGCCAGAACCAGAAGATAATGCGTCAAAATTAAAAAAGTAAAAGTATATAATTTGTCTATGGCCCATCATCATCTCGCAAAACTTCGCGTGTGTATTCGAGGAAGATTATTTATAAATTCAGTTTTATTTATAGATTTCTTTTGCATACACAAACCAAAAGTTAGTCGGAAAGGTGCGCGTGCGAATGTTAACGCTGCGTCGGCGCGCCACGAATGCGGGAACATGTGTTTTGATGTGAACATCAAGTGGTGATCAATGACAACAAATTTCTAATTATTTTAGAATTCCTCTGCTGAGTAGTGTCTGTAGTGATAAAGGGGCATTGTTATTGTGTTGGGCGTTGTTTTGTGGGTTTGGTGGTAGTGCGGTGACCGTGGGAGTTTCAGAGAGTGGCATTTCCGGTAGAGATGCGGATCCTACGGTGAATTCGTAATAAGCTAACATCCCGGCGCAGGCATGGCGAACCCCGGGATAGGGGCCTCGTTTGACCCCAATGATATGACCAGGTTCGTCTGACATCAATCATTCCACCACCCAACTCATCCTAAATCAATTGTAAGCCTCAACAAGTCAGTTGCAACTTATTAAAATGAAAACAACTGCTATACTACTCTGTTCTAAAACTAACTGCTTTAGCTATTAGTCTATAACGATATTCTATCTAGTGCTGCTCCTCAGTATCATAATTTAGCCTGTAGGGCTCCTTTTTACATACTCCTGTTTTATGCTCTTTGGAGCCATTCATAGTTATTGCTATCTTCATCTGAGCCCTTTATGTGGCAAAAAGTTGTTTTTTATCATGATCAGTTCTCCCCCTATTCCCTAATTGAAAGTCACTCGGTGAATAACATTTGAAAAGTACCATCAATCCATCAATTGCTCAAAATTATCATTAATAAATTGTCAATTGATGGTCATTTTCAGTTAGGGAATAGGGGGGGGCAGAGAGCCAAAAACACAGCTCATGCATTCAAAAAATTGGTTAAGTGGAATCGCCTGGAAAGGTACAAGCGAGCTACCATTGTAACCACTTTTCATTTCATTTATTTCCACCATGGGATCACAAGAAACACTTATTTACGTCAAACAAAGAGAATACAAATTTTCAAACAAATAGTTAGGTACTACATGATAAAATAATAAATGAACAATTAATAACTAATTGGTCAAGAACTAGAGAAATTTAACGTATTAGTCATTGATGATATGAAGCAACAATATTATACAATATACACTTAAAAAAGTTTTTATCAAAAACAGATTGAACTCCTTTTCTCACAGCTTGCCTGAAAATACCATTATGTTGCAGTTAACATGCTAGTACCACCATAGGCTAAATGAAAAAGAGCTTCTGCGTCCACACTGCTGACCATTGGTCACTGAGCCCAGTCAGGCTGGACTGACCTAATGCAAGCTGGACTGACCTAATGCAAGTTTTCCTAGAACGAAACAACAACAAACAAACACCCAACAGTCACATCACAAAGTCCTGATCACACACTTGCATTCCCTGTGTCGTGGGTATCAGGAACTATGAGTCGCAGCAGGAATCGAACCTGCAACCTTGCCTTGCCTCTCAGCTGGCTACTCGCTTCGCCCCACAGAGGTTGTCCAGTCGAAAGAACCAGTGACGTGAAGTAGTCTTAATTTTAGGCTAGTTTACTATAAAGCAGGTACTCACTTACCTAATCAGAATATTTTATCATTCAGCGTAATGTAATCTTCGATTATTGTACATTTGTAAATCATGTTGCACAATGTGCTTTATCTGATAAAAATGCATTGCATTGCAATGTTGTTGCATAGTTTGACAATTATCAGTTTTTAAAGTATTAACCCACATTCATAGGAAGTAATAAGATTTTTTAATATCCCAAAAATAATATTAGTGTGATGTCATAGTGTAATTAGTGTGATTAAAAAAACTCATCATTCACACAATCCATCCACCTTTCCTCTCAAAAGTTCATATCACTCGCACATCACAGTCGTCTCAGTTTATCATTTCAAATTATTTATTTATAAATTATGTATAATACTAATGGTATGTTTGTGTCATTGTTTGTAATTTCTATGCTTTCCTTTATTCTACCTGTGTGTTCTGTGTGTTGTTGAATAAATGTATTTCATTTTTTTTTTTAATTTCATCGCATTACATGACACAAAAGTCTCTGCTTAGCACTTTAGCTTTGTGTGAACCTAATTTTAATCCTTAAATTACCTTCTAAACTTTAACGAGATTTCTAGCTTACTCCATTGCAAAATCAGGACAGCAGGTCTTAAAACTGAACACAGCCACCTTTGATCTTTTTACTACCATCATAGAATGCCGTTCTAGATTTGTTAAGGCAGGAGAAAAATAGAACATGAACTATTGTAAACAAATAACATAATAAAGTCATGAATTATCATATTTTGTTATTTGTAGGTATGTATGTACTTACCTAACTTTTAAGTTGAAATTGGTGGTATGAACAATATGATAAGACAATGGAATGTCATAGGGAATATGGTAATTACTTTAGTATCATGTCAATTTTGACAATAATTAAAATATCTTACTTAGCTTGGGGCTAGATAATGTTGTGTGAACGGTCCAGCACTTATTTATTTATATATATAGACAGCAATGCATTTTTATCAGATAAACTAAATGTAGTTTATCTGATAAAAATGTATTGCATAATGATGCAATATGAATTTAAGAATACATTACGCTGAATGATAAAATATTCTGATTAGGTAGGTAAGTACCTACCCGCTTTATAGTGAACTAGCCTTTAATTAAGACTACTTCGCGTCACTGGTTCTTTCGACTGTAAGACCTTTGTGGCGGGCGAGTAGCCGGCTGAGAGGCAAGAGGTTGCAGGTTCGATTCCCGCTTCGGGACAAATGTTTGTATGATAGTTCCTGATAACCATGACACAGGGAATCCTGAAAAACCTGAATGTGTGGGATCATGACTACCTATGTGACTGTTGGGTGTTATGTTATGTTAAATATAATGAGATCGCTAGAGAACAAAGAATCGAATTAGAAGAATTTGAATTACCAACCGGTGCACAATCTATCTACTCCACCCGCACAACACCTTGGAATGGAACAGGATTTCTATGACATTTTCTGTAGTTTAGCTATTCAATTAGATGTAAATAGGTAGGTATTAGGTATTCTAATTTAACAGATGTGCTCAACTGCTCAGCCGTTCTAATAAATTCTGAATTCAACATTTTTATTACTATAGATAATAAAAATCCTGACTTCCGCAATTGTATTAGGTAGGCTGTAGGATAATGTTTTGAATAGTATCCTAATAAATAATAATATTAAATAAAAGACGCGATAACTCTTAAAATATCACATCATCCTCAACATCAGCCTTTAGAAGTATAGAAGATTTTTTGATAGAACTTCTTGTGAAAGAGTTCGTCCGGGGAAGTACTAGGTACCACCGTATCTATTTCTGTCGCCAAGCAGTAGTGCTCGCATTGCTGTGTTTCGGTTTGAAGGGTACGGGCACCGGTGAAATTACCAGGCACATGAGACTTTTCATCTTTATGTCTCAGGTTCGACAGCGCGCGTGTGATGCCTCTGGTGTTGCAGGTGTTTATAGGCTACGGTAATTACTTTCAATCAGGTGGGCTGTATGCTTGTTTGCTTGCGAAGTAGTATAAAAAAAAAGCCTTTAGAAGTCCACTGCTGGACATAGGCCTAGACCCTAGAATGCCACGACGAACGGTCTTGAGACGGCTCTGTCCACCGACTTCCTGCGGCCTTAATAATGTCTTTAGTCTATCGAGAGGGGGCCTTCATCTACTGCCATCCGGTTTGTGGTCGCCACTCTCCGTTCCTACCGTTGGGAGAACCTTTATCCCCCAACCACAGAATAAATATTAGTACAACCCCAACGGTTGTCAGTTCTGCGAGCTATATGACCTGCCTATTATTACCACTTCAACCTGTTAATTCTTGGTGATCGAATTCTATCACGTAGTGAAACTCCTGGCATAGCTCTCTCCGTAGCTCGCTGTCTATACGGCCAATAGATAGCGTCCACGTCTCAGTGGAAAATATATATATTGTATTCTAGCACTATTTTCTTGTCAACAGTTGGTATTATCGCGACCTGTCCCGCGCGGAAGCCACGCGATTGCTTCTCAACGAGACTGAAAGCGGAGTCTTCCTGGTACGGGACTCCAAGACTATAACGGGAGACTACGTGCTGTGCGTCAGGTAAAAAGCAAATTCTAAACCTATCCGCTTTGATTGAAACCAGAGAGGGCCAAGCACGAATATCTCTAGACGATAGTAAACGTCAAATAAACTATAATCTAACTCCAGCTGTTTCAGCGTGAAGGAGTACCAAACATACTCAAAAACTCTCGCGTTTCTAATATTAGTGAGATTTCATAAATGTTTAGAACCTACATAATTAAAAAAAAAATGATTGCCGTATGAAATACATTTTAATATGATTTTTATTTCAATTCGATATCTTGCATAGTTTGTGAGGTATTTTTTCTATTTAATTGCACGTCAGTTTATTCATCAATCAACTCGCAAAGATTTCCTGTTACCTCGTTGTCAACGGCTCCTCTACACAATCGGCGATGATCGTTCATCGTGTGATCGTCGAGTAATCGTGCGTTATCGGCGCGATCATTGTAGAAACATGAAAACATCCACACGATCGTCTACAGTAGTTGTCGAACGGCAAGCGTACAAGATGGACGTGGAATGTGTTGCTGCTGCAACCATTTACTTCATGGCGGTATACAACCATTACGTCAACGTCAATGATCGGCGATCTTGTGGGCAGCTCAACGCAACGCGCGGCGATTCCCTTTGATGCGTGCCCGAAAAACCGACAAATCACGGATCGCAGGCGATCATAGACGATAATCGGCGAGTACATCCGAGTATGCCCTCTACACGATCGTGCTCGCTCGTAATCGTCTGTAATCGCCGATTGTGTAGAGAAGCCATAATATTTTACATTTGCGACCGTCTCGCTAGCGTCTCTTATTCGTGCTGACCCCACTGAGTCTAGACTCGTGATCGGCAGATCGTCCATCGGGCAGTGATGCGATTTGCGCTATCTATAGTCTATTATATACCTATATGGCTATAGGCTATAGTCAGTTACTACTAACTTAATTAACTGACTAGTGTAGTGTATCTGCTTTCAGTAGGTATTGTAATTTTTGACATTTAATTGTGACATTTATGAATCTATACTCTGATTTTTAATCTTAGACAATTTTTGTAAACTAAGAAATGTCACTCACTGTGTTTATCTTGTATGTGTATCATATGTGTATACAGGGTGTAAAAGGACAGCTCCCGAATACTTAAGGTACCGGTAAAGCTACCTATGCCATAGCTATATAAAATAGCTTTCGCCTGAGAGGTAATTTATATCGGAGAAAACCTTTTTTTTCGTTTCGCGCCGTATTTGACAGCCAGCAATATACGCATACATTGCTGTTGTATCGGCCAGCGCGCAGTAGAGGAAGGCCGTCCTCTCGATGGACTTGTAGTTAGGTACTCGTAGCTATCATGTATGTATGTTCCTACCTACCTACCTACCTAGTTAACTATTTTTAACGGTTTTAAAACAAATGAAAAGATTGTGACCGTAGTTATTTACGTAGCTAGCCCAATAATAAACATACACTTCACAAATACAATACCAGTAAAATTGTCACAATTACTGATTCAAGTTAGGTATACCACATTTGGTAAATTTAATTATGTACTTAAACCTACTTAGTTGAATAAATAAATGCTGGACATTTCACACATCTAGCCCCAAACTAAGCAGAGCTTGTGTTATGGGTACTAGATAACTGATATACTTACTTAATACAATACATTACATAGATAGATATTTTTTATTATACTTACATAGAAAAATACCCAGAACACCCTGAACAAATATCTGCAGACCGTACAAATATTTGTTCCGAGGCGGGAATCGAACCCGCAACCGAACTTTCGCCCGCCGCGCCACAGAGGTCGTCAAAGTTAAGTTAAGTATGACCATTCATACAATTGTGAACAGCTAAGTTGCTCACCTAGTTTTGTCGCCTAGTTTGAATAAGATAGGGCGTGAACTGAGCACCGCTTCTGTCAGCTAGACACAGCTGAGCACGCCTTATGGTGTACTAATGAACCACCCGCTCCGGCACTCCTCATGTTCAGTTCAGCAAATACAGAAGAGATGCGTGCCTTCATTACCTCAGCCGTGACGCAATAGTCAATAGTAGTCAATAGTATTTGACTACTATTGTGTCGCTCTCGCGGTCGAACACTTCTTTCAAGTGACCCCACAGGAAAAAGTCCAGGGGGTCAAGTCCGCTGAGCGTGGACGCGTGTAACTAGCACTGAACGAACTTTTGTTCAACTTACTACCAAGTACACTACCGAAAACACAAGTAGAAAACTCAACAAACTAAACATGACACAAAAACAGTTTAACTGAAGAGCACATGAACAAACACAACAAAACAAACGCGTAACTCTTTCTCAAAAAAAACCGGACTATCAAAAATTACCGAATTTGCAAGCAGGGCCCAGCGCGACGATCTGATTCATACTGAACGAAAAGTGTAAAAATTGCACAAATCAAAGAAAAGCCGAAACCCCTTTGACAAAAACTGACGTGCGAGTCTACTAGACAAGTGTATCGCAAAACGCTAATTTAAGTATGGATATGACATAAGCTATTTACAAACAATACGTGTCGTCCCTTCCATCCCCGTAAAACCGTTTCTCTTATTTTCCCTAGTTCATACTCATAGACTAGACTAGTTTAGACTCATAACTAATGAAAATGTTAGAAGAAAGAGACAATCGCTTTCGTTTGTGTGAAAGTTTGTCTACTAACTAATGTATGGAGATAACTTAACCGACCGACGAATGCCGCGCGTTTTTTCTTTTTCTTTCCCGTATAGCCCGTAATCTTTTTTTGCGTTTTTTAAACTTGCGCATGGTCCTTTGTCTACCGGCTCAGGCCGGCGGCGCGGCGGCGCTTTACGCACGTCAAAGGAACCGCCACGCCACCGCCGCGCCACCCGTCAATTACAATTACCTATTTATTTAATTTTTCACATTTTTCGTAAGTAATCGGTGTATTGTTGAAATAAATAATTCGTTTCATTGTTTACCTATCAACATTTTTGTATTGTAGATTCGTTTTTCTACAGAAACAAAATTCAAATTGCATATTCATGTGTAGGTGAACTTTTTATCGTTGATAGCCTTCAAAAAAGTTATGATTTTTTTGGTATGTAGGTAAGTAAATTTTGATTGTCTTTATAAAGACGGTTAGCAATAATTAGTTATTAGTAAAAACGGTATAGCGATATGATGCACGAGTAGGTATTCCTTCACGTAGGCATGTAGGTGCCTACCAACCAAGCCTAGGTAGGTACCAAGGTACCACTGTGCGCTTCTCGCGGCGCGTAGTATGACGTATGTACCTATCCCTATTTATGATTTCTTCTATGGCGGCGAATTCACAGAGGGCACCGGCACAGAATAAATATTAGTACGCCCCGGCCGGCCATGCGAGTTCAACGCTCCGGCCAGCTGATTGACTCGCAGTGCCTTTATTTCCTAGGTGGTTTTCATTGCTTTTTTTTACGTTTTTATTTATAAACGTGTTTTTAATGATGGAAATTAGGTTTATGTGTTCCTATTATGATGTTTTATGGATGTTTATAAAGAAAACACGAAAAAAGCGCCCCAAAAGTGAGCATTTTCATTTCGTGTTTTTTCACCTTCAATATTTTCAGAATCATGGTCCGAATGCACTGTTTCAGTTTTCGGGAGTAGTCTAAACACTCCCTGTATACATACATGATACACTTACTTGACCCTTATACACACAGTGGCATATCTTTAAATTTTTTTGTTTACAAAAATTAAAAATCAGGGTAAAAATTGTTGGAATAAATAAATATATTATTATTATCCTCCAGAGAAGACGACAGAGTCTCCCACTACATAATCAACCGGGTGGTGTCTGCCGACGGCACGATCCGCTTCCGGATAGGAGACCAGCTGTTCGCTGATATGGCGGCTCTGCTCTCCTTCTATCGTCTGCACTACCTCGATACGACGCCGCTCACGAGACCGCTGCCGCAGACTGGGAAAGCGGCGGCACCACAGCCACATCAGGTGTTGGAGCTGGTCGTGGCAAAGTTTGACTTTACTGGCAACGTGAGTTCATTAACATTATATTATTATTATTGTCGGTGGATGGAGGTGGCATGACCGTGCGTTGTGGCATTCTATGTCCAGACTTCTACAAGCAGATGCTGATGATATTATTATTGGAACTGTGTGTCCTGCCTAAGAATCTTCAACAGCCTTTAGACATTAATTTTGTAAAAACGGGATATTTTCACGTACCGATATGTTGGTGGAAGCACAGGTTTCGACCGTAATCGAGGGTCTTCATCAGGGTACCCACATCACGCGTCATCACGTCGAAGAACGTGTGATGACGCGGACACAAGCACTCCCCCCACCCCGCGCCGGACGAGCCGAGATGAGCGAGCTCAGAGACGCAGTGCGAAGGAACTGGGAAGGACGCGGAGGGAGTGTAGCGCGGATCCTATACCCACCCTGATGAAGACCCTCGATTAGGGTCGAAACCTGTTGGTGCTTCCACCAACATATCGGTACGTGAAAATTTCCCGTTTTTACAAAATAAATGATATAATTCACTAAAGTTACTTTAGCCTTTAGACGTCCACTGTTGGATGAAACCTCCTCCATGGAATGCAATGGGGGGATTTGCCATAATCACCACGCTTGGCAGGCGGATTGGTGATAGGTGGATGCTGCTGCCCATCCACCTGGTGTGATCCCTTAGTAAGGCTTTTACTACAACCCCAGGAGGACCCCAGAAGGAGGGGTATATTCCTAGGCCGGACACACCACGGCACCTCAGCTACATCAGGTGTTGGCGTTGATTGTGGCAAAGTTTGACTTTACTAGGCAACGTCTATATTCCTGCAATTGTGCGACCCACGGTCAAAATATCGGCCCATTGGGTATCTGCCTACCCCTTCAGGAAAAAATGCGTGCGTCTGTGTATCTATGTAGGTATGTAAATTTAAAATTAATTAACTAATTTACCTACTTATGCTGGTTAGCTAATAACTAAACTTCTATACCTACCTAGTTACCACAAAATAATTCATTTTGTGTAGTTTAGTTACGGTGAATTTCCTACCCACCTAGCACCTAACTGTTTTAAAAGTTGGTTTTACCTGGTCAGATAGGTAGGTAATCTTTTGCTGTTTGTCTTGTTTGGGTCATTGATTAGATCTCAATTACTTACTTGGTAGTACACTGTACCTATCTAAAACGTTGTCTGCTTGCCATTGATATTAAATATGCCAATGCTACTTGCCTACTTTTATACGTTTTAAGAATTACTGATAGTAACTGTAGGTATACCTATATAATTCTCAAATAAATTTTCTTAGTTACTTCGTAACAAGTGCCTAGCAGAGGACTTATAAATTTAAACCTAACTAGTTAAGTAAGAAAGTATTTACTTACCTATAATAATTATAATGACCTTATTGGAAGAGGCAAGCTTCTCACGACACAGGGTATCCTAGTGTGAGAGCTTGTGTTCATCCCTTAATCTAATGTAACTCTTATGTATTTTTTTTTTATGGTGAAGAAATTAATAAATAAAATACAAAACAGTTACCTAATTTAGTATAAGACTACTAACCATATCAATATTATACACTAAATTTAATTTAGCTCATTTTAAGTTCTTTATGAGTAATAAACTTCTTTAAAACGAAAATACGTGACAATAAACACGTATTAAAAATGGACCTTTAGAATAATTCAAAATGGGCAATAAATTAATTTATTTTCAGGACTTCTGTAAGTATAATAAATCAGCATAGGTAGGTACATCAATCGAAGTGAGCATGACTAATTAGTAATTATCCATGCTCATTTCGATTAAATGTACTTGTTCCAGTTGGTAATTAGTAATTACCGACTCTAATAAAAAATATGAATTTTGAACAAAATATGTCGATGAAAAATCACTAATGTCCATGCAATATTTTATGATACGAGATTGTTCATTCTACCTTTTGCGCGTCTTAGCGCTATCTCTCGTTAGAGAGTTATGTTATGACGACCTCTGTGGCGCGGCGGGCGAAGGTTCGCCTGTGACGCAGGAGGTTGCGGGTTCGATTCCCGCCTCGGAACAAATATTTGTAAGATCTGCAGATATTTGTACTGGATATTTTCTATGTATAATAAAAAATATCTATCCATGTAATGTATTATATTAAGTAAATCAGTTATCTAGTACCCATAACACAAGCTCTGCTTAGCTTGGGGCTAGATAATGTTGTGTGAAATGTCCAGCATTTATTTATTTATTATTATGTTCCTTGCTGACTATCAACGCAAAACGTTGAGACCTGTATTTTAGAAGTTTTTGTTAGTAATAGAACTTCTTGTGAAAGAGTTCGTCCGGGGAAGTACTACCACCGTACCTATTTCTGCCGCCAAGCAGCAGTGCTCGCATTGCTGTGTTTCGGTTTGAAGGGTACGGGTGCCGGTGTAATTACAGGCACATGAGACTTTTCATCTTTATGTCTCCAGGGTCGGCAGCGCGCGTGTAATGCCTCTGGTGTTGCAGGCGTCCATAGGCTACGGTAACTGCTTTCCATCAGGTGGGCCGTATGCTTATTTGCTGGCCAAGTAGTATAAAAAAAAGAGGGTACATTGAAGTCCACAATTGAAGAAGTCGCAGGCCTTCCTCTAGTTGAAAATATTGAGACGAAAAGTGATTTAATGACAAATAGAAAATTAAAATAACACAGGTAATTTTATTTCTTTAATGTTAGGTAAGTAGGTTTGCTGCATATTAACGTTTTTTTTTTTGTATAAGATTTATCCTTGCTGGCTTATTTTTGAGTATGTTATAACTAGAAGAAAGCGTTAGCCGAGTTGGTCGTGGAAAGCAATGGCGGTGATGAGCTCACCACTTGTCACGTCTATTTTCATATTAATTTATTTGACCTTGTAACAATGGTAGTTACACTATATTCCTGCAATTGTGCAACCCATGGTGAAAAGAGGCCCTTTGAGGATCTGCCTACCCCTTCGGCTTCGGGGAAGAAGACGTGTTTATGTATTCAATGTTTTAAGTTTCACAATGTTCATACAAAATATTTTGAGGACCCCTTGGTCAAATTAACAGTGGGCCTAATTTCCATGTAAACTTATTGATACCGATTATGACCAAGAAAGAACCAGTAGCCAGAGACAAATAGATGAAAAAATAATTCTAGACAATACTAAGATTCAAAATTTTAACCCAAGTATAAAAAGTTTCGTCATTTACCGCTACTACACTTGAGAGCAATAAAATCGCACATGTATGATTTTTGAAAAAAAATACAAAATAAAGTTTAATATTTGTTTTATTTGGAGGTTACAGCAAACGAAAATCAAATGAAATTAAAGTGCATAATGTAGGCTTTCGCAAGACTGATAAGGGGTTGACGTTGACCTTCAAAAACAATACAATAACAACAAAACAATAGGTCACCCCGAAATCGCTCGATCCAAGTAGGGCTGGCGGCGGAACTTATCGCAGTATAAAAGGGTGTGTTTTGACGGAATAGTGTTCATTTGCATACCAACATACAGTGTGAAAGCTTCTCCATCGATTAAGACTTCAAACGGAACAAGAAAATGGATACCACACCAGAAGTAGCCGCTCAAGTGGTTGCCCTTATTGAATCGGGCCTAAACCAAAGTCAAGTGGCTCGACAGCTGAATTTGAGCCGATACTCCGTTCGTCGTGTGTACCAGAGATACCAAGCGACTGGTGGCTACCAACGACGACAAGGATCTGGCCGTCTCGTGCTACAACAGAGCGTGATAACCGCTTTCTAATGACGATGTCTTTACGAAATCGTCGTTTGAACGCAGTCCAACTGGGACAGCGGCTCCAAGAAGCTCGTGAAGTCGAAGTCAGTCGGTGGACAGTCAGAAGACGATTGAGAGAAGGCGGCCTCACTGCACACAGACCAGCAAACGGGCCGAAACTGACCCCAGCCCACAGACAAGCCCGCCTTCAGTTCGCTCGGGAGCATTTGAATTGGACCGAGGAGCAATGGAGGACAGTCCTGTTCTCTGACGAGTGCAGAATGTGCTTACATGGCAACGACGGACGGGGAAGGGTGTACAGAAGATCAGGAGAGCGATTTGCCCAATGTTGCATAGCAGAACGTGTCTCCTATGGCGGTGGATCGTGCATGTTCTGGGGAGGCATATCTATGGAAGCAAAGACTGAGCTTGTGTTCATCACCGGACCGAATACTGGCCGTCAATCGAGAGGATTGACTTCTCGACGCTACATTGAGGAAGTACTCGAGTGCCAGGTCGTGCCTTATGCTGGGTATATTGGCGAAAACTTCCTGTTTATGCAGGATAATGCAAGACCGCATAGTGCTGGCATAGTGTACGAATACCTTCAAGAGGTTGATGTGTCCGTTATGGAGTGGCCAGGTCGAAGCCCGGACCTCAACCCCATCGAACATTTATGGGACGAGCTGAAGAGGAGAGTTCGAGGCCGAAATGCTCCTCCATCGACACTACAGGAGCTTCAACAGGCGATCACAGAGGAATGGGAGGCGACACCACAAGATTTGATCAAAACTCTTGTAAAATCAATGAACACCTGGATGGAATCAGTGATTCAGGCTAGGGGAGGAAACACTTCGTATTAATAAATAACTTTTAATGACTTTTATCTTTTAATTTATTATTTTTTTTCACCAATTCTGGAGCAACCAAATTCATTAAAAACATGCACTTTGGTTTCTGACCCCCAAAAGCACTTTTTTGGCATGATTAAAAAACAAATAAGATACCATCGGATAGGTATTGAAATAGACTTTGAATCTGCGTTAGAGAAACGTAACTTAACTTTATATATTTTGTTTTTTTTTCAAAAATCATACATGTGCGATTTTATTGCTCTCAAGTGTATGTTAATATTTTATTGCCCATCAAAACTAATATATTTATCACTGATTGGGAATCTTCCCGCTCAATCATATAGGTACAAAGGGTCCCAAATGTTGCCGCTCATTTGGAATATCTAAGGATCACTCACTTAATTATTGCCGTAAGTAATTATAATATTAGACTATGTGCGTGTTGAAATGGAAGTAAAAAATTGAAGGTATAAAATCGGGTTAAAGTTGCGTTGTCAATGGCGAATCCTCCACAAATTAAATTTACTAATACATATAGTCCTATACCCTGATTTTTAATTTCAAACAATTTTTGTAAACAAACAAATGTCAAGATATGCCACTGTGAGTATAAGTGTCATGATTGTGTAGCATACGTGTAAATTCTCATATGACACACACACATACATGACACTTATACACACAGTGGCATATCTTGACACTTGATTGTTTACAAAAATTGTCTGAAATTAAAAATCAGGGTATAGATAAGGAATTGCAGATAATAGATTGGTAATAACTGTTGCCCCTCAAAAAGATATTTGGCCTCAAGGTAAAACATACCCTATAAAAGCTGTTCCAATTATGCTGCTATATGGTATGCTGTTTAAATCTCTTAGAAATATTTACATCATCATTATGGTAGCAATTAAAGGTTGTCTGGAAGAGATCGCTTTTAGCGATAAGACCGCCCATTGTACGTTATTTTTGTTTTTTTATGTTTCCTTTATTTTTGTATTGTTTATTTGGTGAGTGTTTCCCAGTGGTCAGATTGGTGGTCAGACTAGTCTGGCCAACGGGAATTATTTTTCCCGTTGCTCTTAATTTAGTTAAGTACTGTTGAATACAAAAAAATACGAAGAGGTCATGTAAATTTCTAAATATGTTTTATTTATAACTTGCACTGATATAAGTATATATAAGTTGGCATAAAGAACTAAATAGAAATATAACAAGAAAAGGACTCGGGATAGTCAACTTACTGAGAATTTTACAAAAAAATGATTTTACCAAAATAACAAATAAACGGACAAAGGAAAATATAATGAGAGACGAATTCATAATGTATTCACAAATGATGTTAACTACTGGAGAATTGACTGTTGTTAATTTTTTAGAACGCCTTAGATAAAATTTTGATAATAAAATGCAAAACAGTTTTTTCTTAGATTGCTTTTTTCTATGTCTTTTCCAGCTGTCAAATAAATCTGGCCAATGGGAAAAATAATTCCCGTTGGCCAGACTAGTCTGACCACCAATCTGACCACTGGGAAACACTCTATTTGGTGTGCAATAAAGAGTTTATCTATCTATCTATCTATCAATTAAAAGTCTAATAAATGTCAAAACTATAATTTATAATTAATCTACACTAAAATAAATAAAGCAAAATTGAACTTATATTCAAAGTTCAAACACAAACAACCTGCAAGTCTTTAAAAGTACAATACCGATTTATACAGCTTAATGAGTTTGAATCAAACTCATTATGCATGTGGGTCTTTTAGTTATGGTGGCGCGCGGCGTCGTCAATAAGCGCCTCGAGCATGGGAATGAGGCGCGCACCCTTGCGCTTTGCGTCCTGCATGCAAAGGCTTAGCATGGCCGCCGTCATCTCGAGCTCCGACATGCTGCGCCGGTAGAGCCGCATGAAGTCCTGCTGGCTTTCCGGCTCTGGTAGCTCCTCCAGTGCGGAAATAAGCCGCTTTGCTGCAGCGATCTGATGCTTGCTCTCCGTGCACATTGTCAGCGTACTGCCCCAACTCGCCAGTGACAGGTATCTTTCTGATCGAGACTTTTCATAAAACTCTTCTTTGAATTCTACTTCTTTTCTGATTGCACCAATAGCAGACTTCAATTCGGTTCTTGTTTTCCATGGAAAATATGATTGTATCCTCAAAAGATCGAACGATCCATATGTTTCTATAGCCACGATGAGTGAGTATTTTTCATCTTTGGTCCAGCCGCTTGGCAGAGCACCAATATCAGGCATCAGCCACTCTTTTAGTACAAATTTAGCTCGAACCATATCAGGGTCTGCGTTGAGTGGAATTTTTAAATTCTTTAACTTTTTATTGTCATTTAGAGCTGCCACTATACATTGCAGATAGATGTAGCCAGGTTTGAGCTCATCATAAGTCGGAATGTGCCGGCCATTCTCTATTGCGTGGTTCCTCGCATCACATATGATAGTGTAAGCATCAGTGGCACCAGTGATTTCTAGTTCTGTTTTGGTGGGAATGTGCTGTGGAATATTTGTAATTATTTTAGCAAGCTCAATAGTGGCTAGGAAATCTTTGATCTCAGCTCGGCGCCAGTTTGGGAAGGTTAGTTCGGCGGTTGGCAGGAAACGTGGCGAAGTTTGGTCGAGGAAGGCTTCCAGCGCCGCGACGGGCAGCTGGTCGCCTCGGTGTGACTGCGACGCCATGTAGAAGTAGAGCCAGGTTTTGTAGTCCTCGTTGGTGACGCCGGCCTCCTCAATCTGCCGCTCCATGTCGATCGTGAGCTCTCGATTGCGGACTTCTTTCTTGTACAGCTCGGTGGCTATTCTGACGTCCTCTTGGGTCTTAGAACCGATGTGGCGTTGTAGCTTTTTGAGTTTCTTTAATCCATGGATTCTGATCCCCTCGAAAAAATCTTCACGTTGCTTTTGATTCCACCCAGGAAGATGTATGTCGGGCTCCGAGAGCGCGCACTGCGCTCGCTTTTTCGTTTGACTCATCTTCAAGGTTCGCACCAAACTGTTTATCGATATGGACGCCACGATACGAGTCGCTATGTACGTTTGCAAATGAGTCCCGGCGGGGATGCAAAATTACGCCGGTCGCAACATCAGACACCGCGAGAAAAATCGATATTTATGTTCCTTGCTCCAAGATATTTACAGACTAACGATGGCCAGCAGCAGGGTTACCAAATGTAACATAATAGATTGCCTCTAAAACAAATAACATTCCAATTCACCAAACAACAGTTCGTAGTTTTGTTGATATTTACGAGATTTTCAGCGAAACTAAATCGATTGCGATTTGTTTTGTTTGTTGATTGTGAATTGTGATTGAATTCATTCACTCACTCTCACTCAGCACAGGGAGTGTTGCCGGCAGTCAAAAGCGAAAAGTTCCGAAACCGAACCTAAAATGCTACGTTTTGTCTAAATTATTTCTTTTTTTTATGATTTAAATAAATCGTAAATTCATACCTTTTCTAAGCATTTTAAATGATACTCCGATCTTTTCTGGTAATGTAACAATTGTTGTTGTTGCCCCGATTCGATCAAGATCGGAGATAATATTTGTGTTTGTATGTTTTATTTAGGCCATAATAATCGATTATTAAGTGTATTAAGTTTATCCATCTCCAAAGAGATGCTAAGCGTGCGGAAGACAGCGTGGACGCGCGATGGAAAATTTAGTTCTTAAAAAATACAGTGCTCTGCTTAGTGGCTAACTTCAGGGTGATCTTGTTTCATCGAGCGTACTCGTCAAAATAGAATACATCGTGTATAACATACTCCGCTTGACACTATTTAATGGGACTCAACTATTTAGAACCAGAATGCTTTCTACGGCATCGGACGTCATATTTGTCGTCCCGCCATAAATCAAGATCCGCTGAAGCTCAAAAAAGTCCGAAATCGGACTAAAAGATCCGCATCGGCAACGCAAGCGGTTGTTTTATTATATTGGGCGCACTCTATACTTGGTTCGGGGCTATTTTCCCCCACCGATCAGGCTTGGTGTTATCATGCCGCACATCGATATCCGTAGAGCGAGGAATTATGGTTATCCAAATCAACCGATTCGGTCGGAAAGGACTGAGAATAAAATTTTAGGAAAAAAATACTAAAATCCAAATGTTTCAGGTTTTTGGATTGTTGCTACGGTAAAATTAATAACTTTTCATTTAAAAAACCGACTTCCGCAATTGTATTCGACTAAATATTTGTATGAAAAAAAAATGATGAAAGAACCATAGTGGTGAAAGGATTATGATACTTTTCGAATGCAAATGCTTGGTTTGTTGCTAAAAATATCAAAATCGCCATATGTATGCCTACAATATTTGAGGAGTTCCCTCAATTCCTCATGGATCCCATCATCAGAACTGGATTTTGAAAAAATGGGACTAATCTGGAAGTATATCTATTAACAAACATTAAAAAAATAATAAAAAAAAAACAACCGAATTGAGAACCTCCTCCTTTTTTGGGAAGTCGGTTAAAAATAAAAGGCGCCTCATATTTTATTTCAAAACAAAACCATGAATTTCTAACAATCCGTGAATAACTTTTCATTTAAAAAACAGCCTTCCGCCATTGTATTCGACTAAATGTTTGGATGAAAAAAAAATTATGAAAGAACCATAGTGGTGAAAGGATTATGATATTTTCTGAATGCAAATGCTTGGTAGATTTTCAGCAACAAGCTGAAAATATTAAAATCGCCATATGTATGCCTACAATATTTGAGGAGTTCCCTCAATTCCTCATGGATCCCATCATCAGAACTGGATTTTGAATGTTTGTTACCGCATATCTCCGGCGTTTATGAACCGATTTGGAAAATTCTTTTTATATTTGAATAGATATACTTCCAGATTGGTTTTTTTTTTTAAAAATCCAGTCCTGATGATGGGATCCATGAGGAATTGAGGGAACTCCTCAAATATTGTAGGCATACATATGGCGATTTTGATATTTTCAGCAACAAACCAAGCATTTGCATTCAAAAAGTATAATAATCCTTTCACCACTATGGTTCTTTCATCATTTTTTTTTCATCCAAATATTTTGTCAAATACTATGGCGGAAGTCGGTTTTTTAAATGAAAAGTTATTTAAACAATATTTGCGTTCGCCTGCTTTGGCGCTGAACACTAAGATGATCCAAATTTAAAAAGGGCGCGGCAAAGATAATTGCGGCGCACTTATTTGTGTATGATTCTTTTCAAGATGTTCCAAATTCAAAAAGTGCGCGGAAAATATAATTGCGTCGCACTTATTTGAGTTCGATATGTTCCAAATTTAAAAAGTGCGCGGCTAAGATAATTGCGGCGCACTTATAGAAGCTTCATACAGAAAACACCACCTTTGGGTGCACTTAAAGGCGAATCAAGTCGTCCTTTTCGAATAGATGGGATGAAAAATATATTAATAAATGCTAGACATTTCACACAACATTATCTAGCCCCAACCTAAGCAGAGCTTGTGTTATTATGGGTACTAGATAACTGATATAATTAATACAATACATTACATAGATAGATATTTTTCATAGAAAACTACCCAGAACACCCTGAACAAACATCTGTAGATCGTACAATTATTTTTTCCGAGGCGGGAATCGAACCCGCAACCTCCTGCGTTGCAGGCGAACCTTCGCCCGCCGCGCCACAGAGATCGTCAAAAATGATTGAATACCAAGAAAAAACAATTACAATCTCACAGAGAGCAATGCTTCCTAAATCACACGGCGTTGCTAATGATTCAGAAACAAAACTTCGCATTATTTAAACTAAACAAACCATCAGTTTGCAATAAACTTTATTTATAAAATGAGCCGAACATTCCTGCGTAAACACGAGCGAGCACTAATTCAGTGTTGAGGGTGAAAAAAAGCTGGAGAAATTTCTAGAATGTAAAGATGATTCATTAGGAGAAGGTTACCCCCCCCCCGTAAGGCGCTTACGCCCTTTTGTACGCGAACGAAGATTGCTTCTATTTTGGCTGTTACATCAAACTCCATGAAATTTTGTACACAACATCAGAGGCCCAATTCTTTGACTAAAAAATGGTTAAAATAGAGTTCGGATCATGTTTCGATCTTGTGTCGATGTCTTAAATGTCAGAAATGGTATTCTCCTGACATAAAATACAACACTGTAATGTGATTATATCGAAATGTGACCGAAACTTGAACGATTCAAAGTTTTTTCGTTAATTATCGCATAAGTAGATGGAGTCTCTCTTTACTCTTTCCAATTCTTTATATAACTATCCTACTCTAATGGTGGTCACCATGAATTGAAAGTAGACTAAATTGTTATTTATGAGGGACTAGAAATTCAACTTTCAGTCAATTTACAATTCAGTCTCGATTCGGTCATCTTTCAGTGTAGTTTTAAAATAACTTAGAGAATTGGGCCTCAGTACGTCTAGTACGGGTTTTGATCGTTTTCGAAAACTATATGAAGTTTCGTTTCCTGCCATACATTTACTGACAGCGTCCTTAGTTTTCTTCTCGTTTTCGCTAGGGTCGCTGCAAGTAAATGTATGGAAGAAAACCCGTACTAACCCTACTGTACACTAATGTCTAGACCCGTGGCCTGTGGTTATTACGTATGATATGCCCGTGGCATATCATATGGCATAATATTATTAGCCATATATTTTTTATAGATTGGTTAGAAGTATAATACAAGTAAAAAAAAAAACAAAATCAAAAATCATTCAAAATAAATTCGTCGAACAATATTATACATAATTTACATAACTTTAATATTCGCGACACAGTTTTTCAAACTTCTGCGAATGTTATAATTTCTTACTGTTTCTGTATTTATCATGTTTTTGTTCCAAAATAAACATATATTTGATTGAATTCCCATAACAATTGGACAAACAGTAAACATAGACACATAAATAAATATTCTTTGGTCAATACGCAGTAATCGGTCATATCTAATTTCATACGTTCATCTGTTTACGTTAAAAATAACTCGGAAGGAACGTTTTTTTACGTACCAGATGTATGATAAATATATCTGCCGCCGGCACAGTCTGGGCTAAAAAGCAGAGTCACTCGCTCATGATTCGAATAACAGTTAGTCAATTCAATTACAATTACCAAAATGTTATCTGCTTATCAACAAATTACGGAAAATAAACGAATGACTCCTACAAAACAACTATTTGCTCAAATGTTCAGAAAAGCTTACAAACGTATTTTCTCCTTCTTCATCAGCCGGTAGACGCCCACTGCTGGACGAGGCTTCCCCATAGAATAAGGGGGATTTGCCTTAATCACCACGCTTGGCAGGCGGATTGGTGATTGCAGTATTGGTGTTAAGTACATAATATGGATGCTGCTGCCCAACCCCCTCGCATAATCCTTTATTCACCTTTTACGACATGTAAAAGGCGAATAAAGGGTTATGGAGAGGAGTTGGAGGAATCCTATTCTCAGGAGACCACCACGAGTTTCCTGTAGACGCGTTTTAACCACAATGTGTGAATCTTATTTTACAAATGCGCTACTGATTTTTTTTCGGTAATCTGTTGGGAATACCGGAAAACAAGTAGTACCAAATATACTATGGGTATTTTGGGTACGTCTATAGTGTTTCCTGTTTCCTATTTTGGAGTTTGCCCTTTAGTAAGGCCGTAGATGCGGAAAATAACATACATAGACAGACGCCTTTTTCTCCTAAGGGTAGGCAGGGCCTCATAGGGCCTCCATTCAATGTGGGTTGCACAATCGTAGAAACAGACAACACCAGTGTAAGGTCCCATTGTTTTTCCATTCTGCTAACGCTTTCTTCCACTAATAACACATTTATAAATGAGCCAGAAAAAATAATTAAATGCCCGACAAGACATACTTATTAGTTTTTTCATCCCATCTATTCGAAAAGGACGACTTGGTTCGCCTTTAAGTGCACCCAAAGGTGGTGTTTTCTGTATGAAGCTTCTATAAGTGCGCCGCAATAATCTTTTCCGCGCACTTTTTAAATTTGGAACATATCGAATTCAAATAAGTGCGCCGCAATTATCTTTTACGCGCACTTTTTGAATTTGGAACATCTTGAAAAGCATCAAACACAAATAAGTGCGCCACAATTATCTTTGCCGCGCCCTTTTTAAATTTGGATCATCTTAGTGTTCAGCGCCAAAGAAGGCGAACTGGCTGGTACGACAAGCCCATATAGTCGCGCCACCGGCTGAATAAAAAAAAACAAATTAGAAACGCGCGAACTACGACCCGCGATTTCGTCATTTTTAACCGACTTTACAAAAAAGGATGAGGTTCTCAATTCGGTTGTATTTTTTTAAATGTTTGTTACCTCATATCTCCGGCGTTTATGAACCGATTTGGAAAATTCTTTTTTTATTTGAATAGATATACTTCCAGATTGGTCCCATTTTTTTCAAAATCCAGTTCTCATGATGGGATCCATGAGGAATTGAGGGAACTCCTCAAATATTGTAGGCATACATATGGCGATTTTGATATTTTCAGCAACAAACCAAGCATTTGCATTCAGAAAGTATCATAATCCTTTCACCACTATGGTTCTTTCATAATTTTTTTTTCATCCAATTATTTAGTCGAATACATTGGCGGAAGTTTGTTTTTTAAATGATAAGTTATTCATGGATTATTAGAAATTCATGGTTTTGTTTTGAAATAAAATATGAGGCGCCTTTTTTTTTCTCATAGTGGGTGATGAAAAGTAGAGTGTAACACTCGGGCGCAAAATATATTTTTGGCTCGGGCGACGTACTTTGAATCCCTCGCTACGTTCGGGATTCTACTAAAGAATCCCTCGCTGTGCTCGGGATTCTACTCTAGAATCTCTCACTTCGCTCTGGATTCAAAAAAGCGCCCTCGCCGTAAAAATATTATTTTGCTCCCTTATGATACAATCTACTATTTCGCTACAGCCTAAACGATGGCCGAAATGCAGTGATTTTAACATAACACCTTACAGTCTACCACATACACATAGTCATGATCACACTAGGATTCTCTGTGTCTTGGGTATCAGAAACTACGAGTACCATGGTACCATAACACCTAGACCCGGAACAATTATTTGCAGATCATACAAAGATTTGTCCTGCACCGGGAATCGAACTCGCAACCTCTCGAATCTCAGTCGGCTACTCGCCCGCCGCGCCACAGAGGTTGTCCCTGACCTCCTGGGGTCCTGATTTTTAAAAGAAAGAAAAAAAGAAAAACAGTTTATTCATGATCTTACAAAAAACACACAAAAACTAAAATATCAAACATATTAAACAAAAATGACAAAATGTGTGTGCCAGTTGCAAACCACAAAAGGGTCCCCAACTCAGCATTTGCTAGGCCGCCTAAACAACCTAGCGCTGGTCTTCCGATGATTTGCTTCATTCCTAAGCATAAATACACATGTTCAAACAGGAAATAGTGTTAAACTTTGCATGTTCTAGCTAGACGCTGTTCTTAGACAGATTTACATATTTTAAACAAATACATATCAAATCAATCGCTTATTTGCAAGAATACTTATTTTAAAATGTCAGGTCTTATAACTATTTTAGTAACTGTATTCAGCCTGTACGCAGGCGTGCAAAATTGTTTGTGAGTCATATTATTATACTCAGGTACTATTAAAATTATTTAACAATTTAAACTTCCAAATATTCCTTTACATTATAAAAACATTATAATACAATGCGTGAATTTTATTGCTGCCCCAATTCTGCAGCGTTTCTTCCTTCCTGTGTATAAACAATAACAATTACAATAACAAACAAGATGAATCATGCGTTTCATTATAGCTGCATTTAAAATTTTGAGTCAGCTGTTTATCATTTTCCTGTAAGAAGTTCACACAAATTTTGGACCACATGTCCATTGCCGTTATTAGGCCATCTGAAGGAAAACATGCACCAATGTGTAGTACTTTATTTTCATCCATCACTTGTCCAAACCGTTCACTCCCAGCGTCCCCTACCGTTCTGGCCCCACTGGGGGAGACGTTGGGAGAAAAAGGTGCCAACGTCCCCAACGGTGATTGAAAACATCGCAAGGAACCGGTTATGTTCTAGATTTTAGAAGTAGTTTTAGATTTAAGAATTAGTTTTAGTTTCAAGTCATCCTCATCAGTCTATAGAAGTCCTCAGCTGGAAGTAGGTCTCTCCATAGAATGTCACACATCATCATCATCATCATCAGATGATGACCGCGTGAAACTTTGTACACATAATCAGTACACTAATATCTAGACCCGTGGTGAGTTTTTTTATAAAATTATATGGTTACGAATCATATATTAAAAAAAAACTTAAAATTAGAAAACTGACGCACTACGGGTCTAGATATTAATAAATAAATAAATGCTGGACATTTCACACAACATTATCTAGCTAAGCAGAGCTTGTGTTATGGGTACTAGGTAACTTATATACTTAATACAACGTTACATAGATAGTTTTTTTTTTTGTACATAGAAAAATACCCAGAACACCCTGAACAAATATCTGCAGATCGTACAAATATTTGTTCCGAGGCGGGTATCGAACCCGCAACCTCCTGCGTCGCAGGCGATCCTTCGCCCGCCGCACCACAGAGGTCGTCAATATAAGTGTTACTGATCATGTGTACAAAAATTCATGGAGTTTGATGAAATAATAGCCAAAATAGAAGCAAACTTCGTTCGCGTATAAAAGGGCGTAAGCGCCCGGTAACCGGTAACATCCTCTAACTAAATGATAAAAAATCGCCCAAATTAAAAAAACGTAGAAATCGTACGTCCGTATAAATTGCTTGTTAAAGCTCACAGTCTCAGTGCTTTACCACGGCTCTTGATGATGATGATGAATGTCTTATTTTAAAAACAATCTTATGAAATTTCAGGATGCGGACGACCTACCTTTCCGTCGCGGTGAGCGACTCATGGTGATCAATCGTGACGAGGAGCAGTGGTGGACGGCTCGCAATAACCAGGGTCGCACCGGTTCTATTCCCGTGCCTTATGTACAAAGGGTGAGTGTCCAAGGTCAAAAGTACACTTGGTAAGCAAACAAGCATACGATCCACCTGATGGAAAGTAGTTACCGTAGCCTAGCCTATGGACGCCTGCAACACCAGAGGCATCACACGCGCGCTGCGGACCCTGAGACATAAAGATGAAAAGTCTCTTGTGCCTGTAATTTCACCGACACCCGTACCCTTCAAACCGAAACAAAGCAATGCGATCAATACTGCTTGGCAGCAGAAATAGGTACGATGGTAGTCCTTGCCCGGACGAACTCTTTCACAAGAAGTTCTATTACTAACAAAATCATCAAGGATCAATACATAGAAAATACCCAGATCACCCTGAACAAATATCTGCAGATTGTACAAATATTTGTTCCGCAACCTCTTGCGTCACAGGCGAACCTTCGCCCGCCGCGCCACAGAGGTCGTCAACCCTGAAATGATTGAAATGTGTATATTTTGACAGATTCTGGACCCAGCCGGAGTGCCCTACCCTCCAAAAGAGGCTCTGAACCACCTCGGCGACCCGCCCAGTCCGCCTAACAGCAAGCTCCCCCCACAGCGCACTAATATGCAGGTAACAATCTATTATAGCACTTCATCATCAGGAGCCTTTAGAGGTCTAATGCTGGACGAAGCCTCTCCCATAAAAAACAATAGGGGAATGGCTATAATTACCACGCTTGGCAGGCGGATTGGTGATCGCAATATTCGTGCTGAGCACTCGGTGGATATGTGACTAGGGTTACCATATCTTAGGATTTGTCCTGAGATCTTAGGATTGCGGCCGGATTTTGAAAATCTTAGGTTAACTCAGGATTTTTACAATTTTCAATAAAATAGAGTAGATTTTTCAGGTCTTTTTCATTACAAAAATAAATAATACTTAATCTTCTTTTTAGAGAGACTAATTTAACCATCAACTTTGGTCATGTGAATTGCACAAATAAAATCAACACTAATCTATGAAACGTATTATAATCATCAGTTTTATCATATTATTTTGTGATGATACCTTTAGGGGAACTACGTAAATTACGTTTTGTGAGAGAATTCGCAAAATATCCCTATAATACACCACGGCACTTCTGTTTTCCCTGATAAATACAATTTTGGAGTTTTCAAGTCGAAAGTAAATGGGCATCTTCTAGACTAGTGTGCTACATCTTCGATCACATCGTCACTTTCAATCAGATGAGATTGTGGCGGTTCGTGGTCGCGTCTCGAACCTTTATTCGCCAACGGTTCTCTGTTCTGATAGTCTAATTGATTGGTTTGTTTTTGCATTTGCAGCGCACCCTACCGGCGCTAGCGCGCGTGAGACAGACGCGAGTGCCCAACGCGTACGACAAAACCGCACTCAAGTTAGAAGAGGGAGATATTATTAAGGTAAGTAATAATAATAATAATAAAAATTCTTTATTTCAGACACAATGATATAGTACATCTTACACACGTTAAACAAAAAATTATAAATAAATAAATGCTGGACAACATTACACACAACATTATCTAGCCCCAAGCTAAGCAGAGCTTGTGTTATGGGTAGTAGGTAACTGATATACTTAATACAATACATTACATAGATAGATATATTTATTATACATAGAAAAATACCCAGAACACCCTGAGCAAATATCTGTAGAATGTAGATCGTACAAATATTTGTTCCGAGGCAGGAATCGAACCCGCAACCTCCTGCGTCGCAGGACCAAACCATCGCACGCCGCGCCACAGAGGTCGTAAAAAAATAAAATAAAAGCACTAAAATAATAAAACATTTTGGTTAGCTTGGAAGCTACTTAGTCCAACATTTGTCCTGCAGCGGGAATCGAACCCGCAACCTCTCGCATCTCAGCTGGCTAATCGCCCGCCGCACCACAGGGGTCGTAAGATCGTAGTCATGTGCAATGAAGTGTTTTTGATGCATATTTTTTGTTTAGGTAACTAAGATAAACATAAACGGCCAATGGGAGGGCGAGCTTAACGGAAAAGTGGGACACTTCCCGTTCACGTACGTCGAGTTTCTGGACGAAAACCCCACCAGCTAAGCACCGACCATACATACATTTTGTATGGATATTATAACATTCTGAACCACAGACCGAGCTTAACAACGGCTTAACCTGTAAACCGTTAGTGACAGATAGCGTGTGGAAACATCTGTCAACATTAAATGGCTAAGGGGTGATTTCACCAACAAATAAACAAGGGAAACATCTGTCTACATTAAATGGGGGGTGATTTCACCAATAAATAAACAGTGGAAACATCTGTCAACATTAAAAGGTTAAGGGGTGATTTCACCAACACATAAACAGGCGATTCACTTTACTTCACTTCTTAGTTTATGGCATCTGTGGCTAGCTGTCACAATTCTGCCAGTGTCAAACCTTATTGGAGATGTGTCTTCATTAAGAATATGATCGGATTAATTAAAAAAATAAAAGAAATATAACAAACCGAAATGATTTCTCTAAAAATAAAATAAAAATTAAACTTGTTAAGGTTAGAGATAATCTATAAACAAAGTAAATTATTCATAATAAACAACTGTTTAGCCTAACCAATTCTTTTTGATATGAATTTTCAAAGATTATCTGTCGCCTTGACCAATGGTTACAGTAAACGCCTGTTTATTTGTTCGTAAACTTGGGCCTGAGCTAAACTAAACCGCTTAGCCGCCTGTTAATGTGTTGGTGCATTTAAGCCCTAGTATGAGTCTGTTCATACCACTTACATTCTGCTTTATATAAAATTTACAGATAAAGACTTTAATCCTTTTTGAGGATATCCTCTAAATACTCTCCCGTACTCGGATCCATGAGGAGACCCTACTTAGGGGTAGTCAGAGGCAAATCCAATGCATTTAGAAATGTTATTAATGCAATATTGTCAGTTATAATGTAATAAAAGTTCCCAACAAGTCTTAACAATAAACTTACTTTACTTAAGACGATATGTTAAAATGTTTCGAAACTCGAGTGGGTGCAGCTAGCAGATCTGCAAGAAAGTGACAAAGCCATTACTCACTTCACACCGGGAAGTGAATAAGGTATAGCTTTGTGCCGCTCAGAAATAACTGGCGTAAGCGCCAAATGACAAAACTTCGTTTTGCTTAAAAAGTAGCAAATACAAAAAGAAATTTTCTTATATTTGTTTAAATACTTTGACTAGCTACCGAATAGTATAAAAATATACCGCCAATATTTTCTAGATTAGAAGGATGGCCGTAAAAAGGGTATTACGAGAACCAATTTCAAAAAATAAATCTATAGAGAAAAGTTTCACCAATCGTGTTTCTGTTTTAGATTTATTTAGATAACATCCTCAAGTTATCACTATATTAACATCGAGTTTGTAACCTTTACCGTTACTGAGTGAGCATGTAACGCAGCGACCTCAAGATTTTAACATATCACCTTAAGATACGAGGTTTTTTTAGACTTTTGAAACACTGAAGCAGATTTTTTTTTAATCCTAATTCAGCTGGAAGTTTCTACTTGTAAGAGATTATTTCCGTGGTTTAAAATAACTGGCTATTTTTAACAATTAGCATAAGTTTTCAAGGCATTGAGTTTACTTTCATCCAAACACGACGGGATAATGGTTTAAGTGTCTCGTAAGCGTTAGGTGTCCCTTATTCGGTTGGGGTGAATAAGTTATTGACCAAAATAACCCTAAGTAGGTACTTTTAAAAAAAAAACAGGTCAGCCATTGTAGATACGTCAATCAGTACTATTGTATGATAATTAATTTGGAATGCAACGAATCTATGGACTTTGTATGGGTTTTTTTTACATTTTTATACATATTCTTATATTAAAAAGAGACTTATTGATGAAGCATTAGTTCAAAAATTATGATTTGCACCTTATGTTGATGGCATATGGCCTACTTTTTAAACACTACTATGTAAAAGTTCATAAATTAATATTAAAAATATAATAAAACTTATATATCACTTTAACTAATTATAATGTTGAGATTATACGAAACTCACGATGAAATTGTATTTTAAATCATAAAATTTAATTATCGCTGCGTTATTTGGGACCTCTTCCACCTTTATTTATAACGTGTTTTTAATAACGGAAATTAGGTTTTTTTTTTGTTCCTTAAACGATGTTTTATGGATAAAGAAAACACGAAGAAGCGGCCCAAAAGTGAGCATTTTGTTTTTCGTGTTTGTTACAGCTTCGCTAGATATGATTTTATCAGTCAAAATGAAAAAAAACAAAATTATTCTTTATCGAAACTAACGCAGTCTAGGGAATTCCTCTTCTTTTCGCGATTCTAGAAGATATTTTCAGGATCATGGTCTGAATGCACTGTTTCAGTTTTCGGAAGTAGTCTTTTTAAATTTAAAAATGAATGCACCTGTTTGTTTGTTCCGTATGCATTCCTAAACCACTATGCCGGTAGGGACGAAACTTTGCTGAGTTGCTGTCTGCATGCCAAGGAAGGTTTCGGAAAGAAACCCAGGAAGGTTTTCTATCGATAAGCAAAATCGCTGGCAGATGCTACTAACATCTATCTTATAGGCAGTATGTACCATAGTATGTTTGGAGACTATTATTTTTTATAATTTATGTTGATGTTATGTACCATTCTAAGCATATAAGTAATTAATACCTACTTCATACATTATAATCCCCTCATTCATAATCATTTTTGCAACCTATTTTAGTTAAAAAATGTTTTGTCTTGTTTTGACATATGACATTTTACATCAGACAGAACAAGACAAAAGCTAGTTTAACTAAAAAGCTATTTTAAGGTTTTAAAAATGATTATGAATAAGGCCCTAAGTATCTGGAAAGCTTTGCATAGACGTCAAGTCGCGTTTGTGGAAGAGGCCCTCAATTATAAAAGTTACTAAAATTTTTAATAAGCATTTAATACTTGTCTTTCAATAGTGTAATAATATGTATATGCTCATCATATAATGTATATCATATTATGTCATATAATGTCGTGGTGACTTAAGTTCACTTTCACCAACCACTTATGGGCCACCTAACGCTTACGTGACGCTTCAATATGTCAAATTTGTTAATTTTTCATACAAACCTGCGTTAAGTGCCCCGTAAAATATGAATTGGTTGGTGAAAATGAGCATTAGGCCCCAAAACGAGAACGATCTTGAATTCACTAAAAATTAAAATTTTGTAATTATAGTAATTTTGAAATTGGAAAACACTCAAGATTATTCAGAGTTCCATTTATAAATACTTGCCTTATTCTGCAAACTACAGTACTGGCAACTTGAAAGTAACTTTTGACAGATTTACTTCTATGATTCATCATAAATGTTCGGGTAAAGTAATGGACATCAATCAAACAAAGCACCAGTTGAGTCTCTTTTGTGAAAAAAGTTTAAATGGTCTTTTTTATTTATTAATCACCAGGTTTCAGCACACACTTGATTAAAGTTCATCAGAGGCCCAATTCTCTAACTAAAAAATATTTAAAATAGAGTTCCGATCATGTTTCGATCTTGTGTCGATGTCTTAAATGTCAGAAATGGTATTCTCCTAACATAAAATACAACACTGTAATGTGATTATATCGAAATGTGACCAAAACTTGAACTATTCAAAGTTTTTTCAATAATTTTAGCATAAGTAGATGGGAGTCTCTCTTTACTTTTTCCAATTATATATATAACTATCCTACTCTAATGGTAGTCACAGTGAGTTGAACGTAGACTAAATTGTTATTTATGAGGGAGCAGAATACCAACTTTCTGTCAATTTACAATTCAGTCTCGATTCGATTAACTTTCAGTGTAGTTTTAAAATAATTTAGAGAATTGGGCCTCAGTTATCCTGTCAAAAAATACTCAAAGGATGCCGGTTTTTAACAATATTCTTCAACTGTATTTTTTCTTTTGCTGTAAATAGTTTACTTATTCTAATATAAGTACTTTTGTTTATAATAATTCTGTATTGAAATAATATAATAAATAAAAAGAATGCCACCGCGTATTATATAAAACTCTTAATGCGTATCACACGCATATTATACAGTATGTAATCATTACTAATATTTAAATGCATAGAAATCTCTTTAGATTTCTGTTTAGAAGTGAAATAAATGATGATGGTTGAATGTTTGTCGTGCTTTCATGCCAAAATTTTGATGAAATTGGGTACCTAGTACCTACACAGGTTAAAACCTAGATTAAGAGAAGTTCACCGGTAGCTAGCAAAAAGGCGCTTACGGCCTTTTGCACGCGAACAAGTTTGCTTCTAATTTGGCTATACTTTCTTCGAACTCCATGAAACTTTATACACCCAATTAGAGTTCCAAGCATAAACATCTAACGTTATCGAAACGCTAGCGAGACGATAGTAAACGTCAAAAGTTAACCAATCAACTTGCAAAGATGTCAAGCTATCGCGATGTCATTGACCAATATTTGACATCGACTATCGTCTCGCTAACGTCTCGATACCGTTAAATATTCGTGTTTACCCTACTGTACACTAATATGTAGACCCGTGGTGCATTAGTTTCTTAAAAAATGATATGGTTAACAAATCAAAAAAATAATTTTAAAAAAACTGACGCACCAGACTGGTTCTAGTTATTAGTTTACTGATCATGTGAGCAAAATTTCATGGAGTTTGATGAAGTAATAGCCAAAATAGAAGCAAACTTCGTTCGCGTACAAAAGGGCGTAAGCGCCCTACCGTTAATCTTCCATTAAGGCCCGTATTCCAAAACTATGCTCAAACGTTAACCGAGACTCGAGCATAGGTTTGGTGAGTTGTTAATTGAAATCTTTCAATAAATCTTTGCTTGGGTCTTAAGTTTAGTTTTAGAATACGGGCTTTAAACTAAGGTCATACTAATTAATCCCGAAATTCAGTTCCCTCGTGAGAATAACGCGAGTTGACAGAACTGACACGGGGCACCCCGACCCCACCCCTCGTGAGAATAACGCGAGTTGACAGAACTGACACAGGGCACCCCGACTCCACCCTTCGTGAGAATAATGCGAGTTAACAGAACTGACACGGGGCATCCCGACCCCATTTGGTCTTGTGTGTGACATCCCTAGGATATTTATAAAAAATGCGGGAGCCGCAAGCTCGCTGGAGGTCCTTAGTGAAGCAAGCCGTACGAAGCCGAGCGGAGCGAAGGTTTGGAGTGGCGAAGCGACACTCAGGGGGAGCCCTCTCGGAGTCTTGACACGGAGCAAGCTAATTGAGTAGAAATCTTATCTTGGTTAAAAATTTGTGACAATACTGACACGGGTTACCTTGACTCCACGTGGTCATCCCTAGGGTGTAAGTAGGTATATAAAAAGTGCGGGAGCCAAAGCTCGCTGGAAGTCCTGAGTGGAGCAAGTCATACGAAGCCGAGTGGAGCGAAGGTTAAGTGTCGTAGCGACACTCAGGGGGAGCCCTCCCGGAGTCCGACACGAAGCATGCTATTTTAAGAGAAATCTTATATTATCTTGTAAAAAAAATTGTGACTGAACTAACACGGGTTACCTCGACTCCAGCACGTGGTTGTGACACCCCTACAATGAATATTAAAATTGTGGGAGCCAGAAGCTCGAGGGATATCAGCAAGTGGAGCAAGCCATACGAGGCCGGAAATCGATAGTATCTGACTGTGATCAAAGAACACTAATCTGCTCTTTATTCCATCCAGTCCTACTAGAAGTTCGATGATCTAACTGTTTACATCAATATTCCAAACTGTTAGACTGACTAGTCAGAGAATTTTGGACACGCCAGTTTTGTTTCAGACAGAACTACCTACCGTTAGTGAAGTAAGTACAGTGAAATAAAAAATAAAATAAATGTCAAAGTCAAAGTGTTTTTATTGCTTGAGATACATGTTAGAATATAAATAAAATAAATGATCCTCTAACAAATCAAACTATTATCAAAATTAATAACAACCTATGTCTGTTCGACGACCTCTGTGGCGTGGCGGGCGAGTAACCGGCTGAGATGAAAGAGGTTGCGGGTTGGATTCCCGCTGCGGGACAAATGTTTGTATGATCTGCAAATATTTGATGCTGTTATAATAATAATAAGAGCCTAGCTTTTGCCGGTGGTTGCACCAGCTTGGAACCAATTAATTACACGGATATTCTAGTCTAGGCACTTTAAAACTCCCTGCACGTTAGTGAACACCGCATCAAATACGTCCAGCAGAAGTGTAGTTGTACCTAAATACAGAAGCAAAAAAACTGAATTCGTCCTAAAATTAATTTAAATTTGAATTTTTGAATAATTCTTTCGTTTGACTGTAGCGCCACCATAAAGGTGGCGCCGCGTCTCCGAGCAGTGTTGCCAGGTATGAGCTTTGCCAAATCGCCAAATTTTCAGTGGAAAGTAGCTTAAAATCGCCCAAATTTTTTAGTAGCCTAATGTAGCCTAAATATTCCATCAGGTAGCTTGAAAGTACCCTAAAATTCTAAAATCCGTTGTTTAGGACCCCGTGGTCCTGAACAGGCAGGATAAAATTAAAGAAACAATAAGAAAACTCAACAATTTTCTCACTTTTTGAAACGTTTTATTCCTTTCAAAAATATTTCTTTAATCCTCAACAAATGAAATGACAGAAAAACTTCCTTTCCATGCTTTCCCATTTTTGAAAGATGTTATTTGAAAAGATTCAACAACTGAGCCCGTCCACACCAAATACTTTGAGTCACATGCAATCACCGAACGAAAAACGCAAACAAACAAAATAAGTTACCAATTACCAAGCAAACTTTTTAAAATCCAAATAAAGTTTACCACTACCTGCTCTGCCTGCTCATCAGTACTTATACTACTTATATTATACTTTAGTACTATACTTATAAATCTGTGCTGCTCATGCTGGCAGGCTGGCACACTGGCACAGCACAGGAATACCTATTAGTACCTGCTTCTGGCCTTGGAATAATTCGTCAAAGTTGCTGGCTATGCGAAAAGGTGATGTTGAAAATGATACTTGGTGACATTTGACAGTTGAAAACCATTCCGTCATTCAATTACCTACAAAATCTGAGAGCCCTGCTAAGAAAAATCCTAATGTACCTACCTAGCCTTAAATCACCTTTTTTATTTTTCTTGGTAGCCTAACAGGCGCCAAGTCGCCGTTCGCATTTTTTGGTCGCCCCGACCCTGTCTGAGGTAGCCTAAATGGCGAAAAATCGCCTAACCTGGCTACGCTGTCTCCGAGACTTCTATCGTGAGACGGACTCTAGCGAACGAATATATCTATAATAGAATGGAGGACCAGCTTCAAACAAAAGTATGTAAAAAGATGATAGTGAACTAGCCTAGAATTTGTAATACCTAGTTAAAATACCGTAGTAGTATAATATCGATGCCTAGAACGCTCAATAGGTAATCATTGTCTCAGCAGCGCAAACGAAACGCAAAGCTTAGCATTTAGCATTTGTCTAGTTAGTCTTGCGAAACGCTCAGAATAGGGACCTTATTCTGAGGCGAAACCATAGAACAACATTACTCACGCACGACACGAGGGCGAAACGCTTTGATGCACGCACGGACGAAGTATTAAGTGGACCAGAAATCCAAATAATAGCATGTTAGAGCAGTGTTTAAGCTCTGAAGAGTGATAAAGACAAAAATATTTTTTTTGTCTTTGTCATAATTTAGTTTTTTTTTGTCACAATAACAATTGTGCCCAACAAATCTGGCGTGTACATATATTTTGAGATCGTTATTAATGCGAATTTCACTACTAAGTGTTCACGGTGTGTAGAAAGCAATAATTATGGTGCATTGCTGTGTAATCGGCTGTAAGAGTCGAAGTGAACGTAAATTGGAAAACATAACCTTTCATTCGTAAGTTTTTAGACAGTAAAGATACCAGGTTATGCAGAAATGATAAAGAAATGTCTCAAACTCTGGTTATAAAATAATGATGGTAGGTACCTACCTACTCTGTTTGACCATTTCAAGTATAATAGGTAGGTACCTATACTGGTCCGAGCATTGATGAATAAAGCACTGGCGCACAAAGAGAATGTTATCACGCCTGGGTATGCTATTGCCGCCCGATCCTACGATTTGTTTGTGCCGTTGTGCCTGATGGCTTGTTTATTGTGCAACTGGGGCAAACAATTTATTCGTGATTACGTGTTGTTTGTTTTTGGTTTTCGCAAAATAAAGCATTGTGTAGTTTTTCGAACGTGGAACTTGGTTGTTATTACCGTGTTTGTGAAGTACCTTTTTACAAAATGGTATCCTGCTGTATTTTAGGTTGTACAAACCGTACAGAGCGAAAAATCTCGAACATAACCTGTCATGCGTAAGTTCTTTGTTTCTCAGTTTATTTATTGCAAAGATTTATATCACTACCGACTCAGGCGAAAGAAAAAGAAAGACAAGTCAAGCCGCTGGCTGAGTATGACCAAGTCTCTTGGTGAAAATGGCGAACAATTTTATTGAATTCTAGAAGAGCAAGACCACAGGGCGGTTGTTCTGATAAATAAGGCGTGCTCGATTTTTGGGTCGAACTGGGTCGGCTATTTGCCCGACCAAGCCCTAGTTGTACACAATCTTGTAAGCAATAAATGAATTACTATGAAATAATGATATTTTACACAACAATGGCACTAATGTCCTTATGTTTACTCTAAAGCTCACTAACGAAACATACATTTAGAACAAAATAATTAAGCAAAACTACAATTTCAATGAAAACTGTTGAAGCCTTGGACGAAATAATTCGTCCAAGGTTGAAGCACTTGCGTAAAGTCATTCCAGGCCGATACTGGCTTTGCCTCGTACCACAATGCACAATATTACACTCAGGCATTGTGAAATCCAACTTGTGTAGTAAAAAATATAGGTATTTGCTAATAAAATAGTGAAAATTTACGAAAACACAAAAAGTAAACAAAACTTTGAATGAAGGCAATTATAGGTCACAGAGTATTAAATGAATGGTTGAATGGCAAGTTAATGGTGGGCAATTTTCATACAAAATAAATGTTACTGCCGCTCCATTTTGTTCCTTGCTCCAAGAGCAAGACACGGACGGACCGAAATCCACAGACTATTAACTAACTCATGGCTAATGGCATGGAAGCTATGTACTAAATATACTAGTGTTGCGGTAGTCAAGCGCGAAAAGGTCCGAAACTGAAAATAAAAAGATCCGTAAAGTGCGAAAAAGCTCCGTTTTGTCTGTTTTTTATTTTTTTGACGAGTAAGTAATTTTGCCGAGTAATTTTGAGATATTAATACTAATGAATTAAAGATTATGATAAAAGTTATTGAAATCTGGTTATTTATAGTGTGTGTAAACAAGTTTCTTTTTAAATTAAAACTTTATATTGACTTTGAAAATATAGTTTTCTATCCTCTCTACCCTAGACCCGAATCAAGTCTCCCAGAACAGTGGACACGTGGATCATTCATAGTGCTTTAGGAAAAACGAAAAAAATACTTACCTAAAAAGAGTCTTATCTTTTATGTGATACAATGATGCAATAAGATGTAGGGATATATTTTCTAGCATTTTATGAAAAAAAAATACATAAAAAATCTTTATTATAGTGGTTTTTCCTGTGGTGTGGTGTAGCGAGATGTTAAAATATTAAACAGATTAATATTGTAACTATTTTCGAAAACATTAATTGTTTTTGCACCCAAACACGGCATTTTTTCGAGGTTTTTCTTTCAACAAAAGATGCGACTTGCGCACTCGCTAGCTCGCGGCCTTGAAAAACTTAATATTTATAAATGCTCTAATTAAGATTTCTTTGCTCGCGGCGGATGCGGTTACGGCCCGGTGTATGTACCAACGTGGGTGGACTGGCGAGTACCTACTGCGAGGGCCACACAGATAGGGCCACTTCATGTGGCCGAACCGTTGGTTCTGTCCCTATATTTTTTTGGCCCAAAATAACGGACCTTATAAGTAATAAAAGTCTTCTTTGATTTTAAATCATAAAGTAACATGATGCGGTTTACGCATGGAAGCCAATTCATTCTTCCGTGGGTTTACGCATAATGGACAATCCATAGAGTTCGAATGCGGAAAAGTTAGTTCTTTAACATGATGAGGTTCTCATAATTTAATTATTGGTTTTTTTGTGAGCATAATTTGTTATTGTTCACAGTTTTCCTGTAGATCTAGGCTTGCGAAATGCTTGGATCTCTGTATGTGGTCGTCAGGACTGGTACCCCACCAAACATACACGTGTTTGTTCGAGCCACTTTGAAGAAAGATGTTTTCGAAAGACTGCAAAGATGGTGCTTCTTCGTGATGGTTCTATGCCGAAACTATTTGTTCATGTAGGTTACTTAAATATCCAACTTAGACTTAACTATTTGGTATAAATTGTTACGGTCTTACGAAAGATGGTTTAACCATGAATTTAGACCAGACCTACTAAATATCGACATTTGGTATATACCTACGATTTTAATACAAAAGCAGATGGTTTGTTTTCAGAAATCAGTTCTCGTGCTACACTTTCCAACTTACCAAACTGAAGGATCTTGGATGAAAGTGGCCTTGGCCTGCCCCCCAATTACCTATATGCTAACCATTTGCCATTTGATGCTATAGTACCTACTTACTTACCTACTGACTATCATTGATTCTGTGTTCGGTTCGGAGCTTATACGGCCGGCCGTAGTACTTATTACTATTTGTAGACGTAGCCAGCATATTATGAGGCCCCGAGAATATGATGACATTGAGTTTCTAAGAGGTATTTCGACGTGAAAATATCCTCGGGCATTTTTTATCAGCCCTACCGTCAGCGAGATAAACCCCGCCAAATTCAATACCCCGTAACAAACCCCGTTCATTCCTAAACTGTTTTACCTAGAAACTTATTTTTCCTCATGTGAGTGGATCATGGTGGAATCTTTAATAGAAAATTATCTCGGATATCCTGTCATGAAACCTTGGAGGCAATACTGTGACTTGACTTCGGAATCCAACACTGCATGGCACGACACTTATTTGGACAGTTTTATTTGTATGGTAACTTTAAGTTATCTTAGTTTAAGTTATTGAATGTATTATATTTCTCCAGGGTGTCCCTCAACTAAAAGTGCTCCATCCAAAAAGAGGAGTCGTGAACCAACGCGGTGAAATAAATGCTACTATGAAGACTGTAAATCTAGTAAGCTTTTTCATAGTGAAATTCACGGCAAGATTCACACTAAATTGTTTATTGCATTTCTGTAAAGAGGTTTTTTTATTGCAGGATAAAATAACGGAAGGTAAAGCCGAGATAGATGACTTAAGTGATCATAATTACTGTATTTATGATGACACACCGCGAGCAACAAAGCTAAAACAAGATATTTGGCTGCTTAGGAAGAAAGCAAGAGAAGATGGAATCAAGATAAAATGTCTTCAAAACAAAATTAGGCGTATATTACGTAAACAGGTAATAGTTATACACATTATTTGTGGTAAAATCCTACTTAGTATAGTCCTTAGAGTCTCTTGATACCCACGACACAGGGAATCCTGTGAAGAAAGTGTAGAAGACTATGTGTATGTGTTGGGTCACCCAACACATACATATAGTCTTCACTAGGATTAGATTATAAAGATATATGTAAATGCAGTCGGTGGCTTTTCTAAATTAAAATCCTGGATTTGGCCTCCTATTAAGATTTCGTGATCCTGCCAGCCTGCCTGGAGGTAGACTATTTGGACGAGGTAGATGTAACGAACTTTGCATTGCTTCACCGTCCAATTTATGTTTTGCGTTTTTTAACGAAAATCAGGCTTTGTGAAATAAAACTTAAAATTTCAATTGTAATGGTTAAGGTGCAATCTTAATGTTGGGCTTGCAGGGTAAGACTAAAAACACGGACAAAGCCGCCCCATCCAAAAAACGAGGATTGAAGCGCCGGAGGATTACTCCGGCTATATCCCCCTCCGCGACCGACACCGCAGAGTCTACGGAGTCTGAGGAGTCGACACCGTCATCACCTGCGAGTTCTGTGAATAGAATCGCTTGTAATGAGGAAACAGATAAAGTATATAAAACTGAACCGTTGGACGATGAAGGTGTTGATGACGGTCTGTCGGCCGATAAAAAAGGTAGGTTAACAAAATCCTATAATATATCCTACATATATGTATATCGTGCATACCTCAAATTTTTGCCCACAACCGTTGTACCCACAGCATATTATTAGTATTTCAACTAACTTTGATATTAGGTAGTTGAATGAAATTTTAATTTACAGAATACACAGGATTGGAAGTGGATGAGTTCGAAGATGTAAAGATAGAAATTGACGATGACCCGTTGATGATTTTCGGTGAATCTAATGGTTAATCATAATATAGTTCAAGCTTAATGACTGAGATGAGATGACGATTTGAGCCGGTGCGTGGTGATACCCATCTCACTAATCCAACCAGCCGTTGAGTCAACCAGTGGTGCAGCGGTTAACGCATCTAAGTATCAAGGATACGGTTACGTGTTCGTTCCTCGCCTGGTTGGTAGTTTTTGGAATATAACTAAAGCTTACTTCATAGTTTGTTTAAATATAACAGTTTGTTTGTAATAACAGTCTCTCTGTAAAGATTTGTTAGTAATCAATTGATACTTGTAATAAAGATAGTAAACTACCGGCGTTAAGGGTTAGGCCTGACTTGTCCACAAATTAATGGAAGGAACTAATATTTATAACACAAGCTTGGCCTAGTGTAGGTGTTAGGGATTTGCGTATGCATAACAATAACTATGTCTGTATCCATTATCAATGGTTATCCTTATTTAATGTTACGTGTATTATTAAGTGTGAATTTTCTGATAAAGCAATAAAGTTTAATCATTGAACGAGCGAAGCTAGTTCTCTTGAGTTAACTTAGGTGAGTTAGTAATTGTTTGTATGATACTTTTGAACCGTTAATCCGATCTTCATGTAATTTTGTTAGTTTGTACTAACAAAATTTGAGAGCCTAAGATGGCTCTCTTATCACTGCGGCTTCAGGTTTGTGGTCACCACTAGTGAACCTTTATTCCCCAGCGGTTCTATGGCCTACCCATTGCCACATCAACTTGCTAATGCTGAAATCTGTAATAATGACCTTGATTCTTCTACGCCTACGAATAATTACTAATCCAATAGAATAGGTAAGTACGTTGAACACAGATTCATGTCTTTGGTCGACTTTCGAAAATAACAAGACGCACTGAGAACGATTGAGTTGAGATGCATGACCTAATATTTAGCTAGTAAGAAAACTTAGGTAGGTACTAATTCATTATTTTTCAAAGTGTTTGGAAAAGAACGCATTCAAGGAATCATCGTTAGATGGTACCTAACCCCAGCCCATTCCTCCGAGTCTGCAATACCTCCTCTCCTTGGAGCAAGGAACCTAACCTCTCTCAGAGGAAATACATTACCAGTTTTATAAATAGAGTAACTTTCCTCTGAGTGGCTCTGAACCTCCTCTTACGTCACGTCCACTTAGGACGCAAAATAAAAAAAATATTAAAATTCAGTTTACCGAAGATGTTTTAGACTGAATTTTTACGATAGTATTTATTTTTTGTATTAGATTAGATTTTGATTACTACATGTGAATACAAGAAAACAATAGGGAAAATCATCAGGATTCTTGCACATTTATAAATTTTATGATAGACTAGTTGCGCCCCGCGGTTTCACCCGCGTGAATAATGATGATAATTGATGATGATGATGATGAAAAGTAGCCTATGTGTTAATCCAGGGCGTAAAGTATCTCCATTCCAAATTTCACTCAAATCCATTCAGTAGTTTTTACTTGAAAGAGTAACAAACATCCATACAAACTTTCGCGTTTATAATATTAGTAGGATAGGATTTAGTAATCTGGCCACAATTAACTTTTTAGTGATGAGTCACGTTTTTCAGCATTTTTTTCAGAAGCTCGCAGCTCATGGAGTTAAGCAAAAAAGTATAGGTAGCTATAAGTTCCAAGAGTGCTGCCAGTTACCTCCTTAGTCTAATTTTATTTTCAAAACAAGAATTTCGTCGATATCATCGATTCTTAGAGAATTTATAGTAGGGAGATGGCAAGCATACGCTTTCCCCTCTGCCGAAGTACATGAACGGTCGTTCGTGTCAGTTTATAAAAACTAGTTTAGCCACGATCGTTCGCCATTCTGCGTTCATACCTGTCGCTATACGGAGCTCCTAAAAATGGTTGGTTGTGCTGTGGTTTCGTGTAAATGGCGGTCGGAAACATCAAATTTAACAAAATATGGAGTTTCTTATCACATTTAAGCAATTGACAACACAATTAAGCCATTAATTTCACCGTAAAATATATTTTCTTAGTGCAAGCTTACGACAGAAATACCGATACGTAATTTCTTGGTACGGGGACAAGTGATGTGAAAACAACGAACGAATGAATGAACGAAAGAGGCTGCAACGATTTTTATGAAATTAACAGGATAGGGAGTTTTCAGGCCGAAAAAACGATCTCAAAGCAGTAAAAAACCTGATTCCAAAGAAAATATCAATACCTACGTCGTTCAATACCAGCCTAAAATATTGGTTGAATGGGCTTGATTTTTGGAGTTTAAAGAGGTTGTAAGGTTATTTTAGAGGTTTGTATTTCCGATTTTTTTTCGGTTTTAGGGTTTTTTTGTCAATCACAATATGACGGATATTCGAATCTCGTTTCGCATGAAAAAAGCAGATCCACGAAAATACATTTTCTTAACAATAAATCTTATATTATCAAAAAATACAATATAAAATTTCTTAATCCCAGCTTATAATTGTTAAATCCAATGTATGTGGCACCTAATCATAGACCTTCTTATAATCAATACAAGCAACCGAGAGGTTTCTCTTGCTCCTCCTGACCTTCTGTCTGATAACCATGTCAATGAGGAGGAGCTCCTTAATACCACAGGACCCAACCTTACATCCATTCCGAGCAGGAGCCAAAATATTGTTTTTTTAACACTCAACTTGAACTGTATCGTAGGTACCTATCAGGAACTACGAGTACCTGGTCCATAACACCCAGACCCGGAACAAATATTTGCAGATCATACATGCCTGATGCGTGTGATTTGGAAACCATATAATTCTATAAGAAACCAACACACCACGGGAATCATGAATACAAAATTTCATGGAGTTTGAAGAAATAATAGCCAAAATAGAACCAAACTTCGATCGCGTGCAACAGGACGTACGCGTCCTACCGGTGACCTCTTAAATCCTAAAATACAATTTTTAACTGACTCTGTGTTTTTTGTATGTTTGTTACGCGACTACTTTTGATCAATATGAATGAATTCACCCATTTAAACATAATAAACATACATCCATAGACGAGATCCATAGACAATAAATAATCTTTTTTTCATTCAGTCTTTTACACCCCATCACTAGTTTTTGCGCTAGTATGCAACTAACCAATAGTGTAATTACAGAAATTATTTATTTGTGTGCTTGTTTTATGATTGTGTGACAGCTTTTATTTCCGTGTGCGTTTATAGAGACGCCTCAACTTTCTGCATGAGTGTGCGTGAGTAAGTAAATGTGTGCTGTACGTGTTTACCTCGCCTCCCGCAAAAAGTGGCAGAAATAATGTAGTACTAGAAGTTGAGCATGCCATCTCCCTACATAAATTCTCTAAGGTGTTCCATACCGAAGGAAAAAAAAGTTTTGTTTGTTTTTGTATTTCCAGTTGTTGGGTTAGTTAGAAAGAAATCGACTTGAGCTCAGAATTTATAATATACTACGTCTAACGAGCTTTCTGAACTAAAAGATAAAACAAGTTTCCTAGAAAAAGCCAATACTTGCAGTCGTAATGTCGGGCTTGCAGGGAATGAGTAAAAACAAGGGCAAAGCCGCCCCGTCCAAAGATCGAGGGTTGAAACGCCGGAGAATATCTCCGGGTAATTCCCTCTCCGCGACCAACACCGCAGAGTTTACAGAGTCTGAGGAGCCTTTACCGTCATCGTCTGCAAGTTATATAAATACCTTCGAAGAAACAGATATTGTATTTAAAACTGAGCCGATGGATGATGAAGGCGCTGATGGTAGTCCACCGGCTGATCAAAAAGGTAATCAAACATGAAATAGATTGATACTAGTGGCAGTTTTTATAGGGCTTATTTCGATAGTCATGCAGAGTAACAGCTGAACCTTTATAGAAGAAACATAAAGACTATGTTCTGAATTGACACAAGCTACTTTGTATCCTGGAACCACGCGAGCGAAGCTGTGATCAGATGCTAGTCATAAATAACTACATATATTTTCCATCTGATAGTAGGTAAATCACCAGGGTACCAGGGGATGGGCAGCAGCATCCACCTAGGTACTCAACATGAATACTGCAATCACCAATCTGTCTGCCAAGTGTTGTGATTATGACAATTAACCCCATTATACTTATGGGGGAGGCCTCGTCCAGCAGTGGACATCTAAAGGCTGTTGGTATAGATGTTGCATTAAGGTGGATCATCTCGCATGTGGCGTGAAATTAAAATGTTATTGTGTTTTTTGCTCATCAACACTTTTTGAGATAACAAAAACAGGTTTTGCTGAAACTAGGAGACCCATCACACATGTTTTAATTGATAGTATCTCATAAATATCATTAGTTAAGCTACGGATATCCCTAAACCAAAAAAACACTAAAACTCATTGAGCAGTATTCATAGCTAAACTAATTATAATTATCTTTTAGAGATACTATTAACTAGAACATGCGTGTTAGGTTCCCTTTGTTTTCGCAAAGTCAGTTTTAGCTATCACAAGAAGTGTTGATGAGTTGTAATGAGCAAAAAACACAATAACATTTGAATTTCGCGCCACATGCGAGACGATCCACCTTAATATGATATGAGTTTGATTGGAGAAAGCACTCGTGTGAGTTGGCTTGCAGAATATTCAGTCTTATTGTCTTTGTCTCACCCTTTCACAGTCAACTTTTTACACTATGGTCTAAGCCACAACTTCAACTATGGTCGAGGCCAAGTTACGTGTAGTATGCAAACAGAGATTACTTAGCACTCACTTATGCTTAGTGTTGTCCATGTTGCTGTTTCTCAAATTATAAAACATGTGTGGTAGAGAGTGACACGAAATAAATAAATATATGATAATATACATTATTTTCATTCTTGGATTTATAACTAAATGAATCCAAGAAAGCACATTCTGCCAAACCATGTTGTCAGTGACTGGAATCAGCTTCCAGAGAGATAAGATGATAATAAAAGAAGAAAAAGATTGGATAAGTTCTCTATCAGTGAACTCTTGTAAAAATAGACTGTACTGCATTAAGTGCACTGACAATTACCAAGTTATACACATAACAGCTCTAAGCTGCCTGTGTATTAATTTTGTTAAAAAGATTATTGATTAGATCCACTTAATCGTGACTACTGTTTTGGTTTGCTTGATGCCGTCTTCAGTTTTTTTTAAATTTTCAGAGGTCATCGCAGGATTGGAAGAGGATATGATCGAAGAACTGAAGATAGAATATGAAGATGACCCGTTGATGATGTACAATGAATCCAAGGGTTAGTCACATAGTTCATGATTAATTACAGTCACTTTACAAAGAAAGTGATTCAAGATTTAAAAGCATTTAGTCACATTTGATTATTTTCTACAAAAAATGTGTCAAAAAGCGAAACACATTTTTATTTGCCTGTTCCATACGATTGTTTCGTGTTGTTTAATTGAAAATGTATATTGTGATCTACACATTTTTTGTAGGAAATGATCAAAAGTGGATAAAAATTAAAACTTCTTAGTAGGTAATTAGGTACTATAGACCATAGTTGCATAATATTTGTATTTTATATGTTTTGTTACAGCTTCAATATTAGAGGCTAACAATACCTTGACTTCACATGAGAAATGTAAGTTTTTAAAACCTTATTTAAATTAAATGATTTTGAACAAATCCTCAAATAATATTTTGAGGTCTGTGCTCCTGCAGTTATTATATTTCACTAAATTAACTAGTGCTTTTTAAAATAAAAATCTTCGGTTAAAATCACACCAAAATTATACGATATTTTAACTAAAGATAACAAGCAAATAAAATTAATTGAAAATAGGCGACGGCACCTTTTCGAAAAAGGCGGGAAAAGTTGAGATGACATTGTAGATTCCGCCAAAGAGGATGTAATACTGTGGACTCAGCTAGCATAATATATACTCTGTGTTTAAACTTGGTCAGAGATTCATCGGGGTTCAGTTCAGACAGTTTCAAAGACGAGTTCAGAAGTGAAAATAACCTCGGCCTAAGACAAAATAGTGTTTTGCTGAACCAACGAAAATAAGTAAGTTTATAATTGAAATACTAACATAACTATCTTATTAACATTTCTAAATACCTATCTAAAATTTACGCTGTCGTAAGTCTAAATAATATTTTTTAATACAGAAATGCCGGCACCTAGACTTCTAAGCCGTTCCCAAATTGAGATACTTCTCTCCTTCATGGATCAACACAGGGACCTTGCTAGCGGTGCGCTCAGTAAACACCAAGGACCGGAGAGCAAGAGGGAGGTGAGAAAGCTCTGGGACGAGCTTGCTGCCCTAATCAATAACGTCGACGACGCTGGTACTAAAAAGTCTGGAGATGCGTGGAGAAGAGTAAGTAACATGTTATTATTATTTTGAATACACAGGCAGCTCTCGGAGCATATATATCATGCGTGTATATCATAGTCCTTGTCTTGTCAGTGCACTTTAAATGTTAGGTAGTCATTTTTTTTAAAGAGTTCACTGAGGGGGCACTGATCACAGAGTCTGGTAACTGGTTACCAGTGTTATTTTCAGTCTCAGTCCAAAGATTCAGAAGGGACGCTATATTGACCTACACTGGTACTATAATACCCTGTAGTCAATATAGTACCACTATACATACAGGGTGAATCTTGAAGCTCGAGTCTCTTATTTGGGGCTGCTGTGGCTTAGTTTCCACAATTTGGCAAAGCAACAAGATCTAAACTAGTAAGATGATAGTGATCTGAGAATCAAAACATCTAGAGTTAGGTAACTAGACAAAAGCTAACTCAAAAAGATTTCTACGAAACAAGTTCAACAAAACCAAAATTATTATTATTAATATTATTTATAAAATTAATTTACACAGCTACATTAAGGCTCGATGTTTTGTAAGCTTTTCACGTCTTTAGTTGAATAAAACACAATTTAGGATCATCCGGTTCACACATACACCTCATTGTGTTTTTTCACTAGATTATTATTATTTATTTATAAACGAGCAGCTTTCGCTGATGTGTCCACATCACAGTGTTAAAATTTAGTTGAAATATTGTCTCTTAGTTTTGGTATATTTTTTTGAGCACTGATTTATTTGTTCGAGGCCAGATGTTGAGTTTTTTTTAAATGCATTGACGGAAGTAGCAGTAACAAAGTCATTTGATATTCCAATTATTAAAATTCAAATTATTCAAAGATTAGTCTCTTTAATTGAATCAAGCCATTTGGTTGCTACGAACTAACAGAGTCCCGCATAGTATATGCAATAATATTAACCCAATTTGGCAGTCTAGCAACTTCAGTTTGTGTGGCTTTGTGCTCTTGGCATTGCTTTAAAGACCCGACCCAATGAAGTTAATTATTTAAAATCATAGCCTCTAATTGATTTTACTTTTCAGTACTGGGCTGAGAAAAAGTACAGTGTACGAAAGAAAGCAACGGAGATCCAACGTGCCTTAGGCTCCGGCAGGCCTGCTCGGTTGCGACTTAATGATGAAGAACTTACGATACTGGATCTTATGGGGAGGCTGGCGGCAAAGACTACACCTTCTGTTATGGTGCCATTTCAGGTAGATTAATGATTTTGCCACTAAAATAATACATAGCAATATTATAATGTTACATATTACAATACTATTGTTTTTTGACGACCTCTGTTGCGCGGCGGGTGAAGGTTCGCCTGCGACGCAGGAGGTTGCGGATTCGATTCCCGCCTCGGAACAAATATTTGTACGATCTGTTGATATTTGTTCAGGGTGTTCTGGGTATTTTTCTATGTATAATAAAAAATATCATCTATGTAATGTTTTGTATTAAGTATGTCAGTTATCTAATACCCATAACACAAGCTCTGCTTAGCTTGGGGCTAGATAATGTTGTGTGAAATGTGCAGCATTTATTTTATTTATTTACTATAGCTACTAATGTATTGTATGCCCATAATATTGGTATGCTAGCTATATTTATATTATGGGCACTGACAGCAGCCTATATCGAGGCTGTCTGCAGAAAGAAGGGATGGTGGAGAACAATCTCTTAAATTGTACAGCAAAAATTTCTTTTGATAAATAAAATAAGAAACCAGAGGTCCAATTCTCTTAATTTTAAAACATTAAATTCACAGCACAATCTCGTCTCAGTTCCACTGTCACTGTTTGTGACAGGGGGAATTATAAAACATTCAATTTACAGATTGTATTCACATTCAATACATGAAATGGGCCTCTGAACCAAGATGGATTTGCAGGAGCTATAAGTTCCTACATCATGAGCGTTAGATTGTACATACCCACATTTTGTACCGTTTTTAGTATCTTAGGTAAACAAACAGTAGTCAAATTCTAAAAAAATATTCTAAAGATACTACTTCTGACTGTAAAAGGATGTGTCAGGATCGTAGAACAAGTAGAAATCCGTCGTCTTTGCCTACCGTTTCAGGAAACAGGCGTGATTGTATGTGTACATCTTTGATAGCAAGCTATTTACTCTTTCAGGATGACGACTCCTCGCTATCTTCTCCCCCGGATCCATTAGCCAAGCCGGAGAAGATGCAGTCTCACAAAACACTTCCGACACAATCCAAGATGAAGACAGAAATATCAAACCACCAGCAATATGCTAATGAAAACGAATCAAGTACTTATTAACATCATGATCTATAGGTCCATTATAAACGTAGCAGGAAGTCGGTGGATGAAGGCGGCTCAAGTCCGGTCGTCGTGGCTTTTGTAGGCTGATGATGATGCGAGTAGTTTGATACCAATAAGTTGTTTGACGACCTCTGTGGCGCGGCGGGCGAATAGCCGGCTGAGATGTATGTGATTGCGGATTCGATTCCTGCTACGGGACAAAATGTTTGTATGATCTGCAAATATTTGTTCCGGGTCTGGGTGTTACGGTACTCGCAGATCTAAGGGAATCCTAAGGTGGTATCAAGCAAGACTACGTATGCGACTGTTGGGTGGTAAGTTATAAAAAAAATTACACCACTAAAAACTGATGCAATATGAATTCGACTGTCCTTTAGTCGAAAGTGGGGTGCGCGGAGTTCAGGGTATGAGGAGCGGCGAGGGAGCCAATCAACTCGTTGACTTCGTCTCCATCCCCGCACCTCACCCCACCCACCAATTTGACCTAAGAAGAGCACTATGAGCAGCCTTTAAAAAAAACTTTTAGTCACATCTCAACTTGTTTGTTTGTTTGTATATTCTTTATTGCACACATAAACAAAAATAAATGTACAAATGGAGGGCATAATGCCAAATGTGTGATGCCTCTGGTGTTGCAGACGTATGGACGCCTGATGGAAAGTAGTTACCGTAGCCTATGGAGGCTACGGTAACTGCTTTCCATCAAGTGGGCCGTATGCTTGTTTGCTTGCCAAGTGGTATAAAGAAAATTTGTAATGTTTGCCGGCTTCTATAAGAATGTTGTTGATTGCAGATTATGAAGGGCATCACTCGTCCAATGGCCCGCCGCAATGGGCCATAGACATCGAGGAGCGCAGGGTGTGCGCCTCCGAACGGCTCGCAGCCACGTTGGAACAGCTTACGTCAGCCGTGGTCGGTATGCACGACTCGCTGCGCACACTCACAGATGAGGTGTCCACTATAAGAGAAGTGCTAGTGTCCCGGCCGTCTTAACGGCACTGTGACATGGTAAGATATTGCAAGGTAGTTTCTAGTTATATGTATCTTTAATTACAGAAAGAATAATATAAGTATTTGCAATGTTTAAAAAATACAATAAACTAAAGACCCATTGCAAACGATCTAAACATAGCTCAACTGATCCAAATCACTAATGATGCGTCCCAAAAACGTTGGCTGGCTGCATTGCCACACTGAATGGCATTGAGCCAGATAAGAGCCAGCAGGGCCTCGCGTCACGACGCCCTGAAAGAATTTTGAAAATGAGAAGGGCCCCGGTACCTCACGGACCCATAGTGTCGACCCCCTCGAAGTTCTGTCGAGACTAGGGTTCATTATTTCTCGAGCTTATCAATTTCTCGGGTCTCGAGAATTCTCGAGGCTAATTTCTCGGGGCAGTTTTCAACAAAATTAGCTTATCTTTTTCTTAAAGACAACAAAAAAATTAAACTATTCTGACTTATACAACAACAATGACAATTACAATCACAGCACCATTTTGGCTGGTTAAATATAAAAAAAACAACTTTAAGAATTGCCTTGAATTGAGATATACAAGATATTTGTGTCTTTTGAGATCCTTGCCCAAATTGGGCCCTGCACCGGCCCTAAATAATGCCCCGCAGGGGTGAATAGAGATAATAGGTGATAGGGGTGGGGTAGAGAATAGTCTCTATGGTAAAAGTTACCGTTTGACAGCCCTGATTGCTGAGATAGAGAATAGCCCTGGGACAGATGAAATAGCAGTTTCTTGTTTAACTCTCAAAAGTACATACTTACATATAGTTTAGAAGCCGGCAAACAAGTTAAAACGTGAAAACCACGTGACCAAAAAACCCAAAAGCACAGCAGGCTTATTGTGTATCTTGCAATAGTAAAGCAATAGCAATAAACGCGCGATTATCGCAGCTAAATTGCTAATTCGTATTACGTACCAGCGAGTCCAGCGATAGCAAAGCATTTTTTGTTACATCTAGCAATCGATCGCGCGATAATTGTACAATAATTGCTAATTGCTGGTCGCTAATTTTAGGTAAAAGGCTCGCCGGTTATTCCCGAAATCCCCTTTGGACATCCGCGTCGCATTTTTTCAACAAAATAATTGATTTGTTCCAGGCCCAGTTTATGGTGACACAATCAGCAAAGTGTTCGCTCGAAATGGGAGAATGCTAGATGTGTAACTTCGCACGCTCTTCAAGATTATTTCGAGCGAGAATACGAGTGTTTTTTATCCAAGGGTTAATTGAAAGTGTTCAAAACTGATTTCTGTAAATAAAACATTGAACATCCCACATTGACTTATATATTACTTGACATCCCATCTTTATTAATTCATAACCTTACTTACACATAACATAGTTATTAGTTAGTTACATAGTTAGTTTTAGTGTTTGTTTGTGAAATTGTTTCATTTTTTGTATATTATGGTGTACAATAAAGTATTTTATATCTTTCTATCTATTTATCTTATACACAGATAAAGAAAAAAAAGAGGTAAGGGTAGAAAAAATATATTTCCCAGTAGTTCATCTAGGGCCTAGATGAACTACTGGGAATTTTTTTTTGTTTCGCCTAGATTCTAGGCGAACTGCCACAGAAATCAAAAAAAATAGTGCGTCATTTTTTTTAAGCGGCCCCTTTATATGTATAACTACTACTTCCTGAATTTTCTTTTCTATAAACCTCACGGAGCCCGAGACCTTTCCAACGAATGCAAAACCGTGGAAATCGGTTCGTGCGTTCTGGAGTTATAGCGTCAGGAAGGAAAACCCGACTTATTTTTATATATACGATTAATAGGAAACTACTGCTCTTTAGGGTATTAGTTTCTGCATACTATGGCTCCACCATTACGCTTTCTCCCTAAATGTTTTGTGGGTTATTTCAAACATAGAACACTTCGTATCTTATCCGATTATATCTACAATAGGAAGATCTAAATTGTAATTTTTTAATCAACAGGATTCTAGAGACACGAAAGGAGACGTACGGAACTAAAAAAACTTAGTTTCACATTAATTTAAACACTCAGTGAGAGGTTCATAAAATTTTGTACATATAAATAATCGGATAAGAGTCATCAAGGTAGGCTTACGTGGGTACGTTAATATTTAGTATAAACAAGTAGGTACTACCTAGGTGATAAAAACTTATGAATAGTATACATAATGCAAAATGGCGAATTAAACTAAACCCAGATGAAGTCTACAACCCTTCAAATATTCCCATTAGTTCACCCTGATTTTTAATTTCAGACAATTTTTGTAAACAATCAAATGTCAAGATATGCCACTGTGTGTATAAGTGTCATGTATGTGTGTCATATGTTAATTTACACGTATGCTACACAATCATGAAACTTATACTCACAGTGGCTTCTCTTCACATTTCATCTTGACATTTATTCGTTTACAAAAATTGGCTGAAATTAAAAATCAGGGTATAGGTGAAGTGACGGCTAGGTTCATCAAAAGTACTTAGTAGTAATAGTTATTTGTTATATACAAGAGTGCAAAGTTGCTTTTTAACCGCGTGCTCAATTTTTATGACCGAGCAAGCGAAGGATTCAAAAATTTAATCACGAGCGTAGCGAGTGAATAAAAAATTAGAATCCTGAGCGTCAGCGAGGGATCAAAAGAGCACGAGGTGAAAATCTTTGCACTCGAGTGCAACACGTAACTTTTCATCCCACCTCAGCGAGGAAATGACAAAACATTTACAATCACAAGAAAACTTTTGCGCATTTTTAACAGTTTCAGTCAATTCTGTTTGTCAAATAAACTTCCTCGTCGCTAGAATCACTCATTTTAGGTTTTCACTTGTTTTCAAGTTTCTTGTTTTTAACCAGGGGGCTTAGTACGGGTTTTGATAGTTTACGAAACTATAAGAAGTTTCGTTTCTTTCCATACATTTACTTGCAGCGCCCCTAGCGAAAACGACATGAAAACTAACGACGCTGTCAGTAAATGTATTGGATGGAAACGAAACTTCATATAGTTTCGTAAACTATCAAAACCCATACTAAGCCCCCTGAGATTTTAACAATATGACGTGAAAAGAAAATGGGCGCGCGTAAAGCAAATTAAATAAAAAGTAATATACACCAAGAAGGTTCCGAGTCTGAGTTTTTAACAAATTAAAAAATGTTGTATGATAAATTCGGCAGAAGTAAATAGGTTTAATGATGTTTTAAATTCACAAACTTAGTGCACACGATGTTCTAAATTCAATTTTACTTTATCCTCTAGCGGATAAAAACGGCTTTTGCACTCAGATATCGAATAGCAAAAATACTCTTTCCGAGATGGTGGGATGAAATTAGTAGATTGTATCATAAGGGAGCAAAATAATATTTTTACGGCGAGGGCGCTTTTTTGATTCCAGAGCGAAGTGAGGGATTCTTTAGTAGAATCCCGAACGTAGCGAGGGATTCAAAGTACGTCGCCCGAGCCAAAAATATATTTTGCGCCCGAGTGTTACACTCTACTTTTCATCACCCACTATGAGAAAATAAAAGGCGCCTCATGTTTTATTTCAAAACAAAACCATGAAACCGTGAATAACTTTTCATTTAAAAAACAGACTTCCGCCATTGTATTCGACTAAATATTTGGATGAAAAAAAAATTATAAAAGAACCATAGTGATGAAAGGATTATGATACTTTCTGAATGCAAATGCTAATGTTATTTAAATGAGGAACTTAATTCCTGCTATAATTTGATAGGACGAAATTCAAAAGAGTTAGTTGATATGTCAGAGGAAATTAAAAGTTTAGAAACATCACTTCATGATGTAACGTGTAAATATAAAAAAGCTGAACGAGAAGCATCTGACAATATTCAGAAAATGAATAATATCGTAGAGATACTGAGTGATGATAGCACATATGTACAAGTATGTAATAGTAGCTCACAGACGGACCTTCCTTTATCAGAGCCTTCTGGATCAGCTTTAGGTGCTTTAACACACATTGCAACATGTGCATCGCAGAGTCAGGCTAAACCTACTGTTCAGGTTGAAGTAGTTTCCACACCTGGTACGCAGTCTCCGGTTAGACAGATTAAATCCTGTTGTCAGACCCGGAAGACTGTGGTGTATTCAGATAAGATAGGTGTTGGGATAAGCTTGCTCCTTAGTGACCTGTTAGGGCAAGTTGTGACAAATAATTGCTTTCCTAATGCCCCTATTAACAAACTTATAGATACTATAAAGAGGGAGGATTGCTTTGACAACAACACCACTCTGTTAGTACAATTAGGTGAGAGTAGTGGTGTAACGCGTTTGGATATTATTAAGTTAGTTGAGACTTTGTTACAAAAGCTAGATTCAGGACTGGGAAAATTAATTTTATGTGCTTTCCCTTACTCAAAATGTTTGAGTACTAAAGATAATCAAAAAATTTGGAATCTTAATTTAATGCTGTATAATTTGACATGTCGTCATAGAGACGTTTTGTATTTTGATACTAATAATTTTATTAGTAATTTTATTTTGACACAAGATACTATGTATTTGAGTAGACATAGTAAATTAATAATTGCTAAATTGTTAGCATTTAATATTTTTGATCCCGTTATAAGTACTATAACGCAGTTCACCGACAAGCCCGTAGTTAGTAGTAGTACTAATGAGGGCAAACAAGTAGGAGTAGCTGACAGTCATTTAAACTGACGAGTTCGACAATGAGACAGCCGGGCACATTACATGTAGTACATCAAAATGTGCAAGGCCTTCCCAGCAAAATCTTAGAATTAGAATTATTTTTAAATCGTTTTAATGTTGATATTATGTGTGTAACTGAACACTGGATGTTACAATTTGATTTACTCCCTTATTATGAGAATTATAATATTGTAAGTTCATACAAACGCAAAAACGCCATACGTGGGGGTTCCTTAATTGTTGTTCGAAATACTTTAAAATGCAAGGAACGTAAAGATGTTGCAAATCTCACTATTGAGAGGACTATTGAGCTATCTTGTGTTGAGCTAGAGCGGCATATCATTGTGAGCGTTTACCGTCCCCCTGACGCAGACTTCGCATTATTTGAATCCACTATGGAAGAAGCATTGCTTAAAACTTTTGTTTGTAATAAAATGCTAATAGTCTGCGGAGATTTCAATATAGATATTCCGGTTAATCCTCTATCTGAGAGGCTGCTTAATTTATTTAAATGCTTTAACTTAAATCACCTCTTCGAAGAACCTACAAGGGTGACACTAACAACATCCACCTGTTTAGATAATATTTATTGCAGTAGTGTTCCAATTGATAAATCAGTAATTAAACATTTCACCTCAGATCACTATGGTCACAGTGCTATATTTACTTGTAATTTTGTAGATGAACCTAAGGAATTCACTTATCGGCCTATCACAGAAAGTCGCATTAAGAAGTTCCAGGGCAGTATTGAACTTAAAATGCCCCTTGTACCGTGCGTAGATGATCCGAATGACCTTTTTACTAGTTTGTTTAAGTTGATATGTGAGGAACATAGTGAGATATTTAAGTTAAAAAAATGTAAAGCTAGAGCTAATGTCGGGTTAGCTGATTGGGCTACAACCGGTATTTATAGAAGTAGGAATAAATTATATGAACTCTATGCGGCTAGAGAATCAATGTTGCACGATACAACGTTTATCTTGTACATAAAGAACTATTCCAAGACCTTCAAAAAAGTTTGTCATGCAGCAAAATCATTGCATTTGAGAAATAAAATAGAAAAATCAACAAATAAAATTAAGACAACTTGGAAATTAATAAATAATGAAACAGGTAAAGCTAAACCTCGTAGTAAACAAATTAATTTAAACGTAAACAATACAATATTATCAAATAATATTGAGGTCGCAAATGCCTTTGATAGTTTTTTCTCTAGTATACCTAATATTGTGACTCAATCTTTAAAATCAACTGCCTCTGGAGCATCTACTTTATTGGAATTAAGTGTTGATAAGTGTGAGGTCGCGTTTAGTTTCAGATACGTTAATGCCATTGATATTGTTAAGACATTTAAGTCACTTAATATTAAAAATACTGAAGACCTTTGGGGAATATCTACAAAGGTGTTAGGTGTTATAATTATTGATATTGCGCCGTGTATGGCCTATATTTTCAATGGATGTGTTGACGAGGGAGTCTTTCCTGATCTTATGAAACATAGTAAATTAATTCCTTTGTTCAAGTCTGGTAATGAAAAAGATCCAGGTAATTATAGGCCAATTTCTATATTGCCTGCGTTAAGTAAAATCTTTGAGAAACTTATTCTTACTCAGTTATTGTCACACTTCAACCTCCACGGACTTCTTCATAGTCATCAATTTGGATTTACTAAGGGTCGTTCGACAGCCGATGCTGGTACCATGCTCTTAGAACACATATTTGAAGCATGGGAGAACTCGCAGGACGCGATCGGAGTTTTCTGCGACCTGTCCAAAGCTTTTGACTGCGTGAGGCATGATACTTTAATTTCCAAGTTAAAACATTATGGCATACAAAATCAGGCAATTAATCTTGTAAATTCTTACTTATCCAATAGAGTCCAAAAAGTTGATGTTGGTGGTGAAAGGTCTTCAGGATCGACTATTGTCATGGGGGTGCCACAGGGTTCAATACTAGGCCCATTTTTATTCCTAGTTTACATTAACGATCTCCCGTTTTTTGTGAAAGACATATGTGACATAGTTCTGTTTGCTGACGATACTTCTTTGATTTTCAAAGTTGATAGATCTAAATCTAATTACGATGATGTAAATGATTCACTATCGCGTGTTCTTGAGTGGTTCACAGTTAATAATCTTTTGCTTAATGCTAAAAAAACTAAATGCATCAAATTCACATTGCCAAATGTAAAACATTATCCAACTAATATTAAAATAAATGGGGAGACACTTGATCTTGTCAAGTCTACCATTTTCTTAGGGCTTAATATTGATGCGGGCTTGCAGTGGGCACCACAAATTGTGGCTCTTGCTGGTAGACTTAGTTCCGCTGCATATGCAGTTCGTATAATAAGGCAGCTTACTGATGAAGCTACAGCTAGGCTTGTTTATTTTAGCTACTTCCATAGTGTTATGTCATATGGTATCATACTGTGGGGTAAAGCAGCAGATATCCAAGCTATTTTTGTCTTACAAAAACGGGCAATACGTGCCATTTATAAAATGAAGTCGCGTGACTCCTTGAGGGAGCGTTTCAAAGAAATCAATATTCTTACAGTAATATCGCAATATATCTATGAAATATTATTACATACACATAAACACTTGGATAGTTTTATGATAAAAAGTGACGTGCATGGTATTAACACGAGAAATAAACACAAACTAAATATACCAAAATTTCGATTAAAGAAAGTAAGTGGGTCTTTTATGGGGAATTCTGTACGGTTCTATAATAAACTTCCAGAAGGTGCATTTAAACTTCCTATTCGAAGATTTAAATCCTACATAAAGATGAATCTAATTAAAAAAGCGTATTACACTCTTGATGACTATATTAATGATAAAGCCGCGTGGCCTGATGTCGCTCTGCCCCTCGACTGCTAAAATGGAAATTTGCAATATCTGTACTTACCTATTTACATGTTTGTATTAGATTATTATTTATAAGTATAACAAGCGTAGCGTGTGCTGTCTTGCATATTTTTGCTGATGTTTATTTACTTTTGACTACCTTCCTAAGGTTTTTAAGTTCTCATTTACTATGTATCAGCAACTCCTTGCTCCGAGGCACCACACAGGCGCTTCTCACCTAGTGGTAAGACGGACCATTTATGTAAGCCAAGCCGAGTTTGTTGCCTGATTCTTCTAGGCTTGGTCGCGTTGGAACAGGAGTAATTTAATTTTATATAAGACGATTCAAAATGATCCTTGTGATTTCAATGAATAAAGTTCTTTTTGACTTTGACTTTGACTTGGTTTGTTGCTAAAAATATCAAAATCGCCATATGTATGCCTGCAATATTTGAGGAGTTCCCTCAATTCCTCATGGATTCCATCATCAGAACTGGATTCTGAAAAAAATGGAACCAATCTGGAAATATATCTATTCAAATAAAAAAAGAATTTTGCAAATCGGTTCATAAACGCCGGAGATATGCGGTAACAAACATTAAAAAAAATACAACCGAATTGAGAACCTCCTCCTTTTTGTAAAGTCGGTTAAAAATGACGATATCGCGGACTGTAGTTCGCGCGTTTCTAATTTGTGTTTTTTTATTCAGCCGGTGGCGCGACTATGGGCCATCGTACCAGCCAGTATTTATTTAAACAATATTTGCAATATTTCCAAATTTAAAAAGGGCGCGGCAAAGATAATTGCGGCGCACTTATTTGTGTTTGATTCTTTTCAAGATGTTCCAAATTCAAAAAGTGCGCGTAAAAGAATTTTGCGGCGCACTTATTTGAGTTCGATAGTTCCAAATTTAAAAAGTGCGCGGCAAAGATAATTGCGGCGCACTTATATATAAAAGCTTCATACAGAAAACACCACCTTTGGGTGCACGTAAAGGCGAACCAAGTCGTCCTTTTCGAATAGATGGGATGAAAAAGTATTTTATTGTACTACTAATTATTGTTATCTAGATTGCGACGAAGGTTTCTCTCCGGGCAGTTCCGAGAATCTACCGCTGATTGACGCACTTACTGTGACAGAGTTCCTCGCGGCGTTACCCGACTACGACAAGGTGGAAATTCGGGCGTTATGGCGTCAGTAAGTAGTTATAATCAAATAATAGCTATGACGGCGATCTTGGTTGTATCTTTAACGAAACTCTGATCTTAGCACTCTCCATTGCCCGCTGCGTGACTTGTTTTTGTTATAATTCGACGACATCTGTATACACAGCGAGTAGCCGGCTGAGATGCAAGAGAATGCTGGTTCGATTCCCGTTGCTTGACATATGTTTGTGTGATCTGTAAATATTTGTTCCGGGTCTGGGTGTTATGATACCATGGTACTCGTAGTTACTGATACCCACGACACGGGGAATACTAGTGTGGGATCAAGACTACGTATATGTGACTGTTGGGTGTTATGTTATGTTTTAAAGCGTATGTTGAGTTCTTCGTTACATAGATTATCTACACGTTAGTCTGTTCAGCGAGAGACTTGTCGTGGGATTGGAGGGCGCTGCTGTGCTTAATTACCTTTTTTGTTTAACGGGCAATACAAAAGCGCGTCTGTTCCGTTTTTATCCTATTACAACTGTTACTATTTCTTTAGTTTAAGGTAGATCGTCTCGCATGTGGCGCGAAATTCAAATTTAATTGTGTTTTTGCTCGTCATAGCTCATCAACACTTCTTGTGATAGTGAAAACTGATTCTGTCTCTAAAAGATAATTAGTTTAGCTACGTATATTATTCAATGAATTTTACAGTGTTTTTAGGTTTAGGGATATCCGTGGCTTAACTAATGATATTTATGAGATACTATCAATTAAAACATGTGTGTTGGGTCTCCTAGTTTTCGAGAAACCTGTGTTAGCTGTCTCAAAAAGTGTTGATGAGCTGTGACGAGCTAAAAACATGAATAAATTTGAATTTCGCGCCAATTGCGAGACGATCCACCTTAACCCTTAATCAAATGAGGGGAAATTATTTCCCACTTCGTCCGGCTTAGCAAATTCGTTTTTTTTTTGAAAATGACAAGACTTAGCCGTGCCAACCATAGAGAAAAATAATCTTGGATATATTTTTTACTGATTAATGGCAACATTTGTCAAGAAGTTGATAACCTGACGTCGTATGTCAAAGCCAAACTCACAATTTGTGATTTTTCCGCGAAAATACTTGCTGTGTTACGAATTTTAGAAAGTTTTTTGAAAAAAAAAACTGGTAAGTGAGTACACGTTATAATAAACTAAACTAGACTTATTTTCCGAACGTTTAGCTGAAAAAGAACCGTGAAAACAATTAGATTTCTTGGAGAATTTTCATCTTGAATTAGTGGGAAATAATTTCCCTTTGTCTGTCACTGTCTTCAAAAAAAAACTTTAACTATATAAAAAATGTGCGTCAGTTCATTGAACAGAATATGTTTACTGTTTACTATTTTAGTTCTTTTTTGATTTATATTATTTTATATCCCTAGCAACTTTGAAAAATTAATGCCAAAAAGAAGCTAAAAGTACTCACAAAGAAGAACCTCGAAAAAAAAAATTCTTGAAAAACTCGTAACCTATACCGGATAATGGGAAATAATTTCCCACTTGGTGATATTTTGCAACGCCGTTATGAACAAGGGGAAACTATTTCCCACCGCAAAACCCCCCTTTCCCCCCACTTTTCCAAGTTTTTATCATAATATTTGAAATCTACTCGCAAAATTCACCTAAGAACCGATCTCAGTTTTTATTTATCTCACAAAAAGTATTCCATTTGATTAAGGGTTAAGATTCAAAATGCCGATGGAAAAAAAACCAGCTCCTCTTCTTCTCTCTCTTATGGTTTTAAATGTAGTTCACAATTTAACCACGACGGCTCTCTTTCTGAACAGACTCTAATAACATGTATTTATTTCCAGACCGCGCGAGTTTTTGAACGACACAATCGGTTACGTTCAGGTCAAACAAGACGACACAATATGTACGGTCAAATGCGTTGTTGCAACAAAAACTACCTCCAATAACTGTACTATTACTTACAACGAAGTTAATAATACTGTTCAAACGACATTTTGCGACTGTACTAAACAACGGTGCAGTCATGTGCCGTCCGCTTTGATCTGGCTGTCTAGACGCGAGGCGGGGCTGGATACGTACTGGTTACAGCCAATGATCACTACAGATCCCCAATCCATGACGATCAGCGCCATCTTCGGATACCCCAAAAAGAAAATCCTGAAAAAGTGCAACTTTTTGGAAGAATTTGTTAATTTGTGCAAGGTATCTATCATTTTCATCGCTTTCAATCTCTGAATTACTACTAAGTACTTCGTTGACGGTCCTTTCTTGGTTATTCTTGGTAGTATTATAAGGCATCAGTCACAATTAAACGCTGACTCGTAAAACGATAGTTGCATCTCAGTGTGCCTCAACAGGAACTAACTAAATTATCTCTCTTACAGGAAAAGAAAGTGTTTACACCTGCGATAATGCAATATCATCAAGAAGACGAGAGAACTAAAGCCTCGCTGCACAAGTTGATGTGTAAATTCAAGAGGCACAATAGGATAAAGGTTCTTGGCTTTCTGGATTATTGCCAGAAAGAAATAACCAATGAGGTAATTTTATCAACTTTTTTACCCCTCAACCACCAAAAAGAGGCGTGTTATAAGTTTGAGGCCACAGTGTGTTTGCCAAAAAGAGGTTTGTTATAAGTTTGAGGCCACAGTGTGTTTGTCAAAGAGAGACGTGTTTTAAGGTCACAGTGTGTTTGTCAAAAAGAGGCGTGTTTTAAGTTTGAGGCCACAGTGTGTTTGTCTGTGGTCACGATTTTTCCTTTCATCGTTTGAAAGCACAGTATAAATTGCACTCAGAGCCGTTTGAGAGCTGAAACCCCCTAGCAGCTTTTTCCGCGTGGAATAGCCTATATTTATCAAGGATAGTGTAGTTGCCGATTCTTCCCCACTGCTTAACTAGATTGCTCAACTAGGTACATAGTTGAGCAGTAGGACATAGTTTGTATAACCGAAGATTTTATGCTCTATAGCTCAACTATTTTTTGTTCAACTTAGTTGAACAGGAGGTCCCGTACTAATGAAAAAAATCTGATTTCAAAAATGATTGCCAACGAACAAACTTTTACCTTTTTATAATATTAATAGAATATAAAATACGTTATTGTACACCTTAAGAAAATATAATTAAAACTTAATATGATATAGCTTAGAAGCGATTTCTTCTAGACAACCTTTGGATATAATCTGTAAGATTATTTCATGGATTATTAAGATTATTGAATTGTACGTAAATTTGAAAAGAATATCGGTTGGTAAACTAGGTATTTTATATACTTAAGTGAGAAATTCTTCAGCTCATTTTATAATTATAAAAAATATGTGATTTTTATTTATTGTGGTTTTCTTGTCTATTTACTATAGGGGGAAAAGTGGAATAAAAACGGGGATTTCTAGATATTTTTTTACGTTAGGGTTCGGTTTTTCCCCCTAAGGGGGATTCTCTCAAGGGGGTAAAGTGGAATAAGCCTATCTCTAAATATTGCAGGACTGTGTTAATGCGCTAGAAAACATGAGCCCGGAAGTCAGGCAAGAGTTGGAGTATGGAAGGATCACAGATGCTCTGCTGCATGAGGTCAGCCAGGCGACAGATGGAGTGGAAGCACTTGTCCAGAAAATTATCTTACCTGATGCTCAAGAAAGAGGTAATGATTTTGATCACTATTTTGACGTAGACGTGACGGCCTGAGAATGGAACTCCCTGGATGTCGTAAAAGGCGACCAAGGGGTGGGCAGTAGTGTCCATCTGAGAACTTAACACCAATCTGCCTCCGACTCTGAACAACCTCTGTGGCGCGGCGGGCGAGTAGCCGGCTGATACGCAAGAGGTTGCGGGTTCGATTCCAGCTGCGGGACAAATGTTTGCATGTTCTGCAAATATTTGTTCCGGGTCTGGGTGTACCCTGGTACTCGTAGTTCCTAATACCTACGACACAAGGAATCCTAGTGTGGGATCAGGGCTATGTATGTGACTTTTGAGGTGGGGTGTTTATCTGCCTGCCAGGCGTGGTGATTATAGCAAATCCCTCCCATTCCATGGGACCTTCCTCTAGCAGTGAATAAGCCTGGCTGATAAAAATATATTTTTCTTCGTATAAAGTCGACATCATTTTATACTCATTAATATAAAACTCCTTGCTAGTAAACTTTATGATTGGACTTGTGGAAAAAAACTAAAGGAATCTCACTATTATAGTGCTGTAGAATTAATTTTTCAAGATTTTGTTTACCGAGACCTTACCATAAGCTCATAAAGCGATTCAGTTCAAAAACGATTCAGCACAAAGTATCGGTTCCGTGATACCCGCAGCTCTATTTAAAGACACAGTAGCAGAAGATCTATATAGACTTCAGCGATTAAAGTTATTTAATGATGATGGATGTCAACGACGAACCGATAGATCTGAATTATCTGCAGATTGTCCGGGTGTTCTGGGTATTTTCTATGTATAATAAAAAATATCTAAAGTAATGTATTGTATTAAATATATTAGTTATCTAGTTGCCATAACACAAGCTCTGCTTAGCTTGGGGCTAGATAATGTTGTGTGAAATGTCCAGCATTTATTTATTTTGTACAGAATCGTTTTTGAACTGAATCGCCATAATAGCCCATGGTAAAGCCTCTGGCCGTGTAAGAACATTTTTCGAGCAACAGTATTTAAAATTATTTTATCATTCTTCCAGAGGAAGTAAATGCCGGTATAATTCAGAGCTTAGAGAAATCAATGAAAATGACAATAAAGAAATGCGGCTTGCTTATCTCGAGTACATCACCTATTTTCTCCGCCACCCCTTACGGCATCACTACCACTCACGTAGTGCACCTCAAGTATCAAGAAGATGATTCTGACGAGCGCAGTGGTCAAATTTTATCGGCCAAGAATAATGCCTGTATGCAACTACAGATGTTTTTAGCGCAGAAGAAACATGCTTGCTTCTGTATCGTTCATAAGACAAACAGGATTGATATTATGATAGTGCAGTATAACCCGACGTGGATATACGAGCTGATTGGAAAGGCTACCAAGTTCTGGAAGACTCATATCTTTAAGTGCATAAATATGGAGAATGTTGATTAAATGTGAGTTGTGGAAAGTGTTGGAGCATCTTAAATTAGTGTTAAGTTTCTTATGTACACTTCGGAGTCAGTTCACGTTATTATGTGGATTTTAAGTCCCAACTTTTTTCTGGTTCATTTTACAATATTGACTAGACGATGAAATATATAGTAACAATTCCACCCATCTCCACCAAGTTGACTCGCTTCGCTCTAAAAAAACAAAACACCGCAAAAACTCCGCAGGCATGTTGCTTTGCCGAGCTACGAACAAATATTAATTTTCTTGGTTCATTCTTTCATAAACACTCCGTTTTTGAAGTCTTATCCGAATATATCTACGTTTTATAAAAAAAGCAAGTGATTTTTCAAAGAAAAAATTTAAACGTAAGTAATTCAGCCGAAAACGACTATGTGAACGTGGGATGACCTTAATGAGTTAGGTTTTAATTGAAAATGTCAAGTTTGAATATTTTAATTGGTTTGCTTATTTGCTCCTTGTGTTTTTGTGAGGTTTTTCTAATTTACACCAACCAACACTTAGTGGTTGGTGAAAATAAGCATCAAGAAAAGTATGGTACTGCTGTGCCCTTTGCTCGACTCGGCGGGGGCACTACCGTGTCCCCAGATAAGTCTTTGTGTAATAATACTCTGTATATGTTACTGAAAAACAAGTTTTTAATAGTTGAATTACATATTTTTTGATACAATAAGCAATTCTTTGTGCCTAATTTCGTAAAAAATAAAAGATAGCTTATTCTCAAAACAGTTTGTATAATTTCTTAAAAAAATATAAATCTTTTTTTGTCACATTTCCCCCATTTAATTGTGGCATTCTATGGGAGAGGCCTATATATCCAGCAATGGTACAGGCTGACTATTATACAAGAATACATGCCTTCCAACCTCAAGGCACAACTACTATGAAGGTATTACATAACATACATTCCAGTAATACATAACTGGTCCACAGACTACGTCACAACCATGGGTTAATCAAATAACCACATCAATTCACAATTTTACCAATAGGACAATTTCAAATTTTTACATGATGCTAGTCTTGAGATGTTATTGTCTTTTCAATAGAATTAGGTTACCCAAATCCAAAGCTGCTGCAATTCCTGGTAAACTCTATTCCTATAAAATCCTGGCTACTGGGTTTAGGCAAACCAATTTTACACCACAAACCGGACGACACGGTAGAGGAAGGCCCTCCACTCGAACATTATAAACGTCGCAGGAAGTCGGTGGATGGAGGTGGCTCAAGCCCGTTCTTCGTGGGATTCTAAGAGGGAGGCCTATGTCCAGCAGTGGACTTCTACAGGCTGATGATGATGAATTTTATTGTGTAGGCAATAGTATAATAGCTTTCTTTTGAGCCGCATTTTTTTAAGGCCCGAGACCCAATTCTCTTAATTTTAAAACTACACTGAAAGTTGACCGAATTGAGACTGAAATGTGTTTTGACAAAAAGTTAAGCGTCCTGCTCCCTCCTAATTTAGTCTATTTGCAATTCACAGTGGCCACCATTAGAGTAGGATAGTTATGTATATCATTGACAGAGTAAAGATAGACTTGATCTATTCAAGCTACAATTATCGAAAAACTAGATAAGTTTCAGTCACATTTCGAATTAATCACATTACCATGAGATAAGATATGTTTATTTGCCAGAACATTGTAAATACAATAAGGTCTTAAACTAGAAAAACTCCAATATGTTCTACCTTATAACTAGGCATGTTGTACTTTGAAGTTAGGACAATGCCATTTATGACATCAACATTAGATTGGAACATGATCCAAATGTTATTTTATTTACGAGAATTGGGCCTTAGATCTCATACTAGGTATACTTATGTTTGTTTTTCTTTGTTCAAAAGTTCAGGATCTTTAACTACCTAACTATTCATAACTCGTAAGATTTATAGTTTATTGTCCACCCAACTCACAATATCCTTATTGTACCAAACATACTGTCCCTTCACAGTGTCTGGTGCATCCAGTGCTAAGAATAGTGGAGCCTCAGCACCCTGGTCTATAGAGAGTGGGCCCTTGTGTGATGACATATCAGTTGATACATAGCCAGGGTGGACAGCATTTACTTTGATATCTGAAAACAAAAGGTACTTTATAGAATAGTAGACACAATATGTACGACTAGTGTCTGGCTGTGGCTTCGTTTGAGTTGTACTGAGATAAAAAGCCAATAATCAATCCAGGGTTACCATGAGCTCTTATTGCCATTCAATTAAATAACTATTCAGTAAAAAATATTGGTTCATCATTGACATTCCCCATCATTGAATAACTTTAATCATGAAGTCTATAGACATTCTGCAACTGTGCCATTAAATATAGCTGCATCACTTATTATTATTATTATTAGTTAATACACAGGCAGCTCAAAGCTGATGCATGTATTTCTTATTAATTGTCAGTGCACTTCAAATGTTTACTTAGGAACCGATATTTTGTACTGAATGGCTATAAGCGCTCATGGTACCCCAGCAGGTCATAATATGTGTACAAAATTCAATTGAAATTGGTTTAACCATTGCAGTGTGATTGTGTAGCACACCATCATCTACAAATCCAAACATTCACGTTATTAACCTCTAGACTTTCGAAAAGAAGAAAAATTCCCAAGACTTTGAGCTAGTTTCAATAAAGAACATATTAACTATTATTTATTTAATTTTTGTTTTAACAGTTCAGATCGTAACTTTTAACGCTCTAGCCGCTAGAGTCTAGCGGTTAATATTAGTAGTAGGTAGTAGGATTTATCAATAAATGATTTGAATTATTGAACAATGAACAAAAAAAATTTACCCGCGTGAACAATGATGAAAAGTAGTCTATGCATTAATCCAGGGTATAAGGTATCTCCATTCCAAATTTCACTCAAATCTGTTCAGCCGTTTGAGTGTGAAAAAGTAACAAACTTTTGCATTTAAAATATTCAATATTGTGATTCCTAAGCAACTATACTGGGTAAGTATAAAATAGTTGACATGGGGCAATTGATGACCTAATACACACCTTTATCAGCAACAGTCCTTTGTTGTATCATAGTTAGAGCGGTGACCCCAACCTTTGACACCGCATATGAAGAGTTACCCCATTCTGCAAGTGTTCCCTGTTTCGCAGCATCAATGTAACTTTGCATCAGTTTAGACAATGCAGGAACAGTCAAATTCTGGTCCGTAAACTTGCTCTGAAGCTCCTTACTAGGTATGTTAGACAAATGACCGCATGAACTCGAAACATTCACAACTCTCGCGCCGGTTTTAAGAAGCGGGAAAAGAATGTCACACGTTGACAATAAGCTGAAGTAATTCACGAACAAAGTCTGCTCCGCTTGCACTGAAACCGGCTCTGTAGCGCTGTTTTTAAACGCAATAGCGGCGTTGTTGACCAAAACATCTATTCCGTCGTAGTTTTTCTTGACATAATCACGGAAAACCTCCAAACTGTGCTTATCGGTGGTATCCAGCTGGTGGTATTTCGGCTTCAGTCCCTCTTTTTCCAACTCTTCTACAGCCTTCTTCCCGCGTTCGACATCTCGCGATGTGAGATAAACGTCCCCGTCGAAACGCTTGCAGAGTCCACGAACTATCGCAAAACCAATGCCCTTGTTGGCACCGGTAACAACTGCAACTTTTGCTGTCATTTTATAAAGAAAATCGAGAATCTGCTAACTGCTGACTGCAGAGCATGCAAAAAATAACATTTGCTTTGCTGCCACAGACTAAGGAGAGTACTACGTACAGACGGTAATGTGACCTCTATCGACACTATACCGTTGCAAACTTCGACGATGACAATGGTTTTTTTGTTTTTTTCGATCAATCGTTTGCTGCGCTATATTGTCTGTGGCGATATATTATTAGTAACTAGTAGAATAATGGATGAAACCATAGCTTGCTAAACGAGAATTTAAAAAGTTGTGCTCAGGCATGATTTATAGTAAACCCTCAATTAAAATTTATGAACAGAAACAAGCAAAGTCAAAGTCAAAAAGAACTTTATTCATTGAAATCACAAGGATCATTTTGAATCGTCTTATATAAAATTAAATTACTCCTGTTCCAACGCGACCAAGCCGAGAAGAATCAGGCAACAAACTCGGCTTGGCTTACATAAATGGTCCGTCTTACCACTAGGTGAGAAGCGCCTGTGTGGTGCCTCGGAGCAAGGAGTTGCTGATACATAGTAAATGAGAACTTAAAAACCTTAGGAAGGTAGTCAAAAGTAAATAAACATCAGCAAAAATATGCAAGACAGCACACGCTACGCTTGTTATACTTATAAATAATAATCTAATACAAACATGTAAATAGGTAAGTACAGATATTGCAAATTTCCATTTTAGCAGTCGAGGGGCAGAGCGACATCAGGCCACGCGGCTTTATCATTAATATAGTCATCAAGAGTGTAATACGCTTAATAAGCAAATTATTTATTAAGTTTTTTATTTTTTAATTTCTTTTTGTATTTATGTAATGCCTTACATTGCATTGGCGGCAAAGATGATCTTTCAAGGCGAATTATGTCAACTCCTTTTAAAATTTTATTAATTACATTGCACCAATTAAATATGAATAGTTTTACTGATATACTTAGAAAGTATTCAAGTACAATTTCTTTATGAGATTCACAATCGAGGAAATCAAAGGAACATTCAGACAATACTTTTTGTTTAATATTTTTGCAAATATTGTTTTGGTATGCTTTTTGTTCTAAATATTCATTTGTCACCTTTGTTATGATACCGAAATTCCTCACGGCATATTCGGTTGGATAGGCTAATTTTCTTCTTTTTATCGACAAATATTCCCGTGCTTTTATCCAATCGTGGACATTGGTTTCTTCGTCAGTTGTAACCAAATTTTCTTTGCATTTGTTGCATTTAATTTTTTGTAAAAGTTTTCTAGTAACCCATCCAACGGTGTATGCTCTAGAGTGTACGTTTAATCTCTCTCGTCTTGCTTGGACCTGAATATTTTCAACAGTAACCGAATGTTGGTCTTCATTGGTTTGTTCAATCTCATTGGTATCATTATTTGGCGCATTGTTATCATTATTAAATGTTTTGAACAGTGACTGAATTGACAGTAATTCCTTGCCTGTATCATCCTCGCAGTTAAAAGTATTTGAATGGAAATTTATAAATCTCGTTATCAGCAGTGATTTGAAAGTGTGTTTGAACGCACTAACACTTGGGTCATTACTCCTATAGTTGTATGCCCTGACTTGGCCAAAAAAGTTTTCTACTGGGTCTGAATTGAAATAGCGAGGTCTCATTATTTTTACATTTTTCTTCTCACTTAGGTATTTCCAGACCCTTTTCAAGCTTTTAAGAGTAACAACCCAATTTTTTAGTGACGGAACACTTTTCTTTTTTTTGTCTTTAGTTATAAATGCTATCTTATTCAATTTTTTGATGGCATCTATCCAAAAACTGTGGTGCTTTGATTTTGACGTCACAGCCCGCCGAAGATCCTTTGATTTCGTTTTATTATCTAGACCGCCAGCTCCATTGGCACTATCGAATAAATCATCCATAAATGATACTAAATCCGATGTATTCCTCAGCGTCGGGCTTACTGGCTTCCCATTAGGATATAAAGCTGAAAAATAAAAATGCCATGAGTATCTGATATAAAACTAAGCTTAAATGTCTGAATCCAAACATGCGAGAATCATTAATAATTTCGGGAATAGATAAAATAATCCCACTATTATAAATGCGAAAGTTTGAATAATTAGATGTTTGTTACTCAATCTCACTGTAAATTGTATTGTACCTAATTGTAAATTGTGCAATCATTGCTCTCAATCGCCACTTTTCTCCACATATATGTCAATGCTTTTCTCATACAAAAGTTACCGTTAAATTGTAATTGTAAAGTCTTTGATAATTGTAAATTGTAACTTTCATTTCTCCATTCATGCAAAATCAACCCTGACGCGGCTGCGCGCCGCGCCCTCTAATATTATATCGAACTTCTACTTACGAAACTGAGCAGTGTAGGATAAAGCAGCTGCAACTGTTTTACTAAAGACACGCACGCAGTTCTTGACCTGAAAATTATTAACAAACGAATTTAAATTAAGCACTTAATTCTCCTTATCTCCCGCACCTATTCTCTGTCCACACATCAACTATTATTTAGCTTCCGAATTACAATGATTGCCTCTAAATCACATCATCACCCTAATATCACACTACACTGTGAGTCTTTGAGTATGGTATGCAGGACAAATGTTTGTATGATCTGCAAATGTGTTCCGGGACTGGGTGTTATGGTACCATGGTACTCGTTCCTGATACCCACAACACAGGGAATCCTAGTGTGTGTTATGTATGTATGTTTGTTACTTCTCCATGCAAAAACTACCGTACCAATTGCAATGAAATTTGGTATGTACATAGCTTAACCCCTGGCTAATTTGTATGCCGATATTCCCTTGGGATCGACACTTATGCGGGTGACACTGTAGAAAGCTGCTAGTATAAAATAATTAAATAAACTTGCCTTCATTTTCTTAATTTTGACAGGAATTACATGTTCATCAGTCAATTTGTGCAATATTCTGGATTCACCATGATTGCAATCAGTGTTGTAGACATCAATGATATCCTGCCAAGTAGCTAATTTTCCTTCAAAAATGATGTCTTTAGAAAGCAAATTATTGCGCATCCCTTTAATTAAATGTGGTGGATCATAGAAGACACTTATTGAATTACCACATAAATGGATTGTGTTATCTGAAAGTAAAGAGAACAGGTTAACAGATTAGAGAGATTATTAGATCAGATTAATAACAGAGAAGTAGTAGGTATACTTGCTATGTAAGTATACCTACTAGGTATAGGTACACCTATATGTAGTGATAACATTATTTTATTGTTAATTATAATATTGTAGTTCCCTAGCTAGATCATCATCCTGGCTCATATTGCAGACGATTTTACTGTAATACCAATCCCTTCTTTTATGCCATCTAGTAGCCTGCGGTTTTATCGCCATTGTTCTCCCAAGGAAACTGAATTACGGGTTAAAAGTATTGTAAATTTCATATAAATTGGCTCAACCGATTTCGCGTGAAACCACAACCAGCACGACAATTATCCAAATAAACATTTTATTTTATATACCTATTTGCTTTTATTTTTTATATAGGTAGTACCATATCCTCATCATATATGACGACCTCTGTGGCGCGGCGGGCGAAGGTTCGCCTGCGACGCAGGAGGTTGCGGGTTCGATTCCCACCTATGAACAAATCTTTGTACGATCTGCAGATAATTGTTCAGGGTGTTCTGGGTATTTTTCTATGTATAATAAAAAAATATCTATCTATGCAATGTATTGTATTAATTATATCAATTACCGAGTACCCATAACACAAGCTCTGCTTAGCTTGGGGCTAGATGTTGTGTGAAATGTGTCCAGCATTTATTGATTATTATATCATATCAAGAGCACTAACCAACATTTTCCCCTGCACACAACTGGTCTCTTTTTGTGTCTTCCAGAAGGTCATTCATTGCACATTGAAAACTAGAACCTTGATCGGAGACAAGTGCAATGGGCTGGAGTCCTGTTTCTGTTACGGCAGCTACTATATCTTTAATGATGGCTTTGAGTTGTAAACTTTTTGTCTGCCCTTCGCAGAAATAGAAGGCAATTGGCTGTTGCCATTTATGAACTGCTCCACGTATCATAAACACAAGGGCATGGTCTGCAAACTGGCTTATTTTTTCATTCAAATGTACAAAACCGTCAATTGTATCTTTATTGGAAGAATATGTTACTGCAGGTTCCAGGGCCATTTCATCGAACATAATTGTGCATAACTTCTTCTGTTCATTCCAGTCTTTTACCTAAAATGATAAAGGAGATTAGGGTATTTATAAATTTACCTAATATATAAACTAAGAGATAACACAAGGGGTGGGCAGCAGTACCCACCAGAGAACATAACACCAATACTGCAATCACCAATCCGCTGTCCAAGGTGCCCCCTATGGTAAAAATGCATACAACACAACCATTCTATGAGCAGGCTTATGTCCAGCAGTGAACTTATGTTGATGAAGATTATGGACCTTAAATAATATTGTTTACTAATATAATTTTACCTGTTCTTTTACAAGTCCAAAAATTTGTGGATTGATGCCAGCCTCTATGTTTAAATGGCTTATCATTTTCTTCAATGTAGTGTTGGAAGGCAAAATAAATATTTTTTTGAGAAATTTATATGATTTTGGGCTTTGTTTATAAATTGCCAGTCCAATCAATTTTTCATCCATTGTGAATCTTCTAGCTCTTTTATTTTTCGTGCAGAGTTTGACTTGCATCCAAAGAAGATTTTTTGCCAATGGATTCATTTTTTTCGTCAGTTCTTGAAATGACGTCTCTTTGCTAAAATCAATTGCCCTTTTGGCCCTACATTGAAAATCCCTTTGGCGCTTAGCTTTTTGAAACTCTTTGTACAAAAGCTTGCATTTTGGAGTCAATGATTTAACATCTCTGATCAACCTCTTTTTGCTGAATCTACAAGGTGTGCAATCTGAAAAAAAAAAATTACAAATAAATATGTGTGATAATTAACTGAGAGGCAATTGATTAGCATTTTTAGCGTTCAAAATAACCATGTGTTGATACTCTAAACTCTAACTCAAAATGATTGAGCGGTACATACACTGAGCAATAAATACTTTTTGAGTGATAGAATATTAACAAAACAAGCATTTGTCAATCTAACTCAACATGCTTCTTATATCTTAGCTTTTGTAGGTACTTTATAAATTGTCAACAGCGAGCCTCAGAACAAATTCAAAACAGACAATAACTAATTTCATTTTCTGGGCTTCTATTTTCATATAAATCAGCATATTGTGTATGTAATCTAAGCAAGCATGACTTCAAATTATACTTAAATATCTATGTGCCTATTTTACATTTCAAAATCTTATAATACAATACTTGAATAATTATACTTAGTCCTAATGTGTATACTGCTATTAATCCTAAACTTGGTAAGCATAAAACTCTGCAACTGACCTGGCTTTTCTTGGTTTGAAATTTCTTGCTGCTCAGTTGTCACAGTGGTGGTTCTCTCTGGCTTTTCTTGGTTTGAGATTTCTTGCTGCTCAGTAGTCACAGTGGTGGTTAACTCTGAAAATTGTATATCAATAAAAATGTTAAGTATGTGTCTGGCCTAAGATTAAACCAGGGCAGCCGCATCCACCTGTACTGAACACTGCAATAATGCTGCAATCACCAATCCACCTGCCAAGCGTATTTGTTATGGGAAATCTCCCAGAGCATTCCACTGGGGAGGCCTTATTTAGCATGGCCCTCCACTGGATACATGTAAGTCTATACTTTTGTATGAAAAATATTATTTATAGAAAAAATACATGCCTGGAATTAATACTCCGCTGCTCACTGAAGCGCAATAAGAATGATCACAGTGAGGCTGCCTCAAATATGCATGATCATCAAGGATGCGGTTGTATGATGATGGCATTTGTTTTAGTGCTGAAAAATAGGGTATAATATTTTAGTCAATGATTTTCCTTTACCTGCTAGCATATTGGTGGTTAAAAACTACATAAAAATAATTTTACACCCAAAAAGTGGTTGAGCCCAGAAACTCATCCAAGTACTGGACTATGCAAATGATTTTCAACATACAAAAATCACATAATAAAGCTTAAAAATTACAATCAAACTAAGTACTTAATAAAATGTTATAAATATACTGAAACTTTCATAGTTATATACCTACCCTACATAACTATAAAAACCTTATCTGATGAATTCATCCTAATAGAACCTCACCAGAGATATGTACATACAGGACAGCTACGGGTACAGATGTTGCGTTTTCTAATTAGAGGAGAACAGTGTAATAATGTGTGTGTGTGTGTTGTTTTACCTGATTCCGAAGAACTGCTTGATGGGTTTCCAGATGAAATTTCCAAGTCAGTAAACAAAGCTGGATATGCACCAATTCTTAGACGAGTAGTTGTAGTTGAAATAAACCGTTTTTCAAAGTGTTTATGACAAACAAAGGCTTTGTTGATCAAACTGTCCATCCTTTTCAGTTTTTCGCAATTAATATACTGTAACCACTGATCCCGATCTTCCTTTCTTACAGGAAATCTATGTAATCTAACGTCCTGTCGTTGGCTACAACATTTGGGAACACAACACTGGCGAAACATTTTTGGTAGGTATTCGAGCCGTGCGTGATAGGTATGTATGAACAAAGTGAATTAAAACCTGCTAAAATCCACTGAATCCTCTTTCATCCGAATTAAACAGAAAAAAACACCCAAATAATTTGAATATCAAAAACTATCAACACGCCAAAGTAACACGAAGGAAACTGAAGGAAGGAAACAAAATGGCTGCCAATACTGCTGACACAGATTAGGATTAATAGGAGTTAATTGTCAAAATCTAAGTTTGCACCACAGATTATACACCATTCTGTACGGTCAAGTCATTAGTTAGGAACATTGCGGGGCGTGTTTGCTGCACACAGTGCACACTGCACAGATTTATAATTTATAACTATAAGTCACAGGGCGGTTGTTCTGATAAATAAGGCGTGCTCGGTTTTTGGGTCGGATTGGGTCGGCTATTTACCCGACTGAGCCCTAGTTGTAAACAATCTTGTAAGCAATAAATGAATTACTATGAAATAGTGATATTTTACACAATAATGGCACTAATTTCCTTATGTTTACTCTAAAGCTCACTAACGAAACATACATTTAGAACAAAATAATGAAGCAAAACTACAATTTCAATGAAAACTGTTGAAGCACTTGTGTAAAGTCAGCCCAGGCTGATACTGGCTTTGCCTCGTACCACAATGCACAATATTACACTCAGGCATTGTGAAATCCAACTTGTGTAGTAAAAAATATAGGTTTTTGCTAATAAAATAGTGAAAATTTACGAAAACACAAAAAGTAAACAAAACTTTGAATGAAGGCAATCAAAGGCCACAGAATATTAAATGAATGGTTGAATGGCAAGCTAATGGTGGGCAATTTTCAAGCAATTTTCATACAAAATAAATGTTACTGCCGCTCCATTTTGTTCCTTGCTCCAAGCTATAAGTATGCTCCCTAGAGTATAAATTTTCTTTGGTAGTGCTTTGCTCAGCAAAGCAAAGAAGAAGGAATGGAATTTCTTCTTTTTTATGCCTTCTGTCTGTTGACTTTAGTACTATACTTATAAATCTGTGGTCTGTTGTGTCCAACCTCCGAAGGTTGCTTGGAGCAAGGACAAAATGGAGCGGCAGTAACATTTGTTTTGTATAAAATTTGCCCACCATTAGCTTGCCATTCAACCATTCATTTAATACTCTGTGACCTTTGATTGCCTTCATTCAAAGTTTTGTTTACTTTTTGTGTTTTCGTAAATTTTCACTATTTTATTAGCAAATACCTATATTTTTTACTACACAAGTTGGATTTCACAATGCCTGAGTGTAATATTATGCATTGTGGTACGAGGCAAAGCCAGTATCGGCCTGGGCTGACTTTACACAAGTGCTTCAACAGTTTTCATTGAAATTGTAGTTTTGCTTCATTATTTTGTTCTAAATGTATGCTTCGTTAGTGAACTTTAGAGTAAACATAAGGACATTAGTGCCATTATTGTGTAAAATATCATTATTTCATAGTAATTCATTTATTGCTTACAAGATTGTTACAACTAGGGCTCGGTCGGGTAAATAGCCGACCCAATCCGACCCAAAAACCGAGCATGCCTTATTTATCAGAACAACCGCCCTGTGCTTTAATTGTACTAATATTTATTCTGTGACTTTACTCAGACAGAAACGCTAAAGCGTAGACAGATAACCTATCTACGTGCTAAAGAAACCAGAAGAAACCTCAGACTCAGAACCTTATTCAGTCCACAGAGTAAGTTAGTACTTTTATATTTAAGTAGTCCCACTCCCATCCATGGACTTAGTTTGGTCCTGGTCAGCAAAAAGAGGTTGATCAGAGATGTTAAATCATTGACTCCAAAATGCAAGCTTTTGTACAAAGAGTTTCAAAAAGCTAAGCGCCAAAGGGATTTTCAATGTAGGGCCAAAAGGGCAATTGATTTTAGCAAAGAGACGTCATTTCAAGAACTGACGAAAAAAATGAATCCATTGGCAAAAAATCTTCTTTGGATGCAAGTCAAACTCTGCACGAAAAATAAAAGAGCTAGAAGATTCACAATGGATGAAAAATTGATTGGACTGGCAATTTATAAACAAAGCCCAAAATCATATAAATTTCTCAAAAAAATATTTATTTTGCCTTCCAACACTACATTGAAGAAAATGATAAGCCATTTAAACATAGAGGCTGGCATCAATCCACAAATTTTTGGACTTGTAAAAGAACAGGTAAAATTATATTAGTAAACAATATTATTTAAGGTCCATAATCTTCATCAACATAAGTTCACTGCTGGACATAAGCCTGCTCATAGAATGGTTGTGTTGTATGCATTTTTACCATAGGGGGCACCTTGGACAGCGGATTGGTGATTGCAGTATTGGTGTTATGTTCTCTGGTGGGTACTGCTGCCCACCCCTTGTGTTATCTCTTAGTTTATATATTAGGTAAATTTATAAATACCCTAATCTCCTTTATCATTTTAGGTAAAAGACTGGAATGAACAGAAGAAGTTATGCACAATTATGTTCGATGAAATGGCCCTGGAACCTGCAGTAACATATTCTTCCAATAAAGATACAATTGACGGTTTTGTACATTTGAATGAAAAAATAAGCCAGTTTGCAGACCATGCCCTTGTGTTTATGATACGTGGAGCAGTTCATAAATGGCAACAGCCAATTGCCTTCTATTTCTGCGAAGGGCAGACAAAAAGTTTACAACTCAAAGCCATCATTAAAGATATAGTAGCTGCCGTAACAGAAACAGGACTCCAGCCCATTGCACTTGTCTCCGATCAAGGTTCTAGTTTTCAATGTGCAATGAATGACCTTCTGGAAGACACAAAAAGAGACCAGTTGTGTGCAGGGGAAAATGTTGGTTAGTGCTCTTGATATGATATAATAATCAATAAATGCTGGACACATTTCACACAACATCTAGCCCCAAGCTAAGCAGAGCTTGTGTTATGGGTACTCGGTAATTGATATAATTAATACAATACATTGCATAGATAGATATTTTTTTATTATACATAGAAAAATACCCAGAACACCCTGAACAATTATCTGCAGATCGTACAAAGATTTGTTCATAGGTGGGAATCGAACCCGCAACCTCCTGCGTCGCAGGCGAACCTTCGCCCGCCGCGCCACAGAGGTCGTCATATATGATGAGGATATGGTACTACCTATATAAAAAATAAAAGCAAATAGGTATATAAAATAAAATGTTTATTTGGATAATTGTCGTGCTGGTTGTGGTTTCACGCGAAATCGGTTGAGCCAATTTATATGAAATTTACAATACTTTTAACCCGTAATTCAGTTTCCTTGGGAGAACAATGGCGATAAAACCGCAGGCTACTAGATGGCATAAAAGAAGGGATTGGTATTACAGTAAAATCGTCTGCAATATGAGCCAGGATGATGATCTAGCTAGGGAACTACAATATTATAATTAACAATAAAATAATGTTATCACTACATATAGGTGTACCTATACCTAGTAGGTATACTTACATAGCAAGTATACCTACTACTTCTCTGTTATTAATCTGATCTAATAATCTCTCTAATCTGTTAACCTGTTCTCTTTACTTTCAGATAACACAATCCATTTATGTGGTAATTCAATAAGTGTCTTCTATGATCCACCACATTTAATTAAAGGGATGCGCAATAATTTGCTTTCTAAAGACATCATTTTTGAAGGAAAATTAGCTACTTGGCAGGATATCATTGATGTCTACAACACTGATTGCAATCATGGTGAATCCAGAATATTGCACAAATTGACTGATGAACATGTAATTCCTGTCAAAATTAAGAAAATGAAGGCAAGTTTATTTAATTATTTTATACTAGCAGCTTTCTACAGTGTCACCCGCATAAGTGTCGATCCCAAGGGAATATCGGCATACAAATTAGCCAGGGGTTAAGCTATGTACATACCAAATTTCATTGCAATTGGTACGGTAGTTTTTGCATGGAGAAGTAACAAACATACATACATAACACACACTAGGATTCCCTGTGTTGTGGGTATCAGGAACGAGTACCATGGTACCATAACACCCAGTCCCGGAACACATTTGCAGATCATACAAACATTTGTCCTGCATACCATACTCAAAGACTCACAGTGTAGTGTGATATTAGGGTGATGATGTGATTTAGAGGCAATCATTGTAATTCGGAAGCTAAATAATAGTTGATGTGTGGACAGAGAATAGGTGCGGGAGATAAGGAGAATTAAGTGCTTAATTTAAATTCGTTTGTTAATAATTTTCAGGTCAAGAACTGCGTGCGTGTCTTTAGTAAAACAGTTGCAGCTGCTTTATCCTACACTGCTCAGTTTCGTAAGTAGAAGTTCGATATAATATTAGAGGGCGCGGCGCGCAGCCGCGTCAGGGTTGATTTTGCATGAATGGAGAAATGAAAGTTACAATTTACAATTATCAAAGACTTTACAATTACAATTTAACGGTAACTTTTGTATGAGAAAAGCATTGACATATATGTGGAGAAAAGTGGCGATTGAGAGCAATGATTGCACAATTTACAATTAGGTACAATACAATTTACAGTGAGATTGAGTAACAAACATCTAATTATTCAAACTTTCGCATTTATAATAGTGGGATTATTTTATCTATTCCCGAAATTATTAATGATTCTCGCATGTTTGGATTCAGACATTTAAGCTTAGTTTTATATCAGATACTCATGGCATTTTTATTTTTCAGCTTTATATCCTAATGGGAAGCCAGTAAGCCCGACGCTGAGGAATACATCGGATTTAGTATCATTTATGGATGATTTATTCGATAGTGCCAATGGAGCTGGCGGTCTAGATAATAAAACGAAATCAAAGGATCTTCGGCGGGCTGTGACGTCAAAATCAAAGCACCACAGTTTTTGGATAGATGCCATCAAAAAATTGAATAAGATAGCATTTATAACTAAAGACAAAAAAAAGAAAAGTGTTCCGTCACTAAAAAATTGGGTTGTTACTCTTAAAAGCTTGAAAAGGGTCTGGAAATACCTAAGTGAGAAGAAAAATGTAAAAATAATGAGACCTCGCTATTTCAATTCAGACCCAGTAGAAAACTTTTTTGGCCAAGTCAGGGCATACAACTATAGGAGTAATGACCCAAGTGTTAGTGCGTTCAAACACACTTTCAAATCACTGCTGATAACGAGATTTATAAATTTCCATTCAAATACTTTTAACTGCGAGGATGATACAGGCAAGGAATTACTGTCAATTCAGTCACTGTTCAAAACATTTAATAATGATAACAATGCGCCAAATAATGATACCAATGAGATTGAACAAACCAATGAAGACCAACATTCGGTTACTGTTGAAAATATTCAGGTCCAAGCAAGACGAGAGAGATTAAACGTACACTCTAGAGCATACACCGTTGGATGGGTTACTAGAAAACTTTTACAAAAAATTAAATGCAACAAATGCAAAGAAAATTTGGTTACAACTGACGAAGAAACCAATGTCCACGATTGGATAAAAGCACGGGAATATTTGTCGATAAAAAGAAGAAAATTAGCCTATCCAACCGAATATGCCGTGAGGAATTTCGGTATCATAACAAAGGTGACAAATGAATATTTAGAACAAAAAGCATACCAAAACAATATTTGCAAAAATATTAAACAAAAAGTATTGTCTGAATGTTCCTTTGATTTCCTCGATTGTGAATCTCATAAAGAAATTGTACTTGAATACTTTCTAAGTATATCAGTAAAACTATTCATATTTAATTGGTGCAATGTAATTAATAAAATTTTAAAAGGAGTTGACATAATTCGCCTTGAAAGATCATCTTTGCCGCCAATGCAATGTAAGGCATTACATAAATACAAAAAGAAATTAAAAAATAAAAAACTTAATAAATAATTTGCTTATTAAGCGTATTACACTCTTGATGACTATATTAATGATAAAGCCGCGTGGCCTGATGTCGCTCTGCCCCTCGACTGCTAAAATGGAAATTTGCAATATCTGTACTTACCTATTTACATGTTTGTATTAGATTATTATTTATAAGTATAACAAGCGTAGCGTGTGCTGTCTTGCATATTTTTGCTGATGTTTATTTACTTTTGACTACCTTCCTAAGGTTTTTAAGTTCTCATTTACTATGTATCAGCAACTCCTTGCTCCGAGGCACCACACAGGCGCTTCTCACCTAGTGGTAAGACGGACCATTTATGTAAGCCAAGCCGAGTTTGTTGCCTGATTCTTCTCGGCTTGGTCGCGTTGGAACAGGAGTAATTTAATTTTATATAAGACGATTCAAAATGATCCTTGTGATTTCAATGAATAAAGTTCTTTTTGACTTTGACTTTGCTTGTTTCTGTTCATAAATTTTAATTGAGGGTTTACTATAAATCATGCCTGAGCACAACTTTTTAAATTCTCGTTTAGCAAGCTATGGTTTCATCCATTATTCTACTAGTTACTAATAATATATCGCCACAGACAATATAGCGCAGCAAACGATTGATCGAAAAAAACAAAAAAACCATTGTCATCGTCGAAGTTTGCAACGGTATAGTGTCGATAGAGGTCACATTACCGTCTGTACGTAGTACTCTCCTTAGTCTGTGGTCCTAGTCATTGTTCTGAGACAACCTTTTAGTTTAAATCTTTGTTTTAGGGTAGGTACCAAGGATTTTTATATCCATGATTGGACCATGGACCAATACTTGATTACTTGGTCCATGACCCATGTGTAGCACCATTAGTTTTATGAGCACCCTAAGGAATCTCTAAGTGTAGCATGAGTGTAGCACAGACTGTAGGTACTATTACGTAGCTAAGAGTGTGTAGGTATAGGTACCCTGTATCTAAGGGTGGATTTAGGGGGGGGCACGTGCCCCCCCCCCTGGACATTCCAAACATAGAGTACAGTATATATCCAAAACAGTACCTACATACTTAGAAGCAAATCAAATTATCAGAGATGTTAAAATATATGAATAAAATAACAGAAGGAACATGAGTGAAATGAAATTTCATCGTATATACTTGAAGTACTTATCGTACTTCAAGTTTATTTCTAACAGTTATTGTTGTTTTTTTTCCAAGTCCACCACTTGTGCCCGTCCCAGAAAAAAATCCTGGATCCGTCCTTGCCCGCCGAAGACACTTGATTTGAGAAGTGAGGGAGGTGGGTTGTCCTGTCCCATATAGACCCCCCCTAAAGAATTGAATATTTGGGTCATCTTCAAGAAAAAACAGTTGCAACTGTTTGAAATGATTTATTTGTTGGTTAAATCAACGATCTTCACAGGTCTCTGGGTTAAATAGCTAAATAACAGCTCAACACAATGGTTAAATATCAACGTTCAAATGCAAAATCTGACTGATCTGAGTCGATTCTACCGATAGTATACCTAACTAAATCCTTCCTCCAATAATCAAATTATTTGAATATAATTCTATACATTTTTAGGTAGGTATGGTTTTAGTTATTAACATAGCTCATTCCAACTCCAACTAATCACCTCCTGTTGCCTAAAATAGCAGGAATTCGATTATACTGTCTTCTGATAAATGAAAATAAATTTAGAAAAACCATAGTATTGACAAGGTTTATCACTTCTCTAGCTATAAGCCTCCAGCGGCTTTCTTCATTCCAACTGACGATTTCTTTCGTGAACCAAACAAACTGGCCTTTTATTGAATCCGGTGCATCAAGCGCTAGATACAGAGGTGCCTCAGCGCCTTGTTCAATAGTCAGCATACCCTTGTGTGAAGTCATGTCTGTGTCTACATAGCCTGGATGTACCGCATTTATTTTGATATCTGAAAACGAAAATGTAACAAACTTAGTTGTGAATATTCTTGACCTAAATATTCCTCCTTACAAGTTTCAAAAGATTTGGACAGCACTAAGGCTGCCAAAATGATCCCCATTATTGCGTTCCCCGTAACCTTTCTAAAGAGAGGATGCCATATATGATTTTTTTCCTATAATATGCAAATTGTTCCCATGCAATTTCAAATGGTTGTACCATTTACAATACAATTTTTTTTTGTTTTTACAAGTTGCCTACATTTCCTTCATTTCAACACTGCTAGCAAAGGGACAGTGTTCTTCAGAAAGTACTCTGTCAATTTACGATGATGACAGCACCTTAATAGGTACAGTCAATCATAATGACGATACAGTAGGTACCTACTGTTTATCAATGATAATAAATAATTACTTAGTGAAATCCCTATCACCTTTATCAGCAAGTGTCCTTTGATGAACCATAGTCATGGCCGTTACCCCAACTTTAGACACGGCATACGATGAATTCCCCCATTCGGCAGTATGAGTTCCCTGCTTAGCAGCATTGATAAAACCTTGCATAAGTTCTGAGAGTTGAGGAATTGATAAGTCAGGGTCTAAAAACTTTCTCCGAAGCGCAGCGCTGGGAATTTTTGACAGGTGACCGCTAGAGCTCGATACATTCACGACTCTGGCGCCAGCTTTTAAAAGTGGGAATAAAACTTCGCACGCCGATATTAAGCTGAAGTAGTTCACGAACAAAGTCTGCTCCGCTTGCACTGAAACCGGCTCTGTAGCGCTGTTTTTAAACGCAATAGCGGCGTTGTTCACCAAAACATCTATTCCGTCATAGTTTTTCTTGACATAATCACGGAAAACCTCCAAACTGTGCTTGTCGGTGATATCTAGCTGGTGGTATTTCGGCTTCAGTCCCTCTTTTTCTAACTCTTCTACAGCCTTCTTCCCGCGTTCGACGTCTCGCGATGTGAGATAAACGTCCCCGTCGAAACGTTTGCAGAGTCCACGAACTATCGCAAAACCGATGCCCTTGTTGGCACCGGTGACAATTGCAACTTTTGCGGTCATTTTTGAAAGACAAACTAACCCGTAATAATATGTAAGCAGCCGCACTTACAATGTCTAAATAAATTCTGTAGGATGGCCAAGTTGGGTGTTTGTTGTAGATAACAACAAATTATCAATAATCAGCTGACTTAGTACTACTGTTTGTCTGTGCAGCTGACCCACAGAGTACTTTTTTATGAGCTGACCTTGAGCCCCTTGAGGTATGTTCCTTGCCGTGAATGGGTAATGAAAAATTTCGTTCGGAAAAGAAATGAAAAAAAAATCTATAGCATAGAATGCGGCCGAGGATATTTTCACTTCGAAAGACTTCTTTATACCCTTAGAATAAGGAGAGTCCTTATTCATAGTTTATACCGTAGTACTCTCCTTAGCTGTGTTTATACCACTAGGAACCTTGGAGCAAGGAACATAACTAGGAACTCCATGACGTCATTTTCTTAGGGACATTGTGCTGGCTTCGTCCAGGGTTGGATTTCGTACTATATTTATATTACAATATAATCATATTATATTATATTCCATGCTTCGTAATCTTATTCTGCAGTTGGCGCCGGCGCCGCGCCCACAGATTTATAAGTATAGTACTGAGCCGCGCCGCGCGCAGGGTAAACTTGCATAATGCATTGCATAATTTTTGGTTTCTCTGTCTACGGCGTAGGGGCCGTAGGTACCTATATTATATGCGCTGTGCGGTAATTCACCGTTTACTCCCAGCGTCCCCCACCGGTCTGGCCCCACTGGGGGACGTTGGGAGAAAAAAGTGCCAACGTCCCCCACTCGTGACATTGCAATATCCCGCCTTTTGTATGAGCTTTTATTCCACCGTGTGCCAAATCACCGCTGACAATCCAACTAGCTGAAATTATCGCGCGCCCTTTCTAATAGACTAATTGTAAATGGTAATTTTTATCTACCCTTCTCTGTCTTTTACCCGTTGACCATTGTCTTTGAGCCAACTCAAAACGTGTTATTGTGCACTTCACTGTCAACAATGTCGGAAGTTAGTATAGGGATTAGTTTGCCAAACAAGAGTAATGTGGAGTACATATACAGGAATGGTGGAAAAGTTCTTGTACACAGTGGACATCAATATACTATAAAAAGAAAGCACAAGAGTGGTGTAGTGGTGTGGGAGCAAAATAATATTTTTAATCCCGAACGTAGCGAGGGATTCAAAGTACGTCGCCCGAGCCAAAAATATATTTTGCGCCCGAGTGTTACACTCTACTTTTCACCACCCACTATGAGAAAATAAAAGGCGCCTCATGTTTTATTTCAAAACAAAACCATGAAACCGTGAATAACTTTTCATTTAAAAAACAAACTTTCGCCATTGTATTCGACTAAATATTTGGATGAAAAAAAAAATTATGAAAGAACCATAGTGATGAAAGGATTATGATACTTTCTGAATGCAAATGCTTGGTTTGTTGCTGAAAATATCAAAATCGCCATATGTATGCCTGCAATATTTGAGGAGTTCCCTCAATTCCTCATGGATCCATCATTAGAACTGGATTCTGAAAAAAATGGAACCAATCTGGACATATATCTATTCAAATAAAAAAAGAATTTTGCAAATCGGTTCATAAACGCCGGAGATATGCGGTAACAAACATTAAAAAAAAATACAACCGAATTGAGAACCTCCTCCTTTTTGTAAAGTCGGTTAAAAATGACGATATCGCGGGCTGTAGTTCGCGCGTTTCTAATTTGTGTTTTTTTATTCAGCCGGTGGCGCGACTATGGGCCATCGTACCAGCCAGTATTTATTTAAACAATATTTGCAATATTTCCCAATTTAAAAAGGGCGCGGCAAAGATAATTGCGGCTAGGGTTGCCATACATCCGGAATTTTCCGGACATGTCCGGAAATATAGATCTTTGTCCGGAATGCGGAGGGAATTCTAAACCGTCCGGAATTTCTACAATTAAGTGAAGAGTGAAATAAACCAAATTATTTTTATTACAAATCAAAGTAACAACATTACTTCTTCCCCCTTCTTCGCCCGTGTTCCATCATAGATACAACACCCGAGCGCGCGTGAAAATTCGAACGAAAATTTGCTTCGTTTATTCATATGTACGATGCGTAACGATATTAATAATTATATTTACAAGAAAGTCCGGAAATTTCATCAAATGTCAGGCTATTTGTCCGGACTTTTAAATTTTCTATCTGGTAACCCTAATTGCGGCGCACTTATTTGTGTTTGATTCTTTTCAAGATGTTCCAAATTCAAAAAGTGAGCGTAAAAGATTTTTGGCGCACTTATTTGAGTTCGATAGTTCCAAATTTAAAAAGTGCGCGGCAAAGATAATTTCGGCGCACTTATAAAAGCTTCATACAGAAAACACCACCTTTGGGTGCACGTAAAGGCGAAGCAAGTCGTCCTTTTCGAATAGATGGGATGAAATAGTTTTTTGCATGCCATGGAGATTGATGGTTCGAATGCTGAATGTTAGTTTTGCTAGAAAACCCAGCAATTGATGGTCATTTTACTTGTCAAACGTTAGTCACCGAAATTCAGTTAGGGAATAGAGGGGCAGGAATATGTAGTGACTGTGTGTTAATACAGCTTTTTGTGTCGATATTGTGCATTGAGAATGAACGGACTCGCTGACTCACTCGTCACTCGACACCAGCCCCCGTATTGTCTATCAAACTGGTGGCGTTGGCGTTCGAATACAAATTTACGGTATGTGGGGTTCAGACACCCATTTATGGGTCTGGGAACTGGCAGGAAATCAGAACAAACAAACGGATAGTAATAAATTACAAACGATTCGCCCGTCCGGTCCGAACGTAGTCCAAGCAATGACATTCGACGGGGGCGCCTCGATCGCAATCGCTTTATTTCAAAGGCTGAATACCACATCTCTTCCTTTTTAACAAATTAAAAATTAACAATTGCTTATTTCCAAAAGTTAACTTACTATTCTTATTTTACTATATACCTCTAGTGATTTTACAACATAAAGTAAGCCATCATTATTCTAAAGTGATACTTCTAATGATTTTACAACATAATTATTATTTTAAATCGAATTTTATTTTAACCGGTAATTAAACTACGCCGTTGATGTAATTTTTAATTAAGTACCTATACAATTATCGATCTCTTTACTAGGTACGCTATTATTGTCCTCCTCAATTTCTTCATGATCACCGATCTTCCAATTACTACCTTCTACTCTTTTCAAGTGTAGGTATTATATTCCAACGATACTCCCGATCTTCCTGTATCAGAGCCTTCCAGATTTCTGATCCATGTGCATCGCAGAAGCAGCCTACACCTTCTGTATAGATTGAAGTAGTTCCCACCTCTGCTTGTACGCAGTCTCCGGTTAGACAGGTTAAATTCTGGTGGCAGACTTGGAAGACTGTGGCGTATTCAGATAAGATAGGCGTTGGGATGGGTTTGCAGTGATCTGTTAGGGCAAGTTGTCACAAATAATTGCTTTCCAAATGCCTTCATTCACAAAACTTAAAGATACTACGACACCACTCTGATAATACAATTAGGTGAAAGTGTGGTGTCATGCGATATGATATTATTAGCTAGTTGTAAGTTAGTGCAGACAATCAATTAATTTTTAATCTTAATTTAATGTTGCACAATTTGACATGTCGTCATAGAGACGTTTTGTATTTTAATACTAATAATTTTATTAGTAATTTTGTTTTGACACGAGATACTGTTGATACATAGTATCTTGAGTCAAAACAGACGGCAGACATAGTAAATTAATAATTGCTAATTTGTTAGCATTTCATATTTTTGATCTCGTTATAAGTAACAACACGTATAAGTCGTATAACGCAGTTCACGAGCTCGTGGTTAGAAGTAGGTAGTACTAATGAGGGTAGGAGTGTCAGCTGACAGTCATTTAAACTAGTTCGACAATGAGAAGGCCGGCCACATAAAATGTACAAGCCCTTCCCAGCAAAATCTTAGGCTTAGAAACATTTTTAAACAGTTTTAATGTACATTATCATGTATGTAACTGAACACTGGATGTTACAATTTGAGTTACTCCCTTATTATGAGAATTACAATATTGTAAGTTCATACAAACGCAAGAACGCCATAGGGTTCCTTAACTGTTGTTCGAAATACTTTAAAATGCAAGAAACGTAAAGATGTTGCAAATCTCACTATTGAGAGGACTATTGAGCTGTTGAGCTAGAGCTGCATATCATTGTGTGTTTACCGTCCCCCTGACGCAGACTTCGCGTTATTTTAATCCACTATGGAAAAAGTATTGCTCAAAACTTTTGTACATAGTAAAATGCTTATAGTCTGCGAAAATTTCAATATAGGTTAGTTCTTTTTCTGAGAGGCTGCTTAATTTGTTTAAATGTTTTAATTTACATCACCTCTTCGAATAACCAACAAGAGTGACACTAACAACATCCACCTGTTTTGATAATATTTATTGTAGTAGTGTTCCAATTGATACATCAGTAATTAAACATTTCACCTCAGATCACTATGGTCACAGCACAGTGCTTTAAATACTTGTAATTTCACTTATCACAGATAATCGTATTATGAAATTCCACGGCAGTATTGATCTAAAAATGCCCCTTGTACGTACCGTGCGTAGATGATCCGAATGACCTTTTTACCAGTTTGTCTAAATTGATAAGTGAGGAACATAGTGAGATTGTAAAGCTAGAGCGAATGTCGGGTTAGCTGATTGGGCTACAACCCTATATGAACTCTATACGGCTGGGGAATCAATGTTGCACGACCCAACGTTTATCTTGTACATAAAGAACTATTCCAAGTCCTTCAAAAAGTTTGTCATACATTAAAATCATTGCATTTGAGCAATTCAATAGAAAAGTCAGCAAATAAAATTAATACAACTTGGAAATTAATAATAAAACAGGTAAATCTAAACCTTGTAGTAACCAGATGAATTTAAACATAAACAATACTATGTTATCAAAAATATTCAGGTCATGAATGCCTTTGATAGTTTTTCTCTAGTAATTGTGCTAGGTGCTGATATTGCGCCGTGTATGGCCTACATTTTCAATAGATGTCTTGACGAGAGTCTTTCCTCATCTTATAAAACATAGTAAATTAATCCTTTGTTCAAGTCTGGAAATGATAAAGATCCAGGTAACTATAGGCCAATTTCTATATTGCCTGCTTTAAGTAAGATCTTCGAGAAACTTATTCTTACTCAGTTATTGTCACACTTCGACCTCCACGGACTTCTTCAGTCATTCATTTGGAATAACTAAGGTTCATTCGACAGCCGATGCTGATACCATGCTCTTAGAACACATATTTAAAGCGTAGGAGAACTCACAGAACGCGATCGTCCAAAGCTTTTGACTGCGTGTGGCATGATACATTAATTTCCAAGTTAAAACATTATGGCATCCAAAATCAGGCAAAATCTTGTAAATTCTTACTTATCCAATAGAATTCAAAAAGTTGATGTTGGTGGTGAAAGGATCGACTATTGTCATGGGGGTGCCACAGGGTTCAATACTAGGCCCTTTTTATTTCTAGTTTACACTACCAATCTCTTTTTTTACATTATGTGGCACAGTTCTGTTTGCTGACGATACTTCTTTGATTTTCAAAGTTGATAGATCTAAAGCAAATTACGATAGAGTAAATAATTCACTGTCACGAGTTCTTGTAAATAATGTTTTGATCACAGTAAATAATCTTTTGCTTAATGCTAAAAACGAAAAGCATCAAATTCACATAGCCAAATCTAAAACATTATCAAACTGAATATTAAAATAAATGTGGAGATACTTGATCTTGTTAAGTCTAGTATTTTCTTAGAGCTTAATATTGATCCAGGGGGTCAGTGGGCACCGCAAATTGTGGCTTTAGCTGGTAGACTTAGTTCCACTGCATATGCAGTTTGTATGTTAAGGCAGCTTACTGATGAAGCTACAGCTAGGCTTGTTTATTTTAGCTACTTCATAGTGTTATGTCATATGGTATCATGCTGTGGGGTAAAACAGCTATATTTCCAGCTATATTTGTCTTACAAAATCGGGCAATACGTGCCATTTATAAAATGAAGTCACGTGACCCCTTGAACGCCTTGCGTTTCAAAGAAATCAATATTCTCACAGTAATTTCGCAATATATCTATGAAATATTATTACATACACATAAACACTTGGATAGTTGTATGAAAAAGGGTGACTTGCATGGTATTTGGATTTATAAATACAACCAAACTAAATATACCAAAATTTCGATTGAAGAAAGTAAATGGGTCTTTTATGAGGAATTCTGTACAGTTCTATAATAAACTTCCAGAAGGTGCATCCAAACATCTTACTCGAAGATAAATGGAAATTTCATATTCATATTTATATCATTTATTCACCGTAGGAACACTGGGAGCACTTGGTTTTGTTATGGTGTACATACATTTTAGCGGCCGCACATAAGCCTTGTCAGATAATTGCTACATCTGATTTGAGCTGATTTGCTATAATATCTGTACTTTTCTCTTTACATGGTTCTATTAGATTGTTATTTATAAGTAGGTATACTCATATTGATACTCATACTCATTTATTAAAACCATAGGAACAATTATTAAGAACACTTGGTCACGTCATACATTATATTTAGAAATTAGGTTATATTAGAGACTAGTTTTACTTGTCTCTGGTTATATCAAGTGGAGCGTGTACTGTCTTATAAAGTTTTGCTGATGTTTATTTGCATTTGACTAACTTTCTTAGGTTTTTAAGTTCTCATTTAATATGTATCAGCAACTTCCTGCTCCGAGGCACCACACAGGCGCTTCCCACCTTGTGGTAAGACGTATCATCAAAGTAAGTCAAGCCTTGTTTGTTGCCTGATTCTTCTAGGCTTGAGCGCGTTGGAACTGGAGTAATTTTAGTTTATAAGGCGATTCAAAATGATCCTTGTGATTTCAATGAATAAAATTAATTTCATTTGATTAACAGAGGGATCAAAATGCACTACCTTAGAGTACGTATCTACATTAAACATGTGTAGGTATCGGAGGTTATTGCCATTTATCGCTCCATACTGTCACCATTTTGTAGACATTAACATTCGTCTTTTAGGCAAACTTGCGTAAATATATACGTGGCACAATTTCAATGAGTAGGTACAAGTTTAATTGACTCATTAAGCAAACTTGCGTAAAATAAATACGTGGCACAATTTCACTGAGTAGGTAAAAGTTTAATTGACTCATTGAAAACAACTTTATAGAAGCTCGTAACACTTTTGTCCATTCCCTGGAGTTGGTTCACATCAACAAGAACTTTATAGGTAGTTGTTTGCTATAAGCAAGGTACCAGAAATAAACTCATAAATTGGTTGACATGAACTAGAACATTTTGCCTCATTATTTTGTCATTTCATTATGGTTGCGACGTGTTGCGAGATAATTAGCCACCATAAATTTATTTCAAGTAAGAGGGTACTTAGTAAAAACTTTTAAATTCGTGTGGCCGGTTAAAAATCAAGTCAAAAATATCTAGTTACGACCACGTTACGACTGATTTAAATCACTAAGAATAAGTACCCTTCCTCGAGTTTTAGAAAAGTTTTCCATGTATGTCGGTATTCAATTAACACAACACTACGCAACTTTTAGTCGAATTATCGACTAGGTACTCACAATTTTTATCCTCGTCGCCAATGTGGGGTTCAGACACCCATTTATGGGTCTGGGAACTGGTAGGAAATCAGAACAAACAAACGGATAGTAATAAATTACAAACGATTCGCCCGTCCGGTCCGAACGTAGTCCAAGCAATGACATTCGACGGGGGCGCCTCGATCGCAATCGCTTTATTTCAAAGGCTGAATACCACACGGTACATTGAGCTTTGTTTCGAATATTTCTGCTCTTGGAAAAGTAGCCAAAACACGCGGCGCAATGAACTGCAAAATTGTGATCAAAAGCGATTACTAGTTTGATAGGCAATACTCCCCAGCGCCGTAGCATGCGACAGTCGGCAGGCACATCGTGCAACAAGTCCTTCAATTCTTTTAATCACTAGTCGTACTGCATCGAAAGTTTTGATAAGTCTATTATGGCGTGGTATTAAATCCAAACATCCAAAAATATTTGTGTTGTTATCCTTTTTTTCTAACGGCTTTGCTTAAATTTTAAAATCGCATTAACGATGAAACTGGGTTGCAATACAAATACAATACAATACAAATATTTATTTATTCGAAACACAGGTAATAGATAAGTAATATGCGGTTACGACTATTAAAATTAAATACAAGTCTAGCTATTTAATTCATTAAAAAATTGAGTCATTGCTCTTTAAGTAAGGTGTTCATTTGTGCGATTTTTATTTGCAAAAACAGACTTTTTTTTAAATTTTGTTCGGTTACAATTACTACTATTTGTAGTTTATTGTTCTACCTAGGTATACCTACTATTTTTATTTTCTGTTTTTGAATGGTTTCTATCTTACTCTACCTTTGGTAAATTATATGGAAAAGGACCAGGATGGCATATTCTGACATGCTAAAAGACCAAAAAATGATTTATTTGGTCTGTGTAGGTATGTGAATGTGCGCGTTCCGAGTCGCCGTTTTAATTTGGTTATTAAACTACACTCGAGAGCAATGAATCCGGGTCACTTAAAGAATCCTAAAAATCTCGGAAACTAAAAATGCTTGGTTAATGCAATAAATTGTATTTAATAGACAATGTAATACTCCTTAAATGAAGGTATTAAAACTTCTTAGTTATTGTAAAGTTATATCATAAAAAAATCAAATTTGAAAAAGGGCCACTTTCGAAGATGGAACTACGAAATTAAGTTAAAAAATTTTTTTAATTTAAATTTAAAATTTAAAATTAAAATTTAATAATAAAAAAAATTAAATTAAAATTAAATTAAAAAAGCACGAGGAGGCAATACGAAGTATTAAAATTCAAGAAAATCGTAATAAAGTTCAAAAATTTCATGTTTCCTATTTTTGTTTTAAGGAGAGATCAGCAGTTTTATTCTTTATGTAATTTTGTGTTAATAAAATGTATGGTGACTCATATTTTTTTTTACCTTCATTTAAGGAGTATTACATTGTCTATTAAATACAATTTATTGCATTAATCTATCATTTTTAGTTTCCGAGATTTTAACATTCTTTAAGTGACCCGGATTCATTGCTCTCGAGTGTATTATTTATGATAATTGTAGGTTATTTTGTGTCTAAAACCTAATTTTTTTTTGTTATGAGAATCGGTGTTGTGTATAAACAGACAGACAGACTTTGCCTTTTATTAATTCACGATTAAAATTTTAGTTTATTTACATTGAACGCGGCGGTAGGAAAAAAGAAACCTAACATAATGCATTTTCTCAATGAGCTAGAAAAAGATTCAGCATTTAATGAAGTGAGATGCATTCAAATTAAAAGTGGAGCCAAAAGGTTAAAAAATAGAATGAAAAAAAACATTTTGAATGACGAGTTTATAGACGCTGCTCAACTTGAGCTATTGAATTCAAAAGGTGTCAGTAGGACACTTTTTGGAAATGATGAGACACTGAAACTATCAGTGTCTCATAATTTCCAAAATGTGTCCACCAATGCAATGTTTTTGTTATATTTTTCAATACAACAAAAACATTGCATTGGTGGACACTCAACATTTTATTTATTGACTCGTAAAATCTGCAGGACTATTCTAAAACTTCGGAAACGTTTCCGATCTGATTCGTTAGTTTTTCATTTCGATGTGGTAAGTAACTCAAACAATTTTCTAACAATTTTCTCTAATAAAACACAGTAATAATACACAATGTACTTATTGTTTTTTACTGTTTTACTAGAGAACATTGTTTTAGTTACTTACCACATCGAAATGAAAAACTAACGAATCCGATCGGAAACTCTTCCGACGTTTTAGAATAGCCCTGCAGAAAACTCATTTTCCTGGTGCTGTAGGTATTAAAAATAAGGTATTATTTGGCTATTTTTAAATCTTATCTATTTTTGTTCTTGTTCTTATGTAGGTATGTGAATGTGCGCGTTCCGAGTCGCCGTTTTAATTTGGTTATTAAACTATTATTTATGATAATTGTAGGTTATTTTGTGTCTAAAACCTAATTTTTTTTTGTTATGAGAATCGGTGTTGTGTATAAACAGACAGACAGACTTTGCCTTTTATTAATTCAGGATTAAAATTTTAGTTTATTTATTAAGTTAACCATTATTCTATCATTTTGAGTACTTTAGAGTGATAACACTGCATTTTCTGTTTTTTTCTATAGAATGAAACGACCGTTGATCAGAATCCCCACCACTGTAAACCAGATTATGCGAATGAGATCGCAGCAAAATTTTATGGGATCAAAATGAACATAGTAACTGCAAACTATCCAATTATACCTACTACATATAGCAATATGGTTACAGATATACAGGATTGTCGCGCGAAGCACGAGGTCATAAAACGATAAGTAAATTTAATTTGACTTCCTGTTTCTTGTCGATCATTTTTACACTATGGCAACAGTTTTCTATGTAAAATATTGTGGGTGGTAATTTGTCATCCGTTGACAAGTTTGCGCGTCTACCGCAGGGTAGAAAAAAGTTGCTCCGAGCCACGTGCGGAGTGGCTCAGTATTGGTACATCTCCCGAGTGCAAGGGGGGTGTGAGAGTGAGGGTCTGCCTGGTTGAGTGGACAGACCAGTAGCCACGTGGTAAGTGCTAGCTGATAATAAAGTCGCCTTTATCCCGAGGGTAATGAGATTTTGGGAAGACTGTCTTTCGCGTTAAAATCTTTCCTCCGCGGTTATAAGTATAAAGTCCCCTTGTGTACGAAGGTACAACGGACTAGTTCGGTCGACCGAGAGTACTTGTATAGTACTGGGAAAAGAGGTTCTGAATGATTCAGAACCCATCGAGCCTTGCTCGAATATTGGGGGGTCTGAGGTACGATGTACTTCAGGGCTCCTGGCATGGGCCGAATGGAAGTGCCTCTGGAGGGGGCTACCTTGTGGCCATCCAGAGGGCTTGAGATTGTGGTCGACCCTATTTTGAGAGGAAGCGGTGGTTGCTCTTGGGGTGGTTAGGTGTGAGCACTTGGTATACGATACCGAGCCCTATTCCGGTTGCTCCATTAGGAGCTAGAAATCCGGGCGCAATCAGTGGGCGCTTGGATGATCCTTGCGTGATTGTGGATGTGGACCGGGGTCGATCACGGGGTCTGTTATCGGCGACAGATCCCCGGCCTTCAGCCAGCTTAGGGTTGTAAATTCATTTGCGAAGCAGTTTATAAAATGTTAGTGGTCGACCCATAATCTCACCCCTGTATCATTTTGTCGCAAGGGAAGTTCACCATTTGTGATAACCCTGGCATAACATTGTTACAAAAGGCGCGACAAAAAATGGTGGAGATGCAGGGATTTGAGAATTTTTGGGAGCCAGATTTGCTCTGGTTTTCCCGTAGCCAGATTCCTCCACACGGGGAATGGTATGATCCGGAGATGCCTGATTCGTTGGGTTCTCTCCAGATCAAAAGATTAACATTCATTTTTTATGGTATAACTACCGTAAGAAAAATTTAGGATTCTTTGAAATATTGATAATTTTTCAAGAGCTTTTATTTACCCTACCCCAATTTTTTCGTATTGTAACGACTTTATGATTTTTATGCTCGTTTACGTGTATTCTTTGAATTATTGATAAAATTGGATGGTGTTTTATTTACCCTACCCCAATTTTTTCTTATTTCAACGACTTTATGATTTTTATGCTCGTTTACGTGTATTCTTTGAATTATTTATGAAATTACATGGTGTTTTATTTGCCCTACCCCCAATTTTTTTTTCTTATTCTAACGACTTCGTCATTTTTATGCTCGTTTACGTGTTATTTTTTACGTTATTTTCAATTGAAAATCGAAAAATATATTTTGTCAATTGACAACTTTACATTTATTTGCGTATGATTCGGTTATTCGGAAACACAGCCTACAAAATGATCGTGCAAAGTACCCTATTTTTGGTACCTATTTTAATTAAGGTAAAAGTTATTTTATTTTTTAATATAAATTAATAGAATAAGTTATTCTTTCATAAGTTTTCAAAACAAGCTCATTATTTAGTTAGTGAATAATAAGTTATCATTGCGTAACGATAAAAGACAGACGTGTCTATATTATAGTGTGCAATTTTGCTAACATTTTGGAACTTACCGGTTATTTATATTTAAGTAAGATGGCATAGTGTTTTGTACACGTTTTGGAAATTACCGGTTGTTTATATTTAAGGTATATTTTATGGTATAGTGTGAAATTTTGTTCACATTTTGGAAATTATCGGTTATATATTTAATTAAGGTATTTTTTATGGTATAGTGTGAAATTTTGTTCACATTTTGGAAATTACCGGTTATATATATTTAATTAAGGTATGTTTTATGGTATAGTGTGTGCAATTTTGTTCACATTTCGGAGGTTATTTATGATTTATTCTAAGGGTATTTCATCGGTAAATACGGTTAAAAATAAGTTTTATTTAAGTTAAAAAGGCCTTAGATTTAGTTGGTTTATCGATACTAACTAGAATTTAAGTAAAGCTTGTAAGATCTAGAATAAGACTAGTCGATGTTAATCTCGAACATTGCCGCATAGATTCTCATGTATTTCCGTATCAAATAGCATTTCTTCCGCCCAGATTACTTGGTTACATTACAGTTTATTGAATTTGTTTGTTTGTGAAACTTTTTAGTGCATAAATTTTGTTGGTAAAAGTGTTTGTAGAAGTGTTTCTGTACCGTAATAAGTGTGAAAATTGTCTGCAATTGCGATAACTTGACGAGAGTGTGTTCCATAAGTAAATCGCTGAATACTATAAGGTAAAAAACATACGTTCGAATTGAAAACCTTCTTTTTTTTGAAGTCGGTTAAAAACGTTTTTTTTTGTGAAACATAAATCAATAATATGTTAAGTTTTACATGGTTATACTAAGTATTTGCGTCCGTGTTTAAGTCAGCGTCACGATAGGAAACCATTTCGCCAAATCACCTATAGACAAACACATAAAGGACATCACATTGCCTGAAAATCTGATACAATCATTGGGAACTTTGGTATCAGAAGAGAGAACTTTGGTACAAAGGACCCAAGTTCCTCCAGGATGAAAAAGCCCGGCGGCCAGTGAATCGTCATTACCACACGAATAAAACCTTCTTTTCGTTTGGGGAGGCCCTGGACGGGAGTCCAGGTGAGTTGTAGCCTCATGACTGATCAGAGATTTCCCTATGGAAATTAGCCCTGGACGGGAGTCCAGGTGGGTTGAAGCCTCATGACTGGTCAGTGATTTCCCTATGTCGTGGGTCGACCCTATTTTGAGAGGAAGCGGTGGTTGCTCTTGGGGTGGTTAGGTGTGAGCACTTGGTATATGATACCGAGCCCTATTCCGGTTGCTCCATTAGGAGCTAGAAATCCGGGCGCAATCAGTGGGCGCTTGGATGATCCTTGCGTGATTGTGGATGTGGACCGGGGTCGATCACGGGGTCTGTTATCGGCGACAGATCCCCGGGCTTCAGCCAGCTTAGGGTTGTAAATTCATTTGCGAAGCAGTTTATAAAATAATAAATAAATAAATAATAACCATTCACCATTTGTGATAACCCTGGCATAACATTGTTACTAAAGGCGCGACAAGGATGTCGGCTTAGATTTTCCCTATGGAAATTAGCCCTGGACGGGAGTCCAGGTGGGTTGCAGCCTCATGACTGGTCAGTGATTTCCCTATGGAAATTAGCCCTGGACGGGAGTCCAGGTGAGTTGCAGCCTTATGACTGGTCAGAGGTTGCCAACATCCATAACATCCCTATAGAAATTAGCCCTGGACGGGAGTCTAGGCGAGTTGGAGCCTGAGGACTGGTCGGAGATTGCCGACATCCATAATGTCCCATAGGGGGGGGGGTTTATGTCTATTCTTTAATAGTTGCACCGCCTAGCTTGCGCTTTTTGCTTTTCTGGCGTTTCTAGTTTAGCCGCTTGCATAGTATAGATATAAGCCTGCCTTGCTTTGGCTCCTCAAGCCTAGCAAGGTGCGAATGGTCTTAGGGGAGAGAGACACAACAGTTGCCGTGATCCCTAAGGCAAGCGTGGTGGTCTAGCCTTCACGTGGTTGCCCCCTGTTTTTGGTCTAGTTCACAAGAAATAGACGTAACTAAAACCACCAGACGTATACTGCCAGCGATGCGAGGTGCATGTCCCGGCGGGTCCACCATCGAGAGTTTGATTGGTGGATAGTAATGACCTCGCTCCCTACCTTTCCATTACCCCATTATCCTACATTCCTTCCTTTTTCCTGTCCACTACGAAGTAAGGTGGTTTGGCTTCGTGGGCCGGTCATCCAGTTTGGAGTGATTGATCGGTGGGGGGCGAACCACCTACGTGTTTTGATGCTGCGCGTAGGTGCCCCGTACGGAAGGATGCAACAAACCTGGGCGCTGAGTGACCAGATGTCTCTTTCGCAACACTCGTCTTTGGTGTGAATTTCTTTTAAAACGGGGGGTCATGGTCTAGCCAACTGTGGCAATTCAGCACTGGCGGCATGTCTCGGCTGTCGTCGGCGAGAGGGGGGGGGGGTCGATGGGGTCTGCAGACAGCGGTGCACGCCTTAGCTTGGTATCGGTGGTCCTTGCCGAATATGGTGGTGCCGTTTTGGCTCGTAGGCAACGCGATCAGCCCTTCTATATCGGACCGGTAGCCCTGGTGTATAGCAATACATCCCCAATGGTGCGGACTCCGTGGTGGGTGGGGCGCTGGAATGATGAAGATTTAACTTTTTATATACAACATGTCGCAACTTAAGAAAACGGACCATTCTTCAACACCCTCTAAGGAGGAGGCGGTGGAAAACCTGGTGGCGGCCTTCGCGGTCCCGCAGGTGGACACTGCTGCCTGGACGGTCGTAGGACCGAAAATCAAAAGTAAAGATACTCGACCTGGGAAAGGGGAGCAAAAGTCAGTGGCTGGACCTTCTCGACCCAAGGTTCCAAATCCCGTGGTGGCTAACGCCCCGGGGAATAGGAACTCATCTAAGCATAGAGGCAAAGAAGGGCATGGACAGAAGGGAGTACAGCAGGTGGTTCCTGGAACCGCGGAGCCTGTTCAGAGCACCCCTGGTCCAAGTTTCTTCTACAAACAGAGAGTACAGAACAGACAGTCCCACCCAAAACCGTACGCCCCGGCGGCGAGATCTACGGGCTTGCCTGTGGTGACCGCCGTGCCTGCTGGTAGCGGAGGTGAGGGTATGAGGACTAAGCACAAGAATAGAGCAAACCGCAAGAAGCGTGCTGCCATGGCCATCGCAAGATCGGCTCCGGCCCCGGCCCATAATGAGCCGAGTAAGCGTATGCGGCTTGATGACACTGTCTCTCCGAGAGGGGAGCGTAAGAAGCAGAAGTTGGACAGTGTGCGTCGTGCCCCCAACATCAGCTATGCTAGCATGGTTCAGAGCGACCTGTGTGTAGCGGTAGCCAGGGACGACAACAAACACCTGACAGATGAGCAAGCCACTTCAGTGAAGAGGTACCTTGAGAGGTGTATCTTGGAGGATATCAAGGACCCTGCTAAGGATTTCTCCCCCCGCTTCATGGGTAAGCCAAACATTGCTGAGGGGTGCCTGAAGCTCTGGTGTGAAGATGAACCTTCACTCAAGTGGTTATGCGAGGTAATTGCAAAGCTGCCATTAGCATCCTGCCCCAAACTTAAAGTCATTAGGCAGAGTGACATTACCAAGAAGGTAAGAGCGGTGCTATTTATTCCCGACTGCACAAATTCGTTGGAGGACACAAGTCTGGTCCTAGCTGACCAAAATAAATGGGCCTAAGTCAACACGTGGACAGTCTACAGCCACATCATGCAGAAAGATGACATCCTCCTCCTTAGGCTGGGCATACCAGAGAAGCTGGTCCCAGTGCTTTTGGCAAGAGAGCGCAGACTTGCCCACACCCTGGGGAGCGTCTACGTCCGGTTCATGGCAGAGGATGGGAGCCTGCAGGATGAACCCCCGGTGCCCAAGCAGACCTCGGAGACTACAGCTTCGGCGGGGCCTCCGGAACCACAACCGGGTCCCAGCGGGGAGCGAGTCCCGGAGAACATGCACCCAGCGGCGTCTTCACATTCGTCACCCATACCGTCGTGCTCCGTGCCGATGGAGGAGATGTGTGTGGAGACTGAGAGGGACCTGCTGGATAGCTCGGTGGACGAGGACGAGGTTAAGGGAAACCAACATGCTGGTGACCCAAGCCGCCTCGCCCAATAACTATTGCATCATCCAGTGCAACCTCCAGCACAGTCTCACTGCAACGGCTAACCTGCGCAGAGTGCTGGAGAAAAGCAATAGGACCATAGCCTTGATTCAGGAGCCGTGGATCAGGGCAGGGCGTGTGTGTGGTCTTAACAACTTAGGCGGTAAGTTACTGTATGATAACACCTGTAGCAATCCACGTGCGTGCATTTATGTACCGCGTAAACTGACTGTGCCCCTAACAGAGTACTGTTTCAGGGACTTAGCAACAGCCAGGGTTCGGGGCATTTTTGGTGAAGTGACCGGAGATGTGACGCTTACGTCGGTGTACATGCCCGCTGACGAAGCTATCCCTTCAAAGGAGTTTACTGATCTGGTAAGAGATTGCGAGCTACATAACTCAAAATTAATTATTTCAGCAGATACCAATGCACACCACCCCCTATGGGGTATGCCCGCATCAAACAGCAGGGGAGATGATTTGGTAAACTACTTATTTACTACCTCCCTCTCAATTGCAAACAGGGGTGCCGAACCAACCTTTCTAACTAGGCGGTGCCGCACCATCATTGATCTCACCTTGTTTTCGGGTAACTGCTTGGATTACTTACGTTGCTGGAGGGTTTCTGAGGAATCCTCCTGCTCCGACCATAGGTGGATCAGATATGAGCTGGATCTGAGCACAACACAGACAGCACCGTCCCGCAACCCGCGGAGGACTGACAAGGTAAAATTTTTGAAATCCTTGGAGCAGCGCCTTGGCACAGCGGGACCGGGCATGTCGAGCACATCCGACATTGAAGCTGCGGTGGTACACATCTCTACTAGCCTGACTAAGAGCTTTGAGGAGGCCTGCCCTCTCACACAGGCCCGTGAAACCGTCACAGGTAACAAGGGTTGGTCCGAGGACTTAGAAAGGCAAAAAGGTAAAGTACGCAGATTATTTAACAGAGCCATGAACACTTATGACGACTCGGATTGGGACAACTACAAGGAGGCCCAGGCGGAGTATAAGAGACGCATCCGGAGGAGAGGTCGTATAAAATGGCAAAGGTACTGCACGAGCATTGAATCTGACTCACAAGCGAATAGAGTGAGGAAAATACTTGCGACTGACTCGAATCGCGAGATAGGTTCATTAAAGAAGGTAGACAAAACATATACAAAAACATCAGCAGAAACGCATGAACTGCTATTACAAACACACTTTCCGGGATGTGTTTTAGACCAAGCAACCGGGTGGCAGGTTTCTAGTACAGGGACGCCATCGGAGTCAGACTGGTCAGTCGCGCAGTTGGTTGTTACGGGTGAGAAAGTTAACTGGGCGGTAAGCACATTTCAACCATACAAGTCCCCGGGTTTGGATGGACTCTTTCCATGCCTTCTGCAATGGGGTAAACCATATCTTATTGAGGCTCTTGTAGTCATTTTTAGAGCCTGTCTTGCCTTCCGGTACGTACCACTGTTATGGAGAGAGGTTAGGGTCATTTTCATTCCGAAACCAGGGAAAAGCGACTACACCGAAGCAAAAGCCTTTAGACCGATTAGCCTCACATCTTTCCTGCTGAAAACTTTGGAAAGATTGTGTGATCGGTACATTAGGGACAACATACTCACAATATCACCATTACACCCGCAGCAACACGCCTATAGCTCGGGAAAATCAACAGAATCGGCACTACACACTGTGGTTAGCAGAGTGGAAAAAGATATAAATAACAAAACACTCTTGTCTTGCCGCCTTCATTGATATAGAGGGCGCTTTCGATAAGACAAACTTTAGCAGCATCAGCGCAGCTCTAGAGAAGCATAGGGTAGACTCGACGCTGGCGGATTGGATCGTTGACATGCTCAAACTTAGGGCAGTTCGTGCTGACCTACAGGGAGAGACCAGAGCGGTGGTGGCGAGGGGCTGTCCTCAGGGTGGTGTCTTGTCACCACTGTTGTGGAATATGGTTGCCAACGGTTTAATTACTAGACTTAACGCCCAGCGCTTCTTCACGGTAGGCTATGCGGACGACCTTGCTATTCTGATATCAGGGCATTTTGCCAGTGTGACATGCAATATCATGAATAACGCACTTAAGGTTGTACAGAAATGGTGCATGGAATACGGATTGACCGTGAATCCAACAAAAACGGAGCTAGTAATGTTCACCAAGAAGCGTAATGTAGGGGCCTTCAGCCTTCCCAGACTTTTTGATACGCAACTACACTTATCCGATGAAGTTAAATACCTGGGAGTAACTCTGGATAGCAAACTGAACTGGGCCAAACATCTCGACAGTAAAATCAAGAAGGCCACGATTTCTTTCTGGCATTGCCGCAGAATGGTAGGTAAAACATGGGGTCTCAGCCCTAAAATAACCCTATGGCTTTACGAAAACGTGATTAGGCCTTCGCTAGCATATGGTGCTCTAGTATGGTGGCCTAGAACCAGACTGAGCACCTGTATAGGCAAATTACAAAAATTCCAGAGACTTGCATGCGTAGCGACCACAGGTAGTATGAGAACGGCCCCTACAGCCGCTCTTGAGGTCTTGTTAGGTTTAACCCCTCTTTACCTACACGTGCAACAAGAAGCGGCAGCTGCTGCCTACAGACTCTGGGCTTTAAAGCTGTTAGATCACGACACACGTGCCACTCATACCACTATCATGGACGAGTTTGCTGACGGAAACCCGCTGCTACTCTCTATCTATGACAGAATACCTAAAAAACACATACTTTCAAGGGGCTACACTATTCAATTACATGAGGAGCCTAGTGATAGCTCCAACACACACGAACTAAGAATTTACACAGATGGCTCTAAAATGCTAGCAGGAACCGGAGCAGGTACGTTCTCGGAGGACCTGAACATTCACTCATCAGTCGCCTTGGGTGCCTGGAACTCGATCTTCCAGGCGGAATGCGTAGGCATTATCCAGGCTGCGCACGCAGTGCTGCGTAGGACGGTAACTGACTATAATATCAGGATACTCTCGGACAGCGCTGCGGTTCTACGGGCTTTGCAGAAAAGTGAACATACCTCAGGGTTGACCATTCAGTGTCACCACCTGCTGGAAGAAGTAAGTAAGTCAAACAGCATCGTGTTACAATGGATCAAGGGGCATAGCGGCTCCAGAGGTAACGATGGGGCTGACGTGTTGGCCAGGAGAGGTTCGGAAATGCTGCCAGCAGGACCAGAGCCCCTAGTACCCCTGCCCTTTAGTCAAATACGGTCTTGGATCCGTAATCGTACTGTTAATCGACATCAAGAACTTTGGGCAAGTATACCAGATTGCAGGCAGTCGAAGGAGGCGTTTCCGGTATTAAACCCGAAATACTCCCGAAGGCTCCTCAATCTGAGACGGGACAAGATTCGGCTTGTTGTCGGGATTGTCACCGGTCACTGCATGCTTAACAAACATTTATTTACACTAGGTATTACTGACAGCCCCTTATGTAGAGGCTGTCTAGTAGCAGACGAGACGCCGGCGCATGTGCTCCTGGAGTGCAGCAGTGTGGCGTCTCAGAGAAGAGCTTTCCTCGGGTCGCCGAGGACTCCCGGGCAGGCCTGCGCCGGCATTAGTGAGCTACTGGCCTTCCTGGAGGACATCGGGTGGCTGGATTAGCAGCCTCCACTCGCCACGCAAAAAGGGCCCACTGGCGGCCTAGTTGCGGAAAAGAGTCTGCGCTACAAGTACAAGTACAAGTACAATGTCCCATGGACTCTCAAGAAGAAGGAAACAGTAATTGTGACGACATCCCACAAGATGACACTACAGTGGCAATCAAAAACCTACAGCTACAATACTTCCCAGATGAGCTGGTGGGCAAGAATACTCACCTATCAGAAAAAAATGATTTATGTGTGATTTCTGATAGTTTACTTCGCTACGGTGGTCGTATGGCTAACACGACATAGAGTTACGGCATGAAGTATCCGATTTCAGAGATTGTAAAGATTACTTTGGCCCATTATACGTGAGTTTACCGAATGGAAAGGAAAAAAGAGGGGTAACCTTATTCACATGTCTGTGAATGTTCGGGCGATCGACCTGGAAATCGTGAAAGATCTTTCTGCTGAAGAGCAAAAGGTCCTAGCGTTACGTAGATTTGCTGCGACTAGAGGAATTCCAAAAAAGATGTATTTGGACAATGCCACTTGTTTCAAGCTGACTTCTGAAGTAATGAATTGTATTAAGAACAAAATCGAGTGAACATTTATTCTCAGCTGGATGCTATTCCATGGGATGGAGGATTCTACGAACGCCTTGTGGGGCTAGTCAAACATTGCCTAAAACGCACCTTGGAAAAAAACATCTATCAAATAACAGCAAGTTGCTAACTGTCATGAAAGAGGCAGTCGAACCGGGACTGAAGTGGAACACATCTTACGATAAGCTGATTTCCTAACCTAAGGAAAATGTTTGACGTGAAACCAGCACCGGTAGAGATACCATTGCAATGCACTGGCTCAAGACTTAAATCTGACTCGATGAAGGTGCAAACGGCGCACGAAGAGTCGCGAGAGTCAAGTTGATGTCTCTGTTTTCAAACGCTCTACTAGGACATCTCTATCCTCTGGAGGAGGATTCTGAGGGAAATCCACAGCCTTTACAACCGGTAGAGCAGGAACCAGAAGAGAGCAGCTCATGTATGCCCGACTTATCAGTCATCGATTCAGAAGCTGTGTCGAGTGGACAGGTTCTGGAAAGTGAGATGTAGTCTTGTGGAGAAAGGGCAACCTGTAGTCCTGAGAAGATTTCTCCAATGGAAGAAGAACTGGTCTGTGAGGGACACGGGCCAGTAAGCAGTAGTGATGACACCGAACAAGAACTACCGTTGGAGGCGGTAGCTTTCAGCCCTGATCACGTGGTTGAGTAAAGGCAAACGAAGTAGGGGTAAGAAGAATGAGGGACGCTGCTATCCGAGCCAGAGAAAATTTCCTGGAGTGGACGCGTCATCTGCTTGCCCTGAAAAAGTAAACACCTCTTTTTGTTGGGTGTGTCGCGCGAAGCACGAGGTCATAAAACGATAAGTAAATTTAATTTGACTTCCTGTTTCTTGTCGATCATTTTTACACTATGGCAACAGTTTTCTATGAAAAATATTGTGGGTGGTAATTTGTCATCCGTTGACAAGTTTGCGCGTCTACCGCAGGGTAGAAAAAAGTTGCTCCGAGCCACGTGCGGAGTGGCTCAGTATTGGTACATCTCCCGAGTGCAAGGGGGGTGTGAGAGTGAGGGTCTGCCTGGTTGAGTGGACAGACCAGTAGCCACGTGGTAAGTGCTAGCTGATAATAAAGTCGCCTTTATCCCGAGGGTAATGAGATTTTGGGAAGACTGTCTTTCGCGTTAAAATCTTTCCTCCGCGGTTATAAGTATAAAGTCCCCTTGTGTACGAAGGTACAACGGACTAGTTCGGTCGACCGAGAGTACTTGTATAGTACTGGGAAAAGAGGTTCTGAATGATTCAGAACCCATCGAGCCTTGCTCGAATATTGGGGGGTCTGAGGTACGATGTACTTCAGGGCTCCTGGCATGGGCCGAATGGAAGTGCCTCTGGAGGGGGCTACCTTGTGGCCATCCAGAGGGCTTGAGATTGTGGTCGACCCTATTTTGAGAGGAAGCGGTGGTTGCTCTTGGGGTGGTTAGGTGTGAGCACTTGGTATACGATACCGAGCCCTATTCCGGTTGCTCCATTAGGAGCTAGAAATCCGGGCGCAATCAGTGGGCGCTTGGATGATCCTTGCGTGATTGTGGATGTGGACCGGGGTCGATCACGGGGTCTGTTATCGGCGACAGATCCCCGGCCTTCAGCCAGCTTAGGGTTGTAAATTCATTTGCGAAGCAGTTTATAAAATGTTAGTGGTCGACCCATAATCTCACCCCTATATCATTTTGTCGCAAGGGAAGTTCACCATTTGTGATAACCCTGGCATAACATTGTTACTAAAGGCGCGACAAGGATGTCGGCTTAGATTTAGTTCAAAAGATACCGCCGTTATCCAGCGTAAAATCGACTTTATATAGACACAGAAATTCAACAGCTGGATTAGACAAAATATATTGCACAAATGTTGAAGATGTGAAGGTGCCAGACAAATATCAGGACTTTCTCATGGCAGATTATTCAGGTGATGGAATAAGAATTACCTTATTTTCCACGGATCGAGCTCAAAAAGTTATGTGCCAACTAGATATTTTTTCAGCGACGGAACTTTCAAGAGCTGCCCAATTCCCTTCGAACAGCTATATTCTATTCACGGGGACTTAGGTAGTACACAAACGGAGACTAATATCGTACCACTGGTATACGCTCTAATGAATAAAATGACAACAGCTGCATATGAGACCTTATTCAGTCTGATAAAGAGTCATATCCCTGGATGGAACCCAATAACATATAAAACTGATTTTGAAAAATCTGTTATGAAGGCGATTGTCAAAGTTTTCCCAAACTTAATCCCTAAGGGATGCTACTACAACTTTAACAAGAATGTGTGGAAAAAAGGCCGTGAACTGGGTATCAATAAATCTCAAGACCAAAAGAAAATAAGGGAAGTCGCACTATGTGCCGTGCTTCCACTATTACCCCGTACTGATGTTATTGATGGTTGAAAGTACATCACTCGCCAAGAGACAGAAGACAGTGATGTTTTGAAATTCAGAAATTACATGGTCAATGAATGGCTCAAACCGGAATATATAGACAAATGGTGCGTTTTTGGAGAACGACATCGGACCACCAATTATTTGGAAGGATGGCACTACAAATTGAACGCGGCGGTAGGAAAAAAGAAACCTAACATAATGCATTTTCTCAATGAGCTAGAAAAAGATTCAGCATTTAATGAAGTGAGTTGCATTCAAATTAAAAGTGGAGCCAAAAGGTTAAAAAATAGAATGAAAAAACCATTTAGAATGACGAGTTTATAGACGCTGCTCAACTTGAGCTATTGAATTCAAAATCCATGTCAGTAGGACACTTTTTGGAAATGATGAGACACTGAAACTATCAGTGTCTCATAATTTCCAAAAAGTGTCCACCAATGCAATGTTTTTGTTATATTTTTCAATACAACAAAAACATTGCATTGGTGGACACTCAACATTTTATTTATTGACTCGTAAAATCTGCAGGACTATTCTAAAACTTCGGAAACGTTTCCGATCTGATTCGTTAGTTTTTCATTTCGATGTGGTAAGTAGCTCAAACAATTTTCTCTAGTAAAACACAGTAATAATACACAATTTACTTATTGTTTTTTACTGTTTTACTAGAGAACATTGTTTTAGTTACTTACCACATCGAAATGAAAAACTAACGAATCCGATCGGAACCTCTTCCGACGTTTTAGAATAGCCCTGCAGAAAACTGATTTTACTTATCTATTATTGTTCTTAATTTTTTTTATAACTTTTGTAAATTATGTCAATTTATATTAGAGTTTGATTCTAGTCGTTAAGTAGTGATTGTAATAATAATTATGATATCAATAAAGACTGATTTTTCTACTAGGTATTAAAATAACTAATATAGTTAAGCAACGCCTTATGACTACGCCCATTGTGATAATTCGTCCAAGAGTTTTTCTATACATAATCTATGGACGCGGCGCAATACGCTCGCGCGTATGGATTTCGTTTATTCCAATCTTTCCTACCAACAGTTTGATAGTCTAACAGTTTGGACAAAATTATTCCAAACTGTTAGCCTGACCTGTCGGACAGATTGGAATTTGGATTTTCGCTCAGTTTTGTTCCATAAAGTACTACCGCACGTGAAGTACAGTGAAATCAAAGAAGTTTTTTAATCTTTATATTTCAATATGAGAGTAGATAAAAGTATTTTAGAGAATTGGGCCTCTGAGTGCTTTTTTCAGAAATCAGCTAAATTCTAAAAGTAATTTTCCTTGGACCTAGAACAAATTATCTTGAGGGGGTTTCACGGCCGTTTGAAAACTTTGAAATCATGCTTTCAGCGTTGAAAATAGATGGCGCTGCTCTGTACCAAGCTGTCAAGTGTTAAAATATAGTTAAATGTCAACATCAACAACGTAGATATATTTTCGTTTCGGGGTATTTATTTTTGCCAACTTCTAAAAACACCACGAAATCACTAGCACACACTCAAGAAGCAAAAACGAACAGAATAATCATGCATGACCAATAGCCACAGACTAGTTAGTTAGATAATAGCTTAGTACGCGTACACCACAGATAATTTATTTGACAACCTTGGCAGCTAGAGTTAAGTCAGCGCCATCTACCGAACCAATTTAAACTACTTTTTTCAATCGAAGACGAATAGCCCTCGAATAATTTTCAAAAATTCTCTAAGACGTGCCACAATATAATAATTAGGCTATGCCTTGTCAGAGTTGCCACTGTACCCTAGGCTAAGACTTATAGGTATGATTTTTTGTTCTACTGCGACGCTTGCCTTGGATAAACTAATGACGGACACCGTCTGCTACGGTCTAGTTTATATTAGCTTTTATTTCGTCAGGGGATCTTTGCAACTGCAATACATTTTCAAACAATCGTTTATTTTAGAACAAGTTTATTAACTAAATATTGATGTAGGTACTTAAAACAAACCAATCTAAATAATTTACATATTATTTTAAAATTATTCAATGTAAAGCCGGGTATTCATTAGGCAACATTTGTTAATAAACACTGTGTTGCCTAATGAATACCCGGCTTTACACTCCTACATTGTATTGGCATATTTAAACTATCAATACGTAATAATAATAATTATTAATCCATGATTTATAAAATAATAAATGCTCTACTTATTCGTATGTATAGCATTTGGACGGTTATTATTAAACTTACAACATGTAATATTTTTTATAAACATTTATGCCAGCTAGGCAGAGTTATAATTTATTAATACACTTTTACTTGCTAAAAACAGTTGTAGTTCTAGGTTCCACGAAAAAAGATTTGAGGTATGGTGTAATGGGCCTTGAAAGAACCAATGTGATGAAAGCATTCAGTGTACCCCGCCACAAAATATATAGGTACAGGCAAGCTCAGCACAACAAGCGGTAACAGGCTCATGCACACATAGACGCGTACCCACGACGATCTCCGAGTTGCTAGTCGACAGAGTTCTACGTGGGTACGCGTGTCTATGTGTGCATGAGCCCGTGATCGCTTGTTGTACTGAGCTGGCCTTCTGTACCTATATATTTTGTGACCCCGCAGACCGCTTTCGTGGAAAATCTATAATACTGTACAAAGTAATGTTGAGTCAGCGTGAAAAGAAAATGGTCACGGGACATAAGGGCATAGCAGTGTAAGTTACCAAGTTTGTATTGTTAGCAACACGGTCTCGTCATTACAGCTCAACTAAAAGATCATGATACTTGTAATTAGCAAGTTATAAGAAACATAGTGCCGTGGTTTGTCCGGCCTAAGAAAAGGCCTACCACGAATGTAGTAACAGCGTTACTCAGGGATTACACCACGGGATGGGCAGCAGCATCCCCCCAAATAGGTAACACCAAACTGCGATCACCAATCCACCTGCCAAAACTCACCCTCACTCATTCTTATAAGGAAAGATGATCTAAGACCCTCACGTGGTTACCAGCTGAAGTTAAACCGTGACCCCGCCGTCTCACTTGCCGCCCATCACTTCTTCAGCAATAGAGTGGTGTACACTTGGAACGCGCTATCAGATGACGTTACTGCCACTTCCGTCAATGCATTCAAAAACAAACTCGACATCTGGCTTCGAACAAATAAATCAGTGCTCAAAAAAATTTACCAAAACTAAGAGACAATATTTCAACTAAATTTTAACACTTTGCGACGTAGATGCATCAGCGAAAGCTGCGCGTCTATAAATAAATACTAATAATAATAAATCCCCACATTGTATCCAATGGGGGAGGCCTCGTCCAGTAGTGGACGTAAAGGCTGGTGATGATGAAACATGACTGGATTGGGGTTCCCATGTGCAAATCTTATATATCATAATACTATACTAGGGACATGTTAACAACTCCCTTTTGACATTGTTTCACTACTTCGCAATTTTTTTTAGGTTTCATGTTTTCTTGGGAATAAATCGAACAGCGAACCAATTAAATTTCTTTCATGAATGAAAGTGAACTCTGAATGGTCAGTTTTACTGTATTTTTGAGTTATAATTTTATTTACTTGTTCTTGAGTAATCTTTGTTCCTAAGAGCGGTTTCGCACTACGTCCGATGCGGACCCGATCCAAACCCGTGAAAATATGGTCCGGAGTAGTCGTAGAACTATTTCTATGGTAGCTTACGCACTAGATCCGGCTTCCGTCACCCGATTTCTCTATAGATCCGAATTTTCACGGATTCAGATCGGACTCGGATCGGACGTAGTGCGAAACCACTCTAAAGATAACTAAAAAAAAATAGGTCAAAAATAGGTTGTTAACGCGTCCTTAATATAGTTCCTTTTAACGCCACAACCATTTTCATCCGCACAGACTCTATTATGACATTTGTGCGTCTTTTCCGTATTTCAAATTTTTTATTAATTTATCACGATTCAGATAACATTTTCTGCAGATAGCAAATAGGGGGATGCCACACGGGCGTTGTGGCTGCGCTGCGTCGTCGCAACGCAATAAATGCTACACGAGCAATGCGTCAACGCAGCTATGCTTCTTTTATTTGTATGTAGAACTACGGAGCGTCACCGCTCCGTCGTCGCAGCGCCCTGAGGCTCAAACACGACACAAAGAAGATATCCTCAATGAATGTGCTTCGAAAGCTTTGAGGATCTAACTCGCTCGTTCAGCAGATAGCAAGTAAGGTAATGCGTCATCGATGCACACGTCTCCCAAGCACGGCACAAAGAAGATATCCTCAATGAATGGTGCCTGGAAAGCCTTTAATGTAGCTAGTTGCAGTACTAGGGTACTGGCTCGCTCAGAGCCGCGCATTGAGCTCGTACCCAGCGAGTGGAGAATGTGCGATTGGTGCTCTTGTAGTTTCCTGGTAAGGAAGTCTGGCACGCCATCTGTCGCGAGAAAATGTAAGTTAGTTGGGACTAAAATACCGATAGTTGGTATCATCATCATCATCAGCCTGTAGAAGTCCACTGCTGGACATAGGTCTCCCCCTTAGAATGCCACGACGAACGGTCTTGAGCCGCCTCCATGCACCAACTTCCTGCGACGTTTATAATGTCTTTAGTCCATTGAGCGGAGGGCCTTCCTCTACGTACCGCGTCGTCCGGTTTGTGGTCGTCACTCGAGAACCTGTATTCCCCAACAGTTCTTCGAGCTATATGACCTGCCCATTGCCACTTCAACTTGCTAATTAGTTTGTATTGATATCGTAAAAAATACTGGTGTGCTCAGTAAAAGTTTTTTTTTCTTTCCCTATTTTGATTACCAAGTTCACGTTAACTGATATTTATAATATCAGTTAACGCACCAGTATAGCAGCTAAATAACAATAATATATATATAAATAATAATATATATATAATAGTATAGTTTGTATGCAGATAAAACCCTCATGACTGTGGTACCATCTCCTCCCGTGGATAAAAGCCGACTAAGGGATTACACAAGGATATGGACAGCAGCCACCTGAGTACTCAACCCTCAATACTGTGATCACCAATCCGCCTGCGAAGCATGGTGATTATTGCAAATGTCCTCATTGTATTCTATTTTGGTTCTAGGAATATCGATTTCCTCATGTTTTTCATCACCGTTTTGAGTTTGCACACCGGTTGTATTGAGCAAATACATTAACAAAGAACTGACAAGGAGGCTGGAGTCTATGTTTTTTGCAAAAAAATTACAAACAGACGTATATGATGTAGTACAACACGGATTTTTTATGGCGACACTCATGAGCGCCCCTAGCGTACATTCTGTGAACCTCGATTTCCATACTCCATTTGGCTACTCGCTTGCCGCGCCACAGAAATCATCAGACACTTTAAGAACTCAATTTTCATACACTACACACATTCATGTTACACTACACGACGTCCGTGTCAACTGCTCTGACTAACAGCCTCCGACCTAGCGCAGGGTTACCAAGACAGAACCAGTAACACGACGAACGAACATGAGGGTTGGTTACCTGGTGAGAAGAGACAGAGGCCTCTCAAGTGCGCGTGCTCTCGCTCCGTTAGACGCAGCTGTTCAATGTTCCCGATCACTTGCTGAAGGCGTGTTAACATTTGAAGCACTTCTTCTATACGCTCGTCTGAGTAATCTGATATTGATATCTGAAAAATAAGATAATAAAACAGTCAAGAGCGAGTCGGACTTACCATAGTAACCACCAGACCTAAGTGGTATAAGTAAGTGGTTCTTTTATGGTGAATTATGTACGGTTCTATAATAAACTTCCAGAAAGTGCATCTACACTTCCTATACGAAGATTGAAATCTTCATCATAAACAATCATCTAATTAAGAAAGCGTATTACGAGCCCCCTTTAGAATTTATGGGGGAGGCCTCGTCCAGCAGTGGAGTAAATAGGCTGGTGATGATGATTATTACACTCTAGATGATTAGTGATAAAGCCGCGTGGACTGATGTCGGTGGTCTGATGTCGCTCTGCCCCACGACTGCTAAAATGTCAATTTGTAATAAGTATCTGTAATACTACATTCAACAGTTTCAAGTACCTAATATAAACTCTAGTCTAGCCGCAGGAAGTCAGGGTGGATGGAGGCGGCTCAAGACCTTTCGTTGTGGCATTCTTATGATGTTGATGATATCAAAAATATGCACTAAGAGCAATTTGTAACGTTGTTTCGAGTCGAGTCTTATTTTAGTAAAGTGGTGGCAGTTAGTAGTAAAACTTCTTGTGAAAGATTTCATCCGGGGAAGTACTACCATCGTACCTATTTCTGTCGCCAAGCAGTAGTGCTCGCATTGCTGTGTTTCGGTTTGACGGGTACGGGTGCCGGTGAAATTACAGGCACATGAGATTTGTCATCTTTATGTCTCAGGGTCGGCAGCGCGCGCGTGATGCCTCTGGTGTTACAGGCGTCCATAGGCTATGGTAACTACTTTCAATCAGGTGGGCCGTAAGATTGTTTGCTTGCCAAGTAGTCATCATCATCATCTCCCTGCCCTTATCCCACTTAGGTGGGGTCGGCACAACATGTTCTTTTCTTCTATTCTTCCCTATCTTCCGTCATGTCAGTACTCACACCCTTTCTATACATGTCATCTTTCACACAGTCCATCCATCTCTTTTTAGGCCTTCCTCTACTCTTGTATCCATCCACATTCATATTCATCACTTTTCTTGTAACATGGCTTTCTTCCCTCCGCATAACATGCCCATACCACGCCAACCTATTACTCCTCATCTTTTCTGTCACTGGCGCTACTTTTAAACTTCCTCTGATATACTCATTTCTTATCTTATCCATTCTTGTCACTCCACACATCCATCTCAGCATTCGCATCTCGGTGGCATGAACTCTTCTTTCATCCTTCTCCTTGATAGCCCAACACTCAGATCCATACAATACTACAGGCCTGATGATCGTTTTGTAGATTTTCCCTTTAAGTTTTAGGGGCATTCGCGGATCACACGTTGTTCCTGAGACCTGTCGCCATTTCATCCATCCCGCATTCATTCTGTTTTTAACATCCCGGTCTATCTCGCCGTCGTTTTGGATTGATGAGCCGAGGTACCGGAAATCGGAGCAGACTGGTAGGGATACACCATTTAAGGCGATAGGAGAGAAACTGGAAGGACCACCGAAATCACAGAACAGATGTTCTGTTTTTGTCCTACTGATTTTTAAACCGACATTTTCCAGTCTCTCCCGCCATTTTTCAAGTCTATTCTGGACCTCAAGAGCATCTTCTCCGACAAGTACAATGTCGTCGGCGAACAGCATGCACCAGGGTGCCTCCTCCTGTATGTCTGATGTCAGGGCATCCATTACCAGGAGGAACAGATAGGGGCTTAAAGCCGATCCCTGGTGCAAGCCTACAGCCACATTGAATTTGTCTGTAACTCCAGCTACGGACCGGACGTGTGTGCTACTTGTAAGACCATGTTGTAAGGGATTTGGCTTGGTGTTTTACAACCGGCCGCCTGCCTGACGTCAACCGTCTTTGGGAATACTTGTTTAAAGGTTGGTTTGATTTCGGAGTTTCCTTCTCCTAGACGGCTGCAGACCAACATGCTGACAAGGCCCGTCCCCCTGGGTTTGATTTTGGAGTTTTCCTTCTCCTAGACGGCTGCAGACCAATGCTGACGAGGCCCGTCTCCCCGTAGTAGTAGTAGTAGTAGTATAAAACAAAAAAAGTTGAATTTGTCACTAGATGGCGCTGGTTGTATTTCAAATAAATCAAATCAAATATACATTTATTTTGGAACAACAATATGATATACAGAAACAGTAAGAGAACGATAACATTCGCAGAAGTTTGAAAAACTGTGTCGCGAACATTAACGCCTTCCTCCGAAATGTCATCCAAACAAAAATATTTATGAAAAATTAAATGTAATGAATCTAAACATGAGTACAAAAGTATATTATACGAGTATGTGAGTGTAAGTGTAGGTGTGTGTGTGTGAGTGCGCGCGCGCGCGTGTGTGTATGTATGTGTGTGTGAATGTGTGTGTATGTTTGTACGTAAAAATATCGTTATTTACCTCGGGCTCTATAGAATCTGTGGATCCATCAGGACAGTCCGGCCCCTGAGCGCGGTCTCTCAGCACGGACTGCAGGTGCGCGCTCATCATAGGAATCAACGTGCTCAGGTTGAGAGTCTGCGAGAACTTGGCGAGGCCTAGCACGAACAGCTCCGGCCAGCATTTCTTAAATAGTGTCACTTGGACGTTTAATCTGCAATTAATGGTTAAAGCTTGTTAAAAAAATGTTAAGCTTTCGCGATCATAATAATAATAATTAACCGCAGGACACGCTTGTGGCGAGCGTTCGGTTAGTGGCGACACCGCGGAGCCCCATTACTTCTTGGGGTCAACAGAGAACCCTCACCCTCGGCTTGCCTTAGCCGGCTGGCCGAGGGTGGAGGCGCAAGAGCGAAACCTATGCTCCAAGGGTGGAAGTGTTAAAAGTATAAAGCCGGGAGTAGCGCTTAGTGAAACTGCAGCACATCTCTCAAAACCCTTTAGCCGTCCACGGCAACGTTGCCCCTTACATTGTTTTCATTAACGGCACCTTTAAGGACCGTATAGTGAACGGCAAGTCACCACTTGCCCAAATAGTTTTCAATAATTTAGAATTAGCAGGTACCGTATCTCATTCTATAATAGCCAATTAAACATTCAATTAGCATGTTCTCCCTGCAAAAGTACCAACTTTCATTCAAGCTTTATTATAGTTGAGAACTGGAGGCCCCCCGCTGACCCGGTGGTGGGTTTCCGATCCACAGGTCGCAGGTTTGAACACTAGGATTTTTACACTCAAAATCTATATATGTGCAATACTACATGCCTACGTGCTGTGTCCAGCCTAAGAATACACTCCTCCCGTGATGTTATAAAAGCCGCCTAAGGCATTACACCAGGGGATGGGCAGCAGCATCCACCTAAGTACTCAACACTAAAACTGCAATCAACAATCCGCATGGCAAGCATGGTGATTATGGCAACCCCCCCATTGCATTCTATGGGGGAAGCCTCGTCCAACAGTGGACTTCTAAAGGCTGCTGATGATGATGACATGTCAAAAATGGTGAAGAAAAACATTGTGACAGAACTGGCATGTCCTAGTACCAAAAATTCTAAGATGTATACATAATATACATAGATATTTATGTATGTATACATGAATTGCCTCTGCGAGGCACAGTAAATCCTTTCACCACACTGGCTCTTACATCATCAGTCAACTGACTACACTGATCAGATGCAGGATGACCATAAAACAACCAGTAACTCGTAGAACACTTACGGCAGCGCACTGAAGGCAGGCACAGCGAGGGCCCACCGCGCCAAAGCCCCTAGAAGCCTTGAGGCGGACTCGCATGCAGCTTGCATCCTGAGCTGCGGGGGGGCAGCCTGGCTCAGTGCTACCCCCAGCTGGAGGGAGTCTGCTGTGCTGAGGATACTGGATTCAGCTTCCGCTGGAAATTACAACAAGATTATTGCACATAGCTGTTAATAACACGAATCTTGGGAATAAATTAGAATTAATTTGGATCATTCCCATAAACCCCACTTTTTATGACTTACTATGAATATCTTTTTTTTGTCAGTGATGGACTTACGGCACTGAGACGTGGTCGCTAACTATTGGCCGTATAGACAAGCTCAAACTCGCGCAGTGGGCTATGGAGAGAGCTATGCTAGGAGTTTCACTACGTGATAGAATCCGTAGAAGAACCCAGGTCACCGACATAGCTCTCAGAATTAGCAAGTTGAAGTTGTTATATATTATCTTGCAGAACTGACAACCGTTGGGGAACAAAGGTCCTCGAGTGGCGACCACAAACTGAACGACGCGGTAGAGGAAGGCCCTCCACTCGATACTAAAGACATAAAGGTCGCTGGAAGTCGGTGGATGGAGGTGGCACAAGAGCGTTCGTCGTGGCATTCTAAGAGGAGGCCTCTGTCCAGCAGTAGACTTTTACAGGCTGGTGATAATGAAAGATTACCAATCGTATCTCATGTATGACATAGGGTCTTGGGTTTCGTTTAATGTTAAAGGCAACACGCACTGATTATAGACGTCTTGAGCCTCTGCGGTATATGTGGCGAGAAGATTAAGGGGACAGCGGAGGATAAAATGCCCATCCAAACGTAATATCAAAATCATTTGTAATTCAAACATATTTCCAACATATTATGCCATTATTTGGATTTGGGTAGTATTCATCTAGGTTCCTGAAAATATTTCTTGTTTCAAAATACTTACCTAAAACGAAATGTAAGCGAATTCCATTTTGTATATTTTTTATTTTATTTTATTTTACAAATTTTGGGAAAACTTACAGCTAGTACACATACGGATTATAAATTAAAATACATGTATCCAGAGGGCCATTTAAAAGTTTCCACATATAGGTCACAAACGAGTTAACATAAAAACAGTAATCGTAGACGACGAAAAGAGAAAAAAAAAAGAAGATACAAAAACAAAATGAAATTAAATGATAAATGCGAAGTTAAGTAACCTAATATTGTAAGAAAAATTTGTCACTGAGTAAGCGCTTAAGCCTACTAGTTGGGGTATTGAATAAATCTACATCAACATCTGCTTTGACCAAGTATTGACCGATATTTTTAAGACATGTATTCATCTTATTTGTTTCGTATTAAAAACAACGTATTTAATAGTATTCTGTGATTAGAAACATAGCATATATTGTCAAGTTACAGAATAGGAACAAGATATGAAAGAAACATTAAGTTTTATTCATCATTTTTGGTATTACGGAACACGACCTAATTTGATACAAATTCCAAACGGCTCGTACACCCATCGCGCATGCAGGGGGAGAGGCCCCGGTGCCAAACAGGGATAGCTGATTTTGGCGAGGTTCTTTAAGGCAATGTTTCCCGAACGCTGCACAATAGTCATCTTTAGTGTTTCTAGAGATAAAAAACCTATAGATCTACTTAGCTTTAAGAAACTTACAATACCTACGACTAAGTAACTTACGTTCAACCTGCTGTGTTTCGGCGACGTGTAGCGCGCTCGCGGGCGCCTCGCTCGCGCCGTACGCAGACTGCAGGTATTCGTTTATAGCACCTGGCGACATGTACATAGCTTTATTATGGTAATGTTAAAGAACTCCCTTTTCCGCATTCGAACTCTATGGATGGTCCATTATGCGTGAGGGTTAACTGGCTAGATAGTTAGCCAGCCCAACTCTGTCCAGAAGCACAGAAGCTTCCTGGGGTCTTTGCAGGCTTCGCTGAGTGACCTCGGGTTGTTGAGGATTTGTTCACGTTGAGCTGCTACTCCCACGCATTCGAGGACTACGTGGGCAGCCGATTCTTCTTCGGTCAGACACCCCCTGCAGAGTGGGATGTCTGTGGCTCCGATGTAATAGAGGTGTTTGTTCAGGAGACAGTGGCCAGTGAGTGTCCCCACGATGGTACGAAGGTCTGGTCTTGAAAGGGTGAGTCGTGATGAGACAGCCGGAAGGGACTGCAGACAGTCAAGAGCATTGACTGTCTGCAGTCTGTGGTCCATGCCCAACGTTCGTTCGTTTTGTGCCTTTGCCATGTGCACAAATCGGCGATATAGCAACCGAAAGTCAAATTGTCCCGTAAAATCATTATTGGTTAGTGAAAATAGGCACAAGTCTTCCGATAAAATGTACTCACCAAACTGTCCCATTTTGAATAGGTTCTTAGCTAGCTGCGTTTGAAGCATTAGTTGCTGCCTACGCGCGCCCTCTATATCAACCGCATTTCCAGGTAGGTATGGGGAAACTAATGAGAAAATAAATGAAAAAAACAAACATAAACAAAATAAAATATAACTTAAAATTTGCAACTATCCATTAACTAAAAATGTATGAATGTACTTAAATGTATGTATGTTGATGATGATGAACAAGCCCCCTATCATTTTGAAATGACGTCCTCCCAAATATTCACCTTGCTATTAATATCTACATCACTGTGATGTTCTCCCCAGCAATATTCTTGTTATTAATATCTACGTCACTGTGATATCTTCCCCAGCAATTGCCTGGTTATTAATATCTACATCATTGGGATATCCTCCCCAGCAATCCCCTTGTTATTAATATCTACAGCACTGTGATGTCCTCACCAGAATTCCCCGTGTTATGAATATCTACATCATTGGGATATCCTCCCCAGCAATCGCCTTGTTATTAATATCTACATCACTGTGATATCCTCCCCAAAAAATCGCCTTGTTATTAATATCTACATCACTGTGATGTCCTCCCCAGCAATCGCCTTGTTATTAATATCTACATCACTGTATGTCCTCACCAGAATTCCCCTTGTTATTGTTGAAAGCGACGGCGGCTGCCAGCGCAAAGTTGATAGCAGGTGCTGGAGACACCGCGCCGAACGATTCAGCAGGTTCATCTTTCATAAGATGGTTAATCTGTAAATTTAAAGTTTTCAATCTTTATGCAACGTTTTATAGAGTACAAGTCATTGAGATGGATCAGTGTGTATCTTAAAGCATAGGAGATAATATAGGTATTATATACAGGGTGTTTTTTTGAAATGGGACAGTATGGAGATATCCGAATCCATAAGAGACACGGGAAAATGGAGATATCCGAATCCATAAGAGATACGGGAAAACTGTCTTTGGAACCATTTACTCATTTTGTATGAAAACTGTTATGTATTTGATAATTGTGGGTACTTCAATAAAGTTCAGTGTTGTTTCCGACTCGACATGGCGTGTATCTTTTATTGGCGACTTCGGGAAAATAATTAGAAATGGCATTCAATACTACGAATATTGTGTTGCCGGGGCCCTTTAACGCTAAAACTGATGTGTGGTGTGATTACAAGGACCAGTTATTATGTGCTTTCGACGCGGCGGGTCTCGATCGGGACTTGACAAAAGATGAAGATAAATCGCGCTCTTTGTTTTTGTCGCAATGTGGGAAGGACACATACGCTCTAATTGCGTCCTTTTTAGTGCCGTTACGCCCATTGGCCTTATGAAAGTGAATCGCCTTGCATTTGGTGTTAGTGCGGCGCCATGTATTTTTCAACGAGTAATGTCTTGCGCTCTGGCAGGCATAGATGGCGTGGCGTGTCTACTCGATGACGTGGCGGTGACCGGTACGACGTTGGAACAGCATAATCAGAGGCTTCGTCGGGTGATGGAAAAGCTAAATGAGCTGGGCTTCCACCTGAATAGCAAAAAGTGTGTTTTTGCTACCAATAGTATCACATTTTTAGGACACATGATCGACGGCGAGGGACTTCATCCAGCACCCGCAAAAGTTAAAGAAATACAGGAAAAATCGGCGCCTACAAATAAGGAAACATTGAGGGCTTTCCTTGGATTGTACAACTTTTATCAAAAGTTTTTACCTGATAGAGCTACTTTGCTGGAGCCTTTGTATCGGTTGTTGGAGTCAAAGACTCCGTGGAAGTGGAGTGAAAGCGAGCAAACAGCCTTCGAAAAAGCTAAGAACTTGCTATCATCGGATCTCACTTTGGTGGGATATGACCTAAACAGAGAGTTACTGCTCATATGTGACTCATCAGAATACGGAGTGGGCGCTATTATAGCACATATCATGGATGATGGATCGGAAAGACCGATCATGATGGCGTCACGTACTCTGCAGGCGCATGAGAGGCGGTATGGACAAATTGACAAGGAAGCTTTGGCTATAATGTTTGGATTGTTGAAATTTCATGAATTTCTATTGGGTCGCAGATTTTGTATAGTGACTGACCATAAGCCATTGGTTGGCTTATTTAATCCAGCAAAACCCATACCAGATCAGATTTCACCAAGAATGTTGCGTTGGTCTTTAAAGCTAGCTTGCTATGAATACACTATCAAGTACAGACCAGGAAAATCGATCGGCAATGCGGATGCATTAAGCAGGTGGACTGCACCGTCTACAGGGACAGTAGCCGAAAAAGACCTAATGGAAGTATTGCTGTTGGAAGAACAACCAAGTGGCTGGAATCTTAGCGCAGAGAGGATTGCTGCAGAAACAAAGAAGGACTCTTTGCTTCAGAAAGTTTTATTCCATGTTCTTCATGGTTGGCCAAATTATAACTCAGACCCAGCCTTGCAGCCGTTTTGGACGAGAAGGGAGGCTCTTTCTCATACTAAAGATTGTTTATTATGGAGTAACAGAGTCATAGTACCTACTAAGCTACAAGAACAGGTGCTGAAAATTTTACATGCCCCACATGCGGGTATTGTCCAAACGAAGGCATATGCAAGAGGCTATGTTTGGTGGGTCCAGATGGACAATCAAATCGAAGAGATGGTGGCCAGCTGTGAACAGTGTCAACTGGTAAGAAACTGTCCTCCAAGAGATCCACAGATTTGGGTTATGTCTGAACAGCCCTGGAAAAGGGTGCACATAGACTTCGCTGGACCATTTCATGGGAAAACATTTTTTGTTTTGATTGATAGTCACAGTAAATGGATGGAAGCAGAAATCGTGAATACTATGAGCAGTGGAGCTGTTATAACTGTGATGAGAAAGATTTTTGCTTCACAAGGCTTGCCTGAGGTAGTTGTCTCAGACAATGGTAGAGCATTCACTTCCGAAGAATTCAACAACTTTTTGAAGAAAAACGGAATTAAACATCTGCTATCCCCACCTTACCACCCGGCTACCAACGGCCAGATAGAGAGAGCAATACAGACTTTTAAAAATAAAATTAAGAAAATAGAAAATTTAAATCTGCCTTGGAGCGAAATGATGAGCAAGGTGCTCTATCATATGCGGACTGTACCGAATAGTTCTACCAACAGAACTCCGGCGGAGATGCTCAACGGGCGAAAATACAGAACGGCGATGTCTACACTCCACCCTGACTCCGCGCCTAGCCGCGGTGAGCAACAGCTCGAAAAAGCGGCGCAACGCCCTCCCGCTAGGACCTTTGTGGTGGACCAACCTGTGTTGATCCACATGTACGGACCTGGAGACAAGTGGCGGAGGGCTACGGTAGAGATGGTTGAAGGTCCCAGCTCCTACAGGGTGAGGACGGAAGATGGAGAGTTACACCGTCGGCATGCTGATCAGATGCTGTCAAGAACAGTACAGGCAGAGACCACGTTGACTGAGAACAGAACAGTGGTAGATTCGGACCCTCAATCATCTGATGAGTCGTTAGTTGAAATACCACCACCAGAGAGGTGGCCTGACATGATAGGCATACCCAATAGCTCAGATTAAAAATATGTATTTTATAAAAATTCTAAATTGTTGTTTTAAATTCTCAAATTGTTTTATGTTTAAAGTTCTAGGCTGATTCTTTTGCTGATTTTATAACTATAATGTGTTTTGTTAATTTAGATATGTTCATAACTTTGATTTGTGTAATTTATGTATTTTGTTTGTACCAATTTATAGAAGGGAGATATGTTATGTATTTGATAATTGTGGGTACTTCAATAAAGTTCAGTGTTGTTTCCGACTCGACATGGCGTGTATCTTTTAAAAACGATTTTGGCATAGTTATTTTTTTGGTCAAGCGTGAGTTCTCCATAATAATGAGTTGTTCTGATAAAAAAGAATTTAATGCTTTTCGTTTCAGTTTCATATAAGGATTATTTCATTGTATCAAAAGAAAAAAATCTAAGCAACAGAAGTTAGTCAAATTGAATAAAATGTTTTCTCATACAATTTGTAAACAATCTGGTACCTACGTTAATAAAACTATCGCAATAAATTTTCAAAATGACCTCCCTCTTGCTGTTTCCAGGTACGGGCACGTTTCAGAATACCTCTAGTGGCCTTAGACAAAAAACCTATTTGGGGACAAGCCAAAATGACATTTGGTTTTGGTGTACTTAATCTTGGTAGGTAATTTTGCAAAACGTTTTTATCTTATATTCCCCTGACTATCCTGAATATTCAACTGTTGCAGGAAGTCAGTGGATGGATGCGGCTCAAGACTGTTCGTTGTAGCATTCTAGGGGGGAAGCCTATGTCCAGCAGTGGACTTCTACAGGCTGATAATGATGATCCTGAATATTACCCTGTCTAACCTGAATATTCCTCTGTCTGTTCAAATACTCACATCTATCATGAATATTCATTTCTATTCAGAACATTCCCTGTCTATCCTCAATATAACCTTATTTATCCTGAATATTCCCCTGTCTATCCTGAATATTCCCACATCTGTCCTGAATATTCCTCTTTAATATTCACCTGTCTATCCTGCGCCTGTCCGGCTAGCCCCAGCAGCTTGGAGTAGGAGGCTTGCTGTATGTCTCGCTGCTCGCCCTTCTGTTTGTCAACGATGGGCTTTCGTTCATGCTGGACCGCTGGCGAAAACGAACAAGAATTACTGCTCATTATTGTGTTATTGAACGGGACAAATTCACAGTTTTACAATTTGTTGAGATTGCTGTGGAGAGCTACATGATTGAAAGTCACCATAATTTGCCAGTAGATAGATAGCTTTTTATTTATTGCACATAAAAGAAGTCCAAAGGCGAACTTAATACTAAAAAGCATTCTCTTCCAGATAACCTTGGTGTATTGCAGAAAAAATATGTGTTGTTAGTGCACAGAAAAGGAATAGTGATTGTTTATTAGAAAAATTTGCAAAATTAGGTACAACTATTAAGTAGGTACTATTTTAATGCCTAATAATATGAAAAAATAAATAAATATAATTACAGATAGAAATGTATACAAAAAATTGCTCATTAAACAATCTTACTAGGGAAATGATTTTAGATTCTAGGGGGGGATCATCTTAACCTTTGTGCCTCAGCACAAAGTTCTGACTTTTTTATATCATCAACATAACTGGATAACTAAAATCAAAAAATCCTTTTTTGAAAAAATCAACAAAAATTTAAGGAATACAGAGAGCCGATTCAGTGTCTGGTCTAGTGTAGTGTGGATTTTTGTAAGGCGACACTGAGGCTGTGTGAACTTGGCACCCGACTTTAATATTTTTTTTATTCTAATAGATTTTCGTTTGTAGTTGATTGTAGTACCAATTTTTTTCGTTTGTAGTTAACTCCAAAAAAAAAGTTAGAGAACTTTGAAAAAAACTCATCTCCCGGTTTTATCGGCACTCAAGTTTAGTAAATGATTCTTGAACAGAATCGTTTGTAGTGAAATTATTTTCGTTTGTAGTAACTACAAAAAAAGTTAGAGGACTTTGAAAAAAATCATGTCCCAGTTTTGTCGGCACGTTAGTTAAATAGTTGATGCTTTAAACAGAACAGACGGCGATGAGCGCCCCTAGCGTACACTGTGAACCTCATTTTCCATACAAAAATCCGTGTTACACTACACCATACGTTAGTTTCAATTGCTTGTCAATACTCAGAATCAGCTCTCAGAACTGGACAATAGGTACAGGTGATTACATCACTACTCACAGTCACTTCTCATGCCGCACGCTAGGCACTTCTGCAGGCGACAGTACTGGCAGCGATTGCGATGATGCTTCGTCACCTCACAGTTCATGCTGCCGCGACACTGGTAGCCGAGTTTCTTTCTGATCGAACGCTTGAAGAAGCCTTTGCAGCCTACAGACAAGATTATTAAAATAACATAACAACCATCAGTCACATACATAGTCTTGATCCCACACTAGGACTCCCTGTGTCGTGGGTATCTGGAACTACGAGTACCATGGTACCATAACACCCAGACCGGGAACAAATATTTGCAGATCATATAAACATTTGTCCCACAGCGGGAATCGAACTCGCAACCTCTTGCATCTAAGCCGGCTACTCGCCCGCTGCGCCACAGGGGTCGTCAAATGTTGTTACAATTATGTTACTGTACTACAGCAGAAGTGATGTGGCTCTGTAACCTTTGTGACTGACTATCTGTTTTTCACTCACTAATAATTCTAATTCTAATTGAAAATGGGGGAGATAAGATCTGCACTGACTTCCCGCATTGGGGTGTATTGTGCATTGTCCCCCTGCTAACCCTACCCCACTTCACTTTCACTCACTAGCAATCATAGTCCTGTTTCGAAAAGATGCAAGATTGCCGTGGGGCACAACATTTGCAATAATGCTGTTCAGCTTTCCTATCTTCTTTTTAGTGTACTGGTTTTTTCTTGGTCTTGCATTATGAAAAAGGGCCTTGTAACCAGTGTGGTGAGTGTGGTGTGCGCCACCGAGGCTCCTTTCATGCTATTGCCACATGACTTTGGATTTTTGGATTTAGGATATGCCAGTATTCATTCACAATGTTTTCCATGTCCTCGTCATATATATTTTTAGAATGGAAATCTATTGTTGAATGGCGATTTAAAAGGGATTTCAATCCCTTTTTGGGCTCTTTTCATGAACCAAAATATCAGAAAAGGTAAAGTTAGTTTGTGTGCTGCTTCTAACAAAATATCCTAAAAATGCTACATTAAGAAATCATACCTTCACAACTGATAGCTCCATAGTGTCTCCCGGAAGCCCTGTCCCCACACACAATACACAACTCCAAGCCCCCCACTTCATTGGTCCCACTGAATTTCATCTCCATTGGTTCTTGACCTTCCATTGTGCTGAAATACAAAGCAACATATCATACCACCATACAATTTGTTTGACATTGAAGGTTTATTAATGTAAATGTGTCTGGTCACTGACGTAGATTTCTTGCGTGTATGACATTATGATTGTTTGAACAATACACAAAACATAAGACCTTTATGGAAATCAATGACCTTACTTTTTCAAAGACTGTGTGTGGCTGTTACTTACGCGAGGTGAGTTGAGGCATACAAGTTGTTTACACGACTAGGAAGTAGGCACGAAATATCATTGGTAAAATGAGCTTAGCACCAAGCATGCCTTTCACTTTTTGATTGGAAACTCGGAGAACAAGTCTAGATCTAAGTGGGCGGGTTAGCCATGGCATGGTATCCCAACGCGTGAAGTTCATAAAAAGCCCACGCCATAGCCACTGGAGCGCGGAAAACAAATAAATTCATAAAAGTATGTACCACGAATGCAATACGCACGGTAATAGTTATAAGTACTTACATCTGAGGAATAGAATAGGAAGGACTGATAGGCAATACGGTCAAACAATAGTTTTTCTAATTAGCGTCATTTATAACACGAATTCACAGCGAAAAATAAAATAGAAATAATTTTTCCACCAACAATTTTCTACGAAGCCATGAAAAAAAAACAAAATAAAACAACAAAGAACGAATGCAATGCAATTTGGAGAATGAATGATAATAGACAAAATGGAAGGAAGAAAGAGGAAAAGTGGAAAAGTCAAAGTCAAGCCAAGAAACTGCCACTGTCAAAATCACGGCATGGACTGGCTGGGCCGACCGAACCAGCGTCCGCGTGTTATTTTTGTTGGAGTGGAGATATAGTTACTACATTTTACGTAGGTATTTCCATGTAAATAACTGCGGAGCCCTACAAAATTGCGTAAGTCAACATGGCTTGCCCTAAGCTGGATGCTGTTATTGAAAAATTCAACAGCTCCACTGAAAAACCTGTCAAATTCCTCGCTGTTCAGAACGACGTGAAGGACGACATCAAAAGTTTGGTAAAATCGCTATACGACTTCACTAAAACACAGGACAAGGATGTGAAAAGGCCTAAAAAAGGTGCCTTACCTGAGCTTATAGTGCAGGATTTAGATGAAGAGCAGATATGGCAAGAAATCGAGCTTCAAAACAATGAATGTTGGGACCAACTGGTATGGGAAGTAGCAAATTGTATGACGCTCAAAAACGACTTAATATTCCCTGTTAACACTGATAAACATACTGAAAGTGCTAAAGAAACAGAAGAAGATGATGAGGATATTCCCCCTGAACAAGATGAAGATCTGGAAGGTTCAGACCAGGAAGAAGGTGAAGATGAGGATTTCGCTTCCGAGGATAATCCCTCTGATGAAGAAATACTTGAAGATGAGGAAGAGCCTGAAAAACCTAAGAAAAAGATTCTAAAGCCAAACATGAAAGTAAAACCATCCATTGTCGATGATCAATTCTTCAAACTACAAGAGATGGAACAATTCTTACTGAAAGAAGAGAAAAATGATGGTTCCAATAAGAAAAAGGTCTCCGAAGACAGCGATGAAGAATCTATTGATCTGTTTGAGGGTATTGATGAAGATGATGATGATGATGGCGATGAAGAAAATGAAGGGGGAAATGATGCAATGTACTCAGATTTCTTTGAACAAGACAATGCCAATGAAAATGACAATCAACAATATGATGGTGATGATCATTCAGAAAATGAAATGGATGATGACATCGAAGATAATTATGAGGATAAACAACCTTCTAAACAAGATAAAAAAGTCAGATTTGCTCAACCATCATCATCAGATGATGACTCCGATGCCAATGAAGCCATAACTGAAAAGCCATCAAATGAAAAGAAATCAGAGTTTGAGTTGCGTCAAGAGAGGTTAAAACAAACCATAGATAGATTGGAAAAGAAGACTATGAACGAAGCCCCGTGGCAGTTGAAAGGAGAGGTTGATGGCACCAAACGTCCACAAAACTCTTTACTCGAGGAAGTTGTGGACTTTGATCTGACTACTCGACCAGCTCCGATCATCACCGAACAGACCACCATAACCTTAGAAGATATAATCAAACAACGAATCAAGGACAAAGCTTGGGATGACGTTATTAAAAAAGAAAAACCGGTTGATGACCAACTTAAATTCCGGAAAACTGAAATCTTAGATCAGTCGAAGAGCAAGCTCAGTCTTGCTCAGGTTTACGAAGCTGAATACTTAAAGCAGAAGCAAGCGTTAACTGGAGATGTTCAGGATGAGAAAGAGCCAGAAGGCCACACACAGATACGAGAAACAATGAGCCAACTCTTTTCTAAGCTCGATGCTTTATGTCACTACCATTACACTCCGAAACCTGCTCAGCCCGAAGTCAAAATCGTGTCAAACACTCCGGCTATTTCAATGGAGGAGGTGGCTCCAGTTGCTATAAGTGATGCAGCGTTACTCGCTCCAGAAGAAGTGAAGAAGAAACAGAGAGGTGACTTGATGAGCAAAGAAGAACGCACACAGACAGACAAGAATAGAGAAAGGAGGAAAAAGAAGAAACTACAGAAAGCTAAAGGCCCTATCAGCAAGGTAACAGAACACAGAAATACAAGCAAGGGGACAGAGGCCAACGATAAGTCTTTGAAGACTTCTAAGGCGTTCTTCCAGCAACTAAACGATGATGCTGCTAGTCTAATTAAGAATAGTAAAAATAAAAATGGTAATAAAAAAGGTTAAAATTTTTGGGTGCTGTTCAAATTGTTGTTTTTTTTTCTCACTACTTGATAGTTTTCCCGAGTCCTATGGAAATGTTCCCACAGCTTCCAGTAGTTCACCCAATGTGTGGGGCTCTTGCCTCCTCTTTCCGAGGTTACGCCTGCAGGGCTTTTTCAAGGAAATTTCACTAAAAACCACGAGAACATTCTAATCGGTGTATATTTTTTCTTCACACTGCCAAAGAGTATCTATCTATCTAATACAATGACCACAGACTTATAATGGTCTGTGGTTGTTATAGTCTGTATAAACAAAACAGAAGGGTTGAGTTTTCCACACACTCCACACCCAGAAAAATAGATACCTAAATTAACAAATGAATGTGTCAACATATTATTTTAACATTAACAATCAAGACTTTACCTACCCTTAAACAACACAATATTTCAATACTATCTAAATATCAAAGTTAACTAAAATTTAGTCAAGTTACAAACTTCAATAGGTACTATCTATAGAATTATCATTTATTATGTAGCCTCAATTATTACACAGGAATCATTAAAAACATAAAATCTTAGACACATCAATTATTATTATATCATAAGTAATCATAATATAATAGAAAGAACAAAGATAATCTTAGCAGAGACTTCTAGTCTCTGATCTTAGGTTATATTATTACACAATTTATATATTATTAGTTTACACAACATTAGTCACAATACAAAATAATCTTTTAAAATTTATCAATTAAGTTACATGACAACGAACTTTACTAGAAGGACAGACAGACATTTTATCTCTTTATAGTCATGAATGATCAATGAATTGTGTATGTGTATGAAAAACAATAGGCATACAACCCGACTTTGGGAAGACAAACCTAATAAAACCAAGTAGGTACATACCTACCTTAAATCAGATACCTACTAGGTAACCTAGCAACGCGCCCTGACCGAGTGGTCGTCTCCTTGACGTCTTTTTCCGCCGGCTGTACCTGAGAATGAGGGACTACTGGCACCACTTGCGACTTTACATCTACTTCTGTTGGTACGTGAATGGTAGGTACTACCATTTGATGAGGAAACTCCACGTCAGGATCAGAAACTTCTAGTTTAAATAAACGTTGAAATGGACGTACCTTATAGCCGGTTGATGTTCTCACCTTTGCTGTTCTATTAATATGGTCACGACCTGGAAAAATCTCATCTATTATTCCTAAAGGCCACTTAATTCTCTTATCTTCAGTTTCAATCAAAACTACATCTCCCTTTTTAAGACTGTCTTGTTTCTCCTTTCCTCTCTGAACCAAAGTAGTCAGATACTCTGTCTTAAATCTTTGTCTAAAATCTTCTCTTAGCTTTTGTAGATAGCGCAATCTCTTGTTTAGACTTTTCATATCTATCATATCAATGTCAGTGACATCAGTCTGAGAAATCGGTTGTAAAAAACTGTTAGGCTTTAAGGGTTCCAGGGAATTTGTCTTATCATCTTCAATGTAAGTCAATGGGCGTCCATTCATTGTTGCTTCACAGTCACATAAAATTGTTTCAAGCTCTACATACGTGACTGACGACTGCCCGAGGACTCTTTTCAATAGGTCCTTCAAAATTTTGATAAGCCTCTCCCAGAATCCACCCCACCACGCAGCTGTAGGTGCGTTCAGCTTCCATTTTATGCGTTGTATCGTGGACTGTCTTTGAATTTCGTCCCAGTCTAAATCAGACAATAAGTTTTTTGTACCAACAAAATTTGTACCATTATCACTGATGATAACATTGACTCTACCCCTACGTGCTATGAAGCGTCGTAGTGTCATTAAAAATGATTCAGTTGACAACGATTTTGTTACCTCGAGATGCACCGCTCGATACACAGCGCAGGTGTACAACACTATCCAGCACTTCTCGCCACCGCGTAGGTATAAGGGGCCCGCCAGATCGACTCCCGTTATCTCGAATGGAGCAGTACACTGGGTGCGTTCTACGGGAAGTGGAGCTGGAGGCGCTCGCGTTGCTTTGGCTCTATGCCGTTTGCATGTATTACAATTGGCGATGACAGACTTAAGTAAGTGCCTCGCACCTATTATCCAGTACCTTGAACGTAAATCGGCTAGTACCGTAACGATTCCGGCGTGTTGTAGGTTTACGTGTCGCTGCTCGGCCAGTCTGCGCGTGAGGGAGCTGTTCGCCGGCAACACTGCAGGAAACTTCGTGCTCTCTGGAACGTCGGTAAGTAGAAGTTTTGTTTTAATTTTAATCAGGTCATCTTTATCATAGAAATGTGTAAGACCCAGAATTTTCTTCTCTATGTAATCCTTGTTTTCTGTCTGAATAATTCTTATAACTCTTTTTTCAGCCTCTTCATATTCCTCATAGCTTAGTTCACCTTTAATCTTTATTTCATGACGCGTATTGTGCGCAAATCTGAGTATCCATGCCACTGATCGAATAGTTTTACTATACTTAGAAAAGTAGGAAAGCTGACTTGTCATACCTTCAGTTGGGCTTATGTTTGTATTACAAACAGCTGTTTTCTTTAGCTCACGATTAGCCTCTGTCTCATCCATGCTGACAGACGACTTGGGCCACTCCTCGGGCGCGGCGTACAACCATAAAGGTCCCTCCAGCCAACGGGAAGATAGTAGTTGGGTTGCGTCACAGCCTCTGGATGCCAAGTCAGCTGGATTCGACGTGCCTGGAATGTGAGACCAGTTATCTTTATTAGTATTTTGTCTGATTTCTTTGACACGATTTCCTACATATGTATTCCATGGTAGCTCATTTTTAATCCAGCACAACGCTACACTAGAATCAGTCCAGCAGTATTCTGTAGATTCCAATTTTAGGTCTATGCGTGCCTCTGCCAGTAGTCTCGACCCTATCAAGGCTGCTAATAATTCTAGGCGGGGAATAGTTATCTTTTCAGGGGGTACTACTCGAGATTTTGCTGAAATTATTCTCACTGACATGTTATCTTTAGTTTCAGCTCTCAGGTATACACATGCAGCAATTCCATCACAAGATGCATCGCAGAACACATGCAATTGCAATGAACTTTCATCAAATGGAGTCGCTGTGAGTCGTCGGGGTATCCTACATTGTTTTAAATGATGTAATGATTCATACCATCTAATAAATCTCATTTTCAGGTCATCTGATATTTCCTCATCCCAGTTTATTTTGCGACGCCATGTTTCTTGAAGGATTAATCTGGGTACTAATGTCACTGCTGTAGTAAAGCCTATCGGATCATAAATCCTTTGAGTCAGAGATAGTAGGTTTCTTTTGGTAAACTTACCTATTTCACATAGTGGTGGTAGATCATGTATATTGCAGCTCAGTTGATCTTCTGCAGTGTGCCACTCAAGGCCCAGTACCGAGACTACAGCATCATTCTTCAGATCTGAGAGAGGAGCTATTGTCCACTGTGTGAGGTCGAACTTTGCCTGGCTCATTATTTCTTTGGCTTCTGTTTCAAACTTTCTGACTGTTTCTTTGGTGTCTAAACTTGTTTGACAGTTATCTACATAGAATGAGTTGGCTAAAATATCAGCTGAACCTCTCAAGTCTTGACTTACCTTTTTTAAATGATGTTGGATAGTAGCCGAGAGCAAAAATGGACTGGAAGTCAAGCCAAACACCACTCTGCAATGCCGGTAAGTAATCATGTCACCCTCATTATTCCACCATAAAAATCGCAACATATCTCTGTCTTTTGGTGATACAGACACTTGTAAAAATGCCTTTGATATGTCTGCAGTGACTCCAATCGCCCTTTTTCTAAATCCATTCAGTAATTTAGGAATTGTATCCAACATATTGACCCCTTTGCTAAGGCATAAATTCAATGACTTACCATATCTATCTTTCGCCGAGGCATCAAATACAGGTCGAATTCGTGTTGTTAGACTCTTCTCTTTTATAACGGGTCTATGTGGTAAGTAATGTGAAGATTCTTCGTCTTTCTTGGACTCCGGTACCATCTCAATAATTCCCTTATCACGCCATTCAGTAAGAACCTTATCATAGTCCTCATACATGTTGTTTGTCCTTAATCTTTTTGTTACAGACTGTAATCGACGTGAGGATATATCAAGGTTATTTAGTAATTCATCGTGACCTACCTTCCAGGGAAGAATGACTTCATACCGGCCCTCATTGTTGACTGTGACACTCTCTTCAAAAGTCGCCAGCACCTCCTCTTCGTTCTGCTGTTTGGTCTTGGTCTCAGCTGGGTCGCGAATACCTAAAGTTTCCAACGACCAAAAATTAGTTATGTCTGTAGAACAAAACATTGCCATAGTAGTTTTTCCCTGCAGGGTCCAACCCAACTTAGTTTTGACCGCAAAAAGCGTGTCATGTAGTTGGACTATATCACCTGTGAGTACCAAACCAGAAAAATCTGCACCTATCAGCAAATCAATATCATTTGATTGTGTGTTTTTGTCTGAAAGTTCTATCTTGTGTTTGGTGAGTAAGTTTGGCAGGTTATTTTGTGTGTATTTGGGAATATTTTTACAAATGCATGTCTGTCCTAGAGCAGTCAATTGGAATGAAAATGTTCTATCTACACTTGTTACATTTAAATCATATACCTTGTATTGTTTAGGAGTTATTTCTACACCACCAAATAAAGTATGAGACAATGTTTCATTACCCACAGCAGATATGTTGAGTTTACGTGCAACTTCTTCTCGGATGTATGAGCGTTGCGCACCATTGTCAAACATAGCTCGAACCTTCACCTGTTTCTCGCCGTTGCAAATCCAGACGGATACTGTCTGTAGTAAGGTTGTTTCTGTATTTTGCTTACCACCCGCAGACATGTTGGTGCTTGAAGTTTCATCACTTGGCATTGCTGTTGTGGTAGCACTTGTAGCATCAGACTGTGGAGCAGGTTGGCTAGTTCTAGGAGCACTTTCACTAGCTTTATGCTTCTGTCCAGTGCAGAGAACCACGGAGTGACGCTGAGTACATATGATACATTTTACAGCTGCCTTACAAATTTTCGGGTGATGTCCTTTCTTTAAACAAATAGCACAGGCTTTCTTTTGTTTTAGATGGGTTCTTCGCTCATCCAAGCTCATCTTTTGCATTCTGTAGCATTCTAGACTACTGTGAGAATCCTTGTCGCACCACACACATGTGGTTTTCTTAAAGTTGTTACTATGGGTGCCTGTCAGTAAACAACCAGCTGTTGGTTCTGATGCAGCTTCGTCTCTGTTTTGTATCCCATTAAGGCTTTTCGTGGCTAATGAGATTCGTTGTTCACTTTCGACTTCTCTCCTTACGAATGTTAATAAGTTATTCAACTCTATACTTATATCTGTATTTTGTGTTTTATTTCTCTCCCAAACTTTTAGGAGCTCTTGTGGGAGTGCCGATTCTACCATTGGCAGTAAAAATGCAGCAAATTTATCTTTTGTTACACCAAGGGTTTCCAATGCTCTTAGCATGGCACTGATTTTATCGTACAGTGTAGTTAGGTTCGTATTTTCCATTTTGTTTATCATACCTAAAAGTTCACGAACATAGACTTGAATCAGCAGTTCTTCCCGTGCATATCTTGCTTTGAGTTGGTCCAAGCATTCTTTGTAGGAGGTTGGAGAAAAACTTTGTACCAGTGTCTTTGGTTCGTCTTTCATAGCTTGTAGCAGGTACTGGTATTTATCATGTACATCTATATGAGGATCGTTGTCTATTTTCTGGAACTGACCCCAAAATGGCAGCCAGCCCTTCAAATCGCCACAAAATGTGATGAATTCGATTTTTGGAAGATTGAAATTGCGTCTTCCTTTAATATCTTCGACAGGATTCGCTTTATTTTTGCTCTTGTATTTTATATCTAGCAAATTCCAGCGAGATCTATACTCCATAGCACCTTCCATTTCTTTCTCCAGGATAGCCTCATCGCTGTCTCTCAATATCTTTCTAATTTCGCGGTCTAACTCAGTCAGTTGTATAAGGAGTTCGTGAACTATATTATGTTGAGCCGCTAACAATATTGGAGAAGCTTTATCGTCCTCGAGAAAATCGTCGAGCACGTTGGCACTCTTCGTGAACAACGTTCTCGTTACCTTTCGTTCTCGTTTGCAGGCTATAACCGCGATGTCTTCCTTTTCCACGGTCGCCATAATGTGGGGCTCTTGCCTCCTCTTTCCGAGGTTACGCCTGCAGGGCTTTTTCAAGGAAATTTCACTAAAAACCACGAGAACATTCTAATCGGTGTATATTTTTTCTTCACACTGCCAAAGAGTATCTATCTATCTAATACAATGACCACAGACTTATAATGGTCTGTGGTTGTTATAGTCTGTATAAACAAAACAGAAGGGTTGAGTTTTCCACACAATGATCATTTTTTAGGTTACGGTCAGGTAACTGTCGAGAAATGTGCGAAAAACGACACCGCTTTATTAAATCGTCTATTTTTATCTCCTTGTTAACTTAAACAAACTAGATTCTAAAGTATTGACCGTAGAGCAAAAAAAAATATAGCAAAATTTGTAGGAAATTTTATGTAGAAACTTTTGTCAGAAGTAATCATACTGATATTCGCACAGATATTAGAGATATGAGCAAAAACCTGAAAAAAGGTACCCTACACCCTCTGCACACCCTTTCCAAGAGGACTTTTGGTATGTTCATCTGGATACCGCAAGGTTCCAATTTTCAAAACTACCTACACGAATTATTTCCCCTGATTGTTTTTTTTTTAGGTTAATTTATAAAGAAGGTTGTGATTTAAGAAAGGCCGCTGTAGGATTCGCGCTTGGTAGTTTATGACTAAGTGGCCAAATCATGAACTACATAATTACAACCATAGTAGCTATAGGAGCTGGTTACTTTCTGTTGCTGTTGGCAATTTAAATTGAATCATAAACTAAAGAAATAGGTACCTAGTTACAGTTGTAATAAGATCAAAACGGAACAGACGCGCTATTTATTGCCCTCTAGCAAAAAAACTAATTAAGCACAACTCAGGGCTCTGTTCAAATCCCACGATGACGGGTCTCTTCCTGAACAGACTCAGAATAATCGGAATAACCACACCAGTGGGGTTTTGGGTAAATTCACAAAAATGTTCTCTCAAAAACGCCACCTTGCGATCAGTGGCATGCCAGTGGAAATATGTAGGTACCTAGGTACCTAACTAAGTAGATACCTAGGTTTAGTTACTAGTAGCGTAGCGAGCGTCGTATCTGCTCAATTACAGCCAGCCAGCAATAAAGGTTTATACCCAGAAGCGGCTGTCTAACAAGTAGAACGCGGAACGAAATCCCACAAAACGCTTTGGCTTTGGAAAACTAACTCGAGTCGTAACAGCACAGTAGTAATTAGCGCGGGAAAAACGTGGCGATATGGCGCGAGACGAATCAAGGACCTACGAGCTACGAAGGAAGATAATTGGCTCCTCTTATGTCTAAGTACTTAAGGCACGGTATGATCCTAAATCCAAACATCCAAAAAACATTTTTATTTTATTCAAACGGCTTTGCATAGAGTTGACAATCGCACGTCCTAGGTATTTGAAGATGGAACTGGTTTGCACTTCAGACTACCTAGGTATTAATTTTGAGGGTTTTTTGAATAACAAACTAAAGGATAGGTACTACGCATTTTTGAATTAATCGAAATATACCTCCTACATTATAGATAAAAAATATGCGGTCAGAACTTTAAAATACAAATCTAGCTACCAATATACTTAGGTACTTATAGGCTTATAACTAAATCATAAAAAAAATTGTATGTGTAATTTGAATACCAAAGCTTTTTTAAGGTGGTCATTTGTGCGATTATTAATTGCAAAAGCTGACTTTTTTTAAATTCTGTACGGTTATAACTATTCAAATTCAAATTCACTATTATTAGTATATTGTTCTACCTAAACAATTTTTTGCATCTCATTAATTGTGCGAGTCCCAGCAAAATGATGGGTAACGATAGAATTCCTTGTAGGTGGGAATTTGTCTTATCCAATTATTCAAATTTTTCCTTACTCCTTGCTTCGCCTATTGCAGTTAGCCGCCGAGTCAAAGTTGCATAAAGCTTGTCGTTACTTTTTAGTTTCGGGTTCAACGTTACCTAAATACTGACGTGCACTTAGTCGCATGGTTATATATCTAGCTACTAAAGCCATACTTACCAGCCAGTGTACTAACTCACTAAGTTCTTACCACTGACTAACTATTATAAGATCTTATCCCTACGTACCTACACCAAGTCATGTTGATTTGTTATGAGCCTTGAGTCCGAATTTGTGAAGTGCATCGCTAGCCCGTTCCGTAGAAAATGATGGTTGAGAAAACACTAGTATGCCTTGCGAATAGCGCCAACACTTTCAATGTTTTATATTCGTCTGGCATAGAGATAGGTAGCCTATCTCATTACACAAGGCCGAAGTAGGTATATTATTATTATCATGGTCTATCTCTGTAGTCTGTTTTTTTATGCTACTTGGCCAGCAGACAAGCTTACGGCCCACCAGATGGAAAGCAGAACTTACCGTAGCCTATGAACGCCTGTAACACTAGTCACACGCGCGCTGCCGACCCTGAAACATAAAGATGAAAAGTCTCATGTGTCTGTAATTTCACCGGCACCCGTACCCTTCAAACCGAAATACAGCAATGCGAACACTACTGCTTGGCGGCAGAAATAGGTACGATGGTAGTACTTCCCCGGACGAACTCTTTCACAAGAAGTTCTACTACTAACAAAGTCTGTGTATGTTTCGTAAGAAGAAATAGGTGTACCTACAGTGATATCAGTAGTTCTGTAAAACCTAGAAAAACCTAAAAAGGTTCGATTTAAAAAAAAAACAATAAACCGGTCAACGACCCCTAGTTCCGGGTGCACTAACCACTACTAGAGTATCTGTGTATGACTAAAGCTGTAATTGCACCCGCAAATAGGAAGCGCCTAATACTGGTCTGAGTCGCACTTACAACAAATTGCTGTTAGTTTTTTGTAGGGGCAAATTTTTAATTTCGAGCGGCGAATTTTGTTCAAAGTTTTAGAATGAATTCTGTAATTTAGGCAAGAAATATACACCATACATACATAATATAATCTACGTACGTTAAACTGGTTAAAATCTATGTAATCATAGTCCCTCGTCCATCAAGTTTGCTCTATATTAATATTAGTATTTTCTGTGTTTGACTCTTTACTTTCTTTTCCCGAAAAGTCTCAAAATGTGTGGCTGACTCTACAGTTTGATTAGATTTTGTGTTGTATTGTATCGCATTTTAATAAAATTGTAATATGATCGTAAAGAATTAGGATAGCATACAGGGTGCATGCAGATTAGGATGTTCTATAACTTTCAAAACACAAGAATTCGATCCTTGGGGTAGCGAGACTCCGCGCGAGCGATTTGCACGCTCCCACTTTGAATCGAGACTTTGAGCTATGTATTTTTGTGATCAAATTGCTATTTTACTAGCTCAAATGCAGGTATTATGGTCCATACGTTACTAGCTTTATTATATTCCATAAAAATCCCCCAAAAAAATCAGCAAAAGCAAGATTACATTTAAAAACCACCAATAAAGTACAAAACGCCGCGGGGTGTCTGCCTACGCTGAATAAACAAAACAGCTGCGTTGCGTCTGCGGGGCGAATGCGGGGCAACTGCTGGGTGGCAGCGTTTTAATCCAGGGAGCGGCAGTCGGTCACAAATTTATAATTTGTACAATTACCCGCGCCTGGAGACTTCGGGGCGAGCAGATGTAAAAATGTTTATAGGTGGCTATGAAAAGGTAAACCTACGGTGTTATTACATTTTGGATGTAGATGACAAATATGTAGCTGCAACACCAAATCGTATCCCCCGATTTTGTTAACATCACTTTTCTGGATTGCCTCCTATTATAGAAGCAATTTTAATGACGTATACACATCAAAAGAAAAGCCAGGTTCAGGGTCGGATTTAAATTTGTGCCGCCCTGGGGCACGAAAATGCCGCCCTATGACTTAAATTTTATTTTAATAGTTTTGATATCTTATTTTTTAAGAATTAGAATAACTAATTGATTGCAAGAAATTTATTATGTATCATATAGCATTTATTATACATTATGTTTTATTTATATTAAATAATATACAAAATTTTAATGTGATACATAATACTTGAATTATATTTCTTGAAAGATAAAATATTTATTTAAAAGAATTAGTTAATTATATATTGTATAGAATTTTTTTTCTCACTTTCCAAATTTTGCCGCCCTAGAAAATTGCCCCGACTGCCCCTAAAATAAATCCACCACTGGCCAGGTCGATATCGGGCGTGCACAATGAGATGATAAGATTCCAGTTCCCTAGCATGGTAGAAGCTTAATAGTAATATACACGCCATAGTTCCTCACACCAATGATACGCATAGTGCAGTCTGCCTCCCTATTCCCTAACTGAAAGTTACTTGGTGATAACTAAAATGGCCATCAATTGGTCAAAGTTATCACTAAGAATTGTCAATTGATGGTAAATTTATTTGTCAAATGTTAGTCACCAAGTGATTTTCAGTTAGGGAATAGGGAGGCTGGTATGTGCGTGTTATCAAGTCAAGCCTATCCAAGCCTCCACCGTTGAACCACTTGAAAAAAGATGATAAAATTATGTCATCATCATCATCAGCCCACATAAGCCCACTGCTGGACGTAGGCCCCCCAATACGCGCTGCGTACGGCTTTGATCGTTTTTAGTACACTGTAGTGAAGTTGGCAACATTATTTTTTACTTTATGCCCTGTCTGAACCTTCCCAACCCTTATACCAGGACAGCATCGGTGTAGGAGCTCGCAGACAAATAAATTTTAGAGATAACTGACGCATAAATCTCAACGCACCCGCAAGCCCCCGGAAAAATGCCTTTCGGGAAGAAAACCTGCTGTCTCGCTTACTCTAGTGAAGCCACTAGGGATGCCAGGAACTTCGTGAAAACGAATACTGCATAATGCATGAAATTATTTTTCGTATCATTTTATAATAATAATTGGAAGAATAACATAATACTCAACAGACACATACGTACTACGATTCCCTGTGTCGTGGGTAACAGGAACTACTAGTGCCATGGTATCACAACACCCAGACCCGTAACAAATATTTGCTGATCATACAAAATTTGTCCCGCAGCGGGAATTAAACCCGCAACCCCTGCAACTCAACCGGCTTCTCGCCCGCCGCACCACAGAGGTCATCTTTTATAATTTGTTCTTTCTTTGTAACCCATCTGAGGTGTGTGGTTAAGAAAAGAGCCTTTGATTTATTCGTTGACATAAGGAACCAGTGTGGTGAAAGGATTAGGGTGCGCTCCTAAGGACCCTCAGGGAGGCTCCTTTCATGTGAAATTCGTACGAAATACAATCATTATTTATTTACCGAACGTCTCTTTGAACGAGTTAAACCCGTAATGCTGTTTCGTAGCGGTTTCGTAGAGCCGTAGACCCTAATCCGTAGCGACCGAAACTGTTATTATTTTAATGTGTTGTGTATGCTGTGTACCTTTTAATTTGAAGCAGGACCTATTTAATTACAAATAAAATTCATATGTATGTTATGTTATGTTATTATACAATATTAAATAGTCGAACAAAATTAATGTAACAATTCCTCTCCTGTCCAACGAAAACTCGGAAAGAATTCCTCCAATTTCTGTTTTCTGCGAAGTTTTCGTTGGAGAGGAGCGGAGTTGTTACTAATTATATTTGTTCGCCTATTCAATATTGTAGAATGGATTTCCGCAAAGTCACGCTTGTATCAATTAATTATTTTATGTTATTATGTTTTTTTAAAGCACAACTCCTTATCACGCAAGCGTGGACGGCACAATCATTTTTTCTGAATGACGAGAAGAATATTCCAACTTTTCAAAGTCGAAACGTTTACAACCCTGTTAATGTTCTGTCTCGCTCGCTCAGCCTCGTAGCCTTTTCGTAGCGGTTTGTAGAGGTTAGAGCCCGTAGAGCCCAGTGACTTTGACTTTTGTGGATTAATTGCAGTACTTTCGAGTTCGAGAATGGATCTTAAATTTTTTGTTTGTGTCATTGATTAGTTCTCAATTACTAACTTGGTAGGTACACTGTACCTATCTAAAGGTGCAACTTCACTTGGTGTATATTCGCATATGTTTGCGTTATTTATCTATAGTAAAATCAACCATGTCTCCATCAGTACACAGTGTTGTTTGCCTTGGCAAAATAATGCAAACATTTACGTAAATACGCCAAGTGAAGTGCCACCATAAAACATTGTCTACTTGCCATTGATATAGATAATATATTATGTCAATGCTACTTGCCTACTTTAATATAAAACAGTTACCTAATATAGTATAAGGGCCTCTTTCCCAATCTTCAAGTAAAGCCTCGAGTAGGCTAGTTGTCGGTTAAAGTCCCATGTAACTGTGCATACGAGTTTCACAAAGGCCGAGTAGCACTAACCAGGAAGTAAAGTAGCCTGTAACTTACTTCTTGCTTCATCTGCCGATTAGCCGGTCTAATTGACGAGTAAAGTCAAGTTACGTCTGGTTTTGTGTAGATAATATGAAACTGTTTCGAAAAAACCTATTAGAAAGTGTAAGAAATGGATTTATTTGATTTAATTGATAATTTTACACGAATTGTATTGTGTATCACGATACTTTTAACTTTCAAGAAATTACCCGCGCCGCGCGAATCTGACAACCGTGACGTGTGACTACTGACATTTGTCGTTGATGCTAGCGTCTATTGAACGGTTAGATTGAATGATTTTTTAAATCATTCAGCTAACCACCGAGTTGCTAATCGGAACTCAATTTTCTTTTGTGCAACTGATAAAAGTTAATCGACACTTTTACTTGCTGGTTAACGCTACTTAGGAAGTAACTAATCAACACATTACTTGAAGATCGTGAACGAGGCCCTAAGACTACTAACCATATATCATTATTATATGTAAGTATATAATAATGATATATGGTTAGTAGTAAATTCAATTTAGCTCATTTTAATTGAACTGTAATTCATCTTCATCTTTTTGAAAAAGATGAATATAAACATAAAAAGGAAGCTATATAACACTTGTGTGCTCCCTGTGCTAACGTATGGTTGCCAAACTGGGGCCCTCACGAAGGTGCAAATCAAAAAACTGGAAGTATGTCAGAAAAGAGTAGTGTTCAATGGAAAGGAGTATGTTGGGCATTAGGAAATCAGAAAGAGTAAGAAACACAAAGATCAGGGAAATAACAAAAATAGAGAATGTCACATACACCATAAGGAAGCACAAATGGAGATGGACTGGACACACTCTGCGCGGAAAGGAGAAGTGGAGCAAAAACATTATAAACTGGTATCCAAGAAACAGGAGAAGGAAACGCGGGAGACAGTTCAGAAGATGGGAAGATGAAATAAAAGCTCAAGCTGGAAAGACATGGTCCAGAACAGCCAGAGTAAGGGAAGAGTGGAAGAAGTTGGAGGAGGCCTTTGCCAAACTTGGGCAAACAGATTCTTGTGTCGATGTCTAATCAATATATTTTTTGTATTACTTATGTACGTATCTGACTAAAGACTTTTATTATTATTGTTATTATTATTAAGTGAACTGTAAAGTTTTTTATGAGTGATAATGAACTTCTTTAAACCAAGCTTAATATCATCATCATCAGCCAGTAGATGCTCACTGCTGGACGAGGGCTCCTCTGTAGAATGATGTATCATACGCGGATTGGTTTATTGAGCTTAGTCGAACTAAAAATATTATTTCTGCTTCATCCACTGCTGGGATTTCTCCTATCAACTAACAGTAGTTGATAGGAGAAAGCTGGTGTCCACGAATAATGTGGTTTCAATGCGGATCAGTGGATGTTACCTTATACATTTTGGTTCTAGTTTTTCTCATGATATTTTGCTTATAATTTAGGACTGAATTTTTTTCAGCCACTTAAATACTAGCTCCTTTATTCATAATCATTTTTTTAAACCTATTTTAGTTACTAGTGGTTCGCCCCGAACTGAGCCCTCGCGATGACACCTTTATCAGCCTGACTACTTAGGTGGGGAAGAAAGGGTTATTATGTATTCAATGTATGTAAGCATGTTTGTATGGATGATCCATCAGAAATCTAAAACTACAGAGTCAGTTTCTCTACCGTGAGAGAGATTTTTTATTTGACCGATTTCTAAAAATATTTACTTACTGAGATATACATTTTTCACCTCTAATTTAATCGCTAATTTCCTACACATCATCGAAATACCCTTTGAATAAGGACTAAGCAACGGGGCGTTCATACTACATACCTGTTAGAATATCAAGTACCTGACGAATTAATTGGTAACGTCCTTTTGACGAAATCATAGAACTCCAATGTCATTCAAATTCCTAGAAATGCGAGGTCAACAACGGATTTTATATTGGTTATTGTTTTATAAGGTACATGTCTCTTAATTCTTCAATTTCAGACTTTTCCCTGTAGTTGTGACACAAAAGCCACAAGCATACCAAATTTCATCATTGTGGGATTGCTAGAAGTACCAGTTGCAGTAGTTAGAATTTTTGATTTTTTAGTTTTTTATTTTCCCTAATATCTCGGAAAATACTAAGTCTAAATACTTTTTAGAAACAGTTTTGAAATGTCCAACCAAAGCGCTTTCATTAGACACCCCACTTAATCGGACTGTCTCACTTTTATTTTTTTTACCCCCTCTTGGACCCCAATGTCTCAGCAACCCCCTAACCGATATAGCTCATAACCTTACCTACAAATTGTACCAATACTATCTACCCCCATACCAAATTTCATGAAGATCGGATTAACGGTTTGGAAGTTTTCATCGGACAAACATACATACATACATACAAACGCCGATTCTTCCAACTTGACTCAGAGAACTCGCTTCGCTCGTTCAATAATAAATTTCAGCATTACCAGAGAACTTGAAGTATCTTCGAGATATTTTTTTGCATATTTTAGTTTATTACCCTTCTAACAGATTTCTAAAAACATTTACTTACTGAGAAAAAAATTTAACCTCTATAGGTAATTTTTCTACACCTCATCGAAATAGCCTTTGAATAGGACTAAGCAACAGGGCGTAAATACTACATACCTGTTAGTATTTAAAGTACTTGACGAATTAATTGATAACGTCCTTTTGACGAAAACATAGAACTCCAATGTTATTCAAATTCCTAGGAATGGGGGGGTCAACAATGGATATTATATTGGTTTTTGTTTTTTATGGTTCAGGTTTCTAATTTCTTCAATTTCAGACTTTTCCCTGTAGTTGTGACACAAAAACCACAAGCATACCAAATTTCAGCATTGTGGGACTGCTGGAAGTACCCTAGAATTTTTGATTTTTGCGTTTTTTATTTTCCCTAATATCTCGGAAACTACTAAATTCAAATACTTATTAAAAACAGTTTTGAAATGTCCAACTAAAGCGCTTTCATTAGACACCCCACTTGATCGGACTGTCTCACTTTTATTTTTTTTACCCCCTCTTGGACCCCAATATCTCAGCAATCCCCTGACCGATATAGCTCATAACCTTACCTACAAATTGTACTAATACTATCTACTCCCATACCAAATTTCATGAAGATCGGATGAACGGTTTGGAAGTTTTCATCGGACAAACATACATACATACATACATACATACATACAAACGCCGATTCTTCCAACTTGACTCAGAGAACTCGCTTCGCTCGTTCAAAAATAACTTTTGTTTTGTTATCTCTGATGTAAAATAACATACGCCAGAACAAGAAAAAGGCTATTTTAGCTATCAAAGGTTTAATATTTGATTATGAATAAGAGGGTTAGTATCTAAGTAGCTACCACACTATTTTATAAAACTTTCCTAAATGTTTTACGAGATGGCGACACGGTAGAAGATTGCTATTTTAACATTAAAATTCACTGGAATTTGTGAATATTGGATAGGAATTTATATGACGTGTTACAACGCGGTTAGTCTACGGAGGATGAACTAAGAAAGGTCCAGAAAAGAGTTAAGTTTTCAGTCAGGCTATGTAGATAATATCTGGTGTTTCAACACACATGCTCTTAAAATAGGTAATGCTATTTACGGCCGTAAATAAATTTAAAAATAAATCGAGGTCCATTACTTTCATAATATTCTAGAATAAAATACAATCTCCATGAGAAATCAATTTCTATTTAAAAATGGAACGGGCAACAGTCTGATTGTAAAAGAAAACAAGGCAGGAAACCGGGAACGCAAAATTTTCTGTTTAGCAATAATCTGGTATGACAATAATAACGATGTTTCAAAATTAATGATTTTAAGTATAAGACATTTTTAATTTCCTTGCCTTCCTTGCTTTTTTTTCCTTAGTGATAAAAATTTGTGTGTTATTCTTGGGTGTAGTTAATCGCTTACGGCCCTTGTGTAACAATATATTATTTCACAGAGTTCTTTTAATTCAACTCAATTTATTTATACATACAATGTAATGAATCACTATATAAATATATAGTTAGACAACATAATATACTCTAGCTACATAAGCAAAACCTTATAAATTTAAGTATAATGAGTATATAATCGTAATTAGCACACATAATTCTTATGGCCTTATGGAGATACTATCCTGATGAAAGAAGATCTTATTATTACACACCTTACAATGAAAAACCGTTAAAACATAACTATGTATTGGCATTACTTTTCACGTCTTGTTTGAAAAGACCCAGTTTTCATTGTAAAACAAGTCTAATTCATCCTAGCTCTGTTATTCTCAAGATTATCTTTTGCTGTAGGCGCAAGTTAGCACCTCTTCTAAACGGAACTATAATGGCTGCCGTACGTAATGTCAGGTCAGGAAAAATAATGTAAGTTTAATATTTTTAAGTACATGTTCAATGTTATATTTAGCCTCCATATTTAGCTTGTAAGGACTGCTTAAATTTTGCACGCTTAACGGCAGAATGTACTATTTATCATCTATGTTTTATACTGTACCTACATTCTAAGCAAATAAATAATTCATTCATTCATTCATTCATTCATATCTTGTTAACCTTACTTTAGAGACCAGTAGAATCACAGTAAATAAGACGTTTCAAAATTATTCTTTTGATTTCATAGAATTATAACAATGACTTAAAACAATTAATTAGGTAAGTAATTGATTCAGCCATCATTGTCATAACACCCAACCGTCACATACATAAGTCGTCAACATGCCCAAACCATCGTGTACGTAAATATTACAGATTATACGAAAGAAGTAATAGATGGTAGATAGATAGATAGATAGATAGAAAATAATTTATTGTACAAGACAAAAAAAAACTAGTACATAGGCGAACTTAATGCTAATTAGCATTTTCTTCCATTATTAATCGGATTAGGATGTTTTTTTCTCTCTCCCTAAGAAGAAACTGACGATTTATAACTTTTCATTTAAAAAACCGACTTCCGCCATTGTATTCGACTAAATAATTTTGGATGAAAAAAAAATTATGAAAGAACCATAGTGGTGAAAGGATTATGATACTTTCTGAATGCAAATGCTTGGTTTGTTGCTGAAAATACCAAAATCGCTATATGTATGCCTACAATATTTGAGGAGTTCCCTCAATTCCTCATGGATCCCATCATCAGAACTGGAATCTGAAAAATGGGACCAATCTGGAAGTATATCTAATCAAATAAAAAAAGAATTTTCCAAATCGGTTCATAAATGCCAGAGATATGCGGTAACAAACATTAAAAAAAAAAAAAAAAAAAAAATACAACCGAATTGAGAAACTCCTCCTTTTTGGGAAGTTGGTTAAAAAAAACTGCTTCTGACGAAAGTGGAATCTGACAGACGTGATCTAAATCAACATTTGTGTAATGTAGAGTGGGTGGTAGTGCTATAGGGAAATAATACATATCGAGATACCTACATAAAATAACTAGAATATATAAATTACACATTATAATATAATTATTATTATAACCTACCATAAAGTATGGTACGAAGGTACGTTTGTACGTAAACCTGTATGTGGCCTAAAATTAATACTTACATCTCAGTTCTAGTTATGTTTGTATGTACGCCTGTTATTTATGTATGTAAGTGATTAGCGTTATTATGTAAAGGCACAGTGCAGTGTAATGTTATTGCAGAGACGGTGTGGCGGCGGCGCAGGGTGGAGCGTAGAGTAGCAGCAGACAGAGAATATAAGAATATAAAAAATAAATAAATGCTGGACATTTCACACAACATTATCTAGCCCCGAGCTAAGCAGAGCTTGTGTTATGGGTACTAGATAACTGATATCTTAATACATTACAGAGATAGATATTTTTTATTATGCATAGAAAAATACCTGGAACACCCTGAACAAATATATGCAGATCGTACAAATATTTATTCTGAGGCGGGAATCGAACCCGCAACCTCCTGCGTCGCAGGCGAACCTTCACCCGCCACCTTCGTAATCTTAAAGATAAGATATTTTTTTATTATCTCAAAAGTGCATCCAGTACATAAATTCTTACAACACTAAGAACTAAACTACTTAAATGAAGTAATTAATTTCTCACTTAAAATAAGTTAAGTGAGAAATATGTGTAACCTCTGTTAATAGAAGGTAACCGGTAGCTAACAAAAGGGCGTAAAACAAAGTTTCCTTCTAATTTGGCTATATTATTTCTTTAAATTCCATGAATTTTTGTGCAAACGATCAGAGGCCCAATTCTCTAACTTAAAAATAGTTAAAATAGAGTTCGGATCATGTTTCGATCTTGTGTCGATGTCTTAAATGTCAGAAATGGTATTCTCTAAACATAAAATACAACACTGTAATGTGATTATATCGAAATGTGACCGAAACTTGGACGATTCAAAGTTTTTTCTATTTTTTTAGCATTGTAGATAGAGTCTCTCTTTACTCTTTGCAATTATATATATAACTATCCTACTCTAATGGTAGTCACCGTGAATTGAAAGTAGACTAAATTGTTAATAATAAGGGAGCAGAATACCAACTTTCTGTCAATTCATAATTCAGTCTCGATTCGGTTAACTTTCAGTGTAGTTTTAAAATAATTTAGAGAATTGGGCCTCAGTGCACTAATCTAGACCCGTGAATATGAATAAGACTACCCATTACCCATACTCTGATTTGAAATTTAGTATGTTTTGTAATTATGGTGTTAAGTTATAATTTATCGCGACACAGGAGGTTGCGGGTTCGATTCCCGCCTCGGAACAAATATTTGTACGATCTGCAGATATTTGTTCAGGGTGTTCTGGGTATTTTTCTATGTGTAATAAAAAATATCTATCTACGTAAATGTATTGTATTAAGTATACCAGTTATCTAGTACCCATAACACAAGTTCTGCTTAGCTTGGGGCTAGATAATGTTGTGTGAAATGTCCGGCATTTATTTATTTATTATCTAATCTATCTATGTATCGTCGTAATAGCTAAACCTGTTTTGATCAGATTAAAAAAAGAAAAATATTAAAATGTATTCAAATCATATCAAAAGAATGTTATTCATTGAATCACAAGGATCATTTTGAATTATCTTAAAATTCTTCTTTATCTTCTATTTGTTAAAAATCGTCTTATTTGTGAGTTACCTCTAGAATGTTCCCTTACCCTGCAAATAATCAGGCAGCAGTAAATCTAATATAGCGCGACTAGTAGTCACAAAACCAACGGCGTATATTATATTAGGCCAAGAGCTCCGTTCGCTGCAGTGCGCGCTCAGCTTAATAAGAGATTTGATTTTCCGAGGAGCAAATGTATTGTGAAATTCTAGCAGTGGATGTAGGATTCCCTACATCTCTTCATGGTTCGTTGACTTGATCGTGTTATGTGATTGGAAGGGATTATAAGTAATAACTTTTCATTTAAAAAACCGACTTCCGCCATTGTATTCGACAAAATATTTGAATGAAAAAAAAAATATGAAAGAACCATCGTGGTAAAAGGATTATGATACTTTTTGAATGCATATGCTTGGTTTGTTGCTGAAAATATCAAAATCGCCATATGTATCCCTACAATATTTGAGGAATTCCCGCAATTCCTCATGGATTCCATCATCAGAACTGGATTCGGAAAAAATGGGACCAATCTGGAAGTATTCAAATAAAAAAAGGATTTTCCAAATCGCTTCATAAACGCCGGAGATATGCGGTAACAAACATAAAAAAAAAAAAAAAAACATCCGAATTGAGAACCTCCTCCTTTTTTGGGAAGTCGGTTAAAAAGAGGAACGATTAAATGTAAGATCACTAATAGTAGGAACCGGCCGCTAAGAAGAGCTGGAACATAAAATACCAAATATTAAACAGACTGAATAAATGTAAAAATAAAAATTATCCACTGGAGTATGATAGAGGAGGCCTTCGTCCAAAAATGGACATCCATATAAACATAATTTTAGTATAAAAAACTAAGGAAAATAATTATAATTTTATTTAAATGAATTAAAAATTATATGTATGCATGAATATAAATTATTATTGTTATATATTATTTGTGGAATTAAAAAGGCTTTATTATTTATTATTACTATTATTATAAGTAAAAAGATTCAAGGTTTTGTTATTTATACATAACATATCCGGATCTGTGTTGTGATACCATGGTATTTGTAGTTCCTGATACCCATGACACAAAGAAATCTTACCAAGTCTTTCAGATCGGGTCTTTTAGGTCTATGTATGTGACTGTTGGGTGTTATGTTACGTATACCTATGAGTTTTTCTCGAAATAAATGTATTTTTATTTATTTGATTTTATAGGCCTCCCTCTTAGAGTGCCACGACGAACAGAAAACCACTATTATAATACAATAAACACTTAAAACCCCAATTAAATTTCTAATAATGACACCATTACATAAATTATCCATATCTGTACGCATACGATACCTAATAGTTACTGTACTATCTGAAAGCTAATAGTTTATCTGACACGAACTAGCAATACAATAACTGATAGGCATATTTCTATGCCAATAACCCATGTTTTCAAATAACTATAAAACAATGGAAATTGGGGCGATAGAGTAACCTTTCGAACTACATCAAGTAACCGCGTCTTGCCCACTGCGCAACTAAAATTCTCAACTGCATCAAGTTGAGCAGTGGGTTATACCAACGGCTCAACTGGTAATAGCTCAACTATGAATAGTTGAGCAGTGGGTAATACCAATGGCTCAACTGGTAATAGCTCAACTATGAATAGTTGAGCAGTGGGTAATGCCCTCTGATCAACTAAAACTGCACAACTATATTTATAGATAGAAATAAAAACTAATTAATAAAAAATAAAAAAAAACTCTTAATTAATATACTTCACTACCAACTTTTTTTGGTTCAATGATCATACTTGGCAGGTGGATTAGTGATCGCAGTATAGGTGTTGAGTGCTCAAGTCGATGCTGCCCATCCCCTGAAGGCTTGTTCTCATAATCATATTGCAACCACATAGAATGTTGACTGAATCGCGACTGAATTGTGAATTGACTAAGAATTGGTTTTCTGCTCCATTATAAGAGTTTTGTCTACTCTCGATCATGCGATGACGTCATTATTTTCAAAATAAATAAAAAAAATGGAATACATACAATATTCGTAGCTTAACTAATGATATTTATGAGATGCTATCAATTAAAACATGTGTGTTGGGTCTCCTAGTTTTCGCAAAACCTGTTTTCGCTATCTCAAAATGTGTTGATGAGTTGTGACGAGCAAAAAAAAACAATCAAATTTGAATTTCGCGCTACATACGAGACGATCCACCTTATGATATCGAGACTAGATTGGAACATGACCCGAACTTTGTTTTGTAAATTTTTTAATACGAGAGTTGGTCTTCTGAGGCCCAATTCTCTAAGTTATTTTAAAACTACACTGAAAGTTGACCGAATCGAGACTGAATTGTAAATTGACAGAAAGTTGAATTTCTGGTCCCTCATAGATAACAATTTAGTCTACTTTCAATTCATGGTGACCACTATTAGAGTAGGATAGTTATATATATATAATTGGAAAGAATAAAGAGAGACTCCATCTACTTATGCTAAAATTAACGAAAAAACTTTGAATCGTTCAAGTTTCGGTCACATTTCATTAAAATCACATTACAGTGTTGTATTTTATGTCAGGACACAAGATCGAAACATGATCCGAACTCTATTTTAACTATTTTTTAGTTAGTGAATTGAGCCTCTGATCACCATACCAGATGGTTCTGGTTCCCATAGTCGGATTTAACGACATCTATGTGGGACTTGTCTAACAGTGAGCTGTCTGTATGAGGATATACAACAAGTTAGCTTAGATTTCACAGTTCTATAGTGGCCCAATACTAGCATGAACGATCGTCCGATAGACCGCTCGCGGCGTCCGCATTTATCTGAGAGCATAAAGTCAAACGAGGAGAAATTAAAAAGAGTTACGGTCTATAACTAGTGGGGCTTCTGTGTTTTTTCTGTTTTTGTTAAGTGGCATTGGTTGGATAGTTAGTTGTAGGAAATATCTTCACTGACTATCTGTTCTTCGATTTGCATGTTTTTTAAGGTACGTCATCTGGAAAAAATTAGACCCTTAATAGGATCACTTTGTTGACTGCTTGTCTGTTTGTCTGTCTGTTAAGACCCTTTTTATCAATAACGACTAATAAATAATAAACTAATTTTCATATGAAATATTTTTTATGTTATAATAATAATAATGTTAAGAGGCTCTCACTAAATGGTTGGATCAAGGGTACTCGGCACGCATAGTCAGGAGGTTCCTCTCTCTGCAGCCCTAGCCTCCGACCCCTTTGGGCCTTGCTCCGCGGCCGGAGGTTTCCCGTTTAGTTATATATTTTTTACTATAATGTTTTTTATACTTTATTATGTTTTTGTAGATAGTAGGTATTTATTTATAGTGAAAAATATATTTTTGTTACGAGATTTTAAATAAATGAATGCCATAATAATAATAATTAATTTACTGACTCAGATATTTAAAATCCATTTTTTGTTAATTTAAATTTTATGTTAAAAATACATAATGGCAGTTAGACAGTGACTGGTGGAAGTAATTAAAAACTTTTATCCGAATCCCGACCAAACAGACTCTAGCGAGACGCCTACCTGATCAGGACTCGGACAAAAGCCTTTATTACTGGCAGGTTGTAACGATCATGAATGACCAGCAGGATGCTGTTGAAACTGCTCCGCACTCTGCTGAGCAATGAGGCAGTTTTCTTACGGATGATGGCGTGAAAACCATCAACCCTAGCCCCCCCGCAATCATCGTAGATGCAGTCCCATCAGCATCTTAAAACTATTATTATACTGGACGCGCAGAGCACTATGACTAAGCGTTATAATAACTTAAATACTGACCGTTTAATAATTTTCCTACAACTATTTCAAGTCACAATAATTTAAATTCTATTAATTAAAGTAACCGCTATTAGATTCTAGTAAGCTACAGATTATCCAAAAGACGCAAGCGAGCGTTTCACTCCTTTGCAGTGCATAATAAATCTAGATGCAGTTGAGTGCGGATAGGTGTAATGTAATGTCTGCTGCAAAGGAATTCCGTATATGGTTAGGGTACGTATGTTTTGGTACAACTTAGCTTTACATTTCAGACGCTATAGTTCAACGAAATTTTTTGTATGAACTAAAGAAAGGCGAGCGCACGCTCTGATACCTTGATTTTGTGTATAAAATAATTATATAAAAATTCCCTTTAAAGTTTTGTCAGATTTTGTTGATGAATCCACTAACCCAATTTGTAACTTATAAGTTACCGAATGTTCCAAAAGTTGAAACGTGTTAGAAGTTAAGAAAATTTGATTTCAATTTTAAAAAAGTTTAAAATATTTCTTTGTTTATTTTTTTTATCGAGTAGGTAATTCAAGTTGTATGGAATTTATGATTTCACTAGATAAAAATTTAAAAATACGATATAATTTTTTTCTTTTTGTAATCTATAAAAACTCATATCAAAAACTTCAATATTCTTGAGCTCATTCAAGGCATTTTGTGAACCTATAGCGTCTTAACGCTTAACTAAAAAAAGTGGTGTTATAAGTATAAGTTATAAGGCCATAGTGTATTTGACGACCCCAGAGGCACGGCGGGCAAGTTGCCGGCTGATACGCAAAAGGTTGCGGGTTCAATTCTATTTTGCTGCGGGAAAAATGTTTGCACGATCTGCAAATATTTGTTTCGGGTATGGGTGTTGTGGTACCAAGGTACTTGTAGTTCCTGATACTCACAACACAGAGAATCCTAGTGTGGGATCAGAGGCCGTAGACAAAGTAACATTCTAATAGCGATGACGCTAGTAGAAAAGTCTAAAATGTTTGGGATTAACGTAAGCTATCGATATGTCACGTGGTCTTTTGTATTGAATTACGACTGTAGAAATGGAATCGCTTCGAAGCGAATGCCGTTTGGCTAGGCCCTCTGGACTTTGTATGTAACTGTTGGGTGTTATGTCATATCTGTATTTATGTATGTCTATAGCCTCATTTTTTTCAGATGTTCACATGTATCTATGTGATGAAAATGCGTTTGTTTCATACTTTTAAAAGAGGTTGATTTCTCAGGGTCGGCAGCGCGCGTGTGATGCCTCTGGTGTTGCAGGCGTGCATGGTAACTACTTTTCATGCACTTAGGCCCACCTAGGCCGTATGCTTGTTTGATTGCCAAGTAGTATTCAAAAAAGGCTCCTGGGAGTGCAGAGTGTGGTACTATGGACTCGTCAAGAGCAACGTTTGACTACATAGAATATCACGAATGAATTCTGCGGTGATAAATTTGTATTTCGTGGACGCTGCTACGATTGTAGCGCTACGCCAGGGAGGTTCGTAGAGGCACTACGAGATAATAGAATTCTTCAATATTTTTCGGCTAAAGTGCTTTTAAGGCCACTAAAATACACACAAGAAATATGTCAAATTATGTTCGAAAGGGATTTTTTACACTCATTATTGTTTATTATTTATTTATTTATTTATTATACCAAGCCACGATAACTTCAATTCTATTATATTATTAGAGGTAAATAAAAAAAATTATGCGCTTAAAAAGCCCTTTTAAACACTTGGATACCCAAGGGCGTATCTTATCATACTGACTTTGCAATGAGTAGGTTATCAAATTATGTATACGCTCTATTAAGCGCGTTATACACAGAGGGGACACCACATCACTTCGTTTCTGTGTGAACAACGCCTAAAACCACTTGAAAATGAATATAAAAAATATTGCGTTTGACTGCACCGAACCTAATGTGCGATGGAAAACAACTTTATTTGTATTTCGTAGACGCAGCTACGCAGGGGTCGTAGCGCTGCGCTACGGAGGGTCGTAGAGGCACTACGAGATATGGATTGCTTTGATGTTGTTTAAAGTTGTATCCTTTTATTTTTTTGAGTAGATATTTTACTGTTTATGATAGAAAGCCGCTAATTTTAACCGACTTCAAAAAAATAAGGAGGTTATGTATCTATTAATCAATGGTTCTGTTAATGTGAATATTATTTGAATTTAGGTTTTATTTTTTTAGTTATAAGCAAAAGTAAATCACTTGTCACTTGTTTTGATTATAAATAAATAATGTTAAGCAGTTTATATATAAAAAAATTAGCTCTTAAAATAGAAACAAACTTATGCCTCCATTTTAAAAAAGGGTAAAGGACTGAAAAATAATTATGGAATTATTGTGTTATTTTTAAAGACTTATTTAATCTAGAGCTACTCAATTAAATAAATGTAACATAATTGAACTTATTGAGTTGAAATAAGAACAGCAATGCCTATTTATAATGGTTTATTAAAATTCAATTAAAAAAATACAGTTAATCATTGTTAATTAAAAAAATAATGTTCAAACCCAGTAACAGCCTACTTAGCAGTACTTTAAATATATAAGAATTGAAAAAAAATTTTTTTTTTTTAATATTTTGTACGTTAAAATTAATTCTAGAGTCATGTTGATGGCTAGATAATGTTGTGTGAAATGTCCAGCATTTATTTATTTATTTATTTATGTGTCACTCTCGCGACAAAAATATCTATTTTAGGGTTAAATTTAATACCTACATGGATAGATTAAATTATCAATAGATTATTAAACACTTAACAATACAATTATCATTTGAATCCATTTCATTTTCCCTGATAATTTGAAATGGATGGAGGCGGCTCAAGACCATTCGGTGTGGCATTCTAGGGGACTTCTTAATGCTGATTATGATGATCATGAGGTTATTTAAAATATTAACGCATCTTTATTTTATAAAAATATCTCAAGGTCGGCTAATACTGATTTTCTTAAACCACGTAAAAAAGTTAACTATAATTTAACCCAAACCAACCAAAGCCAAGTTTGATATTAATTTAACTAACTAATTAGACCGTTAAATGACTACTAGGAATTAGGTTACCATAGACAAAACATAATCATAGAGAAAAAATCTGCCTAAAATCTCAGCCAACCCACCAAGATGTGTTTTTAACTAACACACACAACCCTATGCACGCACACACTCACAATTTATGTGACATTTATAGACGCGTCAGCTGAAAACTTCGGCAATGAACTATGACTTTTAGGCCTTGGTGATAAAGTTTATAACGATAAAAGGGTCGTGAGTTAAATTAGGATATTTCGAAAGTCGAAGACGACACTTGAAGTTTTTGTATCACAAACCTATTTAAACTTTGATCGCTACAAAATAAGATTGATATTGTGGTTGGTGATGGAAACAGATATGTCATGTCTACATTCCGAATTTGAAAGAGCTTTCCGAGTTGAGCCGAACGCTTACCGATCGGGTCCGAGTGGCGCCGAGCCGCTGCGAGTGCCGCGAATGCATTACGACGTAGTGGTATAGGGATGGCGAGCGGGAAAATTTTGTGGATTTTTTAAATCTGTTGGATTTTAAAAAATCAACGTTATCAATTGTATAATGTCTAATAAATACAAAGCTTTTAAAAAATAACATGGTGAAATTATATCTTTTGTTAAAAGATTATTATATTTTACTATGAAAATAACTAGGTAGGTACGTAAATTACTTGAGTTTTAAAAACAATTATTTTTGAGCAGTAATTACCGAGGGTTACCTGCAGGTTTTCAAATATGAAAATAAAAATACTCTCATCTCACTACCTTAGCTATACAAAATGTAAATACAATTTTTTTAGTTAAAAAAACAGTATAAAACTACTGCTATTGACGTTAGCTTATAAAGTTATCATAAATACTTAATTTCCGTAAACTATGATTGAGTCAAAAAGCCAATTGAATTAACATTTTAATTGCAATCTCCGGAAAAGCTCCGTGCCAGCCCTGGCGGGGGCGGGGCCCGGGGTAGTGACGGGCGGCGCGGGACGGCGAGCGTCAGTCGGTCGCGGGGCGCCGCGCAGCCCACTCGCGAAATGCGCGCTCGCTAACATATTATGTTCCTCCCAGACCTCCCGCGCGCCTGCATGGTGGACGACGTAGCGACTTACCTCCAAGCGCCCTCCTCGGGACAGGTGGCTACAATATATTAACAACAACCCATATGTAATTAACAATGATGATATTAACAGATGTTGTGAGCTATTGTCGCTTACCTGAGCCGCGTCCGCCGCCCGGGTATTTTCGGTACGATTTAGCAGTCGGATTGATCGGACCCACGTGATAGTGACCACTTTCCGACGCGTACCATTAAAAACTTTTTTTGACGTTCTGACGCCACGTGGTCAAACATTTTACCAGAAATATCAAAGAACGAAACGTGGAAGTTATAAATGATGGAAGAAATGGTGGTGAAAACAAACGGTGTAAACAGATCGATGGAGGTCAGTTTTGAACAGGGCCGTGGGAGCTTTAGTGAGATTTAGGGATGAACGTGGTACGAAACCTTTGCCTGTTTGCTAGAAAAAAACATTCTGTTCAAAATACCAATGTCTTTCAAATGAAAATAAAATATCGTGGAGCTTAATGTCAGCGGTATGCTCAAACGTAATGTTTTGATTTCAAAATCGATCTCGTAAATTTTTCCTGTAGTCAAATTTTTTCCCCTTGATAATTCCATAATTAAATTGAAATGTAAATAAGAACTTTAGCTGAAACTAAAATAGATGTCCATGAAGAAAACGTGAAAACGTAAAATCGATTGTTTTTACTCGACTTTTAGAAGATAAAAAAACCTCAAGGTAACAACATTGTCAAGATGACATTATTTCGAATGACCCGAAAAGAATTTCAAATAGGTAATGAATCACTCTCAGAGAAATAAAAGATAACCATTAAATGCACACATGACTTGATTTAAGAGCTTTCTAGAATAAAAAAAGAAATCTTGGAATACTTAATTCTTCGCAATTAACAATTTTGATTATTCAAACAATGTTATTTTTATAAAAAAAAACAAGATGCTCTGCTTAAAATGTAACCTTTATTTATTAAAATAAATAGGTAGACAAACGTTACTTAAATAAAAACATTAGGAAGAAAATGCGTCAACTTTTCAAAATTTTGCCAATCATGTTATGAATATTTAATTCAATATAACACATTTTATTACAGAACTTTTTTGGGATTTATTTTACCTTGGGTTTAATAGGTTTAACTAATATTATATTATTTTAATTCAAATAGGAAACGATATAGCTATCCAGTATAATATTTCAGGGAGTATGTCAGCTTTCGCTCGGAAATATAAGTGAAAAAGTTAAAACCATCGACAAAAACAACAAAATTATGTTTTGAAAGAGTCTAATCAATTATCCAATTTGAAAAAAGAACATCTGACTGAGGTTCATCTTGTTTTTTTTTAAATACGCCAAACAGCTTTATTCTGAGGAACAGCTAGTATGCAGCTAGTACTTAAAAACCCATAGACAAATAGCAAGTCACATTGGGAAACTTATAGGAATTTGTAAGTGGTGGTAAATCGATATGGGGAGGGAAAGATGTAAGCAACTGCAGGCAAACTACGGCATTGTAGCATAACGCCCATTCCTATCTGCAGTTGTATCTACTTTAATGGGAGATTTTATCTGTCGACCCGATATGGAACTTCTTTACTCTTGGTTTTTAGTGAATTGTTTTTCGGACTAGTTAGAGAGCCGACGCGTTTTTATTGTCACAAGAGGAGCTTCTAGAAATAACTGTATATTCTTAAAAGTTGGAGGTTTTTATCTTAAGGGAGTCTTTGGTTTCTCTTTACTTTTGTATTTTGGACCTTAATTATCTGCCAATTAGCAATCAAATCGTAAAATACTTTTTCGAAGGCATAGAAGTTTTTGTATTGCTTTTTAAAGGTTTATCTGATGACTTTTTCTCAGGTACTTTTGATAATAAAAATATTAATAAGTTTTCCAGGCATTTATCATCATTTACTGTTGATAGATGTTAATTATTGGAGCTTATAAGTCATCATCATCATAATCAGCCTGTAGAAGTCCACTGCTGAGCATAAGCTTTAGAATGCCACGACGAACGGTCTTAAACCGCCTCCATCCACCGTTATCCTGCAACATTTATAATGTCTTTAGTCCATCGAGTGAAGGGTCTTCCACGTCATCCGGTTTGTGGTCGCCACAACACAGAACACACAGTTCATAACTGTATCTATTTGTAATTCTTGGGTATTGGAGATCTGAGGCCTAACCATGAGCCCTTATAGCGATTCAGTTCAAAAACTATTCAGTACAAGATATCGGTTCCGTGATGTCCGCAGCTATATTTAAAAGCACAGTAGCAGAAGGTCTATAGACTTTAGCGATTAAAAGTTATTCAATGATGACGGATGTCAACGATATTATGTGCTGCTATGTATGTGTAGTTTTTGAACTGAATCACTGTAAGAGGTCATGGTAAGGCCTCTGGTAAACCAACAGCCAATTGTTTATCTTTATTTTCGGGTTTTGTAACTTGAAATCAAGGTTCAACAGTTGAAGGTCGAGGTGGTTTCGATTTCCTCCACTCCCTGTTATATTAGAAACTGTACATAGAGCTTTTCTGTTTAAATCATGTTTGTTTACTCTCGTTTATTACAGTTTTTGCAGTCGTAAACTGATAGGTATGATTGTTTAATAGGGTACGTAAACATATTTTTCTTCTGCCTACCTAATTGTATTTGGCTCTTGAAATCAGCTGGTTATTAGCATATGTGAAATAAAGAGTTGTATAGATCATCATTATCATCATCAGCGCCGAAGTCCATTGCTGGACATAGGCCTCACCCATGACGAATGTCTTGAACGGTTGGATTGTATGGATAGGGAGGTTTAATTCAATCTTAAAGGCCAAGTTCACGAACAAATAACCGGTTTACCGTAACCATTGGTCAAGGTGACAGATAATCTGTGAAAATACCTGTCAAAAAGCATTGGTTAGGCTAAACAGTTGTTTAACCGCTTGTTTTCATTGTTGGTGAAAACACCCCAATCTTTTGCGAAGTGCTTTTTAAAGGGATATTATTCTTCATACTTTAAAACTGCTTTTGATAGTTGAATTCCATTTGGTTATTAGGAAGTCTATAGTTATGTAGGAAATCTTTAAAATTTGTTGTATTTTCTAGTTTATTAGGAGACTCTGTCCAATCAACAAGCTGGTATAAGCTACTTTGGCTACAAATGTTTTTTTTTTTAATTCTGGTATATTTTTAATAACCATTTTAACCTATCCAATCCTAACTGTAATTAATGCAATGCATTGTAATACATATAAATATACTAATAACTATAGAAAAAAAATAAACCATATGCAACAACCAATTATGCTACAGTGAAACTCATGATACATGAAAACAGTCAAAATAATAAAATCAGTAAAAATAAAAACTTTTGTGTTATTCATGGTTACATTGATTTACCCGATTTTATTCCCCAACGGTTACCAGTTCTTCGAGCTATATGACCTGTCCATTGCCACTTCTACTTGCTAATTCTGAGAGCTATGTTGATGACCTTGGTTCTTCTACGGATTTCCTCATTTCGGATTCTACCACGTGGTGAAACTCCTAGCATAGCTCTCTCTATAGCCCGCTGCGCGACTTTGCGCTTGTCTATACGGCCAATAGTTAGCAACCACCTCTCAGTGTCGTAAGTCATCACTGGCAACACGTAACCTACTGATTATAGACTTTCGTCTTGAGGTACGTAGATTATATTTGAGTATCCGTCCCAAGTCCCCTCCGCGCACAGTGAGAATCTAATACTATTAAACGAGCAATATTTGTGAGATCACGAAAACTCTAACGGTTACGATTAAATTTGCTATACGGGACGTTTTTGGGGGAGACAAATCGATATCTAGCTAGGTCTAGTTTTTCGAGCAAAGCTCGGTCATTCATGACTCGGAGCATCTTAATTGCTCAAAACCTCGGATCGTATACTAGAATATAATAGAATAGGTCGTATACGACCCGAGGTTTTGAGCAATTAAGATGCTCCTAGTCATGAATGACCGAGCTTTGCTCGAAAAACTAGATAATCAACGTAAGTTAAATCGTTAAAAATCAATGTAATCATGTTTAAAAATATACCAAAATAGGTATTTTAATTTCAAACTCAGACGTGAAAATAACACTTAGCCTACAATTTCGAATATAAAGTAGCAAGTTGCAAAGTTTGTGACGTTATTACAGTAGACCTTGTACAGTTTTGCAATCACTGATTAATTTCAAAAACTCATTATATATATAGTCTTAAATAAGATAAAATGCTAGTAACGAAGCTTCGTACAAAATTGAAAAATTAACGCCTTTTTTACTTTATTTTTGCTGTAATGACAATAATTAACGTCATTCAAGCGCATCAACCGCTTGAATTACGTTAATTATTGTCATAAATTCAATAAAATATCAAGTTTTATTAGTTTTTATACACATTTGTAGTAGTTTAAATAGCCATGGACATGGTGTGTCTAGCCTAACAATGGACACCTCCATTTCCTCCCGTAGATACCGTAAAAGTCAACTGGGAGGTAACTCAATGAGATCGCCTGCCAAGCGTGGGGTTATGGCAATTCCCTCCATGTATTTGATGGGAGAGGCCTCGTCTAGCAGTAGGCGCCAAAAGGCTGCTGATGATGATGATATAGCTGTATGTGCGGAGCGTTACCAGCGTTTCAACTTAAATTTAAGAAAACAAATTTTGTATAAGTAACCGTAGTTTTTTTAATAAAAACAGTTGTCAATAAAAAATGGAACCAAAACAGCTATTTCCTACGTATTTTCTGCGTATTATGGAACGCACTATACGTATGTCTATGACAGCTGTGAAATATTTACAAGTTGGTAGGCAGAGAATGACATAAAAAAAATGCGACTTTTAGTGAAAAGTGATTTCAAAGTCACCGGTGATCTTTTTATCATTATTGATTTCAAGATCATCGATGTTATTCAAAAATGATGAAATCAGAACATCAGGTGCTATTTACCAAACTACTGTAGTACCTTCTAGAATTAGTAGTAAAAACTTCTGCCAACAGAACGTCGGTATGAAAGTAGGTATCTTTTATTTAGTTTACAAAATGCAAACTATGGTAGGTAGCAAGTTGGAAGGTGGAACATTTCTATCACCGGACACCGGTGCAGACACGGGCGGGCGAGTTACTCGAATCAGCTGATATTTCAATTTCACGATACAGAAATTCTAATTTAATTTAGTTGAAGTGCTATTCTGTAGTAGGTTTGTTAAAAATCTACTAGCTAGGTATATTCTATTTCTTCGAACGATGTCTAGTAATTTTTGTAGGATTCGCTTGGTAAGTTTCTATTGTTAGGTATCGCAAACAAATTAAAAGGGTTTAAGGACCTATTTGGAAATAAAGTGTAGCTGATCGGTATAAAATTATGATACAAATCAAAGACGACCAGGTGTTGCAGCGGTAAACGCATCTCGGTATCAAGGAGTCGGTCGCAGGTTCAACCCCCCTCGTTTAATAAATAAAATTTAATGATTACCATTAAACTCGTCCTTATCAAAGATATGGGACATGTGAATATGTTTTAAGCATACAGAGAAATCGCATCAGAGTTCACGTGTTTTGGAACCAAATATGACATCGGCATTTTTACTATGAGATAGACTGAAGATAATTTCTGATCTAAATCAAAATATCCAAAAATTTGTCGATCAAAAAAAAACTATATAAACAGGCCAAAAATACCCGGCCGGCTGTCGCAGTGCGAAACCGCGTCGCATCGGTGTGTTCCAAACAATATACTCGATGTTTTGTACCCCCTCAATGTTTTCTATCCCCCTCTATCGTGTGTTTATTTCTATTTCTCACCTTTTCTCACTTTCGATGTTTGAATGTTTATCACTAACTGTTAATGTTGATAACCCTTTGTATAATGTTCTTAGTTCGAAATGTTTATTTGTTGCGTGAACTCGCACGGAAACAAAAGTGAATCATACATTTGTTTTCATATAAAAAAACTGGTCATACATTTTATTACAGTTTTAAAAACAGAACACGCAAAAAGTAGATATTGTTCTATTTACAATTCATACGAGTTTCAAATAGTGCTCATTTATATTTTGAATAGTGTACGAATAGATTTTTCTCTACATTTTTTAAATGCACACTTTGTTAATTAATAAAATTAATTTGAAAGACGTGTGAATTGTATTTAAATGTCAAAAGTTGTGATTAGAAAAATCAATTATATACAAAATTGCAAACCTACCTTATGATTGCAAAAAGTGTAGGTACGATTACACTAAAAATTTAAGTAAAATAATGTATTTTTTTGTAAAGTTTGTTCTTCTAGTCACAATTTTAGTATTTAATTAATAATAATGTGCATGACTCCCGAATGCACCCTTCGTAAAGCAAGAATGTTGCACGAACCTATATTTCTCATTTTTCCGAACTTCTTTTTTTAATTTTCGAACTTTGATCAAAGAGCTCCATTTTGCTAATGGACAAAATGGATTATTATTTTGCTAATGGACAAAATGGATATTAAAATCCGAAATCGATGGCCTCGGCCTAGGTTTGTGAAGTATTTGTGTTTGTTTATAGAGAGTAAATTTGTGAATTTTTAAATTCAATTCTTCAACACTGCTTTTTAAAAGAACGATTTTTAATATTAAATTATCGTTCACTTTAAAAAAAACTAAAACTTTAGGGACGTAATAACATTATATAAGTACTTAACGATTTGTTTATAAAAGTATTTAGGACTGGTGCACTGAATTTCTGGATATTTTCACAACTACAAGACCCACACAACTGGTAAGTCATAACTATTAAGTAGATAAATACAATTGTCAAAATATTTAAGGATTATAATAATAATAGTAAAAGGGCTTCTTACTGTTGGCTAATACCAACGATCTTTAGAGATCGTTGGCTAATACGGTCCCAGTAATGCCTCATAAAAATCCAGGTTAAGCCTGTGTTTGAAAATAAATGACTGAAATAATAATAATAAATAAATAAATGCTGGACATTTCACACAACATTATCTAGCCCCAAGCTAAGCAGAGCTTGTGTTATGGGTACTAGATAACTGATATACTTAATACAATACATTACATAGATAGATATTTTTTATAATACATAGAAAAATACCCAAAACACCCTGAACAAATATCTGCAGATCTTACAAATATTTGTTACGAGGCGGGAATCGAACCTTCGCCCACCGCGCCACAGACTTCGTCAAATTTATACAAGGTTTATAAAGGTTATACAGTTTTCGTTTGGAAAATAATTGTTTATCAGATATTGTGACGGAAGCAATAACATCTCAACTTCATGATCAACTTTTAACAATCTCCGTACAATCAAGCCTATCTTTATTAATGGTTTTCCTCCTTTTTATTGTTTCCACTGTTTTGGAAGCAAATAAGAAAATGCGCCTCTTATGGTGTAATAAACTTTCAGTTGTAGTCCGACATTTTAGCGCAAGGATACTTTTAGTTTGAGAGCTTCTTGAGTTGTAACATAAATTGGCCCACTCAAGACACAGTTTAGGACATTACTTTAATAAATTTAGGCTGAAAACTATAAAATAACATAACACCCAACAGTCACATACGTAGACCTGATCATAGACTAAGATTCCCTGTGTCGTGGGTATCAGGAACTACGACTAACATGGTACCATAACACCCAGACTCGGAACAAATATTTGCAGATCATTTAAATATTTGTCCCGCAGCGGGAATCGAACCCGCAGCCTCTTGCATCTCAGCCGGCTACCCGCCACGCCACAGCGGTCATCAATAACAAATAATGAGTATGGATTTTACAGTGGCATCTTAAGACATTATATATTTCCGGGTTCAAAAAAATATAACTCATATATACGAGGGCTGCACTAAAAGTATCGGGAACAGAATATTTCCACTGTTTTTGTCATATTAAAATCTTTTTAATTGAAAACTCCTTGGTTTTAAAAATCGAATACCATTTATTTATTTAAAAAAAGATTCTCGGTCTTGTAACAAGGTTTTGTCAAACTTGTTTAGTCGTTGAGAAAATGGAATTGACTCGAGAAATTTCAAGAGCGATGATTTATTATGACTTTCGAAGTGGTTTAACACAAAAACAGTGTGTTGGCCGGATGATTTTTGCATTTGGTGATGAAGCCCCATTCAAAACCACAATTTATCGATGGTTTGCTGAATTTCAACGTGGACGTGTCAAGCTCAGTGATGATCCCCGTCAAGGTCGTCCAAAAACTGCAGTCTCCCAAGAAAACGTTGATGCTGTGCGTAAGCTGATTGAGGAAGATCGAAATGTGACATACCGCGAAATTCAGGCAACTTTAGACATTGGCATGAGTCAAATACAAATAATCTTGCATGAACAATTAGGTGTAAAAAAGTTGTTTTCCCGATGGATACCGCATTCGCTCTGTGAAGAGCAAAAAGCGGCTCGCGTTACTTGCTGCATCAGAACTCTCGAAAGATTCCACGCAGGATCCTCAAATGCTGTATACAACATCGTATCAGGTGACGAATCCTGGATATACGCGTACGAACCCGAAACAAAAAACCACTTCCTTGATTCCCGAAATTTTCAGTGCCGCCCTCGTAAGTTGTTCACTCATATATTCAGTGGCGTGTCCAACCAAATAATAGACTCCTACATCTCCTCCCTTGGATGTTGTAAAAGCCAACAAGGGAATTACATCAGAGGACGGGTATAGCAGCATCCAACTGAGTAGGTACTCAACATGCATACTGCGATCACCAATCCGCCTGCCAAGCGTGGTGATTATAGCAATTCACCACATTGTATTTCATGGGGGAGGCTTCGTCTAGCAGTGTACACCCTATACCACCTCTCACTGATTCCGCTTTATTTGACAGTTATTGACAGATCCTAAATGCGGGCTTGATTGCTGTCACATAGTTGAGTACAAAATGATCACCAAATTATGCACAAAACCGATACGACTCATTTTGGGGTTTTGTCACCTCTAGCCATTAGCGTGTTAACCGAAATTACTTGAAAATGTGTTGTTTCCTCATTGTTACATTGCTGCATTGGCTGATAGCTGTTCAATTTACTCAAAAAACAGGGAATATTATTGTTTAATTTGATCACATGCTAAAATGTTTACTTTTCCAACAATAATAAAAAATATTTACAGGTAGACTTACAAACTGAGAGATTTTGTATACGGTTGTAATTAAATTCAAAAGTGACTTGATTTTTTGATTATTAAATTAGGTAGTTATTACTAATATTATTATAAAATTACTAAAAGAAGCACTTTATCATTCAAGTATTCAAAAGGCTTAAAAAAAAATGGGGCCATTTCTAGAGCTCTATTTAACTAGTTTTCACTATAACGCGGAGTGCGGACTGTATAAGATTTTCTCCAAAAACCATGCTCTAATTAAAATAAATTTGTTATCCACTCAAACCCCGTTGATTACTTTGAAACTAGAGTACTACAGTTTCAGTGCCCCAAAACGACCAAAGTGAAATACTTTCAAATTACCTTATAGCTTAGGATCTTCCTTATCCGATCAGATCAGCACGGAAGCTTGCGCAAGCCGATATTGATAGGCGCTCGGGAACCAAGATATTGTGAGGAATCAGCTTTCAGTATACATATGGTATTGATGTACACATTTAATATTGGCTTGTGAACGGTAATCAATAAAAGTTCGTATCATTTCTAATAGCATGGTGATGAATTTTCAAACAAAATGTCTCTTACATCCGTACAAATCCTATCCTACTTCCTACTAATATTATAAACGCGAAAGTTTGTGAGTATGGATGGATGTTTGTTACTCTTTCACGTAAAAACTATTGAATGGATTTGAGTGAAATTTGGAATGGAGATACTTTACGCCCTGGATTAACACATAGGCTAATTTTCATCATCATCATCAATTTTCATCATTATTCACGCGGGTGAAACCGCGGGGCGCAACTAGTCACCAATAAAATTACCTATTGGTCTTGTCTTAAATTATGTTTAGTTAAATCCATTATATGTTTTAATCAATTAGGCGATGTCTTTTAGCAATGAGTCTATACCCTGATTTTTAATTTTATAAAATTTTTGTAAACAAAGAAATGTCAAGATATGCCACTGTGTGTATAAGTGTCAAATATGTGTATCATATGTGCATAGGATACACATACATGACACTTTTACAAACAGTGACATTTCTTTGTTTACAAAAATTGTCTAAAAAAAAAAATCAGGGTATATATATTCTAAAGCATGCATGTCATGTACCAAATGTATGGAAAACTGCCAATATAACTCCCATCTATAAAAGTGGCAATAAAAACGATGTCACAAACTACCGCCCTATATCTTTGTTGTCCACCTTATCGAAGGTACTTGAACGATTAGTGCATAATCATATATATCCATCGTTACATAAAATTATTATAGAAGAACAACATGGTTTTGTCAAGAAACGTTCTACAGTCAGTAATCTTATTTTATATACTAATTCCCTATTTCAAAGTATGGACAGACGTGTACAAGTTGATTCAGTTTACACCGATTTTTGCAAGGCTTTCGATAAGGTGGACCACGACCTACTTCTGCGGAAGCTGGCTTTTAACGGTATTCGTGGAAACTTACTAAGATGGTTCTCTTCTTACGTTAGGAACAGAACACAGCGTGTTGCTATCAATGGATTCACCTCCGAAGATATAATAAAGGTCACTTCAGGGGTTGCGCAGGGTTCCATATTGGGTCCCTTACTCTTTGTCCTTTTTATCAACGATATTTATCGCTGTTTTAGAAATACTCGATTTCTTTTATATGCCGATGATCTAAAAATCTATCGTGAAATCGTTACATTGGATGACTGTCATAGGTTGCAGGATGACCTAAATCGCCTATCTTGCTACTGCATTGCAAACAAATTATATCTTAGTTTGTCAAAATGCAAGTCTATTACCTTTACAAAGAAAATCTACAATATTGATTTCGTCTATTCACTATGTGGTACTCCACTAGAAAAAGTATCACTGATAAGAGATCTAGGAATAATTATGGACTCTAAACTGCACTTTGATGTTCATGTGAATCATATTATCAATAAAGCCTTTATGATGTATGGTTTTGTAATGCGGATTTGTGTCCCTTTCAAGAGACCTGAGTCTTATCTTCAGTTATATAGATCTTTAATAAGATCTCAGTTAGAGTATGCCACGTCGGTTTGGAACCCGTACTATGCCAAATATCATGACCAGTTAGAATCTGTACAACGTAAATTTTTACGTTCAATGAGCTATCGGTGTTTTCGTTCTAGGTCCTCTTATAACGTACTTTTAAGTAAGTTTTCCTTGCACACACTTAAGATAAGAAGATTGCTCCTTGATCTAATGTTGTTGTTTAATATCTGCCATAAGAAATTTGACTGTATTAAGCTTGTTAACCAAATATGCATACACATACCTTTTCGTTCTTATACCCGAGAGACTCGCAAGCGCTACTTGTTCGCACTCACTTCTTGTAAAACGAATGCTGGTCAGCGTGCGCCGTTGCATAGAATCATGAAACTTTTCAATGACCATTTCACGAGCACTGAATTCTTTGCAACCTCACCCAGCTCGTTTAGAAATAATATAATTAAGATTGTGTCTGAGTTTTCAGACCTACCATATTAATGATGTAGGTACATATTCATAACTCTGTTAATTGTTATTATTATAATTTTTTTTTTGCAAAACAAACGTGACGGTAACAAAGTTGCGCCCTCATATCTTTTTTTATCAAATTCGTGGACGACGGGGCTGATTGCACTTTTAGTACCTATCTTTAAAGAATTATTTGTATTCTTGTTTTTTAGTGTAATTGTTTGTTGTTCCTAATATAAATAAAAAAAAAAAAAAAAAAAAAAAAAAAAAAAAAAAAAAAAAAAAAAAAAAAAAATGTCAAACTCAAAGTCATTGGTAGGTGGGCCGCAAACCCCAACCATAAAGAAAACAAACTCTAGGGACTCTAATAACTGTAGGGGGTTTAGGGGGGCAGTACTACCTACTAGGTATATCTATATATACCTAGTAGGTAGTACTGCCCCCCTATTCCCTAACTGAAAGCGGTGACTAACGTTTGACAAGTAAAATTACATCAATTGACAATCCTTTATGATAATTTTTCATATTCTTGCTTGTCAAACGTTAGTCACCGAGTGACTTTCAGTTAGGAAATAGGGGGGCAGGACGCTAATCGTTTATTTAATCATTACCATTATTTAATGTAAAATTAAAGACAAATATAATATAATAATGTTCTTAAAATTGAATCGGGCCGCAGTCAAAGCTGTAAAAGGCCGCATGCGGCCCGCGGGCCGTATGTTTGACATGCTTGTTCTAAAGTCTTCTAATGTTTTAAAAAAGTTACTAAACGACATCCAACAAACAACAACTTACAAAATATTATTCCAAATTTCAAAATTACAGCTAGGACTATGCCAGAGACATTTGCCACAGACGACTAAATATAAAACAACCCATATTTCTTTCGTCACACATTTTTATGCATACAATTTTACAGCGTTTTTATAGACACCATAGAGCGGGCTGATTTATTTTTATATTTCAGACCAGCTTCCGCTTTGCGCCCATTACCACAGATTATAAAGGAAGTTGTGTATTTATATATATTATAGCAGATGATGTCAGCGGTTTCTAGGTTAAAAATTAAACTGAATTAATTAATTAATTACGCAAGAGTATTAGAAACAAATAGTTTAATATACAACATTTTTATACTAAAAGGTATAAAAATGTTGTATATTAAACAATTTTTTTTATTCATTTGTTAAAAAAGCATGGGTTTATAAAGTTTAATTTGTAAAAACTTCCCTACATGCCCTAAAAATAGTATTTGGTTAGCTAGGGTAAAGTTTTCCTCTAATCTTTTTGATAACTTTTTCAAATGTATTTTACGAACTCATTTACTTCCTTATATTTTGGCTCTACACAATCCTTATTCATTGATTTGATTACATGGCCATAAAAATAATTGAGCTAGCTGTTTCTACCATGCTATAGCATTAGTATGCGGCGATAGTCCTGTTTATGGGGAAACTTGTATGAGCATCATAAATCATGTCTTTCTTATGGGAAATGTTAATCATCGCCTTCAAGGTCGGCTAAGATTGCTGTGTAATTTGCGTCTGAGTGTCATTGGGAAGTATTTTAAGAGGAAAAGCTAAAGAAAAACGCCTACCGTTGAGTGACTTGATGTTTTTTAGACGACGAGCGATTGTAAGAATATAAAAATAATCTTTAAGTTGAAAGTTTCATCTTTGCGAACCAAATAAGCTAGTAGATCCTATTTTTTTTTAAAAAACATACTTTTCAACCTACCATCTTGGTACAGATGCCATGCTTACAGTGAAGCTTAAGTACATTAATTTAGTAGTTTAGTCAATTAGGAATTCAGTAGAGTCCAGACAAAAAATAACTTTAATAGGTTGGAGGTTGATTCTTCTAGACTTGGTCGCTTTGGAACAGGAGTAATTTTAGTTTATAAAACGATTAAATGAATAAAATACTTACCCCCTTATTCATAATAATTTTTTAAACCTATTTTAAAAATATGTTTTGTCTTGTATTGACGTATGACATTTTACATCAGAGAGAACAAGACAAAAGCTAATTACATTTTCTGCTTGCGTTTTTGGTGAACAATTATGAAATTGCTTGGTAGATGGAAAGAAAAAGTTTTTAACGTAACATTAGCCTTAAAAGAACAACATTGTTAAGAGCAAATAATGGAAGAACAGAGGATTTGTCGACCCTATAAAGTTCTCTATAATGCGTTTGTAAATCCCACGGTCAGGTAAAAGTACGCGTCCATCGGCTATGCAAGAGTCAGGCTGAAAACCTGCCAACTTGGCCACTTCCGTTAGGCTAACGCCTACTTTATACCAAAGTTCCTTGTGCTTGGATTTTTAAGTCCTTATGTTGATTTTGCATCTGCGTTCAGCACTGTTTTTCACGGTCAGAGCAACCGTCATCATAATAATGTCTTACTCATTTGTATAGCAAAGATAAGAGATAGTGCGATTTAAAGTCAAAATCTAAAGTTTTTTATTAATTTAAAGGACAAGGATAATTTTTATAGAGAATCAGCAAAAGTTAATAAGACAGCACACTACTACTGTATCTATTCGTCTATTTTTCAATGTTAAAACATGTTTATCTATAGATAAATAAGTTTATTATCAATAAAAATATTTTTAAAAACAATATTTCTGAAAACTGATCTAAATTAGCCTAAAACTAACTGGTGTCCCATTTTCCATCAAAGAGTGGAAGTGTTCATCTTGCGTCTCAGTTTGTTGGTACCATAATATTGTACTCGAATATGCCAAATTTTAGCTTAATCGGTTTGTTGGAACTTATTCAAAATTAAATTGCAAGATTTGACCACGCACAAACAGGCGAATTTAAATAAAAGCTTGTAAAATGTAGGTATGTTTGTAAGCTTGAAATACCACAAGGTCAGGTCATCGGCTAGCGAAGAGTCAAGAGTTCACTACTGCCAACTTGGCAGCCACAGCCTCCGTCAAGCTAACGTTTATTTCAGACAATTAAAAGTTACAGTTTGATAGTACCACTTCGTTTGAATTGTATGCATTTTGATAGTCTCATTTTGGTAGATTTTGAGATTTTAAAGTTTCAGAAATGACTTTCCGTGTAATATTTCAATGCTGATGTAAATTTTACTAAAGTAACTTTCATTAATTATATCATTCATATTGTAAAAACGGGAAATTTTCACGTACCGATATGTTGGTGGAAGCACCGACAGGTTTCGACCCTAATCGAGGATCTTCATCAGGGTGGGTATAGGATCCGCGCTACACTCCCTTCGCGTCCTTCCTCGCACTGCGTCTCTATGTTGATATGTTTGTGCTTCCACCAACATATCGGTACGTGACCCGTTTTTACAAAATGACAGATGTAAATTGTTCAGTAAGTCTGAAAAAGGAGATTTTATATCCATGTGATTATGGCAACACATTGTATACAAATGGGGGAGACAGTAGTGGGCGTAAATAGGCTGATAATAACATAACATAGAACATAACATTACATGTTATGTACACTAGTATTTGCACCATTGGTCCAGCTTTTTAGGGCCATACTCTGGTCTCTGAAACAGAGTAACCAATTAAGAACCAGAGTGAGTGATACATTGACATTTACGTTTTGTTTTATCTCAACTAGATATCCCCTTATATCCATCGAGCTAGCTATCTGTCACTCACTGTCACTGTGAACCTTCCCAGTGTGACGGGTAGTAACTTCTCACGGACCAGCACACTTTTTACGTTCAGCTTCAATCACTGTACGTTTCATAAAATATCCGAAGATCTCTTTTACGTCCGTTTTTGTACCATGATCTGTCATGTGTTGTATGATCACATCTGCCTTGCCTTGGTCATAGTCATAGTCATTTATTTCCTCTTTACACATATACATGCACTTAGATATGTCAAAACTAATACAATCATAATACATCATATAAACAATACTGAGAATCGGTACATTTCGATAGAATTCAAATATAAGAATAAGAATAAAAATATAATTTAAGTTTCAGCTAAAAGCTTCGTCATATTGTAAAAACAAAATAGGTATTCAAATCATATAAATTATGGGTTATCTTAACCAAACGCAATCAAATAAATATATAAAACAAAAAAAAAAAAACAAAAATTATAACAAGTCATCACAAAAAATAAATTTATCGGCCAAGGCCTCCTCAATATTATAATAAGATTTATGCAATAAACTATTTTTTATGCATTTAAAGAATTCAATATCAGATTTATTTCTAATGTCAATGGGAATTTTATTATACAATTTTATAGATACACACATGAAGCTTTTTAAAGTTTTCTTCAGTCTAACACAGGGGGTCATAATATTTTCGTTATATCTAGTGTTAAGACCGTGAAAATCTACTTTTTTCGTCATACTATTGACATTTTCCCGTACATATACTATATTTTGGTATAAATATTCGCAAATCATGGTCATAATGTTTAACTCTCTGAACTTATCTCTACAGGAGTCTCTATAATTTAGACCTAATATATACCTTACAGAACGTTTTTGCAGTATAAAGACTCTCTTTGATTCAGCTGCAGTGCCCCAAAACATTAATCCATAACTCATTAAGGAATGAAAATATGCAAAATACACATCTCTTGCTGCTCTTAGCCCTCCTAGTTCCTTTATTTTTTTGATGGCATAGGTAGCAGAACATAGTTTTTTAGTCAATTCTTCAATATGAACCGCCCAAGTTAATTTGGAGTCTAACCAAATACCTAGGAATTTTACACTATCAGTACTGGATAAAGAAAGATCATCTAGAGCATCAGCTACAAAAGGATGTGGCAAAATAACATTTGCTCCTAAACAAAATTTAATCAAATGTGTTTTATCAACATTCAAAAGTAAATTATTGACCGAGAACCATTCTTTTAACTTGGGAATAACTTCCTTTAGCTTAAGACTAAGATCCTCATTGGATTTGTCTTTAACAATTAAACTAGTGTCGTCAGCAAATAAGACTATGTCAATGTCCTTACACACTACCGAAACATCATTCACATAGATTAAAAATAATAGAGGACCTAATATTGATCCTTGAGGAACGCCTAATTCTATTTTACTTTTATTTGATCTAAACCCGTTTATTTCAGTGACTTGTTCCCTGTCATTTAAATACGATTTAAAAATTCTCAGTTCATTATTTTTCACACCGTAGTGTTCAAGCTTTCCTATCAAAATATCATGAGAAACACAATCGAAAGCTTTGGAGAGATCACAAAAAACACCATAAGTTTTTTGTGATTTCTCCAAGCCAGAAAGTACGTCTTGCATTAGCCGTATTATGGCATGTCTCGTAGATTTACTTTTCTGGAAACCAAATTGTCTACAGTTCAAAAGCTTATTGTCTAAAACAAAGTTAATAAGTTCATCAGCGACATATTTTTCAAAAATTTTACTTATGCTAGGAAGCACTGAAACTGGTCTGTAATTATTACAAAGAGATTTTTTGCCTTTCTTATATAGAGGTACGACTTTAGCAATTTTCATTTTTTCAGGGAAATACCCTTTGTCGATGCATTCATTTATAATATGCATAAGAGGTGCAGCAATAACACATTCCAGTTTTTTCAATAAGAAAGGGGTAATATACCAAAAATCGTTTGATTTCTTAGGTTTCATGTTTCGGATAAGCTTTATAACCTGACTAATATTGATAGGTTTCAGAGTAAAATTAATGCTAGAGGCTGGAATATATTTGTTTAAAAATATTAGAGAATTTTCTTTTGAACATCTTAAATTACATGTTAGGTCATTAGCAATATTTACAAAATATTTATTAAAATAGTTTGCAATGTCAAATTTGTCATATATAAGCTTATTACTACTATCACAAAGTATTTTATCACAGATATTTTTACTGTTACTGCATGCTTTCCCTGTCTCTTGCTTAATTATTTGCCAGATACATTTAATTTTGTTTCCAGACTTTTCGATCTTGTCAGCTATATGAATTTCCTTTGCGATACTACAGACTTTCTTAAAAATTTTACTATATTTACTAACCAAAGATTTGCAAGTTGGATCGTCATTCATATTGCTCAGGGCATATAAGTCAAAAAGTCTTTTTCTTGATACAATAATTCCCTTGGTAGCCCATTCATAGAAGCATTTGGAATCACGTGGAATCATCTCTACAATAGGCATGTGCTCATTTACATTACCCAGAAAATACTTAAAGTATGTGTCATAATTAGAATACAGTAAGGGGTTTGACAAATCCTTCTGTAAGTTTACTTTTAATTGATCTATCGTAAAGTTATTTATTCGCCTTAGTTTAATATTTACTGGCTTTATAAATTCTACAGAAAGTCTTATATCTACAGTTTGAGCACAATGATCAGATTTCACACCTGGCAATACACACACATTTTTTGTCTCGCTTGAATCAGTAAAGATATTGTCCAAGCATGACATCGTTGATTTCGTAACCCTAGTAAACCGATAGACTAGCTGCCTTAACAGAAAACTATCCATTAAATCAGTCACACTTGTACAATCACTACCATAACCTAAAAAATCTACATTAAAATCACCACAAATGACTACTGTTTTATTGTTATTTGCTGTCAGTTTATCTAAGCACTGTTCCAGCTTAAACAAATATTTGTTTAAGTCAGCTGAAGGCGACCTATAGACTACTACAATAATGGCGTCTTTAAATTCTACACATGCTAATTCACAAACTAGTTCTTCAGACATTTTGGAAATGTCATTTCTGACTTTAAATTTTAAATGTTGTTTCACCATAATGAGACAACCTCCTTTTTCGTGATTGGTTCTACAATAAGAGGAAGCTTTGATATATCCCTCTATGTTAAACACTGAAATATTATGTGGTTTTAGAAATGTTTCTGTCATGCACATCACATCAATCCCCTCATTGGATAAGAAAAGACCAAGCATAGTAGCTTTGTTATAAATACCCTGCACATTTTGATGGCATAAAGTTATTTCACCACCTCGGGATTTGCAGCGCCTGGAAAATTTTGTGAACTCAGATTCTTGTTCGATATATCATCAACACCGTTGGACAAAATTACTAAATTCTTGTAGCTTCCATTTTTTAGAAAAGCTGCAGCAATGTTTGTTGCAATAAAATCTTGCATACACAGACCCATTCTATGTGCATTTAATTCTATAACTGTCATGTTATCATTTAGAGCAGCAATAGCAAATAATTTGCTATTAAGGTTCCAGATGTTGTTGTTAACCTCTTGCTTGACTCTGTAGGCAATCGTTGTTACTATTACTTTTTTCTTGAGCCTGTTAATCGCTTTAGCAGTCTCATCTATTTTCTTCAAGTACCCGTGTACATCTCCTTTTATAGTATCATAGTCCCCTATCAAGATTATTACATCCTCATTATCTACATTCCGCACAATATCATCATTGATTATGTTACCATATCTATCAAAGGGCTTACATGAATTAAACAATGAATAGTTAACCGGAAGTTTCTTAGTAATTGAATTTGCCATGCTTCTTCCATATGTGTCAGATAATATAACTACTGATTTTGAGTTGGTTACCTTAGATATTAAGTCATTAGTTTTCTTAGGTATTATGACACCAGCACGGAATTTTTGAGGTACTAGATCATTTAGCAGAGGAGTTATCTCTTTATTTTGCAGAAGCACGTCACAGTTTTGTATTTTTTTATCATTACCATCTTTTTCTATCAAGTTCTTCAGTTTATATAATTGATCTTCCAGGAAAGTAATTTTCTCATACGTTATTTCCCGCTCCTTTAAATCCTTCTCATTTTGCAGTATTATTTCTATAAACTTATTTCCCTCCTTTTGTAAAGCTTTAATTGTATATTCTCTTTGTAGCAATTCTCTATCAATTAGTGTGATCATCGATGTCAATTGTTTATTTCTAATAACTATTTGTTTATACTTCTTCTTTAGAATTTTTACATTTTTAATTCTTTTTCTTATACATTTATATCCGTTTTTTATGGATGAAGTAGTGTGAAGTAGGAGATCACTATATCTAAATTGCAATTCAGTGTTTTCCTGCGATTTTTCATCCAATTTTTTTTCAAGTTCAGAAATTTTAACGCATAGCTCTTGATTCTCCCATACCTCTTGATCCTCCTTTAATTTAGAGTTGTCATTCAATAGTTGTAAATTTAATTTACTGATCTCAGTTCCTTTTTCTTCCTCTTCATAAGCTTTCTTTTTTAAATGTTGAACTTGTTTACATAAGACCTCGAATTCTTTGGCATTCATTTCTTGTTCCTCCATTAGTGTTTTATTTAATAATTCTTGTTCAGTCAGCCTCTTCTTCAAATTATCAATCGTCTTACAATAATTATCTATGTAACAGTCTTTTTCCTGATTTTCACTGATATCTTCTACCTTTTTGGCTCTAGATCTAGTTATCATAGTGTTCATTGTGAAAAATTACAATTGATATATAATAGTCAATTTATAATTATAATACGGTAAAAAATCGTTTATTTTACCAACAAAAATCCAAAAAAACACAAAAATCAATATTACTTTACATAGGTTCGAACTTGCAATCGGCTGTATGGCAGTCAAGGTACAGAACAACTAAGCTAGTTGAAACTTATTTGAAGAGGCGAATTTTTGATTTAGTTGTTGCACTGTCTAGTGATTGCCGACTGGAATCCAAGGTCAAACAAATATGATGTTGCCGTGAGTTATGAGAATTACTTGCAGTTTTTGATGTAAAGGTGACTCATTACTTTGACTCGTTTCTCAATAATTTTGGTTATGCTTCCACTAAATCTGATGTAATTACTCTAGTGGTAGTTGTGTTTACTCACAGTTCATTGTTGAATGCAAAGCACTATAACAACAAAGCAATACTGCAATGTGCTATGAACTTTTTATAATAACTTCTTTGATATGAACACTTGTATAGGTATATTTAGAGACCTAAATTTCACTAAAATTCATATCTGTTCAACGCGATAACACTTGTCCTTATGAGTTATACTTTTATTGTTATTATGTATATCAATTAACATCTGTTTAGACTATTCTAACAATTTTAAATAATAAAAAACACAGAGCCGATGTTACTTGCACTAGCGCTTCAACTCGCTTCCAGTAAGTTGGAGTAAGCAATGATTTTATTATTAGGATGAGAGGGTGGTGATGGATGGGGGGGGGGGTAAGCAGTCATATTTGACATTATCGAGTCACTACTCAATAATTTCAGTTGTCTGTCGCAACTCAATGATTCAATTCAATTCTTATTTGTGGCTTTTGCGGAGCGGACCACAACTTCGCCAATGTCAAAGTTATCTTATCGCTGGTTTATACTTGAAGTGTTTATGGCTTAATTTTACTGATTATTATTAGACATTTGTGACATTGGTAACTTAATTTTTAACCCCACTAGGGCTATTCTTGTTTTTTCTACCTCCTTCTATTTTTCAGGTGTAATTTCCAAAAACTGCAATATAGTGACACTGACATTGTCAGTGTCAAGGACAAAGTCTTCCGGATAGTTGGCAGTGGTTGGCAACGCTACCACCACGTGCCAACAAGTCTTATTAAGAACGGCATAACTGCCAGTTTTGCTGTTGAGTAATAATCTGTAAATCTTGAATTATGACAGCTGTCAACGACTCCTGTCTTTTAAGTGATGTTTGGCATTGGTGGAATAACTATTCTAGATGCAGTAGCTTGCAGTAGCCACAGATCCCACACACATTTGTTTAACTTTTGCCAAATCAAAGGTCCTTAGTTAGCTAACGTTTTTATTTTTTTTCACATTCGTCTCGTGAACCACTAAACAGCGTTGATCATGATCAGCCGCCTCTAGGCGTCCACTGCTGGACGAAGCCTCCCCCATAATAGCCCAATATGGCCAATAGGGCCCAATTTCTATAACCACGCTTGCAGGCGTCTTGGTAATCGTAGTATTCGTGTTGAGTACTCAGGTGGATGCTGCCCAATCCATGTTATGTAATCCCTTGGTCGGTTAAAATATGTTGTTGATACAGTTTTACTATTAATAATTATGTGAAGAATTATTATTACTATCTGAAAACTTTTAACTTTTACCAATTTCGAAAATGAAATATCGGGAATCAACAAAACTCAAAAACCATGGTAAATATCCCGTTTCTAGTGATAATTATGGTAATAACTATGATAGTTTCAAAAGTTATATCGGTTTTGTAATGTTGTGGAATTTGGGAAGGAACACAGGCATAAGTACTTACCTAAGTGTCACGTAGCAATAAGATACTTCCCGTGTTTTGGATTCTAGAGTAGAATAGCCTAGGATTTACCTACACGACATTCTAGGTCTTCCAAACACTGCATGTAGGCTCAATGCAACTCAAGTCCTTTGCGGTATTGTATTGTTGAATTAGACAGATGTGCCGCAGATGTGCCACTTTTCTCAGTGTTCTCTTAGCTCTTACCTCCAGAGTGGAGTTTCCATAGGCACAAGTCTGCAAAAAGGTAACAATATTTTTGTTAAATTATCTTCAGACTCTGTTCAAGGCTGAACATGCATTCTAGCATCAGCAACTTCCGCACGGACAGACTCCTCAAACGTAGCAGAACGTGACTAATATACAATAGGTCAACTATAGTTGTTTGTGTTAGACCGTAATTATTAAGAATATAAATAAGAGTTAATTATGTAAATAAATGAGACGTTACCGAGCAATTGGTGGTCTCATTCCAACGGCGTGGCCAGGGCTACTCTCTGGTTGCCGTTCCTCACAACCCGCGGAAGCGCCGAGGCTCTGCCTCGTCGCTGACGTATCCTAACCTCACCATACACCTCTCACGTGGCGAAGACTCCTTCACGCCCTTAATCAGTCTTGTGAGCCTGCTCGACTGGCGTGAGAAAACCATCTATCCAGATACCTGAATCCTACCAAAACTCCGTCTGCTACCTTAGGTCTCCTGGTAGCAGATATCCCGCACTTATTATATACATTTACCTATCACCACTCTATGACAGGGCTAGGGAACGTAGGGCTGTCACGGACATCAGGGAACTAGGACGCTAGGGACTTGGGTTCAGGCTGTAGGTTCACTACCTTACCATAGTTATATCGCATGTGCAGTTGGGGTTTAAAGGAGAAGCCTCCCCGACTGTACAGACTCTATGTTTAGTGTCTTAGAAAATTTTAAATTACCACTTTGTCTGACTGTACTAGAGTTTGGTTGACATTAAATATTGGAGCTATCGTTGCTTAGCCGTGTCCCAATATATAGTCCTGTTTCCATACTAAGTTACCCTGTGTCTTGGCTATTAGCAACTACGAGTACAGTGGTAAGACAACACCCAGACCCTTAACGAACTCAGCAAACCATGCAAACATTTGTCCCGCAGTAGGAATCGAAACTGCACCTCTTGCGTCTCAGTCGATTTTTTGCCAAATGGCAGTGCATTGTCGCTTGATGTCCCCCGGCCATCACCACCGGGGGCCGCTACTCCCCGGCCGCTACTCCCGGGGTGGAGGGTTGCTACTATTACAGTAGCAAATGGAAATGGTGAATGCATCAATGGGGATCATTTTGGCAGCCTTAGCGCTATCTAAATCTTATGAAACTAGAATAGGGGAAACTTCTTGACCTAAATATCCTCCTTTCAAGTTTCAAAATATTTGGACAGCGATAAGGCTGTCAAAATTATCCCCATTGCCATTTGCTGCTGTAATTGCTACTTGTAATTAAAAATGCATATTTTCTGAATACACCACCCGTTGAATTATTTTCCCCACAAAAACAGGTATGTCCGCCAAAAAATAATTTCACTTTTTCCGATATTTTATCTATGCCTGTTACCGACGTTTGCTTTCAGATCCGTCCGTTGATATTTTTATCGGAAACCTGAGTTGTTATTTTTATCAGAAACCTCAGTTCAGGATTTCTTCAGTGTTATACTTCATTGTTAGTGTCCTACTTGTTTTTTATTGAAAAATGTAATATCAGGCTTTGAAGAAAGGACGAAATTACTGGAGAGATACATAATGCTTTACACATAGTGATAGTAAATAGTGGCCTGGTGTATCCGGCCTAAGAATAGACCCCTCCGTCTCCTCTCGTGGATGTCGTAAAAGCCAACACCAAGGGATTACATCAGGGGAAAACACAACATTACAAAAATCAAACGAAATAAACCTCATTCTTTTTTTAAGTCAGTTAAAAGCTTTCACATAGGAATTAATTGTTCACTTTAACTTTTATTAGTTAAACTGTATCAATAACATATTTTTAACCGACTAAGGGATTACAGGGATTAGGCAGCAGAATCCACCTGAGTACTGAACACCGATACTGCGATTACCAATCCACCTGCCAAGCATGGTGATTATTGCAATCCCCCCATTGTATTTTATGGGGGAGGCCTAGTCCAGCAGTGGACGTCTAAATGCTGCTGATGATGATGATATAATGCTTATTAAAATTCTGTCAGCTCGAGTGCGTGTTCTTAGGCTTGGACTCATTGCTCATCAAGGAACTTATATAAGTTCCTTGTTGCTCATATTGCTCTGACAAGTCGTGGCGTCGTGTCGGAAATGTCATCTGTCATTTATTTGGGCACAATACTGTGGGGCTACTCTTGAAAACAGTTCCAATCGCAATCCAGTTCAAATTTCAATCCAGTTTCAACGCTTGTTTGGCACTCTTGAACCAAATCGAGTTTGAAATCGAGATAGAGCACGCGATTGACTTTGCGTGAAGAACAACAGAGACAGAAAGTCGATTTCAGCCCTTGGTTCCATAAAATTCCACTCCAAATTGTGCGCTAGTATTGAATTCAAGAGTACTTACCAAATTACCAAGGAAACTAGTACTCTCTGACGACAAATGACACTAAATCCTGAATTAGGATCGAGTAGAGCGTCAAGGGTAGCTCTGCTGGTGTGTTAAACTTATTAAATAAAGCAGTGATTAAGGAGTTGCAAAAAACTCCACGACTGCTCTTGCGGTATCGAAGAAAATCATTTCCAAATTCTGTTTGAATTAGGAAAACGCGACTACTGACTGACAAATAAGAGGAGGTTTCAGCTGCGCCAAATCTAACGTCAAACAGTTATATATAACCCTTAGAATAATGACTAAGTGCTTTAGTCATTATTCTAAGATATAACCATAGACTTTCTTCGCTACGCAATATAACATACAAATGTAGGTAGTTGTTTCTGAATAAGGAAAAAGGCGATGTGGAGGCAATGAAATTCATTTCCATATATAGCGGGATCTTGAAGGTCACGGGAGTTAGAAATTGTGAGCTCTTGACTTAAGTGAATCAATTTGAAGTCTTAATAACAAATCCTTTTTGCTGGTCAGACTTTTGCTATCTGTTGATGAGCCAACATCTAACGATAGATCAATTTATTTTAATTTTGTGCTAGTTATTGAAACAAAAAGCGCCGTCACTTCTTACTTTGTGCTTTATCCCAAATTTTTTTTTTATGCTACTTGGCAAGCTGACAAGCTTACGGCCCACCAGATGGAAAGCAGTTACCGTAGCCTATGAAAGCCTGTAACACCAGAGGCATCACACGCGCGCTGCCGACCCTGAGACATAAAGATGAAAAGCCTCATGTGCCTGTAATTTCCCCAGCACCCGTACCCTTCAAACCGAAACAGCAATTTGAACACTACTGCTTGGCGGCAGAAATAGGTACGGTGGTAGTACTTCCCCGGACGAACTCTTAAATTAAGTAGAGCACACTTATTATCAAAATTCGTCGGTCACTGTCATTTTCATACTGTAACAAATTACTGTCACGTAACCAATACGTACTAACAGCCGCACTAACAGTCCTCCGATGATATTATGATCATTAAAGTAAACCATATTTAAAAAAAAAACTTTGCTATGGTTTGTCCTGCCTAAGAATAGATCCCTCCGTCTCCTCCCGTGGATGTCGTAAAAGCTGACTAAGGAATTACACCAGGAGATGGACAGCAGCATTTAGCTGAGTACTGAACACCAATACTGCGATCACCAATCCGCCTGCCAATCGTTGTGATTAAGGCAAATCCCCCCATTGCATTCTATGAGGGATGCCTCGTCCAACAGTGGATGTCTAAAGGCTGCTGACGAGATGTGAAGTTATGTGACGTCTCTGCGTATCAGCACATCAGTCTTTACAAGCGTGTATTAATCATAGTCTGGTGTTTCTTAGAGAAAAATAATCTAACAAAAATATTAGGATGGTAGATGTGTAATCATTACATACACCAAAACAACATAAACTGCAGAAAAATAATCCAACAAAAATATTAGGATGGTAGATGTGTAATCATTACATACACCAAAACAACATAAACTGCAGAAAAATAATCCAACAAAAATATTAGGATGGCAGATGTGTAATCATTACATACACCAAAACAACATAAACTGCAGAAAAATAATCCAACAAAAATATTAGGATGGTAGATGTGTAATCATTACATACACCAAAACAACATAAACTGCAGAAAAATAATCCAACAAAAATATTAGGATGGTAGATGTGTAATCATTACATACACCAAAACAACATAAACTGCAGAAAAATAATCCAACAAAAATATTAGGATGGTAGATATGTAATGATTACATACACCAAAACAACATAAACTGCAGAAAAATAATCCAACAAAAATATTAGGATGGTAGATGTGTAATCATTACATACACCAAAACAAAATAAACTGCAGAAAAATAATCCAACAAAAATATTAGGATGGTAGATGTGTAATCATTACATACACCAAAACAACATAAACCGCATCAAAAGGTGACCACCAAAAATCGCATAAACCCGCCTGAAAAAGCGACGGCGTCAACCATTTTTCCGTGAATAGAACACAGCGCGATGCGTTGCGCAAACACCCAGCTAAAACAGGGCTACGAGTAGAGTAATATAAGCAGACTGGCTATAGAACAAACCAGAACGTAAGCAGAATGCTTAAGAGGACTGATATGCTGACAATTTCTAGTTAGCTCTATGCAAACTGAAGTTTTTGAATTAAGTAATATCCAAGTCAATGAAACACAATTTAGAGACTAATACTACTTAGTTTACTTATAAGCCGCTTAATATTTAAGCCGGTATGATTTGGAAACTATGTAATTTAATGGGAAACTAAACTACCATAGGCCTAGATATTAGTGTATACAATGTTGAAAATTATGATATCCAAAATAAGGGCAACCTCCGATTGTATGAAGAGGGCTCAAGCAGGCTAATTTCTCTGTAACATGACTACTCGCAGAGTTAAGCAAGATACAGAGAGCATGCGGGAAATCAAGCAGATTTGATAAAGCGCTATAAAAGGGATATAATCAAAGTAGTTACCAATTAGCAAGCTATAGAGCAAAAAACATCATCAGCAGATTAATAAAAGAGTATACCTACTCAGAGTAAACTATAGGCCCTTGGACACAGTGAACGCATAAAAACTAGAGCAAGGTCAGCCAATTTTTATTTTTTTATTCATAAAAAAGTTTCAGTACATATTTATTGTTTTGATATAACCATGTAAACCAAGTTAGGTTAGTGTTGACACATTTGCTTGGTTCGCACTATTTACTAACTAAATTAATTTAAAGATAGATAAGTAAGTACCTACATTAGATCAAAGACACTTTTTAATCGCACACATGTAGGTAGTAGCTGTGGGTATACCCGGTATTTATTGAAGAGTGTGCTATGTGTGCTAATCTCTAGGCGATAGAAAAAAAATAACTCTTTCATCTAAAGACAAACCAAATTCCTGTAGCAGAAAAAAAACAAAAATTTTAGTAGGTTTGCGTTTTGACGTCAAGCGCAAACATTCGGAAGGTTCCAAAAATTAAAAAATAAATCTTCGTTACAGTTACAAATACAAATAAAAAATACAAAATGTTTTATTTTCGTTAACTTAAGTAACAGTATTTTAAATATTGGTGATACCTCCTTTTAAGTATGTAAATACCTGTATTAGGAGGTTTCGCTCTTCCATAAACAAGTTTAAGGATAACATACATGAACAGGGGTAGAACAAAACAAAACATTTAAAAATTAATTTAAAATTAAATATTAACATTTCCAAATGATTGTAAATATTTGTACAATTACATCATAAAAGATGAAAATAACGTTTCAAATCATCACGAAAGAGCATAAAAAAGCACCGCACAATAGGGTATTGCATAGCATTTGATGTTCTCTGGTATAGATACGATTACGCACAGATTCTATTAGGGTGTATAGCTTGTTCTCTCTCCTGTATTCGCACTAAATTTAGTTCTGTGAGTTGCATCGTTGACTGCGTCGTGCTGTTGCCCATAGAAAACATTAAGCCCACGATATATGGACACCGCATATTACGCGCCAGATTTTCGGCAACACAAATTGCTGTATTATATTCAATTAGGTAGGTATTGATGGCCGCTCGGCAATTTTGGTCAGCGCATCTGCCGCCTATATACGATGATATACGATTAGTTCACGGTTATTTCGATTGTTATGCCACGGCTTAGTGCGGCGAAATGGGTTGATGGAATTTTCAGATGTAAAAGTTGTGGCCGTGGTAGTCTCAGCCTAACAATAGGACTCCTCCAACTCCTCTTGTGGATGTCGTAAAAGGCGACTAAGGTTTACGCCAGTGGATGGGCAGCAGTATCCACCTGATTACTAAAAAACAAACTGCGATCACCAATCCGCCTGCCAAGCGTGGTGTTTATGGCAAATCTCCCCATTGCACGCTATTGCATGCTGGGGGTAGGCCTCATTCAGCAGTGGACGATTACTGGCTGATGAAGAACAAAGTAACTTTTCGTTGACAGATAAAAGTGATACAATTGAATCAAGCTCAGAAAAAACTGTGACTCTGGCCGAACTCGAGAAACTTTTCAAATTGGAAAGTAGAGACAAGAAAGTTTGAAGTTTGAGAGAGCGTCATCAAGTCTGTAGCGATCTTTGATCGCACCATAGCGATTAGATATAGATTCTGAGATTCCCGGCGACGACCGTCCCTCAAGGTGCGCCGCGGGGACCGGGCTATATTTACCGCAGCACGAGTCTCACCGATTTTTCCTCGGTCTCGTACGTCCGGCATTCTGCCAGCGCTACGTCACACTCGCTTACCTCACAAACGCCAAACTTTGAGAAAGGACTTTAAAATTAGCAAGGACGCGGGTTCACGCGGCCAGACGAACCAGCTAGATATTTTCGTAGCGACAACAGCGCCCGATAATTACGCAAGGCGATTTCAAACATGGCCGCCGCTGCAAAGACGCGGGAGAGGAGAGATGAGCTGTCACGGGATATTTATGAAATTCGAACTAAAATAGAATCAGTAGTAGCTTCGAACAAGTCACCTTGACGGCGCGTGCGTTATATAAGCGCAAATCGAACCAAACGTACGAAAATCTTTGAAAATGTCAAAACTGTGACGTAACTTCTGACGTGTCTATGTGTGACGTAAGTTTAGTGTTGCCACTCCTCCGTTCGACTAATAAATTTATTGTTTGGCATGTAAACGGATGCGTTCGAGCCAAGAAATTACAGCGTTCGGAAAAAAAATATTGAATGAAGTTACGGTATGATGGCGCAGTCTGATCGGGCCCGCCTTGCAGTTTTGCCAAACGTCTTGTTTATAGTTCAACAGTGGCACTATTCTTTTCGATTCGTGTAGGTTATTGTCCATCTAGCTGATTTAATATATTTTTTTGAATTCTCTAAATCATTTACCTGAGGAATGATTTCATTTGAAAATATATTAAATTATTGCAGTCAAATTTGTAAAAAATATAAAAAAAGATATTTTAATTATTGCTTTGAAAAAAAGCCTTTACTATTACGTTTTTGTACGAAACAATATTTTTTCGATTACAGCATGTTTGTACCTTCTTTTATTCAAAAGGAGTTTTGGTCTGTGATTTTTTATCGTCCTTTTAATTACTCTTTTCTCCTAATGACTGCGGCCTCCATTCGCGCGGGCCCACTTAAGTTGAAGTGGGGACGTGACTTTTTATTTTAAGAATCGTATTTTAATGACTGGCTTTTTAGTATTTGCCCGTTGTTCTTTACGCGTTACGTTTTAAATAAAGTTATATTTGTTATAAAAATTAGAAAATCTGTCTCTGATGTATGTGCTATTTGTTTTGGGTACTTCCGAAGTTACCACTGCCCTATTTTTGCCAAAAACTTACGTAGTCTTTTCTGGCTGAGTGGCAGAGTTGTTAATAAATTCACAGTCACTGACGAATTCATCAGAGTAGGTTGAAGTTATCACCCTGCATAAGCGACCTCTCACTTACCCGCGCTATTTATCCGAGAGCGTTCGTGCCTATCTTTTCCATCAGCAATTTTAAATTTTTCCTAGTTGCTGTATGAGTTAAGACTAAAATCTGGAACCACAGATGTTTATACAATAATTTTAGATGATTATTTTAAGTACAACACTTAGACTATTAGAAAAACAACAGTGTCCTATTGTTTTTATAAATTTTATTTTAAATTGTTTCTAATTTGGTTGCAGTGATTTCAGACTGCCTGAAATGATGATAATGATGATTTGACATTTTAAATTGGTGAAATTAGTAAAATATAGTTTTTGTAAAAATCACTTTTTTCTTTTTTTTTATATGGCCTCTGAGGATTTACTCAATTTTGCCAATGTCAAGTTATTGATTTATTCAAACAATGTCCAGTCGTCAAGTACTCTGTCAAGTCATGTTCTAGTAAATTGATGTCAGTTTACTAGAATGTTCCTGGACAATTTCCACCCCTTCGAAAAGACACGCAATACACTTATTTTATTTAAATTCACTAACATGTGCTTTTTGTAAGCTACACCGGTTAAAATGCCATGAAAATTACACGATATAACTCAAAAAAACACTAGAAATTGAAATCAAATAAAAAAGGACGACGTCTCCGTTCGAAAGAGCAGAAAAAGTTCCCCATCACTTTACTGATTACTGATTAGCCGATCAATAGTTATTGAAATTTTTGTCAGTTTTGTCTACCAACTAACTGTTAGTAGGTATATGTAGAGTTGTTACACATGATATGCTCTGTCACCAGCCTACCACGCCATTACTTCCGACATTAAACAGTGCAAATCGACTCTATGTGCCAACATAATAGTAACTCTACACCCGCGTTACTAATATCTCTACAGAGGACGTACTCAGGACCATCCCCAAATCCTCTCTTACCTAAACAAAGTTTGATGAAGGTCTGACAACATTTTGTATGTATGGTTTTGATTAGATATCTTGAAGCACAGTTTTTTTTACCTTTCAGACTAATCCTGCTCCAACGTACAAAGCACCAGCTAAGTCATTGATTAGTGATGTGCTACAGTGATCCCAGATAATACAGGATATTTATTTAAATTGAATCATTAAATCCCTTACTATTTTAGCAACACATAAAGGGCTAGTCTGAGAAAATGCTTGAAAAGTGTTGTTTTTAAAAGCCAAGAATTTCCATATAAATATATTATAAAAAATTAGTTTTTTCTTGCAAATAAGATCAATAGAAAGAACACTTCAAGGTGAATAAAAGTATGTGGACATTTTCTAAATTTTGATTTTAATTTAATACATTTTTTTCTAACTAGATTTTGTGTAAATTTAACTTTTCCGAAATTGACTAAACAGAGCTTATAAACATGTACAAAAATCTATGGGATTAACTATTTCTATCTATTGTGCTAGGTGATAATTTAAAATTCGGATCTTTGGAGACATCCACCATATTATTATGAATGCCTATAGGTATTCATGTATAGGTCGATCATGGTCGTCGCTAGGCCCTTACGCCAATCCTGCCACAATATCTCAGGCAACAATATGTAAGACGTAAGCCACAGTGCTAAGTCACACGGATTAGTGATGTGCTACCATAATCCCGGAGCACGGGATATAGCACGGGATATTTGCATACGATGCCCGTTACCGTCATCGTGTATTGTACGTCTTAGTGGGATCCTAGGAATTATTCTAGGGTTTAAGGGATACGCGTGTATCTTCTTTGTTTGGTTTTGTAATTGCTCTCATCATCATCACCGCCATATAGTTTCCTTTTCAGAAAATATTTGATTCAAATGAGATGATTAATCTTTATGATGTAAGTGGGATTTTATTCGCAACAAGGACCAAACAAAACCAAAAAGGTCAACTATGAGGGAGGAATGAAAACTTAGTTTTGTTTCCCAAAATCTCCCTAAAATGACAAAGCTGATAATCTTTTACGTTATTTATGCGCTTTCTGTTGTATTTTATTTTATTTACTAGTTGCGCCCCGCGGTTTCACCCGCGTGAATAATGATGAAAATTGATGATGATGATGATGATGAAAAGTAGCCTATGTGTTAATCCAGGGCGTAAAGTATCTCCATTCCAAATTTAACTCAAATCCATTTTGTAGTTTTTACGTGAAAGAGTAACAAACATCCATCCATACTCACAAACTTTCGCGTTTATAATATTAGTAGGATTTATTTATTGTACAAGTCTTGGGAAAACTTACAGCTAGTACACATACGGATTATAAACTATAACAATAATAAATAATACATGTATTATTTATAGTAAGTATTTCTATTTATTTATTACTCACATGTACGTCCAATATTGTTAGTAATATTATAGTAGTCGTATTTCTACTGTTTGTCAGATATGTAATAAACCCCGTTGGGGCGCTACAATTTGGAGTCAAGATATAAATCAAATAAAAAAATTCATAGGATAATTTCGGCTGCTTTACAAATTTTTATCGGACTAGAAATCACGGTGCTACGACAAATTAATAACCTCTTTTTTTAAATAAATTAAAATAATTAGTTAAATAAATAGCAATAATAGTTAGTTAAATGCGCATTTCGATGTAGAAGGTCCAAAACTGAGAACCAAATACCATATTGGAGGTAAGTTTAATTTTATGAATCATTTCGAAAGTTGTCTCCGTCACAAAGCAAGAAAGCAGGACCAAAAATCCATAAACAATGAAAAGCCACACCTCAACCCCGTCCTACAAACTTACGCAACTCTGACTCAAACAATGCACATTAGCATTACCATAACATTTTATTATACGGCAACCATTGTAAAAAAGTGTCCGTGAGTTGCATAGTCATTGGTAATTTGCAAATATTTCTGGGTCCGGAGCGTTGGCCTCTATTCACCTTGCGCTGCGTATAGGGAATTTAAACGAGTTGGGATTTAAACTGATTTTATAAGTAACGGGATGTTATCGTGGGATATTACGATTAAGTGCTTTTCAAAATACTAAAAATGCAAAAAATAAAACCGGGTTTTGCTTGTTCTAAATACTTTGGAATCTTAAGATAATGTTTAAGAAAGCGCACAGCAAATGCAGAGAAAATAAACTTTTTTGTTAGTAATAGAATTTCTTGTGAAATAGTTCGTCCGGGGAAGTACTACGACCGTAGCTATTTCATTTTTTTTTTTTTTTTTTAATGTTATTGCTCGACAAACTGGCATACGGCCCACCTGATGGTAAGCAGTTACCGTCGCCTATTGACATCTGCAACACCCGAGGCATTGCCAATGCGTTGCCTGCCTTGAAGGACCCTTTTCACATTTTTTTTGAAGCTGTGCATATTGTAGTTAAGCGGAAAAACCTCAGAAGGGAGCTCATTCCACAATTTGCACGTATGTGGGAGAAAAGATCTCGTAAAGCGAGCTGTACGAGATACCCACACATCGATGATGTGTGGATGAGCTCCCAACCGATGTCGAGAGGTGCGATGATAAAACTTGGAAGCGGGTATAAGCTCAAATAGTTCCTCAGAGCACTCCCCATTATACTATATATTATATTATTATTTCTGCCGCCCAAGCAGTAGTGCTCGCATTGCTGTGTTTCGGTTTGAAGGGTTACGGGTGCCGGTGAAATTACAGGCACATGAGACTTTTCATCTTTATGTCTCAGGTTCGGCAGCGAGTGTGTGATGCCTCTGGTGTTGCAGGCGTCCATAGGTAACGTTTGCTAGCCAAGTAGCATAAAAAAAAACTTTAGCTACCTTTAGATTGCTTGCAAATCTATCACCATCATCATCATCATAACTAGCCTGTAGAAGCCTACTGCTGGACATAGGCCTCCCCCGTAGAGTGCCACAATAAGCTTGAGCCGCCTCCATCCATCAATTTCCTGCTATATTTATGTTTAGCCTTCCGACACTGCGTCTTCCGGTTTGCTGTCAGTTCTGCGAGCTACATGACTTGCCCATTGCCACTTCAACTTGCTAATTTGGAGAGCTATGTCAGTGATTTTCGTTCTTCTACGGATTTCCTCATTCCGGATTCTATCACGTAGTGAAACTACGGGAAACTCGAAGATCGATGTTTTCATTTAAAGTTTCAAAACATGTTTTTAGTTTGCGGTTTTTTTACGTGATGATGTTTATAATCCTATTTTGTAATGATAAGTATATACTCAACATCAAAATTATCAACCTATATATTGTGAACCAAACCTCCGATCCCTTACCAAAAGCCAAGCTCCTACGTTCTATCACAGAGGTCGTCTATTTAAATAAACACGACACTTCTCTATAATACACGATCGATCCAAACCTTGGGTTTATATTTAGGCATATTTGATTGCGCTCGTATGTATAAATAGTTACTTAAGCACTGGTGATTTCAAGTGGTCTTGTAAACCTGAAATTCTTTGAAACTTAGCAAATAAATACCTACCTGTCACAGTATTTATATGTTAAAAAGTAGAGCCAGAAGAACCATAGGTTTAATATACGAAATCGGCTAAAGATCTCGAACAAATATGCAAGTTGCGACAGTGCCTACATTTATTTGAATTATTCGGGACTCTGAATCCATGGAAACTACGCGATTTATTTTAAAATCTTTCTGTAAATGAAGGGTCTTTCAAGTAAATGATTATTGATACTTACAATTTTACAAAAAACCCTGACGTAGTCTTCGGTTTTATTTTATGGACTTTGTTTTTAATTTTGAACCCAATAATCTGCACCGTATTGAGAAATAATTGAATCTAGCCAAAAGTTAGAGGTAAAGGAGTTGTTCCAAAATGGCCTATGTCTATGTCCACCTGACAGAGAATGGTGAAAAAATCAGGGATTTTCAAAAAAAATACTCTTACTTTAATTTGAAGCTTAAATATCTGCATAAAAATGTTTGAAATTTGATGAATTTTACAATGGAAATATGTTACTATTTTCCTGGACAGCCATGACAGTGAATGTCGCGTTTATTGCTCTGTGGTTGCTTGCTTCATTTGTTCGTTCGGAGTTGTGTTTAAAAACGTAGTGTTTTTATACTCTTTACAGATGTCAACTGCTGTCAAAGCATTTTATCACTGAGTATATTGTATCCGCCCCGCCGTTTTATTATGTTTTGTGTTGCTGTCCGTGAGAAAGATATTTTAGAAAATTGCATTAAATGAAGCGAAATAATAAAAAAATTACAATGGGAAAAGGTTATACATATATTTAGCCACGTTTATACAAGTGAAGGGCTAAACACATGGGCTAGGTTCCATACATTGTGAAACAACTCCTTTGCGATTGTAATTTTGCTTGCCTTTTTTTTGTTTTTTTTTTTAAAGTAACGTTACTTGAAGTAACGCACGTAAACTAACGTCAAATCCGGTTGGTAATAGAAGTAAAGATAAGAAACAGCAGCAGCTTTTTTAAAAGAAACTAAAATCTGGTTCACCTGCAATCATTAAAACTGTCATCCAATCACAATAAAAATAAACAAATCTAAAGTAACTTTTATAAATATCAATAGTTTTTAAAACCGTATAACCTTGAGATGGAGACAGTAATTCATTTGACCAAGTGCCAAATAAAATATTAACTTTTGAAAGTAGCTAGTCGAAGTTTTCTTGTTCAGAAGTTATGGGTACCTAGTAAATTCAATATTAGGGAGTAGATACAGCTTTGCAAACCAATTCTTTTGGTTTCAAGATTGGTCTGAACAGAAGCAGAAGTTTCAAATGCATGAATTTCAAATATGTTCAATAAAATATTTTCTGATTGGATGTCGGAAGTCAGTTCAACGTTCATTGACATCCCTAGTATTGATCTTGCCTTCTACAGGATCTTAGCAACTATTGCCAAAGGAATTTTTATACTGTACTAAATCCATGCTACTGTCCCAATTTTTAACCGAATTTTTAAAAAAAGGAGGAGGTTCTCAATTCGGTTGTTTTTTTTTATGTTTGTTACCGCATATCTCCGGCGTTTATGAACCGATTTGGAATATTCTTTTTTTATTTGAATAGATATACTTCCAGATTGGTCTCATTTTCAAAATCCAGTTCTGATGATGGGATCCATGAGGAATTGAGGGAACTCCTCAAATATTGTAGGCATATATATGGTGATTTTGATATTTTCAGCAACAAACCAAGCATTTGCATTCAAAAAGTATCATAATCCTTTCACCACTATCATCTTCTTTCTTCTTTCATCATTTTTTTTCATCCAAAATTATTTAGTCGAATACAATGGCGGAAGTCGGTTTTTTAAATTAAAAGTTATGATGGTTCTTTTTTTGTTTGGTAGGTCTTAAGTCAGAAGTCTTCAGAAGTGGTTCCATATAAATTTTATCGAAATTGATTGAGCGCTTTTTGAAGGAAGATAGAAAGTTACGTATAACATTTGGACAGATTCGTTATTCAATATTCAAAAATCCATGGTTGGGTTTTTTTTTGTTCTGCCACAATTTCGTTGACCATAGTGAGTAAAATTCATCATATTACGCAAGCAACCTAGTTCACGCATCAAAGCTGGGTTTAACCACCTAGTTATTTTGTATTCATAGTATTATATCATGCCTTATTAGGCCTCTAACTTTCATAAACCTAGTTCTAATTCTCTATTGGCAATGATACAATTTTAGATAGTCATCTTTCATATTATATGCGCCTCGCCCAGTAGTGGACGTAAACAGGTTGGTAATGATGATGATATAGATATTAAACAAGCAAAATCAAACCACAATAAATAAATAAATGCTGGACATTTCACATAACATTATCTAGCCCTAAGCTAAGCAGAGCTTGTGTTATGGGTACTGGATAACTGATATACTTAATACAATACATTACATAGATTGATATTTTTTATTATACATAGAAAATAGAACACCCTGAACAAATATCTGCAGATCGTACAAATACTTGTTCCGAGGCGGGAATCGAACCCGCAATCGATTCGAATCTTTTCTCGCCACAGAGGTCCTCAATAGTAGATTGTATCATAAGGGAGCAAAATAATATTTTTACGGCGAGGGCGCTTTTTTGAATCCAGAGCTAAGTGAGGAATTCTTTAGTAGAATCCCGAACGTAGCGAGGGATTCAAAGTACGTCGCCCGAGCCAAAAAAACCATTTTTTAAAAAAAAAAACCATTAATTAACAGGGCGACGTACTTTGAATCCCTCGCTACGTTCAGGATTCTACTAAAGGATCCCTCGCGTACTCTAGAATCTCTCACTACGCTCTGGATTCAAAAAGCGCCCTCGCCGTAAAAATATTATTTTGCTCCCTTATGATACAATCTACTATTTTTTTTTCATATGAAAACGATTAGCAAGATTCTTAAACTAAATTACATTATCGTTGATATCATTTTGTAATCCTCAAGTAAATAATTAAAGCCGAAAGAGAAATAGGTTATATCCTGATGCGGCACCAGGAAAACCCGCCTAGTGACGCGGCATTAAAACGCAAGAGGCATTAGGATTCCTTTAGTGCCTGTATTTATTACCGCGATCACAGAATAAATACAGTTGTAGCTTGCGGACTATCCGAGGACTTACATTGTGCGGAGGAGTTACACTACAATTAAACTAAACACACCAGCATTGTTGTAATGATTGCCCCCTACTCTGGATACGCAATCAACAGATCATGATCATATAATGTAGATGGCCGTGGTTTAATATATCGTCTTATTTAAAAAAAATAACTTATGTTACCCTATGTTCTAGTCCACTGCTGGACATAGGCCTTTAGAATGCCACGAGGAACGCGATTCCTTCTATAATATACATCGATATATTTTGACGACCTCTGTGGCGCGGCGGGCGAGTAGCGAGCTGAGATGTAAGAGGTTCCGGGTTCGATTCCCGCTGCGGGACAAATGTTTGGACGATCTGCAAAACATGGTACTCGTAGTTCCTGATACCCGCGACACAGGGAATCCTAGTGTGAACTCAGGACTATGTATGTGAGTGTTGTGTTGTTATGTTATGTTATGTTATATTCACAGATTTCTTGCAAACATAACAATCTAAGTTCTAGTTCATCGAGTGGTGAGTCTTATAACGCGTGTTCCGGTTCGTCATCGCCAGTCAAGAACTTTTATTCCCCAATCATCAACATCAGCCACTGCTGGACATATACCTCCCACTAGAATGCCACGATGAATGGTCCCAAGCCGCCTCCATCCACCGGCCTCTTGCAACTCTCAAAATACCATCGATCCATCGAGAGGTGTCCAATACGCATAAATAAATAATGCTTCACTTCCTTCATCAGCCGGTTCACATCCAGTGATGGATGAGGCTTCCCCCATAGCATACATAGCGTAAACCCATAGCGTGGAATGGGGGGATGTTCCATAATCACCTCGCTTGGCAGGCGGATTGGTGATCGCAGTTCGGTGTTAAGTACTCATGTGGATGCTGTCCATCCCCTGCTGTAATCCCTGAGCAGCCTTTTATGACATCCATAGGAGGAGGTGGAGGAGTCCTATTCTTAGGCCGAGACTACCTCGGCTTTTTAAGAAATAATGAAATGTCTTAATGGCTGATAAAACGCCTGTTCGGTAGGTATACATTAGTGTTGTATTACAAGCCTGTCAGGGAAGTTACAAAATATAAGTACCTACAAGTGTTATGTTTGCGAGAATGGTATTATTTTGTGAGATATAGGGGAGACTTGGAGATGTTTTCGTAGTTTCCGTTTTCCGCGTCTGTCGCAAAAACTAAAGTTTTGGAAAAGTCAGAGAGGGTTTATTAGGTTTTTTTTATAAAAAGACCTGTCAGACTTGAAGGAATATTTAGGTCAAGAGTTTCCCTTATTCAAGTACAAAAGTAAGGAAGATACAGATACTCCTTTATTCCGTGTCTGTGCCCGGCGTAAAATAAATGTTGTCGGTCATGAGAAATTACAATGGGCATCTCACAGTTTTGCTGGCCCGGTTTGGCTTTTCTAATTTTCACTATAGCTTCCTGATGCAAGGCATCTCAATAATGTATACAATGTGTAACAAAATACCCCTATAAGCCCGAGGGGAGGAAAATAAACACGTCATGTCGAATCAAGTTAGTTATACGACTTTATAAATTTCGAAGTTTTTCATTCAAGAACAAAACCATGTAAACTTTCCTCCAGAAATGGGCATAGCCCTACATGGGAGCTACCCTACTACAGCTGTTAATTTGATCTCTATGCGTGAACTCTAAATGCAGCCCCATGTTGTGTTATATACATTTCTGGAGGAAATTTTAAGAGGCATTGTATGAATAAAAAAATCTTAATTTATAAGTTCGTAGAACTAAAGTTGTTTGCCATGACGTGTGTATTACCCTCCCCTCGGGCTTATAGGGGTATTTTATTACACATTGTATATACTAACCAATGTATACTATATTATACAATGTTTGATAAGTCATTTGTACGTGTCTCTGCTCTTCTGTTGCGCTATGTTTTTAACGCATTCTTGCACAGTTCCTTGTCGATTTATATAACAGCCTGTTGTGTTTTCAACACATTACGTTTTTATAAGTTATAATCAAGATAGTTCGCGTAAACTGTAAAAATGCTATCATTCTACAAATTCTAGTTCTGGTTTTTAATCATAAATAAATAAAAATCTTTATTGACTTCATACATGTTATATGTATTAAACGAATCGAAACGTCGGTAATAATAAATAATAAGGTAATACGTGATAAATCTCGTGACAATATAAATAAATATGTGTTTTGATCGCGAAAGTTTAAAAATACTATGTTACATTAAGTCATAGATTTCATAGGTTTCTGAACTAGTTGAAAAGCTGTATTTCAGAAGCTTAGAGAATTTATATAAGTATCTTCAAGTTCAGGAGCCAGTGGCTTCATAAACACCGGTACTGTGCCCGAAATACACATGGGGTTTTTTGTCCCTGTTAGCTCTTGTTCCTAGGTTGGTCTCTGTCCACGGCAGCTCAAAGATGCATGGAAGCTCGTGGCTCGCATGCGAATTCGCGTGAAGTCGCACGGTTATACGCGTGAGCATCGTGCGCGATCCCGGATGTCTCCAGACTTTATGTCTGTGATAGTAAAGGGTTTCACGTTCGAGCGTACAATTGTTGTACTGTAGAGAAATAGTATATTACGATGCAATAATAGACAACTTAAGTCACACGTATCGTATAATATTTTATAGCACAAGTGACATAAACCCGCACGTGACGCAGCCGACGTTCATTTTCGCACGGTGTAAAAAAGAGCTATTTAAGTCACGGAAAAGCGTGCGTAAAGTGCGGGTTTAAGTCACACTGTGCTATAAATAATGTTTTAATAATTGGTGATGCAGTCATGTCAAAAATTGTCGGCGAAATATGAGACTTTTCATTTTAATGTCTCAGGATAATGGGCGCATTACAATACCATGTAGGGCGCGTCCTAGGTGGACGTGCCTTAAGAGGTCTGCATTTGTTATAGGCTGGGCTTACCACTTAACATCTGGTGCATGAGTTCCGTCTCTTTTGTTTTTTTTTCCTTGAGTACTCATTTGGATACTGCTGCTCATCCTATGGTGTAATCCTTTAGTCAGTTTTTATGACATCTAAGTGAGAAAAAGGAGGGATTTATTCTTAAGCTGAATAAACCGAGCCAGTTCCGTCATTTACTAAAAAAAAAAGAAAGTGTGTTACATTCATTGAAATCACAAGGATCATTTTGAATCGTCTTGTAAACTAAATTACTCCTGTTCCAACACGAACTTACCTAAAAGAATCAGGGCAACAAACACGCTTCGGTTTGTAATGATTTTCCTTATTACTATTAGGTGGGAAGCACCTCTGTGTGGTGCCCATTAAACAAAGAGAAGCTGATACATAGAAAAGAGTACCTATAGCTTACTAATGGGCGAATATCACCAAAAAGAAGTTAAATAAATAAATAAATGCTTGAGACATTTCACACAACATTATCTAGCCTTAAGCTAAGCAGAGCTTGTGTTATGGGTACTAGATAACTGATATACTTAATATACAATACACTACATAGATAGATATTTTTTGTTATACATAGAAAAATACTCAGAACACCCTCAACAAATATCTGCAGATCGTACAAATATTTGTTCTGAGGCGGGAATCGAACCCACAACCTCCTGTGTCGCAAGCGAACCTTCGCTCGCCGCGCCACAGAGGTCATCAAGTTAGAGTCAAATAATGGGCAAATATCGCCAAATATAAGGGAAACAATGTAAAAGATAGAGGTAGTGAAAAAGAAATCACATAGGAAGCTGTCATTGACTCGGTGCAAATAAAAGACCAAAGGGCATCCAATAAATCAAAACTGATCTGATTGGGTCACGACAATGAATAATTTATTTTTCATCCCATCTATTCGAAAAGGATGACTTGGTTCGCCTTTAAGTGCACCCAAAGGTGGTGTTTTCTGTATGAAGCTGCTATAAGTGCGCCGCAATAATCTTTGCCGCGCACTTTTTAAATTTGGAACATATCGAACTCAAATAAGTGCGCCGCAGTTATCTTTTACGCGCACTTTTTGAATTTGGAATATCTTGAAAAGAATCAAACACAAATAAGTGCGCCGCAATTATCTTTGCCGCGCCCTTTTTAAATTTGGAACATCTTAGTGTTCAGCGCCAAAAAAGTCGTACGCAAATATTGTTTAAATAAATACTGACGCGACGGCCCATAGTCGCGCCCACCGGCTTAATAAAAAAAAAGAAATTAGAAACGCGCGAACTACATCCCCCCCGCGATTTCGTCATTTCTAACCGACTTTACAAAAAGGAGGAGGTTCTCAATTCGGTTGTATTTTTTTTTTATATTTGTTACCTCATGTCTCCGGCGTTTATGAACGATTTGGAAAATTCTTTTTTTATTTGCATACATATGCCGATTTTGATATTTTCAGCAACAAACCAAGCATTTGCATTCAGAAAGTATCATAATCCTTTCACCACTATGGTTCTTTCATAGTTTTTTTTTCATCGAAATGTTTAGTCGAATACAATGGCGGAAGTCTGTTTTCATTTTTCAATTTATGGTTTTGTTTTGAAATAAAATATGAGGCGCCTTTTATTTTCTCATAGAGGGTGATGAAAAGTAGAGTGTAACACTCGGGCGCAAAATATATTTTTGGCTCGGGCGACGTACTTTGAATCCCTCGCTACGTTCGGGGTTCTACTCTAGAATCCCTCACTTCGCTCTGGATTCAAAAAAGCGCCCTCGCCGTAAAAATATTATTTTGCTCCCTTATGATACAATCTACTATTTTATATTCTTGATTATATTAAGACGTCTGCTAATGCATTTATGTGTTGCAGTGTACAGTAAAAGATACCAAATGCCTAAAACATAACATACATACATAACATAACACCCAACAGTCACATACGTAGTCATGATTCCACACTAGAATTCCCTGTGTCGTGGGTATCAGGAACTAGGAGTAACATGGTACCATAACACCCAGACCCGGAACAAATAATTGCAGATCATACAAAAATTTATCCCGCAGCGGGAATCGAACTACTCCGGCTACTCGCCCTCCCCGCCACAGAGGTCGTCCTAGGATCGTAAAAAGGATCCGATCGGCCTTTGTATTCCAAATTAATTACTCCTCGCAGATTCATAATACATTACTCACTTTACTACGGAACCAATTGGTAAATCTAATAGCTACTAAGAACCTCGTGTGTCGGTGCAACAAAAGCTGATGGTAATGTGTGTGGAACCCCATCAGCCTTCTAATCCATGGAAACGGTGGTCAACAAATCAATCTTGACAATCTTGACGCTTTGCAAAGCTTTCATGCTCTTATTGGTATAATTAAATCTAATATTAGGTACCTAATTATTAGGTACCTATAAAATTGCTGTTCATTTTATTTTTATAAGATTTAATAAGTCTTGCTTGAAAAATGTAATCATCAAAATATTGTTGTTAAATTCTAAGATACCCACACTGGAAAATGTACTATGCACATAGATTTATGACTATGCACCTACATTATGTAATAAAGAACCTATAAAATAAAAAAATAAACAATTTGGTTTCGAGTCTAGTATCTAGTATCTAGTACCTACACTATATAATAAGAATAGCAATGGCACAGAATAAATAAGCGTGAGTGCTATGAAGATCTGATAAATTATCTGCGCATTTATCACTTGCAAACAAGGATAAATTTATCTGGTAACGGAACGCAGCAATCCGAGCTTATTCCAAAACAAAATTCCATAAATCCACTACTAGCCTGCGTTAATAATTAAGTAATATTAAGGTGGTCGTCTTAAACAGTGAATAAAGGCTTTCCGAGATTTATCACGTAAATATTCAACCTAAATCCACACACAAACATAAATCTAATGAGTACACAAATACATACTAACAGGTCAAGTTAAATAAATGCTTGTAAATATTAAACGACCATACACCATTAATTGTTAGTAGTAGAACTTCTTGTGAAAGAGTTCGTCCGGGAAGTAATACCGTACCTATTTCTGCCACCAAGCAGTAGTGTTCGCATTGCTGTGTTTCGGTTTGAAGGGTACGGTTGCCGGTGAAATTAAAGGCACATGAGACTTCATCTTTATGTCTCTGGGTTGGCAGCGCGCGTGTGATGCTTTTGGTGTTGCAGGCGTCCATAGGCTACGGTAACTGCTTTCCACCAGGTGGGCTGTAGGCTTGTCTGCTTGCCAAGTAGTATAAAAAAAAATAAGTTCGGCAATCCTAAACCCTACAATATAAGATCCTCTTACATGATGTTTTTATGAGTACCTAGTATTATATAAACAGCCGCATTTATGAAGAATCCTACATAACATTATATTAGTGTAAATGCAATGTTTACGTCTTTTTGGTTGGTAAAACCAACATCGTTTAGTAAAAGCACACGTCATTTAGTAAAAATCAATTGAAACGTTGCAGAACAGTTGCATTAGCATCGGGAACTTTGAATGAAACTCGCAATCCGATATAAGCTCGCAAGAAGGTCGACCCGATTGCAATTTGGGTATGGTCTTAGTCGTAGAGCAAGCGATAAAACCAAGAATATAAAATAATGAAGCAACCTTTTTTTTTAAATAACTACTATTATTTGAATAGGTTAATAGATTAATAATAGATTTACTGAAGATTATTTTCAAAACCTTGTTTGTTCAACTAAGAAATCTGCCAAAATCTTTTAGGGTTTGACTTCAAAATCATATCCCCGCCCCCACCGAATTTGTCTACAATTTTTTCCCTTCTAGAAAATATCCCTTTAAGACGAGGAATGTCAAAGAATCTAATGAAAAATTGTATCTATAAGTTTGGTCAAAATGGTATTTAAAAATGGTTCAATTTAATTACACAAATGCGAGATTTTTTTTGCCGTTGTATGTCCGGCCTAAGAATAGATCCATCCGTCTCCTCCCGTAGATTTCGTACAAACTAATGGGGGGATTACACTAGGAGATTAGCAGCAGCATCCACCTGAGTACTCAAAACTAAAACTGCCATCCGCCTGCCAAGCATGGTGGTTATGGCAAATCCCCCCCATTTCAAAAATGAAAGGCGTCGTCTACCAGTGTGATGATGATGATGATGCGAGAAAATACAGACAATGGCAAAACAAATCTAACGACATAAAAATCTGGCTTCAGGAGAGAATAAAAAATCGTGAACGTGATAATTCGTTTAACCTTGAAAAATTTATAACTTAATAATTAAATTTGTAAACCTATTTAAAAGTAAACACAATATTTACAATTTTAAAAATTCTGACTTAAATTGATATTATATATCAAAACGTGATTCCAAAATTTCTCTTACAAGATAGAGCGTCAAATCCATCGTTTAAATACAATATCTATAAATATATGGCTGCGGACGTACCAAAATAATCTCTTGAGATTTTTGAGTCGGATTCTGTAGTGACAGCTGCAGCTTTGTTATTCGGCCGTTTGTCAAAATATCTATTTTGATACTGTATTTTATTTCAACTTATATCATGGACATCCATCTCTTTTGATACGAATATTATAATATTGTATTTTATGAGGGAGGCCTCATCCAGTAGTGGAAGTTTAATGATGCTGTATTTTTTTAATTTAGTTTTTGTTATTACCTACTTATAGTGAATCTACAGGCAAAAAGGCTTACACAAAGATATGTACAAATGATCCATCATGTAAATTCATGTACACGAATCATGATCACGTACATAACATAACACCAAACAGTCACATACGTTGTCATGAGCCCACACTAGGATTCTCTGTGTCGGGGGTATCAGGAACTACGAGTAACATGGTACCATAACACCCAAAACACAATTACAGTAGGAAATGGCAATGAAGCATGCAACAATGGAAATCATTTTGGCAGCCTTAGCACTATCCAAATCTTTTGAAACTTGAAAGGAGGAATAAAAAAAAAAAAAAACAAGAAATTTCCGCTATTCAAGTTTCATAAGATTTAAATAGCGCTAAGGCTACCAAAATGATCCCCATTGTCGCATTCCCCATTGCCATTTGTTACTGTAATAGGGGACCCGTCTAATCGATTGCTGATTGATGATAATGATCCTTGAAAATGTTCATGAATCGGTTCGGCCAAATGCTTTTTTTCTAAAAGCATATCTTTCACTAGCTATTGTTGAGCCCAAAGTGCAACAAATCCCCGCTACAAACTTCACCCCACCTTTAGTTCTTGAAACTATTTTCTATTTCTGCAACCGTTCAGCTGTTACCAGTCTTCACTTGTTGGTATGTCGATATAAATACGTAGTACCGATGCCCATAAAGCTATGAATCGCACCGTTATTCGAATCTACAAAGTAGATTTCGTATTGGGAATAATGGATTGGGTAATAGGATTGAAATATGAAGTTTATTGTATGGAACGTATGTTAATTTAGCAAACGTTTCCATCCTATTAGAACCCGCTAGATATGCAATAGTTTACGCACCACGTCTCTGTGCAAAGGTTTTTCAAATAATTCTGTGCTGTCCAAGTTAACCATCCCAGATTTGAGATTATTTTACCGGTTTACGAGCAATAGTATAAATAACATTTTAAACCCCTCAAGCAAAAGGTTAACCTCGCTAAAAAAAAGTATTGCACTCGAAAAAACAGCGCACGTCATTATTACTGCCCGGAGAACACGATTTCAACTTGTCAAATAAATAATTGACGTCTCAGCTTAAGAATTTAAACATATAAAAAATCTATAAAAATATAATAAGTTACCTGATGAACTGAAAACTTAAGAAGAGACTTACTCATTGGCTAATAGATATAACTGTTTTTATAGATTGAGAGAATTTTTTGAAATGTAAATTCTTAATTAATTTGACATTATATATTTGTACGCCTGCATGCAGGCTGAATGCATCGACTAACATAGATTTAAGACTTGAAAGTGTAAAATTATGTGTATTCTTACAAATAAACGATTGAATCTTAAATCTAATTGAAAAACAATTACAAACGTTAAGAAAAGTTAGGTACACTCGAAAAAAAACGGCGCACGTCACAATATGACTGCCCGAAGAACGCGATTTCAACTTGTCAAATAAATAATTGACGTCTCCGCTTAGGAATTCGTAGTTATTCAAAAAACGATTCTGCTAATCTACTCTCAGCGCGAAATTTTCTTTAACCACATTTTTTAGTTTAGAATTTAAATTAAAAGTGTTGTTTTGTTTCTAGAGTCCGTCCGGAAATATTGCTGTTCCAATAGCGGAACATCAATAGGGCAGCAAATGAGGACAGTTACTGTAGTTTAAAATAGACGACTTTTTAACCGAGCCCGTTTGATAGCCGGTTTACGACACGTATCGTGTAGCGAGTTTGTGTGTCAGGCAAACAATGGGAATAGATCCCTAGGGACTCGTGGAGAAAGACTAATTTTACCTCTCTAAACACATAACGTACTGGTGAATCTGTGGCCTGAGAAACCACCCCAAAAAAAGGTATAAAAGCATTTTAAGAGCGTAAAAGAAACGAGGCCCAATTCTCGTAATATAAATTTGTCAAACACGTTTCGATCTAGTGTCGATGTCTTAAATGTCAGAAATGATATTCTCCTAACTCAAAATACAACACGGTTATGTGATTATATCAAAATGTGACCGAAACTTGAACGATTCAAGGCTTATTAGATAATTTTAGCTTAATAGATGGAGTCAATCTTTACTCTTTCCAATGATATATATAACTTTCCTACTCTAGTGGTAGTCACCGTGAATCTAAAGTAGACTACATTAATATTATGAGGCAGAATACCTACTTTCTGTCAATTCACAATTCAGTCTCGATTCGATCAACTTTCAGTGTAGTTTAAAATAATTAAGAGAATTGAGCCTCTGGGCGTAAGACATTCTGTGCTAATTCTAATTCAAAATGGAGGATATACAATCTGCACTGACGTCCCGGGACGTATTGGGGTTTATTGTGCATTGTCCCCCTGCTAAACCTAGTCCAGCCAGCACAACTCCTTAAAATAACGAAGGACTTTCGGTTGATGTCAGTACTGTTCCAGTGTCCCTGAAGGACTTAATTAGCTCCTGGAGTCCGGATTTTTCCCTGTTTTCATTGCGATTGTGCAATGTATTAACACATACTCCACTGTCTCCTCGTCCTGAAGACAGCCGCGATATAGCCCGCTGTCCGTAACCCCTGCCTTCAGAGATCACAGTTGGTGGTTGAGATCACAGTGTCCCGTGATGATGCTTACTATCTTCCGTAGGTCTTCGCGTCTCATCTTCAACAATGTCCTTCCTAACTTTTTGTTTTTAGTCTTGAAAATAACCTTATTCTTTGAAAATAATGTATTGTTTGGGCCCTAGTTAGTAAGAAAATAAGAGGGACTAGCAATGTGTGAAGTCAGGCTGCGTTTAATTATTTTGAAAATATCCTGTTTTTACTTCTGAACGAAACAAACATTTGTTAGCTACCTAGAGCCGAACGCATAGATAGCTTCGTAGTATTTTCAATAGAGTTATTTTGAAGCACAGTGCAGACGTCACAGCAAAAACTCTTACCCACCTTGAAAGAGCATTATACTTTAAAGTGCACTGCGCGAAAGAGCGCTGAGAGATGTTTTTTCTGCTCCGTGCGTGAGGTTTTAAGAAAATACAAGACTGGAAGGGCGGTATTCGCTTGGAACCTATATATATCTTGCTGTTGCTACGAGGCAACCCGGCTCGTTTGCATATTGTCCTTATAATTTTCGCTAGATCTTGTGCGCCTTCCATTTCCTTATAAATCAGCCCACTGCAGCCCAGCGCTGGGCCATCAGACGTCACATTACCAGCAACTTTATTGTTATTATCCGTGCATAGTTGCATCTTAGAGAATATCTCTACATAAATTCAGTATGCGTTCCCTTTAAGTAAGTAGGTACCTAAATACATTATAATCGAATTCGTAAGCACTATGCATGCAACGCAACAATACGATTTATTGTGGAAGTACGTGCGTTGTCAGCAAATAAGTGCGCTATCTGGGCGCATCGACTTTTTGCATTTGCACGCCAAAACGGCGCGTGGCAAGATAGCCACGCTCATGCGTGACTTTTTTCACGTCTTTCCGCGTGTGCCATGATTTTGGCCAGTGTTCCTGCGTGACGTAGCCGACCCAGTTAGGCACGCCAACCGATGCCACGGCCAAGACCAGGCGGGCATCCCCAATGAACAAGCGCCAATATCTATAAAATAAATTGGAAACGCCACGGAATAAAGCCGGAAAAAAATAATAATGAAGTAAGCGTCAGTGTGATGAGATTTGCCGCCAAAATTTTCAGGGTGAACGCACTCCAGTGTTTTGGCATGGTCCGGATGTTGGAAGTTGTCCTAATAGTTTGTTTGATTTGATAAGGCGTAGTTTTATCGATAATTGACTGTGATATCGATGTTAAACAAAAGTTTTGATTTGCTTATGCAAGAAAAACAGTTTCTTTTATTATAAGAATTAAGAGAACTGACATCTCCATTATTATCAATATTTGACCATAGATTTGTTAAAACGTAGGTTTAGAATATCAGAAAGAATCTCAATTAAGTTATTGTTTCCAATAACTACGAGATTATTGGTATACATACAGCACACAGCAAGTTAACATGCCAATGGTATGCAATGTAAAGTAATGGTGAAATAAATAAATATCTTAATATCTGAAGTTATTATTGTTGGGTTGGTATTGGAAGAGCAATTCTGCTGTAAAAATTACGCTATCTACTCTTTCACATTTCCTCATTTACCAGGACGGATCTGATGAATGACACAAAAAACAATTCCAACAATGAGCTGACGTCACAATCTTCGATCAAACAACTTTTTCGTTCTATGATTTCATACCGGGATCACGGGGAATCCACTATTGTAGGCACCTCTGCCAACAATCTTACTATCCAGTTCATTTGTTGTTCTTTTATTTGCCAAATATTTCCACCTTTAGTGCTGTGACAGTTTTAGTAATATTCATTCTTTTTTAGAATGTGAGCTTGTTTTATAGATGAGTCCTAGTTGCATTGATTCTCATTGGTATTGCAGATAACTTCTCTTTATTGATTTCATTGCTAAATTCCATTCCGAATCAATCAAACATAAATTTTCCACTAGACTGTTAGCTTGGTTTATAGATGAGTGCTAGTTGCATTGTTTCTCTTTGGTACTGCAGATAACTTCTCTTTATTAATTCCATTGCTAAATTTCATTCCAAATCAATCAAACATAAATTTTCCACCTAACGGTTCTCGTCCATACACACAGAAATAAATTATATAAATAAACCACAATTGTTGCTTTTGATATTGCAACACCAAAAGCTATATAGATAGATCATTGACCTACTCCAAACTCTGTCCAAAAAGATACTACAACAAACATGAATCGTTCCAAGGAATCCACGTGGCCAGAGGTCCTGCCAACTGGGTTCTCGTGGTAACTGGCAACGGTGGTCGCTTCGTCCGCCAATTCACTGTTTTGACTGGACGATGCTGGCACATTATAGCATTTTAATTGAGGAAAGTGTCGTTAACCTGGAGTTCAGTGGGGCATGTTGTTGAAATGATTCAATAGTTTCAATAAATGTTTTTATTTTTTTGTGTGTATGATAGATAGATGGATCTTAGATACTCTTTATGGCACACCAAAAATACAAAAGTAAAGGAATCATTCAAAAAATATGATAAAGTACAATGTACAAATCTATCGCTAAAAGCGATCTCTTCCGGACAACTTTTGGTGGTGAATGGATGGTAAAGAGTGGTTGATTTACCTTTGTATTATAAATCGTTTTGCGATAAAAAACCAGATTATATTGGGCATTATGCGTCAGAAGGAAATTAATTTATGTTTTTTTCTGTACCATTCTGTTTCCGATTGGTTTCTTCATCTTAGATTTAAAATTTATGTTGGATAACGAGTAAAAAATAAATAAATAATTATATTGTTTGATTTTTAACGTCTCTTTATCTGATTAATAGTATACTAGTGGAATGCCCGTGGCTTCATCCGCGTTGAGTTTTCTCCATACAAACTTCCTTACCTACCTCAGGGGGTAAATTTCGGAAATACCATTCTTAGTGCGCCCCAAGCCTATAAAAGAAATTTACTAGCCAGTGAGTGAGACAATCAGCCACGCAACGATTTTTATATAAGCATTTTTTATTTTTTTTATATTTTGTTCATGAAAGTAGACCCTGTGAATGATTATGAAAAAAATATACAAGTATAAACAAAATTAAAAATACAAATGAAATAGTTGAGCTATCTAAAGACAAACGATCTTTAGATCCAAATCACTATCAGACGGAAGCGTCCCCAAGACGCTGGCTTCATTGCCACGCTGATTAATTAATCCATTAAATGAATAATGAATACATTAATCCTAAAGTCATAAAAATATTTGTCCTTGACCAATTCACGGAACCGTATAAAATTCCAAGATTTTTCACGTATAAAAGTTGAATGACGCCACGTGGGTGGAAGGTCCTGCCAAAAACTGCTACCTACGGGAACCGCTGGCAGGCAGTCTGCGATGCTGGCCAACTAAATGTTTTGACTGGCGAGTGTTTGTGTACAAGATGAGGTTAGGTTAGGTTATGATTATACTCCGTTACGTGAAGAGTTTGTTATAAATTTTGAAGGTCATGAATTACCACGTTAACTATCCTTCAGAAATGTACGTAACACAACATGGGGCTCCCATATTTAAGCATTCTAGATACATTTCTATTACTTTTCATAAAGTCTTAAAATAAAACATAACATAACACACCCAACAGTCACATATACGTAGTCATGATCCCACACTATGATGCCCTGTGTCGTGGGTATCAGGAACTACGTGTACCATGGTACCATAACACCCAGACCCGAAACAAATATTTGCAGAACTTACAAAAATTTGTACCTCAGCGAGAATCGAACTCGCAACTTCTCGTATCTTCGCCAGAGAGATCGTATAGAACTAAATTTGTTCGTGACCTGTAAAATACCCTTCCCTCGTGCTTATAAGGAGTATTTTGATACACATTGTATGTCCAACCAATATCAATCGGGACCATGTTTCCTTTATAATATAACACAGTTTTCAACCAGTAGCAGCATTTACACGTGCGATGCTGGAGGGATTTTCCATAGACACGCTTGACAAGTGGATTGTTGATTGCAGTATTGGTGTTGTGTACTCAGGCGGATGCTGCTGCCTATCCCTTGGTCAGCAGAACCAACATGTCCCTTAACCTTAAGTCGGCTTATATGACATCCACAAGAGAAGACGGAGCGATCTATTCTTACAATTTTCAATAAGTTACTGAAAATATTCGAAATAATTATTGAAATGCCGAATGCATACTGTCTAATGCCACACAGAAACAGCAATTGGCATTATTTTGAATACGATTTACCTCGATCCTCAAATCTCTCAAATATTTCCACGAAAGTAGTTACCTTGTAATAAAACAAACAATCGAAAATTCCTATACAGTGTTGCCAACTCGAGAGCTAATAAATCACACACGCGTTTTGCATAATTATGATTCGAGTAGCATGCTCGATAGGTACAGATGTTCACTTGAGGTGAATACGAATTTTTTGATGCGGTCAATTTTAACCGGTTCGCCAGAGGATTAGGCTAAAAATACTTTTCAGTAGGAATCTGGTGCGAATGTTAGGTGGTTATAAAATGGGTCGAAGTCATAAAATGTAACATGTCAATGGGAAGTTTTCTGACAGCTGAAAGACAATAGTTCTAAATCCATGCATAGATGGCGCAGTCCAGATATGGTTGTCTAAATTTTGTCGGTCAGCCACCAACTGTCAGTGTCACTGACTTCACTCGCTCATGCTGTTCGTTGGTGAAGTAAGTAAGTATCTACGTAAAGTTTTTGTTGAAATTCTGATATATTAGACTTGAAAAACGAGCTTCGGAATCGCAACGCGAAACTTGGAGGAAAAAGAGAGAAAACATAGGGAATTTATTCTCTGTGGTGCTTTTACAAAAACTTCAGAAGGCACAACCATTTCAAGTCACCACCATCTACCGGAATTTTAAGAACTATTTTTTCTTTTTAATTGCCTCCCTGAAAACTTCCCATTAGCACTGGTCAGCGAGAGAAAATCACTTTTCTATGTATTTTTTTCTTATTTATGCTATTAAATAAATAAAACTGGAACTGTATGAGACATGGCACACCGCTTGCGTTGCGTGACGTCCACGCGCGTCACTACGGCGTAGAGACGCGCGTGTCTACGTTACGTGCTGCATACGCATCCGGTGTGCTTTGGCCTTATTGGCCTTTAATGGGATGGTGAAATTTGAACTCAAAAAGGGACGATTTCGAAATACCAATGCGTTGAGCCAGATAAGAGACAGCTCTCAGATTAAGCGTCACTTTGACCAAAGCCATAATATAATTTTGAAAAAGCAAAGGGCTCGGTACCCCTCTTACCCAGAGTCTCGACCCCGAAAGACTCGATACTTAAGTTCTGTCCAGACTTGCATATTTGCGCCTTTTGATATCCCCATCAGCCAAATCGGTTGCTGCATCGGCCGTAACTGATGAACTGACTGAATTGAGATGAGATGGCGCAAGGGTATCAATGCACGTAGCGTCCCACACGAAAATCTGCCCTTCTCCCACGGAACAAGATCCAATTCGGAGAGAATAACATAACATAACAGCCAACAGTCACAAACGTAGTCCTGATCCCATACTGGGAACCACGGGCGTAGCCAGGTTTTAGTTTCGGGGCGGGTTTTCGTTCAAGAAAATAAAACAACAAAAATGTACACGAAATGACATCAATATTCATGTGAAAAAAAAAACACTTTCACTACACTGGTGTTTCTTCAAAAAGTATAGATTTTGTCAACATATTGCATAATTTTTGGGGGGGTTTGAACCCCCAAAACCCCCCCTAGCTACGCCCATGCAAGGAACCTTTGTGTCGTAGGTATCAAGAACTACGAGTACTATGGTACCATAATACCCAGACCCGGAACAAATATTTGCAGATCATATAAACATTGTCCTGCAGTGGGAATCGAACCTGCAACCTTTTGCATCTCAGCCGGCTACTCGCCCGCCGCACCACTGAGGTCGAGGGCAATGAATGCTCTAGTAATCAATTTATTTTTAATTTGTTTCTAGGATTGTACCCATAACGATTACTCGCGTAACGTAGATATATCATAATCTATATTTATCAAAAGCATCGTTTGTCTGTCAGTACGTGCACTTATAGAACTCGAGTTATTCGTCCAGTAGGGCGAATACAATGTAGTTTTCATTATCCAGAAAGGTTACTATCAAGTGTTTAAAATTACAAATAACATGACATATAAACAGTAGTAGTTATTTCGAAACGACATAATACTTCACAAACCTCTTCAAAAATCAAAAGGCTCGTAAATGAAAAGAAGTTCATTTCCTCCCAATTTCGAGATCTCAATGTCTGGATTGTATAACCTGAAGGTTCTTGTCTGCAAGCGCTTTTGTATGTAAATATAAATCACTCAATATTCATTTTTTGTCTCAATGTGTAAATAATAATTGTGTTATTGAATTTCAGTTTAGTTCAGACAACTTTGTTAATTAGTTGTTTTTATGGTCACTAGAAAACAACATACATGAATACCAAGTATCTATAAGTACGCACATCTTCAAATAGAGAGGTCTGAAAATGTTCTCTTAATATTTGATGACTCTACGCTGCTCTAGTTGCACTTTAAAATACTAATATGGAGGTAAGACCTAGAACAGTTCCCACCTTAAAAAGAAGTTGTCTGAATTAAATGATTGTAACTAAAGTATTTTTCAAACAATAAGAATCAATTCTGCTGATTTCATAGAATTTTTAAACTCAAGTTTAAATAGTAAATTGATTTCGTATTCAAGCCAATAATATTCAGAAAAAGAGATCAAAATAGTTTGAGTAACATGTTGGGCGCCAAATAGAGTTTGTTGGGCGCCAATACTACACCCTGACTAAAACCAGTGTTCCACTATTTGCTTGTTCGCAGGACGAGTTCCATCCGTTCATAGAGGCGCTGATGCCTTTTGTAAAGTCCTTTTCGTATACTTGGTTCAATTTACAAGCGGCCAAACGAAAATATTATAAGAAACACGAAAAACGGATGAGTCTCGAGGAGGAACGGCATACTAAATATGAATTACAGGTAAAACCGTTTTATTATAACTAGCATAAGTTCTAATTTTGAGTGGTGATAACCAAATTTCAGGTACGTAAGACCTTGACGACAATCAAGTTGGTTTTCAATTGTAAGTATTACATACAGACCTGCATATAGAAATGAAAATATCAAACAATAATATTCAGTCAAAAGCTTTAACAACGGGCTATATTATTGTTTGGCTAATGCGCATTGCTATCGCAAATAAAATCTATATTTAGTTCTTGATAGCGCAAGCGCACTAGGATCAGCATTAAACAAGCAAAGTATCAAGAGTAAAGATTTTGATAGTAGATTGCAAGGCAACTAACGAATAAAGGAAATTTTTAACGGTTTCCATAATTGTACGAATAAAACTGCTTTGTAACCACCGTAGTTTGCTTGCTGTAGAGTGCTACATGGTTGGTACTACTGACATCGGATATAATTTTTGGATACGGGGTTTTTGAATTCAGTCGTTCCACCAATGCTTCCTAGGTCTGTGTGGTGGATTACGGCCAAGTGCCTTCCATTATTTTAATTAAACAGTAGAAACACCCTGATGCTGAAAACCATGAAACCCTTTCTTAATTTTCATTAAAACTGTTCCAGAATGAGAAAGCAGAAGTGAAGCAGAAATGGGCGTCACGGCTGCTAGGGAAACTACGGAAGGACATCACGCAGGACTGCAGAGAAGACTTCGTGCTCAGCATCACGGGCAAGCGGCCAGCGGTATGCGTGCTGAGCAATCCGGATCAGAAGGGCAAGATGCGGCGGATAGACTGCCTCCGCCAGGCTGACAAAGTGAGTGTCCTTTGTTTTGTTAATGATTTTAGCAACAAATGATTTAATCGTTGTTCCTGGTCAGCAAAAATAAATAGTATCTGACACTAGAGCAAGGAACTGTGCTAGAGAGGGCGAATAGTCTGTCTCTGAATCAGATGATAAATAAATTCACCAACAATGTAAATCACTTGAATTTAGATTGTTTAGTGAAATTTAAATCCTCGTTGAAATCACAGTAAACGTTTAAAAACCTTATGATTTAACTATTAATCCGAAAGTTTCCAACACAAAATTTCCAGTACAATATGAGTTTGTTCTTATCCCTACCCTTCTCAATTCCAGGTCTGGCGGCTGGACCTTGTAATGGTGATTCTATTCAAGGCCATACCCCTCGAAAGCACGGATGGGGAGCGGCTCGAGAAGCATCCTGAATGCACGCAGCCGGGCCTCTGCGTGAACCCATACCACATCAACGTGTCAGTTAGAGAGCTGGACCTCTACTTGGCCAATTTCATCAACAGCTACGGTAATGGGAGCGACGGTCTGCCAGGTCTCTCGCTCAGATATGATATGCTTTGTGGTTTAGTTTCTGAGAACGAGTGATCAAGCTTGTACAATCAATCTAGACATTACTAAAGCTAGCCTACTTGCCAACTGTCCATAGTAAAGATGGAACTTTATAAAACACTCTTCATTATACTTATTGAAAACACAGCTACTAACCACATAATATCATATAACACCCAACAGTTACATACATAGTTCTGACTCCACACTAGGATTCCCTGTGTCGTGAGTATCAGGAACTAAGAGTACCATGGTACTACAACACCCAGACCAGACAGTCTCTCAATTGAACATTTGTCATTTGTGTACTCATATATATATAAATTGTGGGCTCAGTTTGATGTCATTTCGCTGGAGTTCAAGCCAGCTTGCTAATTGGCTGAACGCGGAGTGAGCTCGGTAGCCACTATATTCAAATTAGTCTACAATATTGGAGTGGTTAGTAACCATGTTTTCGGCATTCACTATGATCAGACATAGCCTATAATAGTTAGTGAACTGATTTCAATAAGTTTAATATCTCACTATTAAAGTTTTTATTCTTCAATAGTCCATTGTGACTTTGTGTACATGAACACTCGTTCTAACATTGTTTTTAGTTGCGTTTAGTCTAAAATATACTATAGAAAATAAGGCTTGCAAGTTTTCTTATGTTCATTAGGACTATATTTCAAATTCATAGCGTTAGTAGCTCCCTATTTTTGAGTAATATGCAATTGATGACGTACTTAAAATTAGAAGTGTCTTTTCCTATTGGTTTGGTGTTATTTTTTGTAATTCCAACTAAGGTTCTAATACGGGTCTAAAAAATATTAATCTATTATTATTACCAATTCATCTGGATTTTATTTATATTTTATTTGAAAGGTATTTGGCAAACATTGTTAGTTTTTGAATCTATGAACCTTATGTTAATAGAAATAGTGAATTTTGTATTGAAATCTTATTTGCTTGCTAGCGTAGCGTATAACCAGCTGATATGTTTCAGATATTCTAAGCGGTTCTCTTTCGCCCCACCCACCTAGGGATAAAGAGAACGAACACGAGGCTAAGACGAAAGGTAACAGCCGATGAAGTGACGTCATCGGTGTTGTGATTCTGTGTGTCGTTTAGTTTTGTGGCAATCTTATTACTTGGTAACTAAATGTTAACACAAAAGCAACGTTCCCTTATTATTTTTTTAAATCCAGTAATGTTCTTTAAAATCAGCACCCAAAAGGGGCCAAAAGACTACGCCATGTTGTGCAATAACATGGCGTAGTCTTTTGGGCGCTATAGTACAATATTAATAGAGAAAAAATATGAAATAAAACTCAAATCTTTTTTTTAGATGCAGTAGTAATATTTATAGTAAAGTGTAATTATGATTGCAATAATTTTACTTATTGGACTAAATTTGTATGATCTCAAAGTTCATTTTGATTTTGAATAGGTACTAGAGATCCAGTTAAACTTCTCCCATATCACTGAGAACTAGTGTAGTGAAAGAATTTAGGGTGTGAAGAAATGCTTTTACGCAGTTATGTAACATGAAATACCTCAAAAATAATTAAAATTTTATATTATAAATAATTAAAAGTTTCTATGTTTATCAAATGGTTTGATTGCCACAACGTCAAAAAACTTTTTGTTCTTGATTGGTACTGCACAAACACACTGTTACATATTTTCTTTGCATTTAAACCAAAATTCGTCCTCGTATTGGCTTGCACTTACACTTTCATGCTTTTAAATTTAAAATTTTGGAGTTTTATGCTCGTTTTTATGGAAATTTGTTTGTACTGTAGTCGGTGTTCCTTCTCTTTTAATATCTTGATGTTTTTATTATGATGCTATTCTAAATTATTAAAAAATATCGTCATGTTTTATTTGTTACTTATTGAAATACTCTACGATTTTTGTTTCTTTTATGCATGTCTTAAAATGAGGTTATGATTCCAATAACTTTGATATCAAATATTTTAGAATAGCATCAACTGAAATTTTCTCTTTGACCTAACTAGATTTGTGTGACTTTATTTTATTATTTAATACAATAACCCTGTAAGCAAACAGGCATCTTAGTTGTCCCTTTTAGTATTTCCTGAATTCAGTATTATTTTTGAATTTGTTTCTGAAATCTTAGTTCATAATTAATTGATAGTCTTAAATTGAATTTTCCTCAAAATTTAGAGGTTTTCTTGTGTACAATTATGTTCAACTCTAATTGTGTGGTGAACCATAAAATACTTGTCTATAGTATTACTTGAGTGCACATCTTTGAATTACCATTCATTCCGCTCTGTCCACTTGGATCCATTCGTTGATTTTTAATACTTGAGGCTAATTTTATTACAAAAAGTTATACATTGAAGTAACAAGCGCATTCATTTTATACTAGAGTATCAATATGAGGTAGTCCCTAAAGAAGTTTCTATATTAGACTGCCTGACCTCAAAACTTATACCGGAGCAGAGCTGGGGAAACAACCAATGTAGGTAATTGCTTAAGAGAAGGTTAACGATAAGGCGCTTATGCCCTTTTGTACGTGGGCGAAGTTTGCTTCTATTGGCTATTATTTCATAGACATGATCAGTGCACTAATATCATGATGACACATGGTGCGTCAGTATTTAAAAAAAAAAATTTTTTTTATTTATTATTTGGTAAACTTGTAATTTTATAAGAAACTAACGCACCACGGGTCTAGACTTGGTCTAGACATTAGTGTATTGATCATGTGTACAAAGTTTCATGGAGTTTGAAGAAATAATAGCCAAATTAGAAGCACTAGCTACCGTTAACCTCTTCAATATAGTATATTCCAGTAATTCTAGTGTTGGATTTTTCAAGCTCCGCTAATGCTCTTTGCACACCATACCAATTAGATCTAAGGCATTTTATTGGTTGGCAGTTCTGTAATCAACCCGTTATCCAATGAAATGTCTCGTTTGGCTATTGGCGTTGCGTGCAATGGGCTCCTGGTAGAGGCATACTCAGAGAGCCGATAAATATGAGACCTTAACTCCATAGTTTGTTTATGAGAGACCAACCGTTAGTTTAACGTGATGATATGATGGTGGATTTCAGGCTATAGCCACAATCCATACAACGGGGTAATTTGCAACGATATTATTCTAGCGACCGGAGTCTTCTCGTCGAAGGAACTATGGAAGTTATCTAAAGGTATGTCTGTTTGTTTATTGTGTGAACTAACTTTTTCACTTCGAAGATTTCTGGCTGTATTTATCCACACTAGGGCCATAAGTCTTGATGACGAATCAATGGTTGTTTTCACAGATATTTTTGGGGTAAGTTTGAACTCAAATATGCTCAAATATTACGAGTTCAAATTCACCCTGAGTTTATTATAAAAAAACATAGCTGAATTACAGCCTAAAGCATAGTAAACACTTTTTGTGTCACAGATAATCCTCAGAGTCCTTTTCAGGACAGAAGTCCCGTGGCTGAGACGCTGTTTCTGTTTATAACGTCAATTTCTGATAACCCTTGTTTCCGTGGGACTTCTTTCGTGAATGGGCTTGATTATAAATCTCTGAAATGTAGCCTGGAAGAAATCACTTTCAGTGATAAGGCCGCCCATTGTACTGCTAATTTTAATAAATCCTATTATGTATTCCTGGTGAACAATAAAGTATCTATCTCTCCGCTCACCTGTAGTGGATACTAAGCCTACCTATCAGGATGCATGAATCAGGTTTGAATCAAATCATGAATCAGTAAATTCGTAGAACGCTGTGTCATTCTTTTGAATGAGTCTAGAAATATGCCCTAGTGTGGATAACCTTTGAAATGTCTCAGGTTAGGTGAAACAATAAATAAAATAATAAAATATTAATTCTGATTTGTGAGTATATTTCTTCTATTTTGAGTTTAAACGCCCAAGTTCACCCATAACCTAGGACAACATGAAGATAAGTGATTAGGTTTTTGACTAACTTCTCACGTAAAAGAAACACGTGTTAAAAGTATTTGATCTTGTTCGTATTAAACGAATAGTTGGATTCATTAGTAAGGATATCACGTTGACCAATATCACTATAACTATCGCAATCACAATTTGTTCACCATTGTCCAAAGCGCGCGAACGGGCCATATTTACTTGCGATTTGTTCAGTTTAGAATTTTAATGTTTGTCATCGTCAGTCGAGTAAGAATAAGTACGAAATGTACTGCCTGTTTGGAATACGAAATGAATGAATGTTGTGAAAACTTATAAATCACAGCTACATGACTCCAAACAATGATTCTTTGTTTATCTCTAAGATACTACTAGTACCGTGGTACTACAATACAGATTTGAACGAATATTTCGCGAATATAACTCGCATCTCTCAAGTTTTAATCCAGTACACTGTTCATATAAAAAATATACATTAAACATACATTATAATTCAGAGGACAAACTCTAATCAAAAACAAATTAGAATTACATTTTCTCAAATGACAATGTTTGTATTGATCTGCAAATATTTGTTTCGGGTCTGGGTGTTATGGTACCATGGTACTCGTAGTTCCTGACAACCACGACACAGGGAATCCTAGGGTGGGATCATGAATATGTATGTGATTGTTGGGTATATGTTATAGCTTATCTATATCGAGGCTAAACCGCATTTTAAATATAGGCTCATGCCTCAAATCAACTCAACTCATGGCTCATGCCTCTACTCACACACCTAGCTAGCCACGGTCTCCAACTTACAAACCAATAAATGAAAGCTGTGACCCTTTATAACCTAATTTCTCTTTCTTTCCAGCATCAATCCTCCAAGAGTCAGGCTCGGAGTCCCCCAGCGAAGGCGGCATCAAGCTGGAGTCATCGTATTACTGCGGCTACAATTCACCAGCACCGCCCGCCTTCGAGCCGCCTTCTGAGCGCGCCCCCAGCACCATGCTAGTACCACAGTGCTTCAGTAAGTCCACTATCCAATTCATAATACAAGCAGCGGCACGAAAGTCTAGCGCTGACCGTTATTGCGCATAAGTCAAAAGTAAGGTATGTTGGGCGGGATATCTATCTCTATCTATCTTATACTAATTGTATTGCTTGCGCGACAGTAAACATGCGCAACTATCCCGTCCACGTTTCCTTCAGCGCTAGACTTACGTGCCGCTACTTATACAACGACTAACGGTCTTGAGCCGCCTCCATCTACCGACTTCTTGTTACTTTTATAATGTCTTTAGACCACCGAATGGAAGGCTTTCCTTTACCGCGTCGTCTGGTTTATGGTCGCCACTAGAAACTTTATTCCCCAACGATTGTCAGTTCTGCGGAGCCACACCTGCACATTGCCACATCAACTTGCTAATTCTGAGAGCAATGGTCTTGGTTCTTCTACGGATTTCCTGGTTTCGGATTCTATTATGAAACCCCTAGCATAGCTCTCATCATTGGTTAAGCAAAAGTTATCTTTGAATATATAAAGCTACGTACCAAAAACAATAACAATTTGTTTTTTACGCAAAAAACGCTGCATACCACACGCAAGGACCACCAGACATTTATGATTACTAATAAAAATTAAACTTAAGTACAACAATCATATCACGAATTTGTATTCGTCCCTCGCACGTGTTACAACGTACCTACAAGAGGCAACAGCTCTAAATATAGTAGTCACAGCATAAGTACTTGGACGGTACCAGTAGTTTAACTTCGTAAAAATTGTTTAATTCAGCTCACACATACATACTTACGTACGCATACGTGTGTGCCTGGCCTATGTATTAAACGGTTCTGTAAAAAGGAGATATATATGCTGATATGGTGACCTTATACACTCTTTTTTAGCTTCATAGATGTGCTGGTAGGAGGTTTGGTAGAAATGAGAAATCCAGAGTTCACTAATGATGGTTGTATTAGAACTTTTCAATGGTACACGAAATAATAACTTTAACTGGTTTAGATACTGGTATATGGTTTGATGGTGAATGAATACGCGCTGCCTTCTCGGCGGCTGATTACGTACTGGCTCGATGATATAGGCAATGGTGCATTTTGGTTGTAAGGCAATATACAGAATTGCGTGTTCGGCGTAAACCCGAATAGGTTGCTCAGCAACGTCAACAAGAAAGAAACTGAAAGGTATTGGGACAAGATAATATGATTAGATTCACCAGTAGCATAGCTTTTATCTGAAGGATGAAATATCGCCAAAATTTAACTTTGGGCTAAAAGTTGTCCTACTGTTTCTTACTTACTTTTTCTTGTTGAATCAAACTGAATATAATTAGTGGTGAATCAACGTGTCGGTGAACTCGTCTACTATCTAAACAAAAGCGATAACTGAGAGGCGACTGGAATACATAATGTTTGATGTTATTGATAATGTTAACGTAAACGATTCAAGTAAATAAAAAAAAACTTTCAACAAAAAAAAATCGATTTCGCGAATGTGAATTCGGCTAACTAGATGATGTGTTCATTATTAGCAAATGTTTTTTTAAGCACTACTCGATTTTGCCCCGCGATCATTCAAATTCATTCAATTTTTTATTCGTTGACATTCCATAAATTCATCACAGCTTAGAAAAAACCCCTTATGATCGAATTACTATCCAAATTGGACAAGCCATGACGGAGAAAGGGTGTGCTTTAAAAAACATAGCGGCTGAGTTGAGAACTCCTCCTTTTTTAAGCTGGTTTTAAAAATGGAGGTTTTCATTTTAACTCGATTTGCCGGTGTCACGAAAATATGACCTGCAGGGCTTCTCTTGACGCTCTACTCGATCCTAATGAGGGCTTTTCAATTTCGATTTTAAAACAAAAAAGTAGTTCTAAGTGGCTCGCTAGATGGCTCTGACTTAATTTCAACTGTCAAAAAATCGTCAGGTTATTTTTTTGTATTTGTCAAAGTCACATTGCCACTACTTCAAACCTTCCATTGACAGCTTATCCACAGTGTAGCGCCATCTATATTCAACGCTGAAAGCATGATTCGAGTCGGCCGTGAAAACTCCTCATTCAAGATTTAGTATCATTTGACGTTGGAGAATACTTAGATTCCTTGGTCATTTGGTACTCTTGAATTCAATACTAGCGCACAATTTGGAGTGGAATTTTATGGAACTAAGTGAAATTGACTTTCTGTCTCTGTTGTCCTTCGCGCAAAGTCAATCGCGTGCTCAATATCTATTTCAAACTCGATTTGGTTCAAGAGTGCCAAACAAGCGTTGAAACTGGATTGAGATTGGAATTGGATTGCGATTGGAACTGTTTTCAAGAGTAGCCCCACTGTAGTGAACATAATTTCGTGATAAGCTATGTGCGACTCCACGTAAAATACATCAAATTATAATGCGTTATAGTACAGTCAAATTAGGTGATTTTTTGCACAAGTGTGGGACTAATTAGATGTAGTCATGAAAACTTTTCTAATTGTTTTGTATGGCTTAAAAATCACCTCTAATAATAAGCATCAGTAATTTCACCCTCCGGAACAGGGTGAAATAGGGTGAAAACCATAAAAATATCCGTAACTTAATGGGGGAAATAGAAGTAGTCGGTGCAATTTGGCATAGACTTTGAACCTTTATGATCTACATTTGCACCAAGTATTTTTGAAATCCGACATACGGAACATACAAAAAAAAAATCATTTACAAAAAAAACTTTTTGTGGTTATTACGGCTCCGGGAAAATTAAGGTAGTCGGTGCAAATTGAAAAATATCAGAAAAATGATCGAAATACATTACCAGGTTTGCACCATGGTGCGTCTCACGGAAGGCACTTTTCCATATTTTATTGTCGCTCTACTTCGGGGAAAATTAAAGTAGTTCTGGAAATCGACTTAAACTTATTCGTTTAATTAGTACTACATCCGCCGGAAGTTTTATACTGGTTTTTTTTTTACCTAAGATGCATTTGTTCAACACTGTGTTCCCTACATGCACGTGGTTTTTATTAAAATCATAATGCACTAAGACAGTCTCTCTATACGTAATTTAACTTGCATCAAGTAATTTCTTCCTATTTTAAAATTTACGGCCTTTTTAAGTTTGTACCTAATATTTAAAAGCCAGAAAGCGCCAGAAACGGTGCAAACCTAAGCTAAGCTTCTTTTCGTGTCATCTAACGTTTCCATAAGAATCCACGCCTACACGACTTAGGTCCACACTTTTTGCTAATTTGCCTGTACTATTATGGCAAATATACGTCGCGCTAAGAATCCTACTAATATTATAAACGCGAAAGTTTGTGAGTATGGATGGACAGGGCCGGATTTATATTTGTGCCGGCCTGGGGCACGAAAATGCCGCCCTATGACTTAAATTTTATTTTAATAGTTTTTATATCTTATTTTTTAAGAATTAGAATAACTAATTGATTGCAGGAAATTTATTATATAGCATTTATTATACATTATGTTTTATTTATATTAAATAATATACAAAATTTTAATGTGATACATAATACTTGAATTATATTTCTTGAAAGATAAAATGTTTATTTAAAAGAATTAGTTAATTATATATTGTATAGAAATTTTTTACTCACTTTCCAAATTTTGCCGCTCTAGAAAATTTGCCGCCCTGGGCACTAGCCCCGACTGCCCCTAGTATAAATCCACCACTGTGGATGGATGTTTGTTACTCTTTCACGTAAAATCTACTGAATGGATTTGAGTGAAATTTGGAATGGTGATACTTTACGCCCTGGATTAACACATAGGCTACTTTTCATCATCATCATCATCAATTTTCATCATTATTCACGCGGGTGAAACCGCGGGGCGCAACTAGTAAAGAATAAAATACTTATACGTCGTGTCAGAAGTTTGGAAGGCATAGTTTTATCAGATTTGCACACGATTACGAATAAATCAGTTACACACACTAACTAAAATACATACTTGGTGCGATTAGCTAATATCGGTTGCTATCATTTTTTCCCTACTTCAAACAGTTTCAATGTTGTTTCTATTGAAAATGACGTCTTAACGAGTAAGTTGGTCGGGTTATCCAACGATTTGCGAGAACTTCACATTGTAACATATCGATAGAAACCACAAAGGATACATGATCGGAAAATATCGATTGAAATAGTAGTCTGTTAGGAACCAAGCCACCAAATAGAAAGTGTTAGTAACATAATCACGTAATCGCAGGGCAGTGAAGTTAAATAAAAGCTTGTAAAAAGCTTTAGCAAAAAGGTTGATTTTGGACCCGAGATTATAGTACAAAGGTATCAGGAAATTTTCTACCAAGATAGATGTAGAAATATTGCTATTATTATTGACGATCTCTGTGGCGCGGTGGGCGAAGGTTCGCCTGCGACGCAGGAGGTTGCAGGTTCGATTCCCGCCTCGGAACAAATATTTGTACGATCTGCAGATATTTGTGCAGGGTGTTCTGGATATTTTTCTATGCATAATAAAAAATATTTATCTATGTAATGTATTGTATTAAGTATATCAGTTATCTGGTACCCATAACACAAGCTCTGCTTAGCTTGGGGCTAGATAATGTTATGTGAAATGTCCAGCATTTATTTATTATTTATTAGCAAACTTTTGTCTGATTGAAACCAGTTATCCTAAATTTTCTTTTGTTTTTTAAGGTATCCCTCACAGTTCAGCAGGGCTGAGTGCCTCACAGTCCCCCTTAGTGCCATCCAACACAATCTTCTACCAGCACGCGCCACCTTCCAACGACACGCACTCAACAGGTAGCCATTGTTTGAGTTTTACCTTGAAACTACTCACATTGCATGTACCATATATGGATAAGTAATTTCAAAATGTTTACTTGTAAAATATGAAATTTACTAAATACTTCCAATATTTTGTAGTTCCTGAATTGAGTTCTAATTAAGTTGAATTTAAAAAATCAAATTGATAATCATAAAATCATCATCATCTGCATCAACCTGTAGAAGTCCACTGCTCAACATAGGCCTTCCCCCTAGAAAGCCACGACGAAAGGTCCTGAGCCGCCTTAATCCACCGACTTCCTGCAACGTTTATAATGGCTTTAGTCTATCGAGTAGAGGACCTTCCTCTACCGCGTCGTCCGGTTTGTGGTCGCCACTCGAGCAACTTTATTCCCTAACGATTGTCAGTTCTGCGAGCTATATGACCTGCCCATTGCCATTTCAACTTGCTAATTCTAAGAGCAATGTCGGTGATCTTGGATCTTCTACGGATTTCCTTGTTTCGGATTCTATCACGTAGTGTAACCCTTAGCATAGCTCTCTCAATAGCATAATCATAAAATGCATTAAAAAAATCGGCCATCATGCAAATTCTCTTATTGATACGACCCTGCTATAAATGTTGTACATAATACATAATAATAACAATCTGAGTACATAATAATAACAATCATTACACGATCATAATGCTTTTTTTTATGATTCCATATCATGAAAAACTTCCTAAAATATCTTAGACCTAAATATATGAACCTTAGTTAGATATTGAATAGACGAACAAATATATTATTTTGTAACAATTCCGCTCTTCTCCAACGAAAACTTTGAAAGAAAATTCGACACGTGTTTCGCCTCTCAACGAAGCATCCTCAAAAAACAGCCATGTTCCTTCGTCGAACGCCGAACATAGAAAGTCCAACACAGTCGAACAGAAAGGCAGAACAGAGGTAGTCTTTCTGTTCGGCGTTCGGCGAAGGAACATGGCTGCGGAGCTTTTGCGTTGTTGTTTCTTTGTTTTTGTAGCGTGCAGTGAGTCAACTGTTTCCTGAGGATGCTTCGTTGAAAGGCGAAACACGTGTCGAATTCTTTCTAAGTTTTCGTTGGAGAAGAGCGGTACTGTTACTAAATAATATATTTGTTCGTCTATTCAATACTGTAGAATGAATTTCCGCAAAGTCACGCTTGAATCAATTAATTAACTTAGTTAGTCACAGTAACTATTTCCTTCGATACTTAGATGTGATATCACACCATTGCCATTATCACTACCATAAAGGTCCCGCATCAGGCACGGGACCTCAAATCGAGTATACAAATAGAAATAGAGCATTACTATGTTACAGCTTCGGATGCTTTGTCGAGTCAACACGCATCTAAGTACGACGGTGCACCGCAGGATTCTTTGGGAGATTTCGTAACTTTCGTCTGTCAGGAACCAAGTGATGTGCAACAATTGCAGGTGAGATTGCAGCTTCGCATAATGTTAGTCAAATAAAAGTATCTTATCTTACTTTATATTATCTTATCGTATATTATCTTACCGTATATTTTCGTATCGTGACAACCTCGATGGCGTGATGGGTGAGTAACCGGCCGAGAGGTGCGGGTTCAATGTTTACATGATCTGCAAATATTTGTTCCGGAACTGGGTGTTGTGGTACCATGATACTCATAGTTCTTGATACCCATAACACAGGGCATGTGGTACACACACCTAGTGTGGCATCAGGATATGTTTATATTCTGTGCAGTGGGTATTATCTAAATTGAAGGTGCCCAAAAATTATCACGCCCCTTTTTATTAGACTGAAATATAAGTGACAGCGATAATTTAAGCGTAGTTCAAATTTAGAGAATGATACACAGAATCGCTACCATTATGTATCTTATCGTATCTTATCTTATAGTATTTTATTTTATCTTATCTCTAGAGATAAAAATATAATATAAATAATTGTAAACCTATTACGTAAATCGCAATTGTAATAAATCGTCTGCGAGCTGAAATATTCATTCTAGAATGAATATTTCAGCTCGCAGACAAGGCAAAAAAGATTAGGATAAATCTTTTTTGTGTTCCAGTTATCACGAAGTCCAAAGCCAGCGTACTTTAGCAGCTCAATGCTACCACCACCTCCACTGCCGCCCATGGCTCGACCTGTTGCTATCATCAGATCTACAGGTAAGTTCCGAAGCTGAAGCCGATTTTCTTTTATGTTAGCCAAGGAAAGCGGTAACTTTTATGTTAGCCAAGTAAAGCGGTAGCTTTTATGTTAGCCAAATAAAGCTGTACCTTTTATATTAACCAAGTAAAGCGGTAACTTTTATGTTAGCCAAGTAAAACGGTAATTTTTATGTTAGCCAAGTAAAGTGGTAATTTTTATGTTAGCCAAGTAAAGCGGTAACTTTTATGTTAGCCAAGTAAAGCGGTAACTTTTATGTTCGTCAAGTAAAGCGGTAAATTTTATCCAACCCAACTGCAATACCAGCGACGATTTGGTCTACGCATTGCCTACCTAGATACGCAAAATTTATCTTCTCACTCTCTATATCTCTCTCTTTAGTCCACATAGTAAAGTATAAGTAAGTAAGTTAGCTCATTCTAATCACTTTACTGTGGCATATCTCAGTGTCGTAAGGGCTATTAAAAAAATGGAGTACAAAACACTACCTCGGCCTAAGAATAGGACTCCTCCTCTTGTGGATGTTGTAAAAAGCGACTAAGATATTACGCCAGGAGATGGGCAGCAGTAGTCACCTGAGTACTAGACACCAAACTGCAATCACCAATCCTCCTGCGAGGCATGGTGATTATGACAAATCCCCCCACGCACGCTATGGTTATACGCTATGCATGCTATGCCTTATCCAGCAGTGGATTCCTACCAGCTGATGAAGAAGAAAAAACACATACATTATTTTAACAAGTCCTTTTTTACGATATATCACAGTCATAGTACGTTATGGTACAGTTATAGCACAATCATAGTACAATCATAGTACAACTTTTGAAACTATCATGGTTATTAACATAATTATCACTTGAAACGGGATATTTACCATGATTTTTGAGCATTATTGATTCCCGATATTTCGGCACAGTTTCGTGATCATGGCGCATGAAACTGTGCTGAAATATCGGGAATCTATAAAGCTCAAAAATCATGGTAAATATCCCCTTTCTAGTGATAATCAGTCATAGTACAGCCACAGGCATTATTATATAGTGCTTTAAGAAAAACCCCTCCACTTTTCATGTATGAGGTTAGGCACACGTGGAAATTAAACAAAAAAAAAATAACTGTATGCTTAGAAAGCAGTCAACAATTGATGTTAACAAATTACGTTTCAGCAAGTGAACTAGTGGGAAACAGTGCGGGTGGATCTCCGGCGTCACCCGAGGTCCGTTCCCCACCCACCTCGCCGCGGAGACGCTCACCACACGCGTACAGAACTGAACACCCCTCGATATCACATTTCAACCACTTCCACCCGCAGTCGCAGCAGGTAATCACCTTGTAATCAAGTTTTGTAGATAAGAAGTTTAAACTCACTATGGCTAGTGAGCAAGCCAAAGGTAATTCCGAGAATAAAATCTAGAAAAAATAAAAGAAAGCAATTCAAAATAAAGCAAAGGTACCATAATAAGTGGTGGTGGTGGTGGTGGTGGTGGTGGTGGTGGTGGTTTATTCTAAGTGCAATGACATTACAATTTTGACATTTAATAACCTATTTATGACATACTTCATTCAAATTCAATTCAATTCCCAGGATAATAACTAAAGCAAGTGTTTTAAGATTGTGTAAATTCTATTTGATTTTTGACCTTTAACTAATCTAGGATAAGAAACTAACTAACACAATATGATCCATGTTGATTGAAATAAATGAATAATAATAATAATTCTAATTTGAAAATGAGGGAGATGATATCTGCATTGACAGGTTGATGATTGATTGATTGATTGACTGTTCCAGTAAGTTGGCGCAGCACTGATTGATTGATTGTGCCAGTTAGATGGCGCAGCCGGTTTGATACGTTAAGTATAAAATATTAACCATTATATCTGCTAGAAGAATGTTATGTTTTTTACTTTCAGATGTTTACATACGGTTCATTAGGTGGACTGAGTAGCGGAGCGGGCGGGGGCGGGGCAGTGTTGTCTGGGAGTGGAGGAGTGTCACCACCAGGTGGACTGGGACTGTACGCGCCTAGAGCTTCTACTAGAGCACCACCTAGGTATGTCCTCATCATACATGCATATCATGCTCGCTTGTACGGTTCCAGTGGAAAATCAGCGTTGTGTTGCCACAACCCAACAAAAATGCTGAGCTGGACGCCAATTTGTGTCAGTGTTGCATAACTGGTAGGTACTGAGAGGCACACTAAGACCGAGAAAAATAGACGTTACTTAGCACGTACTACTGCTTAGCATTGTCCCTGTCATTCTCTAGCACGCGTGTTTTATCATTTGTGTGATAGTGACAGAGACAGTTCTAAGCATTAGTACGGACTAAGTACCCTCTATTTATCTCGGCATAAGTATTTAATAAGTATAGGTAAGTAATGCTTGCCTTCTATGTAGTTTTAATAATCTCTGTGTCTCTTGTATTTTCCCGTGTCATTCTTGAAATCTGCATTCATTGGCACGCATAAATGTTTTTTTTTTCTTTTCTTTCTTTCTTTCTTTCATTTTTATCATCAGCCCACGTAAGCCCGCTGCCTCTCCTAATACGCACCACTGAACCTAGTGATCTGATCTTGTCATTCACTTTCTACCACCTGCTTTTAGTAAGTCATCACTCCATTTAGCCAAGGGGACACCCACTACGTTGGCTAAGATGTGGTGTCCGCCCAAGAACTTGTTTACCCCTAACAGTGTCAAAGCTAAGGTCATGAGCACCCTACCCTGGGCAAGCTTTAAATTTTGCGCCCTCACCAAAACTTATTTTGTACGCAGAGAAACAATACAATAACTTTAAGAAGTAACATGAAAGCAATGAACGCTGTAGAAGTGAACGGCGAGCAGAGCGAGCCGCGAAAATTTGTGGCTTTTAGGCGTGAGAGCAGAGGCCCAATTCTCTAATTTAAAAACATTCCAGTCTCAATTATAATCTCGTGTCAGTCATGCGAAGATTAAGTAATAGTTACTATATAGGTGACAGCTAACAGTGCGACTGAAACGAGATTAAATTGTGACTGGAATGTTTTTAAATTAGAGAATTGGGCCTCTGATAACGTGTGTTGGTCTGCGAGTGCGCCCCCTTGAGGTTTGCGCCCCTGGCAGCCACCCCCGTGGCTAGCCCCTAGCTACGTCGCTGAGCCCAACGGTTGTCTGTTCTTCGGCCTATATTACCAGCCTGAATATATATACATTTGATTGTTTAGATTCTGGTAAATAATTTAATTATTGTGTAATTTAGATGGAACGCACCATTCTCTACCTTGGAGGAAGAGTTCAACATGATGGCAGCGCCCGCCGGTCCGGAGCACGTCGTCTTGTTAGATGATGGTAAGTTGCTATTAATGCTTTCAGTATACATTTAAAAGATAAAAATTAATACAATTCTCATCAAAAAAAAAATCGAATCACTTCTCAAGTTTATGTGTTTAATAAAAGAAAAGTATTGTTATAACCTACGTAGTACAAGGTTACGAACTGCAAATATAATTATGGCTTTTCTTAAAGAAATAATCCTCTTATTTGTTAATTTGTCGCCAGAAACAAAATCTGTAGTGTTTCGATTTTTTTGATGAGAAGTCTATTAGAAGTATTCGATTAGCAGACTACTAATACTTAGATAATTTACTTTTTAACAATATAGGATTCATAGTTGATTACAATTTAATTCTGCCTATGTACCAACGCATAAGCTTTAATTAAAAATCTTGCGCTTATTTTATTTAACCCTGTGTTGGTATTAGTGAATGCGTATTTTGAGTGCTTCTTAACTCAACCCAATGAAGGTCAACCCATTTAGGTATTTATATCGACTCAAACCATTTTTATAAATTTTTTTTTGATGAAATCTTATGCAAAATGATCCTAGATATAAAATTAGGAGCCTTGTAGAACAGCTTTGTTTTTATTAACCTGACGACCTTGCATTACTTGGCCTGTAATTTTAAAATAAAAATACTGACGCACAAACAACACTTACCAGGCTACCTCTGTGGCGGGGCGGCCGAGTAGCCGGCTGAGATGCAAGAGGTGGCGGGTTTGATTTCCGCTGCGGGACAAATGTTTGTATTATCTGCAAATATTTGTTCCGGGTCTGGGAAGTTATGGTACCAGCGTACTCGTAGTTAGTGTGGGATCAAGACTACGTATGTGACTGTTGGGTGCTATGTTATGATGTATCTAGGCTAAGGACCATCATTCGCTTTTGCTTTTTTTTCAATTAAAAGGCACTTTGACAATGATAATACCATTTCACTGTAAATTTGCCGCCTTTTTCATGAATTACAGACCATTAACAGATTGTGTTGTAAGTTAAAAAATACTGCTGTCTTTCTATTAATAATCCGTACTAACTTTTTACTTCAATAGGTCTAACGCAAAACATAGTGGAAGTGACAACAGAACCGCAAGTCCCAAAAATATTGTATCTGATTGGTTAAGAACAGCACTATTTTGAGACACACCACATCACTATTTTGGTACACATTCATTTTATCATTAGTAGTCAGCGAATAGTAAGCTTTAGAAGCATAGTAGGTACGTCATAGAACACAAAGAGTGCTTTGTATAACTTTGTGTCGAAACACCGATACTGTGATCTCTGTTCGATCCGCCTGACACGCGTGGTGAATAGGTACGGCATAGTCCAGCAGTGGGCGTCTATTAGCTGATGATGATAATGATGAAGTGGTGACTGGGAGAGACTACGTTATTTCTTTTGTCTCGCTCTATATCGGAAAATTATCAAAAGGAAAAAGAGATGTCGTGGAAACAATAACAACCGAAGCAGCATGACAGAAATCCATGGAACAAATAAGTACTATGTACAACTTTATTACTTCCATGCAAAACCCATCAATTTTGTATCGTTTTTTTTTTCATTCTACTTGGCAAGCAAACAAGCATGCTGCCCACCTGATGGAAAGTAGTTACCGTAGCCTATGGACGCCTGCAACACCAGAGCCATCACACGCGCGCTGCCGACCCTCAGACATAAACATTCACAAAAAGTCTCATCTGCCTGTAATTTCACTGGCACCCGCGTACCCTTTAAACCGAAATTCAGCAATGCGAGCACTACTGATTAGCGGCAAAAATAGGTACGGTCGTGGTACTTCCCCGGACGAACTCATTCAAAGAAGTTCTACTAGCAAAAACATCATAGGTACTATAATTAGTGGTGAAACGTAATATTTTTTTCTAATTTGAGACATTCCTCTCTGCCTGACCCATCATCACTCTATCATCACTTTATGCCAGAAAGTTACAGATGTTCCAAGGAAACTGTAACAAACTAAATGCAGTCCTCTTTACAGAGCGCTTCTTTCAATCCAGCGTGATTACTTCCGAAGCTACCGCCATGGACACGACCTCTGTTGGCCAATCCGTTGGCGTCGACACAGACGACATTGCACCTGACAAGGCGCCAGATCTCCGCTCCCCGTGATCCACGCCCCAGACCGCCGCATGCGACCAGACTGAGCTGTCAAACGTCAGTCAACTGTCAGATGCGTCAAGCCATCAGTCATCAAGCTACTCAAACGGGACAGTCTTGCGTTGGACGCCGGCGCCCCTACCGCATTGGCGTCCCGTCGCTCATCGAACTAACTAGCTGTGTCCATGAAGGCGGCTTTTGGGGTAAATGTAAATAAAATAATGTAGGGAACTTAGTTACCGTCTTGAATGTCCGTGCAATGCGCAGTGACTTTGTAAGAGCGGCTTGCGCTATTGAAAATAACGCCATCTAGTAGCAGCGTGATAACTGCGGACAGTCGATGCGGATTTATATAATGTATAAGGCGAACAAAATACAATACTCCAACGATAATTAAAGTATAAAGATACTAATAAAAATAACGTTATATTCTAATATTTTTATAGAATATGAAAAAAGTATGATTATGATCAAGCCTTCCAGTAATTTAGTGAAGTTAAAATTAATGAAAGTGCAGCTTGAAAATTTTATTTGCTGAGCTGTAAGACAGAAAAGCGGAATTTGAAATGCTTTCATTACTAGCGTCAAAAATGGTTTCGGATTGACGAAAGTGTGATATTATAAGTTGTTTTTCGTTTCGTTGTTGTGTGTTTTGTAATAAAAAAGAAAATAGCATAAGTGTCGATTAGTTTAAAAATATTTTTTCTTTAATTTATTGAATATTTAAGAAAGACGGGCCTTGCTTAAGAAATTAGTTTAGTTGTATAGATAGTAGCTATCAGTGTAGGAGATTTGTTTGTATTTTCGATTTAGAATATTTATTTTGATCTAACACTCATTATACTTTCATAAATAACAAGGGAGTAAAAATGGTGGTCAGAATTTGTCATCGAAAATATTAACAAATCTATGTAGATCGGCAATGGTCGAGGGACATTATAGGTGCCTTTCATAAGAATACTTATAATAACTTACTTAATAGGTATTTGTAAAACGTAGTGTTCATTTAATTAATCCATCCGCTCATACTTGTAACTTTGAATTCTAAGTAGAGTCTGTGACTAAAGAAATTACGAAAGGTGTTTTTGGCATTGTTAGTAACTTTTCCCCTTTTATGTGGTAAGTCCTCATAGTTTTTATTTTTTTAATTTTGTCTTTCTTATGCATGATTTTGTTCGGTGACCATGGCCATATGAGATAACTAGTCATTAGAGATACAATGTAAATGTAATGTTAAAAAATATTTACATTATTCGCCCCTTACGTTTATTACGTAAGGAGCTTGAAACTAAAAATTGTGGCCAAATTACAAGTAATGAAATCCAAATATATATACACGATTTTATAGATATAGACCTACGTATGTAAGGTACAGTTAAGTTGGACAGTTCGTAGCTATACGTGCTAATACCGAGTGTGACTTGAAGATTTAAAATCTGAAAAACTACGGATTTTACCTTTGGTTTAAATTTAGTTTCAGATATTAAAACATCACTGGAAGGACTGTTAGTTTTGTTACTCTGGATTTCTCATTACCACGTAGCTTTTTTTCAAATCACCATCAAAATGCCTTTGTATGTTTATAAAATATAGAAAGATAGTTCGTAGGGAAAGTAGCAATAAATGACAAGCAATAATTACTTAATTAAAATTATATTACAAAAGGCTTTAGGGAAGCTAGAGATCGGTACTGAAATTAGAATGATCCTATAATCATAAAAGTTGACTCGCAAAATATTTTTTCTATAGAAGGAAGGCAGGACTGGGTTCTATGTTTAAAATTGATATAAAAGTTAGGAAAGGATTTTGGTACAATAGCTATTTCACAGACAAGATTATATTAGATTATATTACAGCTGTAATAGTTCAAATAGGCATAAAGGCGAAAATTAGTCAATTGCTAGCTATAGAAGTTACTAGAGGAATATAAAACCTAGAGGGATAAAGTTGTATGACACTATGGCTTGTGGTTCGAGATTTCGTCGTTTTAAAATCTGGATGAGGTGACCTTGTAATGTGGTAAAGCAATATTAAATTGGTGACGAATTTAAAAGCTCATTGGTGCCGAAAATTCTAGACTGTGATTCAATTTGTTCATTCTGAACGTGTCTTATATTGAAATAGTTGTTTTGTATGATTGGCATTTGCACGGAATGTGCTTAGAAATCGGATAATGATACAAACTGTATTATAGTGTTTTGGGAAGTAACAAGTATGCATTTTTGACAGAAGATAACAGGTAAAGGAAAGCTAAGGTATAACTTTTTTTACAGCGTCGTAGTTTTGGTAGTTGGATTTCTTTTGATAGCTTTGTTAATTTATTGTGACAAATACAAAATTTATTTATCAACAAAACTGTATCCCTAAAGTTACCAAAACTGATACTCATTAGAAAATTGTGTATTCGTCACAAATTGTAATATTATTATTTGTTTTTTTAGCACCATTGATACGATATGGAGTAATAATGGAATGCCTAAACATTATGTGCCTTAGATACAACAATATTGTATGATATTTATGATGCGTTCTATACAACGTGCTAACTAGAAATAAATGATTAACATTATTTTGAATGCCTGGACTTTTTATGGTTATCTTCATTATTAGATCTTATTTTGGCAGAAGCTTGTGTACTTTCTCCCTAAAATTTGTATCGCTAACTCTTTTCCTACATATTTTCTCTTATCTTCTCCATTTCAAATAGCAAAACCCTTATTGTTTATATTGTTAATTGATTATTTTATTGAAATTGTAATCTGGGCACCCAGCAGTCTGGAATTTGATTTCGAATCCAGAGTTTGAATTGTAACCCCTAATCTTAAATTATTATACGATTAAGTAACGCTTTAAAGCGTAGTTGTGCTGATCTTAAAATACTTCTACTATATTCTATAATTTTAGTAATTACTTACATAATACCCACTTAAGTAATATACTTTACTGGCATATAACTTAACCTACGCGAGATTCGAATTAGGCATGCTTTGTATCAAACAAAAATTAGATGATTTTAATTCTTGCGTGGCTTTTTGATATTATCCAACTCTACCCATATCTTCTATACTGAATTTTGTTGTATAATTTCTCTATTATGGAACAAAAATCCGTCTTATTAAGTTTTGTGAATTTCATAAATTAAATAACTCACATACGTAAATAGGTAATAAATATAAGATAAATAAAATTAACCGTTAGAAGATTTACTCATTAGTTACGGATTTCTTAGTTCATCTGAAGTGCAATTTAACATGTTTTTTTAGCGAATTTATTAATTAATTTTAATGTATAATATGTCCATGACCATATTTGGATGTAAATATGTTCCGGGGAGTGTATTTATAATTTTTATATTATAAAATTTACAGTAGTACACGAATTTACTTATTTTGTGTTTGTCATGTCCTTTCCGCGCTTTCTTATTTTTTTAACTAGACACGTGTCAAATGACCTATTCTGAGAAACGAAAACACCAACGAGGAACAGGTTATTTGAATCGTACCATAAACTAAACATAGACTTGTAAAAAATGTTATAACATGTATTTTTAACCTATATTATAGTAAGATATTTATAGAAATTTAGTCGTTTAATTATTTCGAACGACTTGTTATAAAGAAAATTGGTGCTTAAAGCTTAAACAATTATGTCGGCACAAGATGTCGCATGTATTGTCATGGAGAGTTCGAGCATATGACATAGCATGCGTTGTTATGCTTGCAACTGACACTGAATTGTCCATTCACTCTTTTTTCTAAATTATTCAAGTAATTAATAATGTTCATTGAAATTCCAATAGGTCAACTGTCAAAATAATGTCATAAACTCAAGTATTAAATATTTTTACCTCACGACAAAGTTACAGCGACCGAGTCTTTATTTGAACGCTGTCTAGTAAAACTCCTGACAAACTCAATACTGAGTTAAATTACTGTAGTTTATAGTCAACTAACCATAGTACTTCAAATTACAAATATTCATTCTGAGCTTCTTTACGGAATGTACCTAACATATGGAGTTGGAAGTTGCCTTCAACATATGAATATTTTTCGCTTCACCAGATAGTATAAGATCCGTTCTAAGGGATATATTCAGTAATCTGGATGTCGTTAAGATATATCTTATATAAATGAAAGCTACAAGTATTTCGCTACTCGATAGACTTAAGAAAAGTTTACCGCTAGAGCGCTTACACCCTTTACGCGAACGAAGAAGCGAGATGTTTGCATCTATTTTGGCTATTATTTCTTCAAAATCCATGAAATTTTGTTCACTTAATCATAATGTATACGTAATCATCTAAAAATAAAATAATAATCCTACAGATAACTATAACTGTTTTTTTTGTGAAAACAATTTTAGGTCACACTAGAATAAGCCCCTAGTAAAATTTGAGAATAGATCCCAAAGAACGTAGAAGTCAAAGAACGCTGCGGAGACCACGGCACGCGGCTCGTGCCACAGGGGTTGATTTTGTGCGGTGAATTTAAACACGGGTGGATGTTTTTAAATTGCCAAATTTATACTATGTAATTTTTCAGCTATGTTTTTTTACTGATTCGCTATCGGTGTCAGCAGTATAGTAACCTCCGTAAATATGGCAAGTGTACAAAACAACACGTTGTATAACCCGTGGTGCATCGGTGTTTTTAATTTATGGTTTTGGTATCCATATAATTTTATAAGAAACTAACGCACCATGATTCTAGATATTAGTGTGCGTCATGTGTACACAGTTTCATGGAATTTGAAAAAATAAGCCAAATTAGAAGCACACTTCATTCGCGTGCAAAAGGGTGTATGTGCCTTTAAGCTAGCTACAGGTGACCTTCTCTTAAAGTCAAAGTCAAAAAGAACTTTATTCATTGATATCACAAGGATCATTTTGAATCGTCTTATATAAAATTAAATTACTCCTGTTCCAACGCGACCAAGCCTAGAAGGCCTTAAGTGGCCTGCTCATGAATTGCAGCACTTTTCGTAAGCTGTTTTTTTTATTATTTATATCTGATCAAAACTCACTGACATTACTTAGAACGGATATTACACTAATGGCTATTTTCACCAACCAATTATGGGATACTTAACACTTACGAGATACTTAACGTAAGTATATCGAATTTGTACCTTTTCAATAGAAATCTGTCAATTTGACATACTTTAAGTGTCCTGTTAAATAAGTATTCGTTTCTAGGAATTAGGGGGGATTACGTAATTATGTTGCCATTGATTTCTATCGATTTCAATGTTGTTTCTATTTGAAATAACGTTTATGCAGTTACCTTACGCAGTCTTGTTGCAATTAACCTTTGTAAGCAACATGCGTAAATTGGGTAGTCGCAAGATTGTCATTTCGAATAGAAACAGCATTGAAATCGATTAAAACCAATAGCAATAGAATTACGTAATCGCGCCACTGGTGTCATTTATCGCCGAGAAAGTTTTGAAAGAGCACTTCCACTAAAGATCGATACCAAACGCAAAAAGGAGAAGAAATGTGTTATCAACCAATAGAATTGGTTGTTCATGACGTAATATTATTTTGGCACGATTCTATTGGCTGATTTTACGCATCCTACTTTTGTATATTTGCATTCAGTTGAGTAATTATTTACGTGAATAAACAATTCAATGTCATAGCAAGCAGTTATAATAATGTAGGTAAACTTTGCTCAATAACGAAGATAACTGAAAGTGTTACAGTTGATGCAATACAAACAAACAAACACACATTTGTGTTTTATTTTACATGTGATTTAACCTATTTTTATTTAGGTACTAACACGTCTTCAAAGATGTACGTGTCCAAGAGGATACAAACAAGTGGTGGACGTAAAAAAGGGCTAAGCAAAGACCAAGAAACAAAACAAAACAAAAAAAAATGTAACTTGTTAAACCGGGTCTGTAGCGCTAAATTTTCTAACAAAACATGTTATTAAAATATGTTTAGTAAAACAGTAATAGTAATAATAAATGCTGGATATTTCACACAACATTATCTGGCCCCAAGCTAAGCAGAGCTTGTGTTATGGGTACTAGATAACTGATATACTTAATACAATACATAACATAGATAGATATTTTTTATTATATAAAGAAAAATACCCAGAACACCCTGAACAAATATCTGCAGATCGTGCAGTATTTGTTCAGAGGCGGGAATCGAACCCGCAACCTCCTGCGTCGCAGGCGAACCTACGGCCGCCGCGCCACAGAGGCCGTCACAGGACCTCTATGCAGTAGAGGGAGGGGACAGTCAGTCCGCTGCTACTTTAGAGTTGTCAGTGTAATAAAAAAATCTCTTTTCAAAAAAAGCAGAAAAGTTCTGACGTCATCCTCTAGAGAGCACTGACACGAAATGAGTGACTTCACCCCCCGCAGGCGAACACGGGGGATGTTTTCCGTTCGTCGCGGCAAACATGTTTGAGTTTTGCTAAAACAAAACCCTTTCTGTTAGAAAGCAATGTTATATATTTGTAAAATACCAAAACGTTGGACCCGGCTTTAGACCTTCTTTTGACCATGATCTCACCTGTTGGTAAGTTATGATGCGGCATACAATGGACCAGCACAAAGATCAAGAGAGCACCTATTCACTGTTCACTTAAAGAGGTATCGTTTTCAGGTAAGATGCGACGGTAGTGTGTTAATTTATTATTCACTCCTTAGCAGTTCGCATTATCCCCCCCTACGGCTTCCGACCCCTCCGTCTCATCCCGTGGATGTACTTTAAGCCTTACTAAGGGATTGCGCCAGGGGATGGGCTACAGCATCCCCCTTAGTACTGAAGAGGAGGTCAGCGGTAGCTAGCACCACGCACCACGGGTATAGATATTAGTGTACTGTTCATGTGTACAAAATTTCATGGAGTTAGAAGCAATAATTGTCAAAATGGAAGCATACTTTGTTCGCGTAAGCACCCTACCGGTACATCCTCTTAACCAAACTGCGATCACCAATCCGCCTGCTAAGCGTGGTGATTATGGCAATAAATCAAATTATTTATTTGCTTCAAATAGGGTTACTAGTTAATTATAAAAAAGTACCAACTATTTCTACCATTTAGGCATGCAGAAATTACATAAATCTTAATAAGTAAATAGCTAGCATTATTTAACTTCTGAATTAACAACATTTGTATGTCATTACATTTAAAAACACCACGCTAAACAATATGACAAAATAGAAAAAAAAAAAAAACAAATACAACTATAAATAATGTCTAAATTAGTTTATTTGACAAATATTCATTTATAGTGTAATATGTCTTTTCAGATAAAAAGTTAAACAATTTAACTTGCGGAAAATGCCGCAATTGTATTCAATGGAGGAAGCCTCATCCAGCAGTAAGCAACCTGAGGCCCAATTCTCTAAATCCTAACCTATCCTACTAATATTATAAACGCGAAAGTTTGTGAGTATGGATGGATGTTTGTTACTCTTTCACGTAAAAACTACTGAATGGATTTGAGTGAAATTTGGAATGGAGATACTTTACGCCCTGGATTAACACATAGGCTACTTTTCATCATCATCATCATCATCAATTGTCATCATTATTCACGCGGGTGAAACCGCGGGGCGCAACTAGTACTGAATAATGCACGACCTATAGTGAGTTCCCTATATCTTGTTCTTTGACAAGTTGTTTTGACGTACAAAACTTTCGTATCCTCACAAACATAAACAACTTTACAAACTTTTACATTTGAAATACTAGTAAATTAATATTGATAATTAATACTTAGTATATTATAAATGTAAAAGTTTGTGAACATGGATGGATGAATGAATGGATGGGTGGATGTTTGTTACTCTTTTTAAAGGCAATCAAAAACCAACCCCACTCACACCGACGATGATAAAGGTTTTTGATGTACCTATGTTTGGCCCATTGTATTGCCTTTCCATAGTTATATTACTTGTTTATTGTTTCTGTATTGATCAATAAAGTGTTAATCTATATAATCTATCTATCTATCTATGTCGTTGGGTAAAGACGACTCAAGAATGTTCGTCGTAGCATTTTATAGGAGGCTATGCCTGGTAGTGGATGCCTAACAGCAGATGATGATGAGACGATTCAAAATGATCCTTGTGATTTCAATGAATAAAGTTCTTTTTGACTTTGACTTTGTTGTAATTAAAAGCAATAGACATAACTAGCTCATAAGTAAAGAAAAGTACTTTTAACAATAATGTCCTATCAATATAACTTTTGAAACTATCATGGTTATTAACATAATTATCAATGGAAACGGGATATTTACCATAATGCAAATCATCAAATGGGAATCAATAATGCTCAAAAATCATGGTAAATATCCCGTTTCTAGTGATAATTATGTCCTATCAAACCATCATAATCAGCCTGTAGAAGTCCACTACTGGATATAAGCATCCCCCAAAGAATGCTACGACGAATGGACCTACTAAATACTTGGCAATTCCAGTCCATCCTAAGGTTGTCTGGAAGAGATCACTCTCAGCGGTAAGACCATCCATTGTACTTCCATACTTATAAAATTATGATTATTTTGATGTGTTAATTTGTAATGCGGTGTGCAACAAAGTGGCTATTATTGGTTTGTTTTATTTTATTTTTAATCTTATGATTGATTCATCTGTTTAACATAATAACACGAACATTTTGGTTTTCTAGATTCATCAAAAGGGCTCACACATTTTGCATAAACATAAACACGCACACATGAAACATGGACCGGAAAAATTATGGTCAAAGTCAAGGAACATGTTATAGTGAACGCACTGTAATTACCAGTATAATAGGTTATGAAAGCAACTTGGTATTGGTAAATTCTTGGTAGTTTAATCATAGGTAACCTACATAACCTATCTCATTATCACATCATCATCATCAGTCGTTAGACGTCTATTGCTGGATGGAGCCTCCCCCATTTAATACAATGGGGGAGTCATTATTTGCCATAATCACCACGTTTTGGCTGGCGGATTGGTGATCACAGTATTGGTGTTGAGTACTCAGGTGGATGCTGCTGCCCATCCCCTGGTGCATGCATGTCAAACTCAAAGTCATTGGTGGGCCAAATGCTTAATGACCGTAGAATCAGTGGGCCGCAAAACCCAACCACGAAACAAACTCATTGCATAGATATACCTAGTAGTACTGCCCCCCTATTCCTTAACTGAAACTCACTAGGTGACTAACGTTTGACAAGTAAAATGAATATCAATTTGTCAATTGATATTCATTTTACTTGTATATGATAATTTTGATCAATTGATGATCATATTTTTAATTTGTCAAACGTTAGTCACTCAGTGACTTTCAGTTAGGGAATAGAGGGGCAGGACGCTAGTAGAAAGAAAGAAAATTTTCATCCCACCATCTCGGAAAGAGTATTTTTGCTATTCGATATCTGAGTGTAAAAGCCGTTTTTATCCGCTAGAGGATAAAGTAAAATTGAATTTAGAACATCGTGTGCACTAAGTTTGTGAATTTAAAACATCATTAAACCTATTTACTTCTACCTCCATAATGCCGAATTTATCATACAACCTTTTTTAATTTGTTAAAAACTCAGACTCGGAATCTTCTTAGTGTATTACTTTTTTTTTATTTGCTTTACTCGCGCCATTTTCTTTTCACGGCATATTGATAAAACCTTAGGTTAAAAACAAGAAACTTGAAAACAAGTGAAAAACCTAAAATGAGTGATTCTAGCGACGAGGAAGTTTATTTGACAAACAGAATTGACTGAAACTGCTAAAAATGCGCAAAAGTATCTTGTGATTGTAAATGTTTTTTTTTGCATTAAGTCATTTCCTCGCTGAGGTGGGATGAAAAGTTACGTGTTGCACTCAAGTGCAAAGATTTTTCACCTCGTGCTCTTTTGATTCCCTCGCTAACGCTCAGGATTCTAACTTTTAAATCACTGGAGGTAGAAGTAAATGGGTTTAATGATGTTTTGAATTCACAAACTTAGTGCACACGATGTTCTAAATTCAATTTTACTTTATCCTCTAGCGGATAAAAACGGCTTTTACACTCAGATATCGAATAGCAAAAATACTCTTTCCGAGATGGTGGGATGAAAAAAAAAATACTTTGTTCTTAAAATTGAATCGGGCCGCAGTCATAGTTGCAAAGGGCCGCATGCGGCCCGCGGGCCGCATGTTTGACATGCTTGCCCTGGTGTAATCCGTTAGTCAGCTTTTATAAAATCCACGGGAGGCGATGGTGGGGTCTATTCATATAGAGAGGGCTATGTCCAGCAATTCACTTCTATAGGCTGATGATGATGACTTTATAATGATAAGGAAGGCTAGGTTATCTATAGTAGGCTCTAATGAATGTAGGTGCTGGGTAAGTACCAAATGCTATTTCTTAAATCGGTAACTACAGCAAAATTAAGAACGCACAGTGAGTAGGTAACATAACATAACACCCATGCAACAGACATATTCATAGTCCCCCTGATTCAACATTAGGATTCCCTGTGTCGAGGCTATCAAGGAACAACGAGTACCATGGTGCCACAACACACAGACTTGGAATAAATATTTGCAAATCATGCAAACATTTCTCTCGTTTGTTTCACATTCGTTTTTTGCTACAGAAAATAAACTTTTTATACTTTTATACTTTATACTTTAGTGTGGGATTAGGACTATGTAAGTATGTGACTGTTGGGTGTTATGTTATGTATGTTATGAAGATAGTCCTTATAAAGTCAAAAATAAAAGTAGTCCATTCTACCCCATCAAGGTCTTCATTCGATAACTCATTGTTATCGGTAACAAAAACCTTCCAAACCTCAACATGGTCACTGACCTGACGCATCGTGACCAAGAAAAAACAAGTGACACGGCTAATAAAGTAAAGTTCCGCACAATTATATTGAAAAGGTATGTATTTATTCACTATGGTATCTAGTGTTTTGTAGACAGACTTCAACCTGTCCATACGAGATTTCTATACGATCTAATATTAGTATTTAAAACGTTATGCGTTCTAAGTTCTATCTAGAATAACAATAGCGTAAAACATCGAGTCAGAATCCATCCAATAAATCGAATAACGTCACAATCATCGGAATAAGCAGCGATCGCGAAAATCAATAGTAGTCGATTCGTGTACCACGCAAAATGTCTACAACACGCACCTTTATACAAACAACCTCACAAACTCACACTATCACTACCAATATCAACCTTACAACCATCCATTTAGAGCCTAAAGTTCCATAGGTAGGTACAGAGTTAAGACGTTTTGTTTTTGAAAGTTATGGAACGGATAATCGACGCCTAGCCTTGTGCGATATCGATTTTACCAAGCGCCACTTTTCATCAAACGCAATACAAACCATACGACCATCCCTTTCACACTTAAAGAAATTACTGGTTATAGTTAGAGAGAGACGTGGATGTAAATTGTTTTGGCGTCAACAGGGGTCGCTCGACGTGGCGTTGCCATGACAACAGACCAGGGGTAAGATTTCCAATAGGATCTCTGTTATCAGTTTTCGATATTTTTAGGTCACTCAATAATGTCGGATATTGTTATAAAAGTATTTGTTGAGGACGAATCTTTGGAAATCAGCGTTGATTACGGAGAATCGATTAGTGGGGACGAAAATGATTCTTCTATCGATTTGGTAAGATTGTCATTGATTTTTCAGTATTTAGGTATACTTTAGGTAAGACATTTCACTGGTTATAAAAATCAAAATGTCTGGAAATAGGAGTAATATTTTCGAAGACGACGCAAAGATACAAAATGCTACGGAAAAACGTAGCATTCGTAGTATGTAAGATAAATAGGCACTTGTTATTTTATTTTATGTTTTTCATCGACAAAAGACTATAAACTATGCAAGCAAGCCTCTTTGGTTGAATTTAAAGTCTAGTTGGTATTGATCCTGTATTGATTGATCAATTGATCTATAACCAGTTTCGTTATTTAGTCAGTTTGCTGATTTGTGGAGTGAGCTAGGATCTTATGAATTAAAACTAGGACAATTATGCCCGTCTGTACTAATATCAACAACGTCATTTAGGCAACATCTTTGGTAAGTGCAACGCATTTTTCTTCGTTAAGATTATAATAATCCTATCCTATCCTTCCTACTAATATTATAAACGCGAAAGTTTGTGAGTATGGATGTTTGTTACTCTTTCACGTAAAAACTACTGAATGAATTTGAGTGAAATTTGGAATGGAGATACTTTACGCCCTGGATTAACACAGGCTACTTTTCATCATCATCATCAATTTTCATCATTATTCACGCGGGTGAAACCGCGGGGCGCAACTAGTTATGTATATATGCGTATGAATCGCCTTTTAGACGCAAACACTAACGGAATAAGATTGAATATCGCACGACTATATCTTGCACAGAAGTAAAGTCTCAAATCTTATTTAATTTATTATGAGAATACTAATTAGTCTAGGTAAATATTGGTTTGGTCAACTATATTTTCCTTTTGTGAGTATTTATTTTGGATATGTGACTGAAGTTGTTTCCTAGAAATTTAAAAAAATCTAGTTTATAGGCATAACTTTAAAAAAAATAAAGTATCGAGTAAATGTCTGTCAATTGTGTTTCTGGCTTGGTCATCGATAGAAAAAAGTTTGAAAAATCACGTATTTTAGTTATTTTATTGATGTGACATCTGGTTTACTCACAATAACTAGGCAAATCAGCATTATATTTTCGGAGCGCAATTATATATTTTTTTTCTCTGGGAATTAGTGTCACAGAACCATGTGAAGTTCTTCTGACGTTCTTTTAATAAGGAGCCTCTGCAAAAGTTCATACATCCACCATAATAAATAATTATAAATAAATAAATCCTGGACATTTCACACAACATTATCTGGCCCCAAGATAAGCAGAGCTTGTGTTATGGGTACACTAGATAACTGATATACTTAATACAATACATTACATAGATAGATATTTTTTATTATACATAGAAAATACCCAGAACACCCTGAAAAATGATCTGCAGATCGTACAAATATTTGTTCCGAGGTGGGAATCGAACCCGCAACCTCCAGCGTCGCAAGCGAACCTTCGCCCGCCGCGCCACGGAGGCCGTCATTATAATATAGAGGTAGTTAGTATAATGGATCACCTACGGTCAAAAGACCATTTTTTGGGCAACCATACCAACCAGCCGGCCTAGACAAACGGTATTCGCTTCGAAGCGGTTCTACTCTACTGTCGTAATACAATACATTTGACCACGTGCCATTTCGATAGCTTCCGTCAATCTTATACATTTTGGACTTTTCTACTAGCGTCATCGCTATTAGAATGTTACTTTGTCTACGGCCTCTGGTCACTGACCTACCGCAGGGTGACAAAGAAACAGTGATAGTAAGAACAAATCTAATAATTTACAACAATTGCACTAAAACGAACATGTCCAACAATGTTGCTTATAGGATGTGGTAAACAACGGAGGGTGCGAACACCCATTGTTATTTCCCTTCGTTGTAACCATGAGCCACGAAGCCTTATTTCCTTTATGAAGGCTTTAATTAAACCAGGGTTGGTGTTTATAATTTACTTAGTAACAAGTAAATTATAAGTTTAAGTAGTTAGTTAGTAGTATTAGTAGGGATTAGTAGTAGAACTTCTTGTGAAAGAGTTCGTCCGGGGAAGTACTACCACCGTACCTATTTCTGCCGCCAAGCAGTAGTGCTCGCATTGCTGTGTTTCGGTTTGAACGGTACGGGTGCCGGTGAAATTACAGGCACATGAGACTTTTCACCTATATGTCTCAGGGTCGGCAGCGCGCGTGTGATGCCTCTGGTGTTGCAGGCGTCCATAGGCTACGGTAACTGCTTTCCATCGGGTGGGCCGTATACTTGTTTGCTTACCAAGTAGCATAAAATTAAAAAATAAAACTTTCTGAGAAGAGAAATAGATCGAAAACATGGATATATTGTGAGAAAAACGCTTAATTTCGAAGTTTTCGATCAACATACAAAGGATACAAATAAAAATGTCTTTATTTACCATTATTTTAATATTCATTACCAGGTTTGCCCTACTGCGGGGAACATCAGGTAATCTAAGTTATAAACTTAACCTGTTAGTATTAATGGTATTTAAATGTTTTTGTATCCCTTCTATGTGGATCAAAAATTTCGAAATTAAGGTGGATCGTCTCCCGTGTGGCGCGAAATTCAAATTTATTCGTGTTTTTTGCTCATCAACACTTCGATTTTGCGAAAACTAAGAGACGATAGACACATGTTGTAGATGTTAGTATCTCATAAAAATAAATAGTTTAGCTACGAATATTGTTCAATGATTTTTACAGTGTTTTTTTAATTCAGGGATATCCGTAGCTTAACTAATTAAATTTATGAGATACTATAAATTAAAACATGTGTGTTGGGTATTGTGGACCTAGAAATGGCCTAGTGACCAATAGGGAGAGAACTAGTGTGGTGAAAGGGTTTGTGCCTTTCGATATCATCATCATGCGCAAAGGCAACTTTCATGAACCACTTAAAAGTTCCTTACATAGCTAGTTTACATAAGATATTATGCAAAACAGTAACACAAAAGCGTGTCCCCTTGACTGAATGAACGATAGCCCCTGCATCTTTATTCAAGAAAAAAAGTAAAAAGGTCAACGCACCCGGAAGATAGTGCATGGCACGAGCGGGCACAGGTGTGCGATCGATGATATCGATCAAAAAAAAAAGATCGATGATATGACGTCACGCAAGATGGCGGCTGCGCGCGCAGCTGTCAGATATGCTAATGAAATAGGGTGATATTGTAAGGGGTGATTAATATTTTACACACGCAAATAGTTTTTTTTGTTACATGACAATGCGTACGGAGGGGTTAGAAATTGAATAAGCACGCTTTGTAAGTTATTGGATTTTGCTTCAATGTTTCTATTTTTTTTGTAGTACCCGGCTTTTGTATTTTAAAAAATACCTGTTCAGTAAAAGGACAACAAAACAATATTACTAAAAATGTAATTACTATGCATAATTCTGACTATCAACGCACAGCTAAGGGCGATGCCACACGGTCGTTGCGGCTGCGCTGCGTCGTCGCAACGCAATGATTTCAACGCAGTGAATGCCACACGAGCGCTGCATCGGCGCTGTGTCAACTTAGCTAGGCTATGCTTCGAAATGCTATTAAATAGGCACTCCGCTGCCGCGCCGTCGTTTCAACGCAGCTCCCGAAGCCCCTTCTCCGTTGCTCGCGCGTCGTGACGACGCAACGCACCGGCATCGCCTGTGTGGCATGTCATTAAGATTTTGTATGTAGAACTACCGAGCGTCATCGTTCCGCCGTCGCAGCGCCGACACAGCGCAGCCGTAACGCCCGCCGTATGGCAACGCCCTAATTCTGACTATCAACGCACAGCGTAAGCCGTAAGTTCTAAAGATCCGAAATTTGGGGGATACGTTCCTTTTGTGGTATTTTGTTTATCATTATCACCAGCCTTTAGATGTCCACTGCTGGAAGAGGCCTCCCCCATAAATACAATGGAAGAATTACCATAATCACCACGCTTGGCAGGCGGATTGGTGAGCAGTATTGCTGTTGAGTACTCAGGTGGGTGCTACTACCCATCCCCTGTTGTAATCACTTAGTCGGCTTTTACGACATCCACGGGAAGAGATGGAGGGGTAAATTCTTAGGCCAGACACAACACGGCGTTTTATAGTATAGAGGTGTGCTAAAAAAGGAGTTTTCGAAATTCATCTCGGAGGGGTTTTAGCGGAGTGTTGAAGCTTGTATGGAAAATACTCCACACGGACAAAGTCGTACGCGTTCCACTATTTTAAAACCAGGACTTGAATAATTTTGTAACATTTTCTTTATATAGTAAATATAGATTGTATGAAAAATCATAATTTATGGTTTTTCAAAAAAACGTTGAGTTTAAAAGAAAAAATCAAATGCCAATCTGTTGGATTTATATTATGGTGCCGACTTAGATCCAAAAAAATCCAGTTGAACGGGCTATAAAAGATTTCTGTCAGGTGTAGTCTAGGTACCGTCGGGCACAATTGTCTGACGTAGCAGTTAACAATCCGGACGTGGCATAGGGGCGGCTGATAGAGTCGAAAATAGTGACGTGCCGTAGTTCATCGACTATCGATAATATTTTTTGCAAAATGTTACTTTTATTCAGCAGTCTATGAAGCCTTGTTGCTTTGTAGCGACAACTAAATTAAACTGTCAGTTTTATTTTTACTAAATGGAGCTAATCAATGGTGCAACCGTAACCGCGGGAATTTGTGTACAACATTTCAATGAAAATGGATTTAACTTCTTAAACGATATTTCTCTAGCAATAAAACCTCACATTTTTAAGGTTGTCTGGAAGAAATCATTATACGTGATACGACCGCCCATTGTGCATTTATTAATAATTCGTAAGTTTTTGTATTTTTGTTAAAATTAGTGTTGGGATTGTGAGCTGATTAAAATGAGCCCAAACATTGCCAGGCTACTGTTAATCATCGAGGAGTCTCGATTTCTACCTTCTGTCTCCATCACCAGATCTCGCTTTTACCATGATATTGTATTGTCATCGAAACTTGACAGGTATGCAAAGCCAATTCATTCATTCAATTCAGCTCAATTGTTTGGGTGGAACTGATTCATTATTCAGTTTCAAGATTCGTCTTAAACAAACAAACATACAAACCATAACATAACACCCAAAACAAAACATTGCAAGTTAAATAAAAGCTGGTAATAATAGAGTCCGTTATTATCGATATTACTTACTTCCATCCCTATTAGCAGCCCTTTGTCGCGAGCCAGGTGTCGTGGGGTCATTACTCTATGTGTGCGTGCGGTATGCCATATCCCCGAATGAAATACACAGTGCTCAAATAAATTTTGGATTTGATAAAAAAACGTGTTAAATTTTTTATCGAATGAACCTTTGTTGATTAACCAACTCCCAAAACGTACAGAAATATTTATACAGAGCTACAAAAAAAAAACATTTAAATATATTGTTCAACCGTTTTGCTAACTGGTTCGCTATTGCTCAGGTCCACTAGGGTACCAGCAGTGATGCAAGGAACGAATGAACAGAAGTCGCTAGCGATTCTCAACCAACCCTTAGTGAAGTTTTTCTTAGTACTAGAAGTAGCTTGACCTACCTTAATTAAACACGAAATTTGCTCAGTAGAACTGAAAGATGTTTATGTTGAATTACATTTACGGCCTTTAAGTAAAAGTCGACAAAACTAACTTGACGAGGGTAATTTTAACTATACCCTTGTTCATCGACAGCAGATTGAAGTTCACAGTGCTGGATGAGGCCTCCCCCATCAAATGCGATGGGGGGACTTGCCATATTCTCCACGCTTGGCAGGTGGATTGGTGATCCCAGTATTGGTGCTAAGAGCACAGGTGGATGCTGCTGCCCATCCCTGGCGTAATCCTTTTGTCGGCTTTTACGACATCCAAGGGAGGGGGTGGAGAGGTCTATTCTCAGGCCGGAAACATACCACAGTCCTACCCTTGTTTAAGCTGTTTTTAACCGACTTCCCAAAAAAGGAGGAGGTTCTCAATTCGGTTGTATTTTTTTTTTTAATGTTTGTTACCGCATGTCTCCGGCGTTTATGAACCGATTTAGAAAATTCTTTTTGTATTTGAATAGATATACTTCCAGATTGGTCCCATTTTTTTCAGAATCCAGTTCTGATGATGGAATCCATGAGGAATTGAGTGAACTCCTCAAATATTGTAGGCATACATATGGCGATTTTGATATATTCAGCAACAAACCAAGCATTTGAATTCAAAAAGTATCATAATTCTTTCACCACTATGGTTCTTTCATCATTTTTTTTTCATCGAAATATTTAGTCGAATACAAGGGCGGAAGTCGGTTTTTTAAATGAAAAGTTATATAGTAGTTACATTGACCATACCTATGACATTGAGCAAAGAAAATGGCCTGATTCAATTAAAGTGTTAGGTTACTTATGTGTATCGATGTTGTTAGTAGTAGAACTTCTTGTGAAAGAGTTCGTCCGGGGAAGTACTACCACCGTACCTATTACTGCCGCCAAGCAGTAGTGTTTGCATTGCTGTGTTTCGGTTTGAAGAGTACCGGTGCCGGTGAAATTACGGGCACATGAGACTTTTCATCTTTATGTCTCAGGGTCGGCAGCGCGCGTGTGATGCCTTTGGTGTTGCAGGCGTCCATAGGCTACGGTAACTGCTTTCCATCAGGTGGGCTGTATGCTTGTTTGATTGCCAAGTAGCATAGAAAATCAAACAACTTTGAAGTGCCTAATACTTCAATTGCTACATTAAACGATTAAATTTGAGTTAGGTAATTCGATGTACACCTAGGTAGCCACAATACAGATTACAAAATGTTATCTCTTTACACAGCTAAAGCCTGAATGTAGCTATTTATATTTAAGTCCCAAGCTTGCCTACAAGTAGCCAAGTGACAGAACCACGGTTCAACCAGGCCGACACTCTCACCAAGATCCAAACACCGGCAAAATTTTCCAGAATAACAACTTACCCAAATCCATTGCTGTGTTTCAACTGTAGATTTAAAATGGGTAGGAAAATAAACTAGCAATGGTTGAAGTGTAAAAAGGGAAATTAGAGTAACGGGTCGCTTCAGCCGGAGGGAGGTTAAGGGTGCATTGTATAGTTCTCATGTTTTGCTACCCCGAACATGTGACTGCGTTCACTCTAATCTGAGCCAAGTTATGTCAGTATAGAGTTGGTATCAGCATAGCTAGGGTATGGTTTAGGTTGTTTCACTGTTGTGAAGGTAAGGACGGTAAAGTAAGGGTGTTTGCAGGACGCGCGGGGTGGTGGCAGGGTGCGTCGCGCAGGCGTTATTCAGTCGCGCGCGCGACCCCGATGCCGCCGGCCGCGCGCCATGGACGAGGCACGACTACGCGACCGCTCGCACGTGCCACTCACCGTCATCGTGGCGCCCAGTCATGTCTCCCCGCCACAGCTATCACCTGCCGATCTTCTACCAGATGGCGATGCGGCGTTCCATCCACTGTCTGCCGTCAACGGACGTCTCACACCGCCCGGACTTGAACCAGCTTCATACGCGACGCTAACACCTCTATTACCGCTCCCACCAATCAGCACAGTCTCGGATAAATTCCATTACCATGCTGGTGGCACTTTTACCGTCATCCAGCAACAGCAATCGTACGCAGCGCTATCACCAGCTGCATACAATGAACCGTTGTCACCACAGTCAGCTTACAGCAGAAGAAGCGTTTCCCCGAGTTCGTTTGAAAGGCGCTCGCCAACACCGCCCCTACCCAGTCCGGGATTAGATCTCAATGCGGCGTTGATGGCCAGAGAAGAACAACAACAAGCACAGCAACAGTCGCAACTACAGAATGATACTGAAGAAATTAATACAAAAGAATTAGCTCAAAGAATAAGCGGAGAGTTGAAACGATACTCGATACCTCAAGCAATTTTCGCACAGAGGGTTCTATGCCGATCGCAAGGGACCCTTAGCGATCTACTCAGAAACCCTAAGCCCTGGTCGAAGCTAAAGTCTGGAAGGGAGACGTTCAGGAGGATGTGGAAGTGGCTGCAAGAGCCGGAGTTTCAGAGGATGTCGGCGCTACGACTAGCAGGTATGTTGCATGACGCTTCTAGATGTTAGAGTTTTTTTATCTGTGTTTTATTGTTATGGAAACCTTTACAAAGACAACAGCTTATAGGTACTCATATTGGTAACTATACCAGTTCTATTATTTTATATTTTGAAGGTAAGTATGGTTTGTTTGGTATTCTAACACGATGTTTTTCATACGAATCCTGTTTGATTAGAATACTGAATGTTCTTAAACTTTATATCCATGCAAAAACAACATGTTTCTGACAAAAGTAAAGAGAGTTCTGTACATCTTATCCACGAGAGACTAACATGAACATGAACAGTTATTGTCGGTTAGCTCTGGGAGGCAGTGACAGACGGATGGACCACAAAGTACTTATTTATAGATGGATGGGCAGACGCCGCAGTATAACAATAGTGTTTAGTTTTTTTCATATATAGGTATGTTATGGAACACTAAAAACCAATACATTCTTCATCAGAATGAATCCTCAAAATAGTATGAATATTACAAAAATCTGTTTCGCTCTATAATAATTTCAGCCTGAAATAGTTCCTACTGTGGTTCCATATTAGCATACAGGTAGTTTCCCTGACCTAGATTCCTAATTTCTATTTGATTTGTGCTTTCATCCTGGTTAAATTGTTGAATTCAAAATTGCGATATATGTGAAAATGTTTAATCAGTCAAGAGAAGTTCACTGCTGGAATTAGGCCTCTTCAATAGAAAGCCACGACGAACGATCTAGTGCCGCCACCATCCACCAACTTCCTTCGACTTTTATAATGTTTTTAGTCCATCAAAAGGGGGGCTTCCTCTATTGTGTCGTCCGGTACGTGGTCGCCACTCTGCTCGCACTCTCTGTTGTCTGTTCTGCGAGCTATATGACCTGCCCATTGCCACTTCAACTTGCTAATTCTGAGAGCTATGTCGGTGATCTTATTTCTTCTACGGATTTCTTCATTTCGAATTCTATCACATTGGGAAACTCTGAGCATAGCTTTCTCCATAGCACATTATTAGCCATTTCAATCCAAATAATCAACGATGAAACCAGACGTATGGGTAAAGGAAGGCTTCTCGCCGGACCAAGGACATTATAAAGGTAGCAGGAAGTCGGTGGATGGAGGAGGCTCAAGACCGTTAGTCATATCAATATATGTGGGAGGCCTATGCCCAGCAGTAGACTTCAACAGGCTGGTAATGAAACATTACGAATGGCATCTTATTGTATGACATAGGGCCAGGAGTTTTGTCTAATGTTTTCAAGAATTCCATTTATGCACAACCAAAATTCGAACCCACGATCTTTGAGTCAAAGGTCGGGGTGTATTCTATTGAGTCATCTCCGAATTTAAGCTCTCATATACTATCACTATAGAAATAGAGGTAGTCCAATGACTCTACATCGTAGCTTAGAAGTTCAAATAAAATGTGTGTATTATCTTATGTTATTCTATAAGTGGGCTTCCTGTTTGTATGAGGTGTTCTTTCTAAAAAATTAGCCCTTTTCTTTTGTAAGAGTTCCTCATAGTCACAATTCTCAGAATCACTCTCGTCTCAACCCGTTTACAAACACGACGTCAGCTGCGTGAATCGATTGTCGACAATCGATGCGACGCGTCAGGCCGCGTGCGGTCGATGCGTTGCGAGACGTCACTAGCTTGGGGGAGCGTGCCTATCGATCATCAAGGCGCAACACTATTGAAGGGATATGATTGGACCAATATCATTATATTCATAAACATAATAATAGATGTTTCTCAACGAATACTTTTTTTTAGTTGATTGATATAATTTATGCATTTTATTACAAAACTATTTAACGTATTAACTTTATCCGAAGCCTGAATCATTTTATTAGTGGATAAATGTTAATGTAACAGAGTGATGTCGCTTGACAAGTGCGAAGTCAGATGCGTGTATCGATTCAATTGTCAAGCCGCGCGCGGTCGTTCAGACGTCACTATCAGTTTGGAGGAGCGACATGTTCATATATTATACATTATTCATACATTCACAATAAAATGGATATGATAGTTACCAATAATAGAACACTATTATACAAAATTGATTATTGTATAGGTATATGATTAGTGCCTTAATTGAAATGGCAAAAATAAATATGAAAAAGAACAAACACGACTTATAAAACATCAAATTTGCATGATCTGTTTCGGCTTATCGCGCCAAATACGCCACTTCTGTAACATCGATTGTCGACAATCGATGCGGCGCGTCAGTCGGTCAACGCGCGGTCGATGCGGCGCGACACTCCGCGCGGTCGATGCGAAACGTCACAACACTACCGCGATGCGTTGACCTGTTAGACGCTTCACCTTATAAAATTATATTATCAAATAACGAAGTCTCGTTGAGTCTTGCAGTATTGGTAACACTAGGTATATAACCTGAGACTAGTTCATGGAGGTTCAATGAACGGTCTTATCACTCAAAGTGATTTCTTCCAGACAACCTTTGGATGTACTGGATTGTAAAGAACATGAGAGGTGAGGAGTTGGTGCAATAAAATAAGATATCAATGAAATATAATAAATATTATAACAAATTACATAAAACCATAAAATATACCTAGTAGAAGTGAATGGAAAGAGTAACGTATTCACTCTGTAGATGCTGTGAGATATAGCTTGTAGAAATCATTTTTGAAAATTGCTAGAGAGGTAGCGTTCCTGATGTGAACAGGGGGCTTAGTACAGGTTTTGATAGTTTACGAAACTATATGAAGTTTCGTTTCGTTCCATACATTTACTTGCAGCGCCCCTAGCGAAAACGAGAAGAAAACTAAGGACGCTGTCAGTAAATGTATTGGATGGTAATGAAACTTCATATAGTTTCGTAAACTATCAAAACCTGTACTAAGCCCCCGGTAAGCCATTCCATTTGCTAAAAAAATTGGGAGTTTTCAACAGAAGAGTAATGGAGGAACGTAAATTGCGGGAATGGGAAAAGTGCAAGATCGATTTGAAATGTGTAGGTAATAGGTATAATTTCCATAAACGAGAGTGAAAATCTGGTTCATTTCCAAAGAATTTTCAATGTGAAAACTTATTTGAACAATGTTGTTCAACAATTTTATTTTATATCGTTAAAATAAAATTATTTTTTTAGGAACGTATCACGTGATATCTTAAGTAAGGAACGTAATTTTCGAATATTTTTGGTTCCATGTGTAAATAATGAATGGAAGCCAAAGGGGCCTTCATTTACCGAATACATAAGTGTTTTTGTTACCGAATAAGATAAGAAATTAGTAACGTGAAAGCTATAGGGGCTTTATCTATCAGCTGTGTTTATCGATTGTCGAGAATCGATACAACGGTTTACAGCCTGATCGATGCACGTCACTATCAACTGAGAGCACTAATAGTGTAGTGGTTAATATATTATATATTTACGCAACTCTACGAGCTCTTAGACAGTGATGGAACCGGTATGTACTTCGGTTATGTTCTGAAGACATGTGACATGCATATTGATGGAGCCTCTGCGAGGGTCTAATTAAATTTTCCAGGATATTCAGCACCTTTAGCGAAGCTCTGCTTAAATTTTTCGCGATATTCAGCACCTTTTGCGAAGCTCTGGTTATATTTTCTGCGATATTCAGTACCTTTTGCGAGACTCTGGTTAAACTTTCCGGGATATTCAGTACCTTTTGCGAGACTGGTTAAATTTTCCGTGATATTTAGCACCTTTTGCGAGGCTCTTATTAAATTTTCCGCGATATTCAGTACCATTTGCTAGTTAGGATTTAAAGAAATCTACATTTTGCTGGATAGTTTAATTAGTATTTTAGCACATCACTAGTTTAAAGTTTATGATGTTGGAAAGCGGGTGATATGAAACAGCTGCATTTAATCGACCTATGTCATAATCGATATCTCTTTGTTATTTTATCGAAAGGCACTTTGTCGTTTTATATGGTATACTAGACATAATTTTTTTTCAGATTATCTTTTTCTTTAGATATCTTTAATAATAGCTCGCAGTGTCCTCATCTTGAAGGTTACATCTATGTATCATGCTCATACAATAACAAATGAAAGCTGTTATGTAGTGAAACGTCATTTTTCAAAAAGTAATTTAAAAGAAATGGTTCGAATGGGCAAAACCTTTTTGACTTCATATTAACCCTTTTCACGACTGGTGGGGTCTGTCAGAACCATCGTGTTTTACAGGTTAAATTCAATGCAATCAAAGTCAAAAAAATATTGTACCTAAGTAGCCACTAGCACTCATAACTATATAGCAACATAAATGTAATTTACAGTGTTAGTGCAGGTTCCTAGTAATGATAGCATTTCCATGAATTGTGTCTCGTTTTGTAAGGGAAAAATTGGTATTAATTGTTTGTTGTTTTAGCTACCAAATAAAATGCTACAATGAAAATGAAAACCAACCACAAAAACGTAACAGACGAGAATTTTAATCAAAAACGCTTTGAACTATTTAGTTAATACCATCCTTATGAACGTAAAACTAGGCAGATGTTATGAATATGAGTCTTCAAAGTCAAAAATGCCGTGGTGTGTTCGGCCTAAGAATAGATCCCTCCATCTCCCGTGGATGTAGTAAAAGCCTTACTAAGGGATCGCACCAGGGGATGGGCAGCAGCATCCACCTGAGTACTTAACACCAAACTGCGATCACCAATCCGCCTGCCAACCGTTGTGATGGCAAATCCCCCCATTTTAGTTAAGTATTTTAGTTTATAAGACGAATCAAAATGATCCTTGTGATTTCAATGAATAAAATTCTTTTTGACTTTTTTTTTACTGTGACATTGTATTCTATGTGGGAGGCTTTGTCCAACAGTGGACGTTTAATGGCTGTTGAAGAAGAAATCAAAAGTATGAAACAACATAAAATAATGAAACAATATCAGTTACATAGTCCTGACCCTACACTAGGATTCCCTGTGTCGAGGGTATCAGGAACTACGAGTAATAAAAAGATGCAAAATCAAAAACACTTTCCCGGCAAAACGTTTACATCGGCCGAAAAAGTGTTGGATGGGCGATTTTAATGCCCTTGGGAAAGTCTAGTTGGCGATGTCGAAGGATATAGATGAATGGAAGAATTAGGGGACCCCATTGCCCACCAATGAGATGATGAAATAGGTTAAGTTGAAAAAACAATGTCACTCCAAGTCATTTACCCGAGTAAGTATATTACAACACAAAACATGCATAATAGATTAGATTTTCACAACCTATAATTAAATCCTAAAATTGTAAGTTCGACACGTCAACTAAAGCTTTACGGTCTGTCTCATAATCATTTTCTAAACCTATTTTAGTTAGAATAGCTTTTGTTTCCTTCTCTCTGATGTAAAAAGTCATACGTCAAAACAAGACCAAAACTATTTTAACTAAAATAGGTTTAGAGAATGATTATGAAACAGGGGGTAATACTTTTAGTGACTAGAAAAAATCATTTTAAATCACTCGTATTGTAAAAATACGGGAATTTTCAGTACACATCGGTGTTAAGCGTCGACAAGTTTCAAATTTCGAATTAAATTAATTAATTAGTTAATGAAAGACACAAACATTTTGAATCACATTGAAATTTAGGTGGAAAACAAAATTTTTATCTTGTTATGTTTGCCTGACTGCCGTTATACTTATAGCTTGCCGGCATGTGCAAAATCTTATTTTTATTTGTATAATTTTATAAGTCCTCTGCAAACTTCCCAGTGATCACTTTGCTCGATATGGTTAACTTATTTAAGATATGCGCACATAATGTTTATGTAGCTACCAAGTTCAAAACAATAATTTTGGTATCTCTTATTTTTAGAATTGAAACATTCTTGGTCGGGTATCATTTTAAATTGAATAACTTTTCATTTAAAAAACCGACTTCCGCCATAGTATTCGACAAAATAATTTTGGATGAAATTTTTTTTATGAAAGAACCATAGTGGTGAAAGGATTATGATACTTTCTGAATGCAAATGCTTGGTGTCTTGCTGAAAATATCAAAATCGCCATATGTATGCCTACAATATTTGAGGAGTTCCCTCAATTCCTCATGGATCCCATCATCAGAACTGGATTCTGAAAAAAATGGGACCAATCTGGAAGTATATCTACTCAAATAAAAAAAGAATTTTCCAAATCGGTTCGTAAACGCCGGAGATATGCGGTAACAAACATTAAAAAAAAAAAAAAAAAAAAAAACAACCGAATTGAGAACCTCCTCCTTTTTTGGGAAGTCGGTTAAAAAACGGGTAATTACCACTGTTTTTTGACACTTTTGCTGACGTTTCGAGATTGAGTTCAGAAGCCTCTTCATCGTGAGCACCTCTCTCCTCTCTCCTCTTTTCTCTTATTTTTATTTGTGGTTGTAATGTGTTTTCTGCGTGTAGGTAAATAAATAAATAAATACAATTTAGGATCTAGATATCTATGTCCTTAGTTTATACAAAACAACAATATGAAAATAATTCTAACATGTCTTTTCTAATTAACATCGACCAAATCTACAGTAAAGCGAGCCCATAGACCGCAAGTATCCCCCTCGTGACGTCACGCCGCCAACCCCCCTTGTCCCTTGTCCCCCCGCTATCGATCGACCGCCCTCGCTACCCCCGCCGCCTGCTCCAGTTGTGTCGAGGGGTTTCTTGGGCTTTTTATTTTTCCCATTACGTATACGTTTTTACATTTAGGATTATTTCAAATGGAGTTATAACGACAATAAAATATGTTGGTTAGTATTTTTTTTTGTTCCCCAACAGCTATAGTCAGTATGCGTTGTATTAGTAGTGACCGAGCTTTGCTCGGAAAACTAGGAAAAACGCGTTTTCCCAGAGATTCCGTAGCTAGATCTATTTTTTGCCCCCAAAACCGCCATATAGCAAATTTCATCGAAATCGTTAGAGCCGTTTTTGAGATCTCAAAACATTATAATATACGAATATTGGTCTTTTAAAAGTATATAATATTATTTGCCATTTAATAAACTACTGACTTCTGTGCTTAGAGCAAATTGAAGCAAGTAGGTAAACGAAAATGGAAAAATGGATAGAAATCGATTGTGAAAAAGAAAACAAATCGATGCAGACAAACTAAATTGTTATATTATATCACAATCATTGAGCAAGTACATAACGTTTTATCTGTTATCGTAATATGTACCTACAATCGAAACCACTGTTATCTAAGTTATACAGGTTATGTGTAAGTAGAGTACCTTTATTTTGCAGAATTCTATTAGCTCGAACTTGTTAGGCAGTTTTTCAACGGAAAATATATGTCCTGGCTGCTTAGGTACTTAGTAACTAGCTGCGCACGCGGTTTCACCCGCGTCAACAATGATGAAAATTGATGATGGTGATGATTAAAAGTAGCCTATGTGTTAATCCAGGGTATAAGGTATCTCCATTTCAAATTTCACTCAAAACCGTTTAGCCGTTTGAGCGTGAAGAAGTAACAAACATACATACAAACTTTAGTAAGTACTTATAATATTATAGTGTGATAAATACATGTTATAACTGGATGAAAGCGTCAGCAGAGTTAGTCATAGGAAAGCAATGGCAGCGATGGGCTCACTACTAGTCATTTTATAACAATAAATCACAGGCACATGAGGCTTCATCTTTATGTCTCAGGGTCGGCAGCGCGCGAGTGATGCCTCCTAGTGTTGCAGGCGTCCATAGGCTACAGTAACTACTTTCCATCAGGTGGCCCGAATGCATGTTTATTTGCCAAAGAAAAAAAAATTGTGTAACCTACGATGAGTTGGGGTCCATGGAAGCTCTTTTAGATAGATTTCTCGTTAAGTAGTAATTCAGACAAAACAAATAAAAAAATTAAAACTTAAAAATGTGCGTATTTGAAATTATTTTCACTCATTCGTATCGCAGTCAAATATAATAATTGTTAGGTTCAACCTGCAGTGTTTTTTTCCGCTGTTAGTTCACCATGAAATGAGTAAGCTAACTTATTTGAAAGAGAATTAAAGTGAAGTAAGTCGAAATAAAAGATACAACATTAGTACAGGCTGGTGCAAAAGTAATGACACTATAGAAATACCCCCTGTTTCATAATCATTCTCTGAACCTATTTTAGTTAAAATAGCTTTTGTCTTGTTTTGACGTATGACATTTTACATCAGAGAGAAGAAAACAAAAGCTATTTTAACTAAAATAGGCTTAGAAAATGATTATGAGAAAGGCTGATTGTCTATAATTGTTACAAAAATAGCGTCCCCTACTGTTGTGTAGTAAATAAATGCAAAGTATACCACAATAAACATTGACTTGCGGCGGGCAGAAAGCGGTCCACAAGCTCAGTGGCGCGTATTAGGAGAGGCCTATGTCTGGCAGTGATAATGATGATGATGTTAAATTAAAATTAAATGCAAATTTTTCTTAGTCATGCCTTATCTAACGATTCTAAATCTTTGATCGCACTACCTACCTCCAGTCCTGCCGGACTATTACGGTAAATCAATGGCTATCGAAATGGCAATTATTTTGACATTTATAACCCATTTTTGTAATCCATCCATCCAATTGCGATCACATTAAGTTACCCATCGTCCATTGCCAGTCCCAGCGAGATTAGATGGCAATGAATGAACAAAACGTATGATTTTGACACGTTTTTGGAACTCTGGCCATACGGTTTCAATTTCCATTTCCAGTGTCAAATGAAGGAAGTTAGGTACTACCGTGGTCCCAGCTTCAATGTTGCAAAGAAATTCCATAACTTTCAAAAGATACGAAAGTCGTTGATAAGAATACTTACATAGCAAGATTCATCAATACCTAACTTTGCAGATACGCCAAACCAGCAAACGAATAAGAGCGACAATGTAAACAACATGGCACCACAGGCGTATTGCCAGCCCAGGGAGTACCAGGCTCCGCAGCCCCATGGCATGTACCACGGGCCTCCGCCCCCATGGGAAACACCATACGAACCGGCCGGGGACGTATCTTGCTTGTGAGTCCTCCCCTCTTGATTTCGGTCCTGGTTTCCACCAAATCCTGATCCCATTTAATTGAAAAAGTAGCCGTTTTTGTCAGATGAAAGGTTATTTTCGTTTGTCAAAGTCGTTTTTCGGGTTAGTTGTCATGGGCATTCTATCAAATTTTTTTTGCAAAATAATATTGAATATAACTTTTCATTTAAAAAACCGACTTCCGCCATAGTATTTGACAAAATATTTGAATGAAAAAAAAATGATGAAAGAACCATTGTGGTGAAAGGATTATTATACTTTTTGAATGCAAATGCTTGGTTTGTTGCTGAAAATATCAAAATCGCCATATGTATGCCTACAATATTTGAGGAGTTCCCTCAATTCCTCATGGATCCCATCATCAGAACTGGATTTTGAAAAAAATGGGACCAATCTGGAAGTATATCTATACAAATAAAAAAAGAGTTTTCCAAATCGGTTCATAAACGCCGGAGATATGCGGTAACAAACATAAAAAAAAAAAAAAAAAAAAAAAATACAACCGAATTGAGAACCTCCTCCTTTTTTGGGAAGTCGGTTAAAAAGTACGTCAACTTTACATAGATGACGTCCTAATTGGAGTAAAAAACTTAGAGATTAACTAACTGTTCTTAATTTTTTCTATGTAGGTTTTAATCAGATATAAATTGTCAAATAAATCCCTATAATCCTTTGATTCCTTCCTTTATCCGTGGCTGTATAGCAGTGGACTTGGTTTCTTGTAGGTATGCAAAATGTATGTACCTAAATAGACTTGTCCCAAAGGTAAAATATAAATATTTTGTATTGTTTATTTTAATTTATATAAAATATAAGGAATTTTAAGTACTAATTTTTATTTATTTTAAACAGGTCGCTTTGTGACAAGCCTCTTTATTTAGATTGAGAGAGTAATGTCTGAATGAATATTTTTTTATTATTTATTTTATGTATATTAATATACAGAAGTAAATGTGTAAATTGTATAGAAATTTGCTCATATAGATGTCGTTTTATTTTAATAGGCAGTATCCTTTCCAGAGCTTATATATTTTTAGTGAACTTTCATACTATGCTTTGTCAAAGTATCGTTTCATATTGGCAAAGATACTGTCTAAAAAAGTCATTGTTTTAGAGAAATGTTTTGAAGATTATTTTATAGTTGTAGGTATGTGTATTTTGTTAGCTTCAAGAAGCCAAGGTGAATGTTAGACTGCTATTGCTGCCCCCTCCCTTCCTTTTTGTTTTCCCCATACGCAAGGGCTGCCATAGTTTTCTTAATATGATTTCATAGGTGCCTGCGAGGTTTCAGAACCCTTTATTAATGTTGTTTACATTGTCGCCAGGTATGCGTTTTTACATAATACTTTTGATATTTTAGATATATCAGACATATTGGAACAGGCAAACGAACTTTCTTTAAAAGATTATTTAGTCATTCAGTGTGCCTGAATAAATTTCAATAAACTTGACATTAAACTAATTTAAAAATTCTTTGTAGGACTTTGAGGCTGCCTCAGTAGTGTTGTTGTGTTTCTATTAATAGTCAAGTTTCTATTAGTAGTAAGATTGAACAATCTTTCAAGATGACTGATGGTTTCAATTTGTCTGATTTAGCACTAAATATGTTTTAGCTCAACAAATAAATCGATCTTAGAAAAGCCCCACGTTGGGCGCCAATTTTTATAGGAAAATAAAATAAATGTTTCATTGATGTTATCTAATAGATTATTTAATTTAATAGTCATGTTTATTTGATTCTAATGGCAGTATGATTTAAGTTTGTATCATGTAAAAAAATATCTTTTTGCTATTGGATAAATTACTGCGCGTAGAATCAACACTTTTTTCTAAATGTTTAGCAGCATGATTGTTGTCCTAGATGGAAGCATTGTTAGAATCGATCAGTTATAAATCTTGATCGTTTTAATTTTACTGTGTTATATGTTTCGATAAAGATTATAATAAGTATGTTTGTTTTGTTACAGCGGCCCAGATTCCTCAGAGAGGCAGTAAGTATTTAACTAAATTACATAGCCAGAATTTTCTTCCAATAAAATAATAAGGAAAATCGAAACTGACTTTAGAGAATACAGTTTATTTGTTATTCAATTACTTATTCTAAAAAATAATAATATTTATTGTTAATTTTGTGTTCTAGGCTATGTCGGTTTTTGTCATGTTTTTCCTTCTCCATAGTAGGTCTGCGAAAATATTCTAAGAAACGATGTTTAGAGCATAAGTCAAACTGACTCTCACTCCGATTCTATTGAGTCCCAAGAGTCTCAACCTATATTGCTTTGAAACGATAGCTACTTAGTTACCTACTAACTTAGTTGTTAAAAGCAAATTTTTGTTGTTAATTTTGTAATTCTACCCTGTTGCATTCATGACTTTATTACCACTGTCTATCATAATCTGAACCTGGCATATTACTGGATCCACTACATTTTCAACTGTTTACCACAAAATGACTGTTGATTTTTAATTTCTTACCATTATTGCAATATTTTAATATACTGTCTACTCTTTCTGTTTTCTTACACATAATTTCTATATTACAATCTGTTCTAACCATCATATTTTGAATTTTAAACACAAAGAGTAGCTTTTGACATATTTCCAGGCTGCAAGCGCAAGGAGGAATGCACGGAGTCTATCCCTTCGCCGAAGAAGCCACGTTTGGTTTTCACAGACCTCCAACGGCGTACTCTACAGGCTATTTTTAAGGTAAATACCCATATCAGGTATTAAAGGCCACAGCACACCGGCTGCGTATGTGTAGACGTGCACTTTAACGTACCATTACGTCGTAATGTATTAGATATGGCACACCGATTGCGTGACGTCCACGCGCGTCTCTTACTACGCTACATGCTGCATATGCATCCGGTGTGCTTTGGTTCGATCACCATACCACCAATATAACAATGAGGGGTTTCACGGGCGTTCAAACCGTGCTTTCAGCGTTGAAAATAGATGGCGCTGCTCTGTTACGTAGCTGTCAAGTTTCAAAATAAAGTTAAATGTCAACATCAACAACGTGGATATACTTTTGTTATGTGGTATTTATTTTTGCTTACATAAAAAAACACCACGAAATCACTAACGCACTCTCAAGAAGCAGACACAAACAGAATATCATGACTAATAGCCACAGATTAGTTAGATAATAGCTTAGTACGCGTAGGTACACCACAGATGATACATTTGACAATCTTGTCAGCTACAGTTGAGGCAGCGCCATCTATCGAACCAATCTGAACTCCTTTTTTGTTATCGAAGTTGAAAAGCCCTCATTAGTAAACTATAACATGTAGAAGTTTTATATAGCATTTAGTGTTTAACCTATTCAGTCTCGGCTTAAAATAGCCTGTTAATCAACTAGTCATTTTAACACTGTATTCAACTAAAACACTAAAACATGCCGTGTTGTGTCCGGCCTAAGAATAGTCCCCTCCATCTCCTCCCGTGGATGTCGTATAAGCCGACTGAGAGATTACACCAGGGGATGGGCAGCAGCATCCACCTGAGTACTCAACATGAATACGCGATTACCAATCTGCCTGCCAAGATTGGTGATTATGGCAATTCCCCCCATTGTATTTTTGGGGGAAGTATTGTCCAGCGGTGGATGTCTAAAGGCTGGTGGTGATGATAACTAAAACACTTGTGTTACTAAGTATATTTATATACTTATACCATCTGCATCGTAGGACTTTACCTTTGATTTCAACAGCATCCGAAACGTCTCTTAGCCGTAACAATTTTTTAAGGATAATAACTATTGGTAGATGAGAAAGAAAGAAAAATATTAATTATTGAAAATAATCTTTCCAACTCAAATACTCTGAAAGAATTCGACACGTGTTTCGCCTCTCAACAAAGCATACTCAGGAAACAGTTGACTCACTGTTTCCTGAGTTAATAATAATATATATTTGTTTGTCTATTAAATATTGTAGAATCCGCAAAGTCACGCTTGAATCAATGAATTGTCTTAATAATTGATAGCGATATGGATCACCACTCAGCATGTCACTGCTGCAGCGTGGGGTTACTGTGGTGCCGTGCCTGCGTGTGTGGCAGCAACAGCGATACACGATCTATGAACTATGAACTATACGGCAAAAATTCAATGAAAGAACAATATAGTGCACGATATTAAAACGTACAAATTTTAACCATGTAAATTTTTTGTAATACATAACTTAACTAAAGAGACAATTCAGTTAAGTGTAATTCAATAAAAAATACAACAACAAATAAGATACATAAAGTAAACCAAACTAAAAGTTAAAAATTAAGAAATAAGTTAGATTGTATTTATTTTGGTGGACTTTGCACAAATGAATCATAAGTAGATAAATAACTTTACAAAAAATAAAGTGATTGCAAAAATACAATAGCTGAAGTACTTAGGTCCAGATAAATAGAACGTACTTCACGGTGACTAAGTCTAAGTCTTACTTTGAATCGTCCCTGTCTCTCTTGAATACGCGTGTTTTAACATTTGTGTGACAGTGACGGAACGATTTCAAAGTAAGGCTTAGACTTAGTCACCGTGAAGTACGTTCTATTTATCTGGACCTTAGTATTATAAAGCCATACGTGATAGGTACGTGAAAAACACGTGATCAAACTAAATTTCATAATCCTCTTACGCTAAATGATCATACAATTTTGTTATTTCCAGGAAACAAAACGACCATCAAAAGAGATGCAGGTCACCATCGCTAGACAACTTGGCTTAGAGCCGACAACCGTCGGCAATTTCTTCATGAACGCGCGTCGACGGTCCATGGATAAATGGAAAGACGACGACGCACCCTCCGAGCTAGAACAACAACTGGATATGCAAGACTTGGATCACGTACCGAGCTTGGACTCGGCAGACTCCGAGGAGGATCACGATGACACGGACGATGTTCTGTTGTGACGTCATATCAACAATCAGCAGCTGTTAGTGCTCTGAAGAACTGTTGAGGTGGCCGGTGGTTGTGAACCTACACACAATGATCATTTAATAGTAACTGTGATTAAGTTTCTTAGTTTTTTTAAGAGAAATGAATTACGATTTACGATCTTGTTGAGATTTAATTAAGAAGTTACGGGGTCGAGGAAGGATGAACTGCCCATGCAAACGTAATATCAAAATCATTTGTAATTAGAGCATATTTCCACCATATTATGCTATTATTCGGGTTCGGATAGTATTTATCTAGGTTCCTAGGTAGTTTTTGTTTCAAAATACTTAGAAAAAAAGTCAAAAAAGTTTCAAAGTAAGTGTTGGTCTAGGAGGTGATTTCAGGTCTGCGTCAAAAAAGTGTGGAATTGACCGCTATCGTTGCAAAAATCTGTATTCTATTAAATAGGTAAATATGAATAAGCACATTTCCCTGCAAAACCAAGGTTATCAAGCATGGAAAACTGGTCTATTTAAATTCAGACTGGTTTTGTTTGTTTAATCATACCTAAGCGCCAAGTAAATGTTTCCTCACAGTTTTAATGATTCTATCTATAGATAATTATTTCTATGATTGTGTTCTTTCATATTTTCCTTCAATACGATATTAATGTTATTAAGATTCATTTTCAGTCATATAAGGGCTTTTTATGAGTGCATAAACAAGGGTGACAAAGAAAGAAACAGTGTTTCAAAAGAAGTAGAATGAAGGTTCAAGTTTACCGGCCATCCGAAGTGTACATTTGTAATTTAGAACGAATTATAGTGCTACCATCATTCGTTCGCTGTGCTACGATAAGTATATTAGTGTAGGTGTCTTTGATGTGTTTGTATCATCAAATAACTTAGCATCTGCTGAAAAACATAATACTAAAGCATACGACGGACAGTATATAATTATAGGATATTCTAGCGAGTCGTAGGCTTCAGTATTATCTTATAGCAGAAAAAAAATTAACATGTGTCTTTGGTCAATCTTCTAGTTCAGACTTTTTCAATTCTTGTTTTGTCTGATATAGTCGGATATACTGTAATTTCTGCAGTTGTGAAAACTTTTGTGCAATATTGCTATAGTCTTACATTACTGTATAAAACATTCACTGACTTTTCAAGTACATAATTAATCTCAGTTTTTATTATTTCTGCCAAAGATTAAAAACTGTTTTTCATTATTTACTATTATGGTGTAGGAATGTATTGAGTGTTGCATTTAAAAAAAACTGGTTTGATGATACAATTGTACATTATTATAATAATTGTAACTGTAATGATCTCTTATGCAGTCGTTGCTAGTCAAAGTGAAATTTAGTCAGTTTAATATTATTTAATTTAAACAAATTCCTAACGTTAATTAAAGTAATATATTGCTACTCTAACTACTGTTATTGTAACTTTAAGTTACTGATCTGGTTTAGTCGACAATCAGTAATTACTGGTTTTAAGTAAATGACAAACAATAACGATGTTTTTGTGTTATCTTAGAATTGTACGACAGAAACATCACTTTTGATTGACAGAATAACTTTACGTTGACAGCATTTACGAGTCGTCATCGTAAAGTTACTTAACCAATCTTTAGGCTCGGTTTCCACCGGGCGGAGAGGAGAGGAGAGGAGATGAGAGCAAAGCTGGCAGGTTATTGGCAGGCAGGCTTGACAGGTAAAAACGAAACGGAAATAATTAAATTGGATTGGTTTATTCAAACACAAACCTCCTCTCGTCTTCTCTCCTCTCCGCCCCGGTGGAAGCCGGGCCTTACTCCAGTAAGTAAATTAGATAGTTATTTGTTTATTATTAAGATGGTTAGTTTTATTTAGTCAGATTATTGTTTTGCAGTCGCTTGAGATACTTTTTTGGTATTTAGTCCAACTGTAAATATTTAAATGTAAAAACTGTTTTGAGGTTAGTCGCTAAGAAAAACTGGAAGGAACTGGAAGTAAAAATGCGACAATATAAGAAAGGAACTAGTAATAGAATATTTTCCAGTTATGTTGTCCTACCTAGATGGCGAAAATAGCTTTATAAGAAGCAAGACGAAGCAATGCTATACGACGCATAAATTTCTCGTGGAAGTTGTTGGCTACATTACGTTTGCGAGGTGAAAGATTCGATTTTCGAATGACATTTGGCAGAAATTACCGTGGCATAAACATTTAGATAATTATGACGATAATATGCCTTTGTACGAAGTAGCGATTGCATGCCTTTTTTCGACATATTTCGTACATAACCAAGAAGTAGCCAACAACTTGCACGCGGATTATAGATACAATTTTAGGCAATAACTATGATGGATTTCGATGTATGACGCTTTGTCGCTCACGACTGTTCTAGTCGCAGAACTAAGTTAATAATATAATACACCACAATTTGTGAAATAATTACGTAAACTTTAAGTATCATTTAGTTACTAGGTATAGTTAGTTACCAATGTTTGGTACTGAATGTTTTTTATTCCTGTTCAACCTACCAGTTTATAAAAAGCGATAAAAAATACTGCTGTTTAATATTGCCCGGCAGTGTTTGAATTAAGAAAAGTATTCAGCAAAAAGTTCGATGTAATCGAATGACATTTTTTTCTGAGACTCTTAGAGCGGTTTCGCACTACGTCCGATACGAGTCCGATCTGAATCCATGAAAATTCGGATCTATAGAGAAATCGGATGACGGAAGCCGGATCTAATGCGCAAGCTACTATAGAAATAGTTCGCGACTACTACGGACCGTATTTTCACGGATAAGAATCGGACTCGGATCGGACGTAGTGCGAAACCGCTCTTAGGCTTTATTTAATGTATGTACATTTGAATTTAGAAAATGATTTTGTTATTTGCTTAAAACTAGAAAGTTTGCTAGAGTCTCATTCATTCAAATTTGTAGTATGTAAGCTCTGAGACTTAATTCTGAACCTTTCTGCTGTACGTGGACCTTAGATCTAAGATGTGGACGGAAAAAATGGTACTGGGTGTCAACATTAAAATGTTTCCAGAAAGATTTAAACGGCCACCCTATTTATCACTTCAAATAATCTTATTTAATGGTTTGAAAAACAGTATTTAATAAGCATTATGAATATACTTTTCTAGTCAAGAAATTTCTACATTCCATTGTCACCAAATTTTGAACCTTAGTGTTGAACATGTTAAATGCAAATTTCAAACGTGATATTACGTAAAATAATAAGGTAAATGTTTGATTTAAGTGCTACTTAAATTGAGAAATGTAGCCTGATTTGTGCAAAGCAGATAGATCAAAAATTACGTCCCTAAATCAATTATTGCACCGGAGGATTTCTTCGGTTCCACCATGTAAAAAAAACAATGCTCTGTACACCCATACTTTCATTTTTTAAAGCCCTTTGGTGCATGTTGTTATACTTATAACTACAGTAACTTTACGATACGCCAGAGTAACTCTGTATACAATTTTTATAATTAACTTGTTATAGCAAATCGTTACATGATTGGATGTTCTGCTCAAAGAACATGGCTTACACGCTAACTGTTGGTATTATACATAACAAATAGTTGTTTTTTTTTAAAAATAACGATTCGTAGTACCTTTGTTTTGTCTGTAGTAATTTTATGAGTAAAGTAATGTTTGTTACATAAGAGATATGATGTTCTAGAGACAGCAAAAACAGTGAAAATGTAAGCCCCAGAGATTCGATTCAAGATAAATAAAATAAATAAGTTGGGACGACAGGAAACAAATATATAGCATTCCGTGAATTCACTTGTACCCAAAGACATTTAAATTTAGTAAGATTTAATATGTTTTGTTGAAATAAGGATTTTATTTTATTTATGTTTCTTTGTTTATTATTTTATCACATCTAGTCTTTAATTTTATCTGTATCACCAAAGAGTTTGTGCAATTTTCGTTCTAATATTATTTTACTTTCTCATCAATATTTCTACAATTTTATAGATACCATTAAGCAATATTTAGAAAGCAGATTTTTATTAAAAAATCGCGCACAATAAATACTAATAAAGGAAAATGCCCAAGAATGTATGGAGCCCCATTTTGATTCAAAATATTGTTCTGTCAAAATTAATCTTGCTTTATTTTGGCAAAGGATAATTGCAGATTCAAATGATAGTCGCATAATTATTCTTGTTATTTGCAGCAATGTGACTGAATTGTGAATTTCTTTAGTGAAGTAGTGAAAGACATCACTTTTTTTATAAATTTGATTTGTTATCTACCTTATTTAATAATCATAAAACAAGTCATTAATTAGAATTATCGATTTTTAGCACCTTGCTCAGGGCAAAAACGTTACGAACAAAATAAAATATGACACCCTGACATGGATTGACTGAATGATTTTTTAACAGTGATTGTAAAATGACCCTCTGCCGTAGTCGTGTAACAGTATCCTATTATGCCATTAAAATACCTTCCGACTGCTAATTCCACGCAATGGGATGATTTATAAAGAGAAAACAATTTGTACATAAATATTTTGGTGACACAATTGATTTAGTGGGCGTACAAATGGGCATTCTCCTTTGACTGAATTTAATTTTTTGGTTTATAGAATTCGATAATTTAATTTAGAATTTTCTGCTGTACACTTAAATGGAGTATTTTTGTGGATGTATAGTAATATAGTGTGCTTTCTGATGTACATAGATCGTGATTACTGTAAGATTAAATGTAAATTTTACAAAGATTTACAGTTTTTTTCCTACCTACTGTTACGAACATTTACGAAGCACATTTTAAGGGTTACTAACTTTTCCAGCACAAAATTCATAAATATAATATTAATAGTCCTTTGACAAGAGTCAAAATTTGGGTCCCATAATCACCACGCTTGGCAGGCGGATTGGTGATCGCGGTATTGGTGTTGAGTACTCAGGAAGATGCTGCTGCCTATCCCCTGGTGTAATCCCTTAGTCGACTCTTACAACATAGACAAAAGGTGACGGAGGGGTCTATTCTTAGGCAGGACAGGACACACCACGGCATACAACGACTGGGGTTATTAAACGTTTGTTAATTTAACTTGTGTAACAAGGTTTTCACGACATTCGTCTTTAAAATGATCTAGGTACGGGCGAATGTACGTAATGTACCTATACTAATTGCAGTAAACGAAATTTGGTACAATACCAACGTGAACTGCGAAGCTTACCTAATATAAAATTGTAAAAAGGCTTGAAATCGTTTTGTAAAGGTACAAAAGATGACTATAATAGTAGCTTTCAAAGCCAGTCAATTTATTCATTGAAATCACAAGACTCCTATTGAATTTAGGTGAATTTACTCTTGCTTCTAGGTTTTAATTGTTTTAATGAATGTTTTTGAAGCGCCACCTTTCAAAGTAATTTACTAACTATTAACATGGTCCAACGCATTGACGTTTTGAAAGTAATAAGTTAAAAGGAATTTATAGTGTTATACTTTATTGTCGCTAGATGGCGTTACTGGAGTATTCCGTGACAGTAGTGCCATCTGTGAGTTGAAGTAGGAAGACATACCAATTTGACTATTAGCTAGATAAATTTATACGATTTCCGACTACCACTGCTACCTGGTTCCGATGAAATTGTGAGAGTTGTAAGAAGTCAGTGGATGGAGGCGAATCAAGAACGTTTGTATTGGCATTCTATGAGGAAGGCCTATGTTGAGTGAGTAGCAGGTAGCCTATAATTTACTGGTCCAAGTTTTTTAGTTTTAGTTGCAAGTATGTTTTTGACTTGCTCTTGTTGCTTATTCCCAGCAGAAAATTTAAATGTAGGATTGAAAATAAATAATAAGTCAAAAGAGAAAATTAGATACGTTAAATGGTCGTTATCAAAAAAATATTCTGTATAATCTACGAAGAGTACTAAGGTACATAATATAATATGTGCACCTTACTATAACCCTCCGTCAATCGGGTAGAAAAAAAACAATTCTATCGTTAAAAATCTTTGAACAAATATAAATATAAACAAAAGAAAATATGGCAAAGTTAGTGGTCGAAAACAAAAATCTATGCAAAAAAAAACAATGAAATCGCGTAGAGCCATTGTCAAGGACAACATATAGCCTACAGAAAGGACACTATTTATTATAAACATAAATCCATCAATGCCTACCGACTGCAGCCTTCGTAAAGGCAAAACTCCGGGCGTATGCTATTTATTCATTACTAAGCGCCGTTGGCAAAAGGCCCTTAAAAATAACAGAAGCCCCAGGCTATATTCAGGCCATTCTGAAAGACTATAAAGCCTTTGAAAAACTTTTAAAGCAGTGAAAAATATACAAAAGGTCACTGAAGCTTTAAGAGAGAGGGAGACAGAAAAATAGTAAAAGTGATTCGGGAGAGAAAGATAGGTATATGAAAATCAATTTATTAGGTAGTGACGTCACGGAGTCGACATGCGCAGTGAGAGTTCTCCCGGGATGGGGTTGCTCACTGTTGAGAGAAAATAGGGAAAATTAGGAAAATTTCTATATTTAGCTTATTTGTATTTTTTTATTTTTAAGGATTATGGGTGAAAAAATAACAGTAGCATGAATTACATTACATCAGTTGAATTACATTACATTAGTAAGGTACATTAAATTGGTTGCATTATATTAGTTACGTTAATTAGTCGGTCCGTGGTCTTGGCCTAAGAATAAGATTCCTCCTGTTCCTCCCGTGGATGTCGTAAAAGGCGACTAAGGGTATACACAAGGGGATGGGCAGCAGCATTTCTCTGAATACCTAACACCAATACTGCGATCACCAATCCGCCTGCCAAGCGTAGTTATTATGGCAAACCCCCTATTCCATGGGGGAAGCCTAGACCAACAGTGGAAGTCTACCAGCTGACGAAGAACAGGAAGAGTTACGTCAAACTGGATCACAAAAATAGGTCAATAGTTATTGGTCAAATCTGCATGTTTTAGAAATAAATACAAACAAACAACAAATTTTTGTGCAGGTCTTGTATGGGATAAGATTATACAACACACCCTCCCAGTTAAAGGCGCCTGATGTTGGGACGGGTTGTTCTACGGCCTACACAATTGTTAAAATAGCTACTCACGTTCAATTACCATTAGACTAAACATCAAACGTTGAATAAACAACAACAATGTTTTGTGAATAATTCGGCTAAATTGGATCTACGTCTGGTAACACCGGCGTCATCTGGGCGGTCTGCCCGAAATAGTTGCGGGGGGAAGTTAGTTGCCGCGCCGCCGGTGGCGTGCACACTCGCGTCATGGCGTCCGTGGCCGCGTGGCTCCCTTTCGCCAGGGCTGCCGCCATCGGATGGGTGCCCATCGCCACGCATCCGCTCCCCCCACCCCCCGTCCCCAAAGACCGCCGTCGCGCGGAAGACGAGAAACTCCTCATCAACGTCTCCGGACGACGCTTCGAGACATGGCGCAACACCCTAGAAAAATACCCCGATTCACTCCTCGGTTCGACAGAACGGGAGTTTTTCTACGACGAAGACAGTCGAGAGTACTTCTTCGATCGAGACCCTGATATATTCAGGCATATCCTCAACTATTACAGAACGGGGAAGCTGCATTATCCTAAACACGAGTGTTTGACGGGCTATGATGAGGAGCTAGCGTTCTTCGGAATCTTGCCAGATGTTATTGGAGATTGTTGTTATGAGGACTATAGGGATAGAAAGAGGGAGAATGCCGAGCGGCTTATGGATGACAAACTCAGTGAAGCGGGAGACCAAAGCCTACCCCAACTTACAGATTTACGGCAAAAGATGTGGAGGGCATTCGAAAACCCTCACACTTCGACTGCTGCTTTAGTGTTTTATTATGTTACTGGATTTTTCATTGCTGTGTCTGTGATGGCCAACGTGGTCGAGACTGTTCCTTGCGGCCATAGACCAGGCAAAGCTGGGACTTTACCATGTGGAGAGAGGTACAAGATCGTGTTCTTCTGTTTGGATACTGCTTGCGTGATGATCTTCACTGCTGAGTATCTGCTGCGACTGTTCGCTGCCCCGGACAGATGCAAGTTTGTGCGTTCCGTCATGAGTATCATAGACGTCGTGGCAATTCTGCCATACTATATTGGATTGGGCATCACTGATAACGATGATGTATCAGGAGCCTTCGTCACCCTGAGAGTGTTCAGAGTGTTCCGAATCTTCAAGTTCTCTAGGCACTCCCAAGGGTTAAGAATCCTGGGGTACACGCTGAAGTCCTGTGCCAGCGAGCTTGGATTTCTGGTCTTCTCATTGGCGATGGCTATTATCATCTTCGCTACAGTGATGTTTTACGCAGAGAAAAATGAACAAGATACTAACTTCACTTCCATTCCTGCTGCCTTTTGGTACACCATTGTGACGATGACCACTCTTGGGTAAGTCTTAGTGTAAGCGTCACTGTCCAGTGAAGCTTCGCTGCATAGTGCATCAAAAAGTAGCGTGCAGCCTTCATACAGCTACCGTTGCCACTACAACAGAAGTGGCAACTTGTATGTGGACTGCACGCTACATTTTGAAACGTCTATGCTGGTACGCTTCAGCAGACAATGACTTTAGTTTTAAGACCTAGTAGTAGAATTTTATTCTGCAATTTATTTAATAATTTGTGCAAGCTTTTTGGACGAATCTGACACCTGTCGCCGCCATTAAGCAAGCGCGGGAAAATAGCTGTCATGGCTGCCGTAAACGGTTTAAAGGTTGAAACATTGATGATACGCAGGTTTTAATTTTGTGTTTTCATTCGTTGTTGTGGGCTCGTAAACCGTTTTGTATGGTTTTGTCACCGTTTTTGGTGATTTATGGTACATTCTTCGCGAATGTGAACGTGGAAATATGTAGCTTGTCGGCAACTTGGAATGCGCATATGTCATAATGCGTCTTTGACGTGTCGAGCACAGACTATGTAGAGTTTGTGTTCAAACATGTTTGATAAAAAATACGAACTTTGCTAAAGTAACGGAAAAGTACTTACAAAGGGTTGCTAAAACTCTCGTATCACTCTAGCCTTCACGTATTGGAACACTGTTTGAGCGCACGTGCCAGAAATGTGTTAATTTACGCCAGACAATATTTAGTAATGCACATTACAATAAAAAGTGCACTAAGTGAAAAATATGGGAAATCACTTAAGTGTGAGTTTTCTGTTTTTAAAAGTTGGTAATTGGCTTGAGAAATTACTTTTTAAACTACCCCAGTCACAACGATGACAAGACAAAGGAGCATTATTATGAAGTTAAACTGCACAGCCACAAATGAAGCCAGGGCAATAACGGCCCCCCATTACAGTAGCGAATGGCAATGGGGAACATTTTGGCAGCCATAGCGCTTAAAAATCTTCTGAAACTTTTTTTTTTTGGCATCTGATTATTTTCCCAATTTTGCCAATGTCAAGTTATTGATTAATCAAACAATGTCCAGTCGTCAAAGTCTTCTGTCAAGTCATGTTCTAGTAAATCGATGGCAGTTTACTAGAATGTTCCTGGACAATTTCCACCCCTTCGAAAAGACACGCAATACAGTTATTTTATTAAAATTCACTACTATATGCTCTTTATAAGCTACACCGGTTAAAATGCCACCAAAATTACATGATATAATTCAATAAACACTAGAAATTGAAATAAAATAAAAAAGGACGACGTCTCCCTTCGAAAGAGCAGAGAAAGTCCCTTCTGAAACTTGAAAGGAGGAATTTTTACTATCATTACTACATGGCACTTTTTGTCAAAAAAGTCACTTTTTCTGGGTTCCATGCCAACGGAACTCTATTACTAAGCCTTCGCTGTCTGTCTACCTACCTGTCTGCATGGGTAAGGGTCTCAGGGGTATATTTCGCGGCAGCCGTAATAATATAGCCAGTTGAGTTTTTCAACGAATTTTGTTCTCCTGTATCTCAATTATAGTAAAAAATATGATGTCTTTCAAATTTGGCTTGATCATAGTAAAAACCGTACCGTGGCCGTGGTGGTCTTGGCCTTAGTCCAGCTCCTTCAATTCCCCCGTGGATTTCGTAAAAGGCGACTGTGGGATTACGCCAGGGGATACAGCATCCATCTGAGTAACTAAAAATAGAATAAACAGAATATTATGAAGTCAACACGATTTTGATGATATTTGAATAAATACTTGATTAATCTATTTACAATACATGGGATATATCTCCAGAATATTTATTTACGACTGCTATTAAAGGATACTGCCATCGAGAAAGAGAGAGTATGTATATTGATTAAGAGCTTAAGCTACATGCCTACTGAGGCGTTGTGAGGTAAAATTAGCTAACTGAATCGCTAGAGTGGATTTTAGATGGAATGATTGTCCTAGAACCAAAAATACGAAGACATGTGACATGTGTCTTTATAACTCGCGTAGGGCGCGTCTAAGGTAGACGTGACCTAAGTGGTATTGCATTTGTTATGGGCTGGGGTTACCGCTTAACATCAGGTGAGTCAAATGCCATAAAACTTAAGCATTCATGAAAGTAGCCTCTGCGAGGTACTTTGAATTCTGACTTCACACTAGTTTTTTTATCATCGTTTTCAAGTGACCTAACGCTGTGACCAAGAAAGAAGATGTGACCCGACGAAAGAAGGAAAGCTATATTATTGGAGTTCACTTTACTTTGATGGACATACAGCATAATAAGTAATAAGTTCTGACCCCAGCGTATTCGTATTTTTTCGCCGGAGCCTATAAAAACCATGTCTCAGAAAGGAAATTTCATACCCACATCAAATTGTAAAAAGGTTCCTAACGCTGTAAAAACAACCTATAAACATGAGGGTATGCAAATATCTGAACACTTTCTAAAGAAACTGCAAGTGTGTTTTCCTTCTATATAAAATATATCTAGGTTGAGTTTTGATGTAGCTTTTCGTGCAATTTTGATTATTATAAACAAAATTATTTGACAAGGCCATTTTACAGCCGCAAATTATTTCATTCATTGGGTTTTGTATAGTAGAATTAATTAAAATATGACATGGCAACATTATTCTTGACCGGTTAGTTTGGTAAATTTATTGTTTATAAAATTAATGAATAGTCTATTTATTATTTTCTCATGTACCTAGTACCTAACTATTTGTTTTGACATTTGTTTTTTTTTTGACTTGACTAGGTGTTCCTTGTGATCCTATGGTGGAAATAAATGAACTACCTAAATTTATACATATGTGTATTTGTTTTTTAAGTCAGCTAATTTAGCTTGTAGAACGTTTTAGCTTCGGCTTTAAGTTTTGTGAGCATCTGATTATAAATAAATAAATGAAATGAAACAAACTCGAGTCTAAATCCTATTTCCACTAAACAATACTTGTCAAGGCTTTCGCAAAAACTCTCGCATGTCAAAATGTAAATTTTCTATAAAAACTGACACGAGAAAATATGAAACTCAACTAGGTTGATGCAATTAGGCATAGCATGTTAATTGACTATCATAACCCCCCCATTTGGCGTTGCCCTATTTGAATTACCCACCCCCGTGGCCAGGTACAAATGTACTACAAACATTTTTGTTTTCCTTGTAGAACAATTCTCAGATCCTTATTAATAGAATATACTTACAAGTTATTCTAAGTACGACAGAAGATGACTTTTAATTGACTTACCAAAAAAATAATTGTCACTAGAGTTTGTTCAGCGAGAGATAAGATAAGACAAGATAAGATAAGTTTATTTGCCACCCAGTATGCCAATTACAGTAGCATATGGCAGTGGGTAACGCAACAATGGGGATCATTTTGGTAGCCTTAGCGCTGTCTAAATCTTTTGAAACATGAATGGAGGAGTATTTTTGTGAAGAAGTTTCCCCTATTCAAGTTTCTTAAGATTTAGATAGCACTAAGGCTGCCAAAATGATCCCCATTGATGCGTTACCCATTGTCATTTGCTACAGTAATTGGGGGGCTGGTCTATTAGAGACCCATCATGGGATTGGAGAGCGATACTGTGATTAATTATTGTGTAAAACGTCCAAGTTAAAAGAGGCCAACTAGAAAAATTACCAGATACAGAAAAGGCCCTAAAAGCCGAAAACTGACCAAGAATAGAAATAAACAACCAGAAAAATGACCAACTATAGAGACGTCTATCTGCCGTGTAATATACCGTGGTACCCTGTATTTAACTCAAAGCACCTAAACGAACTGGGCTTTTTTCAAATTAACATTTTTTTCATTTGAACATTTTTCAATTGGACATTATTATAATTGGACATAATTATTGTTGGACATTTTACTATTGGACATTTTTATAATTGGTCATTGTTACTTTTGGACATTGGTTTTGGACATTTTTCTTTTTTGACATTAGTTGTGAAATCCAATATTCCATAATCATAGACAAAGTCTAATTAATAATTAAAACCTTCTTACCCGAGGATATTCTGCAAATTTTTGCTAAAGAACAAATTAAGTAGTTTATGTGGTTATATTTTTGTAAGTATCTAAATTATTTTTATGATAGGTCTACAAAAACTTCTTAGAAAAAATTATATATAATTTAAAGAAAAAAATCCTTAACTTCATCATCATCATCACCAGCGTGTAGTAGTCCACTGCTGGACATAGACATCCCCTTAGAATACCACGACGCAGAGTCTTGAGCCGCCTCCATCCACCAACTTCCTGTAACGTTTATTATGTCTTTAGTTTCTTACTAAAACGTGCAAAGTCTAGACTATGCTTAAGCCAATAGTCCCAAGGTAGTGCTTTGCTTTCATCTAAAGTTTCCTGCCAATGTAATACCTTTTTGACCTACTTCAAAAAAAGGAGGATATTCTCAATTCAACTGTATGTTTTTTTTATGTAAAAGCGATGCTAAGTAACGATTTCAAAGTAAAACTATGTCTCAGTCAACGTGAAGTAAGCTCTATTTACCTCGGACTAAGTTTCTTTTCCTAAAATAATTTTCTAACTGAATATTTCATGCATAATTTTCAGCCTTGCTGATAGATTCCGTGACTTATCATCCCTAATCTTTATGTACTATCCATGACTTTGGCTATAGTCAAAATTGATGGCGTGGAGTTATGGTGAGTGGCGCTAAAAAAACAAAACATATCATGCAACAACATAACATATGATATGATTTAGTTTTCTATGCTCATTATGATGAGCTGTCGTTCTTAGTAATAATAGTTGTTTATTTTAGGCTACATGGGAAATTTACAATAAATTATAACCAAAAAATAAGCCCATAGGAATATATAATATAGCTTATAATTAAAAAAAATGTTGACTGCAGGCATACAATTAAATTATACCACACAAAAACAGCTAAAACACATAGGTAGGTACACAAAAGGACAATTTAAATATTTAATACAAATTAAAAATTAAATAGTGTTCATAATAAGCCAAATTTGAGTCAGATTCATGTGGTTCCACTTTTGAATAATCATAAAATACCCAACTTTATTTTGCTGCTAAATTAATTTTCACTTAGAAACTTTACGAAGTTTTTTTGTACTTTTTTTTAAGTTTTAGTTTTTATGTAACAAATGTAAGAATGTAATAATAACATGAAAAAACTAACTATCTTAAAATAGCTTTCATACAACAAGATCTACCTATTTTATCTATTTATTGATGAATGTGAGTACCTAGTAAAACCTTTGGAGGTTTTTAAGGTACAAATACAAATAGGTACTGTAAGTAATATAGTGGTTAAATAAATATATAAAAAACTCAAAAATTAGCTTTATAACTATAATTTATAGTAACTCTGATTATCAATCAACAGAGAAAACGACTTCTGATAGAAGCGTCGTAGAGGCTACGTAGAGGTACCGTAGCACCTTTGTAGAGCCTTTGTAGTCCGTTCGTAGAGCTTCTAACTTTTCAGCCAACAATCATGAACACATTGTCAATCAATCAAGATTACTAACTGTCAAAGTTACTGATGGTTGTTGTAAGGTACTCTGTAACCCTTTCAAAGTTTCTCGGATCGATTAGGTAGAAGGGTAGTTTCATATTTACAGATAAGTTTCTACCAAAGCCGAACTGTTAAATTAAACAATAAAATTACGTGTGGATGTTCTAGGGCACCAAACTGTGACAGATAACAATAAACTAATTATTTTTAACCAGTGTAAAAAAAGGAGGTTATCAATTTGTTAAATTTATTTTTATTCTTATAGGATTATTTAAAAAAAAAACGCCTTTTTTTGCTCACTTAATTTAATGAATAGGATGGTTAGTTGTTCGATTTAACATCGTTTTTATTTAATAATTAAATTGATATTGTTTCTGATATAGCTCACTATCGTTACTTTGACAATGATTGATGGTCTTGTTTAATTTTACATATCTCTTCACATCTCCGCCTTGATGGACGCTGGCTCTTATTGACGTAGGTGGTTCTAAGAAAGTTTTTTTTTGTGTTAACCTTGGTCCAAATAAATATGTATCGCATGTTTGAAATGCCTAACATTTAATTTGAACGTAGAAAATTAGTGCCCAAAAATAATTAGTAATTATTACCCCAAGCCGATGACCAACGTAATCACTTATTTACTAAAACGCAAAGGCATATACACCAATTCACACTGGGCCTGTGAGTGTAACAGTCCGTACTTTTCTAGTATATAGTCGAGAATACCAAGAACATATCGAACGATACATATTTGACGTCCTTTGTGGCGCAGTGGGCGAGCAGCCAGCTGATACGCAAGAGGTGCTGGTTCGGTTCTCGGTGCGGTACAAACGTTATTATATTTGCATGATCTGCAACTATTTGTCACGGGTCTGAGTGTTTTTTTTATATACGTTTTTGCACGTAAAAACTAAAAGTAAATACACAAATGAAGGGCATAATGCAAAAGTCATATATAGTAGGTGTTATGGTACCATGGTACTGGTAATTTCTGATACCAACGACACAGGGAATCCTAGTGTGGGATCAGGACTATGCATGCCGTTGAATTGGGTGTGGCGTGTCCGGACTAAAAACCAGATCCATCCCGTTCCCTCCATTAGCTCCCGTGGGCCTCATAAAAGCCGAATAAGGGATTACACCAGGGGATGGGCAGCAGTATTCACCTGAATACTCAACATTGGCTTGTTCTCCATATTATTTGTCACCTTTTAATATTTACCCATGTTTTTAAATGAATAAATGATTATGAAATTATGAAAAAGTGATGATTATGGCAATTCCCCCCTTGTATTTATAGGGGAGGCCTCGTATAGCAGTGGATGTCTAAAGGCTGGTGATAATGATAATACAATGTAATGTATATTATTTGACATCCTGTTTTACCATATTTCATGCAATCAGATATATTATTATTATTAAGAAATTCATTTATATATAATCTCTATAATTTTTTTTTTACTGTAAATATTTTATTTACATAAACAGACAGTATAAAATATTTATATCAAAACGGGAAACCTCCGGCCGCGGAGCAAGGCCCAAGCGGTCGAAGGCTAAAAAAAAAAAAAAAAAAATGTGAAAAGGGTCCTCCATGGCAGGCAACGCATTGGCAATGGTGTTGCAGATGTCAATAGGCGACGGTAACCGCTTACCATCAGGTGGGCCGTATGCCAGTTTGTCGAGCCATAACATAAAAAAAAAAAAAAAAGGCTAGGGTACAGAGAGAGGAACCTCCTGACAATGCGTGCCGAGTCCAGGAGTACTGCTTTCTGAATCTGACCCTTGATCCAACCATTTACTGAGATCCTCACAAGGTATTGATCGAGGCTCTTTGCTATAAGTCCATCCAAATTCCATTTATTATTATTATAAAAAAAAATCCCCTTGGAGTCCCGTTTATTTAATATTTCTGGGTTGTATTTTTAATCTATTACTACTAATTCTTTCATCTTTTTCAATTACAATCAAGGTCTTTAACACCATGATCATCATTTCAAGATCACATTGAATGTTTCTCATTCTTTGTATACGGTTCATCGTCCAAAGTGTTTACTTTCGATCGACGATCAATTAGCTCTTTGATTTATCTATCAGTTGATGACGACCAAGGTCGTTTGCTGGTATGCTGTTTACCAGCTGATGAGTTACTACGGACGAGATATACATACTACACTATACCTACAGCTAATCTACAAATTACGTACACATCTTTCGATATACTTTAGAATGATTCAGGAATAATTTGTGCGCTACTGAAAGGGGGTGAAAACTTAGGTTACAAATTAAAGTTTTTCTGAATCAGCCCTGTTTACGTTCACTGCTGGACGAAGCCTTCGTCATTGAATACAATGGAGGGATTTGCCATAATTACGATGCTTGGCAGGCGGATTAGTGTTAAGTACTCAGATGGATGCCGTTGCACATCACCTTAGTCGCTTTTTACGACATTTAGGAGGAGCTGGAGGAGTGCTATTGAACACCACGACCATATCTATATATAGCTTAATTGTGTCTTTAGGTTTAATAAATTTTGGACGCATTCCACACAGCATTATCTAGCCCCAAGCTAAGCAGAGCTTATGTTATGGGTACTAGATGACTGATATACTTAATACACAATACATTACATAGATAGATATTTTTTATTATGCATAGAAAAATACCCAGAACTCCCTGAACAAATATTTGCAGATCGTACAAATATTTGTTCCGAGGCGGGAATCAAACCTGCAACCTCCTGCGTCGCAAACGAACCTTCGCCTGCGACGCAGGAGGTCTTCGGGCGGGAGGTCCTTTGTTTTTATTTTTAATCTTCTGTACATGTTATTTGCGGACATTGATGTGTTTATTTCAACTCAATAACCTTCATAGTTTATAAGTTACCATTTATTTATAGAGCTCATAGATCAAGAAAAAAATATTAAAAAAATAGCTTGAAAACCCTTGGAAAAAAAAATACCCTTACAAACCCGCGGGGCGGATATTCCATACGTCATGGCGAGCAACTGTAGTTCTACCACTTTATAAATTTCGAAGTTTTTCATTCATGAAATACCTCATAAACTTTCCCCCAGAAATGTACCTAACACAACATAAACTAAATTAAACTAAAGTTGTCCATCCCATCCCTCGGGCTTAAGGGGTATTTTGATACACATTGTATAAATATTTTTTAGTTCACTCTCGGTTGTTTGCTTCAGTTTATGACGGGACACACATGATCTATGTAAAGTGCTACACACGTAGCATATACGGTAAGATATCTGTATCTGAGCGCGTATCTGTCTATATCGCTCTCTATACTAAACTCAAAGAGCAATACACACGTAGTAGATCACTTATATTTTACCGTCGAGCATCTGTAGGCACCGACATATATCAAAAGATGGACAGATGATATCAGTGTATACAATCCGCACTAAGAAACAAGTATAGACAGTTTGAAGTTTTCCGCGTGAATGTATCATTTTCGTATATTATCGTATCTGCTACGTGTGTGATACTTTCAGATGCGATAAGTTTTTATACGCATATAAAATATTATCGCATCTGCTACGTGTGTGATGCACTTAAACCTTGCTGCGTTACGAGCGCGCCGCCCGCCCTTAAGACCCGCCCTAACGGATCGCGGGTATGTCATTTGGGAAGTCATTTCACTGGCACTGTCACAGATTAAATTTAATAGCACTTCTGAGTGTTGCCATAAATTAATTTCGTCAAATGATTATAGTCTCTCTGTTTCCCAACCCTTCCAACTTACCGTTCCTTTTACAGCTGTTTTAAATGTAGCCAAAACTATTTCAAACTAAACCAGCAGCCAGGTGTCAGACCTTACTAAGAATCTGATGACCGTGGGGCGGGTTCGATTCCCGCTGCGAGACAAATGTTTGCACGATCAGCAAATATTTGTTTCGGGTTTTGTTGCTCCGTCTAGTTGGTGAGTGTTTTACACTACCTTTGCCTAGACGTGGTCTCCAATCAAGAACTCGTTTACTCCAACGATTGCTGGTTCTTAAAGACTGTTCTGCCAATCAATAATTAGAAATATGGTAAGTTCGCTTCATAGAATCATATTAAATACTTCAACTACACAGAAAACCATTAAAATTCCTGTTTATAACCCGTAAACATTTTTTCCATAACCTTCAAACACATTTCGTAATCCGTATCCGTCAAAGTAATGACCCAAGTAACATGTAGGTGATGTAGGTCAATGTCTGGCTTAGCGTCACCGAGATCAAGGTTCGATTCCCGACGCACACCGATATATTCTTAGTTGTATTTCGTAATCGAAGATAATTTTAATGACATCGTGTACTTTAGAAGTAACTCAATTTTATATGCCTGATCATAATCGTCGTACTCTACGTCTGCCGATTCGTTGTCGCCACTCGAGAACCTTTATTCTTCAGTGGTTTTAGGTTCCCAATGCATGCCCCCAATAGCCTGATTATCGGCTCTTCCTATCCACTTTCTGCTGATCGTCACTCCCACCTAGCCGGGGGGTGCTCCACACTACATTTACCAAGACGTATTCTCCACTCTAGAACGTTTACCCCAGCTGTTGTTGGTTCTTCTGCATTTGACGACCTCTGTGGCATGGCGGGCGAGTAGCCGGCTGAGATTCAAGAGGTTGCGGGTTCAATTCCCGCTGCGGTACAAATGTTTGCATGATCTGCAAATATTTGTTCTGGGTCTGGGTGTTGTGGTACCATGGTACTTGTTGTTCCTGATACACACGACGCAGGGAATCCTTGTGTGGGTCAGGACTATGTACGTGACTGTTGGGATGTTATATGCCCAGTTCAACCATGACCGATAACAGATTTTATCCCAGAGAAACTCCAAACATAACTTCAAATTACAAAATGATTCGAGTGATTATCATGTATTAAGTATTATTAACTTTGAAACAACAAGTATGGATTCAGGCCAAGCCCTGCAGGAAGGATTCTTCCATGCACATCATCAGCAGCCATGTACGTCCACTGCTGGGCAAAGCCTCCCCCATAAATTACAATGAGGGAATTGCCATAATTACCACGCTTGATGGCAGATTGGTGATCGCATTATTGGTGTTGATTACTCAGGTAGATGCTGCTGCCCATCCCCTAGAATCCATTAGTCATATATTAAGAGATTCATGGGAGGAGACGGAAGTGTCTATTCTTAGGCCGCAGCCACTACACTTTAGCTGGCCGGAGACATCATGGTCAATTCAGCTTGCTAATCTTCTGGGCTATATCGAAAACTTTGGTTCTCTGTCAGATAGCCTCGTTTCGGAAAGAAACATACAAGAAAAAAGGTACCACGATAAAAGCTCTACAATAAATATTATCTTAATAGCAGTTTAAATTGAAAAAAAAACGGCTAATTACCACTGTTTTTCGTCACTTTTGCTGGCGTTTCGAGACTGAGTTCAGAGGCCACTTCATCATGAGCACCGCCCGCGACCACGTTTAACGGTAGACCGGCGAATACTCATAATTTAAAATGATTACCAACCACGAAAGTTTCAATTCTTTAATAGCCAGTTGTTGTATCCTATCCTATACTATTGAACGAGCAGTATTTAATATGTTTTGAGATCTCAAAAATAGCTCTAACGAATTCGATGAAATTTGCTATAATATTGGGGACAAAAAATTGATGTAGCTAGGTTTCACTTGACAAGTTAACAAGCATACGGCCCACCTGATGGAAAGTAGTTACCGTAACCTATGGAAGCCTGCAACACCAGAGGTATCACACGCGCGCTGCTGACCCTGAGACATAAAGACAAAAAGTCTCATGTGCCTGTTATTTCACCGGCAGCCGTACCCTTCAAACAGAAACACAGCAATGCGAGCACTACCTGCTTGGCGGCTGAAATAGGTACGGTGGCAGTACTTCCCCGGACGAACTCTTTCACAAGAAGTTCTACTACTAACAAAACAAACTTTTTCGAGCAATGCTCCGTCACCCAGACTTATAATATAGCGTGTACATTTTTTTGGGTTTTTCGCTTTGGGTCACCTCCACACGCAATTGTAATAAATATCCGTCAGCTGGCCATGTATAATTGCCGTCCGAGATTTTAGGGTTCTGCAAATGGGTTGGCAGGTTTTAGGGCTTCGCAAATACGGTATTACCACACACTTTTTCCGGGTATGGGTGTAGGAATGGGACGTTTATTGTCCTCATATATTCGGAAACATGTGACCCAGGCATTTATAACATATTCTTGGGGATTACAGGGTACTTCGTTTTATCGGTTCTTTCTTGGTCTCCTTGCTGCAAGGTCTTAAGGTACCATACCTTATAGTGAAAATAAAAGTTTTGTGATAATGGTAAAAAAACCAGTGTGCTGGATTACGTTTATTTATGACGAGACTATTTCTATTTTCATGCACAATTTGAGATAGAGCTAAAGGTAAACTCATCGTCATCATCATCATCAGCCTCTAGAAGTCCACTGCTGGACATAGGCCTCCCCCTTAGAATGCCACGACAAACGATTCCTTAGTTAGGCGTTTACTATATCCACGGGAGGAGACGGAGGGGTTTATTCTTAGGCCGGACACAACACGTTGAATTAATAGTAACATGTAATTATTTAATCCAGCTAAGTTACACGTACTCACTAAGTAACGGCTAAGCACATAACCCGCCTCCGGGGCTGTCCACTTAAACTGCTGACTTAGTTATGCGCTGGGCTAGGTTAGACACGGTTTTCGATGTAAGGGCTCGTTCAGATGAAGTTAGTTAGTGGAACGAGTTGCAAATAGCACAGTCGCTGATTTAGCTACACGTTCGCTAGGCTGCACAGTGCACAACACGTAAGGCTAGTTGTGAATAAAGCAACTATGAATTTTAGAATTGAAATTTACGTGGCTTGGTATCATTTTAGAAAAATTACGACTATAAAACTACTTACTTTGATTTTGTTATACGCGTTAAAGTATGAAGTTGCCGTTGCTATTTTAATTTAAAATCAAACCTGCATGGATTCGTGTTTAAACCTTTTTTAACAAAAAACTATAACATTCTTAATTTTTTTATCACAATTTTTTTGCTTGACTTGTAATTGTTTTTACATTCAGTATTTGTGTTTAACATGGAAACCTAAGAAATTAGAATTATTTACGAATACGAGTTTCGACATGGTTCTAACAGCAGGTATAGCTCGTAATATCAATGCCGCGTTTGGAGAGGATACGACTTACGAACGCACTGTGCTTTTTTGATCAGGGCGATTACGACTCTAAGGGTTCGCTTTCATAGTAGAAACTTCGACTTGTAGAATAAATCACGAGGAACACCAGGCATTAAGATAAATAACAATAATAATAAATTAAAAGTAATTTAATTTAATTCATTTATTTAGTCAGATCTATAAAATCCATTATTTATCACTAGAAACGGGATATTTACCATGATTTTTGAGCTTTATTAACTCGGCTTTATTTCTTAAGCCATTGGTCAAGTAACTCGACCAGTGTAAACAAGCACTGAGTTTAAGTAATAAATACGTGGATATGATGTGGAGCGGCTTAGTTAGACTATGATAGCTTATGAGTTTGATACCATGTAGTGGTAAACTAGTCGAGAGTCTAGTGGCGTTGTAATTAATATTCATAGAATTGAAATGATCGTGCCTTGGAAAATTTTAGAAAAATTACGACTGAACCCTCGTTACCCAGTTGTACCCGGTTGTACCCGGTTGTACCCGGTTGCACCCATCTCACGACCTTTGAGCGTGTTATTAGACAGTAGTCATGAGGAAGGACCTCTAAATGGTTCTCAGGAAATCAGTAGGCACATTTACTATTTCGTTCAACGGCAAAATTTTCTTTTAGTAGTTTTCGCTATCAATTTGTACAAATTTGTCTTATTGTTTATTAATTTACATACATTATATATATAAACACGCTTTTTTCCCCAAAGGGGTAGGCAGAGCCGCAAAGGGCCTATTGTCACCACAATACCTCCCAAGCCAACTTTTTGTTTATTAATTTTATATTTAATAACAGTTAAGTAATTTTTGAAAAGAATTATTGTATTTAATGTCTTGTTCTATTTCAATTCGATATCTTTTATAGTTTGGGTATTGTTGTTTTTCTAATTGATTCTATTAAATTGCACGCCGGTTTAGATAGATGGAAGATAGAAAACACTTTCTTTCACAACACAGGAAATAAACAACTTAAGAATAAAAATTAGTAACGGAAGTACAATGAGTGGGCTTATCGCTATCTGCGATCTCTGCCATGCAACCTTGGTATGGTCTGGAATTAATAAGAACGATATTAAACGGTGGCTTGTAAACTGATTATGTGATCAACTAGTAGATATTTCAGGAAACCTGAACGTCTGAACGTCGTCTGGTTGGATAAAATAAGATAAGATAAGTTTATTTACAAGAAAATTGTAAATACAACAAGGTCTTAGACTAGAAAAAGTCCAATATGTTCTACCTTATAACTTGGTTCTATTTTCACATGCCTAATTATGGGTGATCGCAGTATATTTGTAGCTTAAGGCCCTGAACTAGCGTTTTTACACGGAGATTTCATTTAGATTTTGTTTTGCTAGCCTATTTATTTAATTTAATCATAATCATTATCAATTTATTCGCAGGAATGAAAGTAAGTACAATAGTTGTTCAGTAAAGTCAAAAAATAAAAATGGTCCATTACATTCTGCCTCATCAAAGCGTGCAAAAATTAATCCGAATATCTCTAATGTAATTTGATAAATAAAATTAATTACAATGTGTGAAATCATTGTAATTTATATTTGTTTTAGCCTACAGAAACTACTTGACCAAAAGTTGATACTTATATAGAGTTTGGGACTTATGGCGTAAATCAACGAATTATGATTTCGGGAGTAAATCTTTGGGAGCAAAATAGAAAATTAAAAATCACTTCTATCAAATGTATCATGTGACATATAAAATGAAAGAACTTTAATAAAAAACAAATTTTGCCACCTTTTTCACCCAAATTTTTTAATGCAAGATAGAGGCCTACCTGCGCCCCAAAGTTTTATGAGGATCTCAAAATTTATCAAAATCATTATTAAACCACCTTTCGTAAGGCCTTTTTATGTACCTGCAGACTGGACTATCTAGTTTTACCTTTTGGATGCTATACTTAAGTATAATAAGTAACCCCCCACCTACACCCCCTACGGGATAGTAACGTGTACCCCACTGAGATAGTCATGTCTACCCCAAAGGTAAACTGGCAACTAACCTTTGATGACATACAAGTGCCTGTTTTCCTGCTTAGGCCCAATTAACATCGAGATGGCAGTGGCCGATAGCACAGCCAAAATTTACTCAGTATTTTAAAATTGATCTTCATCTCTAGTACCACATAGTAAATACATACATCACATACACAGACACACATAGACACATAGTACATACACATACATACATACATACATACAAGTATCAAGTGATACAATGTGTTACGTGTCTTGATGTGCGATCGCGTGACTGATCAACGAGGCGGGTGTTAGCGGCGCTGGAGACGGCTTCTGTCTCTGTGTGAATTGACTATAAGAGTTTTTACTATAGCACGCCTAATTATTCGTCCATACTTGTCAGCATAGATCAGCACTACATCAAATCAAAAGTATTTTTATTCATTGACATCACAAGGATCATTTTGATTCCTCTTATAAACTAAAATTAACTCCTGTTCCAACGCGACCAAGCCTAGTTTGTTGCCTAGTATCAGGCAACAAACACGGCTTGGCTTAATTTGATGACCCGTCTTACCGGTGGGAAACGTCTGTGTGGTTTCTCGGAGCAGATTGAAGCTGGTACATAGAAAATGAGAACTTAAAAACCTTAGGAAGATAAACATAAGCAAAAAGAATCGGCAAAAGTTTATAAGACAGCACACGCTACGCTTAAGATACTTATATATAACAACCTAATAAAACCATGAAAATAGTATTAGTAGGTACAGGTATTGCAAATTTACATTTTAGCTGTCGAGGGGTAAAGCAATATCAGTCCTTTTCCTTACTAATTAGTTTTGTGTTGCACGTTCTTCGTTAATTTGTTTCTTGTGTTAGCATGGTTTTTATTTCCCTTTTGGTTAGAAGATATCTAATGTGCTTTGTTACCGCACCTTAAGGGGTCGGGGAAGGATGAACTGCCCATGCAACCGAAATACCAAAATCATTTGTTATTCCGGCATATTTCCACCATAATTATGCTATTATTCGGGTTTGGATAGTATTCTAGGTACCTAGATAGTTTTTGTTTCAAAATACTTACCTAAAACGAAATTTAAGCGAATTCCATTTTGTATATTTTGACTTTTTACGACATGTTGTCATCTTAAAAACAACGTATTTTCTAGTATTCTGCATAGCATGTATTGTCAAGTTACAGAATAACAAAAGATATGAAAAAAAAATTGGTTTTTATTCATAATTTTTGGTATTACGGAACGCGACGTAATTTGATACAAATTCCGAACGGCTCGTAAACCCATCGCGCATGCAAATACCCCGGTGCCAAACAGGGATAGCTGATATTGACACTCGCTTCAAATTGAATTTGCTTGCAGCTTTCGCAGGCCCCTTTATTTTGCATACTGTGTTTACCTGTAAGAGGTTATGCATGTAGCATAAGGTTATTAGCATAAGAATGTAACTCATTACCATGTATCTTACCTAAATAAAGACTGAAAACTATGCAAAACTTAAACTCCATCGGTTGGTTGGAACTAGTTTAAAAGTAAGTTTCAAGATTTGTCCCACACTAAGTAACATACCTAACAGGTCAAGTTAAATAAAAGCTTGTACCTAATAAAAAGAACAGAATTGCAATACTACCAGCCTAATGTCACTCACGAAGAAGTACTTTCTACCAACTTTATCACCTTCTCTCTAGCCTCAAAGGTTTGCTGGAAGAAAACTCTTTTAAGTGTTAAGCTCGCCTTTGTACATGTCTTTCTTTTTTACTTATTTGTATGACATTTTCTGTGTGCAATTAAGAATTAGAAGAACTATAAGAAGAAATAGCCACTGCTGGCAATAAAGTTCTTGTGGCTCTGTATGGAGGAGTCACCAGCACACTTTACTCGCTGTTAAGAAATCTTTGTCCGATCAACTGCCAACATCAAGGTTCATCTGGCTCGTCTGCCACCACCTGAAGAGGTTGCAGCTCATCATGATCAAAATTAATAGAAATTAAAATTAAAATTAATAGTATTTACCAGGTTTATTATATTATGATATACCTAGTCTTATATGTAAACGAGTGTTTGACGAGTCGTTGTATTTGTGGCGCTCTTTTAGTTTAAACAAACTAAAAATGTTGTGTAGCTCATACTTTGGACAATAAACAATTTCATTTCATTTCATTTCATTTCATTTCATTTCATGAATATCGAACATACTACCAGGTTCAGCAGCAGGCTCGTGATAATGACGATGAAGAGTGTCATAGTCTACGAAATTCTAGCGTGAATGCGAATGCCTTTGTCTCAGTAGCGTCTACGTGTGCGATCTAATACCGTTCTCTCGTGATCGGTTTCTGTAAACGTCTAATAGTTATTAATTTTTAATGACTTGGAGTTAGGCCAGTGATGTTGTGACCATGGTTTTAGAAGTGACAATTTACGTGGAATTATTTACAAGCAATGAATATTTTGACGACCTCTGTGGCGCGGCGGGCGAAGGTTCACCTGCGACGCAGGAGGTTGCGGTTTTGATTCCCGCCTAGGAACAAATATTTGTATAATCTGCAGATATTTGTTCAGGGTGTTCTGGGAATTTTTATTTGTATAATAAAAAAAACATTATCTATGTAATGTATTGTATTAAGTATATCAGTTATCTAGTACCCATAATACAAGTTCTACTTAGCTTGGGGCTAGATAATGTTTTGTGAAATGTCCAGCATTTATTTATAATGGTTTTATTTATAAACTAGCACCTAATCGCGACTTCGCTCGCATGGTTCCAGGATCTACTAAGCATAATTATAGTGGCTTACTTACATTGTGGCATAGGGCCTGTTGAATTGTGATCATTGGCAAAGAGAACCAGTCTACACTGGTCCTCTTTGATTTTTTTCACTACTGAAAGGATTCTGGTCCATCCCACAGTAAGGCTCCTTTCCTGCATAGTAACAGTTTTAAATATATTGGACATTTCCATGGCATAACCACAATGTATCTAAAGGCGGCGCATCTGTGACATTACTCTGATTCACCATACTGAAACATAAAGGGGAAATATCATCACCATCTTGTGTACGTCTACTGCTCTCCGAAGCCTTCCCCATTGAATTCAATGAGGGTATTTACCATAATCATCACGCTTGGTAAGCGGTGATCTCAGTTTGGTGTTAAGTACTCAGGTGGATGCTGCTTCCATCCCCTGGAGTAATCGCTTATTAAGGCTTTAAGAAGGAGGAGTCTATTCATAGGCCAAACATACCACGGCATGGAGGAAATATCATGTGCCTGTAATTTCTCAGGCACCCTTCAAACTAAAACACAGTAATGGTCACATTACTGTGTTGCAGCAGAAATAAGTTTGGTGGTAGTACTTTCTCGGCCAAACTCTTCCACATGGCGATCTACTTACTAAACCACTCCGTTTACTTAAAGAACTCATCATCATCATCATCATCAGCCTGTAGACGTCCACTGCTGGATATAGGCCTCTCCGTTTGAATGCCACGACGAACGGTCTTTAGCCGCCTCCATCCACCGACTTCCTACGACGTTTATAATGTCTTTAGTCCATCGAGTGGAAGGCCTTCCTCTACCGCGTCGTCCGGTTTGTGGTCGCCACTCGAGAACCTTTATTCCCCAACGGTTATCAGTTCTTCGAGCTATATGACCTGCCCTTTGCCACTTCAACTTGCTAATTCTGAGAGCTATGTCAGTGACCTTGGTTTTTGTACGGATATCTTCATTTCGGATTCTATCACGTAGTGAAACTCCTAGCATAGGTATCTCCATAGCCCGTTGCGCGACTTCGAGCTTGTTTATACGGCCAATAGTTAGCAACCACATCTCAGAACGACAAGAGTAGGTCCTGAGAGGCACACTATTAATAATATAAGTAATGTTAATTCAATTCTATTATATAAGTAATGCTAGTATTCTGTGTAGTTTTAGTACTTTGTTAATCTCTGTTTGTGTGTGTCTCTTGTATTTTCCTGTGTCATTATTGTCTTGTCATCTACATTCATTGGCACAAATGAATGCTTTTTCTTTATTTCTTTCTTTTCTTCTCAGAACGTTAAAGAACTCACGACCATTGAATTAAAAGCCTGCGTATCTTCCACTATGCTAACGTAGCCTGATTGATGCGATGATAAATCATGTAGTTAACCGCTTTAGGAGGCACGTGTCGTTAACGATGTTTGTAATTGAGAAAATGATATATTGCACTTTCGGACCGCTTTTTGTTTTGGCATGTTACACCTGGATTTGTATTATGTTTGAACTATGTTAACTGGGTGTGCAGATGCTATAGAAAGAGCTATGCTTGCAGTTTTACTATGTGATCAAATTAGAAACGAACAGATACGGAGAATAACCATGATAACTGACATAGCTCTCTGAATTAGCAAGTGGCAACGAGTCTTATAGTTCGTAGACCAACAATCGTTGGGAAAAACGACCACGAACCGGGCAACGCTGTGTAGGAAGGCCCTCTCTCGATGGACCTAATAAATTGTAAAAGTAGCAGGAAGTCAGTGGATCGAGGCGGCTCAAGACCGGTCATCGTGGCATTCTATGGAGGATGACTGGATGGAGTCCTAAACCTGATAATGATAACTGTGGTTACGTGAATAATTATACAACAATCATTCTATGCTAACGGAAACTATCGATCTTTGGTATCTATCGATCTTTGGTACCCTGATAATTATATTCATAAGAATATACTCATCAGCCGGTAAACATCTACTAGTAGACGAGGCCTCTCTATAGAATACAATGAGAGAAGATTTACCATAGTCACCAAGCTTGGCAGGCAGATCTATTATCTCGTGATAGGTCGCAACTTTGTTTGTTTTTGGTTTAATTGCGTGATCATTGCATCAAACGTCCTGTAAGTCTTGACAGACAAACAGATGCACACAAAATTTCATGTATTTTCCTGTAGAAGTACGAAACCCTATAAATGTCCAGTTGAGTGAGATTAAAAGCGAGCACGTAAACAAAAACGGATGGTCACATGAGCGTACAAACAGTCTGTTCGCGTGAATCATAACCACTCTCGTAAAAACTGTAAACAACAGACGCATGTGCTTGCGATACTAATATCTCTGTTACGTATTTGGGTTTTGGCATTGGTTGCAGCGAGCACATTTCAGATTCAAGAGACAATTCGCTTGTTGACTCAATTAATTTGGCCTCCATTCTAAGATGCTAAGATGAAAATGCATGAAATGCATTCTTTTAGCGGTCGTCCGCGGTTTTTCCTGACGGAACTGAATTTCGAGAATGGACAAATCAGGGCTATCGCGTATGGATTCGCCACTAGAGACTATAGGTCTCCGAAATGTCACAATGTTAATATTAATGTTAAAGAACTCCCTTTTCCGCATTCGAACTCTATGATGGTCCATTATGCGTGTGAGTTAACTGGCTAGATAGTTAGCCAGCCTAACTCCGTCCAGAAGCACAGAAGCTTCCTGGGGTTTTCGCAGGCCTCGCGGAGTAACCTCGGGTTGTTGAGGATTTGTTCACGTTGAGCCGCAACTCCCACGCATTCCAGGACTACGTGGGCAGCCGATTTTTCTTCGGTCAGATACCCCCTGCAGAGTGGGCTGTCTGTGGCTCCGATGTTGTAGAGGTGTTTGTTCAGGATACAGTGGCCTGTGAGTGTCCCCACGATGGTACGAAGATCTAGTCTTGAAAGGTTGAGTAGACGACGCGTGAGTCGTGGTGAGACAGCCGGAAGGACTGCTCTTGACTGTCTGCAGTCCGTGGTCCGTGCCAACGTGCGTTGTGTTGGTTTAGGACAGACGGACGGGCACCGAGCGAACGCATATGTATTTTATGTCACATATCACTATTTGACTAGACGGATTTATTTAAAAAAATATATGGTTAATATGATAGCCTACTTGTACTTTACCCTCTCCACGCAAGTCCTACTCGCGCTTGACCGCTTTTTTAACAAAATATTAAGGTTCCTTTCCCAAGATCCCAATTGCATTAAACAAGACGTGACTTGGCAAGTTGCGAACCAACACAAGCCCATACTGACCTTCAGATCACAGCAGCATTACGCTTTGCGACAAAATAAGTAAATAACCGCCTTTGAACAAATATTTGTACTATCTGCAGATAATTGTTCAGGGTGTTCTGTGTATTTTTCAATGCAAATAAAAAATATCTATCTATGTAATGTATTTTATTAAGTAAATCAGTTATCTAGTACCCATAACACAAGCTCTGCTTAGCTTGGGGCTGGATAATGTTGTGTGAAATGTCCAGCATTTATTATTATTATATTATATTCACCAACCACCGTGACCGTGATGTGTCCGGCCTAAAAATAGACCTCTCCATCTCCTCTCGTGGATGTCGTAAAAGCTGACTAAGGGATTAAACCAGGGGATACGCAGCAGCATCTGCCTGAGTACTCAACACAAATACTGCGATCACTAATCCGCCTGACTAGCGTGGTGATTATGGCAATACCCCCCATTGTATTTTATGGGGAGGCCTCGTCCAACAGTGGACTTATACAGACTGGTGATAATGATGATGATATCCCAGACTTATTGAAAATTTTAGGTGGTATAAGTTGGACAATTTTCATATTGGACAAAATTAGTGTTGGACAAAATTAGTGTTGGTCAAAATTCGTGTTGGACAAAATTCATATTGGACATTTTGTATTTTGGACATTAGTCATGCAAAGGTATTGGATTTGTCCTGGATGCTCGCTTATTTCGGAATGTGTTATTGGAAAAAAGCTTTAGCACAGTGTTGTGCAACGGTGAAAAGACTCTACCTCTTTCGCTTGAATTACCAAGCCAAGTAGATCTCAAACCCACGAACTAAGAATCAAAAGGTCAGAAAGAACAAGTAACAAGTTCCAACAAGACCGTCGCTGCTACATGAATCCAAAGGAGGTCAAATTAAAATCAAATAAAAATAGTTCACTCGTCTAAATGGAACCGAAATAACCTGCCCAATTAAGTTAGGAGCGGAACTGGGTCAGGCTGACGTTTATCGTTGTTACATGTATACTGAGTTTTGCTACTTGGGGTGGACTGTGATGATGGAATGGCTTTTTTAGGCCCATTGCAGGAACTAAAGGCCTTACCATGAGCACTTATTATTCAGTTCCAAAAACTATACAACATATCGGTTCGTGGTTGACATCTTAATCGCAGAAGTCTATAGACCTTCTGCTACTGTGCCTTTAAATATAGCTGCGGACATCACGGAACCGATATTTTTACTGAATAGTTTTTGAATTGAATCGCTATAAGAGCTCATGGTAAGGCCTCAGGGTTTGCTAGCTTACCCTAGGTTATCAACCTCAACGATGAAATAACTATGCAGTAAATTTAGTCTGGGTAGTCCGGTCACGTTGCGAATTCTTGACATTCATTTGTCTAAAAGGAATTTTCTAAGCATGATTCTTACTCTAGTTGGTGCAAACTCACTCTTACTCGAGTGCCTGTCTGTCTGACTGTTTGTAACAGCATATTTTCTCCGAATCTACCGGACCAAAAAAATTAAATTTAATATATATATTTAATATATAATTTATTTTTTTATGTACATAAAGTTAAGTGACCCAATTACGGACATATAAGCGATAATAAACTAATTCTGATTTCGGGGGTTAGTTTTGGAGGGCAAACATATAGCACGCAGAGCTGACAACCGTTGGTGAATAAAGGTTCTCGAGTGGCGACCACAAACTGGACGAAGTGGTAGACGAAGGTTCAACTCGATGGACTAAAGACATTATAAGTCAGTGGATTAAAGCGCCTTAAGACCATTCGTCGTGGTATACTAAGGGGAAAACCTATGTCCAGCAATGGACTTCCACAGACTGATGATGAGATGATGATGATGATGATAATTGGGCCATACTCATACTTTACAGAAGACCAAATTGAAAATACTAAATCTTAAAATTCCTACGGAAAACGGAAAGAACTCGTAATGAGAAAATGCGTATAGAATTGTGTTGATTGTGTGCACTTTGTGCCTACTGCGAATATCTCTCATAATATGTAAGTATACAGGGTGTAAAAAGACAGCTCCCGAATACTGAAGGTACCGGTAAAGCTACCTATGCAATAGCTATGTAAAATAGTAGCAAGTTCACAGAGCTCACCGGCCGCGCGAGTTCAACGCTCCTGGTCAGCTGATCAACACGCAGCGCCAATATTTATTGTGTGGTTTTATTTATTAACGTGTTTTTAATGATGGAATTTAGGTTTTTGTGTTCCTTCTATGTTTTATGGATATTATAAAGAAAACATGAAAAAAGCGGCCCAAGAGTGAGATTTTACACCCGTTATAATATGAATGTTGTACAATGAGATATTCTCAGTACTTAATTGATGCACAATCAGACGAAAATTTTAACAAAATTCACCACATTTCCATTTGTTGGATAATATATTTGGCAAAGCTAGATTATTGTGGTTGTTCTGTTGAGTGCCTTTTGTTCACTGTCGTTTTCAGTCTTTTGATATTATTTTAAACGTACCTACAAAACGAGAAAATCAGCAGAAGAATAACATAAAATAATAAAACAGTCACGGTTGCGGGTTCGATTCCCGGTGCGGGACAAATGTTTGTATGATCTGCAAATATTTGTTCCGGGTCTGGGTGTTGTGGTACCATGATACTCGTAGTTCCTGATACCCACGACACAGGGAATCCTAGTGTGGAATCAGCAGGGCGATTCTAAAACGTCGGAAACGTTTCCGATCGGATTCGTTAGTTTTTCAATTCGATATGGTAAGTAACTAAAACAATTTATTAACCAATTTTATCTAGTAAACCACATTAGTAATATTATCCAATATTTATTGTTTTTTACTGTGTTTTACTTGAAAAAATTGTTTTAGTTACTTACCTAATCGAAATAAAAAAAAAAAACGAATCCGATCGGAAACGTTTCCGACGTTTTAGAATCGCCCTGCTGGACTATGTATGTGACTGTTATGTTATTAATATTATTCACTATTGCCTTAGAAAAATCCAGATTAAAAGAAAAACGACAGTAGTTTGTTTTATTCCTTAGCAGTTTGCATTCCGTGATAGTAGCACATTCAAACAAAATTATTCATAAGCGCAATAAATCTTCAACTTCCGGTAAACTTTACCAACTTTGCACCATAACCGGGTCAAAATAATTAACTGTTTCGCAGTCGTTTAGCGTAATATTGACCGAGCTTAAGGGACAGCAATATTCGACGGAACCTTTCCGGCTGCTACGCCACGGGTGCCATTAATTACCCAACCTTATTTAGGAAGGTCAAATTGTAAGGCTTAAGTGTGTCACACACGTAGCAGATCCGGTAAGATATCTGTATCTGAGCGCGTATCTGTCCATATCGCTCACGTAGCAGATCACTTATATTTTACCGTCAAGCATCTGTAGGCACCGACATATATCAAAAGATGGACAGATGAATCTGTGTATACAAATTGAAATACAATACAGTTTAAAGGTTTCCGCGTGAATGTATCATTTTCGTATATTATCGTATCTGCTACGTGTGTGATACCTTCAGATGCGATAAGTTTTTATACGCATCTGCTACGTGTGTGATGCACTTTATCCCATAGTATCAAACTTTGACGACTTCTGTAGCGCGGCGAGTAGCCAGCTGAGATGCAAGAGGTTGCAGGTTCGACTCCCGCTGCGGGACAAAATGTGTGATCTGCAAAATATTTGTTCCGCGTCTGGGTGTTATGGTACCAATGGTACTCGCAGTTTCTGATACCCACGAAACAGGGAATCCTAGTGTGAGACCAAAACTAAGTCTGAAAAAAAAAACTGAGCGAGTAACAGAACGTAGTGGTTGATTTTGATGAGATTCATCTTCTTCATATTCTCTTTGTATTTAGGGTTCTGCTCCTTAAAAGTTACCAACGGAACCATTATCTTTCACTTTCGTGTCTGTCTGTTTGTTTATCACAGCCTATTTTCTCCAAATCTACATGGATATTTGGTATATATACAGAGTTTGGTCACTAAATCAATTATAAATACACGAATGCTGATTTTGGGGGACAAATTAAAAAAAAAGCTTTTGTCAACTGTGTTATATGACGCATCAAACTAAAGGGTTCGTTGTAAGAAAAACAAATATTTTTATTATTATATAAGAAAATATACGAAAATCAAGCATTAATAAAAAAAATACGGAATATTCTCACTCATAGTTTCCAGGAAAACCTTAACAAAAACCCGAAGTCCTTACGGAAAATAAAAGTGAAGAGAAAATGCGTATAAATTGTATTCACTGGCTAATAAGTTCAATTGTAGGGTAGCCTACTTGTACGAAACCATCTCCACTCGAGTTTACCTCGTACTTAATCGGTTTTTTTATTTAGTTTGCGGCTTGGAATTTATACCTTTGATTATGACCGTTCTTTAAATAAAGTACATGTGTGGTTCTGTCTAAGGAACACTAGACTATTTTTATATTCATATTTTTGCTCGCTTGTGATACATTCGTTGATGAACCAAAGGTGTCAGTGTTTCATTGCGAATTATTAATTTTCCAAGTATATTAATGTCCACATTATTAATTTTTCAAATTCTTTCCTTTTTCATTTAATATGTAATCCTTAGAGTAGGAGCTGCCTGGGAAAAGACAGTGTAGAATAAAATAGAATAGAATACTCTTTATTGCACAAAAAACAAATAAATAAATAAAAATAAATAAATAAATAAATAATACTGGACATTTGACACAACATTATCTAGCCCCAAGCTAAGCAGAGCTTGTGTTATGGGTACTAGATAACTGATATACTTATACTTAATACAATACATTACATAGATAGATATTTTTTATTATACATAGAAAATACCCAGAACACCCTGAACAAATATCTGCAGATTGTACAAATATTTGTTCCAAATCATGTACATAGGCGAACTTAATGCTAGGAAGCATTCTCTACCAGCTAACCTTTGTGTAATGCGGATAAATTTAAGTAGGTGGTGCATAATACGTTGAAAAGAATTAGATAGTACTTCAAGTACTTAGGTATAGTTTCACAATAATAAATTTTATAAATTGTAAACATACATGAACAACATTATACCAGGTACACACTAACAATAAATAAATACATACATTAGGTACTTAAAATACATAATATGCATAAACAAACATAACCCTAACTTACAATATTATAATATATACATACCTATCAATCAATATACACTCGAGAGCAATGAATCTGGGTCACTTAAAGAATCCTAAAAATCTCGGAAACTAAAAATGCTAGGTTAATGCAATAAATTGTATTTAATAGACAATGTAATACTCCTTAAATGAAGGTATTAAAACTTCTTAGTTATTGTAAAGTTATATCATAAAAAAATCAAATTTGAAAAAGGGCCACTTTCGAAGATGGAACTACGAAATTAAGTTAAAAAAAAATTAAAATTAAAATTTAAAATTTAAATTTAATAATAAAAAAATTAAATTAAAATTAAATTAAAAAAGCACGAGGAGGCAATACGAAGTATTAAAATTCAAGAAAATCGTAATAAAGTTCAAAAATTTCATGTTTCCTATTTTTGTTTTAAGGAGAGATCAGCAGTTTTTTTCTTTATGTAATTTTGTGTTAATAAAATGTATGGTGACTCATTTCTTTTTTTACCTTCATTTAAGGAGTATTACATTGTCTATTAAATACAATTTATTGCATTAATCTATCATTTTTAGTTTCCGAGATTTTAACATTCTTTAAGTGACCCGGATTCATTGCTCTCGAGTGTATATATACATAAATAATCTACAAATTAGCATTTTATGATACCGCTCACTTTATACGAGTTAATCATCTCAGTCAAAAAAAGATTATACACTCCAACTCTGAAGGAACCGATAGAGGAGACATCTCGAATATGGTGTGGGATACTATTCCATAGCCGAATCGCAGTAATGGTGAAAGAGTCCGAATAACAAGCCGAATTGTGGACTGGGATTTTGAATTTCAATTTCAGTGTAGACAGCTCTATCAAAACTTTTTGGAGCCAAAGCACACCGTATGCCTATGTAGCACGTAACATAGACACACGTGTCTATACGCATGTACACGCTTGCTTGCACGTCACGTGAGCGGTGTGCCATGTCTCACACAGTTCTGTATATTACAACTTCGAGCAACACGGAAGGGAGTAGCCATTCGCAGCGTTCCCCTCTGTCAAACTACAAGCCAAAGTAGGCATATGCGTTTAATAACTAAATACTATATACTAGTTGAGGTTTGTTCTTATTCTGAGGAGGTGATAGGATTAATTTTTGCACGCTTTGATGAGGCAGAATGTAATGGACCATTTTTATTCTTTGACTTTACTTAACAACTATTGTACCTACATTCCTGCGAATAAATGATTATGATTATGATTATGATTATGGTGTGCAAGGTTTCTTAGTGTGTTATCATGACAGTGTTGTATTTGGATGTGTAGATGCGGAATTGCACTTGTGTGCACATTTTCCCCCGCAAAAAAGACAGAACTATTTGAATAATATATCGCTAAGTCTACTCCCTTCCGGCCCGCGCCAGGAAGTCCGTGTTGCTCGAAGTATTACAACGTCATGGTACGTCGACGTGCACATCTACGTCTATACGCGTACGCACCCGGTGTGCTGTGGCCTTTATACGTAGCAATCGATGTAGCAAGACGTAGCTCATTCATTATGACATGGCAAAAAACATCTTGTTATTTTCTGAACGTAACATCAGTAGCCTTTACACGTACGCTGTATTGGTGTTGAGTACTCAGGTGGATGCTGCTGCCTATCCTCTGGTATAATCCCTTAGACGGCTTTTACGACATAAATGGGGGGAGATGGAGGGGTCTGTTCTTAGGCTAGACACAGCACAGCACACAGGACAGGAGGTTTATTAATCAGATACTTACATTAGATACATTAAATAAACATAACCATTTGATTGCTAATGGTTGCGGTATGCGACAGTAACTAGGTAAGTACCTTACATAGTTACTGTCGCATACGCAAATCCCTGACACCTAAACTAGGCCGAGCCAGTATTATACTTAGGTATTAGTTGTTTCCATCTGACCTAAGAACAATCTAGCACACACACACCTAACATGACAATATTTATGTAACACGATTACAAAAAAAAATAAAAAATAACTATATTCCGTACCGATAGATCGATAGCGGTTATTTAAGAAATGCGAGAGTAGAACAACCGACCGTCCAAAGAAACTTTTTGTTCTTGTAGCATGACGTAACATTCCGGTGTAGCAGCGTAGCTCTGTCGTAGACGTTATTCCTCTCTCTCCTCCGCTAGTGCTACAAAGAGTATCTAAACTCTAAAGTCTGTTGCTTGTTTTTGTTGTAAAAACTTCGATAAATTTGTTTAGGTAGCCAGGACAAAACAATTTGATGCAACGAAGTTACGCCGTATTTCATGATGCTATAATGAAGTTCTCGCAGATTGGAAATTACCTATGCGTCGTGGAATGTCCAGCCAAAGAATAGACCCCTCCATCTCCTCACGTGGATGTTGTAAAAGCTGACTAAGGGATTACACCAGGAGATGGGCAGCAGCATCCACCTGAGTACTCAACATGAATACTGCGATCACCAATCCACCTGCCAAGCGCGGTGATTATGGCAATTCCCCCCATTTTATTTATGGGGGAGGCCTCGTCCAGCTGTGGACGTCTAAAGGCTGGTGGTGATGATGATGATGAACCATCAAATTAAAATTTTAAAGATTCAATATTTAAACTGTTTGCTTATCTATGGTCCGGTTCATAAAATCTTCATAGCGCCGTCTCGCGATAAACCCTCATTCAGCAATTGTAGAGGACGGCTTCAACACTTTAGTTACAAAAAAGTGCCTCTTGTACTCTTATGCCCGATTCAAAGAGATTTAGTAGCTGGAGCCAGTCCCTGGCAATGAGTCAGTTTAATGAGTCATAATATTCATCAATTATTTCAATAGAATCGCCACTGCCAACCGAAGACCGAGTTACTATCGTAAAATTCATTTAATTTAATTTTGTTCTCATTAATATTATAAATGCGAAAATTTGTGAGTATCTTTGTTACTCCCTCACACTGAAACAGCTGAAGCGATTTAGTTAAAATTTGGAATGAAAATAGCTTATAACTTGATTTAACATATAGGCTACCTTTTATCTTGATATTCTCACCGAATCGAGACTTATGCAGATGGAACCGCGAGGCGCAGCTAGTTATAAACGTGAATGTAAAGTGCAAATTGAGTCTGCCTGCTATATACATTTATGGATCGTAGTACTTCTTAAATTCAATTTCAAATTCAAATTCAATTCTTTATTTTTTTTTATTGCATCATAATTAGGTATCTACCATGACGTAATGTCATGAGTAATAAACTTATTCTACTTAGGTGGTAGGTTTCATAATTATGTACCCAGTATGGGTGTCGCAATTTTAACTTAAAATTGTAGGTACGTAAATAAAAATAAAAAATGTCAAACAAGTACAGTAAAAAAAACACAATTAAAAATAAAATTAAAAATTAAATAAAAGTCTTGACATTAAAAAAAATCGTCAAGGTAAACTTTTTTTATCAATACATTTTTAATAACTTTTATAAATAATATGTCAGTTTCAGTCAAATTACTCTTAGCTTGTAGCTTTTTATCCTAAGTTATCGTATTCTACAATTATACGTATTATTAAAATGGTCCACCTACTAGCTCACTCAAGTAACAGGCCCAGTCTAAACGAGCTAAAGCAAAAAGTGCCCACTCGGCCACCATCAAGTGCCATTATCTGAGAGAGCGATATCGCTGACGATACGGTCTCTGGGCGTTATATTTATAAGTTACAAGTAACATCTTAACTCCGATCATTTATTATGATGGGAAAATAGCATGAATTGTCAAAGCGTTAAAAAACATCTAGGTACATAACAACTCTCAAATCGACTCAAGAAAAATTAAAGCTTAAAAACTAAACGTTGGCTACGCAAAAATTAAGGCCACAGTACACCGCCTGCGTACGCGTAGACTTAGTCAAAGTCAAAGTCAAAAAGAATTTTATTCATTGAAATCACAAGAATAATTTTGAATCGTCTTATAAACTAAAATTACTCCTGTTCCAACGCGACCAAGCCTAGAAGAATCAGGCAACAAACACGGCTTGGCTTACAAAAATGGTCCGTCTTACCACTAAGTGAGAAGCGCCAGTGTGGTGCCTCGGAGCAAGGAGTTGCTGATACATAGTAAATGAGAACTTAAAAACCTTAGGAAGGTAGTCAAAATTAAATAAACATTAGCAAAAAAATATGCAAGACAGCACACGCTACGCTTGTTATACGTGACGTGCACGTCGACGTATCATGACGTTGTAATGTATGGAACTGTATGAGACATGGCACACAATGCGTGACGTGCACGCAAGCGTATACATAGAGACGCGCGTGTCTAAGTTACGTGCTACATACGCATCCGGTGTGCTTTGGCATTAAAACAAGCATCAAAGTATTGTAGAGGAAGGCTAAATTTACGATTCTACTGTAAATTAAATAATTAATTAGTCTGAGGCTAAACCTACGGTTTTTATTACGAAAAGCCTAACTACAAAAAATACTGCAACTGTGCCGTGGTGTGTCCGGCCTAAAATTAGACCCCTCTTCCTCTTGTGGATGTAGTAAAAGCTTTACTAAGGGATCACAGCAAGGGATGGGCAGTAGCATCCACCTGAGTACTTAACATCAAACTGCGATCACCAATCCGCTTGCCAACCGTGGTGATTATGGCAAATCCCTCCATTACATTCTATATGGGGGAGGCTTTGTCCAACAGTGGACGACTAAAGGCTGTTGAGGAAGAAGTTAGTGAGCCTTTCGTCATAAGACCATTTTTTGTGCTACTTTAAGAACCCAGCGAAGGATGGACTGCCCATACAAACGTAATACCGACGTCATTTGTAATTCGAGCATATTTCCACCATATTATGCTATGCCATTTAGCGTGCGGCCATCACCGCAACCTTAAGACGCTTCATGATACTTCATTTGTCAAAATCCGTCAAGTAGTTTTAGATCTACGAACAAAGTTACATACATACATACTTTCATAGACTGCGAATGGAACGTTTCGCATTTGGCGCGAAATTCAAATTTTATTGTGTTTTTTGCTGATTACAGGTGCGTTATCTCAAGAAATGTTATCAGCAAAAGAACACAAATAAAATTGAATTTCGCGCCACTTGCGAAACGTTCCACCTCTGCCAGACTCGGGTAAAAACGAGATACTGTTTTTTTATGACAAGATACAGTTTATTCTATGATGCGTGAGCACGTTGTCACGTGTTATAGCGACGCATGATTGGTGCGTGTCAAACCGCGCCCCGTGCCCCGCTCCCTCACCCCGCTATTCCGTGCTCACGTCTCACGGCGGTAACTGAGCTTGATAACAAGAGAAAAACAAATAGTTATTCAACTAAATCAATATCTCAAAAGCTCTTTCGCGACCACGAATCGGAAGGCGCAATTCAAGATTCAAGATTCACTCGCTTATTTGCTAGAATATACATAGTTTTACAGTTTGAGATCTTAAATCAGTATGCTAGTCTTGTAATCCTTTAATACGGCTGTTACTACATCCATGGGAGGAGAAAGAGGGGTATATTCTTTGGCCGGACACACTATGGTATTACTTTCTCCACTGTTAAAAAGAAAATTAGAAAATGCAGCAGAAATTGATGATCTTTCGAATGAGCTTAGTTTTTTCGAGGAGATCGATCTAGATCTAGACTAGATATCTAGATACGCGGCGTCGCTTATCATGCTGCTGCCACATTAGGCCATACAGGTGGGCTTGCAGCACTGCATTATCGTATATCCTCTCCCCAGTTTCGAGGAACAAAATAACTTGGGAATCTTATCATACTAGAAACCGGATTTTTTAATTATTTATTTTTATTTTTGTATGGCTTTGCCAGGTGTTTTGCTTTGCAGCATCGCCATTTCGTGTTCCCCATTAATGACGTGACTAATTATATCTATATCATCTGGTAGTCTTATCGAGCTAGATTTAGTGTCGTCAGCTCTAAAATTATATCAAATCCCTACGCTGCTTGTTAGTTTACAATAAAATAATGCACAGAAAAAAGTTTGTTGTACTTACATTTTGAAAGTTCCTAGCTTGAGAATTAACATAAAGGGTCGGAGTGCCAAAAGGGTATTGATTTAAGTTGTTTGTGTAGTTGTTTTCCCACTGAATCATAAATTATAAGTGAGTACACATATCATAAGTCCAAGCGTGACTTTGCGGAAATCCATCCACAGTATTGAATAGAAGAACTAATATTGATATTATAGTAACAATTCTACTCTTCTCCAACGAAAACTCGTGTCGTGATTGTCTCTCAATTTCCAAGCCAACTTTATCTCGGCTTTTTGTCTTTCTGTTCAGCGTTCGGCGAAGGAACATGGCTGCGGAGTTTTCAGTGTTGCTCCTTTGTTGTTCTAGCGTGCAGCAAGTCAACTGTTTCCTGAGGATGCTTCATTGAGAGACGAAACATGTGTCGAATTCTTTCAGAGTTTTCGTTGGAAGAGAGCATTATTGTTAAATACCATATATTTATTAGTCTTTTCAACATTATATATTTCGGAGATCGAGTAGTCGTCGTGTGACATTGAAGTAACTTTCCGGTCTCGAACGCCATCTGTTAGCGAGTGTCATCGTTGGAAACGTCAAGTAGACATATGTCACTGTCACTTGGGTAAGGTCAAGACAGAATAGCTGAGTGGGTAGTTTTTAGTGGGACAGAATGCCCTGACGGATGGGTCAGTCGGAGCTGGATTCATTCTTTTTGTGACTGCCGAGCAGAGCATTAGCCCCACTCAGCCACTGTGTTGAACTTGCCGCGTTTCCATACTTTCCATAGTTATTAATCTTAGAATATCGAAGCAATCCCTTGTTTAAACTTTGTTAAACTGATTGTGTGTGATTGTGTAATAAACTACTACACTGTGAAGTCGTTATTTTGCATTTCGAATCATGTCGGACACACCGGACGGCATGCCTCGGGAACCTTCCCCGTCATCAGATGTGGGATGCAACCCAGATCACCCACGCGAAGAAAATTGTAACGGTGAGCGAAATAACCTACAATTACATAAAAAAAATAGTGACTCGGGTGAAGAAAAATGGCGCTATGTTTTTGAGCAACAAAATCAAAATTTTATGGCACTACTGCAAGCTATAAAACTACCCGCATCTTCGAGCTCGATACGCCTGCCTGATTTTGACCCGGAGAAAAGAGAAATTGATGCCCGTGCTTGGATTACAACCGCAGACATGTGTGTAAGCGACCAACACCGTCAAGGACCAACGCTAATGATCGCTTTAAGCCGCGCACTCAAGGGCGAAGCATCATCCTGGCTGTCGTCTGTTTCATTTTCTGGCATGACGTGGGGCGATTTTAAGGACCTGTTTGTGGCAAGGTATGACTGTCCTGAAACTGCTGCTTCTTTTCTTATCAACATGCGTGACAAGAAACCGAAAGAAAATGAGTGCCTAGCTTCTTATGCCGCTACCCTCATGACGTCGTTAATGGCAAGATGGAACGGAATGACTACAGAACAGATAGCGATTGCCACTGTTTTGGCTCATATCTCAAAGCAAGAGCCGCGTGTTCAGAGACTGGCTATAACGACTGACATAAAGACGCGCAACCACCTACAAAAGGAGTTGAAGGCTGTTTCTTTTCTGAAGAGAACTTACCCATCGAGCAGCGAGCCAGATGGACACGACGCAAAAAAGAACCGACCTAGTGGATCTACTGCGTCTATCAATTGCTACAACTGTGGAAAATTAGGCCATAGATCTTTTCAATGCCGCAACAAAGGAGATTCAAAGACGCAAGATGACCGTAAGACATCTACTTCGAGCAACCAGTTTACAGTGAGATCCGACCGCATAACCTGCTTTAACTGCCGGGAGCAAGGTCACTACGCATCCGACTGCCCGCAGAGGAAGAACAAGGACCAAGGCGCTGGTGGTGCTGGAGCTGGTCCAGCCAAGGAGAAGCGAGTGGACGTATGCATTGTGAATGCGCCTTCGGGTTCCCTGCGCCACTCTGGTGAGTCATTCTCCTTTACGTACGATTTGACAAAACTAAAGCTAAAATAATACCATTTTCCGTTGGTGATTTTGTGCTGCTACAAAATGAAGAACGTAACCAAACCAAATTTTATCCTAAGTTTAGAGGTCCTTTCAAGGTAACAGAGGTACTAGAGGGTAATCTTTATGTTCTAAAAGCCCTAAACTCCAAACGAACTTACAAGTACGCCCACGTAGACTAAGACGAATGCCCACAAACGACGTTATTGGTGAGGATGACACGTCGATTGTAGCAAGTGGTGACCGAGATGTGAATCTGAGGGTAGGTGATGGGGATGGACCATCATGTAGTGTGAGGGAAGTTGATGGGGATGGACCATCATGTAGTGTGAGAATAGGTGATGGGGATGGACCATCATGTAGTGTGAGGGAAGTTGATGGGGATGGACCATCATGTAGTGTGAGAATAGGTGATGGGGATGGACCATCATGTAGTGTATGGACACCGGAGAGAGGTGTAGCAGAGTCGCTGGACGGAAGCGACTAGACGATGTGGTATACGTAAGCTGGATGGAAGCTTTGCAGAGTTGCTAGATCGAGGCAACTAGACTGAATTGACATTGACTTTGATTATGACTTAAGATTAATTATAGACTTGTTTAAAATTTAATGATTGGCTTGTTTAAGACGATTGTAGAAGTTATTTTAGTACGATTTAGTTTGGAAGTCATAATTTGTTTTAATCTATGTAGATGTATTATGATCTGTTTGATTCGTTTCAATAAAGAAGTCCTTACTGATAAATGAAGTATTTGCTGGCCCCCGAGGTCAGGAAAGACCGAGCAAGAGACATATTACTTTGCGAACTTCTCTTTCTTTCCAGAAACCTCACGCGAGGACGCGTGAGTGGTCATGATGGCCGTTTCGGAGATCGAGTAGTCGTCGTGTGACATTGAAGTAACTTTCCGGTCTCGAACGCCATCTGTTAGCGAGTGTCATCGTTGGAAACGTCAAGTAGACATATGTCACTGTCACTTGGGTAAGGTCAAGACAGAATAGCTGAGTGGGTAGTTTTTAGTGGGACAGAATGCCCTGACGGATGGGTCAGTCGGAGCTGGATTCATTCTTTTTGTGACTGCCGAGCAGAGCATTAGCCCCACTCAGCCACTGTGTTGAACTTGCCGCGTTTCCATACTTTCCATAGTTATTAATCTTAGAATATCGAAGCAATCCCTTGTTTAAACTTTGTTAAACTGATTGTGTGTGATTGTGTAATAAACTACTACACTGTGAAGTCGTTATTTTGCATTTCGAATCATGTCGGACACACCGGACGGCATGCCTCGGGAACCTTCCCCGTCATATACATATCCTATCTATATCTTACTGTGTAAACTTTAATTTCCATTCCATTGCACATTCTAGCAACAATATCCTGTTTTCTACAACTTCTAACTTCTCAACCCCCAGTCGGAACTTGTCCTAGATCAATTTGATAGCGTTAGGTAACTTGTAAAATTGAACATGCGCAGTCAACTTCCGTTTGTAAGGGCTTATTTTCACAGAAGCGCACAGGAGAGATGTAAAATCAACTCAGGGCATCTTTTTGATTCTTCTGTCGCAGATGGTATAAATAATAAGTTACCTGTACTATAAAGTCATAAATATAATAGGATAGATAGAAATAGGTCTCCCCGTTGATCCTGTTGTTATTGATAGGACAAATAAGTAGGACCACGAAATAACGCCGGAATATTAACATAACATAACCACCCAACAGCCACATACCACGTACGTAGTCTTGATCCACACTAGGATACCCTGTGTCGTGGGTTTCAGGAACTTCGAGTACCATGGTACCATATAACACCCAAACCCGAAACAAATATTTGCAGATCATACAAGCATTTTTCCCGCAATGGGAATCGAACCTGCAACCTCTTGCAGCTGGTTACTCTCCCGCCGCGCCACAGACTTGGGCACAGACGTCGTCAAAGAGATCAAAGGTTGTATTGGTTCCGTAGTTTGTTTCTCGTTGGCGGGTTTTAAGGGTCATAACGCCGAAATTTTACATTCTTCGCTGATGGAATCGCGTGTGGTGTTTTTCGTAATTGCACTCATGATCTGGGAATCCTTGCACGTTTGCGTATTGAGTATCATCATTTCATTCATTATCAGATAGATTCACTGTTGGACTTTCCAGAATGCAATGGGGGGGATTTTCCATAATCACCACGCTTGGCTGGCGGATTGGTAGTGATTGGACTGGTGTTGATTTCTCAGGTGGATTCTGCTGCCCATCCTTTGCTATCTTGTATTCCGGTCAGTCCGCGATTACGATTACTGTAACGCATTTGAAACATCAGGAATAATAAATATAGTTTTTTTTTCTTAATTAATGTAGGTTATTTGACTTTAATTGTATATTGTGATTTTTATTTTATTTTTACATTAATTAATTGTTATGTGTAATTTGACATGTTTTTAAAATTTTGGATATATTTACCTATATATTTAAATATTTATACTTCAATATCTGACTTGCTATAGGTAGGTAGGTATATATTTGTTTTCTGTAAAAAGTATTTTGTAAGTTTTTTTTTTAATAATGCTAATAATTTTTTGTTTTTTTTTTGTTAATTAGTGTAATTGGCTCAGGCCGTTCTGATTAATTAAAACAAACAAATAAATAAATAAATAATAATGTAACACGCGATAAATACCCGTGATAGTATTAATAAATATGTGTTGTGTTTCAAAAATACTAATATCAAATTCTACAGACACAATATAAAGTTGAGTTCACACGCAAAGTCGACCTTGTAAAGCCACACTAATCCCATTTTAAAAACGCCTACTTCCTTCCTCAGATATCAATCGTTTATAGATTTATATTAGGCACGGTAATCTGTTGGCTCTGCGCCAAATTCTTCACGTAGCAGTGAAAAATACACAATTTTACTCGTAGCTTTAGCAAAATTTATTTTGTAAACAAACTTTTTATGCATAGTTTTGGGTAAGGTCTTGTTTTCCGGTTTATTTTTAGCAACCAACTATCAGTGAGTTGACTCAAAAGAACGAAACCTTATAAGTTAGGGTAGAAGTTATTGTTATAGTGCAAACTAGTGCAAGCTAATAAGAACACAAGAAAGCGTATCTTCCCAGATTCTTAGAGACAGTAAGAAAAGTGTTAATGAACACATTTTTAGCTATAGTTTATTTTATAAATCTAGGTCATTGTTAAATTATTTTTTTGCCTGCCTTGCGGCTAGATTGTAATTTTATTAGGGCCAGTTACTATTACGTAAGAAAAAAAAACCCACTTTGGTTAAGACGATACACCTTGAAAAAAATTGCCACGCTAACTCCACCCATGTGCCCCGATTAGAAAGTGATAGCGCTATTACTAACTTGAGCCCGAGAAGAGAAGCGGTATAGATTCTGTCCCGCCCAGAAACACTCAGAAGTAATCTATGACATAAGCGACATAGGATAAAAAAATCTTTTTCTCAAAAAGTAGCAAATATAAAAGTAAATCTTCTTCTGTTTTGTTACGTGCTGTGATTTTCAACCGAATTATATAACATTTTCCGTCAATATCTCCTAAATTCGAATGATGGACGTAAAAAAGGTTATAGGAGGGCCGGTTTCAAAAAATAAATCTATCGAGAAAAGTTTTACCAATCGTGTATCTGATCTATAATTTCGTTAGATTACATCCTCAAGTAATCACTGTATAAACATCATGTTTGTGACTATTACGTTTACTGAGTTAGAATGTAACGAAATGACTCCAAAGTCTAGGAGGCTCATCTTAACATAGTTTTTTTTTTAATTTGGCGTCACGCAGCTTCTGATTTTGCTAGTTTCAAGTAATTTTAAGACTAATTTGCAGTTTGCAACGTTACACTCTTTCCAAGTCATGTTTTTGTAAAGCTGTCACAGTTTTACTAAATCATTCCACCTCTTTGAAAAATCAGACTATACACTTCTATTTAATTTCACTACACTTGCGCTTTTATAAAATGCTTACATTGGTTTAAAATTCTACTAACATGACATAACATTACTTGAAATAAGTTTTTCGAAAAATTTATTTTTCATAACCAACTTTTATTAAATTAGTGATCGGAACCGTGAGCTGATCAACATGAGCCCAAATACTGCCAGGCTACTAATCGTGGAGATCCGTTGTCCATCATCAGATCAGCTCGCCCTCGCTATAATATTGTATTGTCATCTAATTTGACACGTATGAAATAATTTCAATCAATCGGTTAAAGATAACGATTAAAAATTCATTTGCAAGATTCCACCCGGACAAACATACATACATTGCAATTTAAATAAAAGCTTTTAAAACACTGGAAAATTATAATAATATTAGACAACGTCTTTTCAGTTACTTACCACATCGAAATGAAAAACTAACGAATCCGATCGGAAACGTTTCCGACGTTTTAGAATCGTCCTGTTGGTGTCTGTTAGCTGATTTTCGGCACACTAATTATGCAAGTACTTGTCCAATTTATTCACTATCACGTGCATTGGATATCACGGGGTAATTACAGTTCGAGTGGCTCCTAATGCGCGTGTGATTATGTCATTCCTTTGTTTGTGTGATTAATCGAAGTCCACTGAATCGTTAGACCGTTTGATTGATGATGTGTTTTTGTTAGGGTTCTCTATTTTTGTGATAAAAGGCACATTCTGAAGTAATTTTAATTCAATTTATGAGAAACTGGAATTTCTTTGAATCATCATCATCATCCGCCGTTAGAAGTCTACTGCTGGACTTAAGTTTCCCCAATAGAGCGCCACGATAAACGGTTTCGATTGGTCTCCATCCACCGACTTCCTGCGACCTTTATAACGTTTTTGATCAATCGAATATGATCCTTTTCGTAGTAGCAAGGTTCTTACTCCCTGTGGCAGAGTTTTCTGTGTATATTAAATAATAATGAGAATAAGATGAACAATACAGGCAGATGCTTAGTGTGGTAAAAGGCGAGGTTCCACAGGGTGTCCATGACATTAGATTTATGTTCAATGTTCACAGGTATCTCCAAAAATCGATTTTGAAAGCAATCGGTCAAGAAACAAAAGAGTTCAAAATGGCGTCCAGTTTGTAGCTTACCAGAGTGTTAGTCGGGTAAGACTCGACTTGTACGGTTTTAGAAAGGCTTGGGTATTTTTAGGGTCCCGTACCCAAAAGATAAAATGGACCCTAATACGGCTCCGCTGTCCGTCCGTCCGTCTGTCCGTCTGTCACCAGGCTGTATCTCATGAACCGTGATAGTTAGACAATTGAAATTTTCACAGATGATGTATTTCTGTTGCCGCTATAACAACAAATACTAAAAAACAGAATAAAATAAATATTTAAGGGGGCTCCCATACAACAAACGAGATTTTTTGCCGTTTTATTATTTTATTTCATTTATTTATATTTAAAATCTTAAGAAAACATACAGCTAGTTACACAGAAAAATAACTATATCAATACTAACATGCAAAAAACATGTATGCAAATGGCCATTTACAAGTTTCCACTAATAGGTAGGGTAATTTATTAGTTATAAAGTAGACGACAAACCGAAAAAAAAGGGAAAAATTAAACTAAAACACAAAAAAAAAACTGAACTTACCAATACCTAAGAAGAATTTGTCCTCAAGCAATAAAACGCTTGCTTGTCGAGGTATTAAATTAATATATATCTACGTTAGTGAAGGTGTTAAACCTAGCGCTTGTTCGAATAATAAATGCACTCAGGTCACTCTTTGAGTGGTTCCGCAAGCTGCAAGCTAACGACTTAGGTACGTAATGTACTCACCATCGTTTTACGTACGTCCGGCCTGGGTGGGGCTATCTATATAACCAGCTTTCACTGCCTAACCCCTTCCTCAAACTTCTTCGAATTCTTCTTCTTTAGGCGTTTCTTTTTAGCAACTTCCACTTCATTTCAGTTTTCACACTTCATTTTGCGTTGCGATAGAAACTTTTCGCAAAAATACGTAGGTATACCTTAATTACTTGAAAATTTAAAATTTTATATTGACACTGACTGACTGACTGACCATAGACTAAAAGTGATCTGTGCCATAGACAATACATATCGCCATTACCAAGGAGAGTACTATAACTACTACTAACAGACCACAGAGTACTTTAATATTATATTTTGTTGATAACTGTGTAGTATAACTATTTCTTTTTAATTCAGTTTGCTGATGAATTAATTATTTATTTACATAATATATTTAGTATATTCGTCTTCAACGTTCGTGATGTCACTCGGGCAGGCCCTGTCTGAAAATCAGCGCCGCGCCGTATCTACTTGTAGGTCCGGTGTAGGTGTATGCTGAGACAGGGACTTATTTGACCCCCACACAACATGCATTACGCCATTTGGTGTTTATTTTTATTTTTTTTAGTTTTTGTAAAGTTACCTACTACTTAGGCAGGTAGGTACCTATTGTTGTTTTTATTTTGTTTCTTTTAAGTGGGGACAAATAAACGTTTTTTCTTTCTTTCTTTCTTTCACTCAGCCTATAATTTGTCATAACTAGTGGGATGTATAAGATGTTGGGTTTTTTTAACGCAGCCGTGTTAGCGCGCAATCTCAACAGCTCCAACAGCTCAGAGCAGTCCACCGTGGCATTTGTATTTATAGATAATGGTACGAAACCCTTCATACGCGAGTTCGACTCGCACTTGGCCGGTTTTTTTGCTATATCCACATCATAGGAAGATTGGATCCGCCCCTTAAATTAAAAAAGGTAACATGACTATAAAAGAGGTACAATAAACGATAATATGTAAGATATCGAGGAAATTTTATAACATTAAGGAAAAAGAAATAGCGAAGAATAAGCTCCTTTATAAAGACCTACGTAGCGTGGTGGGAGAGTATCCGGCTGTGACGCAAGAGGTACGGGTTCGATTCCCGCTGCGGGAGAAATGTTTGCATCTCCAAAAATTTGCTCCAGGTCTGGGTGTTGTTGTACCATGGTACTCACAGTTCATGATACCTACGACACGGAATTATTGTGTGCTGTCAGAACTGTGTACTGACTGTTGGGTGTTGTTATAAGCTGAAATACAAGTTGAAGTGGCAATGAACAGGCCATTTAGCTCGCAGAACCGACAAACGCGGAAAAAAGGTTCTCAAAAGAAACCACAAACCGGACGACGCAGTAGGACGCTCTCCACTTGATGGACCGATGACATTTTATGATGATAGTTGGTGGATGAAGGCGGCTCAAGACCACATAAGGCTTTGCCGGTGGAAATCAGGCAGGCATCTTCACTGCACACATTCAAGCAGAAACTTAAAAATCATTATCTGTCTGACCTACCCTCGTTTTGATTGGAATGTGAAAATATCCTGTGAGTGTTTATGTAGATTAGTCATATTTTCTTTTATCAGGGCATATTATAGTCTTATTACTATTTATTAGTGTATTATATAAAAGTAGGTATATTATGTATTCGAGTTTAAAGTAAAAGTTGTATTTTAATATTCTTTCATTGTAATTATTTTTACTCTGTGCACCGCCGTTTCGATACTGCTTCGCTCATTACTGTCCATCCAAAGGTTGCCTGGAAGAAATCGCTCTCAGCGATAAGGCCGCCCATTGTACTGCTAATTTTAATAAATCCTGTTATGTTTTCCTGGTGTACAATAAAGTGTTAATCTATCTATCTATAACATAACATCCAACTTTTTTGATTGATTTCCTGTGTCGTGGGTATCAGGAACTATGAGTACCATGACTGAGTACAAGACATGAGTACACCCAGACCCGGAACAAATATTTGAAGATCATACAAACATTTGTCCCGCAGCGGGAATCGAACCCGCAACCTCTCGCATCTCAGTCGGCTACTCACCCGCCACAGAGGTCGTCGGTCCGGTCGTGAGACAGTTCATTTTGTCATTTTAAACTACTATTTTCTCACCCCATATTTTTTGGTTAGGTCAGAGACAGCTTGACGTATGGTACCGGTGGCATTCTATGGAGGCACATCTTCAGCAGTGGACTTCGATCGGCTGATGATGATGATGTTGAATCTGAAATAAGAAAATAACAAACCAGTGGAAGCTATTAGACGGAATCGCAAATTTAACGGTTCATTGCACGTTATAACCTACGTAATACGATGGTTATAGTAATGTAAAAGTTTACTATGACCCTAAATACTGTGTTTATACGGTAAAGATTAGGAAGGATAAAATATAAGGATGCTTTGTTTGAGTTTAATGTATCGTACGCTTAGTCAGTGTCGTAGCTAAGGTCATGAGAGCCCTGGGCAACATTTGAATTTTGCGTACCCCAAAACTTATTTTGTAGAAAGAGAAACAATAGAATGACTTTAAAAAGTGATTAAGTTATACATTGAAGCATTTAATTAGCAAATTGAAGTGGCAATGGGCAGGTCATATACCTGGAAGAACTGATAACCGTTGGGGAATAAAGGTTCTCGAGTTGCGACCATAAACCGGACGACGTGGTCGAGGAAGGCCCATCACTCGCTGGATTAAAGACATTATAAAACACGCACAAATTAGTGACTTGTAGGAGCGAGAGCAGCGAACATAACAACAGAAGTTAGTATCATGCAGGTTGCGGGTCTGCGGCCCTTGATATTTGCGCCCCTGACAGTTGCCCCCGTCGCCAGCTCCTAGCTATGACTCTGCTTATATAAAAAGGAGGAGAGTATCATAGAATACAATAGGGGAAGCCTCGTCCAGCAGTGGACGTAAACAGGCTGGTGATGATGATGACTTTTCGTCTTATTGACCGGTTTTTTTTATAAAAGTAAAATGTTAGAACATTAAGTCCATGTTCGAGTTGATGGTCCCATTTTTTTTTTAAATTATTTGACGTAAATGGCTTTTGGCCTGCCTGATGTAAAGCGTCTACCCCAGCCCATAACAAATGATGTACCTCTTAGGGTACTTTTAGATTAAATAGGTTATAGCAATACTTTCTGATGTCTGTTAGAAACGTAAAGAAACGCATAGGATCGGGGTGACTTGAATGGTGAATGTCTCGTTGCTTTTCTGCGTTTAATTCGTCGCTACACACGCCTTCGGGTTTTTTGCGTCTTTTTTCTACTTCGGCATCATTGTTTCAATGGCCTTTTCAATTGTTTGTGTCCCGATTTTTGGGTCCTCTTCAGTGGCCCTTGTCGCTTTAGAAGGTGTATGAAACATTTTGATGTACCTCTTAGGGTACTTATTAGATAAAATAGGCGTCTATTCCCACCTGTTCTGTTAAGTAGTTCTGTCGGCAGAACTACTGGGATTTTTTTCCCATTAGTTCTGTGACTTATAAAACTATGCTTTACACCTGGCTTCAATCTCAAATATTCCCACTTGTTCTGTTACGTAGTTATATCGATGGAAAGTAAACACTTTACTTTTACGTTATAGAAACAAATATGTAATAATAATTGTAATGTTCTTTTTTTTTCTTTTTTTTTAATGGCGTCTGAGGATATTCTTAATTTTGCCAATGTCAAGTAGCATAGATTTTCAAATAATGACAAGTTGTCAAGTCATATTTTAGTAAAACGATGGCAGTTTACTAGAATGTTCCTGGACAAAACATGAATTTCATGACGTTGTCATCAGGAATTATAAATCAAGAATATACCGCAAGTGGCCAGTAGGTACTTGATAATAATTTGTAGCAAACTGCATGGTGAAGAAGTAGTAGTAGTTGAATCACAAGATTCATGAACAGAACTACTGAGAACTTTTTTCCCATTAGTTCTGCTTACAGAACAAAAAAAAATACCAGTAGTTCTGCCAACAGAACTACTCAACAGAACAGGTGGGAATAGACGAAAATAGGTCAGCTTTCTGATGTCTGTTAGAAACGTAAAGAAAGAAGGTAAATAGCGTGTATTGGCGAGATCGGGACGAACCACTAGTATTTTAATTCAGATATCAAATATTCTCTTTCTGTCTTCATTTTATTCATGAATGTTTTAAATTCATGCTGATCAATCGCGTCATGCAAATAACTGAACTATTTACCTACAGTGTAACATTTCCGTTCGCGGACTATTGATAATTCATTAAATCCATGATTACTGATAGCCGTGATATTAACTGCAAATATAGCGGAATGAATACGTTAGTGAAATTATGTACAGTAGAGGCATCGTTTACTTTACTTTAGTAACTTTTGGCAAGTGAACTTATCAAAAAGAAACAGTTTTTTGACGAGTTCTATAAAGATAATTAAAATAATAGAATTGAAATTATCGTGGTTTGATATCATTTTAGAGAAACTAAGACTATACACTTTGACGACCTCTGTGGTGCGGCGGGTGAAAGTTCGCCTGCAACGCAGGAGGTTGCGGGTTCGATCAACCCGGGGTTGGGGCTAGATAATGTTGTGTGAAATGTCCAGCATTTATTTATAGAAGTCCAATGCTATAGACATGGCCCATATAATGCCATGATCAACGGACTCGGTCCGACTCCATATACCGACTTACTGCAACCTTTGTAATGTATTTGGCGTGTTTTCTTTTTGTATCCTGGCTTCATTTGCGACTGTGCAGTACTGTTAAAATGTTTTCTTAAGCACTATCGTAACTATTTTAAAACTACACTGAAAGTTAACAGCAGGGCTACTCTTGACGCACTCATCATTGTCTTGCCCTTATCCCAATTTATTTGGGGTCGGCGCAGTGCGTCTTTCTCTTCCACTCTCTCCGCCAGCCATCACCTCACCATTCACTCCTTTCTCATTCATATCATCTCTCACGCAATCCATCCATCTTTTCTTAGGTCTTCCTCTTCCTTTCCATCCACAAACCTTCATATTCATCACTCTCCTAGTTACATGTGTTTCATCCCTCCTCATAACATACCCATACCAAGCTAAACGATTCCCTTTCAACTTTTCTGTCACTGGTGCAATTTTCAAACTTCCTCTTATATACTCATTCCTTGTTTTATCCATTCTTGTTACTCCACACATCCATCTTAACATTCTCATCTCTGCTGAATGCAATCTTCTAATTCAGGATTAAGTGTCATTTGTCGTCAGAGTATAGATTCCTTGGTCATTTGGTACTCTTGAATTCGATACTAGCGCACAATTTGGAGTGGAATTTTATGGAACTAAGTGAAATCGACTTTCTGTCTCTGTTGTTCTCCTATGAAAAGTCAATCGCGTGCTCTATCTTGATTTAAAACTCGATTTGGTTCAAGAGTTGAAACTGGATTGAGATTGGAACTGGATTGCGATTGGAACTGTTTTCAGGAGTAGCCAGAGTTGACACTGAATTGTGAATTGTCTGAAAATTTATATTCTGCTCCTTTGTAATAACAATTTAGGCTACAGTTGATTCAAGGCGACATTAGATTAGAGTAAGATAGTGTTATTTTGTCATTGGAAAGAGTGAAGAGAGAAAAGTCTATCTAACCAAAATTCTCAGAAAAACTTTGAAAGAAGTAATCATATTGCCTAAAAGATACAAATCAATGCTTTGCACATGGGCTCTAACAGACATCCCTGGGGAAACCTGAAATAGTCATCACCTATTTTTATTATAACAGCGGTATTGGACTTATTCTTGTATATATTGAACCCTACAGCGAACTGAGGCTTGTTATTTCTCCCAGAGTCGTAATCGTTGTCACGACTCCGCGTCTGGAAAGGAGCGGTACGTAAGGTTTCTTCAAAGGTCTCTAAGGTTTGCTGGTAGGAAGGCCCAGCTTGCCTGCAAGTGTTTCTTCATATTAATCATCTAAACGGTCACGGTTTTTTATGTAAGTAGTTATATGTTAATCTGTATATATAAAATTCAAAGTCCTGACTGATATATCAACGTACAGCCTAAACCGCTGGTCCTAGAGACATGTTTGGAGGGTGTGTTTCTTTTAGGATGTAGGGGTACACTAAGAAAGGAATTTGGGAATTTCACCCTCCAAGAGCATGTCCACATGCGCGATTTACGCGCGAGTGGCAAAACGCGCGACTGCATGTGGACGGAATGTATGAAGCTTAGTATTTCACAATCGCGCGAGTCGAATTGCGCGTAAATCGCTTCATCTGGACAAGCTCTATGGGGGTGAAAAGGGATGAAAATATTTGCATGGAAAAATCTTAAAATCAATACAAATGATAAAAGTGTGTTATAAAATATTTCCCAACCCCTACCCGTAAAAGGAGTGCGATAGTGTGTTTAAAGTTTGTATGGGTTTTTTTTTCTTTATCTGCAAATATTTATTTTGTGTCTGGGTGTCGTGGTACCATGGTAGGTACTCGTAGTTCCTGATACTCACGACATAGGGAATCCTAGTTGTCATATCACAACCGCAAAGTTACGTGGCGCGTCTCGTTCCTGCAATTTAATATCACATGACAATACAATAATAGTCCTTCATAAAAAAATATTGTTACGTGCAAGCAAATAATTAAATCAGACTGATTTTTAGAACATGGATGTGCATTATGAACTCTTTCCCCTTGTAATAAGGAATCAAAAATATTTAAGTTTTCTTTTTACAAATTGAACTCTATCCCTTTGGAATAAGAAATAAAATTTATCATTAATAATTGTAGGAATCGATTTTTTAATGGCTTGTGACAAATAAAAGCTAACACATGCGGTGTACTGCTATGGAATGGCATTTTGATGGATACAGAATATATCAGTGCATAAATAGGTTAAAGCACATAGTCCACTGCAGCGTCTGTACGCCAGGGCCGGTAGATAAAATGACAATGCACAGGTATGCGTAGCGTAAACTAACTTACTAAAGCAGCCAATTCACTATCCTTCCCCCTCCTCCTCCTATCCCCACCCTCAAATATACATATATATAATATAATGTACCCTTATATAAGTCATTCCCTGATATCAATACTATTATTATATTATATAATTTTTCTACTGTAGACCTTCACTGTATAAATGTTTTTTTTTTCTCTTGACCTACAGGGCGATTCTAAAACGTCGCAAACGTTTCCGATCGGATTCGTTAATTTTTCATTTCGATGTGGTAAGTAGCTAAATTAATTTTTTAACAATTTTTTCTAGTAAAGCACAGTAATATACAATATTTATTGTTTTTTATATGCCCTGCTTATGATTTTTATGACCGGATTATAATTATAGAATTGAAGTTATCGTGGCTTGGTATCATTTTAGAAAAATTACGACTATACACCACGTACTTTACTATTCTCCTGCTGACGTTTCGTTGACCATTTTGAGGTCCTTCCTCATGAGCACCGACCACGACCACGCTCAAAGGTCGTGCGACGAGAACATCAGTTCTCGTCGCGGTCGGTGCTCATGAGGAAGGACCTCAAAATGGTCAACGAAACGTCAGCAGGAGAATAGTAAAGTACGTGGCGGATTATAATTGTACAAGATTTAAATTTTATGTGTTTCTTTAAAATTTAACTATGAATTTATGTGTAATGCATAATTAGTGTAATTGGTATTTGATATCGTTCTAATTAAATAAATAAATAAAAATATGCTATAACCGCGGTGTCGTAAGATTAAATTTAGCTGGCAATTCATACAAACGTTAACACCCCTTTTTATCTCCATAGGTGCACTATAGGTGTCGAAATTCCAAGCAAAAAGTATCACAATTTTTAGTTTGTAGCCTTTAAGGCCAAAGCATACCGGATGCGTATGCAGCACGTAACGTAGACACACGCGTCTCTACGTATGTACACGCTTGCGTGCACGTCGCGCAAGCGGTGTGCCATGTCTCATACAGTTCCATACATCACAACGTCATGGTACGTCGACGTGCACGTCTATATACGTCTACGCGTACGCAGCTGGTGTGCTGTGGCCTTTATAGTTTTGGAGATCTGACGAATAAGCAAGTGCCTCTTCGCATAAACATTTATTCCACTGCTGCGTTTCGGTCTACTCTCAATTTGCGACAGTAAACGAGCCGTAATCCTAGCTCCATTTAACCAGCTTTCCCAGCTCAAAAACGATGCATTTAATATTTACCCAACTGCGGCAACTTTAATGAGGGTAATTAATTACACGCCGCTGACAACCCTTAATTTTCAACCCTTTATGAAATGGGATGAATGGCGTGCAAAAGGGATTTATGAAGATTTTTTATGATACTGTTTTTAAGGTTTTTTTAACTTTTTTTTTATACTTCTTGGCAAGCAATCAAGCGTACGGCCCACCTGATGGAAAGCAGTTACCGTAGCCTATCGACGCCTGCAACACCAAAGGCATCACACGCGCTCTGCCGACCCTGAGACATAAAGATGAAAAGTCTCATGTGCCTGTAATTTCACCGGCACCGTACCCTTCAAACCGAAACACAGCAATGCGAGCACTACTGCTTGGCAGCAGAAAAAGGTTTCGGATGTTCCAGTCGACTCGATGGTAAAAAGAGGTTTTGAGTTTAGCAGTGATTATATTTTATGTGAGTAAGGCGTAGGCACAGCCTCAAAGGGCCTCTTTTCGCCGTGGGTTACACAATCGTAGGAATATAGACGTGACAAGTGGTAAGCTCATTGTCGCCATTCCTATCTACGACCAACTTGGCTGACGCTTTCTTCCAGAAATACACTCCTAAATAATCCAGCATCCAGGACAAATTATATACCAACGATAACTTTTCATTTAAAAAACCTACTTCCGCCATAGTATTCTACTAAATATTTGGATGAAAAAAAAAATGATGAAAGAACCATAGTGGTGAAAGGATTATGATACTTTCTGAATGCAAATGCTTTTTGTTGCTGAAAATATCAAAATCGCCATATGAATGCCTACAATACTTGAGGAGTTCCCTCAATTCCTCATGGATTCCATCATCAGAACTGGATTCTGAAAAAAATGGGACCAATCTGGAAGTATATCTATTCAAATAAAAAAAGAATTTTCCAAATCGGTTCATAAACGCCGGAGATATGCGGTAACAAACATTAAAAAAAAAAAAAAAAAAAACCGACCAACAATACAACCGAATTGAGAACCTCCTCCTTTTTTGGGAAGTCGGTTAAAAATTGAAACCCAAGAAGAAGGAAGTTTTCAACATGTACACGGAAAGTTAAATCATTCAACATGAAAACTCCTAAACTCATAATTATCATCACCAGCTTGTTTACGACCACTGCTGGACGAGACTTCCCCCATTAAATACAATGGTATTTGCCATAATCACCACGCTTGGCCGGTGGATTGGTGATCGCAGTTTGGAGTTAAATACTCGGGTGAATGCTGCTGCCCGGTTGGGCACTTAGGGACTACACTATGACTAGGGGATCGTAGTCATACTGTAATCCCTTGGTAAGGAACTAGCGTTAGACCTTTCTTTAAAAATCATCACTTTCCCGTCACTAGTAATATTTCAAGTAGCGGTATATGTCTACCAAAACCTGGAATTGTTTCCAAAACAGGCGGATATACACAGCTGCAATACACGCGCTGTCGCGGCTGGCAGGCTGGCGGTGACGTCACGGAGGCTGGCTAGGTCGAACACGCTGCCGCATGTGATGGGCCCGGCTGTGTACAATGCACTGCCTAAAAAAGTAAAGGACGCATCGAACTTGTCTAATTTTAAACTAAAGCTAATAAACTGGCTTGTCGAAAAGGTGTTCTACAGTTTTGACGAATTCCATGAACACAAAGAGGACACACAATGAATACAATTATGATAATTTATAATTTTTAACCGACTTCCCAAAAAGGAGGAGGTTCTCAATTCGGTTGTATTTTTTTTTTTTTTTTTTTTTTTTTTTTTTTTTTTTTTTTTTTTTTTTAATGTTTGTTACCGCATATCTCCGGCATTTATGAACCGATTTGGAAAATTCTTTTTTTATTTGATTAGATATACTTCCAGATTGGTCCCATTTTTTTCAGAATCCAGTTCTGATGATGGGATCCATGAGGAATTGAGGGAACTCCTCAAATATTGTAGGCATACATATGGCGATTTTGATATTTTCAGCAACACCAAGCATTTGCATTCAGAAAGTATCATAATCCTTTCACCACTATGGTTCTTTCATAATTTTTTTTTCATCCAAAATTATTTAGTCGTATACAATGGCGGAAGTCGGTTTTTTAAATGAAAAGTTATTAATTTATGATTTATAATGTAAAAACGTGACGTATAATTAACAAATTATCAATAAAATGTTTATATCTGTTTATATCTGTTTTAAGGCTGTAGTACATCCACGGGAGGAGGAGGAGGGGTCTAGTCTTAGGCCGCACACACGGCACAGTAAATTTGTAGTTGGAGGCTTTTCCAAATTAAAATCATAGGTTTAACCTCCGACTAAAAAAATATTTAATTTACAGTAGAATCGTGAATTTGGCCTTCCTCTACAATATTTTTATGCTTGTTTTAAACTTTTGCGTAGTTAAAGTTTAGTTTTTATTGACCGGACACACCATGACACACTTCAAAACTAAACTAATTTATAAGTATCATGTTTCTAATTTACGAATTTTCTGCATACGCCGAAAACTTGGCAGGTTTCTATGCACCGGGAAGTTGAGAAATTATGTTGTATAAGGGTTTGCGTGCTTTGAATACTTACCCGAGGGCGTTCGGTTTGTTAGAACTATCTTTTAATGTCTTCAGTGAGGCTGTGTTTAAATTTCATTAAGTATGGATCCATTTCAAAGCTAATACAAAATTAAAAAAATACAAATGACTTGCCTTTGTTAATTGTTTTTGTAATTTGTTTGTTTGTTGTTGTATAACACATATGACATGAAAACATATAAACATATGAGAGAATATCCTTTTTTCCAGGGACTATCACAGGGACCATGGTATATGTAGGTACTTATGTTTTATTTTATTGTTTTCTTTAATAATATACAGTTAAGTTATTATACCTTTTTAAATTAGTTGGCTTATACAAAATTCAGGGACCACGGGTAAAATAATTCCTGTGGTACCTTCCAGGGACTATCACAGGGACCACGGGCAACAAAGGATGACTTGGTTGATCTAACTGTAGTAGGTCGAAGCGTCCCTGACTACAAAATTTAAGAAATACAAATAACATATCGTAACTACCAACAGTCACATACATAGTCCTGATCCCACACTAAGATTCCCTGTGTCGTAGGTGTCAGGAACTACAAGTACCATGATACCAGAACACCCAGATCCGGAACAAATATTAGCAGATCATACAAACATTTGTCCCGCAGCGGGAATCGAACCCGCAACCTCTTGCATCTCAGCCGCAACACAGAGGTCGAGAGTAGAGTGAGTAAGTATAGGTAACTAACTTCATAAAAATAAAAGTTCATGCATGGTGTTTATACATTATAATTCAGAGGGTCTGACTCTTTTCAAAAACAAAACAGAACAATATTTTCTTCATAGAAAGAAAATAGCAGTTTCGTCTATTTTCGTTTTGATCGAAAAAACATAAACAAAAACCAGTGACACAGAAAACAAATGAACTATTATTCCACCTAGATGGTCCCCATTTTTAACCGACTTCCCAAAAAGGAGGAGGTTCTCAATTCGGTTGTATTTTTTTTTTTTAATGTTTGTTACCGCACATCTCCGGCATTTATGAACCGATTTGGAAAATTCTTTATTTGAATAGATATACTTCCAGATTGGTCCCAATTTTTTCAGAATCCAGTTCTGATGATGGGATCCATGAGGAATTGAGGGAACTCCTCAAATATTGTAGGCATACATATGGCGATTTTGATATTTTCAGCAAGACACCAAGCATTTGCATTCAGAAAGTATCATAATCCTTTCACCACTATGGTTCTTTCATAAATTTTTTTCATCCAAAATTATTTAGTCCAATACAATGGCGGAAGTCGGTTTTTTAAATGAAAAGTTATCATCATCATCATCATCAGCTGATAGATGCCCACTGCTGGACGAGGCCTGCCCCATATAATGCAATGGGACGATTTGCCATAATCACCACGCATAACAGGCAAATTAGTGATCGCAGTATTGGTGTTAAGTACTCTGGTGGATGTTGCTAGCCAACCCCTGGGGTAATGTCTTAGACAACTTTTACGACAGCCACGGGTGGAGGTGGAGGGGTATATTCTTAGTTCTGTTATTTAATTTTAAAAATATTCTGACTAATTTCTACAGAAATGGTAAACCTCCACGATACCCAAGTTTATTTCAATCTCTTATTGTACATTCCTTCTGTCAGAATCGTTACAACTCAGTTCATTTTAATTATAAAAGCCGGTGCTTCGGGAAATTCCGGAAATATTCGGGTAACTTCGGTTTTCGGACTCTCTCGGCTAACTTTAGAGCTAAAATTGTTGAGGACATAAGTTTGTTTATTTCAGACGTGTACGCACAGATATTGAATAAAAAAGTTGAAGTAGCAATGTGAAATATATCTCTCAGAACTAATAACCGGGCAAAGATGGTACTTGAGTGCCACAGGCTGGCTTACGTTACCAAGACAGCCAACTCAGCGCTTTCTGCTATACAAAGCACAAGTTCGGCCACACATGGAATACTGCTCTCATCTATGGCACGGGGCCCCCAAGTACCAGCTGCTTCGCTTTGACTCCCTACAGAGAAGAGCCGTTAGAATCGTCAACGATCCCAAGCTCACTAGTACACTAAAGCCGCTGAGCCTGCGCCGAGATATCGGCTCGCTCTGTGTATTTTATCGACTCTATAATGGGGAGTGCTCTGAGGAACTATTTGAGCTTATACCCGCTTCCAGGTTTTATCATCGCACCTCTCGACATCGGTTGGGAGCTCATCCACACATCATCAATGTGTGGGTATCTCGTACAGCTCGCTTTACGAGATCTTTTCTCCCACATACGTGCAAATTGTGGAATGAGCTCCCTTCTGAGGTTTTTACGCTAAACTACAACATTTCAGCTTCAAAAAAATGTGAAAAGGGTCCTCCAAGGCAGGCAACGCATTGGTAATGCCTCAGGTGTTGCAGATGTCAATAGGCGACGGTAACCGCTTACCATCAGGCGAGCCGTATGCTAGTTTGTCGAGCCATAACATAAAAAAAAAGGCTAGCGAGATGACCGCAAATGTTAATATTAGCCAATAACATCGAGGTAGTTTAAAATCTTTGTAATTTGATTGATTTAAGGCCAAAGCACACATGCGTATGCAGGACGTAACGCAGACACCCATGTTTATACGTATGTACACGCTTGCGTACACGTCACGCAAGCGGTGTGCCATGTCTCATACAGTTCCATACATTACAACGTCATGGTACGTCGACGTGCACGTTTACGTCTACGTGTACGCAGCCGGTGTGCTGTGGCCTTTAATGGTTAAACAAATATACAAATAGGATTTATTGTATCAAGTTGTACCTATAAGTCAGAATTTACTACTTATGTTGTACTATTATGTACTTTTAAAAACAAGCTTTTATTAAATTAGTTATCGGAACCGTGCGCTGATCAAAATTAACCCAAACACTGCCAGGCTACAAATAAACATCGATGAGGTCCGTTACCCACCTTTCTATCCATCATCACATCAGCTAACCATCACCATAATATTGTATTTTCATCTAAACTTGACAGGTGCGAAAATTTCAGCTCAATCGGTTGAGTATAGAATTGGTTCAAAATTCAGTTTCAATATTTGTCCCACACTAGCTAACATATACATACTAACAGTAGACTCTTGAAAACAGTTCTAATATTAATCCAGTAACCCTTGTTTGGCACTCTTGAACCAAATCGAGTTTAAAATTGAGATAGAGCACGCGTGTTGACTCGTGAAGAACAACAGAGACAGAAAGTCGATTTCACTTAGTTCCATAAAATTCCACCAATCTCCATTCCAAATTGTGCGCTAGAATTGAATTCAAGAGTACCAAATGACCAAGGAATCTAGTACTCTCTGACGACAAATGACACTAAATCCTGAATAAGGGCCGGTTTCCACCGGGGCGGAGAGGAGAGGAGACGAGAGCAAAGCTGGCAGGTTATTGGCAGGCAGGCTTGACAGGTAAAAACGAAAAGGAAATAACGAAATCGGATTGGTTTATTCAAACACATCTTCTCTCGTCTCTTCTCCTCTCCGCTCCGGTGGAAACCGGCCCTCAGGATTGGAGTAGAGCGTCAAGAGTCGCTATACACGTCAAGTTAAATAAAACCTTGTAAAAAAAGTTGTCCGAACAACTTATATTATTATGTCTGCAGAGAGACGTTAGAGCAATTGTCTATTTGGAGTTTAGAAGCAATTTCCATGCTCGTGAAATTTTATAAAAAGATTGCGAAGTCGGAAATCGAGTCGCCTGCAATCTCCGCTCGTGAATTTTCACGACATTTTCTTCTACGGCTTATTCCATACCGCTCCAAAATATTATTCCGGTCAGCAATTTGAGGTCGGTTTAAAAAAGGCACGCCAGAAAAAACAAACCTATTCTCCACCATCTTCCAACAGATGGGTCTTAAAAAAACATGTTGAGATGAACATTATGTTAATGCCATGCCCAATGCCCATGTCGCAACCAGGCTGGTACACGTTGGAAACGATATTGTCGAAGTTTTTGACCGCTATGTCTAAAGTGTGTAACACACGTAGCAGATGCGGTAAGATATCTGTATATGAGCGCGTATCTGTCTATATCGCTCTCTATACTAAACTCAAGGAGCAACACACACGTAGCAGATCATTTATATTTTACCGTCAAGCATCTGTATATAGGCACCGACATATATCAAAAGATGGACAGATGATATTTGTGTATACACATTGAAATACAATACAGTTTGAAGGTTTCCGCGTGAATGTATCATTTTTTTATGTTATCGTATCTGCTACGTGTATGATACCTTCAGATGCGATAAGTTTTTATACGCATATAAAATACTACCGCATCTGCTACGTGTGTGATGCACTTAAGTATTTAGGTCAGATGATTCAACTAGGAAGGTCCAACTTCAACAAAGAAGTCAACCAACGAATTCAACTCGGATGGGCAGCGTTCGGGAACCTACGCTATATCTTCTCGTCACAGATACCGCATAGCCTCAAGATGAAAGTATATAATCAGTGCGTGGTGCCAGTGATAACTTCGACACTGATACATGATCGCTAACACAAGCTCAAAGTTGCGCAACGGGCTATGGAGAGCCCAAGCTATGCTCAGAATTTTACTACGTAATACGTTCTTACATACTTACTTCTTACGTAGTAAATAGATAGTAGATAACCAGGATCGACATAGGCCTCAGAATTAGCAAGTTTAAAGTGGCAATGGGCAGGCCATATAGCTCACAGAACTGATTTATAATCGTTAGGGAATTATGGTTATCGAGTGGCAAATACAAACCGAGCGACGAACCGATGAAAATTTAAAGTTCACAGGAAGTTGGTGGATGGAGACGGCATAATACCGTTCATCGTGGCGTTCTATGGAGACTTTGTCTAGTAGTGGACTGTTACAGCAAAATTGAGTGATTTTTATCATAAGTCTAAAAAATAACAAATTAAAAAAAAACTCTGTGAGGGTTAGCCTCCACTGCGCAACAAGGAGCCGCACCACACCTACACTAGTAAAAATAAGTAATAGAAGAGTTTAGTACGAGATTGGGTTATATTTAGTACATACCTTAAAATACAATCATCTAATACGGGCGCAGTGCGGCTCCGTACGGCGCACTGCGGTACTTTACTGTCTTCACTGATCACTATGCGTCGTTTATGTACCTATGTGCCCATACAAATAAATAAGTATATATATAATTAGGCCGCAAAATCATAATGATTATAGTTAAATGATATATCTGATAACACCGAAAGAGTAGCCAAGATTTGGCAAAACAGATGTTTATAGAATATCACAGATCCATCATCGATACAGATAGGTATCAAGATACGAAATCAAGTATCAAGACCGTGTTCTGAGCATACAGATACAGATGCAGATACAAATACAGGTACAGATACAGATACAGATACAGATACAGATACAGATACGAATAAAGATAAAGAGGAAGATCATTTATTTGCTTCAACATTCGTGTAAGTAGATGATAGTAATATGGCCTTATACCTTTAGATCGTTTGCAATGGTTTTTAGATAGCTCTATTGTTTCATTTGTATTTTATAAATGTTGTATTGTTTAAAAATGTGTTATTATATCTGTAAGCAAAGTTTTTTTTATAATGCAGTTATTAAGCAATATCTTTGCTATTATCATCATCATAATCGCCATCATCATGATGATTTGTCTTTCAATTGTTCATGGAGCTCTTGGAAGTAAGCCTTTCAACTTGGGCAATAAGATGCACACAATTTCCGTAGAAAACTCCGTGTCATTGAAAAGTTTAAAGCCATTTGCAAAGAAAGTTCTAAGAGATATTATCTTTCATTTGCCAAATTAGTTCTTTGAAGTGTTAGGATATCTCTGTGTTGGTTAGTTTCATTTGACGACCTCTGTGGCGCGGCGGGCGAGTAGCCGGCTGAGATGCGAGAGGTTGCGGGTTGGATTCCAGCTGCTGGACAAATGATTGTATGATCTGCAAATATTTGTTTTGGATCTGGGTGTTATGGTACCATGGTATTCGTAGTTACTGACACAGGGAATCCTATTGTGGGATCACGACTATGTATGTGACTGTTGGATGTATGTTATGTGTATGTTTATTTTTTCAGACTGGTATTCGTAATTATAAGTATTTTAAATTAATATTCAAGAGTAGCCCTTCCGGCTGTCTCACCACGACTCACGCTTCGTCTACTCAACCTTTCAAGACCAGACTTTCGTACCATCGTGGGGACACTCACTGGCCACTGTCTTCTGAACAAACACCTCTATAACATCGGAGCCACAGACAGTCCACTCTGCAGGGGGTGTCTGACCGAAGAAGAATCAGCTGCCCACGTAGTCCTGGGATGCGTGGGAGTAGCAGCTCAATGTGAACAAATCCTCAACAACCCGAGGTCCACAAAGCCTGCGAAGACCCCAGGAAGCTTCTGTGCTTCTGGACGGAGTTGGGCTGGCTAACTATCTAGCCAGTTAACCCTCACGTATCATTATACGAAATTAAATTAATTAATGAATTATTCGAACTCTATGGATGGTAATGAATCTATGGATGGTCCATTGACCATCCATAGAGTTCGAATGCGGAAAAGGGAGTTCTTTAAAATTAACATTAACTTACCTTCTATCATGCCTTGGACTACAAGACGCTCCATTGAATCTTCATTGCGTGTTACGCGACCAAATAACTTACTAACATAATAGTACTCACCATGTACATTGAGCAAGAAAAAATGAAAAAAATGAAATGAAAAATGAAGTGTGCCACTCCTCAATAACTCGAACGCTCAGATCATCGATCACATATCGTCAGTTTATTATTGCACTCGAAGTTAACCGCCATTTTATGATGCTGCGCGGTTTTATGGCGCGGCGCAAACCTTACGTGTGCGTCCGAAATAATGTTACTACATACTTTTAATAGTGTTATTGAAGGTTGATTTACAGTTTGTATGCTTCGTCCGGATACGTCAGAGAACCCTAGGTCATCACCTTCATCATCAGCCTGTAGAAGTCCACTGCTGAACGTAGACCTTCCTATATACCACGACGAACGGTCTTGAGTCGCTTCCATCCACCGAATTCCATGTAACTTACATGGGGAATTACAAGTTTCAAGGTAGGCTTAGAAATGGCAGGTTGGGAGGGAAGGAATCACATTGTAAGCCACATTGGGGGATACTAACGGTTAAAAAATGAGGAAAACATTACCTCTTTTAAACGATTTATAAAATGAAGGGATGCTAAAAAAACAACCCCGCTAAACATGTAGGTTTGGGGGAAGGTATCCCAAAAAAATAAAATGTAATTATGACTTTTAAAATTCGAAAAAACGGCTAATTACCGCTTTTTTCGTCACTTTTGCTGACGTTTCGAGAATGAGCTCAGAAGCCTCTTCATCATGAGCACCGATCGCGACCGCGTTCGACGGTAGACCGGCGAATACTGAATAGTGGTGTAGCGTTGATACGCACACATGTGAAAATGCATATTTGCAAGTTAGGTTACGACGTGAGTACTTGTGGGTTTTCACGCCAGTCGTCACTTAACCGCGCTCATGTAAACCCGTTATTGATATAAATATATACCAACCTTATAGATTGTTAATTTGTATTACAAAATAATAATAATAACTTAGTGTGGAAATATATCTAGACATGCTTAAATTGAGAGTCCGACACGGATCGCTGTAACCTCACAATACAGGCTCATCAGAGACCTAGTGTGAGGACAGAGCTAAACCAAGGTACATCTTTTTTAGTATGTATTACTGTTTACTCATAAGATATATATAATAATTGATGTTCCTATAAGTTTTTTCAATGACCATTTCACGAGCACTGAATTCTTTGCAGCCTCACCCAGCTCGTTTAGAAATAATATAATTAAGATTGTGTCTGAGTTTTCAGACCTACCATATTAATGATGTAGGTACTTATTCATAACTCTGTTAATTGTTATTATTACTATTTTAGTCAAAACATACGTGACAAAAACAAAGTTGCGCCCTCATATTTTTTTTTATGAAATTCGTGGACGACGGGCTGATTGCACTTTTAGTACCTATCTTTATAGAATTATTTGTATTCTTGTATTTTAGTGTAATTGTTTGTTGTTAATGATACAAAAAAAAAAAAGTTGCAAATGTTGAAGCCTAAATAAAGTTTATTATTATTATAATAAGACATTATAATACAGTGACGTATTATATTGAATTAACAACAAGGTCGAAGTAAAGGTTTTAAATCAGTAAGTACCTACAATCAGGCCACACTAAGTAAAACTTTTAAAGTGGTAATTAGCCGTTTTTTCAATGACGGATTTTCATCTACGATTAAAAAAAAAAGTAGTTTGAATTGGTTCGATAGATGGCGCTGACTCCACTGTAAATGTCAAGATTGTCAAATGTATTATCTGTAGTGCAAGCGTACTAAGCTATTATCTCACTAGTATGTGGCTATTAGTCATGATTATTCTGTTTGTGTTTGTTTCTTGAGTGTGTGATTTCGTGTTTTTTTAGAAGGCAAAAATAAATACCACGAAACGAAAATATATCTACGTTGTTGATGTTGACATTTCACTTTATTTTGACACTTGACAGTAAGTTACAGAGCAGCGCCATCTATTTTCAACGCTGAAAGCATGATTTGAAACGGCCGTGAAAATCCCTCATTGTAAAATGATTCCCAACCACGAAAATTTCAATTCTGTACTTATGACGTTTATTTTTGTTACTCGAAATCTCTAACAAAATTATCTCTAAGTATACCAAACTTCATGCATTTTGTGAGAGATTGGGATGAACGATCTTATAAAAGATGCTTGTCGGATTCTGAACCCTAAAATAAAACTTTTACCCAACTACGCAATACTTGCAAACAAGTAGATATGATAGTGTTGTAAGGAAGGCCAAATCCGCTATCAATAAAGGCCTTCAACTTAAGAGGAGGGTAGCTAGCAAAAGGGACTAACGACTAATCTGTCTCTCACTTTCTCGTCAAAAAGAAAGGTGTGTTTTTTATCAGTCAATTAGAGACCGGGCTCCTTGGCAATACCACATTAAAAGGAGGTCACTAATAGCTAGCAAAAGGGCACCTACTTACGCCCTTTAGAACGAAGTTTGCTCCTAATTTGGCTATTACTTCTTCAAACTCCATGAAACTTTGTACACATGATCTGTGTACTATATCTAGACCCGTGCTGCGTTAGTTTCTTATAAAATTATATTATGTTATTATAAAAATTAGCGGCCCACGTGTATTATATTAGTGTACTGGTCATACAATATTTAATGGAGTTTGATGTAATATTAGCCAAAATAGAAGAAAACTTAATTCGCTTACAAAAGGGCGTAAGTACGTTACCGGTAACCTACTCTTAATTACAAGTAAAATTGTGACATGAAATTGTATAGTTGGCATTATAAAGGTCACAGAAAGTCAGTGGATGTAGGTGGGTCAAGAACGTTCCTCATGGCATTGTATGGTGAAGCCTATCTCCAGCAATGGGCTTCAATAGGCTGATGATAATGATGATGATAAATGTTGTAATCATTGTGCCTTTGAAAATTAGATAGATAGATAGATTATAACTTTATTGTACACCATAAACAAAAAACAACAAAAAAATAAGGATACATTGTTTCAAATCAGAGGCACAATGGGCTGCCTTATCGCTTAAGAGCGATATCTTCCAGACAACCTTTTGATGGACAGAAACTATTTCAAAAATAAGGACGGTGGCGTGCATCTTAATATAATCACCACACAGTACCATGTAACAAAATAATAAATATATATAAATATATCCTAACAGTATAATATAATACACACAATTATATACCTACATAAATATTATTGATATATAATATACATACAATAATAATACATAATGGTGATATTAGAAGAATGTCAAGAATTAGAATAGTGGTTTGGCCTCCGACTTCAAAATGTAGTTTGGTTTGAATAGACACCAATCCATTAACAAAATGATCTATTTCTTTTTTCAAACAGTGAATCACTCGCAAAAAGTTTGCGCAAGCTGAGGCCCAATTCTCTAACTTTGAAACATTCCAGTCACAATATAATCTCGTGTCAGTCGCACTGTATCGTGTAGTAACTACTACTTAATCTTCGCGTATGCATGCGAAGATTAAGTTATAGTTACTATATAGGTGACAGCTGACAGTGCGACTGAGACGAGATTATACTGCGAATTGAATGTTTTTAAATTAGAGAATTGGGCCTCTGTTTCAAACATAAATCGCAAAATGTATTGATACTGTCAATTGAGATTTAAATTTGGAACTCGACCTGGCTCACACTGGCCGTTATTTTTGCAAAAGTTGAGAGCGATAGTCGTATCCGTATGAAGAATGAAGTTATAACGTTTTTTGTTGGAATCGAATGAATGAAATTTATGAACGAATGAAATTGCAACATTTTTGTTGTAAATGTTGGTTGTTATGTAGCTATGTTTTAATCATAGGGATGAAAGCAAACTGGGAATATTATAAAAATAAAAAAGTTGTCGTTGTATTTGCAACTTTGCTACAAAATTATTCAAAAATTTACGATCTACTTATTCTTGTGAGTCTTTTCTCATTATTTATTAACATGAAACTCGGGAATAAGGGCAAAAGTTAAAAATGAGTAAATTACGTAGAGAGCCACTAAATTTTTATCAACGTACCTAACTCGTAAGATTTACGTGGGTGAGGCTACGCGGAGGTTATATTTAGAAGGTGACAAATTGCAGGCTCTACATTTGGGTTTCTCTTTTGTTATTTCTGCCCTAAAACATCCCCATTTCTGGTTGCGTCCCTTGTTTTATTAATAGTTTTGTTTTGTTCCATTTTTTTACTTTTAGGGTTCCGTACGTCAACATGAAAAAACGGGACCCTTATTGGACTTACGGGACACTTTTTTGTCCGTCCGTCCGCCTGTTCGTTTGTTTGTCTAGATTTTTTTTCTCAGGAACGGCTAAACGGTATCAACTTAATATTTATACTAAACTAGCTGAAACCTGCGAGTTTGTCCGTGTTAAAACAAAAGTAAAAGTTAAATAAAAAGTTTTTATTGAATAACACATTATACAGTGCAGGTTGAAGCCCTGGATCCTGAACTAGCGTTAGCTGTATGTCTGGCGTCAGTTCCATCCCATTTTATGGTAATTTTGACAAGGTTTTTTTTTTAAAAAACCCCCTTCTACCGCTAATATCCCTTCTACTGTTACCGTAGAAGAGATCCGTTATCCTGAAGAGCCCAAACACGACTCTTTTAAGTATTGCAAACCGTTGAGGAGTTCAGTTGACGCCTTTCGATTCTATCACCAGACCTGGGCCCGTATTCTCGAATAAATCTAGACCACGAGATGACGTCAAATCTCGTATGGCACCTATATAAAATTATGGTTCTCATTTGAGATTTGACCCCCATTTTGGATACCTTATAGGACGAACTTTCGAAATTACGTTCTTATTACACCCCTACATCCTAAAAGAAACACACCCTCCAAATTTTCTCTCTCTTTCTGTCTCTAGGTCCAGCGGTTTGGGCTCTACCGTTCCTCTACCTCTGTCAGTCAGTCAGTCAGGACTTTGATTCTTATATTTAGATATAAAGGTCTGTGAGCATAAAGTGCCATAAGTAAATCAAGTTTCTAACATAATGCATTCAAAAGATATATGGTAATAAATGTCTAATTTTTGTAAGGAAATCGCGAAAATGTAAAACCTCTAGGGTTACTTCTAGTGACGTCATAATTCTGAAATTTGTAAAAAGTTCTAAAATTAAGGAAATTCGACTTTTTTTACCCCTAAAATGGGATGGCAAAGTTTCGAAGCGTTCCACTAAGAGCATCGATCCTATTACATTTTGAACACCGATTCTTGTAGGTAAAAGTAGCTGAAACTCGAAACGGGGTACGTTTTCGAAATAATTTACGGGTTGGAAGTTCGGAACCCTCAAGGCGTGACTCTCGCAAACACTTGTCTGTTTTATTTCAGTACCATAAAATTATGAACTTGCTTTTCGCACTTGGGATTTGTCAAGCTCCTTGTCGTCTTCAGTGTTGATTGTTGGATGCTACGTTTAACAGAATACACCTATAAGGCCGAAGGTGGCTTATTCCGACCAAACTACTAATACTATAAATACTTTGACTTTGACTTTGACAAACATGTGAATACTTATACATGAGCAAAGGTTCAATACATCGTATTCGAAATTCCCATATAAATTTATATTCAAAAAAATTGTGACATCCTTGTGTTTGTTTATTTACGTACTCAGCTGTAAAATCATTTAGTTTTGGTGTATTTTGTATTCACGTATCACAAACACCTCCTCTTAGGTAACTTTACTTATTTTTGTAAAGATTTTCTGATTTCTTGCATTGTTTTTCATCGTTTTTAGCACGTGCTAAAACCAACTTTGCAAAATAGGTTTTATTTTTAAAGTGTTAAAGTTTGATTTTTGTTTGTTACTCATTGACGCCATAACGGCTGATCATCAATCCACCTGCTAAGCGTGGTGATTATGGCAAATCCACCCATTGTATTTAATGGGGGATGCCTCGTCCAGCAGGGACGTACACAGTCTGCACAGATACGGGCTATTTTTTATTCCAGTACCTAGCAAGCGAACGTAGCCAGGTTTTATAAACTTGCTAGGATCTGTTCAGAAAGAGAGCCATCATGGCTAAATTGTGAACTACATTATTAAAACCATGATTAGGTTCTGTCGGCATTTTAAATCATAAATTAAAGAAATGGTAACAGTTGTAATAGGGTCAAAATGAAACAGACGCGCTTTATTGATGCCCACTAGCCAAAAAGTAACTAAGCACAGCCGCGCCTTCCAATACCACGACGGGTCTCTCGCTGAACAGACTCTAGTTTGTCCACCGGATTTGAACCCATGACCATTTAATCTTTAGGCGTTCGTTCCCACTAGACTCAAGCGCGAACCTTCTTTGTTATATCGAGGGACATATTGCGGCTTCTACGTTAATCCCTGTATTTTTAGGAAAATGTGGCAACCTTTGTTTGTTATTTTTGTGGAAAGCAAAAAAGGCTGGCTCTGTGCGATCTCTTGTTTGTCGTGCAGTTCATTGTTTGGGTGTGGTGTAACATTGAAAGCAGGAAATCCTATCCTACTAATATTATAAACGCGAAAGTTTGTGAGTATGGATGTTTGTTACTCTTTCACGTAAAAACTACTCAATGGATTTGTGTGAAATTTGGAATGGAGATACTTTACGCCCTGGATTAACACATAAGCTATTTTTCATCATCATCATCATCAATTTTCATCATTATTCACGCGGGTGAAACCGCGGGGCGCGACTAGTGATTTTATAAATTGATATGTATGTACAACTTGACGTGGTGTGTCGATATTAAATTTTTAATATCGATATTATTCCTCATCACAGAAGTAAATAGCAAAATCAAATTGTAAATACCAATGATAGGTACCTCTGTATGTACCACTGTATGTGCTTTCTGATGCCACTTTATGTTCTAGTAGGTACTTAATATAAATCAATAGAATACCATGTCTGGCACGAAAAGGTACTCGCATTTATTATTCCGATGAACAGTACAAATATAACCGTGTCCCAGAGACGACTGACTCCTGCACCGGGGTGCGGGAGGACGACACATATTCTCGGGATCATATTACATTGAGTGAACTTACAGTACACCGCTTCTTAAAATTTTTTTTAATCTCATTACAAATTTTTTCCAGAAAATAATGTTGACAAACAAACTATTCAATAACATTCATTTTGTAAAAACGGGAAATTTTCACGTACCGATATGTTGGTGGAAACACCAACAGGTTTCGACCCTAATCGAGGGTCTTCATCAGGGTGGGTATAGGATCCGCGCTACACTCCCTCCGCGTCCTTCCTCGCACTGTACATATCGGTATCATATCGGTACGTGAAAATTTCCCGTTTTTACAAAATGAATGATATTGAATAGTTTGTTTGTCAACATTATTTTATGGAAAAAATTTGTAATGAGATTAAATTTTTTTTTTGCAATCTTTGTTATGTGCGAAATATGTTTAATAATAATAAGTTTAATATTAGTCAGTTCATTGACTAGCCTACTCACTAATCTATACATTGTTTTTATATTGTTGTTGCTGTTGTGGCTGGTTTGGAAGTTAAATGTGGATAGGAGGTATGTATGTTTAATGTAGCATCAAATTCAAAACTATTGAATGAAGCTGAACCGGACGAAAGAGACTATCTCCCACAACACAGGTTGTACCTAGGGTGGGAGTTAGTGTTCTATTACTGCATAACATTATCATAACATACCTAACCTTAGCATCTATGCTGGTAATTAACTGACTAATATTAACATCAGAACAATAATACTAATCTTCTTATCTTCTTATTATATGTATAAAAATCAATTGCTGTTCGTTAGTCTCGCTAAAACTCAAGAATGGCTGAATGGATTTATCTTATCTTGGTCTTGAAATGTTCGTGGAGATCTAGGGAAGGTTTAAATATACCGGGACCACCGGGAACACCGGGACCACGCGAACGAAGTCGCGCGCGGGCAGCTAGTCTCATCTCAGCTAGAATCATCTTAGAATTTGTCACTAATAATAATAAATTCGAGTGTTTCCCAGTGGTCAGACTAGTCTGGCCAACGGGAATTATTTTTCCCGTTGTTCAGATTAGCTCTTAATTTAGTAAAGTACTGTTGAATTTGTATTCAAAAGGTCATGTAAATTTCTAAATATGTTTTAATTATAACTTGCACTGATTGAAACTCTTTGCTAGATGTTTTATGGTTGTAGGTATAAAACAAAATTTTCCTGTTTGTCATGAAATGTCAATCACATTATTCACACTAACTGTTTAGAAAGTTGGCATAAAGAACTAAATAGAAATATAACAAGAAAATGACCCGGGATAGTAACTTACTGAGAATTTTACAAAAAAATGATTTTACCAAAATAACAAATAAACGGACTAAGGAAAATATAATGAGAGACGAATTCATAATGTATTCACAAATGATGTTAACTACTGGAGAATTGACTGTTGGTCATTTTTTAGAACGCCTTAGATAAAATTTTGATAATAAAATGCAAAACAGTTTTTTCTTCGATTGTACTTTTTTCTGTCTTTTCCAGCTGTCAAATAAATCTGGCCAATGGGAAAAATAATTCCCGTTGGCCAGACTAGTCTGACCACCAATCTGACCACTGGGAAACACTCATAAATTCATCCAGAGAGTAATAACACTTGTTTAGAGCCAATTTCACCATAGTCTGTTAGTTAGTAAATGTCTTGTTAAATCTAACCATTGGTCAAGATGACAGATATTTGAAAACACCTGTCAAAAAGCATTGGTTAGACTTAACAGTTGTTTTACCACCTGTTATTTGTTAGTTAAATCAAGCCTTAAGATCATAGATTTTAACATATTATAGAATAACTGGTCCTTTGTTTCCGATTACTTTACTTAACTTTGATATTCTGAGCACACTGGAGTACTTTCAGCGACGTACACAAATTCAATCGGGAGCATGATCGGAAGACATTCGATTGACGTGACAGCGCGACTCAACGTAGAACTAAGTAGGTCGTGGCATTGTTCCACGCTACATTTGTACGCTATATTCTATGTTACGAGTTACGGATTTAGGCCCGCATAATAATGTTAATGGTAATGTTAAAGAACTCCCTTTTCCGCATTCGAACTCTATGGATGGTCCATTATGCGTGAGAGTAAACTAGCTAGATAGTTAGCAAGCCTAACTCCGTCCAGAAGCACAGAAGTTTCCTGGGGTCTTCGCAGGCTTCGCGGAGTGACCTCGGGTTGTTAAGGATTTGTTCACGTTGAGCTGCTACTCCCACGCATTCCAGGACTACGTGGGCAGCCGATTCTTCTTCGGTCAGACACCCCCTGCAGAGTGGGCTGTCTATGGCTCCGATGTTGTAGAGGTGTTTGTTCAGGAGACAGTGGCCTGTGAGTGTCCCCACGATGGTACGAAGGTCCGGTCTTGAAAGGTTGAGCAGACGACGCGTGAGCCGTGGTGAGATAGCCGGAAGGGCTGCTCTTGACTGTCTGCAATCCGTGGTCCGTGCCCAACGCTCGTTGTGTTGATTTAGGGTGCGAAGCCGCATCCAAGTGCGTAGCTGAGAAAAGGGTAGAGGTAGGAATGGAGATGGTCCCTCTGTGGTTGGCCCGCACAATATATACAGGATGTTTTTTTTGAAATGGGACAGTATGGGGATATCCGAATCCATAAGAGATACGGGAAAACTGTCTTTGGAACCATTTACTCATTTTGTATGAAAACGATTTTGGCATAGTTATTTTTTTGTTCAAGCGTGAGTTCTCCATAAAAATTAGTTATTTTGATAAATTTTTTTTGAATGCGTATCGGTACTCAGTTTTATGTAAGGATTGTGACAAAGATGTGTGATGAATGTTATTCTACTGCTCTGATGGCTCGTGAAATGAGAAAAATCAGAGCTGTAGAAGTTAGTTAAATTTTAATACGAACATCTTTGTCTAAGGCCACTAGAGGTGTTCTGAAACGTGCCCGTACCTGGAAACAGCAAGAGGGAGGCCATTTTGAAAATTTATTGCGATAGTTTTATTAACGTAGGTACCAGATTGCTTACAAATTGTATGAGAAAAAGTTTTATTAAATTTGACTAACTTCTACTGCTCAGATTTTTTTCTTTCAGTACAATGAAACAATCCTTACATGAAACTGAGTAGATACGCAATCAAAAAAAAATTGATCAAAACTACTCATTTTTATGGAGAACTCACGCTTGAACAAAAAATAACTATGCCAAAATCGTTTTCATACTAAATGAGTAAATGGTTCCAAAGACAGTTTAACCGTATCTCTTATAAATTCGGATATCCCCATACAGTACCATTTAAAAAAAACACCCTGTATATATTATTATAACCTATGATATTAATACAAGTGCCTCATCCAGTAAACCTCCTGAAAAATGGTGATTTACGGCCTTTTTGATGATATTTAGTCACTCAGTGACATTAAAAAATCTCACCCCTGTACGCTATTACCAACATACATAAAGACAAGTGAAAGCAAATTTTTCCAGTTATTGCAGACTTAGCTCGCTTCGCTCACTGGATCAATAAAGATCTACAAACGCTGCAAGACATCCCTCTCACTCCCGTAAAACCTTCCCTTTGGTTACGCTAATAAGTGTCTGACTCTTTCGCTTTATTTACTTAATTATTTTACTTTAATTAGAACGGCATAGATACAGCTATCAATTACACTAATTAAAGGATATGTATGTACCCTAAGCAAACAGAATAATAGGTATCAAAATCATAGATGTCTATGATAAAAAATTTTTTTTTTATTTTTTCAAACACACTTTCATACATTCTTCTCACATAACTTCAGGCACTCTGGCAGAATCATCTTCCATCCATCCACAAACACTTTGTTATACAATTCGTCTATCAGCCTTGAAATAGAAAAAAAAACGAATTAAAGAAATTGTTACGTTCGATTTACAAAAAATACAATTTACTACAATACAACCGCTCACAAAACACAACAGAAATTCAGTCACAATAACACATTGACGTAGCATTATACGCGCGCATAAAATCACAATGTCTTTTCGTACGCGCGTAAACAAACGACCGCGTAGTGATGTACCTGACTCGTAGTAAATTTACTAATATTTATTAATAGAGTTGAATTTATCGTGGCTTGGTATCATTTCAGCAACAAATCAAGCATTTGCATTCAGAAAGTATCATAACCCTTTCACCACTATGGTGTTTTCATAAATTTTTTCCATCCATATATTAGTCGTATACAATGGCGAAAGTCGGTTTTTGGAAATGAAAAGTTATTATACCCTCTTATTCATAATCATTTTTTAAACTTTTGATAGCTGAAATAGCTTTTGTCTTTTTTTGGTGTTTGTCATTTTACATCTGAGAGAACAAAACAAAAGCTATTTTTAACAGACTTCCCAAAAAAGGAGGAGGTTCTCAATTCGGTTGTATTTTTTTTTATTTTTGTATGTTTGTTACCGCATATCTCCGGCGTTTATGAACCGATTTGAAAAATTCTTTTATTATTTGAATAGATATACTTCCAGATTGGCCCCATTTTTTTCACAATGCAGTTCTGATGATGGGATCCATGAGGAATTGAGGGAATTCCTCAAATATTGTAGGCATACATATGGCGATTTTGATATTTTCATCAACAAACCAAGCATTTGCATTCAAAAAGTATCATAATCCTTTCACCACTATGGTTCTTTCATAATTTTTTTTTCATCCAAATATTTAGTCGAATACAATGGCGGAAGTCGGTTTTTTAAATGAAAAGTTATAACTAAAATAGGTTTAAAAAATAATTATGAATAAAGGGGTTAGTGTTTGTTTTTTTAACTTAGCTGTTATATTATACCCTGCGAGCAATGACCGTTGATCGGTAAAAACAATTCAATAAATTCTATAGCTGTATCATGTTTTTAGGAAAATTATTAAAATGGCGCCCACTTTTTTTCAATTCTCACAACGAATTTGTTTTTATAATACAAAAAAAAATATAAAAAAAAAGATAAAAATATATTTTGTTGAGTTAGTGACGAAAATTTATATTTATTGTTGAAAGTTCCATCTCCGGTGTACGATTTTGAAAGTCATTGACTATAAATGTCAGTTAAATTGTCCTTTATTCCACGATTTCCAAATTTCTATACATTTGAAACTCATTGATGGCTAAAATTCTTATACCTATGATATTAATTCAAGTGCACATTTATATTATAATATTTGTAATGTTTGAGATCTATTATTTATATTCAACTATTGATATTATTAATCTAAATTGTAAATTAAATAAATAATTGCACGCCCTTTAAGGGTAGATTACATTGGATCCATTATATAATAACTATGGCATCTTTTATACATGTAATTCAGCAATAAATATACTTTGACTTTGACTTTGCCTCCTCCAGTACAACTCCTGAAAAACGTTGATTTGCGGCCTTTTTGATGATATTTAGTCACTCAGTGACAAAATCTCACCCCTGTTCCGGCGAATTTAATGCGGTCGAGTTGTGATTTACTCTAGCCTATTCAGTATGTATTCTCATTTGTTATCTTTGCCAACATCATACATAATTATATCGACTATGCAAAAATGATCGATAAAATGAGACTGGTATCGATAAAACGTCAAAAAAATAAAACCTTCAATCCACGTTTTTGAAGTAAGATTAATGTGTTAAATATAACGATCGATTATCTTTTTTAAAAAATTCTGATGACAACGGTACCATCGAACTGATCAGCCCCCCTATTCCCTACCTGAAAGTCACTCAGTGACTAGCGTTTGACAAGTAGAATGACCACCATAATAAAAAAATATTATGAAGAATTCTCAATTAATGGTAATTTTACTTGTCAAACGTTGGTCACTGAGTGACTTTCAAGATAGGGAATAGGGGGGCTGATGATGAAGCAACGGTAGGCACCGTCATTAAACAATGTATACTAGCAGTGTAGTCTTATGTTAAGTAATATAAAAATCATTCACCTGCTGACGTTTCGTTGCTGGTGGTCGGTGCTCATGAGAAAGGACCTCAAAATTGTCAACGAAATGTTAGCAGGAGAATAGTAAAGTAAGTGGTGTAAAGTGGTATTTAAAAAAAAAAAAACTACCGAATTGAGATCCTCCGAGATTTCGTGAAGTTGGTTAAAAACAACGAATGCTCCTACTACTTGAGAATTTTCCACAATATCGGTTTGTAAATCATACCTAGCATCAAAACATGTAAACAAATGAACGCGACGGAATCCGTTGACGTGCGTGCCTCGCGATCGGAATGAGGTCGCGACTCGCGGCATTGTTTCACGGATGTTCGGATAATGGTAGTTACGGATTTTTATGCACGCCGTAAATTATCTCAAAACGACGGCAAGCGTCGTGGTGTCGTGAACCGAGATCATTCTCTAGCAGAGAAACGAGGTTTCCTTTTGAGGTCTATGTCGCGTTTATTTTGGTATATAACCGTTACGTCCGATAACACCCCATCGCGAATAAATAGTAGATTGTATCATTAGGGAGAAAAATAATATTTTTACGGCGAGGGCGCTTTTTGAATCCTGAGCGAAATGAGAGATTCATAAAAAATTACGAAAACGCGGGCTGTAGTTCGCACGTTTGTAATTTGTTTTTTTTATTCATTCGGCGGCGGGCGCGTCTTTGGGCCGTCGTACCAGCCAGTATTCATGCAAACAATATTTGCGTTCGATTTCTTTGGCGCTGAACACTAAGATGTTCCAAATTCAAAAAGTGCGCGGCAATAGTAGATTATGCACTCAGGGAATAAAGCAGTGTCTTATGTCACGGGCGGCATATTGAACCCTGAGCGTAACGAGGGACTCTAAAGTTAACTCCCGAGTGTTAGCGAGGGAGTTATATAGAGTCCTGAGTGAAGCGAGGGGTTCAAGCTGCCCAAGACAAAGACAGGTTTTATTCCAGAGGAGCATACTCTACTTTTCACACCTACTGCGAGACAATAAAAAGCCAGGGCTCCATAAAATAAGTATTGTCTGTTTTAATAAACTCTGGAGTAGAATCATTATCGCTCGACATTTTTTGTTAACACTAATATTGTTACTGACATATATTATATTATTACAAAAATATTGTAATTAAATTTACTGAAAATCACAGCACTAAATATCTCTTTTGTTTCACATTCTTTAAAATCGCGACTATTTCTTTTTTTTTTCGAGTTCTGCTTATGGTGGCCAGTTCGATTTTCAAACAAACCTCTTTACAATACCATATGGGCATTTTTTTACTTACGAGTTTTCCACGAGTCTCCACACGAATTTGACGTTCCAAATTCAAATCACTTTAATCCCTAGGGAGTTTCATACCAGTTTATATGGGGCGGTATACTTAATTCACCTGGGGTAATTCACCTGGGTGCACTAAGTACACTATTTTGTAGACTTGATTCACCCAGGTCATTTCCGGGTGCATTAAGTAAACTTTACAGTAGATTTAAATCACCTAGATAAATCAATCAATTATTATTATCAAATCAGAGTATACTTTATGCACCTGCAAAACTCTAAACAAAATCTCTTTTAAAGTGAAAATAATTATAGAGTGGTATAATGTCGACTTCCAAAAATAGTACTCACCTAGGTTGGTGCCAAGAAAAAAATATTTACTGAATTACCCGATTGCCTCAGAAGGAGGGTTATGTTTTCTAGAGTATGCATGTGTATTTTTAACAGGCGTGTATTTTTATAAGTTGCAGTCGAGTTTTAGTTTTTATACAGTTTTCAACTAGTTATTCATTTATTATTTGCATTTATGTAAAAAAAATTGTAGTTAACAAAAACAAAAAAACAGCCTGTAATGAAAAAAAAGGTAATGGGATCCATTTCTACTACTGCTAGGGGTTCGTCCATCTTTGCTCGCTCGCATCAACGCAACATTTCCAGATAACTTTTCATTTAAAAAACCGACTTCCGCCATTGTATTCGACTAAGTATCTGGATGATATTTTGATGGTGAAAAAAACCAGTGTGGCGAAAGGATTAAATTAAGGCCACACATAAAATACGACTATGTAGAGCAAATTTGAACGCGGGTTAACATTAAAATTATGAGCCCTAACACGGTTAGGATACATTATTTTATGACGGAGTTCTGGAGCCAGCCAATAAACTAAGTGGTGCTTCTCGGATTCAATTGTCGTTTCCTTGGGATTTGCGTTGTTTCGACTTAATTTATAATTTAAACGCGATAAATTGTAAGCACATAAGTGAATTAAGTCTACCATGAAGTGCACCTAATACACCGAGGTATCACCTGAGTGAATAAAGTTTACTATGTAGTGTACTTAATGCACCCGGAAATGACCTGGGTGAATCAAGTCTACAAAATAGTGTACTTAGTGCACCCAGGTGAATTACCCCAGGTGAATTAAGTATACCGCCCCGTTTATATCCCTAAAGAGACAATGCTTTACTTTACGTTGAGGTTGCATGATTTGTAATTGGACATTGTCGAGCAGGTGGTGTGAAAAACTCATTACTGCCCGCTAAAAGTTTCTTATAGAAAACACCACCTTTGGGTGCACTTAAAGACGAACCAAGTCATCCTTTTCGAATAGATGAAATGAAAAATCTTTTTCATGCTATGTTAATGGTTATGCAAAAGTACAGTCAAAGTTAAAAAATTAAAACACTTATCATTTAATCATTTATGAGGACCTCTGTGGCGCGGCGAGTGAGTAGCCGGCTGGGATGTGAGAGGTTGCGGGTACGATTCCCGCTCCAAGAAATTTTTATCTGCAAATATTTGTTTCGAGTCTGCGTATTATGATACTATGGTACTCTAGGCTTTAAAACATAAACGCAACATACTGGGTCCCAATTCTTCAAATTGTGTTTGAATTGTTAATGAATTATCACAAAATTGACATTTTGACACTTTTTAACCGACTTCCCAAAAAAGGAGGAGGTTCTCAATTCGGTTGTATTTTTTTTTTTTTTTTTTTTAATGTTTGTTACCGCATATCTCCGGCGTTTATGAACCGATTTGGAAAATTCTTTTTTTATTTGAATAGATATACTTCCAGATTGGTCCCATTTTTTTCAGAATCCAGTTCTGATGATGGGATCCATGAGGAATTGAGGGAACTCCTCAAATATTGTAGGCATACATACGGCGATTTTGATATTTTCAGCAAGACACCAAGCATTTGCATTCAGAAAGTATCATAATCCTTTCACCACTGTGGTTCTTTCATAATTTTTTTTTCATCCAAAATTATTTAGTCGAACACAATGGCGGAAGTCGGTTTTTTAAATGAAAAGTTATGGTATAGCAATAGTGTCAAAAGTGACCATTTTTAACCGACTTCCCAAAAAAGGAGGAGGTTCTCAATTCGGTTGTATTTTTTTTTTTTTTTTTTTTTTTTTTTTTTTTTAATGTTTGTTACCGCATATCTCCGGCGTTTATGAACCGATTTGGAAAATTCTTTTTTTATTTGTATAGGTATACTTCCAGATTGGTCCCATTTTTTTCAAAATCCAGTTCTGATGATGGGATCCATGAGGAATTGAGGGAACTCCTCAAATATTGTAGGCATACATATGGCGATTTTGATATTTTCAGCAACAAACCAAGCATTTGCATTCAAAAAGTATAATAATCCTTTCACCACTATGGTTCTTTCATCATTTTTTTTTCATCCAAATATTTTGACAAATACTATGGCGGAAGTCGGTTTTTTAAATGAAAAGTTATGAGATAATTCATTAACAATACAAACACAATTTATTTAATAGAATTGGGGCCCTGATCTCAAAATTAGTATTTTGAACGCCCAGTGCGACGTGACGATATTAAATAATGAAATGTAAAAATAGTGTAGGTAGGACAATATACAAATAATAGTTATTCAAACAGAAAAGTGATGAATATGAATGTGGATGGATACAAGAGTAGAGGAAGGCCTAAAAAGAGATGGATGGACTGTGTGAAACATGACATGTGATAGGAACGGTGTGAGTACTGATATGACGGAAGATAGGGAAGAATGGAAGAAAAGAACATGTTGTGCCGACCCCACCTAAGTGGGATAAGGGCAGATGATGAGTTATTCAAACAGACTTTTGAAAAAAGTCTGATTTTGCAAATGAAAATCGCACAAATGACCACACTAAAAGCTTTGGCATTCAAATGCTCTTAATTTTGAACGGCAACCACACAATTTTTTTTACGAATTAAATAGCTAGAATTGTATTTTAAAGTTCTGCGGTGCAGTGCAGCGGTGTGTTGAAGTTGTATGACAGTGGGCTAAATGAAAAAAAACACGGACGAGGTCGCAGGCGTTCCTCAAGTTTGTTTATATATTTATACAGGGTGTAAACCAACGATCTCTAATACTCACATAGATATCGGGTCGGCGCAATAAAAACGTCTCGGTGAATTTAAGCTCACTTGAAAAGTGAGTTTGTATTTGATTTAGTTCGCTTCAAACAAAGCCAATGTAAACACGTGTCACAATGCCGCAATGTATATTTAAAAGTTGCAAAAATAATCCCCGAAAAAACAATTTAACGGCCGGAGTGTCTTACTTTCGTTAAGTACATGTAGAATAAGTTGTATTTTAAGCTTTAAACTAACAAAAAGTATGAAATTTTGATCAAAATTACCGATTTTAAACCACCGCTACAAATGTTTGGCCAACGTTGACGCAAAATTGTCTGTAACAGAACAGTAGATGCATGGAGTAGATTTGTATTGTAATAATTTGTTTTTAACAGAACTTTAAAAAAATTTAATACTACTTTTGTGTCTGTTTGTTGAACTCTCATCAGATACTTGGCTTTCCTTTTTTTTATTTTAGCTTTCCGAGCAATCCATTTACGCTACTGTTATTTAACCAAATCTTTGGTTAACAACCCCTTTACATCTATACCAACTGATAATGAGTCCTCTCGCTTTGTTAAAATTTATGAACCAGAATCACTTATAGAACACATTATCGTAAAAAAACAGTACTTTTTCAAATTCTTTTATCATATTATAGGTATATTTCCCAAATATCAAATAAATGCCCAACCTACGGCAGGCGCCTGTACGCCCGCCCTCAAGCACTTTACGGTTTTTGTTGGAAAACTTTGATGGTCGATATCTTTTTTTATTATGAAACGAGACAAACGTAACAGAACATATATTTTTTATATTTGAGCTTTTTATAACTAGGGCTTCATTATCAGCCTGTAGGTACGCAGAATGGAAAATTTTTAATGTTGAGCTGTTTTAAACATTTTGGGTTTTGATCAAATTATTGCACTAAACTGTACTTGTATTATAAAGATTGTAAACATGAATATAAAGATGTGGAATTTAGTGATATTTTTATTTGTGACATCCAGCGATAGACATCTTGGCCAAAAACATAAACATACACATAAATATACACACAACAGAACGTTAATAAAATAACAAGTATATATACTATCAATATCAAACATACATGCCCAAAACATAAATAATTTTAACTTAACTTTAACGTGCATATTATAAATTATTTAAGTGATCAACGCGACTCCATACCTTCTGTAGTTAAATTTGAAGAAGCAAACAGAAGCGAAACCATGGAAACGGATGGATGTAGCTCGCAAGGTAATAACGGGAAAAAGAACTTTATTTGTAGCTCTTTAAGGTTGATTTCACACTAGTTGTTTAACCTATGTCTTTTGATTTGACAAGTGACAGGAGTAATATAATTGCTTTGCTCGTTTTTTGTGACGAATGATCGTAAGTGTAAGATAATATTTTGAAGATTTGCTACTTTTTTGCTAGGTGTCATGGTTGTAATTAGGTTGAACTTAGAACTGTTTTAAAACTTTCATCTTTGTTCGTTAGTAAACAAATGTAGCTGTATAAGTAATTAAGTATGTATCCATGCGGACAGTTTTTAGCTTTCATTTTGTACGTGACCCTGGATCTATTGTGAATTATAAGATCGTTGGTGTAAACGGACAGCTCCCGAATACTGGAGGTACTGACCGGTAAAGCTACCTATATCATAGCTATATAAAATAGCGCGAGTTCACAGAGCACACTGGCTGCACGAGTTCAACGCTGATCGACGCGCTGCGCTAATATTTCTTAGGTGGTTTTTATTGCTTTTTTTTTGACGTTTTTATTTATAAACGTGTTTTTACTGATGGAAATTAGGTTTTTGTGTTCCTTTTATGATGTTTTATTGATATATAAAGAAAACACAAAAAAAAGCGGCCCAAAAGTGAGCATTTTTTTTCGCTTTTTTTCAGCTTAAATATTTTCAGAATCATGGTCTGAGTGCACTATTTCAGATTTCGGGTGTAGTCTTTTTACACCCGTTATACGAGTAGCTGATTTAAATTGACACATTTGTATATCTAATAAGCATAGTAATATATATGTCAATGCTAATACCGTCATTTCTTCTCAGCTCTATCTTTATTTCGTAAGGACCCTTGTATTCTCAGAATGGAATGCAACCATTTAAAGAAAGAGACGAAGAAAAACCCAGCGTCCTGACGCAAAATCATTAGAAAGAACCGACCCCGCCTAACGCGAGAACATGAAAAGAGGAAGCTATCTATGACGCTTAAAAACTATTTCTATTGATTGAGCTTTGAGTCCGCATTGCGGGGGAGGTTCGCAAATATAAATAAATCGTGCGTTTGTGCATTATAATAAACAAATGTACGTTACAAAAACTGCGTTGTTTGGTTTGTAAAGCAATGTTCCAAACTCAAATACTAATAAAGGCAGAACGTCATGCGATTTATTCATTCGAATTTGAAACAGCTTTGTTCTATGTTTACGATTTGAAAATGGAATACTTAGCTAACCTCTTTTGTTTAGCGGCAAAGCATTATTGGTGCATTCTGTCTGTCTCTGTTTTCAACAAAAAATAAAAGGAGATTAGAAAGCTAGATTCAATCATCATCATCATCATTAGCCTTTAAACGTCGCTGCTGGACAATACCTCCCCCATAAAATACAATGGGGAGAATTGCCATAATCACCAAGATTGGCGATTGCAGTACTCATGTTGAGTACCTACTCATGTATACTTATATATGTCCCTTAGTATACTTTTACAACATCCATGGGAGGAGATGGAGGAGTCTATTGTTAGGCCGGACACACCACGGCACTCAAGAATAACTTTTCATTTAAAAAACCGACTTCCGCCATTGTATTCGACTAAATATCTGGAAGATATTTTGATGGTGAAAAAAACCAAATGACCAAATGATACTTTCTGAATGTAAATGCTTGATTTGTTGCTGAAAATACCAAAATTGCTATATGTATGCCTATAATATTTTAGGAGTTCCCTCAATTCCTCATGGATACCATCATCAGAACAGGATTCTGAAAAAAATGGAACCAATCTGGATGTAAAGTAGTAAGTCTATTCAAATAAAAAAGATTTTTCCAAATCGGTTTATAAACGAAAGAGATATGAGGTAACAAACATAAAAAAAAAAATACAACCGAATTGAGTACCTTCTCCTGTTTCGTCGTTTAAAAAGAAAGTATAATATCAAAAAATATTTCGCACACTAACTATCTATGAAGCTAACATCCGAAACGATTTCTCAATTCGTTTGATTTTGCGATTTACGTCTGCGTTGTGGAGGAGGATCGCAAATAGAAATATAATAATACTTATCGTGCATTTGTGCATAATATTGACATCATTATGATGTAATAACGGGTTCTAATAATAGTGTTCCAAATTCGAACCGCTTGTAGGCGAGTTCAATTTTGGAACTGCCACAGATGCCGCCATAGTGTTAAGCGTTCGGATTGTCGAGGCAAAATACAGTTTGTGTATTCTGCTTCGTTTTATTTAAAAACAAACAAAAAACAATTTGCCTGTGTGTCAAATCCAGGTCATATTCTATCTCCCTACCAAATGCCATCAAAATTGTTTCAGCCGTTCTGTCGTGATTGAGTAACACACAATGCCAAACAAACATTGCAGGAACACTAGCTACCAGGATGAAATTAATTGTCAATAACTTTCCATTTAAAAAACCAACGTCCGCCATTGTTGGTTTAGTATTAGTTATTGAATTTGAATGTTATTTTAAATTTATGGGCTTATAAGGCTTGAAATAAACGTATTTTTTTTTATTTTTTTTTTATTGTATTGACTAAATATTTGGATGAAAAAAAAAATGATGAAAGAACCATAGTGATGAAAGGATTATGATACTTTTTGAATGCGAATGCTTGGTTTGCTGCTGAAAATATCAAAATCGCCATATGTATGCCTACAATATTTGAGGAGTTCCCTCAATTCCTCATGGATTCCATCATCAGAACTGGATTTTAAAAAAATGGGACCATTCTGAAAGTATATCTATTCAAATAAAAAAATAATTTTCCAAGTCGGTTCATAAACGCCGGAGATATGAGGTAACAAACATAAAAAAAAATACAACCGAATTGAGAACCTCCTCCTTTTTGTGAAGTCGGTTAAAACTCTTTGTTCCCACTAGTACCACCGGTGGAACTAGCGGTACCACCGGTGGAACTGGCGGTACCACCGGTGGAACTAGCGGTACCACCACCATACATGTAAAATCATCGCCTTGAAAAACAATGCCATAGTTCTACAACAACATAACACCCAACATGCGTAGTCTTGATCCCACACTAGGACTGCCTGTGTCGTGGGTATCACGAACTCCGAGTACCATAGTACCATAACACCCAGACCCAGAACAAATATTAGCAGATCATACAAACATTTGTCCCGCAGCGGGAATCGAACCAGCAAAATTTTGCATCTCAGCCGGCTACTCACCCTTCGCGCCACAGTGGTAATCATAAAGCCATCTAGCCAGAATCAGGGAACTAAACCTACCAAAGATAATTATAAATAACCGGCCAAGTGCGAGTCGGACTCGCGCACGAAGGGTTCCGTACCATTATCTACAAAAACGGTAAAAAAACCACGTTTGTTGTATGGGAGCCCCCTTAATTTTTTTTTTATTATTTGTTGTTATAGCGGCAACAGAAATACATCATCTGTGAAAATTACAACTGTCTTAACTATCACGGTTCATGTGATAAAGCCTGGTGACAGACGGACGGACGGACGGACGGACAGCGGAGCCTTAGTAATAGGGTCCGTTTTACCCTTTGGGTACGGAACCCTAAAAATGACCTATCGTTTTGACCGACAATAAATATATCACAAAATCATTATCCATCAAGAATCAAAAACCGCAAATCATGAAGTTATCATTTTATATACCTGACCATTCAACCTCAAAGAGCCTCCTAGAGACGCGACGCCCCTATTGTAGAGTTGGCTGAACTCCGGGCTCCGGTTATTGCCGGACATATTCGGTAGACCTATATCCGGCTCAAAAATACTAACTGTAAATCAGAAATGGACGCGTCCAGTGCTGGCCTCCACTCTGCGTAATGTGTGTGAACAATTTCAAGGACGGCCGGAGCGGACCTTCTGTCTCTTTTTCCATTTTGTGCTATCATACTTTAGAAACAGATTTGAAAATCGAACTTCTAAAAACTGATCACGAAATGAGTTTCCATTGAGTTTGAGACTAGCCCCCCTTCCTCGACTTGGCAAGCAGACAAGCTTACGGCCCACCAGATGGAAAGCAGTTACCGTAGCCTATGAACGCCTGTAACACCAGAGGCATCACACGCGCGTTGCCGACCCTGAGACATAAAGATGAAAAGCCTCATGTGCCTGTAATTTCACCGGCACCCGTACCCTTCAAACCGAAACACAGCAATGCGAGCACTACTGCTTGGCGGCAGAAATAGGTACGCTGGTAGTACTTCGACGGACGAACTCTTTCACAAGAAGTTCTACTACTAACCAAGAGAGCTTAGTATGCTCAATAGGATACATACAATTTATTTGAACTAAGAGCTTCGTATGCTTAATTGGGAGCATATTAAACTTTTTTCTCATAATGCATGTTCTTCAAAGCCCATTTTTTGATTTCATCATCAGCCAGTAGAAATCTACTGCTGGACATAGGCTATCTTTATAGATTGCCTCGACGAACGGTCTTGAGCCGCCTTCATCCACCGAATTCCTGCGACCTTTAAAATGTCGTCGATTCATCGAGATTTTTCATAGTGTCAATAATTCCTAAACCCTTTTAAATGGGTTATGTCGCATAATGTCATAATATCTAACGGGTTTTTTAATAGATCGAATTTAACTCTAAAAAAAAACAATATAAAATAGACGAACAAATATATAGTAACAATTCCGCTCCTCTCCAACGAAAACTCTGAAAGAATTCGACACGTGTTTCGCCTCTCAACGAAGCATCCTCAGCATTGTCTTTCTGTTCGGCGTTCGAAGAGGCAACATGGCTGCGGAGTTTTTGCAGTAGTGTGTCTTTTTCGTTCTAGCACGCAGTGAGCCTACTGTTTCCTGAGGATGCTTCGTTGACAGGCGAAACACGTGTCGAATTCTTTCAGAGTTTTCGTTGGAGAGGAGCGGAATTGTTACTATATATTTGTTCGTCTATTTTATATTGTAGAATGGATTTCCGCAAAGTCACGCTTGAATCAATTAATTATCTAAAAAAAAACTCAAGCGAGCTCAACTCAACGTTCTATTTATCTGGACCTTTAAATAGAACGTACTTCACGGTGATTAAGTCTAAGTCTTGCTTTGAAATCGTCCCTGTCTCTCTCTAATACGCGTGTTTTAACATTTGTGTGACAGTGAAAGGGGCAGGTCTAAGTATTAGTAAGTGCTAAGCTTGTGCTAAGTAACGTCAGTTTATCTTGTCGTTGAGAACACTTAATATTAAATTTTCTTATGGGAATTTTGAAATTCGAACGCACTCAAGATAATTCTCGGCGTCAAGTAAGATTTATAACTATAGCTTATTTTGACTTTTTTGCTTTAGCGCCAGATTTACACCTCTAACATTGTCCGGGTTTTCGGATTTTACCACAGCCCTACTGTCGCGTCGCGTCTAACTTTTACGATTTTCTCACAAGATCAAACTATTTTATTTACTTTACGACTTGTTTTCCTTTGTCCAATGTTTTCATGTTTGTTTGAACAGCTCTGCATTGAAATAATAGACTGAAGTCTAGGATGTAAAAAGATTTTGATTGTGGAGTTTTTTCTTTGATTTATTGTTTGAGAAAATACTAAAACTGACAGTAGATCTGACGTTGACTTTCAAGGTGAGTAACGTAGACCGGTAAAGTTGTAGACGTTTTCTTTGAAGGGGCCCCTGTAGTGGGACACAAGTTACTTTATTAGGTACTTAGTAGGTAGAGTTCCTTGTGATAGAGATCGTAGGGGATAGTAATAATACCACCATAATAATAATCTATTTTTAGAATTGATACATTCGTGGTTGGGAAACATTTAAAATAAAAATAAAAATAAAAAACTCTAAGCGTCAGCAAAAGTGACCCGCAGTTTTTATGTTCAGTAGGAGCATCAGGACATGGGTGTCCCGGTGCTCCTATCAGTAGGAGTAGGTATCTAGTAGGAGCGAAGGAGGAAGCGTACCTACCAGTGCTGGTAATTTACTTGCTGGTTCCAGAGGAATTTCCTCCCGCGATCGCTTAAGTTGTGGAATGATCTCCCTGCCGAGGTTTTCTCTAGTAACTACAGTATGGGGTTCCTCAAAAAGGGCGTTTTAAAGTTCTTAAAGAGTCGGCAACGCACGTGTGATACCTCTGGTGCTGCAGGCGTCCATAGGCTACGGTAACCGCTTTCCATCAGGTGGGCCGTATGTTCGTTTGCTTAAGTAGTATATTTTTTTTTTAAATTAATCTATTTCTGCTGTCAATCTGTTACGCTCGCATTGCTTCGTTCCGGTTTGAAGGATATGGATGCCGGTGAAATTACTGGCGCAGTGGAGTCTGGCCCTTCTACCCCTCCCTACCTCAAGGAGCGCTTTCAATATCTTCTCTCTCCCACCCTCATTGCGCTCTTCTAAGACGTTGCAACTTAAAATATCCAAGACACACTTAACTCTCTACGAACATTCCTTTACTGTACAAGGTGTCCCCCTATAGAATGCTCTCTTGTTATCAGAACCACTAAATCTGTCCCTATCATCAATAACTTTTCATTTAAAAAACCGACTTCCCCATTGTGTTCGACTAAATATCTGGATGAAAAAAATTTATGAAAAAACCATAGTGGTGAAAGGGTTATGATACTTTCTGAATGCAAATGCTTGGTTTGTTGCTGAAAATATCAAAATCGCTATATGTATGCCTACAATATTTGAGGAGTTCCATCAATTCCTCATGGATTCCATCATCAGAACTGGATTCTGAAAAAAATTGGACCAATCTGGAAGTATATCTATTCAATTTAAAAAAAAAACCAAATCGGTTCATAAACGCAGGAGATATGAGGTAACAAACATAACAAAAAAATACAAGCGAATTGAGAACCTCCTCCAAAAGTCAAAGTCAAAAAGAACTTTATTCATTGAAATCACAAGGATCATTTTGAATCGTCTTATATAAAATTAAATTACTCCTGTTCCAACGCGACCAAGCCTAGAAGAATCAGGCAACAAACTCGGCTTGGCTTACATAAATGGTCCGTCTTACCACTAGGTGAGAAGCGCCTGTGTGGTGCCTCGGAGCAAGGAGTTGCTGATACATAGTAAATGAGAACTTAAAAACCTTAGGAAGGTAGTCAAAAGTAAATAAACATCAGCAAAAATATGCAAGACAGCACACGCTACGCTTACACGTTATACTTATAAATAATAATCTAATACAAACATGTAAATAGGTAAGTACAGATATTGCAAATTTCCATTTTAGCAGTCGAGGGGCAGAGCGACATCAGGCCACGCGGCTTTATGTGTGGCTCCTTTTTGTGAAGTCGGTTAAAAAGCTATATTTCTCAATCACTTTTTGTTTGTCTAGCAAAGCTGTTAGTTCTAGTAAATATGTTCAGAGGCCTTGCCATGTGCTCCTAAGCGATTCAGTTCAAAAACTATTCAGTACAAAATATCGGTTCGTCGTTGACATCCGTCATCATTGAATAAATTTAATCGCAGAAGTCTACAGACCTTCTGCTACTGTGCCTTTGAATATAGCTACGGACATCACGGAACCGATATTTCGTACTGAATAGTTTTTGAACTGAATCGCTTAGGAGCACATGGCAAGGCCTCAGGTATTTATATTTTAACCGACTTCAAAAAAAAAGGAGGAGGTTCTCAATTCAACTGTATGTTTTTTTTAGTTATAATATTTTTGATATGAAGATAAATTATATAATTATATTAGTATTATTAAGTATGCGTATACTATATCGTTCTCATAAGTTCCAGTCCATCCCAAGGTTGTCTAGAAGAGATCGCTCTCAGCGATAAAACTACCCATTGTTATTCCATACTTATAGTATTATGGTTATTGTGTTGTGCAATAGAGTGTTATCTATCTTATGCCAAGTAGGGCGCGTTGTTGGTGGACGTGACTAAGAGACATACACCTATTGCAGTTGTAATAGGCTTAAGAGCATGCAGCATAAGTTTAAAAGGGCCAACTACCAATTAACGAGACGGCAGTTAAGTTGAGAATGCCAAGACAAAAAAAAACAGATATATATTTGAAAAATATTTTTTTTAACTAAAAATCGCTACCGGGGTATTAATTTTCTAAGGATTTTTTTATTACTTTTTTAACTCAAAAAAGAATTGAGTTTTTTTTTTTTTTTTTTTTTTAAATGGCGTCTGAGAAATTTCTCAATTTTGCCAATGTCAAGTTATTGATATAATCAAACAATGTCCAGTCGTCAAAGTCTTCTGTCAAGTCATGTTCTAGTAAATTGATGGCAGTTTACTAGAATGTTCCTGGACAATTTCCACCCCTTCGAAAAGACACGCAATACACTTATTTTATTTAAATTCATTACTATGTGCTCTTTATAAGCTACACCGGTTAAAATGCCACCAAAATTACACGATATAACTCAAAAAAACACTAGAAATTGAAATAAAATAAAAAAGGACGACGTCTCCCTTCGAAAGAGCAGAAAAAGTCCCGAATTGAGGTTTAATTTTTTTTTATATTTTTCTAGAGTAGTTATGGGCAAGTCCACCTGCTGGTGCCCGCTTATCGTTGAATTTTCGGACACCTTGTATAATTATTTATGTATACAAATGTTTAGGCCTAAATAAAAGATTTATTAATATTTTATTTATTTATTTTAATTTAAAAATAACTGCTGCTTACAATAAGAACCTGACTGACGCGGGACGTGAGCGGGGTGCGGGGTATGAGAAGCGACGGTGCGGGACAATCAAGTACCCTCCGTTCAATTCGGTGATGCCGTCTCATCCCGTTCAACAATTTGACCTAAGAATTGCATTCTGCTGTTTTTGTTATGTGATTCGTCACGAGGGCAAATTATGTAATTCTATTGCAATTGATTACAATTGATTTCAATGTTCTATTTGAAATAACGTTTATGCGATTATCTAATTTACAGTCTTTTTGTAACCTTTGTAAGCAAAATGCGTAAATTGGGTAATCATATAATATAGAAACAGCAGTGAAATCGATTGAAACCAAAAGCAACAGAATTACGCAATCGCGCCACAGGTCTCAAGTCAACAACAACAGAGGCCCAATTCTCTAATTTAAAAATGAACTTCGCAGTATAATCTCGTCTCAGTCGCACTGTCACGTATAGTAACTATTACTTAATCTTCGCAAGAAACGCGAAATAATTGAATGGTTTTAAATGAGAGAATTGGGCCTCAACAGGTCTAAAAAGGCCACTTTATATGAATCATAACATGAATCATAATACGATTCATATAATTCCTTTCTGAATCGTCGTATTATGATTCATATAGTGGCTTTTTTAGATATTTTTAGTCTCAGGCACTGCACCTGAATAAAAACAAACTTTAAGCTTACTTAGGTGCTGAGAAGGTTGTATAGGTATTAAGCACACAGTAGTCTCATTTGCAAGCGACATAGATACATTTATACCTACGTTTGAGAATAGTTGTACTCACCATGATTCCTTGGTTTAATAGGATTACAGACGTAAGTAGGATTAGACGTTCAAGTTTCAGAGTATTGGGTTCATGGTGGCATTATCGTGGCCGCAAATCTTTGTTTGTAGAAGGTCTTTTCACGTTGTAACTTTGTAATAGTGTAAAACTAGCATTTTTATTAGGAATAACTTTTTAACTTGCTATAAACATGATTTACTCAACAACACTTGATAGATCATATAGAATACCTTTTTTTTTTTTTTTTTTGTTTTTTTTTTTTAGAATACGGTTTATGCATGTCAAAATCAAAAATTAAACATACAAAAAGGTTCTGAAAACCTCTTTAAAAAGAAGAAAACCTCTTGACATGACAGTAGGTACACACTATAACTTTTCATTTAAAAAATCGACTTCCGCCGACTAAATATTTGGATGAAAAAAAATTATGAAAGAACCATAGTGGTGAAAGGATTATGATACTTTTTGAATGCAAATGCTTGGTTTGTTGCTGAAAATATCAAAATCACCATATGTATGGCTACAGTATTTGAGGAGTTCCCTCAATTCCTCATGGATTCCATCATCAAAACTGGATTCTGAAAAAAATGGGACCAATCTGAAAGTATATCTATTCAAATCAAAAAAGAATTTTCCAAATCGCTTCATAAACGCTGGAGATATGAGGTAACAAACATAAAAAATATATATATATATATCGCTCAGTTGCGACAAGAACGTGTTATCTAGTCAATATAACGTTATGGAATATTAATGTAGAATAACTTTTCATTTAAAAAACCGACTTCCGCCATTGTATACGACTAAAAAATTTTGGATGACATTTTTTTTATGAAAGAACCATTGTGGTGAAAGGATTATGATACTTTCTGAATGCAAATGCTTGGTGTCTTGCTGAAAATATCAAAATCGCCATATGTTTGCCTACAATATTTGAGGAGTTCCCTCGATTCCTCATGGATTCCATCATCAAAACTGGATTCTGAAAAAAATGGGACCAATCTGGAAGTATATCTATTCAAATAAAAAAAGAATTTTCCAAATCGGTTCATAAACGCCGGAGATATGCGGTAACAAACATTTAAAAAAAAAAAAAAAAAAAATACAACCGAATTGAGAACCTCCTCCTTTTTTGGGAAGTCGGTTAAAAATCCGCCGAATCGCGCTCTACTTGCTACTAAAACGGGATATTTCTAGCTTCAAAAATTACCATGCAATGATAGAAAGAGACAGCGCCAACCGTTTTATCGCCATCACCATCGACCGCGAAGTTTGTTTCAATATCGGTTCCCACCAGTTTGTTCCACTCGCTCAAAGAGGAAAGTGCAGTCCGACTGCTGCAAAAACGTGTCAACACAAATCTATCACATTTTAGTTGTAAAGGTGAGTACTTTCATTGAATAATTTTATTGTTTTTCTTGCACCTAAAGTGTGACATCGCAATTTAAATCAGTTTTACTGAAAAAGACATATTCGAATTGTTGACATTTAGGTTACCTTATCACGTTTTTATTGCAATAAACTGATATTTTTTTGTAATAAAGTATTATGTTGCATTACAGATGATGAGATTTTTTTTAAATGGTCTTGTCAGATACGTGTTATTTCCATTTATCTCGTTTTTTTAGAAAAGTCTTTAAATTTCAATACTTGTAAGTCAAGTTGTTGCATTACAAATGATAAGATTTTTTGTAAATAAAGCTTAACTTTTCAGATGAAGTCACGTGGTACTGTAGGATATTGTACAACAGGAACAACAGAAATATAGTAAGCCTCGCCGTTACCATATTTAGTTAACCACTAGTTCATCGGGTAGCAATACTTCTTCATCAGGACCATCTTTTTATGAAGATTCTGACGATTATCAAATAATTAGAGCAAAAGCTATTTACATTGAGAATTCTGGTGAAGAAGAAAATCAAGAAAATAGACCTAGTGATAACACTGTAAATACCGCTGAGACTAAAGAAAAAGATAAAAATGAGACTGTAACAAATTTAAATTTACCTGTAGAAAGAGAGACTGATAATATGACTGACAACATAAATAACACAGATAATGACGAAAGAATGAGAAAAGAATTGATAAGTGCAATAGAAAGTATAGTCTCGCCTACAGGCCCACATACAGACATATCACGTAGAACGTGATAGGTCTGTATGTCTTACGAAAAGTTTTCTATTTTACAAGAAAAACGTAATAAGTATTCCCATATTTCAATTAAACTAAGATAATAATAAAATAAATAAATTAGCTTGTCTGAAAGCATTTTATTTCGAAAAAAGAATAGTTGCTCGTTATGCATCTTTAAGAAATTGGGCATAAAACCCGATAGTAAGAAATATATGTGAATCCAAAACTTTCAAAGTCGTTTCCTGAAAAATCTAGTTTTTCGACTTAACACGTTCTTGTCGCAACTGAGCGATATAACCGAATTGAGAACCTCCTTCTTTTTTGTGAAGTCGGTTAAAAATTACCGTAGAATAATGACCTTGTCATTATTCTAAGAAAATTACAAAAAATCTATGGTACCCGACATGCGTTGCAATGCCACTCAAAGAGAGTGTTTTTAACCGACTTCCCAAAAAAGGAGGAGGTTCTCAATTTGGTTGTTTTTTTTTTTTAATGTTTGTCGCCGCTTATCTCCGGCGTTTATGAACCAATTTAGAAAATTATTTTGTTAATTGAATATATATACTTCCAGATTGGTCCCATTTTATTCAGAATCCAGTTCTGATGATGGAATCCATGAGGAATTGAGGGAACTCCTCAAATATTGTAGGCATACATATGGCGATTTTGATATTTTCAGCAACAAACCAAGCATTTGCATTCAAAATGTATCATAATCCTTTCACCACTATGGTTCTTTCATCATTTTTTTTTCATCAAAATATTTAGTCGAATGCAATGGCGGAAGTCGGTTTTTTAAATGAAAAGTTATGTTTTAGTTGTTTATTGCGGTGCTTTTGAATACACAATACTTTTGTAGTTTCGACTGGTCCGTTTCTTCGCCTTCCGTCCCGTCGCATCCCGTTCAATCCCGTCCCATCTCACCCTGTCCTGTTTCGTCCCGTCCTTTCCCACTTCGTTCCGTTTCCTCGCCTTCAAAAGTCGTATTAAATAAACCTACCGCTAAAATAAATTTAATATTTCATCGCTATTGGTATACTTAGTGGGTTAGAAATGCATGCGGGACACATAAACAAACATACATTTATTTTCATCTATATAAAAGAGAGATAGTGTCGTGGTATATCCGGCCTAAGAATAGACCCCTCCATTTACTCCCGTGGATGTCGTAAAAGTCGACTAAGGGATTACACCAGGAGATAGGCAGCAGCACTGAGTACTCAACATGCTGCGATCACCAATCCGCCTGCCAAGCGTGGTTATTATGGCAATTCCTCTCATTGTGTTTATGGGGGAGGTCCAGGGCCGCTCCAACCCCCGGCAGCGCCTGTGTGCGAAACCCATGAAGCGCCTCTTATTTTTACGAATCTTCATGTTTCAACGTATTTTTTTAGCGAGCAGAGTAAGCCGCTAATATTTCATTTAAACTGCCAAAGTTTTTATTTATTTATTTTATTTATTTATTTATTTATTTAAGTCAAGCAACTACAAGGCTCATAAGCATGACACACAATAAACACATCAATACAATAAACTACAGCTACAACAACCATAACAGAATATTAAACAAAGGTAACATATAGATAGGAGTACCTACCTTGTTTATAATTTTAGTAGCAAGATTAGCCGAAAAACAAGGTTGATTGAAATAGCGGCGAGCGGAGCGAGCCGCGAAAATTTAGTATTTCAGAAGTATAAACAGCCAAATTTCTTGTGATTTTAGTAAGTATCAAAACCAACGGAAAAGTACTTAGTATACTTGAGGCAGCGGTGAGTGGAGCGAGTCGCAAAATTTTGGAAACATCAACGCCCACCAAACCGCCAATGTAATGAATTTACTTTATTGCCAACTATTATCTAAATCTGTATCATCACTGATTTTTTTGTCACGATTTCTAATATCTGGGCCTTAGGGCAAATCCGCCGCTGGTGGCGGCGCCCTTATTGTCTTGGTGCCTGTGTGAACCGCACACTTCGCACACAGGGGCGGCGCGGCCCTCGGGAGGTCTCATACAGCATGGACGTCTAAAGGCTGGTGATGATGATGATAATATAAAAGATATAAATTTACATTTGTTTGGAGTGAGTTGGAGCCAACAAGTACCAAGTTTTATTATCATTTAAATAGTCCGAGATTATGGTGGTGTTTTTAGAAAGTTTAAGTTCTTATGTTTGTACAATTGTTTTTAGATTTAAGATAATTAATTGATTCAAGCGTGACTTTGCGGAAATCCATTCTACAATATAAAATAAAAACAAATATATAGTAACAATTCCGCTCCTCTCCAACGAAAACTCTGAAAGAATTCGACACGTGTTTCGCCTCTCAACGAAGCATCCTCAGGAAACAGTAGGCTCACTGCGTGCTAGAACAACAAAGACACACTACTGCAAAAACTCCGCAGCCATGTTGCCTCGCTGAAGCTGTCGAATTCTTTCAGAGTTTTCGTTGGAGAGGAGCGGAATTGTTACTATATATTTGTTCATCTATTTTATATTGTTTTTAGATTTGTTATTCGACACTTTTAAAACATGCGTTGCTTGGGATTATGTCAAATGGTGCCACTTCACTTGGTGTATATTCGCAAATGTTTGCGTGATGTGTCTATCGGTACATAATGTTGTTTTCCTTGGTAGGGGTCCAAAGTAGGTATTTTCTCCAAGACACTTTTATGGAAGCTAATTGGAGGGCAGTAATGAGTTTTGAATTAGGAACATTAATATTGTTGTATAGTGTCCACGACCAAAAAGATCGATCAAAAATATTGTAAGTATTTAATTATTTGCCTTGTTTTATTTCTTGTTTTGAAAGAAGGAAATGAAAAGTAAAGTGTAGGTATCACTCTGCCGCAGTATTATTTTTCCTCGGGCGACGTATATTGAATTCCTGAGTGATTCGCTCCGCTCCGGATTCAAAATAGCGCCCTCGCCATAAAAATATTATTTTTTTTCCTTCTAAATCTTGTAATACAATCTACAATTGTTTCGCTGTTCTGTTTTTTGGCCGCGGACCACGTTGTGTATGCCCATATCTTGTTAAAACCTTTTTTAATTTCATTTCAGCAGGGCTACTCTTGAAAACAGTTCTAATCACAATCTAGTTTCAATTCTAATTACGCTTGTTTGGCACTCTTGAACCAAATCGAGTTTGAAATTGAGATAGAGCACTCGTGTTGACTCGTGAAGAACAACAGAGTTAAAAAGGCGATTTCACTTAGTTCCGTAAAATTCCACCAATCTCCATTTCAAATTGTGCGCTAGTATTGAATTCAAGAGTACCAAATGACCAAGGAATCTAGTACTCTATGACGACAAATATGACACTAAATCCTGAATTAGGATTGGAGTAAAGCTTTGGTCCATATTCTAAGGAGTAAAGAAGGAGTAAAGCGTCAAGAGTAGCCCATGACCAGCCAAGTCCATGGAGTAGCCATACTGATTTTGACAGTTTGAATTTAGAACGTTGCAAATATCGAACCACCTGGCGTCATGCGTTGTGCAACTGACACGCGATACGACAAATTGTGGTGCGCCAGAATAGCTACTTACATACATTGATATCGCGGTGAAATGTCTTGCTATCTCAAATTAGATCTTGTAGGTAGGTTAGTACTCTAGGTAGAACGGTATTGAAGATGTTATGATACTCTATTAACTACGTGCTATTACAAGAAAATTGGATTAGATTTAATTACTAATAAAGTTTATGAAAACGAGAGGTGAGAGAGGTGTCGCGGGAGTAAAACTTCAAATCGTTATTTCTGGTCTGTGCTTTTGATTCTGTGTAGACTTGGATCGTGTTCGGATACACATACATACATTTCGGATTCTTTATAGAATCCGAAATGTATGTGTATCCGCTACGTTATCGTAATGAAACTCCTATCACCGCTCTCTCTATAGCCCGCTGCACGACTTTGAGCTTGTATATACGGCCGAATATTTAGCAAACGTTAGTCACCGAGTGATTTTCAGTTAGGGAATAGGTTGGCAGATCATAATTGTCGCAAAAAAGTTTGTGCTCGCGAGGTCTACTGTTCGCATAAGTTCTTGTTTAAAAATAATGCAATCTAGAAAACCTTTTTCGTTTGTAATTGAATTTATTAAAATAAACTTACCCTATCTTTGTATATACCTCATACAAAGATAATACAATTGCGGGTAGAAACTAGATAGCTATATAGTATTCACAAAATAAACATCACGTAGGTAGCTCAAGGTTTAGTTTTGAAAGGTAACAATGGATAGGTGGGGTAATGGATTGCCAGAACTATTGTGTGGTCACTATGTGATACTACTTTTCACTTTGTTACACCTACAAGATATTAGCACACAGTATCTAAAGGCGGCGCGCTGATATTAGGCAGATACAAGGTTGGAAAAGTGTGATGTGAATACACTATTACAATTCTTTTGACGTGAAACATCCATGTAGGATATTACGAATGTTGTGTTTTTAACATTCACGAATGCGGATCCGAATGCGAGTATTCAGCATAGGCATTCAAAAAACACTTAGGTTTAATCATTGTTTTGATTACTATATCAATATGAAATGTTACAAAAAAATTGTAGAATAAAAAAAAAACTATTTCTGCCGCCAAGCAGTAGTGCTCGCATTGCTGTGTTTCGGTTTGAAGGGTGCCGGTGAAATTACAGGCACATGAGACATTTCATCTTTATGTCTCTGGGTCGGCAGCGCGCGTGTGATGCCTCTGGTGTTGCAGGATAGGCTACGGTAACTACTTTCCATCAGGTTTGCCGTATGCTTGTTTGCTTGCCAAGTAGTAGGTATAAAAAAAAGGATTGGTGATCGCAGTATAGGTGCTATGTACTCTGCTGCCCAATATTCTCGTCTAATTACTTAGTCGGCTTTTATTACATACACGGGAGGAGACGGAGAGGCCTAATAGGCCGGACACATACCACGGCATTTAACGATATGCCACACGCGACATTCAAAAGAGAGAAATTATCGTTGCTTCAAACAAAGTCTGCGTGTGGTCCGTAGGAAACAAAATACCAAAACATCCTTCCCTATTCAGTACCTAGAACACACGTAATAACAAATTCATAGTAATCTCGGTATCGTTAAACCGTACAAACGAACAAACAAACAATGTATTTTACAGTGGTAGTAAACCGGCACTTCAGTGAACAATGACATGCGTACATGGCTTTGTATATTGTGTCACTTTGTATTGCTTTATCATTGGAAATTGTGTTAAAATAACAGAGTCTAATCCAAAACAAGGTTTAACATCATGATCATCATCATATTACATAACGCGCTCAGTCATTTGAATGCAAACTTTCGTACCCACTCATACTTTTGATTTATATTATTTTTTTCTGCGGATGTGCCGAAATTTGGCTGAAAATAAATAAATTATAAATAAATAATGCTGGACATTTCACACAACATAATCTAGCCCCAAGCTAAGCAGAGCTTGTGTTATGGGTACTAGATAACTGATATACTTAATACAATGTATTACATCCACCACAGAGGTCGTCGAACAAAAAACAAAAGCAAAACTTAAAATATCAATATTTTTGGAAAAAAAATCAATTTTCAAAGTGTCATATCTCAGAAGTTTTTAAACATACGGAGCTGTGAGTGGACTTAATTTTTTCAATTTTATGTACTTTTAAAATTATCATAGCAATTAAGGTCAATAAACCCATAGTTTTTGAATTGAACGACAAAAACTGAAAAAAGTCCGAAAATTTTGCAGTTTTTCACGTATTACACAACTTTTTTGTGTTTGCGAAATGTAGTTTCATTGTTTCCTAAGGGGTCCAAATAACATACCAAAAATGCAGTTTACTCCACGTTTTGCGTAGGACCACGTGGCCAGAAGGCATTTTTTTTGTAAGATTTGACTGGCCTAAACGGTTTAGGAATTGGCGGCTCACACGTCAAAACGTCTCCACGTTCATCATTAGAACAGCGAAAGAATGGAACTCATTGCTAGTCTGTTTTCCCTGATAAATATGATAGGATAATCATTTTCTAATTTGCATGCGCAATAGGTATGTACGGAAGTATAATGAGTCAACAAAAAATCATAGGTATTTTATGTTGTATTTTTTTTGTGTTTTTTATTTTTATTCTTGAATGGTGTTTGTGTGGTAAGTACCTATTTTTGACATGCCAATGTTATGTAATATAAAGAAATGGTTAAATAAATTAATATAAATACAATTTAGGGATTTAAATCTTTTAGACAAGCTTGCTAAATATTCGGCCACATCAATACTACACAATAATACACACACCCCACACACACACACACACACACACACACACACACACACACACACACAATACACACCCACCCACACACAAACATACACACACAAACTCGCAGATCCTTCTGATTTTGAACTCATTGCTTTAAAGGAGGAGGGCGATGGTGTCTGTAACACAGTTTTCATACTTCTACAGGAATCATCGTTTCAAACTGTAACCATAATTCTATATTTTTTTATTGTTCCTCTATAAATGCTTTTATTATTATTTATTACTTGTTGCGCCCCGCGGTTTCACCCGCGTGAATAATGATGAAAATTGATGATGATGATGATGATGAAAAGTAGCCTATGTGTTAATCCAGGGCGTAAAGTATCTCCATTCCAAATTTCACTCAAATCCATTCAGTAGTTTTTACGTGAAAGAGTAACAAACATCCATCCATACGCACAAACTTTCGCGTTTATAAGGAGGGTTCCCAACGAGTAACACCCAAACGAGTAACACTGTTACTCGTAGGATATTATTATACTTTCCATCAAGTGAGATGGTGGTCAAATACTTGACCATGGCGTGCGAACTAAAACTCAATTTTTCTTTTCTACATATCGTATTTGTTTTTTCACTGTCGTCGCCACAGTAGTCGCCAAAACAAACAGACAGTCAGATGTAGCGATCTGTTTGTGTTGGATCGACTTACAAACTAGAAGAAATGAAATAACGAATATTAAATCAACTGACGTGTAATTTATAGGGGTCACTTAGGGAAGAGCCAAGATATCTCCTAAAACATGCAATGCAGTAATAGCTTCTTGAAATTAATTGTATTTGAAAGAAGATTTAATAATTTATATAAAAAATAAATTTTCGATGGGTTATTTTAAGATTTATATGTTTTATTTCAATGAGGAGTGTTCATGGCCGACTCGAATCATGCTTTCAGCGTTGAAAATAGAATACCACCGACCACACCAGAAACACCAACACCACCACTCTACCACTCTACCACTCTACTCTGCACCATAGTGCAGCGCCATCAAACCATAGATAAACAGAGATAAACTATCAAGAGAAAGTTCTGGTTTAAGAATTTATTTCTTTTAGGAATTTACAATTCACTTATAAAAGAACTTATGGACTAACTAAACATTATGTAAATATATATTGCAAAACACGCGCGTGCTACACGAAAAAAAAATATAGTACATATAATATATAAAATATAGGTACATCTCGAATAACTTAAATCTATTTAACAGAAAAACAAAACAAATAACTAACATTTTTGCAACTTGCGCTGTTCTGATTTCATTGATGTGGGTAGATTGACAGTTTGACTTAGTGGCAATGTGACTTTAAGAATCAACAAATATGACCCTGAAGAATTTTTGACAGTTGAAATTAAGTTGAAGCCATCTATCGAGCCAGTTGGAAATACTTTTTTGTTTTTAAATCGAAATTGAAAGGCCCTCATTCCATATCTTGCATAGTTTGGGAGGTACAGAGGTTTTTCAAGTGAATTGAAATATAGTATTATAGTGTTTTGAATAGGGTATTCATTATTAGTTCATCATGCATTAGTTATTATAATCCTTCCTCTATATATATAAAAATCAATTGCTGTTCGTTTGTCTCGCCAAAACTCTAGAATGGCTGGGCGGATTTATTTAATTTTGGTTTTGTTGTGTTCATAATTGTCACGGAAAGGTTTAAATGTACCGGGACCACCGGGAACACCAGGACCACGCGAACGAAGTCGCGCGCGGGCAGCTAGTATACTAATATATTTATATATAAGTATATTATTATAATAACCAATACCTAATGAGCAAAAAACACAATAACATTTGAATTTTGCTCCAATTTCCTAACGTTAGAGTCATCATCATCATCAACCTGTAGAAATCCACTGCTGGACATGGTCTCCTCCTAGAATATCAAGACAAACAGTCTTGAGCCGCCTCCATCCACCAATTTCCTGCGACGTTTATAATGTCTTTAGTCCATCGAGTGGAGAGCCTTCCTCTAATGCGTCGATTACGATAACGTATGCAGAAATATAATTCTTCCCTCGTAACAGGTTTCATACAAAGATGGTTTGTTGCTCATTCAAACCACATCAACGTGACCAGCTAGAGTCTTTTTTTTATTTATTTTTTTGAGTTAAGCTATCCTGAGATATAAAGATGAAAAGTCTCATTTCAACTGGAACACAGCAATGCGAGCATTACTGCTTGGTGGCAGAAATAGGCATGTTGGTAGTACTTCCTCGAATGAACTCTTTCAGAAGAAGTCCTACTAATACTACGAGAGGTCTATATGGACGACCTCTGTGGCGCGGCGGGCGAAGGTTCGCCTGCGACGCAGGAGGTTGCGGGTTTGATTCCCGCCTCGGAACAAATATTTGTACGATCTGTAGATAATAGGGTGTTCTGGGTATTTTCTATGTATAATAAAAATATCTATCTATGTAATGTATTGATTAAGTATATCAGTTATATATAGTACCCATAACACAAGCTCTGCTTAGCTTGGGGCTAGATAATGTTGTGTGAAATGTCCAGAATTTATTTATTTATTATTTATATGTCTATTGTCTAACATCCAAAAATACCTTGACACTATTCTACAGAATTTTATAAGATACAAAATATTAAACTCCAAGTTTTATTGACTATAAACATCTTTAGTTACGCAACTTTTGATAGCTCTTATAAATTCTATAAAACACGACTGTTATGAAGCTATAATTGGGTTATGTTCAAATAATTAAGCCAATAGATGTTTGAATAAAAAAACCCAGAGAGTACAATTAAGAGTACTGTGCTGCCCCTCCGTCTCCTCCCGTGGATGTGGCAAAAGTCTTACTAAAGCAATACTCCAGGGGATGGTAGCAGCATCCGTCTAAGCACTTTATACCAAACTACGATCACCAATCCACCTGCAAAGAGTCGTGGTTACGGCTAATCCCGTAAGCGTACAGCTTGCACAGTGAAAGTTTACACATACTCCACTAACGACGCTATAAACTGAAAAGCTAAGTTGGTACCACTTTACGTGAGAAAAAACACAGCTCAAGTGATGTAAAAACCTTCTGTTAGATTTAAATACATTTTTAATTACATGACTATACAAAAGTGGTTGCGTAGTGTTGCGCAAACATAGTTAAAATGCTTGTTAAGCAAACTGGCAACCCTGGCAGTGGTTGAACCACTTTTATAGTGCACATACACAGGTATGATGCCTACCAGTTAAGCTATGCTACGTGTATGAAGTGAGAATATACTCGTAATGTTGTTTGCAGAAGCTGTTCAGTATAGGGCTGGCACCTGTGTACTGATTCCGTAACGGCCAAATGGCTGTTACTTTAGCAGTTTATGCAATAGCTTTCTTATGGTTCTGGGAAAAACTGAACAAATTATAATAATAATAATGATATGGTTGTTATTCAGGCAACACATTAGTCCGTATTGTGTTTTTGACGTGACCAAAGAACTTACTAACATAATAGCTATGACGACCTCTGTGGCGCGTTGGGCGAAGTTTCGCCTGCGACGCAGGAGGTTGCGAGTCCGATTCCCGCTTCGGAACAAATATTTGTACGATTTGCAGATATTTTGTTCAGGGTGTTCTGTGTATTTTCTATGTATAATAAAAAATATCTATCTATGTAATGTATTGTATTATGTATATCAGTTTTTTAGTACCCATAACACAAGCTCTGCTTAGCTTGGGGCTAGATAATGTTATGTGAAATGTCCAGCATTTATTATAATTATTATTTATTATCATCATCAGCCTGTACAAGTCCACTGCTGGTCATAGGCCTCCCCATTGAATGCCACGACGAACGGTCTTGAGCCGCCTTCATCCACCGACTTATAATACGTGGTGTATTGTTTAAAATGTAGATAAAAATAATAATAATAATATAAGCTTTTTATTACCTCTTACCCAACAGGATGAACTTAAATTAAGTACATATAAGTACCTATTCTATATTAGTATGTTTGCCGTTACTCTTATTGTTATATCTATGTTGTTAGTTATATTTCTTATTTATTTTTATTAGTATTGTAGGTTTTAATTATTTGTGCAGAGACCACTCTTGGCGGTAAAAGCCTCCTCCAACTGTTTCCATCTATCTATCTCTATATATATCTCTAGCGTGTCTAGTCCAGATTTTTCCTGCTATCTTAACTATATCATCACTCCATCTCTTGTGAGGTCTTCCTGGATTTCGTTTTTGATGCACTGGATACCAATTCCTCACTATTTTGGACCATTTCAAACATAATACCCATTTTGTTACATCTTTTGCTTTAGTCATCTTCCTTAATTCGTTATTTTTTACGTGGTCTCTTAGCTTGAAATGAAGATAGATAGATTAAATTATCTGTTTGTTACATCAGGATTTTACTAAGGAATTGGCAGCAGCATCCACCTGAGTATTTAGTAACACTGGACACAGGCCTTTCCCATAGAATGCAATACCATAAGCATGTCTACCATATTGGAGGGGATTTGTTATAATCGCCACGCTTGGCAGGTGGATTAGTTATCGGAGTTTGGCATCAAGTACTTAAATAGATGCTGCTGGCCATCCCCTGAAGTAATTCCTTAGTAAGGCCTTTACTACATCATTTCTTTCACTCACACTCACACCCACTTCCTCACATTTATCAACAAACTTTCTATGTTACTTTATCTTGTCTTCTTTTCATAAATGTTTATTATGTTTATGTAATTTGAAATATTTAACTTTTCTTTATGTAAATTGTTATAGAAGAGCGGTATCTCCTAATACAAGTAAATATCTGCTTAAAAGGTGATTCCAAACCCTAACTGTAAAATTCGATAATTGGAAATTGGATTGAAGTTATTGAAATAAACATTTTTTTCACACCACCTCCTCGACAATGTACAATTACAAATCATGCAACCTCAACGTAAAGTAAAGCATTGTCTCTCTAGGGATATAAAGTTGTATGAAACGAAATGCGTGTTTGGTGCTCTGATTTTTAATAAATTTTATTGCAATATTCATGTTGATAAAAAATGTCAAACGATAGTGATTCTACTCCAGAGTTTATCAAAATAGACGCTTTAGAGATTATTGATAATCTGCTACCGCAAAAATCTAAACAAGCCCTGGCTTTTTATTGTCTCACAGAAAGTGTGAAAAGTAGAGTATGCTGCTCTGGAATAAAGCCTGTCTTCGTCTTGGGCAGCTTGAACCACTCGCTTCACTCAGGACTCTATATAACTTTAACATTAGAGTCCCTCGTTACGCTCAGGGTTCAATATGCCGCCCGCGACATAAGACACTGCTTTATTCCCTTAATGCATAATCTACTATTATTTATTTTACCACCACCGACCACAAACTGGACGACGCGGTAGACAAAGGTTCTTCACTCGATGTACTAAAGACATTATAAACGTCGCAAGAAGTTGGTGGATGGAGGCGGCTCAAGACCTGGCAACGTGGCATTCTAGGCGGCCTATTATGCCCAGCAGTGGACTACTACAAGCTTGATGATGATGATAATAATGATTTATTTTATTTATCTTAAATTCACGGAGGAGACGGAGAGGTTTTCTCAGGCTGGACACACAACGGTATGGCGTAAACTAGCATAAAATGCCAAAATAATTTTCAAGGCATGGGGAGAGAAGAAGACCGGTCTCAGTGGCTCACCATGGGAGAGTCCTATCTCTCCCATGGCGCAATGAGTATGGGTCATAAGTAATATGTTTTAGTATGTAACATGTGTAATGGTGAATATGAACAATGAATTGAAGACAATGATGATTGTCATGGCTTTTAATATAACTTTTCATTTAAAAAACCGACTTCCGCCATTGTATTCGACTAAATAATTTTCGATGAAAAAAAATTTATGAAAGAACCATAGTGGTGAAAGGATTATGATGCTTTCTGAATGCAAATGCTTGGTGTCTTGCTGAAAATATCAAAATCGCCATATGTATCCCTACAATATTTGAGGAGTTCCCTAAATTCCTCGTGGATCCCATCATCAGACCTGGATTCTGAAAAAAATGGGACCAATCTGGAAGTATATCTATTCAAATAAAAAAAGAATTTTCCAAATCGGTTCATAAACGCCGGAGATATGCGGTAACAAACAATAAAAAAAAAAAAAAAAACAAAAAAAAAAAAAAAATACAACCGAATTGAGAACCTCCTCCTTTTTGGGAAGTCGGTTAAAAATAAAATACATTTATTTCGAGCAAAATAACAACCCATATTTACACACAATAAAAACAAATGGGATGGATTTTTGGATTGGCTTTTGAACAGCTTTCAATCCTATTAAGTCTGTCGCTCAAACCATGACATAATTAATTACTGTCTATGAATTTCAAACTTTAACTTGCTGAAAAACTTGCGACGTCATTAGACAGGTCGTTCAACTTCCAAGTAAAAAATTGCTTTATAACGATTTCAAGTTTTTTCGGAACTATAAATCTAAAAGCAATCTCTTCACCGGGACAGCTACAAATCACATATGAGTACATGAAACACACGGTAATACTTCACGCGCGCTCCCGCACTAATAATTACAGCCGCTATTTCCTGCTGTTTGAGTTGAATTATTGTGTGAGTTACTGTATCGTATTAAACTTTCATCGCTTTACCGGTGTACACACGGCAACGCGTTTCACTTAGTGCTTTCTAATGAAGTGAAAACAGCAATGTATCATTTAAAGTACAGAGATTTATGTAAACACTACGTTGTTTTAGGCATATAAAAAAAAATGCTGGACATTTCACACAACATTATCACTTGAGTTATGGGTACTAGATAAATGATAAGCTTAATACAATACATTAAATAGATATAGCTATTTTTTATTATACATAGAAAATACCCAGAAACCTTGAACAAATATCTGCAGATCATACAAATATTTGTTCCCAGGTGGAAATCGAACTTGCAACCCCCTGCGTCGTAGGTGAACCTTCGCCCGCCGCGCCACAGAGGTCGTCAAAAAATATAGATTAGAAACTTATAATTTAAAATGTATTAAATAAAGTGTTATTAATCAAGAACTAAAAACAGTAAACTCGTTCTTCATACAGTTACAATAACTTTTTTGGGTTACTTATTATTTTGTTTGTTACCAAAATATCCCTCCGTGTATTTTTTCCGTAGCAGTACACCCCAAGGTTACCACATCAACGCCGCACTAAAAAGAAATAAACTTTATGATGTTTTCACAAGGCTCAAAGTGGCTTGAGGTGTTTATTGCAATAAGCTCTTATAATAAGGGTGAGTTTATTACATTTAAAGTAACTACTTCCTTCAGCTGAAATATTTTAATTAGCTTGTTTTTCAATTACTGTTTACGATGTAATGAGTAATGTTACAGCGTTGTAGCGCGTAGACCCTCTACGGCGTTGCTACGGTTCTCATATTTTACAAATCAATTATGCATTTATTGAGGACAGACCTTAATAACATAACATAACACCCAAAAGTCACATATGTTGTCATGATCGCACACAAGGATTCCCTGTCTCATAGGTATCAGTAACTACGAGTACCATGGTACCATTACACCTAGACCCGGAACAAATATTTGCAGATCATACAAACATTTGTTCCTCAGCGGAAATCGAACCCGCAACCTTAAAAGATTTCTCATAACTTTTTAGCGTCACCATTTTTTTTAATTGGTGTCGGAACTGGCATATTGCTCAGGAGACTTAGTACGGTTTTAGATAGTTTTTTAAGGAAACGAAACTTCATATAGTTTTCGAAAACTATCAAAACCCGTACTAGACGTACTGATGTTGTGGCCTGTGGTTATTACGTATTCTATGGTTATGGTGCAACTTCACTTGGTGTATATTCGCAAATGTTTGCCCTTCCTCCCGGACCTCTGCTCTGAGTAGACGCGTTAAGAACTAATTCTGTTTTCATTTTTTATCTAAATTTAAATCAATTTCTCATCAAAAAATCATCCACGGAAAAATAGGACAGCATAAATCAAAGAAGGCATCGCTGCACACTACCTAATCGGAGCGTCTGTATTATCTCTGGAGCACACACGTGAGTGACCTACAAGTCTTTACAACGTTCACTACGCACACACTGCCGCATGATAGAAGGACCTGACGACGTGCGTCACCACTGCAATCTCTCGTGCGAGCGCGAGACGCAGCTAAACCAGTCGCGGGGATCTGTCTAGGCTGGACGGAACGCGTTTTTGTTCCCATCTGCAGATAACCGACCACCCAAGTTGGCCTATTTGTGATTGTGTGCTTTATTGCTGGGATTGCATCCAAAACTTTACTACCTTGCCTTGCTTCTGCCCTGGTAGCTTATTCTCTTGATACTATGCTTACTAAACGTACACCTCCATCGTCGCCCGCGATCTCCGCTATCGCCCCGGCTGCCGTTGCGCTCGCACCTTCGCTCGCTCGGCCTACGACACCTGTGCCGGCTGACTCACTGAGTGTGCTTGTTGGTCTTCCGCTGCATGGTTCTTCCTCAGAACCTAATCTGACGGAAAATCCTAAAGGAAATATCCGTAAGCGAAAGCGGTGCTATACTGAGGTCCTTAACGATTTCATGGATGAAATGCGTAAAATGTTTCAAGATTTTAAAGACGACCAAGGAAAAAGGTCCGATCATATCTGCTCTGCGGTTGAAGTTATCCGCTCGTCCGTTGACTTCCTGGCGGAAAAACACGACGCACTGAGGACTAGAGTTGAACAACTGGAAGTTGGACGGAAAGCGGATGCCCAGTACATTAAGTCGCTGGAGGATAGGTTGGATGGTATTGAGCGTAACTCTAGATCTACATGTCTGGAAATCAGAAATATTCCTGCACCTGCCTCGGAAAGCAAGACTGCTCTGTTGGAGACCTTCATCAACACCAGTAAGGCTCTAAATGTGCCGATACAGCATAACGAAGTAAAAGATATTTTTCGTATCAACAATAAAGATCCTGCTCAAAGGACGATAATAGTTGACCTTACTAGCACCCTGCTGAAAGAAAAAATGGTTATGATGTACCGCAAATTTAACAAAGGTACATCCAAACTTACCACAGAGCACCTGCATTTAAGTGGTCCACCTAAGCAGATATTCATCTCGGAGAACCTTTCGCCTAAAATGAAGCGATTGTTTTACCTGGCTAGAGAGTTTGCTAAGAGCAACGATTTTATGTTCTGTTGGGTGTCGCATGGTAAGATTTTTCTTCGAAGGCGAGAAAATGGGCCTCTCTTCCGAGTAATGAACGAAAATGACTTGGATAACGTCAAAGACCCAAAGTGACTGGAAATACTGGGGAATCCAGCGTGCTCTAATTATATCAATTTGTTTCTTGTTTGCCGCTTTCCTTTTACTATGGCTTTCTGCTATTTGGTTGTTTTTCTATTAATTTTTTGTAATTTTATAAGTATTTTTGTTAAAACTATAATATGTCCACACTACACACACGCACACACCCACACACACGCACACACCCACACACCCTCACACACACACACACCCTCACACACACACACTCCCTCACCCAAACATACCAATATTCAGCGTAACTGCTACTCTCCCACAATGCAACAAAAAGAGTCTATGGTAGTATTTTGGCAATGCTGCCACTTACATAGCATTCGTAATTCCTCAAGTACTCTTATTCCTTCGCAGTATAATGTTCCAGATACTTTGTTTATCGTTAACCTCAAGTATGGATGATCTCAACCAGGTAAGTAACGATATTGAACAAATATCAGTATCCGATACACTAGTTTGTTCTCCAGAAGATACAAGCAAATATATTAGGAGTGATCACCCTGGTTTAAAGATTCTTCATGTTAATATTCGGAGTATAAACAAAAACTTTAATGATCTCCTGGTTTTGTTACACAGAATCAAGCTTTACATTGATGTGGTTATTTTAACTGAATGTTGGTTGAGCAAGGCTCCCCACATACCATCACTGTCGGGCTTTGATAGTTTCAGAACGGATTATAATAATCAAAATGATGGAGTAGTAGCTTATATAAGAAACAGTCTCCAATATAAAGTTGAAATACCTATTTTTACAGACGCAAGTTGCATTGTTATAAAGATTTCTCCAAGCCTTGCTATAATAGCGCTATATCGATCACCGTCATTTGATGATGTAAAACCGTTCCTACACTGTCTTGACGTCACTCTTAACTCTTTAAAAACTTATAAAACTACTACAATCATTGGAGACGTAAATATCAATATAATTCCGGAGAACACCGAGCCCAAAGTTGATGATTATCTAACTCTGGTCGCTTCACATGGAATGCTACCTACTCATCGCTACCCCACGAGATTAGGTAATTGTCTTGACCATGTCATACTCCGCTCACAATACCATGCTACCACTCTAGTTTTAGATTCTAAAATAACTGATCATGCCCCTGTTCTTCTTTGCTGTAATACTAACGTAAATTTAAACACCTCGAAACAATTTTCTAAACGTAATGATCTTCCCGCTATCTTAAATGATTTGAGTAATACAGACTTTTCTTTTCTTATGCACATGAAAGATCCCAACTTTATAGCGGATACCTTAGTTAATCTTATCTCCACGATCATTACAAAACATAGTTACCTTGTACCTATCCCTAGCAAAAAACGGATCATTAAGCCTTGGATTTCTCCTGGACTTCTAAAATGTATTCGTCATAGAGACAAACTCTACCGGAAATTTAAACGAAATTCCAATAATGAACTCCATAAAACTATTTATAAGCGGTATCGAAACTATTGCAATAATCTTTTAAAAAAAATAAAAAGAGAATATGATCAAAATGAAATTTTAAAAGCCAAGAGGAATCCAAAAGCAACCTGGAATATTATAAAACAAATTGCCAACCTTCATCAAACAAAGGCTGATTCATCTAATTTGCTAAAATTGTGCGATAACCCCTCTTCTTCTGTTAATACAGTAAATAATTTCTTTGCGAACGTTGGGAAAAACCTCGCTTCAGAAATGCAAGTTAAGTCACATGTAAACACGGCTCCTATTGTGGATGCTATTCCAATCCAGTCCGTGCTTAGCACCAGTCAACCTTTCTTAAACTCCATGGTTCTTTTCAGTGTTGACAACAAAGAAATAGAAAACATTATCCATAATCTGAAAGATAACTGCGCAGTTGGCTGGGATGGCATCTCTACCTTAGTAATTAAATCAGCCAGGCACACACTCATTCCAGTACTTAATCATGTTTTTAATACTGCTCTCTCTTCTGGAGTCTTTCCACGCGCATTTAAAAAAGCTGTTGTGCATCCTATTTTTAAAAGTGGGGATAAGGACTGTGTCTCAAATTATAGGCCAATTTCGGTATTGACTGTATTGTCTAAGATCTTTGAAAAGCTCTTAAACAGTAGACTAACAAAATATATTTCTGAAAACAATGTTTTATCCCAGCAACAGTTTGGCTTTAGAAGTGGCAAGTCTACCGAAGATGCTGTCTTAGAATTGACAGACACTGTTATCAAAAACATGGATAACAAGCAAAAAACAATCGGAATTTTTCTTGACCTTTCTAAGGCTTTTGATTCTGTATCAATCCCCACTTTACTCAATAAACTGGAACATATCGGTATTAGAGGCGTTGCTCTGGATATTTTTCGCGACTACCTGTCAAATCGTCTACAGTATGTACTAATAGATGGGCTAAAAAGTAAAGAAGAAACTATCGGTTTTGGCGTTCCACAGGGTAGCGTCCTTGGTCCAACCTTATTCCTGATCTATGTTAATGATTTGTGTTGTCTATCTTTACCAAACTGTAAAATAATTACTTATGCCGATGACACGGCCCTTCTTGTGCACGGGCGGAGCTGGCAGGAGACATGCGACCGCTCCGAACGCTCCCTAAGAGTAGTGATGAGTTGGCTTCGTACAAACCTTCTTACACTTAATATCTTGAAAACTAAGTACATCCCTTTTGCATTCAACCAAGCCTCGAAACCACCCTCTTCCTTTTCTGTTTGTGCTCATGTTTGTCCTTTAGACTCTGCTTCAGGTGCTTGTAACTGTGTAGTGATTGAACGCACTTCTTCTCTGAAGTACCTTGGGGTTTTAATCGATAGTGCTATGTCTTGGGAACCTCAAATCGCATCAACTGTCTCACGTGTCAGAAAGTTGATTTTTGTATTTAAATCATTGAGATCCGTCTTGGATTTCAAAACATTGAAAACTGTTTATTTTACTTTAGCCCAGTCCATTCTGTCCTACTGCATCACATCCTGGGGATGTGCAGTCAAAACCATCATGATACGACTTGAAAGAGCACAGAGAGCTGTACTTAAAGTACTTACAAGGAACCCTATTCTTTTTCCCACTTCTGATCTCTACTCACTATGCCAAGTTCCCTCAGTCCGACAACTCTTTATCCTACACACTATCCTTCGCAAACACTCCCAATTATATTATGACCCTGAGCTCGTTCATTCAAAAAGAAGATCGGACAAGGTTTGTGTGGTCGAACGACGCCGGACGGCCTTAGCAAGTCGCCATTTTTATTACATAAGCCCGTCGCTGTACAACAGAATAAACCTACAGCTAAACATATTCCCACTTTCTCACTTTAAATGCAAATTAAAGTGCCTAGAATGGCTCTTATCATTATCTTATGATGATACTGAAAAAATCTTAAAGTTCGCTGAATAATACACACTCTTAACACACCCACCCACGCACACCCACACACCATACTCTCTCTCTCTCTCTCACACACACACACACACACACACACACACACACACACACTACAAACACGCCTAATTTACAGTTTCCTTAAACTTAACGATCATAGATAAGTAACTTGGTTTTTATCTATTTTATTAATTACTTAGACCTTCCATGTTTAATCAGTTTTTAATATTATTACTTTGTATTTTTCTAAATTTTTCTAGCATTACCTTGCTCTGTTATCATTTTATATTTTTGGAACCCTTTATTCCACAATATGGAGGAGGGCGTTGATACTTGCGACACAGTATTTTTTACTTCTGCGGGTATCATCGTTTTTCATTTGTTTTTGTATCTTAACTTGTTCCAAATAAAGATGATTATGATTATGATTATGATTATGATTTATCCAAGGCAAAATGAACCATGAGTCCATCAGTACACAATGTTGTTTGCCTTGGCAAAATAATGCAAACAAATACGCCAAGGGAAGTGCCACCATTAAGCGAAACCCCCAGCCTATTACTTGGCATTACACTGCGCCCGTCATCCTGAGATACAAGGATAAAATGACTAGTACTGTAATTTCACCGGCACCCATGCCCTTCAGACCGGAACACAGCAATGCGAGCACTACAACTGCTTGGCAGCAAAAATAGGTATTTGTATTTTCAGTTATAATGTAAGACACGTACAAAGGCGGGTTCGACCCGTAGCAATTAAGGGAACATAGTGGCCGAATTAGCCTTCAAACAATTGAAAAACGTTTTCAATCATTTTCTGATCTTAAAGTGGTAAAAAGAGTTTTATTCCAGCAAACCTTCGAGGCTTGAGATAGATGATGATTGGATCTATAGGCTGCTGATGATGATGATGTATCTCACAGACCTCTATATTAAGTATAAGTTTTAAATTCTTACCTTTACCCTTTGTTAGTAGTAGAACTTCTTGTGAAAGAGTTCATCCGGAGAAATACTACCACCGTACCTTTTTCTGCAGCCAAGCAGTAGTGCTCGCATTTCTGTGTTTCGGTTTGAAGGGTAGGTGCCGGTGTAATTACAGGCACATGAGACTTTCATCTTTATGTCTCAGGATCGGCAGCGCGCATGTGATGCCTCAAATGTTGCAGGCGTCCATAGGCTACGGTAACTACTTTCTATCAGGTGGACCGTATGCTTGTTGCATACCAAGTATTATAAAAAAAAGAAAAAAAGCCATTCCTTAGAAAGATGGTAACAGTGTCTCGTTTTTAACCGAATTCACAAAAAGGAGGAGGTTCTCAATTTGGTTGTATTTATTTTTATTTTTTTTAATGTTTGTTACCTCATCTCCGGCGTTTATGAACCGATGTAGTTTTTTTTTATTTGAATAGATATAATTCCAGATTGGTCCCATTTTTTTCAGAATGCAGTTCTGATGATGGAATCCATGAGGAATTGAGGGAACTCCTCAAATATTGTAGGCATACATATAGCGATTTTGATATTTTCAGCAACAAACCAAGCATTTGCATTCAAAAAATATCATGACCCTTTCACCACTATGGTTTTTTCACCATTTTTTTTTCATCCAGATATTTTGTCGAATACAATGGCGGAAGACGGTTTTTTAAATGAAAAGTTATTTGCTGTTGTGGTACAGATCCCTAAAAACAAAGATTGTAAAAAATTACGTAACGATATGCAGCATTTTAAACCAGTCATCTATGTGAGTAAACCTACATGCTCCAGCTCCTTAGCTGTTTATTCATTCGCTTATACAACCCAGTAAACATTATAATAGTCCTTTGTTCTACAATGTAATGAATTCTGTGTTTGACCCTGAGCTGAGTTAAAACAAACAAGTTTAAGGGGTTTCATTGGCAACGAGTATCGGTACTTTACCTTTATTAATCACATAGCTTTAATTACTTAAAAAAAAATTAGTTACGAATCTATTGACATCTCAAATTTTGACTAATATCAAAGTTAGTTTAACATTAGAAATCTGTCAATTTGTCATTGCGTTGAGAGTAATGTACTGCTAGGGCATTTGAGCCGTCTGCATACAAACATAGTTTGCTACTCTCTTGAACTCGTCAAACTCCATGAAATTGTGTACATATAATCGATACATTAATATCTAGACCCGTGGTTTGTCTGTTTCTGATAAAATTCTATTGTTTTTTTAAATCACACCAACTTAAAGGTTTGTTATACTTTTAACAAGATATTTATGTATTTAGATAGAAAATAAATAGATAGACAGATAGATAGAGATAGAAATAGATAGTTAGATAAAAGTAGATAGGTAAAAAAATATTGATTATTTTATTACTTAAAAGTATTGTACATAAGCATATATAGTTCTAGGGTAATTATTCGCTTCCAGATAACCTTTGTATATTGTGAAAAATATTGAACAAAAATTCGATATAAAAGTAGATTAGTTGTATGTGTTATAAGAATTTTGCACGAAAACTACCTGTGGCGCAGTAGTTAACGCATCTCCGTATCAAGGAGACGGTTGCAGGTACGATTCCCGCCTTGTTGGTAATTTTTGTGACATTACGACATCTCAAAACAAAGCGATTCAAAAAATAAAGCGTACCTAACCTACTACTACCGTCATAACTCGTGGTGTAATCACCCCTTAAAATTTAATGTATGAACAATAACATTGGTAAAATAATGTTTGATATCAAAGTTTCGTCCATTGTTCTTTACACAATAAGATACCTTACAACGAACACATAATGTTTCCTTTTATGTGTGTAGCAAAGTGGTTATGTTTATGGAAGTCCCTTTTTGAGTGCCCTTACAGCTTTTAAGTGACTATTAATTTAGTTTATCAATTAATTACAAGTATTCAAGCAAGATAACCTTTATTCTTCAATGGTTGTCAGTTCTGCAATCTACCTATCCTATGCCACTTTAACTTGCTAATTCTGAGAGCTATGTCGGTGATATCAAACACATATAGATAGACTAACCACACGTGACTCTGTACTAGGAACGCAGTTATAGTCAACAAAATAGTAATTTAGTTTTCAACAGTACAATTATCTAGATAATGTAAAGCTATCCTGAGAGTAATTCAGTGGAGTCTAAATGTAGTTTAATGTTCTTTGAACTCTAGTGTTTAGTTTGTAGAATATTTACACTAAATTGATAAAGATAAAGATTCTGCCCTAAATGTGGTAAAACACATTAGATTACATGTACATTCTGTGTTATTCCACGCATTCTTCCAAAGTTATTTGGCGTGCAAATCTAGTAAAGTTATTGTTTATAGTATTTTTTTAAACTTCCGCGATTAGAACACGTATTTATTGATATTTTCAAGGATATTTATCGCACATATATTATCTTATTTAAAAAAAATTACTTACTTAATAAGAACTTTATCATTTTATTTGGATTAGGTGATGTTAATAAAACTTTCGTCTTTCGTATTTTTCTTAAAACAAAAATGGAGTTAAGACGACTGCGCCATCTTTAAGTACTTTGTGGCTAATAGTAGATTATGCACAAGGGAATAAAGCAATGTCTTATGTCGCGGGCGGCATATGGAACCCTGAGCGTAAGGAGGGAGTCTAAAGTTAACTCCCGAGTGTAGCGAGGGAGTTACATAGAGTCCTGAGTGAAGCGAGGGGTTCAAGCTGCCCAAGACGAAGACAGGCTGTATTCCAGAGGAGCATACTCTACTTTTCACACTTTCTGCGAGACAATAAAAAGACAGGGTTTGTTTTGATTTTTGCGGTAGTAGATTATCAATAATCTCTAAAGCGTCTGTTTTGATAAACTTTGGAGTAGAATCACTATCGTTTGTAATTTTTTATCAACATGTATATTGCAATAAAATTTACTGAAAATCACAGCACCAAAGACGCTGTTCACATTCTTTGTAAACGCACCTTTTTCTTTTTTTTTGAGTTCTGCTTATGGTGGCCAGTTCGAATTTCGAACAAACCTCTTTACAATGCCATATGGGCATTTTTTTACTTAGAGTTTTCCACGAGTCTCCACACGAATTTGACGTTTCAAATTCAAATCACTTTAATCCCTAGGGAGTTTCATACAACTTTATATCCCTAGAGAGACAATGCTTTACTTTAAGTTGAGGTTGCATGATTTGTAATTGGACATTGTCGAGCAGGTGGTGTGAAAACCATATTGTCATTTAAATGATTTTTGTTATTTCTTGCCAGTGATTTTTTATCTCACGAAATGAAGACTTTATGACATTATCATGGGCACTAACTATTGGCAGGTTGCGTGGTGGGTACTGGAAAGAGCTATGCTTTAAGTAACTACGTGATAAAATCCAAAATAAATAAATCCGTAGATCTAGGTCGCCGATATAGCTCTCAAAGTTAGCAAGTTAAAGTCCTCATATAGCTCAACGAACTTTTAATAGAATTTATATTTGAAATTGAAAAACGGCTACTTACCACTGTGTTTCGTCACTTTTGCTGAGTATTTTGCTTGTCTACCATTGAACGCGGTAGCGGGCGGTGCTCATGATGAAGAGGCTTCTGAACTCAGTCCCGTAAAAGTGACGAAAAACAGTGCGGTTTTTTCAATTTAAAATGATTACCAACCACGAAAGTTTCAAGTCTAGAATTTATATGTATGGAACTTTAAAATAGCTAAGCTACTATGCGGATTGGTTAAGGTCCGTTTTGTCTGGTTCCCTGTTCATCTGACTAGTTCATTCCCGTTCGTCTGTTTCCCCGTTCGTCTGATGCCCCGTTCGTCTGTTTTCCCGTTATAAGTGGCCAGTTGTTATCAATACAGATATGATAAGTATAAATATATCATCCTTCGTAGCTACCATTACATATTTAGTATTTTTAACCGTCTTCAAAAAAGGAGTAGGTTTCTCAATTTGACCATTTATATTTTTTTTATGAGATTCGCGAATCACTTCGTTGAGAAATTCGTTTTTAATCTTAAACTTTAAAAACCTACTGAAGTCGGTGCCATTTAGAAAAATATAACTTGCCACATGTCATGGACGAATGAGGAAATGGACGGACGGGGAAATGGACGAACGGTGCCGAATTGTGCGAATTTAAGCCGTTTTCGAAAACGGACACCTTTCGCTTTGATGTAAGCGAAGGAATCACAAAAACGTCAAGGTAAAAATACGCTTATAATTTATTTTACCAACGACCCGTAAAATATGGCGATGAACTGTCAATTATTCCACCAAATTTATGATCAAGTTTATTATCTTTAAGGGTCCTTTGGATTCTCAAGGGGCAGGAAATTCAACTGTATTATTATTTAAGATAATTCCCCGAGCTAAGATCAACAACGTGAATAACTTAAAATGTTTATATAACCTTGTGTCTTCTTCTCTTGTGTTCTGCCTGGAAGACTCGTGATTGTTGGTCGAAAGAACTAGTGTGGTGAAGGGAAAAAGGTGTACTATGTTCAACGACCTCCGTGGCGCAGTGGGCGAGTAGCCAGCTGAGACGCAAGAAGTGCCGGTTCGATTCTCGCTGCGGGACAAATGTTTGCATGATCTGCAAATATTTGTTCTGGATCTTGCTGTTGTAGTACCATGGTAGGTACTCTTAGTTCCTTATAACCACGTTACAGGGAATCCTAGTGTGGGATCAGGACTATGTATTTGACTGTTGGATATTATCAAATACTATTAAATGAGCAATATTTTTATGTATTTCGTCATCATCAACCTGTACAAGTCCACTGCTGGACATAAGTCTCCCCTCTAGGATGCCACGACAATCGGTCTTGAGCCGCCTTTATCCACCGACTTTCTGTGATGTTTATAATGTCTTTAGTCCATCGAGTGCAGGGCCTTCCTCTACCGCGTCGTCCGGTTTGTTGTTGCCACTCGTATAATTTTAATCCCCAACGACTGTCATTTCTGCGAGCTATATGACCTCCCTATTGTCACTTTTTTTTTATGTGTAGTATGCGATATATAATATAATTATAGTTAAGTTCACCGTATGTATGCATTTACATCTATTGATTTTACGCCATCGTCCTTTAGCGTTCTCATCAATTCCAGTCCATCCCAAGGTTGTCAGGTAGAGATCGCTCTCAGCGATATGGCCATCCATCGTACTTCCAAACGTAAAGTATTATAATTATTTTAATGTGGTATGCAATAAAGTATTTCCTATCTTGTATCTATCTTTTAATCGTTTGCAAAAGTATATTTATATAGGAACTGGTTTTTTTTAATTAACAGAAATTTGATAGCCTGTGGTTGTAATATTCTTTGTGTACATAAAGTATCAAGACGGCTCAAGAAAGTAAGTCGTGGCATTCTTGGGGAGGCCTATATCTAGCAGTGGATGCCAATGATGATCATGACATACATTTTTTTTTTCATGACTTCCGAAACTCTGACAAGTTTAGCCACGTGATTGTTTTCTGAAGTGATTATGTACTTAAAGAGATTTACTGCCCAGCTGTTTTCTAGTGAGTGTAATTTTGTTTATGTTGATAGCTGTTGCCATTTATATAACCGCATAACTGTAAAGATATGTAACTACTTTAAGCAAGTTAAATATTTGAATACATACATAACATACATAGGTACATAAACACGCGTCTTTTTCCCAAAAGTGGTAGGCCTCAGAGCCTTAAACGACCTCTTTTCACCGTGGGTTACACAATTGCTGGAATATAGACGTGACAAATGGCGAGCTCATCGCCGCCAATGCTTTAAACGACAGAATCGGTCAAGGCATAAAAAATATATTATAATTGTTTGCAAAATCAAGAAAACAACATCACTTGTACTTGTACCCCACGAAATTTCTTCTGGGATGTCTGGGCTACAACTCTCTGGAGGTTAGGCGAGCCAACGAACAGATCACGATGGCCTGTAAAGTCCTTCGTGGCTTTGTTGACGCTCCGGACCTAAGTGATGAGCTTTGCCGATTTTAAGTCCCGAGCAATCGTAGTGCCCGAAAACATAAATTGTTTGCCGAGCCGTTTTGTCGCACCAAGGCTCGGGCTTCTTCGCCTGTGCCTCGCTGCCTTGCCGCACTCAATGCTCTCCTGAATGCCAATCCTGAGTTTGACTTGTTTGCGGATGGGTGGACAAATATATTGTCAGAATGCTTGAAGTTCTGTGAGCGTGATGTATGAATGGATATAATGGTATGATGTGGCTGTAGCCTAATGACATGCATGACGTAATCTAATTTTTGTTGACTTTATTTTTTCTTTTTTACTTGTATTACCTATTGTTATTTCATTTTTGACACATTGTTTAATTGTTTTATTGTCTGTGTTTTTAATTAATGTTATTGGTAAATTACCGTGTTAATTAATTAATAATAAATAAAAATCAACATAATATTTTCTTAGTTTAAGTTCTATACTACATTACAATACAAGCTGTCACCCGTGGTTTCATCTGCGTTATTCTCCTATAAGTTTGCTCTTAAGTGTGAATGAAGGTTTTGACAATAATATCTGTCTAACAAACAAAACTACGCCCCCAGCCGCTGCTTGCCTGATGTGATTGGATAAATTCTGGTATTCCAGATATCCAGTATTCCGGATATCCGGTATATTAATAATCCAGTTACTGTAACGCATTCAAAACGTCAGGAATAATAAATTATAAGGTAACACGCGATAAATACCCTAATCTTTAGATCGTTTGCAACGTCCTTTACATATATCAACGGTTTTATCTGTATATTTTTCATTTTGAATATTTTTATTTAGTTGAGTTTCTTTCTGAAAATATAGTTAAATATCTGACGTTTGAAAGCTGAACGTGATCATCAAGGGGTTACTCCCCCTTTTTTATTTAACATACACCCAACAGTCACATACACAGTCCTGATCCCACACTAGGATTCCCTATGTAGTGGTTATCAGGAACTATGAGTACCATGGTACCACGACACCCAGAGCCGGAACAAATATTTGCAGATCATGCAAACATTTGTCCCGCAGCGGGAATTGAATCCGCAACCTCTTCCATCTTAGCCAGTTTCTCACCCTCTGCACCATTAGAGGTCATTTAAACAAAGAACATTATAAAAGAAGATTTAAGGAACAAAGACGTTTCCACCAATCGTCTGCTTCTAGTGGTCAATCGAAATATACCTAGATTATTATTCTTAAAACTTATTATTTTGTATCTCATTTCAGATACGGAGACATGGTACCAGGTACCATAGCAGGCAAGATAGTTGGCGGTGTCTGCTCGCTGTCCGGAGTGCTGGTGATCGCTCTGCCTGTACCCGTCATTGTCTCCAACTTCTCACGAATCTACCATCAAAACCAACGGGCTGATAAGAGAAAGGCACAAAGGGTAAGTCATCCAACAATAGACTAGAGCAGCTTCCATCATCAACCTCCCCCCTAGAATGCCACGACAAAAGGTCTTGTGTCGCCTCCATCTATCAACATTCTGCGACCCTTAAAATGTCATTGGTCCATCGAGAGGCATTCTGGTTCGTGGTCACCACTCAAGTATCTTTATTCCCCAACAGTTGTCAATTCTGCGAGCTATATGGGTTGCCCATTGCCACTTCAACTTGCTAATTCTGGGAGCTATCTCAGTGATATTGATTCTTCCACGGATCTATTAAGATTATATATTAGAAAAATTACGACTTTTCACCATGTACCTACTTTACTATTCTCCTGCTGACGTTTCGTTGACAATATTTCAGAGGTCCATCATGCAAACATTTAGCACGCGGTGGAAATCAAACCAGCACCTCTTGCATCTCAGCCGGCTACTCGCCCGCTGCACCTCAGAGGTCGTCTATCAGCAGAACCAACGATTTCTCATTGCTCAATTCTGAATTCCAGAAAGCCCGCCTCGCACGCATCCGCATCGCTAAAGCATCCTCCGGAGCAGCCTTTGTCAATAAGAAGAAGGCAGCGGAAGCCAGACTTGCGGCCCAGGAGTCAGGCGTAGAACTGGATGACGCTGGTCGAGATGAAGACATTTTCGAATTGCAACACCACCATCTGCTCAGGTGTTTGGAGCGTACTACGGTAAGTTGAATGTGGAATGTAGCCGTGTATTCTATGCGACATTTGTTCAACAGCACGGTTCGTGTTAGCCAACAAACTCCGTTTCCAACCAGTGCCTAGCAAAATACTAATTATAGATTTGAAATTTACCCAAGTAAATGAAATAGGATTATTGCCGTGTAGTATCCGGCCTAGAATAGACCCCTCCTTCTCTTCCCGTAGTTGTCGTAAAAACCTACTATGGGCTTACACCAGGATATGGACAGCAGCATCTATAAAAATACTGCTATCACCAATCCGACTGCCAATCGTGGTGATTATGGCAAATCTATTATTCTATGAGGGAAGCCACGTCCAGCAGTGAACGACTACTGGCTGATGAAGAAATCAAATAGACCCCATTTGCTCCTCACGTGGATGTAGTACCTTTCACCAGGGGGGATGGGCAGCAGCATTCGCCTGAGTACTCAACACCAAACTGCAATCACCAATCCACCTGCCAAGCGTGGTGATTATGGCAAATCCCCCCATTGAATTAAATGGGAGGCCACGTCCAATAGTGGACGTAAACAGGTTTGGTGATGATGAAATCAAGTACTAAAATAAATAAATAAAAAATAGTGTATGTAGAACAATATACTAATAATAGATGTAACCGAACAGAATTTTGAAAAAGGTCTGGTTTTACAAATGAAAATCGCACAAATGACCACCCTAAAAAAGCTTTGGCATTCAAATGATCCTAATTTCGAACTACAACAACACAATTTTTTTACGAATTATATAGCTTTACTTTTATTTTAAAGTTGTAACTGCATATTTTTTATAAAAAACCCTCAAAATGAATACAGTGCAAACCGGTGCCATTGTCAAAAACGATATGTGATTTTCAACATTAAGCAAAGCCGTTTTTTTTTTTGTATTTTTGGATGTTAGGATCATACCCTACCCTAATACAATGTTTCGCTGATTAGAACAAATGTCGCTTGACGAATACACGGTGTTAAGGTCAAAATTGCTGCTCATGTTTATTGTCACGGAATTCAGAACTTATTTTTCACAGGGCATCAGTCAATCAATGAACCTCTACAGCAGTGTGAGCAGCCTTTTTGACAAACTTGATGAAGAGAAGTGACAAACTGGAACTAACCCCGGGCCAAATTAACTTTTTCAACCAACCTGGCCTATATTTTTTTTTCATTCTGTATTCCATCACCGCACTGATTCTTTTACCAATGGCCACAATCATGATGCGAAGATATGCCATTATCAGTTTGGTTGGAACAGTTCTTTTGGTTTTGCATGTCGTGATTGTGTTTTATTAATTTTGGCTGAGGTGTTGTGATCTGCATGATTGTGCCCATCTTCAACAATCCTGTATTCATCATTTAACTACCTAGCGCAGAACCTATATCAAGACCTATATCAAGAATAATCAAGACTTGAAATAGCTTAGACCTATTTTATGTCTTGATATCTACTAAATAAGTAATATGAGTTGATATGTAGTAATGTACTAATTACGACAAAACGCAACTCAATGTTCAATATGGTTTAAATCAAACGCGTCTCTTAAGTCAGTGTTTTATAAGACCGTAACAGCGTACGCCGTATACGCTATATTACGGCCGTCATAATAAAAATGGCTGCCAGTTTCTGGCTTTCAAAAATGTGCGGGCTAATTAAAACGCCTGTAGTTTTTAACCGACTTCAAAAAAAGGAGGAGGTTCTCAATTCGGTTGTATTTTTTGTTATTAGTCATCTACCTGTGGCACGGAAAACATTCTCCGATGAGTCTGTTCTACAATGATCCTGAACATGGTATTCCAGGATCGGGAGTTCGTGGAGATGGAGAACCCCTTCAACGGAGCGGTGAAGCGGCCAGGCTCCCCCTCACCCCTCGCCTCCCCCGCGCATTCAGGGCGGGCGCCTGCGCTGCTGGCTTGCTGCGCTCGCTGTGGTTGCTGCCCGCAGAAGTATCAGGTGACGTCATATTCCGTACATTGACCTAGCCCCAAAAAAAAGACAGTCGAATGGTGCAGTGAAGACTGTAGCGGTACTTGAAGTGGTGGTTGCAGAAGTATCAGGTGACGTCACTTTCCGTGCAGATCAAGTCCTAAAAACAAGAGACAGTCAAATGGCGCAGTGAAGACTGTATAGCGGTGCCAGAAGTGGTGGTTACAGAAGTACTTGGTGACTTAATTTTTTGCACATTAACCTAGCCCCAAAAACAAGAAACAGTCGAATGGTGCAGTGAAGATTGTATCACGGTGCCAGAAGTGGTGGTTGCAGAAGTATCAGGTGACGTAATTTTCCGTGCAGATCTAGTCCTTAAAACAAGAGACAGTCGAATAGTGCAGTAAAGACTGTAGTGGTAACAGAAGTGGTGGTTGCAGAAGTATCTGGTGACGTAATTTTTTGTACATTGACCTAGCGCCAAAAACAAGAGACAGTCGAATGGCACAGTGAAAACCGTAGCGGTGCCAGAAGTGGTGGCTGCAGAAATATCAGGACCTTCATTGATAACACCTCTGGTGTCTTCATCAGAAACATTATCATAGTTAACAGGGAACGCAGCGAGACTGACAGAAGCATGAAACCTAAAACAGTAAAGGCTGAATTCTATAATCTCCTAATCCTTTATAAATCCTATAACAATATTCCCGAGCAGTTGGGTTGCATGCCTGTTTTGTTGATTCCAGAAGAGTTGGTCTACTGTCATCAGAATTATCAGGTAACGCATTAAGTTCTCATAATCATAAATTCTACTCAAATGTTACATAGGTGGATAAAATCTCTATGCTGGTATAAGCATACCACCTAAATTTATATTATGTGAAACTAATATAATATTAGAAGTAACTTCCATACTAAATCTATACAAATATAGGTATAAATATGTCAAGTCAAAATTAGGCAAAGAAAAGTTACATATTGTAACTTATCTTAAAGCATTCTATTCACTATCCAACACAGTTTTACTCAATAACAATATATAATTTTTCAATCATTCATGATTTTTCTTCTCTTTATCAGTCAGTAGTACTGCTGGATTTGGCCTCCCCCATAGCGTACGATGAGGGGATTTACCATAGCCACCACGCTTGTCAGGCGGATTGGTGATCGCAGTTTTGTGTAAAGTACTTATGGTAGATGCTGCTGCCCATCCCCTTGCGTAATCCCTTAGTCACCTTTTACGACATCCCTAGGAGTAATTGGAGGAGTCCCTTTCTTAGGCCGAAACTACCACGGCTCGATTATTACGATACAATTTCTCCCACGACAGAAACGTCGCCGGATGGTCAGATGCATCAGTCCGATCGGACTATCGACTCGGACAATACGCGAGGTACTTCAATGTGCTATGTATTGTGCCACAATAAATAAGGAACACATTGTACTGGATTCATTTACGTGAAAAATTATTTAGAATCAAGTAAAGAAAAAGTAAAAAAAAGTAAAGCAGAAAAAATTAAGTAAATTTTTTTCATTGATACACGTAATTTGGATCCAAATGTCGTCGTGTCCATTTGCTATGTGATTAATGTGGCTAAGCTGTATTACGCCAAGCAAACTTAAGAATAAATAATAAAAAAGATGTCCAGCTTGGTGTGTTATATGGTTTATCTGAATATTTATTACAGGCTAAATATGTTAAGCGTTATAATATTTGTGCAGCTCTTAAATGTTCAAAATGCCACGTTAATGCTTTGCAATTTATGGGTGAGTTTTTCAGGTTTGAAAAGATTATACTACTGTATGATGCGCTACAAAAAACATTGTTATATCCCATTATTTGTTGAAAACGTCCCTTTAAACTATAATTATGTTTTTATGACTGATATTTGTGTTATTATTGTCTTAGAAAAAGCGTAGTTATTTCATCTTTTTTCTTGTCTAGACTTCTTATAGTTATTTATTAGATTAAATTAAACAGGATCTGCAGACATTTTTTTTGTTATGTTGGCTAAGTTTTGTATCAAATTCCACACCACACTTTTTTTACTACACGTAGACATAATTATCACCAGAAACGGGATATTTACCACTATTTTTGAGATTTATTGATTCCCGATATTTTGGCATAGTTTTTAATAAAAGAGTGAGAAAGAGGGTAGATCGTTACGGCTACCAATAACAATGAATCTACTCGCAAAGTTTTCAGTTTACCCGTGATCATGGCGTATGAAACTGTGCCGAAATATCGGGAATCAATAAAGCTCAAAAATCATAGTAAACATCCCGTTTCAAGTGATAATTATGTTAATAACCATGATAGTTTCAAAAGTTATACACGTAGACACTTCTCAATCTTATAGTGATTGGCTCTGACAGGTCCTGCTATTAGATTCGAGTAGAAAGGGACGGATGAAGGGTGTTCGGCGATACACGGCTACCTCGCGGCCATCCGATACGTCTATGTCCGCGGCGCCGAGCGAAGATCCGTTACCAGTATGTGCGCACGGTGTTACCACGCAGCGATAACGCGCCGTGAATAGACAGCTTATTTTGGTTCGGAAAATCTATTTTATTGAGTAGTGCAACTTTGAGCTTCACATAGTAGTTATTGGAGTAAAGTGGAGGTATCCAAATTTTTATTATGAGTTTCTTTTATTTTAACTCTACATACATATATTTTTAAGTTATACTTTTTAACACATTTGGCTTATTTAACCTACAAGATTACCACCGCTACACAGTGTAAAAAAGTATTCCAGGATATATCGTACAATTTGTTGAGTCTTAAATATTTACTTTTGGTATTTGTCAGATTAAGTGATAAAATAATAAATCGCTGTGTGGTAATATCCGTCCATTCAAAATTGAGGCTTTCAATGTCTGCAGTGTGTTGGCTGCAATAATATCGTTGCTTTTTTAAATATTATATTTTTATAAGTAATCAGTAAACATTTATGTCGGTATCTCAATGTTGTAATGTGTTTATGGCTTATGCTGTTGATGCTGATTTGTGTATAGGCAGTTTATATATTTTTTTTATAAATTTTATTAAAATAATCGCTTCATTCTTTAAATTTTATAAAATTTAAGAATGAAGTGATTTTAATAGTAGATCCAAAAGTGTTTGTAAATGCATATTATGTATTTTATCAAATATATTGTGTGAAGATGTCATGGGAATGTTTTTTATCGTTGTTGTATTTTTATATTATTAAATTACTGACTAATGCCAACACACTGCACACATTTTGATACCAGAATTGGCAAAATTGTAAAAAATCTGCAGTAACTATAACTAGTCTATATTTACTTCGTGTTGTATTGTTTCTTTGCTCTAGCTCTCAAACTAAAAAAACTAGATTAATTGAGCTCAAATTTCTATAGAATCATAAATTATGTTCAAAATAAACCACAAAAAATATTCGTGGTAATTAAAATTTACGCGGGACCTGAGCACTGACATCCATACGACATAAATTCAAAATTAACATTCTAGCACTTTGACAGATTATTTCCACTTTACATTTACATGTCAAAATAATGGGTCTACGAAATTTACAAACAATTGGCATGCAAGCACACAACATTTTCTCCACTACATTATTACATTTTACTCCAAATCACAGCTACGCCATCCACTAAACACTTTTATTGGTGTTTTATTTTATAATCGTGTCTGTGTATATTTTTTATTAAAGTTTTAGTAAATTAGCTTCGTATCGGTGTTAAGCTTAAGTGTTTTGAGGTGTAGATAGTTTAGGTAGGCTAAGTATCCGCCAGTCTCAATGTCGTGATTCTCTAATGCAATAGTAAAAAAATAATCAATAGTAAAGTGTATTTTTTTGTGTTACAGCAAGCGTGCGGCAAATACATTCCTGCCGGGAGTACAGTCCAAGGAAACCAGACTGGTGTTGCAATGGACGGGACGTATTTAGTTGAAGCTTCCTTCTAGGGCCCGTCCACTAGCTCTCATATGGAAAGCTATGTGTAAAAATCCCCGGGCTGTTACCGGGTATCTGACTAAAAGTTTTCTAAAAGTGACGTTTTTAAACAAATGACATTGAAAATGACTAGTGCAAAACTCTCAAGTACGCGTACTTATAATGTTTGCCAAAAATTACGGCGGTATTTGAACTACAACCAATTACTAGGATACGACTCGAGTCTACGTAATTTTAATGTCTTGTAAGTCTAACAAAATACTGCCTATGTTAATAATATCAATTGATTAATAAGTATGTAGTAGAAATGGAAAGTGGCCTTCATTTCATGACCATTCCAATATTTCTAGTCAGGAAGATGTAATTCCGAATCGTTCTAGTCACTTTACTCAAATAGAAGGAAATTTACTAAACAAAGTCACTTTACTAAAATGGAATAGTGTCGTGAAATGGAAGTCAAATCTAGAAATGTGTTTCCAGTAAATGAAATGTATGAGCAACGAGAATGTCTAGTAAATGAGTGTTAACGTGGGGTTTTGGAGGTATTTTAAATGACAGTTTTTTATATAACTGTCAGTTAAAACACCGGGTCAGTTATTTCAGTCTTTTCCGCGTAGATTCCTTTTATCGATAGTAATAATTACAGTATTAAGGTTTTAATATTAGCAATGGATGATATATGTTTATAAAGAGTGAAATATGGATTTGTTGTTAAGATATTTTAAAAGACAGATAGTTTCAAATTTCAGTATAGTCAATAGTTCAAATCATATCAATTAGATCAGTAACATGTAGTTATACAGATGTGAGATTGGATTAGTTTTCACTGGATGGTGTCGGAGCATTTTATGATACAAATAAGTGAAATTTTAAACCAACCCCTTTTTTTAAATCGTTACATAAAAGTGAAAACCTCAAATTAGCTTCAAATTATATAATAATTATTATGGTGTTATTATAAAAAATGCCCTTAGTCTGGGTTTAAACCAGGACTACCAGTCTAGGCCTAAATATTGACCTAGGGTATATACGACTGTAATACAAAAGCAGATGGTTTGTTTTCCAGAAGCAACTTTCGAGCTAGATATGCCAAAAATTACATGAGCTTGGACTATCTCTGGTTTATCTAAAACCAGACAGCCCCCTAGTTTAGCAATGGTCTATAAATTGAAAGTTGATTGCTTGTTAGAGGTTGTTGTTGTTGGTTGTGAGGTGGGATTTGGACATCTCAATTGTGATGTGACACAATCCGTCAGTTTGATACTTTGGAAATTTACGAAGTAGCGCGAGAATTGATTTCGGAAAACAAACCATCTGCTTTCGTATTAAAAGTCGCATATGCCTAAGGTCGATATTTAATCCTAGACTAGTACGCCTGGACTAAATTAAGATTTAGTCCATGTTCTGTAATAAGGCCGATACAGTTTTAAATTAAATTGAAATAGTTAAATGGCATATTATATTGAATTTAAATTTGAATTTGAGATAGAGAAACAATAGATTCCTAGTAAAATTTAACGTTTCTTACGTCAAAAAAAGTACATATTTAGTAATATATTTTGCATATAAAATGCTCTGCATCGATACGACTATTCGAGGAACAACTACTGCAAAAATGTTTTACATAATAAATTGAATTTTCTAGTTATAAGACCATTTATTACTAATGAGACTTGAAATATAAATGCGATTTCCATGAATCCGCACTTGTTATTATTCAAAGTATTGAACTGTTTGTTTGTATCGTCCACTAGTTGTCTAGTGCCTTTGAAATTTGTTAATTTCACTAGTTCTTTGCTAGTGGACAGAGAATACTGATACTACTAATACTGGACAGAGATTCATTAATACCTTCATGTTTGTTTCTTTGATAGATTGTTTGTATAGGTATTAACAAACTATATATTCCTTCAAATGAGTTTGTTAAAATATATACTTTTGGACAATAAAATAGTGAGCTAATAGAGAAGGTTAATATTTTTGGGGAGTCAATACAATCTAAATAAGAAGATTGCCAAGCATTATAATCTATCAAAATTACAAGCATTTTACATTGAAATTAGAGTATAGAATATTGATGTGTTTCAACGAGAAATTTGTCGATAAGTGATTTGAAAAGTGCAATGAATATCGAACAATGAAATACTTTCGTGGCATTTAAATGTCTCGGTATAGTAAACCCCCTTTAAGTGTAGTTATGAAATTATGAACGTCTTATGATCGCAATAGTTGGAAGTGTTAATAGATTGAATATTACGTGGTTATATTCTAGTATATGTCTTAGGTTATATGTAAATGGATCGCATTCAATGCGTCTTATTTTAAAATGATAAAATTAATTTTGTAGATGTTAAGCAGATTTCAATGTTAAAATTTATTCTTCCAAAATATTGCCACAATTTCGATTTAAAAAGAACTTAATCTTGTTATGGATAAGTATTTATTGTTTAGATATTAAAATAAATTTAATATTGATATTTCTGTTAAATATGCAAGTCATGTTATTAATATGTAATTTTACTGATTTAATATGGTAAATTCTGAATGTTAAAAACGAATTGTAAAATATTTAATTCATTTTAATCTGTATATATGCCAACCTGATTTTAACGGGCATTGTACTTTGATTTAATTACTTAAAGTTAATAAGGGTCAGGTCTATTAATTTTTACCTGTAAGATTGTGAATTTTACGTTTTACTACTGGGTGGAATCTATAGAGTATGTTTTTTACTTCGTATTTTTTTAACGTTGGGGAGGGAAAAATAAGCAATACGCCATGGTCATCTTAAGCTCACAAAAAAATAAATGATGACATTAAACTTATGATTCAAATTTAATTTGAACGTTATGTCTTGTTATTGATGAAAACATCTAAAGATGAAAGAATGAAGAAAATCTATATGTTGATAACATAAATATCATAAATGGTAGTCTTCTCAACTGGCAACATGGAAATGTGATCACATCGAAATGTGAACGAAACTTGAACGCATGAAATGAATTTGAAACGTTTTCCCAATTCCCGACGCCCAAATGAGAATTTGGGCTAGAATTTTGGCTTCAGTTTCCAATGACAATGACAACAATTCAGTCACATTTCAACTCAAATGTAGAAACCTACTATTAGCTTTATCTTAAGGCTAATAATAGGTAATTCTTATATCTCTAAGTTTCTGTTTATACTTTTGTATCTCTGTTGGTTCCTGAATAAATAAATTCACAAAATAATTACAAAAATTGCCCTTCAGAGTGGCGATTACGTGATTCTGTTGCTATTGATTTCAATGTTGTTTCTATTTGAAATTATGTTCATGCTATTATCTAATTACGCAGTCTTGTTGCAATTAACCTTTATAAGCAAAATACGTAAATTGGGTAATCACAAGAAAGTCATTTCGAATAGAAGCAGCATTGAAATCGATTGAAATTAATAGCAACCGAATGACATAATCTCTTTCTCTACAAATTGGCTAATCTCAGGTTATCTTACTAATAAACTGATTAAGTTATAATCACGGTAGTGATTAAGATCAGTTGAGCGCTATTTTTAGATCATTTGCAACGGTCTCTAGATAATTCAAATGATTAGTTTGTATTTTTTTTGTGTATTATTGTGTATAGTATTTCTGTGAATATTTATTTAAATAAACGAATAATGTGATGCCAATGAAAAAATATTCCACCCAGTATGTTGTTGTAATTATATTGAAAATACCCCTGTGATTATAGGCTGTTTAACAGTGTATTATTTAATATTATTTCAAATATTTATTGTTAATACTAAGCTATGTTTGCCAATGTAAATAGGCCTCAATTTATATATTTTTGTTTTATATAATAAAATAAACTATTATTGTTATTATATTTTTAATTTTATTTATGTAAACTTAAAGAGATAAAGTAAAAATTAATAGCCGACGAATTGAAATAACATAAAAACATTATTGAAATTATGAAAATTTGGATTTTTGGAATCAATTTATTTTGTTTTGTTAATTTATATATTATTTTAAATATTAAATCCATGTTAAAATCAATAACCGACTGCCAATATAAAGTTATAGCAATATACTGCTATATATATATATATAGCTTTATAATCAATCAGACACCAAAATGTTAGAGCGACTTAAATCAAGTAGAAACATCTGATTTGTAAAATTTAGTAAAAATTTCGTGTTTAGAAAGAAACTAATATTTAAACGTCATTTAATTTAAGTATACAGTGTGTTCTAAAGACTGTATTGTTTATGTAAAAACTTATTGGATAGTGTTGTGAAAATGATGAGTCGATGGACCAATGGTATCTGAGTATTTCGCGTGTGCGATTTGAGTAGTTCTAACACTATTTTCTAAACCTCCATCGTTATGGACTGGGCCTTCGCCAATTAACTTACCTAATTATTCAAACCTAAACATTAAAATACGTAACCTAAACAATACGTAAAGTATTACGTAGAGTTCAAAAGACGCTGTCAAAAATTTTAGTAACTTTTCTGCTTTACTTTGGACTTTTTTCCGCGGCTTCGCATGCGCCATAGAAGAATAAATACATTTATTTATTTATTAATACTTGTATTTATTATTACATGGTATGCACAAACGGTTATTTAAATTGAATCAATATGCACAACATGTGTGAACCTCACCGTCAGCTATCTGCGTATCGCCCTGTTGAAGGGCAAAATGCGCCCGAAGAAAATATCGTGAAAAACGAAAAACATGGATTTATTTTCAGCAGAACGTATTAAATTATAACAACTGCTTAGCGTTCAAGTGTTTCTCTTGAATAAAATCAGCACTTTGCTTGTGCTGATTTTTAACCGAATTCCCAAAAAAGGAGGAGGTTCTCATTCGGTTGTATTTTTTTTTTGTTTTTTTTTTTAAATGTTTTTTTATATGTAAATTATTAAAAACGCCCGCTAGTAGTTACTTTGACAGAATGTATATTAAGTTTATAGTTATATTGAAAGGAGAGAGCCATACTATTAAAATTAGTGCATGGGAACAATGATTTGCATTTTTATAAGAAAAGTTTTACAAAATGTCTTGCACCTTTCGAAAGTGAACTAAACTATGAAACACCAATAAAGTAATTGATCTATGATTTGATTGAGAAATACACAAGTTTATTGCAAATAACTTTTTATAAGTAATGATAAAATAAATCCTAAATTTTTCTAAAAACAGATGGCAATTTCACTAGAATTTTCGTGGACTTTTCCCACCCGTTTGAAAAGACACGTAATATATTTAAATTCACTACCATGTGCTCTTTAAATAAGCTACAACGGTTAAAATGCCATCAAAATTACACAAAAAACACTAGAAATAGAAATAAAATAATAATGGGCGACGTCTCGTTTTGAAAAAGCAGAAAAAAGTCTGATCACGGATGATGTCGTTTATGGAGTTGTGATGGGGAACACGCTCTGCACTCCTGGTACCTACACGAAAAGGCGTGGTGGCTGAAACGGTCAGTCATGTTGCCACACTGGTAGCGATATACCACTTGGTAGGTTCATCAAAAGGGAGAGTGGCCCGAAATGTATTATTATATTTTATTCCATAATTTATTTCTGAAATAATAACACATATTTCTGAGTCAAGTCTTACGATATAAATCATTGCAGTATTGGCATACTATTAAGTTAGTTCTCAAAATAGGTTCGGCAATTAAAAATTATCCATTATGCTATCAACCATTGATTTTTTCAATACATTACACCTCTTTTTATCGCAGGGAGGTTTAGAGACGAGTGATAGATTATTATTATACTCTAGTGATGCATGAGTGTTTAATTAATCGATAACTTTTTAATTTTTAGCTATCGACTTATCGAAAATTTAAAATTCATGTTTTTAACTTAAGGTCCTCGGTTCAGAACCTTTAGCTTAATGATTCTTTGTTATTTTGAAAAAGAAAATAAATATTATGTAAGAACAGAACTATAGGCGTTTTTTTGGACTAAAAAGTCAATAGATTCCCAAATTGTAAATAAGTTTCGAGTAGCGACCGGAAGACGCAATGGTAGATCACATGACGATTGCAAGAAGTCAGTGGATGGAGATGGCTCTGTTTGTCAAGACATTATATTTAGGGGAAGGTTGGTGTCCAGCAGTGGATTTCCTCTGAGTTCTGGCTGATGATGTTCATGATGACATTTAATGAGCTTCGCAATATTTAACTACTGCAAATGCAACGTAATGTTGGTTTGTCTGTATAAACAATCTCAAAAACTATTATTTTTGTGGACAAGAAAACTATCTACAAACGGGAAAAAACAAATTGTTCATGAGTCTAAGTAAAAAGAGTCTATTTATGAGTTTAGTTTCAAAACTAAGGCAAAAGTAAAAGCAATTTCTAAGTGGATACTTCCCTGGTAGTTTCACTTCACTGGTAGTGTAGTACTCTACCAGTGAAGAGCAGTTAGCAGCGCCATCTCTGTGAAGCTACTTGGAACTCGAGTCAACTCGCTACGACCGTGCAGTTTACGAATTACCCAAGAGAATGGTGTTCGTTTTGTGTGCTCATGACTTCTATGAAGTAGGAATATCGCTTTACGAATGAAAGTATAGATGGCGTTGAGAGCAAAAAATATATTTTTATCTAGAGTTCGAGTCTTTTTAACCGACTTCAAAAAAAGGAGGAGGTTCTCAATTCGACCAGTATGTTTTTTTTTATGTATGTTACGCGATTACTCCGTCAATTTTGCATTGATTTTGATAATTCTTTTTTTGTTTGGTAGGTTATTTTTTAGAGGTGGTCCCATATAAATTTTATCGAAATTGATTTAGTACTTTTTGAAAAATTTGGTTTTTTGTGGTTCCCATAGAAAAAACCTAATATTTTACTGTGCAACTCTCTTGGTTCTGTCAGCGCTAGATGATACTACTAGACGTCGACAGATGGCGTTATAGAAATAAATAAATACCTACCCACCGATAGATAGCGTTTATTCAAATATGAATTACCTACATTATAGGCAAAGGCTTGAAGTCGGTTTGTTTTTTCCAAAAATTAACTTTATTTTTATTTTTAGTTGTAATGTAGTTTAAACTTTTTTTTTATAATGGCATCTGAGTAATATCTCAATATTGCCAATTTCAAGTACTAGGTTAGAGAATAATCTAAATAGGTCAAGTGTTCAAGTAAAGCGATGGCAGTTTTATTAGAATTTTCCTTGGACAATTTCCACCCCCAATATACTGAAGTTGTAACGTTGAATTATGGAAAATGGCTCTAAGTATAATTATCTATGTACAATGGGTCTATTTTAGTATAATGGTAATTGCATAATTTAACAATAAAAGTTACCTACTTATTATCCTAGTACATACAAAAAACAATTTTCTCTATAACGTGTGTTACCGATTCTACGGACACTGTAGTTCCGACAAGAAAATTATTGACAAAGAATTTAATGTTGAAACAGATGATACAATTTATCTGCAAGAATTGGTTTTAGTGATGATTATTTACCTACATAGTTCAATAATAAACTTATAGATACAAACTACGTTGTTTTGTTCACTCTATAAATTATTCTTATTTATTTTGTTTGTTATTTTGGTGGCTCTTGTTTCAAGAGAGTTTCTAGGTTCAAAAACTAGCATGCAAAATATTTAAATAGTTGTTTGAGATTGTTCTTACTCTTACGCTATTTATTACACGCGACAGTCACATCTACAATTCTGCAGCTTCTCTTTGCAATCAAAGCGATAGGAAACATGCATACTAAGGCCCAAGTTCACGAACAAATAAACAGGCGTTTAACGTAACCATTGGTCAAGGTGACAGATAATCTGCATTTGCTAGACTAAACTTAGCTTAGTACGGGTTTTGTTAGTTTTGTTTCCATCCATACATTTTCTGACAGCGTCCTTAGTTTCCTTTTCGTTTTCGATAGGGCGCTGTTAGTACCTTAATGTATGGACGGAAACGAAACTTTATATCGTTTCAAAAATTATCAAAACCCGTGCTAAGCCCCCAGTTATTTAACCCTTCCAACCTATAATGATATTTAGAAGTCACTGTATTGGGTCACCAAAGATACAGGCTTTCCCTAGTTTGGGACTCGCTACTAATACTTATTCTGAAGTATAAACCTGTCACCGTCATCGTCAAATCTTAAGTAGGTATAATAATACTAAACCTATAATTTTTAACTACTTTAGTTACCCTAATTTAATATGTGTATTTAGGTTATACCATTGATTGTGAAAAATAAATAAATACTTACTAAACCGCCTGTTTATTTGTTGGTGAAATCAACCCTGAGCGTCATTTTTCACGCCCGAATGAGCAAATATGATACACAGTACGAACATTAAGCGTTTTTGCATCGAAGGGTAATAAAATAGTAATTGCGATTACCGAGTAACTCATGAATATTGCACGCTTATGTAATGGTGCCGTGATGTGTCCAGCCTAAGAAAAGAGCCCTCTTCCTTATCTCGTGGATACCGTAAAATCAGCCGTAAGGCAGCGCATCCCCTTCAGTACCCACCAATACTGCGATCACCAATCCGCCTGCCAAGCGTGGTGTTCCACCCATTGTATTCAATGGAGGAGGCCTCGTCCAGCAGTGGATATCTAACGGCTGATGATGGTGATGATGATGTAATGGTGCCGTGGTGTGTCCAGCTTTAGAACCTCCTATTTCCTCTATCGCAAAAGCTGACACTAAGTAAGAGTGTAAGGGATTACACCAGAGAATGGGAGCAGCATCAATCTCTCAACATGAATACTGCGATCACCAGCCCTCCTGCCATCTGTGGTGATTATGGCAAATCCCCCCATTTGATTCAATGGGGGAGGCCTCGTCCAGTAGTGGATGTCTAAAGGTTAATGTGATGATGTAATGGTGATATATAGTTCTTATTTAAGTGGTTGTAAAAGTGTTTTTCCAGGAAATTACAGCCGTAATTATTTCTGCCGCTATGCAATAATACACTCCGCCCGTGGATGTCGTAAAAGGTGACTAACGTATTACATAAAAGCAATACTCTAATCATCATTGCGGGTTCGATTCCCGCCTCGGAACAAATATGTGTACGATCTGCAGATATTTGTTCAGGGTGCTCTGGGTATTTTTATATGTATAATAAAAAATATCTATCTATGTAATGTATTGTATAAAGTTCTAGTTATGCACATTTATGCATGGGGAGTAAAGAGCTACCTCGCCGTAACACAGTTTTTCAACTAGCGCGGGAGGTATGTTCCCAAACCTCATAGTGTATATGCAATTTTTAGTCGTAATAATTGTTTGTCTCTTGTTTAAATAATATGCACTATGTAAATATCTTTAAGTTATGTTACGAAATAAAGTAAAGTTAAGTATATCAGTTATCTAGTACCCGTAACACAAGCTCTGCTTAGATAATAAAAATAGATAATAAATGTTGTGTATATTGTCCAGCACTTATTTATTTATTTTATTTTATTTATCAATCCGCCTGCCATGCGTGGTGAATATGGAAAATCCCCCAATGTCATTGCGTGTGATGCCTCTGGTGTTGCAGGCGTCCATAGGCTACGGTAACTATTTTCCATCAGGTGGGCCGTATATGCTTGTTTGCTTACGCAGTAGTATAAAAAAAATAACCCCCCATTGCATTCTATGGGGGAGGCCTCGTTCAGAAGTGGACGTCTAAATGCTGCTGAAAAAGAAGATACTTCCATGTCAGTTCTTTGCTAAATAATTAGACTCAGTACTCTGAGGGGCGCTCACACTACGTCTTAATACCCGGAGGTGTCCCACACTACGCTTGCCAATTATATTAATAATAATACTCTCACTAAATAGTTGGATCAAGGGTCAGATTCAGAAGGTTGTACTCCTGCAGGGCGATTCTAAAACGTCGGACATACATATTTATTGTATTTTACTGTGTTTTACTATAGAAAATTGTTTTAGTTACTTACCACATCGAAATAAAAACTAACGAATCCGATCGGAAACGTTTCCGACGTTTTAGAATGCTGGACTCGGCACGCATAGTCAAGAGGTTCCTCTCTCTGCAGCCCTAGCCTCCGACCGCTTGGGGCTTGCTTCGCGGCCGGAGATTTCCTGTTTTGATACATATTTTTTACTATAATGTATGTATATAATGCATAATATATGATAATGTATAACACAATTTTTATTATAGTATTAGACTATCGATCTGTTGGTAGGAAAAATTGGAATAAACGCTATATTATATTATTTGTTTATCGTAATAAAATATTTTTATTAACGTTACATAAAATAAACAAGAACCCCTTAGATTATACCTTATAGGCTAACATTAAATTAAATTTTATGCTTAAAATAACTCTTTTTGGGGATTTTTATTGGATACCGCTTCCTTATAGCGCCGGTAAAAAATGCCAGCTGGCCAGAAATCAGAGGCCCAATTCTCTGACTAAAAAATAGTTAAAATAGAGTTCGGATCATGTTTCGATCTTGTGTCGATGTCTTAAATGTCAGAAATGGTATTCTCTTAACTTAAAATACAACACTGTAATGTGGTTATATCGAAATGTGACCGAAACTTGAACGATTCAAAGTTTTTTCGATAATTTTAGCATAAGTAGATAGACTCTCTTTACTCTTTCCAATTATATATAACCATCCTACTCTAATGGAGTCACCGTTAATTCCAACTTTCTGTCAATTCACAATTCAGTCTCGATTCGGTTAACTTTCAGTGTAGTAATAAAATATTTTAGAGAATTGAATGAAATGAAATGAAATGAAATGAAATGAAATATGAATGAAATGAAATATTTATTTATTGTGAAACTAGGTAATAAAATGGTGTTAAACAGTAAAATATGTGTCCACTAGTTCCTACCTTAAGGTGTACAAAACATTAAAATGAAATAAAAAATTGAAGTTAAACTCATTAGATCATACATACTAACTAATCATTAAATATAAAACAAAATTCAATTTAAATTAGATGTCATGCAAATGATATATCCTTCAAAAATTCGTCAACAGTGTAGTATGCCTTTTCGATAAGCAACTGGTTGAGGGCATGCTTGAACTCTGTATGACTTGGTTTATTACGAATTGTTATCGGTATTTTATTATAAATTATTGGTGCCATACACAGCACACTAATACGCATAAGGCGTGTTTTACTGGAGCGATGATACAAACAACCCTCACGCCGACTGCCAGTGGGGTACATGGTGAAAAGATTTAAATTACTTCTCACAAACATGGCAACCTCAATAATATACAGCGAAGGTAGTGTAAGAATCTTAAGACTCGTAAAATATTCCCTGCAAGAATCCGTTCGTTTCAAGTGTTTCATAGCATTTATACAGCGCTTTTGAGCTATGAAAACTCTCAGTTTATCTGTGGAATTGCCCCAGAATATAACACCGTAACGCAGCACCGATGCCACATGCCCATGGTAAGCGGTCATTAAAGTTGACTGGTCGACTAAACTACTCAGCTTATAAAGTGCATAAGAGAACCGATGAAGCTTCTTACAAATGTCACTAATATGTCCTTTCCATGTTAATTTTTTGTCAATCGTTAAACCTAAAAATCTTGTAGAGTCAATTTCATTAATTTTAATACCTAAATAACTGATGTCCATTGAAACTTTATTTGTATCTCGTTGCTGAAATGTCATAATATTAGTTTTTTCCAAATTTATCTTCAAATTATTCGATTTTAACCATTTAATTAAAGATGTTAGAAAGAAAGATGTTGAAGAAAGAAAGAAAGAAAGACAGAAAGAAAGAAAACTTTTATTTGGCACAAAAACGACACACAATGCCGATACCAGATACAATAAATACATACAAGCAAACGAAAATTACATCTAGAAGTTTAAATAAATCGGCTCATGTGTCTGTAGGAATGCCAAAATGGCGTTCAGCTCAGCATAAATATTGGATGTGTTAACACCCAACGCTGATTTTCAGCTGAAACCAGAAAATTGGTCCTCTGGAGTATACTCTAGCAAGTAGTTGGAGTAAATATAGCGGTCTTTACCCAAGAGCTCATTTACCCCAACGGTTCATCAGCATACGATCAGCCCACTGGCACTTCAGTTTAACACAAACGATGAAGATGGTATCTACAATCGTATTAACAAAGTCTCGAAAGTCTCCATCTTAAGTACATGCTGCAACCATTTTGAATAAACAGTTAACCCGGTAACGCACACATGTACAATTGTACACATGTACACTGTATATAGGAACTTATACAGTACATACAAACATGCAGTAATTGCGGAGAGAATATAAAAAAATTGCGCTAAGTGTGCCTTACTTGCTCGCGGTGAGGTTTGCACCGCCGCTGGTCTTTATGGAACGATGATTTTAATATTTTTTAATGATCAACCGGATCGTGGTGTGTCCGGTCTAAGAAAAGATCCCTCCATCTCCTCCCGTGGATGTCGTAGAAGCTAACTACAGGATTACAAAAGAAATAAAAAATTTAAATCGGTATTGTAAAGTCGCCGTCCCCGGAAAATAAACGGATAATTACAAAAACACAACTTTTTAGGAAAAATAAAAAACATGTTTTCTTTAATAACTTCGTAAATACTGGACGTAGCCAGATGATTGTTAGCAATGCTTATTTTTTATGCATTTGAAATGTTTTAATGACACACTAAATAGAAACACTTGGTGTTCGTTTTTAAGTATAAAATATAAATATGGTAGGTATATATTCTATGGGTTTAGGTATAATTTTATTATTCATTTCCCATGTAGCCTGAAATAAATACAATTATTTTTATTAATAATATAATTACACCAGGGGATGGGTTGCAGCATCCGTCTGAGAACTCAACACGAATACTGCGATCACCAATCCACCTGCCAAGCGTGGTTATTATGGCAATTCCCCCCATTGTATTTTATGGGGGAAGCCTCGTCCAGCAGTGGACACATAAAGGCTGTTGATGATGATGATGAATGTTTAACTATTTGTATAATAGAATTGAAACTTTCGTGGTTGGGAATCATTTTAAATTGAAAAAATGGCTAATTACCACTGTTGTATTTGTATTATGCTAATTAGCATTAAGTTAGCTTATGAACTCGTTGTTTTTTGCCTTGTGCAATAAAGTATTTTCTATCTATCTATCTATCTATTATGGCGTAGCGTATGCGGCCTAAGAATAGGCCCCTCTGTCTCCTCCAGTAAATGTCATAAAAGCTGACTAAGAGTTACACCAGGGGACAACCCCCAATAACAATAATAATAATAGTTAGGGATAGTTAGGTGGCAGCAGCCACCTGACTTAGCACCAATACTGCGATCACCAACCTGCCTGGCAAGCATGGTGATTATAGCAAATCTCCCCATTACATTCTAGGAGGACACATGGTCCAGGAGTGGACGTTCAGCGGCTTATGATGATGATAAATTCCTTTATTCTCCATGGTAAGACACAGGTGGAAGGAGCCAGCACAAAATTGTACCTTGTGGCAATGTATTGGCCTAATGGCTAGCTGTGGACCGCTTTTGATGATGATAATGATGATCGTCCACAGAGATTAAAGCCCTGAATTGACACAAGCTATTCAATAAATACTCATCATCATCATCATCAGCCTGTAGAGGTCCACTGCTGGACATAGGCTTCCCCCTTAGAATGCCATGACGAACTGTCTTGAGCTGCCTCCATCCACTGACTCCCCGCGATGTTTATAATGTCTTTAGCCCATTGAGTAGAGGGCTTTCCTCTACCGCGTCGTCCTGTTTGTGGTCGCTACTCGAGAACCTTTATTCCCCAGTGGTTATCAGTTCTTCGAGCTATATGACTAGCCCATTGCCACTTCAACTTGCTAATTCTGAGAGCTATGTCGGTGACCTTGGTTCTTCCTCATTTCGGATTCTATCACGTAGTGAAACTCCTAGCATAGCTCTCTCCATAGCCCGCTGCGCAACTTTGAGTTTGTCTAGAAATACTCAAATACAATGAAATAAATAATGTACAAATCTGTAGCAACTATCACAATCCCCAATACCCTGTGGCCTAACATAGCGGCCGCCGTTCCGACTGGCCACAGTTGGCTGGCAGAGCGAGAAGTTCAAATCTCGGAGTAATTGATAAATAAACGACACGTGCGCCCGGGTCAACACACTTGTATGCAGGTGAGATACCCCTCATCATTATCATCAGCAGCTTTAAGACGTCCACTACTAGACGAGGCGTCCAGAGAACGTGGAAGATTGAATCCAAGCATCACCAATCAAGTCTTGTAAAATTATGATCGAACGTCACAAGGTAAGTTTGTTTAACCATCAAATTATACCACACCTTGCATCCTCGAGATTTATATTATTCACTTTGTAGGGTGTTCAGAGCACATTTCAAAATATTGAAGTTACCAGGCTATTAAACATTTTTATTCTTAATCATTTTTTAAACCTATTTTTGTTAAAATAGTCATACATAGTTATATGTCATACGTCAAAACAAACCAAAACATATTTAAATAGGTTTATAAAATTATTATGAATAAGGGGTTAAATCTTTTACTATTTATTTAGGAATAATAATTAATAATATTTTGTTGTATTAGCTTTAAAAATCAGATATTACAATCAAACAAAGCTTCTGCAAAGGTTCTCTTATTTGGAGGAGTAACAAAACTTAGCAAAAAATAAATTAAAAAAACCAAGCGTCGTGGTCAGTACTCTAGTGGATGCTGCTGCCAATCGTGTTATCCCGTCGTCTGCTTTTACGACATCCACGAGAGCAGACAGACGCAACTTGTTTTAGGCCGGACACCCAAAACCTTCAAACCATTGAATTCTACTACTGGACATAGGTCTCCACTCTAGAATGTCATTCATCCACTGAATTCCTGAAACCTTCCTCTACTGTGTCGTCCGGTTTGTAGTTGCCACTCGAGAAACTTTATTCCCCAACAGTTGCAAGTTCTGTGGCTTGCTCATTGCCACTTCAACATGATTATTTTGAGAGCTATGTCGGTGAGCTTGGTGTACGGATTTCCTTCTTTCGGATTCTATCACATAGGGCAACTCCGAATATAGCTCACTCCATAGCCCGCTGTACGCTTTTTAGCTTGTGTAAGCTTTATTTATTAAATAGGAGTTTATTAAAATAGAATATCATAATTATGACACATAAATATAATCGTTATGTTTATTCAATGCATCTTCTATATTCCATTAGATTAATTAAATAAACATAACCATTATTACGGTAGGTAACAATAGCCGTTAGCAAATAAAAACTCTAAGTACTTATAGCAGTTCAATTTATGAAATAAGGAGTAGTTACTGATAGTTTAATACTAATAATTTAGCTACTGATAGATCCTGTACCCAAGGGATCTTTTTAAAATGACTATTTTAATTAAAAAATTGTTACTAACAGATCCCGTATTGGTTTATCAGAGAAGTTAAGAACAGTCATAAAATAAATATATACCTTTAAACATTAAAATATAATGTAAATTAATTTAAAATAGTACTGAAAACAATAAGTAAAATTGTAGATAAGTATTAGAGTAATGGTAATGGCGAGATGTCAGGATGTCGGTGGATGGAGGCGGCTCAAGACCGTTCGTCGTGGTGTTTTAAGGGGAAGGCCTATGTCCAGTAGTGGACTTCCACAATTAATGACGAGATGGTAAGACGTAAGGAATAATAGATGTATGACTGAAGGGGAGGATAATAATGGCGTAATTAGACGCTCAATCAATGAACATGTGTTGAAATTAGTCAAGTGTGAGTTAGACTTGTGCATTGAGATGGAACCCTACTAACTACTATGATCTATATGCGATCCCTAATGAATTTAAAACAAAAAATAATTTGTAATTAATTAATCAAATTAAATGAATCAAATCTGTTTTTATAAATGAATCTGTAGTTAACATTTTTTTACACTACAGATTAATTTGCCTAATTAAATTGGTTATTTGCCATAATCACCACGCTTGGCAGGTGGATTGATGATCGCAGTATTGGTGTAAAATAATCAGGTTGATGCTGCTGTCAATCTCCTGATAATCCCTTAGCTTGTACAGCATCCGCGGGAGGAGAAAGAGGGCTCTTTTCTAGGCCGTACACACCACGGCAAACACAATTATCAGGTAAAATTAAATTCGAACAAAAATCCCTAAATTATGAACTCTAAGGCAGGGTGTATGATCCTATTCAAACATACATCCAAAACTCGAAAGAAATTATCCATTGAAAATCACATGTCATTTTTTGACGATGAAACTGGTTTGCACTTCAGACTGTATATTTTGAGGGATTTATTGAATTAATACAAATAAACAAATCATAAACAAAAAATACGCGGTTAGAACTTTAAAATACAAGTCTACTTATTCGTAAAAAAATTGTGTTGGTGCCGTTCAAAATTAAGAGCATTTTGATGACAAAGCTTTTTTTGAGTGGTTATTTGTGCGATTTTTATTTGCAAAACCAGACTTTTTTTTAAATTCTTTTTGGTTAGTACTGTTATGGTATATTGTTCTACCTACACTACTTTTTGCATCTCATTATTTAATCTCGCTAAGTCGCATTGGCCGATCAAAATACTACTTTTTAGGCCAGTCCTTACCTTAAGAAACAATACCACATTCATATAGCATATAAAAACTCTACCAGCCAGGATGAAAGCCAGAATATCCTTAAATACGGGGGCTGTCAGATGGACTTCCTTAGCGGTAACTGAGACTGGATTTTCAATCTTTATTGCGCGAAGTAAATACTTTAACCAACTTTAAAAAATTAAGAAATTCGACTGTATGTCTTGTAAGTTTTTTACCCGATTAATCTGCTAATTATAAATAGATTTTGATGATTCTTTATTTAACCGACTTAAAAAAAAGGAGGAGGTTCTTAATTCAACTGTTTTTTTTGTATGTTTGTTACGCAATTTCTCTGCCAATTATAAATTGTTTTTTGTTTTGTAGGTCGTACTTCAGAAGTTGTCCCATATCAATTTTATCGAAATTGATTCAGCTGTTTTTGAAAGAAGGTAGGTTTTTGTTTTTATACTTAATATTATTGTTTGGGAATTCATACTTCAGCAGGATAATTCTAAAACGTCGGAAACGTTTCCGATCGGATTCGTTAGTTTTTCATTTCGATGTGGTAAGTAACTAAAATTTTCGAAATTTCTTTAGTAAAACACAGTAAAAAACAATAAATATTGTATATTACTGTGTTTTACTAGAGAAAATTGTTAGAAAATTGTTTTAGTTACTTACCGCATCAAAACTAAAAACTAACGAATCCGATCGGAAACATTTCCGACGTTTTAGAATCGCCCTGCATAAGTGGACCCATATAAATTTTATCGAAAATGTTTTTTTAAGGAAGTCAGTTTTTGTTATTATCTTATAAAAACTAACTTTATTTATTACACATTACAACAGCCACTCCAAGTATTTATCCATATCCTTAAAATTCTAGGCTAAATTATTAGATTCCTTCCTGCCTACACATATTATCAATAACGGCCCTTTTACGAAAGGATTTAATCCCATCGCTTCCATCGCTTTACATCGCTTTCGGTGCGGGATCGATTCCCGCTGCGGGACAAATGTTTTTACTATCTGCAAACATTCCTGGTCTAGGTGACAGTGGACATTTAGACTTCTACAGTCTGATGATGTATTGTGAATAGAAAAAGACAGAAGTCAAAGCATCTTCAAAAGTTCTTCTATCCAAACAAGGTACACTTTATACTAAGTAATTTTTAGATATTATCATCATAATGTCAAGACGTTAATCTTACTAGAAATTTCCGTTAAGACATATATCACGCACGCACACTTACATTTTGCTGGTATGGGTACGTGAAGAAGAAACGTGAACATGTGTGTGTGTGTGTGAAGTAAAGCCGCGCGTGCGCCCACTTACGCCACATAAAAGATGACCGTTCCTATCTCTTTCTTGCTTATTTATATACAACACTATCTCGCTTACTCTCGTATGTAATTACAGTACGTTACCCGACTGACTAATACCTAGTAGTGATTGTATCATCGTAGGTACGTATGAGTTTCGACTCTCGGAGAATCTTAGTTCGCTTTTAATCAGATTTGGTTTTTCCGGTTTCTAAATCTAAAGTGACTTAATTTATGAAACTTGTAACATCCAATCATCATCATTCATTGTGATGTGGTGTATCCAGCCTAGAATAGACCCCTCCGTCTACTCTCATGGATGCCTTAAAAGTCGATTAAGGGAATACAACAGGGTATGGGCAGCAGCATCCACTTGAGAACTTAAAATCCACCTGCCAAGCGTGATGATTATGGCAAATCCCCCCATTGCATGCTATGAAGGCATCAAGGAAGGGAGGAATTAAGGTATATGCATGTGGGCTATGCAATGCCATGTTTTTGGAGTACTAGTTTAATATGGAGACATGAACACTACTGTTTTTAAACTATGTAAACTATAACAAGCGGTACGAGGAAGGCCCTCCACTCGATGGACTAAATACATTATAAACGTCGCATGAAGTCGGTGGATGGAGGCGGCTCAAGACCGTGGCATTCTAAGGGGGAAGCCTATGTCTAGCAGTGAACTTCTACAGGCTGATGATGATGATGATGATGATGAGATTATAACTTAATTCGAATTTTCAAACGTTCATACATCCAACGGAACTTATTTGCTCTTTTGATTAACATATTTATTACTGTACCGAAATAATGATGAACGACGTCAAATAATGTTTTTAATTGAGGTAATAACATAAGCAGGTAAGTTTATTTAAATAACAAAGGTAAAATGATATTAAAATGTCTGGCAGTAATGACGAAAATAATATTATCTGCCAAGTATAAATAAATGTCTCGCAAAACAAGATTTCATTAAATTAGTCTTGCAGCTGATGGTGGTGATGATGATGATGATGATGATGATGAAATTAGTGTTCAGAATTGCCATAATATCGGCAAAATTCATAGGACAGCAATTTTTATGCGTTTTTACAAGTGCTAAAAAAGTACTCAGTACATTTTATTCCCTAATAACCCTAAACTACTTTAACTAAATCCTGAGTAATTTTTTTATATAAATAAGTTTTTATTTAATAAACCAAATTCCGCCATTGTATTCGACAAAATATTTGGATGAAAAAAAATTATGACAGAACCATAGTGGTGAAAGGATTATGATACTTTCTGAATGCAAATGCTTGGTTTGTTGCTGAAAATATCAAAATCGTCATATATATATATGCCTACAATATTTGAGGAGTTCCCTCAATTCCTCATGGATTCCATCATCAGAACTGGGTTCTGAAAAAAATGGTGCCAATCTGGAAGTATATCTATTCAAATAAAAAAAGAAAAAAAAACCTTTTTGTGAAGTCCGTTAAAAAATAACATTAATAATGAGATTTGGAAGAGCGGTACCGCTCTGTGGAAAGTGGTTATAAGTGAAAACTGAAACACATGTCAACTCCCAATTTCCAACGTTCCATTGACCGTTTGAACAAGTGTTATAGAAACAAAGTGATAATAATAAGAAAGTGCATTACGCACCTCATCGTCTGGAGTGAGGGGAAGACGCCGCAATTATAGTGCTTCCGCTGCAGGACGGTAGGGGTGGGACACTATCGAAACTACATTCATCGATATCGATAAAGGTGAGACAATACCAAACTAACATTTATCGATATCGACTCATTTCTTGGTATAAATAACTATAATAAAAACAATAACTAATACTGGTATGGAAATTGTACTTTCATTATAAATGAAAAAACAAACAATTCTTTCCTGTGAAATGACTATGGACATTTCTTTTCAAAAACAGCTGGGCTTTGTAAAGTGGTCTTAAAAACATTAGATGTTTTTTTAGATGTGTTAACGTAAAAAAAATATTTATAAAATAAATTAAGATAAAAAAAATGTTTTGCTACGATTTTCAATGAACCAAATCGACACTGTACAAATCATTCATTGATATTCGTAGCTGAACTGATGATATATAAACTATGTTTTAAATCTCCTGATTCTCGCAAAATTAATGTTTTCTATCTCAAGGAGTGCTGATGAGCTGTAATGAGCAAAAAATATTAAAATTTTAATTTCGCTCAAAAAGTCAAGTAGGTGTTTCTTAGGTGTGAGGCACTAACAGTAATAATAATATAATATGTTAATTTCAGTTAGATTAAGAGAACAAGATTGATGGATGGGAAAGAGATGGTAGATTTACGGGCAGATTTACCATGAACTGTATAGACTAATAAAATGAGATTTGGTCGAAGTGTAGGTATTTAACGCCCACGACTTCGTTCACGTGGATTTTGTTCAATACTCCCTCAGGTGTTGAATTTCATGAGCTTTTTTGAAAGTGAAGGTCTACGTTGTACTCAGTGTCGTACCTAAAAGTTTTATAAATATATAAAACTTTGAAACTTTTTTTGAACTTTTTTTTTTTTTTTTTTTTTTTTTTTTTTTTTTTTTTTTTTTTTTTTTTTAAAAACACGTGGTTGGAGCCGCGAGCAAATGCTAGTAATAACTAGCATTTGCTCGCGGCTCCAACCACGTGGAACATCTGTTACAAATAATAATATATATATTATTCTGATGTAAAAGCTATAATACTGTCAAGTTTAATCAAATTCCGTTCAATAGTTTCTGCTTGCAAGAGTAATAAACATCCATCCATCGATACATCCTCACAAACTTTTACATACCTATATGATATTAGTAGGAATAGGAATATAATACATATTTAACAGATGTACCTAATTTTAAATCTTGTTACATTTACTAAATTAATTAATTTTTCAGGCATATGTGATTGAACTTGAAATTCAAACAGACCATTTGAAGGTAACATCTATTATTACGGACGGTAAACGAAAATGCTAATTTTTAGATAAAATCTGAATTATTTATTTTAATCAACTGCTTTATGGTAAGTAGGTGCTAAATTTTTTGTGGCTTATTAATGAATTTTTCTTGTTTGTGATATACTCTGCTGTGCTAATGAAACTAAAAAGATAATTCAATCACGTTAGTAGAAAAAAGAAAAGCTAAGTGCGATTGAGATTTGTGCCCCGAGGGGTCCAATTTGTAAATTATTTCAAAACCGCCAAAAACAACCGCAACCTCTTCAAATTTTAGGCACTTATTCCTACAAACTTTCAAATTCATATTCATTTATTGCGTTTAATGGGTTAGTAATAGTTGTACATTTAAATGTACAGCCACAATTGACGTTTAAAGCATGCAATCAAAGTTTATAAAATATAGTACTTACTTTCATTAATATACTTCTAAAAATTAAACATACTCATCAAGAAAAATACCAAACTTAAACACTGTTTATATGATGATAAATAAACGTTTTTTAATTGCTGAATGTAATTCAAGGTCAAATTTATTTTTAGGGTCAGCTTTCTGTTTTTCAAATTGCTTGTTACGTTGATAATTAGTATACTAAATATATGTTTCAAATTTCTAAATGCGGTTAAATTTTTTGAGATAGTTTTGTTTTTTTATTCTTACTCTATAACAACACATATATGCTTTACATTAGCTAATTAAGTTCGCAGTAATTTTAATTTTAGTAACGGTATTATGTTCAGAAGAAAATAAATTTAAACCAGACAGTAAGTCAGCGGTTCATGTTTTTATTTATTTAAACAGAGCGAGCTAAACAATTTTTAAATAAATAGTAGCTCAGGTATATGTAAGTATAAAAATATTGAAAGATCTTTTACCTTAACCCATTTTGCCAGCCGAATAAATATTTAGGAAATATTTCATCGATAATCGATTACATAATATCGATGGTACATCACTAGCGCCCAACCCCGGCTGCGCACGCGGCGGACCGCATCGAAGAAAGTACAACCGATGGTAACGGACGAGGGGAAAAGGGACAAGACAGTAGACTTCACTTACGAACTGATGTTTGATGTTTTCCCTCCAAAAACTATCTACGTGGTTATCTACTATCTAAGTTACAACTATGTTAAGGAGACAATCACAACTCGCTTTAACATGAAACTGAACACAAACCAAACAAAACAAACCTATAGGACAAACCTAACTTAGATTTTTAAATACATTACTAAAATAACTTAAATTCTGTAACCAAACTTCAAAGTTTTTTTTATACTACTTGCCAAGCAAACAAGCTCGGCCCACCTGATGGAAAGCAGTTACCGTAGCCTATGGACACCTGCAACACCAAAGGCATATTTTGTTTATTATATCTTGCAAGTTTGTTTGCTAAATAAATAAAATTAGAACTTTTGCGTTTAAAAAGTTTATCAAACATCATTTTAAAAAAAGTCGTTAGGAGCCTACTTTCATTCACAAAGGCTTGGTGTGTTGTTCAATTTAGTACCTATCCGAGCTTTGCTAGGAAAAAACTCGGCAAAAGTGTTTTTCTAGAGTTGATTTATTTATTTTTATTTATTTAGGACAACAAACAATTACACTCGCATAGTAATAAATATAGGACTAAAATAACACAGTGATTCTATGAGAGTAACCAGCCCGTTGTTCACATGTTAGGTATGTTTAAATTATACCAAGCTTGATCGATTTTTTTGCCCCCAAAAACATACCCAATTTCATTGAAATTATTAGAGCCGTTTTAAAACATAATTGAACAAGCGAAGAGAGTTCTTCTAGTCAACTTGGAAGAATCGGCGTTTGTATGTATGTATGTATGTCTGTATGATTGTCCGATGAAAACTTCCCAACCATTTATCCGATCTTTATGAAATTTTGTATGGGGGTAGATAGTATTGGTACAATTTGTAGGTAAGGTTATGAGCTATATCGGTCGGAGGGTTGATGAGATATTGGGGTCCAAGTGGGGGTAAAAATAATAAAAGTCAGAAAGTTGGATCAAATGGGGTGTTTAATGAAAGCGCTTTAGCGGGACATTTTAAAACTGTTCTTAATTAGTATTTAGACTCAGTGGTTCCTGAGATATTAGGGAAAATCTAAAACGTAAAAATAGAAAATTCTAGGGTACTTCCAAAATGCTGAAATTTGGTATGCTTGTAGCTTTTGTGTCACAACTACAGGGAAAAGTCAAAAATTATAATGGAAAATAATGGCAAGTATGACTTAAGTAGGTACTTAAATAGTCGGGCTGATAAAGGTGTCATCGCGAGGTCTCAGTTCGGGGCGAACCACAAGTATATTATATACAAATAATGCTTGTTTAATAGTATAGGAGGATTGGCCGTGATAGTCTCGGTCTAAGAATAAGACTGGTCCAACTCCTCCTGTGCAAGTGGTAAAAGGCGACTAAGGGATTACACCAGAGGATGGGCAGCAGCATCCATCTGAGTACTTAACACGTTACTGCGATCACCAATGCGCCTGCCAACCTTGGTGATTATGGCAAATCCCCCCATTGTACGCTATGCATGCTATGGGGGAGGCCTTATCCAGCAATGTATGTCTACCCGCTGATAAACAAGAAGAGAACGAGAGTTTTGTAAAAGTTTCTTGCTTATAACAAAGAGCTCAAAACAGTAAAAGTGAAATCCACGTAAAAAAGTACTAGAACCAAAAATTTTAAGGAAGTTTCGTGAAAGTAGCGACATTGAATTTTTTCACTAATCTTCTCGCTACTACGTTGTCACATTCAAACAGCGCAAGAGATTTTTGACAACAGAGGCTCTTATAGCGATTCAATACAAAATATCGGTTCGTCTTTGACTATCGTCATCATTGAATTAATCGCAGAAGTCTACAGACCTTCTGCTACTGTGCCTTTAATATAGCTGCGGACATCACGGAACCGATATTTTGTACTGAATAGTTTTTGATCTGAATCGCTATATGAGCTCATGGTATAGCCTCTGTTATTTGGTCATATTCTACCAAAAATGGTTTTTATATCTTCATCATTATCATCACCCTCCGTGACGACCTCCGTGGCGTGGTTAGCAAATATTTGTATGATCTGCAAATATTTGTTCCGGGTCTGGGTGTTATTGAACGAGCGAAGCGAGTTCTCTGAGTCAAGTTGGAAGAATCGGCGTTTGTATGTATGTGTGTATGTATGTATGTATGTTTGTCCGATGAAAACTTCCAAACCGCTAATCCGATCTTCATGAAATTTGGTATGGGGGTAGATAGTATTGGTACAATTTGTAGGTAAGGTTATGAGCTATATCGATCAGGGGGTTGCTGAGATATTGGGGTCCAAGAGGGGGTAAAAAAAATAAAAGTGAGACAGTCAGATCAAGTGGGGTGTCTAATGAAAGCGCTTTGGTTGGACATTTCAAAACTGTTTTTAATAATTATTTAGCCTTAGTAGTTTTCGAGATATTAGGGAAAATAAAAAACGTAAAAACCCAAAATTCTAGGGTACTTCCAGCAATCCCACAATGCTGAAATTTGGTATGCTTGTGGCTTTTGTGTCACAACTACAGGGAAAAGTCTGAAATTGAAGAATTTAGAAACATGTACTCCATAAAATAGAAACCAATATAACATCCATTGCTGATCTCCCATTTCTAATAATTTGAATGACGTTGGAGTTCTATGGTTTTCATCAAAAGGACGTTATCAATTAATTCGTCAGGTACTTGATATAGGTACTAACAGGTATGTAGTATTACTACGCCCCGTTGCTTAGCCCTATTCAAAGGTTATTTCGACGATGTGTAGGAAATTAGAGTAGTTACTGGTAGATCCTGTACTGTACTGGTAGACCTCGAGGGAATTTTTTTCAAAAATAATATTAGAAATAACTTTTCATTTAAAAAACCGACTTCCGCCATTTTATTCGACAAAGTGGTGAAAGGATTATTATACTTTTTGAATGCAAATGCTTGGTTTGTTGCTGAAAATAGTAAAATCGCCATATGTATGCCTACAATATTTGAGGAGTTCCCTCAATTCCTCATGGATTCCATCATCAGAACTGGATTCTGAAAAAAATGGGACCAATCTGGAAGTATATCTATCCAAATGTAAAAAGAATTTTCCAAATCGGTTCATAAACGCCGGAGATATGTGGTAACAAAAACTAAAAAAAAAAAAAAAAATACAACCGAATTGAGAACCTCCTCCTTTTTTGGGAAGTCGGTTAAATATGGAAATTACTTAGTTAAGTAGTCGGGTTGATAAAGGTGTTATCGCGAGGTCTCAGTTCGGGGCGAACCACTAGTATTACCATGGTACTCATAGTTTCTGATACCCACGACACAGGGAATCCTAGTGTGGGATCAAGACTATACATATGTGACTGTTAGGTGTTATGTTATGAATTAATATTAGAGGCGTTAAGAGAGCTGGAGTTTTGAAAACTAGTTCCAGTAAATTATCATTATCATCAAGATAATGTGCCAAAGTATCATGAAATGTGAAATGATTGTAAGGCACGTAGAGCTACCGTCTGGCGCGTGCGCATTGTTCTTTGTACTGGACAGTGGTGGTCAAAGTTTCAAAATATTAACGTATGTATTGACGGATTTTATAATATATTTATTTATTCGAATAACTATAAATTATTAGAATACAAGAAAATTAAAAGAAAATAAGACGAAAACATTATTTTAGTTATGTACCTAGCAGATACATTACACTATAGTCAGTTATAACTAATGAATGCAGTATATTTGCTTAGAGTTGGAGTTGATAAATTGATTGGTAGATTTCATTATTTTTAACTTCATTCTATACTATTAAACGTATGTTTTGGGATAACAAAAACGCCTGTAACGAATTATATTAAATATGATATACTTATTACTATATTTTTTTGTACAAAAAATAGATCCACCTTAGGTTTCATGTATGGAAAAATGCGTTTTTCCAAGTTTTCCGAGCAGAGCATGGTCACCCAGGTACTAAGTGCGAAACCAAAATTGCATGTGTAAATTTGAAAATTTCATAATTATTTATTTGAAACCGTTGTGACTTTTAGGGAGGATTCCTATGTCTAGCAGTGGTCTTCTATAGGCTGATAATGATGATCCACTTTGTAATTTTCCATAATCTCCGAACCGGAACCGATGCACGAAACTTTGAGAGCCGCACTCAACAAAAGTCAGTTACGACAACCGGCCGTTACAGTTTATTCATCAGTACTGTCTTCCGGTAGAAAGAGATAGGACTATACAACTTTGAACAGGCTAAAGAGAGTTAGCAGTTTTCCACCTGTCTGCTAGTGCCATCACTTTTTTTTTGTTCTACGTTTAATTGCATAGCAATGGTGAAATATTTAAATAGCTTCTTAGAGATTGTTTTTATGATTTTGTTAGATAGTTAGTATGAAAAACATGGAAATAAAACTAAAATACTATAACTGTGAAGTTCGTCTTTTTAGCAGCAACATAAAAGTTTTTTTCAAAGCTCTGTTTAAGCGAGTTTTTGCTGCATTCATTTGTGAATTCTTAAGGTGCTGACAACAGCCTAGGTAATTCTATCAAAGTCTAATTTATTTTAAAGTTCATTTCAGTATTTTTACGTTGTTTTTAATATTTCACCATGTTATACTTAGATTAGCGACAGTCACATAGTAAAATAAAAAAAACCGGTATTGGCTTAAAGTAAAGTGCGTTAGACTTAGCATAAATAACCAAGAGCTGTGGATTTTGTTAAATAAATGAAATAAAAATAAAAATTTAGTTATTTAGAAAGTGACAATAAAACTGTGAATCGTAAAGTGAGCGGAAATCACGAAAATAATATTCGATTACATGTCCACGTAGGACGCGCCCTACTTGTCATTTACTGCGCCCGTCATCTTGAGACATAAAGATGAAAATTCATAAGCCATAAATAAGATTGTATTTATTTATTTTACAATTTCAGGAAAATTTGCAGCTAGTAGGTACTTATACAGATAATAAACTAAAATACATGTAACAATTACATATATCCTGAAGGAAAATTACAAGTTTCCACATATAGGTAACAAATGAATAAACATAAATAACTGTCATAGACAACGAAGAAAAAAAAAAGATACGAAAAACAAAATTAAATTAAATGATAAATGCGAAGTTTACTACCTAATAATCTAAGAAAAGATTGTTACTGAGTAAGCGCTTAAGCCGTATTATAGTTGGGGCATTGAATAAATCTACATCAACATCTGCTTTGACCAAAGTATTGAACGATGCGCATGCCCTAATCATGAACCCTTCAGACGCAGAGTACCAGAAACTCAAATTACCTTACACGCAAACGACCATATTTCAAATTCGCAATATGCCAGACGTGCAAATGGTCCGATACGCAAACGACCTGAATTATTGTCCGTTCTTATCACCAAGAGTTTCCAATCTTACTATCAATCGTTCGAGTGTTCAATCATAGATTAAGAGAATTAAATCCTTTTAATACTTATGGCTCAAAAAGGGAATAAATTACGTTTCCTATTTTGCATTTTTGCTACAGTCGCCATTGGATTCCATAATATGGGATCCCATTATATCTGAACGAACAAGATACAGCCTTGGCCAAAAGTATTGAGCACCCGCGAATTTTCCATACAAAAGTCAAACATTTTGAACTGTTTTTTTTTAATAAAGTTTCATTTTAGCTGTACGCGTTTTGCCTGTAGTTTGTCCTTGCTATTGGAACATGAAGGACATTGGGTCTTCTTAATAGAGCTGTGTGCGTAGCCCTAGTTAGGTTCTTTTTCACTCTATTCTGCACATTTCAGCCACCAATGATTGGACATCATTAACTAAATGATTGGTTACCAATTGACGTTGCATCGAAGACAGCTGCTTTCTAGAAAGTAGGAGCGCGTTGAAGTCTTTTGTAAGGAGAATTTCTTCGTTTGCAAGAAACAAAGTCATTTCAAATTGCAATGTTTTAAATCTTGTCTGGTTGATAAGGTGGAGTTTTATTTAAATAAATATCTGCAATTGTTGATGTGTTCATTATTTACATCGTTACGTAATTATGATATGGAAAATGTATTTTATAATAATATAAATTTTATTATATTATTTTGTTCGTAACCGATAAAAAACTTATGCTATTACACTAATTTTCATATATTTTTAATATATAATACATTAAGTACCTAATTTAAATTAAAAACTACTCTACTATGATAGAGCATGAGTATCTATTTAACTAAAAGTGGGTATCAAAAAGCTAAATTATTTGATAATAATTTTGTATGAATTTACTAGGTACTAATATATTGTAATTGTTTTGTTCCATAATAAAGAGATATTATTTATAATTTGTTAATAATTGGCTGTTGTTTATTTTGAAAAACGTTCATAGGTTTATATAGCAGACGCTTCAACAAAATAAGTAGGATAAAGAAACATAACATTTCAATAAAAAACACATTAAAATGTAAATGATACGTGATTTACTTTAGAGTTTTTATCCGTTCGAACGTCTTTGAGGCTTCATTTAAATATTTTATAAAACATTAACTCATTAAAATTTATTGTATATTTAATTATGAAAACTAAAATTTACTTACTCGTTTTTTAGAACCAATTTTTGAAAAATAATAGCATAATTTCGTTACGATATTAATGTTGTAAATATTTTCAATAGACTTGAAAACGGTAGAGTTTAAGAAGTCTATAAATACCTGTTTTGTTGTTAGGAACTCTGTTATAAACCCAAAATTATCATCGCAATATCCACCAGAGATCCTTCAAAAACTTTGATTAAAACTTCACTTGAGTCATTCACAATCACGAAAGGTTAATCGCGCTTTTCCGTCCAAATTATATACTTTACATAAGGATACGCCTCACATATCCTTGTGTGCGTGTAGGTTCAGTCGTGTGCGTATGTGATGCGCATACGCATACATGTAGCTAACCAGTCGCGACTCACTGCGCCCGAGTGTACCGTGTTCCACTTAGCCGCATTTGAGTCGGGACCGTCACCGCGAGCGCACGTTCGCGCTAACGTATTTTACAGTGCTTGTGTAAGTGACTGTGCATAGAAAGTTGATAAAAAAGTTAGTTACCTAATCTGTTTTTCCAGAGGTATGTAAAAACTTTGATAAAATTTGTTTTTATTTCAGGAAATTAGGGTTTTTGTTTTGTTTTATGTATTACATGTTTTATTAGCTATTAAGTGACTTGATTCTGTGTGTTTTAAGTTATTATTATTATTTATCTTCTTATTATATTCTTATTGGAGTTTTTCTTTTGGGGGAAAAGGATCCCCACAAAGACACTATACCTATAATAAGATTAAATGCAATGGTAACATACTGGATAAAGCGTTTTTATAGAATATTAACCGACTCAAAAGCTTGTAAGAGTACAACAACTTTGAGTATTGTTTACTTTGAAATGCTTATACTTGTAATATAAATTATAGCAGCTTTCATCTTACAAGAAACTTATTAGACTAAATTGGAAGATGCCAGTGTATACATCCTTAAGCTCGTCTGCACTGTAACAATTTTTTTGAGAACTTAAAAGTTAGCATTTAGAGTATTAATACATATATCCTAGTTACCTTTAGTGTCACCGAATCTAGATATCTCATATAAACCTAAAAGGGCTTATTTCATTAAAAGGTTATTGAACCCAAATATATTTTCGTCACTATGAGTGGTCATTCTCAAACTTAAGCAATGGTATTGCATTTTTACGTAATGGCGATTACGTTTGCCGTCGGAAAACAGCACGAAAACAAAATAAATTTACTTGTTTTTGTATTATGAAACTGGATTGAAGTTTATAGAAAAAAATACACTTTACCTAAACATGATACTTTATGGCATTGATAATAAATGTGAATGTCTTGATGTAGGAGTTTCCATTAATTATAAGGACTTTTCCAACCTCGCAACTCTCACAACATTGATTGCAGATAAGTTTGAGAAACGTTGTTTGTCCGTTATGTAAGTATGTTTTTTTTAATAGTTACTTTGAACCCTATGTTTTAACTTTTAATAAACTAATAAAAACTGCAACTTACCTTCAACCATGGAAGCTTCAAAGCATTTGAAACAAAGTCAAAGTCAAAGTCAAAAAGAACTTTATTCATTGAAATCACAAGGATCATTTTGAATCGTCTTATATAAAATTAAATTACTCCTGTGTAAACGTCAGAAATAACAAAAATATATAAAATACATGATAAATCCGTTTCAAATTGTTGTATTTAAAACTTAGGTATTAATTACAAGATTTAAATATAAAAATATTAAGTATTTATAAGAAAAACTGTACGTTTATCATAAGTTTTAAGATTTAAATCTTTATTTTCAGTTCTTTGTCTTCACAAGATACGTCATAGCATTAATTATCTTACTGATTAAACAAATAGTCATTTTCTCATTGAATTTTTAAATATTATTTTAATTTGACAAAAATAATAATAATAAATGTAATAACAAAAATATCATCTTAGGTATAGAGATTAGTAATAATAGACTTTACTGTGGAGTATATCTTCGGAACCGTGATTCAAAATTAATTAGCAGCATTCCATACGTGACAGACCTAAACCTTCAAACCTATTGCCACTTATTGGAATAATTGTAAACCTATCTGTCTTGCCAAAATCATCCCAAACAAAACCAACAGCCAGGTATGGGCTCTTACTATCTCCATCTCTCGATAAACAGGCTTCATTATAAATAAAATAAAATAAAAAAGCCTTTTATTCTGCTATTATTTCCTTAATGTCATTGGATGATAATGTTATTAATCATTATTATTTACGTATGTCCATGTCATTGTATCATAATTCATAGTCAGCTAGTAGTCGCTTGTTTGGCGTAGGCCTCCCCCATTTCTCTCCATGTTTCTGGCCTGTCTCATCTAGTTTAGTCCGCTTTCTTTCCTAAATAAATCTTCCTAACGTTTTCGTGGTCATCATTATAATATATAACTTATAATACTTTAGCTTAGCAACTTATTTCCTTCCTTGCCTATAAACATCATGAGATTCTTGAGACTATAAGGTCAGAGTGCCATTACACCAAAAACTTTTGATATTTTTTAGGGGCTGATTCAGCTGTCACTGTATTCTTGTAAGATTTTTATCATCACTGTACCTAGGTTGAATTCAATAATGCCAGACTTGAGTCATTCTTATTATTAGCAGCCTTTAGTCTAGACTACTGCTGGACGAAGCCTCCCCCATAAAGTACATTGAGTGGAATGCCATAATAACCACGCTTGGCAGGCGGATTGGTGATAACAATGTTTCTATTGAGCGCTCAGGTGGTTTCCTACCCATCCCCTGGTGTTATCCCTTACGGGATAACACCACGGGGTCGGACTCACCACAGCATATATTATCATCATTTTTGTTAAATTTTACAAATTTAAAAAGGTCAACACCTCGTCTTCGTATAAAACAGCAAAGCTCGCACAACCAATTAAGTTCTCATCTTACATAAGCAAGTGAAAACTATTCTTTATCTCAATTCAAGTGTGGGAGTCATTGTAACTTGGGTCTAGGTTATTCTTTGTTCAGTAATACGTGGTTCCCATGGCATTACTGGTGAGTTAAAAAATGGACACGGAACACTGTTGCGTCTTGATGTCGGTGGAGGTAACATAACCAAAGTATACACCGACACTAACTTACTTAGTCCAGAAGCCTAATTCTCGTAATAAACAAGTATTTAGTAGAAAAATATGTTTTTAAAAACAAGCTTCTACAAAATTAGTGATCGTTACCGTTAACTTATTAAACTGAGCCCAAACACTGCCAGGCTACTGTTAAACATCAGTCACATTTGCCACCTTCCGTCTCCATCATCAAATCAGATTGTTGTCACCATAATATTTGATTGTCATCAAAACTTGACAGGTATGCAAAATTTCAGCTCAATCAGTTGGATGGAACTGGTTCAAAATTCAGTTTCAAGACTTAACCTAAAAAAAACATTGGATGTTAAATAAAAGCTTGTAAAAATGGTCTAAATATAGTATATCATGTTCTAATCCATTATAGATGTCATAAATATCAAAAATGGTATTCTCCTCACCTGAAAATACGATTCTTTAATTCTTTCAAAGTGTTCCCTAAACTTCTGGCTAGAATTTTTATTTTTTTATTTTAATGTCTTTTTTTATTTTTAGACTCGTATATCACTATCCAACTCTAACCTATGGTCACCATGAATCGAAAGTAGTCTGAATTGTGATTGATAGTGATCATACCAATTTTCAGTCAAATCATAATTCAGTCTCGATTTTGTCAACATTCAGAGAGGTTTAAAAATAATTACAAGAATGGACTTTCTGATCCTACACTAGGCTGCCCCTGTGTCAACGAGTACCATGGTACCACAACACACTGACCCGGAATAAATATATGCAAATCATGCAAATGTTTGTCCCCAAGCGGGAATCGAACCTATCATGTTGCAGCTGGCTACTCGCTTGCCACGTCATCAGCCAAGCTTAGATGGATGATGGCTTGGTCTTTAGATAGGTCAACTGTTTAATTTGTATTTTTTAAATGTTTTGTTTAGTTATTTGTATTAATTGTATTATTTTTTCTGTAAATAATAATAATTCATACACAATCAAGAAGTCAATCAACTTTGGAATGCATTACCTGTTTCGATCCGACATGCTAAATCTCTTCCTATTTTTAAAAGCATGGTCACTCAACATTATCTGTCATCACTCTGTACGTCCTCTTGACATTCTTCTAATATCACCATTATGTATTATTATTATATGAATATTATGTATCAATAATATTTATGTAGGTATATAAGTCGTGTGTATTAAATTATACTGGTAGGATATATTTATATATTTATTATTTTGTTTTTTTAAATCAAGTTGTTTTACTGTAGGTTCTTGTCATTTTGTGATTATACTAATATGTAAGCCACCGTCCTTATTTTTAAATAGTTTCTGTCTATCCAAAGGTTGTCTGGAAGAGATCGCTCTTAAGCGTTAAGACCGTCCATTGTCATTGGCGGTCAGATGTAATATGCTGGCACGCAGGTTTTCTCGTTGCAGTAGGCAAGTCAAAATAACTCTCTTCAAAGCCTACTGCCAATCTTTTTACACGAGCAGTCTGTGGTTCAGCTTTACTCAGAGATCGCTTAATGCCCTGCGCGTCCAGTATAATAATGGTTTTAGGATGCTGATGGGACTGCCTCGCTTCCGCAGTGCATCTACAATGTTTGCGGAGGCTAGGGTTGATGGTTTTCACGCCATCATCCGTAAGAAAACTGCCTCATTGCTCAGCAGAGTGCGGAGCAGTTCCAACAGCATCCTGCAGGTCATTCCTGATCGTTACGATCTGCCAGTAATGAAGGCTTTTGTTCGAGTCCTGATCAGGTAGGCGTCTCGCTGGAGTCTGTTTGGTCGGGATTCGGATAAAAGTTTTTAATTACCTACTTCCCAGTTACTGTCTGACGGCTATTATGTATTTTTTAACAAATAATTTAAGTGTACCTACTAACAAAAAATGGATTTTAAGTATCTGACTCAATAAATAAATTATTATTATTATTATTATTGTACCACCAATTTAAAAATTTGCATCCTTATTTTTTTGTTTATGGTGTACAATAAAGTTATAATCTATGTATCTTTCTATCTATAAAGTCAATATTTGTCACAATATCAGTCCCAAAACATTCATCTCTCCGTCCGGTGGCACCTTTCCAACGTTAAAAAAAAAAGGAAAAAAAGTGCAAAACATCACAATAGCCGGCGCTTTCTAAATCGGCTGGCGGCGAATTTCAATTATCTTGTGCTGTGAATTATAGGTTGTAAATGTTTGTTTAACGTCTGTCTTATAATCAATGATAAATCATTATCTACACAATTTTTTTCAGTTAACACAGCGGTCAGTTTTTTTAGGCACTCTTTGTTTGCTTCTATGTCGCGGTACCACAAAGTTATACAGGCTTTAGTCTGATACAAATGTTAGTAGAATAAATAAACTTATTTGCATGCAAAAATATTAAAAACAATAAAAATGATACGTTGCGTTTTTATAAAAAAAACTTTCTTAATGTGGTATTTACCAAGGAGCCCGGACGCTACTTGACTGATATAAAACACACCTTTCTTTTTGACGAGAGAAAGAGAGAGAGAGATATTAGTTGTTAGCCGTTACGGTAATATATCAATATTTGTTCCCGGTCTGGGTGTTGTAGTACCATGGTACTCGTAGTTCCTGATACCCACGACACAGAGAATCGTAGTGTGGGATCAGGACTATGTATGTGACAGTTGGTTGTTATGTTATGTTATTGTGTTATACTGCGATCACCAATCCACCAGCAAAGCGCGGTGATTATAGATAGGCCTCGTCTAGTGGTGGACATCTACCTCCAACTAATGATGATGGTGATAGCAGTTCATTTTCCGTAGTTCATTGCCATGGCTTTTAAATTTGGTTTTTTGTTTGTAGATGCGAGTAAAACCCGACAAAAAATAACTTTCAGTGTTTCAAAAATCCAGGTCATATTTTGAAACCTTATAGCTCAGAACTCAGGCAAGGCCAGTAACAAATTAGCTAATCACATAAATGACCCTATTAAATAGTGTACAAAAACTCTGACCATCGCATCCCGGTTGTCGACAAAAACTATCGACCTCAAGTTTTTTTTATCAATATTGATGGCAAGGCCGGCTAACCTTAAGTTCTTTGCGCAATCTTGCCCTGAATTTACTTTGCAGTTTTAGAAAATGTTTATTTAGATATCATGAAAACGATCATTTATAAGTACTAAACACGTCACTTAAGACTATAATAGTGAATACATTCTACTATCCTACTCTGTTATAAATGTGAAAGCTTATGAGGGTGGGTGGATGGATGTTTGTTACTCTTTCACACAAAAACTACTGAACGGATTCTGATGAAACTTTACAGTATTTTAGCTAATACATCAGAATAACACATAGGCTATAAATTATAATAGTGGCTCCACACGGGCAGAGCCCTTAAAGGTACCACGCAGACCGAGCCGCGAGCAAATGCTAGTAATACCTGATGACGTATAAAGTGGAACTACTCTTGTACTTAATGTCTAAATAGTACTTTATGTTATTTATTCTATGGAATAAAATGATGTGCATATGTGTGTGTTATTATGATATTTATGTATCTATATTTGTCTATCATATGCGTGTCTTTTTGAGTAAGGTATATCACATTGCATCAAAAAGTTCTAGTCATAGGTTTACAGTAACATGAATGGCCCAATGCGTCCACGTGGGCTATGCTCCACTGAAGCATTCAAAAGTCTTTCACAGTAAGTGCTTCCTCTAAGATAATTATCATCAGCCGATTGATGTCCACTGTTGGACGAAGCCTCCCCCGTATAATAAAGGAATTTGCCATAATCACCACACTTGGCAGGCGGATTGGTGGATGCTGCTGCCCAACCCTCGTGTAATCTCTTAGTCAGCTTTTACGACATCCACAAGAGGAGATAGAGGGATATAATTCTCAAGATAGCCAAAAAAAGAAGTAAACTATGTCTCTTTTCAAAAAAGGCGAGGAAGGGAATACGTGCTTTACGATTAAGTTGTCGATACTGATACCTGTCTATATGACAGATATGTCAAAGAGTTTTCACTGTGTCCCAACGTACAGGCTACAAGGTTATGTTCTGCCCCCTATTCTTCAGCTGAAAGTGACTACCGGTGACTACCATTTGACAAGTAAAAACTATCATTAAGAATCGTCAAAATGATCTTCATTTTACTTGTCAAACGTTAGTCCCCGAGTTTCTTTCAGGGGAGTCTGGTTAGGGGTAGAATAGGTTCTTTACAAACAAGAAGTTGTCAATACTGACACCCGTATGACAGTTATGTCAAAAGTGACGCAGTCCTACGTCAACACTGCCACAGTGCGTGAAAGAACGTAGTCCGCCTTGAATGGGCCGATGCGCCCACGTGGGCCATGCTCCACTGAAGCATTCAGATGGTGGTTTCGCACAGTGACTGCCTGTTCACTCACTACCAGCTGATGTGGTCAATGAATTGGCTTCTGGGTCAATTGGATGAATTTGGTGCCTATTTGAACAAGTCTGGCTTCGACTTTCACCGAAATGGCTTCATTTTTATGCAATTTCAAAGTCAAAGTCCAGTAATTTATTCTTTAAAATAACAAGGATTATTTTAATCATCATCATCATTATCATAAGCCTGTAGAAGTCCACTGCTGGACATAGGTTTCCCACATAGAATGCCACGACGAACGGTCTTGAGTCGCCTCCATCCACTGACTTCCTGCGACGTTTATAATTTCTTTAATCCATCGAGTGGAGGGCCTTCCTCTACCGCGTCGTTCGGTTTGTGGTTGTCACTCGAGAACCTTTATTCCCAACGGTTATCAGTTGTTACAGCTATATGAGGCTATATGATATTTTAAACTATCTGATAAACTAGGTGAATTCCCCACACGAAGCTTAGACTAGCTGAACCCTGTTTCAATCAGTAGACTTTCTACGACTGTATGATATGTAAAGTTGCCAAAATACTATGAAAATAGCAACATATTATGTAAACGCATTAGTACCTACTATGATTTATTTTGAGTACGCTAGATATAATATATAAGTCATAAGTACATAAATTCGTGTGCAATGAAATAGGATCACTTAGAAAATCCTCAATTTCTACAATAAGTACAATATTTCCCAAACTATGTAAGATATCAAATTATATAGTTATTAATTATATTTCAAACATGGCAAGATACAATAACTTTTATAAAATTATAAAAAAAGGTATAAACAAAAATTCATTTTCAAGGTATTATGGTTTTTCTAAGTGACCCTATTTCATTGCACGCCAGATTGTATTCATGTTTGTTTACACCAACGCAGCCAGATCGAGCCACACCTTGTATTTCTAGGGTTGAAATCTTACTCATGGTTGAGTTATCAATTTAATGACTTACCAATTCCTTAGATAAGGAAAAAGCTCTGGTAGGAAAGCTTCAAACAAAAACATACTGCCAATGGCTTTTAGTCTTAGAAATGTATAGAAATATTGTAAGCCGTATGTGAGTACAGTTTAAATATAAGGTCAAGTTCGGTGTTCGGCTATCGACCCGGAGTCATGGACCGTTGGTTGCGAGCCACTAGCTCCTCTACACTGTGACGCGTCGCGCTGTGTGGACGGCGTGGATGCATGAGCCGTGGTATTCAGCCAACAGAATCAAACATCATGCCGACAATACGGGAAGCAAGAACCGCGACTGTCAGCGTAGTCGTAGTATTCAGCCAACAGAACAAGTTGCTATAGCTCTGATACCTCATGCACAAAGACTGACACCGTTGAAGGGTTGAAAATGCCCTATTGAAATTTAAAAATTGCATCAAATCTAATAAAATTGCTGCGCCCTGACGGGGTTTATATGCAAGTACTTAACCACTTAGTGTAATAAGACCAATACCTACCTATTAATAATAAATGTAGGTACTTACTACATAAAAGCAACGAATAATTGAATATGAATATTTTTTACTTATCCTGTTTTATAATTGTAGCTTGTGTGATTCGTCTAGAATCAACAATAATATAACTTTTCATTTAAAAAAAAATACAACCGAATTGAGAACCTCTTCCTTTTTGTGAAGTCGGTTAAAAAACCGACTTCCGCCATTGTATTCGACTAAATAATTATGGATGAAAAAAAAATTATGAAAGAACCATAGTGGTGAAAGGATTATGATACTTTCTGAATGCAAATGCTTGGTGTCTTGCTGAAAATATCAAAATCGCCATATGTATGCCTACAATATTTGAGGAGTTCCCTCAATTCCTCATGGATCCCATCATCAGAACTGGATTCTGAAAAAAAATGAGACCAATTTGGAAGTATATCTATTCAAATCAAAAAAGGAATTTTCCAAATCGGTTCATAAACGCCGGAGATATGAGGTAACAAACATACAAAAAAAAATACAACCTAATTGAGAACCTCCTCCTTTTTGTGAAGTCGGTTAAAAATCGTTACCAATCCTTGAAAAAATTATCCATTTTTATATTTGAACGTTCTCTGAAACGCATTTAGGCATTTTGTTAGTTGGAAGATTGACTATAAGTATGTAGGTAAAGTGCTGAAGTGATACTACGCAAAGAGTACTTAAAAGAATATACCCCTTTATCTCCTCCCGTGGATGTCGTAAAATCCGACCGAAGTATTACACCAGGTGATGGACAGCATCCACCTGAGTCAGGTGAATGCTGCGATCACCAATCCGCCTGTCAGGCGTGATGGCAATTGCCCCATTGTATTTCATGGGGGTGGTTTCGTCCAACAAAGTCGTCTTAAGGCTGCTATTGGTGATAATAAATAAATAAATGCTGGACATTTCACACAACATTATCTAGCCCCAAGCTAAGCAGAGCTTGTGTCAAGCCGAGCCGAGTTTGTTGCCTGATTCTTCTAGGCTTGGTCGCGTTGGAACAGGAGTCATTTAATTTTATATAAGACGATTCAAAATGATCCTTGTGATTTAAACGAATAAAAGTTATTTTGATTTGATTTGATTTGATTTGTTATGGGTACTAGATAACTGATATACTTAATACAATAATATATTACATAGATATATATTTTTTATTATACATAGAAAAATACACAGAACATCCTGAACAAATATCTGCAGAACGTACAAATATTTGTTCCGAGGCGGGAATCGAACCCGCAACCTCCTGCGTCATAGGAATATATAATGAAGTCATAGGATACCTGAAAGGCCGGTAGGTAGATAAATGGATGTGATAGTTGTCATACAGGCCTTAGTAGACTCATAGTATCCCAGCAGGGTTAGTATGAGCTACCAATAACAATATAATAATATTTGACAACCTCTGTTTGTGCGGCGCGGCGGGGAGTAGCCGGCTGAGATGCAAGAGGTTGCAGGATCGATTCCCGTTGTGGGACAAATGTTTGTATGATCTGCAAATATTTGTTCCGGGTCTGGGTGTGGTACCATGGTACTCTTAGTTCCTGATACTCACAACACAGGGAATCCTAGTGTGGGATCTAGACTACGTATGTGACTGTGTTATGTTAATAATAATGATGAAGACAGCATATGGCGGTTTGATTCGTCTTAAAATAGGGTATGGCAAATTTTGAATCCAATAATGAAATGACAACGCTCAAATCCATTCACAACCAATAAATTACACAATTTTATTGATTGATTACAAAACGACCTCTGATTAACTCTGATTATTTCCACAGCTCATCAGTTAAATCTTATTTAAACTAAGGTTAGGCCAAGTTTAAATTAAAGGTCGTGAGATTGTCCACGCTTTTTGTGAATAGATTCAGTGTCATTCGTATTTCTAAAAGTATTGTAAGCGAACAATGTTTTTAGATTAAAAAATATTATCCAACAATCATGACAGAATAATTGAGGTATATAACAGTCTTGATCAATAAGTTTATTTAATAATTGTAAAATGACTAAATTTCGTATTTATATTGATATATTTTCTTTTGTGTATAAATAAGTTATAAATGATAAATGAATTAAATGTTGGTAGAACTAGGTGGTAACATTACATTGGTTTTAAAATCATAATATTGTGTATCTCTAGTCTGCCATGCCAGGCCTCCAACATTTGCCATAATTATACAAAAATAGGTAAAATAAAATTCTAAAACTACATAAGTTAAAAAAATTAATGCACATAATTTTGTGTAGTTTTATATACACTACCGATAACACTAGACCCTCAGACACACACACACACACACATACACATGTACATTACATTACATAAAACCCAACAGCCCTATACAAAGTCTTTTTAAAGAGTCCTTCAAAGTTCATAGGGAATCCTGTGTCATCGGTATCAAGCACTACGATTATTATAGTACCACAACACCCAGACCCGTGTCAAATATTTGCAGATATTTGTTCCGCAGCGGGAATCAAACTGGCAACCTCATGCTACTCAGCCGGCTGGTCGCCCACAACGCCACTGAGCTCGTCGACTTATATTATCATATTATATATGCACTAGTTGCGTCCCGCGGTTTCACCCGCGTGAATAATGATGAAAATTGATGATGATGATGAAAAGTAGCCTATGTGTTAATCCAGGGCGTAAAGTATCTCCATTCCAAATTTCACTCAAATCCATTCGGTAGTTTTTACGTGAAAGATTAACAAACATCCATCCATACTCACAAACTTTCGCGTTTGATGATGATGATGATGATGATGAAAAGTAGTCTATGTGTTAATCCAGGGCGTAAAGTATCTCCATTCCAAATTTCACTCAAATCCATTCAGTAGTTTTTACGTGAAAGAGTAACAAACATCCATCCATACTCACAAACTTTCGCGTTTATAATATTAGTAGGATATAACTTAAAAACAGGTACAAATTATTAAAAATACACACACCTTCTTTCACAATAATTAAATTAGATTTAGACAAACCCAGGTATAGAACCAATTGTTTTATAGCTTGTACATAAATTCAACTCAGAGAAATAGATAAACTTTTCAAATTGTCAGTTTAAATAATCACATTTCTAATCTACTTAAATAACTCAAAGTCACAATTGAATCACACAAAAAATTCCAACAGACTACTTAAAATTCCCCATAAAAATTAACATCCTTTCCTGAGGGAAACTCATTTCACTGGCTCCCGTTTCCCATGAGAGGCGCGCGCGCAGACAAAATGGCGGGCGGTGACGTCACGCCGGAAACGGCTCCGTTTTGAATTCGGAACGGTCGAACGAGCAATGGCGGTACATCCGGTGAAGACGTTTCATTCACTGAGCCCGTGATGGGGCTTGCTCTAGATAAGTATTGTTTTCGATCTTTATTGATGGCAGTTGTTAATGTTTTTTAAAGGATTGAATTTTATTTATTTCCCGGTTCTTTGCTTTACTTTAGGTCATATCATATATGGCCTATGTCTAACAGTGACTTCAACAGGCCCAGGATGATGATAAATAATATAGAATGAATTTGTTCTTAGTACTTTTTTCAATACTAAAGATGGAGGAACACACACATGTAACTAGGAGAGTGATGAATATGAAGGTTAGTGGATGGAAAGGAAGAGGAAGACCTAAGAAAAGATGGATGGATTACGTGAGAGATTATATGAATGAGAAAGGAGTGAATGATGAGGTGACGGCTGACACGAGAGAGTGGAAGTGAAAGACGTACTGCACCCAAATAAATCGGGATAAGGGCAAGACAATGATGACTTTTTTCAATACTAATTTGTTTTAATTTTTCGTGTGTGTATGCAATGGGGTAATTGCCATAATCACCACACTGGGCAGGCGGGTTGGTGATCGCAGTTAAGTGTTTAGTACTCAGGTGGACGCTGCTGCCAATCCCCTGGCGTAATCCCTTAATTGCCTTTTACGACATCTACAGGAGGAGCTATAAAGCCGCGTGGCCTGATGTCGCTCTACCCCTCGACTGCTAAAATTGAAATTTGCAATATAATATATGTACTTACCTATTAACATGTTTCTATTAGATTATTGTTTATATGTATAACAAGCGTAGCGTGTGCTGTCTTGCATGTTTTTGCCAATGTTTATTTACTTTTGACTACCTTCCTAAGGTTTTTAAGTTCTCATTTACTATGTATCAGCAACTCCTAGCTCCGAAGCACCACACAGGCGCTTCTCGCCTAGTGGTAAGACGGACATTAATGTAAGCCAAGCCGTGTTTGTTGCCTGATTCTTCTAGGCTTGGTCGCGTTGGAACAGGAGTAATTTTACTTTATAAGACGATTCAAAATGATCCTTGTGATTTTAAAGTTTTTTTGACTATGGAATTGGAGGAGTTCTTTTCTTAGGCCGAGAATACCACGGCTATTACGGTGACGTCTATTCTAGAGGTCTATCTTTAAGCCGGACACACCACGGCACATAGATATTATATATTATTAAGTAGGCGGTCTAGTGACTACAGTATGGGCACGTTTATAGGGTTCATCAAAAAGTGCATTATAAATCCAAAGGAATCGGCAACGCGCGTGTGATACCTCTGGTGTTGCAGGCGTCCATATCAACTTTCCATCAAGTGGGCCGAATGCCTATTGCTTACGTAGTATTAGTAAAAAAAAACACAAAAGTAGGCAAGTCTGATATCACCTTAAGGTGATATCAGATGGGTAATTTTTCGTTAATTTTTGTCTTTCGTTCGGCACCTTTCACTCAAAATTAAATGTTTCAACACAAAATGAAACAATAATGCCGAACAATAGTTAAGCATTCACTCGAGTGGACATTCATTCGAGTGACCCGTCTGATATCACCATTAAAAACCAAACCTCTTTTTTTTTAAATTAACCTAAATGGATTTTTAATTTTGACTCAGTCTTCTTGAAGGTTTATCTTATTCTTTTCTCATCCAAACTAAACCTGTTTCAATTCGCTCTACAATGTGGCATCCGTCTTCAAATTACAGCCCACTAGGTAGGTATCGAGCTAACCACTAACAGTAACAGATTTATTGACGAACGGGCAGTAATGATCAAAATGGTAAACAGCGATAATTGCGGTTTTGTAGGGATGGGACGTGATTATCGATACTAATGATTGGGTATCGATATTCACGAGTCAAAGTTTAAAGACCTTTTGTGTAAGAAATAGCAATTCCAACTAGTGCTGTTGTGTCCAGTCTGAGAATAGAACTCCAATTTTTGTAATTATTGAACAATAAATTCACAATAAAATCTCTTCTCGGTCAACTGGTACGTCTAGCACTGCGTGCGTAAACGGAGACTTACTTAATCTTCGCAAGTGTTTTTTCTGAAATGATCGCCTTCATAAGCGACACAAAAGTTGATGATTAATCGAAAGATGACCGAGATGGGATTATTTTGAGAACTGAATATCAAATCATTACGAGAATTGGGCTTCAAACCCCTCCGGTTCTTCTCGTGGGTGTAGTAAAAAGGTAACTATGGGATTTCACCAGGGAATCGGCAGCCACATCCACCTGAAGTACCTAACACCAATTACTACGATCACAAATTCACCAAGCGTGGTTATTATAGCAAATTTCTCCAGTGCATTCTATGGAGGAGCCTTCGTCCAGTAGTGAACATCTACGGCTGTTGATAATGCCAACAAAACTTAATGAAAATAACCATTTAAAAATTTAAGCGTAACACCAAATAAGTTTTATGCAGTTTCAACCAAATTAAACCAAGCAATTTAAACAGGAAACCAATTTACTACTTAATCCATAAAGTCTCAGCCGGTGACACCGTAACATTTTTTTCTTTGTTCATGCCTTTATCGACTATCGACATCGGCATTGGTTACACGATGACATCACTAATCATTGGAACATCAAAACACCGGTGGCTAGAAACAATATTGATTTTTGATATTGAAATTTGTTGAGAGTAGATTGTTAGATAGTAAAACCATTTTGGAAGATTGCTCAATTCGATTGAGAAATTAGGCCTTCCGTATTAAGATAAGTTGAAGTTTTTTGTTGGAAAATATATGTTTTGATGAAATTTTTTACAAAATGCTCTGCTCCGGCTGATGATGATGATGAAATTAGTAATCAGCACTATGAGCTGATCAACAGGAGTATTTTTCATCAGAAATTCCGTTGTCTACGTTTCGTCTCCATCACTAGATCAGCTCGCTGTTACAATAATATTGTATTTTCATTGGTATTTGACAGGAATACAAAATTTCAGCTCAATCGGCTGGGTGGATCGGTCTAAATTCAATTGCAAGATGTGACCCACACGTCATAACATCATCATCATCAACAGCCTGTAGAAATCCACTGCTATACATAGGCTTCCTATTAGGACGCCACGACGAACGGTATTGTGCCGCCGTCATCCACCGACTTCCTGCGACTTTCATTTTGTCTTTAGTTCATCGAGAGATTCCTCTATACCGCGTCGCCCGGTTTGTGGTCGCCACTCGAAAACCTTTATTCCCCAACGGTTGTCAGTTCTTCGAGCTATATGACCTGCCCATTGCCACTTCAACTTGCTAATTCTGAGAGCTATATCGGTGATTTTGGTTGTTTTACGGATTTCTTCATTTCGGATACACATAGTGAAACTCCTAGCATAGCTTTCTCCATAGCTCGCTGTGACCGTCACCCTGAGACATAAAGTTGAAAAGCTACATGTGCCTGTTATTCCAACGGCATCCATACTCTTCAAACCAGAACACATGCAAGCACTACTGTTTGACGGCACAAATACTCCCTACTACTTATTGTCTCTTTCCATAGCCTCTTTCTACAGTGTGGCATGAGTGTAGACTAGTTTTTTTTTTATAAAAAACTATATTTGAGATATGGCTTAGAGATGATAATTCTTTATGAAAGATGAAGAAAAATGTGAAGATTATTAGTTTTATTTAACTTAAAAAAAACTTATAAAACAAGTTCCTGTTATTGAAATAATAGAAAAAAATATAAGAGAAAATAAATATTTTTAGGTAATTTTTTAATTTTTTTAAATAATTTATTATAAATGAAGATTAAATAACTCAGATATAAAAAAATAAAATTAATCTTATCATTCATGACAGTCTATAGACTGACAGTTTGACTTATTTTAACAGAAGTTGTAGTCACAGTTTCTTAGAAAGAATGCTGTGTTTGCTATATTTGTAACTACATAGTAATTTATCTTATAAGGATAAAGAGATTCAATAGTACTGGTCCATCAACTTTTACCCTCCTAAAGGTCAGGCGGCGGAAGTGGTTGTGGTCACCACCTGCGAGACCCATCATTGTTGAGATTGGATCTATTTCGACCACACACTTGATAGTGGACTGTGGATGGTGGTCAAATAGTGTTTCCTGTTTGATAAAGTTTAAGTTGCTTATTTAAACTAAGATTAAGGTGGATCGTCTTGCAATTGGCGCGGAATTCAAATTTATTCGTGTTTTTTGCGCTCAACACTTCTTGCCATAGCGAAAACTAAGTTTGCGTAAACTAGAATACCTAATATACATGTTTTAGTTGATAGTATTTCATAAAGATAATTAGTTTAACTACGAATATTGTTGTTGACTGACCATTTATGCCAAGCCGTGTTTGTTGCCTGATTCTTCTAGGCTTGGTCGCGTTGGAATAGGAGTAATTTTAGTTTATAAGACGATTCAAAATGATCCTTGCGATTTCAATGAATAAAGCTGTTTTGACTTTGACTTTGTCTTTGTTCAATGATTTTTTACAGTGTTTTTTTTGGTTCAGGGATATCCGTAGCTTAACTAATGATATTTATGAGATAATATCAATTGAAACATGTGTGCCCTTGTTTTCGCAAAACCTGTTTTCGTTATATCAAAAAGTGTTGATGAGCTGTGAAGAGCAAAAAATACAATAAAATTTGATTTTCGCGCCACAGGTGAGACGATTCACCTTAATTGACGAGAGTTTGCAGTAGGTTCATGATTTAAAAAAAAACAGTTTGTTTAATCGGTTTGTTCTCGTTGTGGATGGTTTGAATATGGACTGAATTCTCAATGTTTCGATATGGCCGTCGTTTATAACCTTGTATTATTATGGCCGAAAGTACCTACAAGTTTAAATATAAATCAAAAAGAGTCATCTCTTAAACAATTAAATCCTTGGTCGCGAGTCTGAGACGCTTTTGGACAAATTCATATTGAGGCTTACTTTATGCTACAATTAAATCCGATTTTGTCCAACCTACCGATTTGTTCTCAAACCTACTTATAAGACTTTTGTGAGAGATAATAAACGCTTTATTTATTATTTATTTTATTTTTTATTAAATAATCTCGAGCCACCTTCATCCACCAAATTCCTGTAAATATCGAAACAACTGAACACTTTATACAAATTTAATCTTTTCTTCTGTTCTTTATCTTCTTGTTTACGTCCACTGCTGGACGAAGCATCCCCCCTTGAATACAATGGGGGGACTTGTCATAATCACCATGCTTGGCAGGCGGATTAGTGATCACAGTATCGGTATTAAGTACTCAGATGGATGCTGCTGCACATCTGATGTAATCCTTAAGTCGGCTTTTACGACATCCGCGGGAGGAGAAGGAGAGGTCTATTCTTAAGCTGGATACACCACGGTGACAACAAATTTAATACAAAATCAATCATTTATTTGCAAGAATACTTATTTTACAATGTCAGGTCTTATAACTATTTTAGTCACTGTATTCAGCCTGCACGCAGGCGTGCTAAATTCTTTGCGAGTCGTATTATTATACTTAGGTACTATTAAAATTATTTAACAATTTAAATTTCTAAATATTCTTTTACATTATTACTAGTGGTTCACCCCGAACTGAGACCTCGCGATAACACCTTTATCAGCCCGACTACTTAACTAAGTAATTTCCATATTTGCTATTATTATTTTTTAAAATTTTCATTTCGAGGTCTACCAGTACAGTACAGGATCAATCAGTAACTACTCTAATTTCCTACACATCATCGAAATAACCTTTGAATAGGGCTAAGCAATGGGGCGTAATACTACATACCTGTTAGTACCTATATCAAGTACCTGACGAATTAATTGATAACGTCCTTTTGATAAAAATCATAGAACTCCAACGTCATTCAAATTCTTAGAAATGGGAGGTCAACAATGGATGTTATATTGGTTCGTGTTTTATGGAGTACATGTTTCTAAATTCTTCAATTTCAGACTTTTCCCTGTAGCTGTGACACAAAAGCCACAAGTATACCAAATTTCAGCATTGTGGGATTGCTGGAAGAACCCTAGAATTTTGGGTTTTTACGTTTTTTATTTTCCCTAATATCTCAAAAACTACTAAGGCTAAATAATTATTAAAAACAGTTTTGAAATGTCCAACCAAAGCGCTTTCATTAAACACCTCACTTGATCTGACTGTCTCACTTTTATTTTTTTTACCCCCTCTTGGACCCCAATATCTCAGCAACCCCCTGATCGATATAGCTCATAACCTTACCTACAAATTGTCCCAATACTATCTACCCCCATACCAAATTTTATGAAGATCGAATTAACGGTTTGGAAGTTTTCATCGGACAAACATGCATACATACATAGATACATACATACATACAAACGCCGATTCTTCCAACTTGACTCAGAGAACTCGCTTCGCTCGTTAAAAAACATTTTTCCATTAACCATCCACTTAACTTTTTCCTAAAGATATTTCCATTTAATTCTTTTATGCCTTCTGGTAGTTTATTATAAATGGTGATGCACATATTATAAACATTTCTCTTATATATATATCCCTATGGCATTGGGGTTTGTACCTACTCGTAAATAGAGTAGTTAGTAAGTTGATCCATTTTAACAATTTTATCGAAAGAACGATACTCTATTCTCAAGCTACTTTCTCTAATAACAGTATGAAGTTCCAAGGCTGCGGTAATACCCAGGATCGGCGGATAGCAGTGCCTTTGATTATACTGCGCTAACTCACTAATGGCTTCAAAGGCTTTCACGGTGTAGTGGAAGAGAACGCTGAGAAACGAGAGGTTCTGGGTTTGAAACTCCAAAATAGCATGTTACTTACTGTAATTTATATCTTTTCCGATAAGTACCTGTAGGAAGTTATATGAAAATATGTCTGAAATTGGTTTAAACTTATTTTCTGAATTGAAAATAAGAATCCAACTATTTATTCAACGGCTGTTTTTTTTTTAAATCTATTTGTACATGCATATTACCAAGGAGAAATAACAACATGGTAGATTTTATAGCTTGAGATATACAAGTGTATCTCTTTTTAATATGCTTTACTTATACCATTGAAAAAGAATGAATGATTGAATGTATTGAGAAAATAACAGAGGGATTACAAAAGTGAGAGGAGTACAAAAGTGGGCCCATGCCCGACCCCTGTTGTAATCCCATAGTCGGCTTTTGTACGCATCCAGGGGAGTAGTCAGAGGGTTAAATTCTTTGGCCGGACACACCCCGGTGTTATTATTATATTACACTATTATTTTAATCTAGGTTTTTTCTCCGTTTTGTGTTTGAAACTATCAAAAACTTTCAAACTCAAGTCCGTCTGAGTAGTCCGCGAAGAAAGTGATCAGTATTTATTTAGTACTAAACCTGCAATCTAGGATAACTGGGTTGCGGTCTAGACATAACCTGGGGCAAGAGCTAAGTAGTCTTTATTTGAGTAACGGTATTTTTACTACCTAGGTAAGTTATCGATACAACAAAGATCTGAAATTGGAGTTATACTTTTCAAGTGACGCCGTGGTCGTAGACACGAATTTGTATTAACGCTTTTTCTAATGTAATACTATTAAACGAGCAATATCTGTATATATTATGTATGCATGTATATACATATTGTGCCTTGGTGAGTCCGGCCTAAGAATCGACCCCTCCATCTCCTCCCGTGGATGTAATAAAAGCATTACTAAAGGGTTTGCACCAGGATGGATAGCAGCATCCATATGAGTACTTAACACTAGACTGTGATCACCAATCCGCCTTCCAAGCGTGGTGATTATGACAATTGTGATAATGATGATATATATTTTGAAATCTCGATGAAATTTGTATATGGGAGTTTTTGGGGGTGAAAAATTTATCTTGCTAGGTCTCATCTTTGGGAAAACGCTTTTTTCCAAATTTTATGATCAAATCATGGTCACCTAGGTAATTAGTTCTGAAATTTGTTGTGCATGAATTATAAAAACTCCCAAAGTACAGAAAATTAGATTTTGCTGTTACTACTTTGAGTCACTAGTTTTTTCTTGGTTAGGTTAATGACCTATTTGGGCCAATAACACCTATCTTAGAACCTGATCTACAATTTGCAAATAAACCGAATACAAATCAGTTAAGTTATATGGGTTGTAAACGATCTTTTTAACCCAAACGCATATACCGACTCAAACCCATTGTGGGCAACATAGAGTTTTTTTTTAATTTCTGTAGGCATATTTACTCTGTTTTTTTACTCTGTGCACCGCCGTTTCTTTACTGCTTCGCTCGTTACTGTCCATCCAAAGGTTGCCTGGAAGAAATCGCTCTCAGCGATAAGGCCGTCCATTGTACTGCTAATTTTAATAAATCCTATTATGTATTCCTGGTGTACAATAAAGTGTTAATCTATCTATCTTATTTTTATTAGAATTCCGACATTTTTTTTAAATTTACTTATGTCACATATGTCTATAATTTTTTATACACCTTTCTAAATTCAATATTATCACTAGAACAAAATAACCCTCCGTCAGTCGGGTAAAAAGCAATTAAAACATGTATTTTCTAATCCCCACTTGTCTTGACCTCTTATATCTAACGTTCAAAAGGTCATTACACCATGACAGGTGGCGTCTTCCGTTAAAATTAAAAAAAAAACACCCTCAACGTTACTAGAAAAAGTATCTACCCTACCGATCAGCTGTTTTTTTACAAACTTAATTTTGACTACACAAACCAAAAGTACCACCCTAACGGATCAAAATTTTAGGTTGAATATCAAATGGCATTTGTATTTTAAATGACATTGTTTTTGATAGAGCGGTACTAGGAAGTTAAAGTAGTGTTCCTAATTTTTTAGGTAAGGCTGACTTTGAATGGATGATTGACTTACAGTGACGTCACAATGATTAGGAACTGACCTAGACTTAAATAAATAAATGCTGAAAATTTCCCACAACATTATCTAGCTCCAAGCTAAGCAGAGCTTGTGTTATGGGTACCAGATAACTGATATACTTAATACAAATACATTACATAGATAGATATTTTTTTTATTATAATACATTGAAAAATACTTAGAATAACCTGAACAATTGTCTGCAGATTGTACAAATATTTATTCAGAGAAGGATTTGTTCGCAGGAAGTTGCGGGAATCGAACCCGCAACCTCCTGCGTCGCAGATGAACCTTCGCCCACCGCGCCACAGAGGTCGTCTATACTTATAGGAGGCTTATATTGATACTAGTATTTGCTTGCGGATCTACCTGCGTGAAACCAAAGTGAAATTTTGAATGGTTTGAAACTAACTAGAAAATTGCCGTGTTTACGGGCCCCGTACACACGTGATTAGATCATTATGAGGTAAGAAAATTACAGGTAACTAATAACAGACGTTTGAAAAAAAAAACTGCAGTGTTTCAAATTCGTTATTCAAATAATACAGGATGTTTAATTTTTAAGCACTTTCCGTATCATTGTCTTCGCAGGAAATGACTTCACCCTCTATAATTGGTGGATCCACGCGTCAAATTTAAATAAAAAAAAACGATTATTTCTATTGTATTTCAATGTTGGCGTCATGTGTTAGACGTTAGAGTTTTTTTAGGAAATTTATTTGCTGGTAATTTTGGATGTAAATCGATTGTAAATATGTTGCATCTCATCATCATCATCAGCCTGTCGAAGTCCACTGCTGGAAATAAACCTAGAATGCCTCGACAAACGGCCATGAGCCGCCTCCATCCACCGACTTCCTGTGACCTTTATAATACTACTCATACTCATTCATTAAACCATAGGAACAATTAGAACACTTGGTCACGTCATACATTAGTTACAAATTCATTATTAGTTACTATTATTAATGTAATTACCTACTTAACTGGAGAGGCGCTAGAAACAGACAAGCATTTCACATAGTAATTAATTTAAAAAAATTAACAAAGTACACAATAACCAATTTTCAATTTTTGTTTCTGCTGTAAAAAGCATTGTCCAACAAATTAAATACCAAATTTTTAATACATAATTGAATTAAAATAACATGTCAAAACTTATTAACTGCTGTAAAAGGGCATTGGCAATACAACATCATGTACTTACTTGCATGTAAAATTAGAAGTAAACATTGAAATTAAAATAACTATAACATCAGAATTCGATAGGAAAATGTCAGATCGTGACAGCTGCTGTAAAGGGGCATTGTCAAAATAGAAATCTAGAAATAATTATTAATAGCTGCCTTGGGCATAATGTCTTTCGTCCATCGAGAGAAGGGCCTTCCTCTACTGTGTCGTCCAGTTTGTGTTTGCCACTCGAGAACTTATTCCCCAACGGTTATCAGTTCTGAGAGACAATATTATGACCTTGAAATTGAAATGGCAATGGACAGCTCATATAGCTCGCAGTACTGACAACCGTTGGGGAATAAAGGTTCTCGAGTGGCGACCATAAGTCAGACGACGCGGTAGCGAAAGGCCCTCAACTCGATGGACTAAAGACATAATAAACGTAGCAGGAAGTCAGTGGATGGAGGCGGCACAAGATCGTTTGTCGTGGCATTCTACGGGGGAGGCCTATGTCCAGCAGTATGTTTCAGTTTACTTTTACAGTGAAATGATGATGATGATGATCAATTTCTATCTATCTATCTAGTTCTAAGATTGCGATCTATGTGTGGGCGAAGGTTCGCCTGCGACGCAGGAGGTTGTGAGTTTGATTCCCGTCTCGGAACAATTATTTGTACGATCTGCAGATATTTGTATTTAATAATAATAAAAAAGAATATATTTATGTAATGTATTGTATTAAGTATATCAGTTATCTAGTACCCATAACACAAGCTCCGCTTAGCTTGGGGCTAGATAATGTTGTGTGAAATATCCAGTATTTATTTATTTAAGTTCTTAAATAAATAAAGTTAAGCCTAGTTTAAGTTGGTGTGATTTGAAAACCATATTATTTGAAAAAAAACTGACAAACCACGGGTAGTAATTGAAGGAGGGAGGCCTATGTCCGACAGTGGACTTCTTCAGGCTGATGATGGTGATGGTGTTGATAGAAACGTAAACGGCCCAGCGGGTGAAAGACCCCGGTAACCGGGGTTGACATTTGCGCGCAAAAAATCACGCATGCGCACGTGGCAAAACGCCACCTGTTTGCAGTAGCTTGCGGTTTGTTGTTTAACGCCCTTTGGCGGCTGTTTTTTGACAAGATTATCTACGAGTTGATGCAAGGTCAAAAATGTTATGCTGATGAATCGGAAATCATCATCATTACCACCCTATAGAAGTCCAATACGGGGCATAAGACCCCTGTATAGAATGCCACCTTTGAATGAATGACCTTTTCGGGGAAAATGTCTTCGGGAAAAATGTAATGAAATTCTGTCAAAAGAAAATTTTTACATTTTAAGCAGATCAACAAAGAATTAAGTATTTTTATATTTTATTGGTTTGTTGGAAACTAATTACTAACTTTGTAATAAATTGTTAAATAACTTGTAATTAACCGACTTCAAAAAAGGAGGAGGTTCGACACGTATGCTTTTTTTTGTATTTTTTGTTCCAAACTCATAACTTTCGCTGTTTGGTAACAAAATGCAGTAAGATATAAATAGATAGATAATTTTACATTTGATTTTTTATTTTTTATGGGTACCTGTACTTGTAAAGTGAGGATAAATTTTATTTTTAGCTCACCCCTATAGGCTGATGTATCGTTAAAAAGTCTTGTTAAATGAAGCAGTGTTTTTCTACACAACTTTTTTATCAATCATTATTATTTTTATCAGACATACCATCAGCGATGTGTTTAAAATGTGGTGACCCCTTGCCTGTAATTCCCCATGTAAGTGGATTATGGTAAACAAAATGGTATGGCGGAAAAACTTTGAATTTACTTCCGAACCCTACTCCGAAACTATGTGTGATCTGACACGCACTTGGCCAGTTATTCAGTTATATCTTGATTTTGACGACCTCTCTGGCGCGGCGGGCGATGGTTCGCCCGCGACGCAGGAGGTTGCGGGTTCGATTCCCGCCTGAACAAATATTTGTTCGATCTGCAGATAATTGTTCAGGGTGTTCTGGGTATTTTTCTACGTATAATAAAAAATATCAATCTATGTAATGTATTGTATTAAGTATATCAGTTAACTAGTACCCATAACACAAGCTCTGCTTAGCTTGGGGCTAGATAATGCTGTGTGAAATGGATGTATTTATTTATTTAGTCAATATTTCCTAAGATATCTTGTCAAAAAGGCTACAGTTAAAAGAAAGTACTTTCTAACCTCCAATCATCCCCTGCAATTAAATTAGCCGTTACAGCTACACCCCCACCCCAGGGCTGTCACACATTTGAAATTTAAATTCAATGAATATTTAACAGGTGCTAAATTTATGTGGGAAAACGTTAGTATTTGCATAACAGACATTGTAATGCGTGGTATGGCGGTAATACCACTCACTATTTGGAGTAATACCACATAATACTATGGTTTTTAATGAATACAAAAACTTGAGTAAATAATTCAGTACATTATTTTCTTGCAATTTATTGCAAGAACTTTAAACTTTTTTGAACTTAAGTTCAAAGTATTGGTAAGTACTAGATAAGGTTTACTAATGTATTTAATAGTACATATAACTTTTGAAACTATCATGGTTATTAACATAATTATCACTAGAAACGGGATATTTACCATGATTTTTGAGCATTATTGATTCCCGAGATTTCGGCACAGTTTCCTGCGTCATGATCAGGTAAACTGAAGTCTTTGCGAGTAGATTTTTATTGTTATTGGTAGCCGTAACGATCTACCCTCTTTCTCACTCTTTTATTACGAACACCTCTACCACACCTTCACACCACAACAACCTTCAGTTTACCCGTGATCATGGCGCATGAAACTGTGCCGAAATATCGGGAATCAATAATGCTCAAAAATCATGGTAAATATCCCGTTTCTAGTGATAATTACATATAACTTTGATTCATTATCATCATGGTTTTTCGTACATAGGTATTCTTTTTATTATTAGTATGTATATGTATGTATGTAGTTAAACATGAATGTATGAATATTTAAGTAAGAACACCATCAACATCCCATGTAAACTTTATACAGTCCATTCCATACAAAGGTTGTCTGGTAGATCTTCTATCTTAATCTTTTTAGTTCTATTATTTCAAAAATCTAGAAACCTAGCCTTGTCAATGAAATGTACGAATACTTATATGAATATCTGGCCAATTGTTTTGAAATTTATGAGAAGCTACGTTTTTTTGCTCCGTCTGGCTCTAGTGAACTTCGATTTGATTGTAAAACTTCGGAGATTATCAATCCTAATAAAAAATACGATTTTAAATTATATATAAATTCGCACAACGGCACGGAATTAATAGCTGCTGGCAAATGACAGGTCCACCAAGAACGCCATCTATTGAAAGTAATCCGAAGTGGCACTTCTCATACAAAATTACCAATTTCGATTTTTCGGCAGTTTCTTCGGGTTTCTCCTAATTTTCTTTTTTCCCCAACAAAATTAATGAAGAGCACCAAACAAAAAAAATACTTTGCGAGATTTTGCGAGACATATCAACAAAATTTTCTCTAATCTAACCAAATGTTTTAATATTTATTGAGAATTTAATTTTATTTTATGTTTCGTCTGGCTCTAGTTTTCATTTAATTTAATAACAATAAGTCAGATCTTCATGAAATTTTGTAGATATTATTGGTTTAAACTTATAAAAGTACATAGTGTCTTAGATTTTTAAAACAATAAACTAGGAAAAATTTAGAGAGCTGAAGCATAATTATGTTATAATTCAGCCGAATAGTTCAACAAGGTGTGGGAAAATTAAAACTTTTTAGTGACTTCAGAACACATGTTACAAAATAAATTAATACAGGTTAATACTGAAATTGTCGGTTCAAATTGCATTTTGACCAAATTTGCACTTCTTATGAATTTTTGACAAAGAGTTAAACTCTAAGGTCTAACTTCCACATGACATTCACCCCTAAAGCCAATACCAACAATCCACTCCAACGGTCAGCCCTATTTTGGCGCGAAAGACACGTGCGCGCGCGCCGTTACGTCAGCTGAACCGCAGGTGTGTAACGACCTTAGGGTTGCTACCCCGAACAGACAGGTTGTGTTGATTTCAGACAATTAAGATTCGAAGATAGTAACTGACGATTTATTCATGAAGGAATTCTCCGTTTGTCCGTCCAAAAGTACTAGCAATAGTTTACAGAGCAATTCTCTTTAAATGTCCTAAAAGTTTTAAAATAAATAAATGCTGGACATTTCTCACAACATTATCTAGCCCCAAGCAGAGCTTGTGTAATGGGTACTAGATAACTGATATACTTAATACAATACATTACATAGATAGATATTTTTTTATTATACATAGAAAAATACCCAGAACACCCTGAACAAATATCTGCAGATTGTACAAATATTTGTTCCGAGGCAGAAAATAAGTCAGTAAATGTTCAAAAAATGCTGTAGATAACTTTTAGAAGATTATGCATAATTAAAGAGTAAGTAACAACCCTTAAGTCAGTTTATATTTGTCACAATCTTACACATAATATTATCATACATCATAGTAGACATCCCCTGCTGAACGATACCTCCTCAATAGAATTCCCAGCGATTTACCATCACCACGCTTGGCAGGCTGATTGGTAATTGCAGTATTGATATAGATACTCAGGTGGATGCTGCTACCCATCCCCTGGTGCATCCCTGCATCCCTTAGTCAGCCTTGACTAACTCAGTGGCACAGCGGGTGAGTCGCCAGCTGAGACGCAAGAGGTGCCGGTTTGATTCCCGCTTCGGGATAAATGTTTGAATGATCTGCAAATATTTGATTCAACTCTGGGTGTTGTGGTACCATGGTACTCGTAGTTTCTGATACCCATAACACAGGTAATCTTAGCGTAGGATCAGGACTATGTATTTGACTGTTGGGTGTTATGTTATGTTAAATCATCCATAGGAGGAGACAGAGGGACACTCTTAGGCCTTTATCCTACAGCACATTATTTTTGACTTACATCAAAATCAACTTCGTACAAGTTAGAAATGATTGTACTTTTACTACTAACTTTTACTAGTTAAAAAACATGCCCTTTAACTAAATAACTTTTCATTTAAAAAACCGACTTCCGCCATTGTATTCGACTAAATATTTGGATGAAAAAAAATGATGAAAGAACCATAGTGGTGAAAGGATTATGATACTTTTTGAATGCAAATGCTTGGTTTGTTGCTGAAAATATCAAAATCGCCATATGTATGCCTACAATATTTGAGGAATTCCCTTAATTCCTCATGGATTCCATCATCAGAACTGGATTCTGAAAAAAATGCGACCAATTTGGAAGTATATCTATTCAAATAAAAGAATAATTTTCCAAATCGGTTTATAAACGCCGAAGATATGCGGTAAAACAACAACCGAATTGAGAACCTCCTCCTTTTTTGGGAAGTTGGTTAAAAATAGTATAACCTTGTTGACACACGGAAAAGCTACTAGATAGTTACGTACAAACTGGTTCCTTATCACCCGTTATCAGCACATACCAGGTGCGTTGACCTCTGATTGTATTACAATACAATAGAGCAAAAACAGCAATTATTCAATAATCATGATGATTATAGGCACGAGATTTAGCTGCGAGGTATTTAAGATGTAAGGTAATCATTAATCAGTAATCAGCAGCTGTTACGTCCACTACTGGACGAGGTGAAACATATTCACCAACGGTTATCAGAAAAAGTTCGTCCGCAAAAGTACTACCACCGTACCTATTTCTGCCGCCAAGCAGTAGTGCTCGCATTGCTGTGTTTCGGTTTGAATGGTACGGGTGCCGGTGATATTACAGGCACATGTGACTTTTCATCTATGTCTCAGGGTCGGCAGCGCGCGTGTGATGCCTCTGGTGTTGCATGCGTCCATAGGCTACGGTAACTACTTTCTATCAGGTGGGCCGTATGCTTGTTTACTTGCCATGTAGGATAAAAAACCCTGCCCATTGACTTATTTAAGTCGCGATGGTAAATATCATGATAATTCTGAGATATATGTCGATGATGTGATTGTGTGACCGGCCTAAGAACAGACCCCTTTGTCTCCTGCCGTCGATGCCATAAAAGCTGGCTATTACACCAGGGAAGGCAGGAGCATCCACCCGAGTATTCAACACCATAGACTAAAAGTGCTCTGTGCCATAGACAATACAAATCGCCATTAGGAAGGAGAGTACTATAAATACTACTAACAGACCTCAGAGTACTTTTATATTATATTTTGTTGATAACTGTGTAGTGTAACTATTTCTTTATATTTTAGTTTGCTGATGAATTAATTATTTATTTACATAATATATTTATTATATTCGACTTCAACGTTCGTGATGTCACTCGGGCAGGCCCTGTCTGAAAACCAGCGCCGCGCCGTATCTACTTGTAGGTTCGGTGGAGCTGTATGCTGAGACAGGGACCTATTTGACCCCCACACAATATGCCTTACGCCATTTGGTGTTTTTTTAGTTTAGTTTAGTTTTTTGTAAAGTTACCTACTACTTAGGTAGGTAGCTACCTACTGTTGTTTTTATTTTTTGTTTCTTTTTAAGTGGGTACAAATAAACGTATTTTCTTTCTTTCTTTCTTTCATCAATCCGCCTGTCAAGCATGGTGATTATGGCAAATCTCCCCCGATTGCATTCTATGGAGGAGATTTGCCTAGTGGACGTCTAAAGGCTACTGATGTGTAGGCTCATTCAAACAAAATTGTTCTGGTAAATGCAGATCTCAGGGTTGTCAAAGCGAGAAATAAGCCTTGTTGATCCAGACATAAACCAAACAGTTTTTTTAACTCGGAAATAACTTGGTATATGAGTCATGTACTACGTAGTATCTGACCTTGTGGCGCGCCTTTTCTAATAGCACTATTGTGCAGGCGAACTGACGGAAATTATATAGATAATGTACATGTTTTAACTTGTTAGTTGGAAAACAGGAGAATCTTTGCTATAACATATAAATATAACATAACATAACACCTATACACATACATATATTTATTATATTGTGGGTATTTATCGCGTATTACCTTATTATTTATTATTCCTGACGTTTCGAATGCGTTACAGTAATCATGGTCGCGGGCTGACTGGAATACATGCAGCTACCGTCGAGAAGTGGTGGCAACTGCAGAAACTACCCTCACTTGGTCTTCAGAATTAGAAATGGTTGTATTCATAGTCCGACACACCACACTAACCGTATCTACGCACTGAGGTGACATATCACGACGCGCACACCTACCAATAATAGTCCTGATCCCATACTAGGATACCCTGTGTCGTTGGTATCAGGAAATACGAGTGCCATAGTACCACAACAACCAGACCTGGAACAAATATTTGCAGATCATGCAAACATTTGTCCCACAGCGGAAATTGAAACCGCACCTCCTGCGTATCAGATGGCTACTCGCTCACTGCACCACGGAGGTTGTCAGGTTGTCATATATATACAGGGTGATTTTTTTTTAATGGGACAGTATGGGGTTATCCGAATCCATAAGAGATACGGGAAAACTGTCTTTGGAACCATTTGCTCATTTTGTATGAAAACGATTTTGGCATAGTTCATAGTCAAAAAACATCCTGTATACACTCTGCTTAGCATAGCGTTCAGAACAAAAGCTGTCATGTAATTTCTCTCTGATACAGGGTAATCAAAAATGAACCGATGATTTAATAGTATTAGCTCTCAGAATTAGCAAGTTGAAATAGCTATTGGCATGTCATATACCTTGCAGAACTGACAACCATTGAGGAATAAAGGTTCTCGAGTGGCGACCACGAACCAGACGACGCAATGTAGGAAGGGCCCAATGGACACAAAGACATTATAAAGGTCGCAGGAAGTTGGTGGATGGAGACGATTTAAGTTTGTTTATCGTGGCATTATTCTCTGTGGCAGGCAAGTAGCCGGCTGAGATGCAAAAGGTTGCGGGTTCGATTTCAGCTGCAGTAAAAATATTTGTATGATCTGCAAATATTTCTTCCTGCCATGGTCTGGGTGTTATGGTACCATGGTACTTGTAGTTCCTGATGCTCACGACACAGGGAATCCTAGTGTGGAATCAAGACTGCGTATGTGACTGTTGGGTGTTATGTTATGGTGAGATGTATGTATGAATCGGCAACGGTTATAAATTTATAGATATTATTAATCGCAGCTTGGAATAAATTAATGATACTTACATATTGGACAAACCCCCACAAAGCTCAACAAAGTAACCTAGAAAACACAATAAGCACCACTTCACACGAGCGTTCCCACGACCCAATGTCTAGGCCGTCTGATGTAAGGTTATGTCACGACACTCATGAGTGGCGGCGAAAGGAAATGTCTTCTTATTACGCCTATTTTGTTTTTGTTTTAAAGACATGGCAAAGATACACGTTGCGGTGCGACGCGTCTATGCACGGAGCGTTGCTTTGACGGCGATAGCGCGCTGTGCGAGTGATACGTATTTTGTTAGTAGTAGAACTTCTTGTTAAAGAGTTCGTCCGGGGAAGTACTACCACCGTACCTATTTCTACCGCCAAGCAGTAGTGTTCGCATTGCTGTGTTTCGGTTTGAATGGTACGGGTGCCGGTGAAATTACAGGCACATGAGACTTTTCATCTTTATGTCTCAGGGTCGGCAGCGCGCGTTTGATGCATCTGGTGTTGCAGGCGTTCATAGGCTACGGTAACTGATTTCCATCAGGTGGACCGTAAGCTTGTCCGCTTGCCAAGTAGCATAAAAAAAATGTGATATCCTCTTCATAATATAACCGTTCCTTTGTCTTTCAACAGCCAAGGCTATGTCAGGATACTCATACTCATACTCATACTCAAATGTAAGTCAATGACCCGAGGCTGTGCTTCTGGTGCTATAGCAGCACGCTAATTAAATTAAAATACTTCACAAAGTTGAATGAAGGGCTTTGACACTTAGACAAGTGCGAGCGAAACTTGCGCCCTGAGGGAATCGTAAAAGTTATTTTCCAGTTTCAGACACTTTTTTTACAAACTTCCCCATTTTGGGGTAAAAAAGACAAAATACCTCAATTTTCTACTTGTTCCTTTATTTGTGTCACAAAGCCTATATTAGCGTTACCAATTTCAAAATTGCGATGTCACAATAGATTTTTTATTTTCACCATTTCCAAACACAATTTATGCCATCAAGTGGGCCGTGTAGTTGTTGGCTTGCCAAGTAGTATAAAAAAAGTATTGTTTTAGAAGCTTGATTTTTTTTACGGCACTATGAGCTAACAAAACTTTATATGTGGTATACATCAATTCACTACCTTAAGCCGTTCTTGAGAAAAATTGTCTTGATAGACAGAAGGACAAAAAGTGATTCCTTAAGGGTCCCTTTTTTTTGTAGAGGGACGGAACCCTGAAACGTAATTATCCTTTGAAGCTCATTATTGAGTTTCTCAATGCAAGCGTTAAAAAACTTTAAGTTTTATCCATAGACATACACTAAGGACACGGCGGACGCTCGCTAGATAACCACCAAATAAACCGGTGTCAAAAATCAGTTGACTGACACCACGATAATCAGTCGGTGACGTACACCGCGCGTGATCGTTTCGGCCACAAAATGCCGTATTGAGTGGTGAAAGGCTGCAGAAACAACTTTGCAAATTGTAGCTTAAAAAAATATGGCATTTCTTATCATCGGTATGGCAAAATTTTGTATGTTGAACTTTCCCTAATTGCAGAAAACAATTTTATTTCCTTGGTAAATCGCTCTCCAATTCAATAAAGAAACGCCATACAAGCAAAACGCTATAACTTTATAAGGATGTTAATTGATACGCGTGCGAGTTTCTTGGTTGTAAATAACCGGCTCCCAATAAGCAAGAAGGTTATGGCGTTCGGGTTTTTGTGTTCATTTCAACGTAGTTACAATGTAATCAGAGAGATGGCGCTGATTTTGCTATAAGGAGACATTGCTGTATTGTTTTGTCTGTCAAGCGTATCTTTACTATAAATCTATGGTTTTATCGTACCGCATCGTGTGTATGACCCTAACGGTGTCAAGTGTTATTAGGGTGAGGTGACAGAATTGGTACTACGAGTTTTTCTTTTGTATGAATGGTTCTCGCTATAAAATCATAGTAATTTGAAGTCATTGCGATACTTATCAACCGACTTTAGAAGGAGAATGATTGTTTATGATTTGTTGTGGTGGTGATTAGCATAAAAAGGAAGGGAAGAATCCATCTTGTACTATCGCTGCCTATTGGACTAAAAAATAAACAGAAAACCAAATAAGATATTTTACTATTTAGTAATCGTAGTTTTAATTTTAAGTACCTACTCAGGTGGATGCTGCATCCTATTCCCCGGTGTAATCCCTTGTTGCGGTTTTTATTACATCCATGGGAGGAGCAAACAAAAACAAAAAATAAACAACTTTTCAAGAGTAGTATTTACGTTTCCAACGACTTTTCGAATGTAAAACATTTAAAAGAACATACAAAAAATCCCGTGCATTAAAATGACCCGGAAAAAACATTTAACCCTATTAATTAAGAACGCAATCGGTTTAACTCACGCAACGAATGCTCACTGGGGGTGTGTATGACCATCGGTATGTGAGGGTTAAACGACAATAATTCGTGGGGGCTTGAATGACCAATTATCATTTTATGTGGGAATGTGCTACTATTTGTTTTCGATTAATGTAGAAAGGAAAAGTCACTTTGTTTTCGATAAATGACTGTTTCCCGGTGAAATATTACCAGCCGGCCTAGACAAATGGTATTCGCGTCGAAGTGATTCTATTTCTACAGTCGTAATACAATACAATAGACCACGTGACATATCGATAGCTAACGTCAATCTTTGGACTTTTCTACTAGCGTCATCGCTATTAACATTTCTCACATTATCTAGCCCCAAGCTAAGCAGAGCTTGTGTTATGGCAACTAGATAACTGATATACGTAATATACATTACATAGATAGATATTTTTATTATACATAGAAAATACCCAGAACACCCGGAACAATTATCTACAGATCGCACAAATATTTGTTCCGAGGCGGGGATCGAACCCGCAACCTCCTGCATCGCAGGCGAACCTTCGCCCGCCGCGCCACAGAGGTCGTCAAATCTCAAAAAAAAAAGTTCTATTAGAATATTACTTTGTCTTAGGCCTCTTTACTGGTCTAATTACTAGAGCGTTCCTAAATGTAGGCAATTGTTAAAATCCTTCAATAGTAAATGCCCTACTTAGTTAAGTTTTAAGTAAAGCTATTAGACAAGACTGTCTTACAACGAACCGTTGAGATGAGGACGAGGCACGGGTGCTTAAAAAGTACATCACACTTTTCAACCTTTTTCATAAAAAACAAAAACCAATTCAAGAACAGGAAAATAAAAATGAATTTGAATTTAGTTACCTAAAAAAAAAAGTACTTAATTTGCAAATAGAAATAATACACCATAAAAATATATTATATGATTTCTCAATATGATCATTTTTTCCCTGTAGGTATTACAGTAATTTTGAATGTTAAATGCGGCACACAAAAAATTTAAGGAGCTACGAATAAACGGTATTAAATTTTTTTGAGAGGTGTTCCCATACTAAATTAATTAAGCGATTTATTAAAGAAGTAGTTTTTTTTTCAAAAAAATAACATTTTAATATTTGATCCTCAAATATAATATTGTTTCAATAGAAAGCCAGTCACGATAGGCAATGATGTTGAATCCAGACAGATATTGAATATTTCCAATACAATTCTTTCTTGCTCTTAATCGAGAGCTTGTTTCCCAGACCGATAGTAACATACTTTATTTTGGTTTCGATAGAGAATCCGAAGTAGTAGCCACAAAGTTAGAGTAAAACAAAGGGTAGCTCAATTATCGTCTTGCGCTTACGCAGGGGCAAAGTTAAATCTACCGTAAAATTGCTATTGTTTACAAAATAACTCATTTTTACATTTTATCCACTCGACGTCACGCTCTGGGGGTAATAAGGGGTTGCGAAAGTTTTGGGTCAAATTACTAAATTGCTGTATTCAGGTTATCTAGGTTGCGATCTTTCTTTGTTTCAATTTGAAAATCCCTGAGTAATAAAACGTTTATTAATAAACTTTAGTATGTTCAAAGATTGAATCCAAAATAAATTTACCAGAGAAGGGCGAAGTATGAATTTTGAATGTGAAAAAGGTACATAAATAATATTATTTTTATATTAAACAACAAGTAAGTATGTAAACAAAGCTACAGTTGAATTTAACCTAAGGTATAAAAGTTTTGTTTACGAACAAAACGTAAGTTAAAAATTAGTTTTTTAAAATTTATGCATTATGGTTACCAAATCATACATTTTATTTTTTATTTTGGTTTTGCATCACCAAAATCTTGTAATTTTTAGATCAGGACAACAAAATTAAATAATAATGTTGGTTGTAAAAACCTACTCCGTACAATGTCATGGCTCCTAAGTACTAGGGTTTTATGCAGAGGAAATATCATTGTGACGAAAACATGTAGAAGGATTTATGACAAGATGGCCGACAAAATGGCGCCGAATGATAAAAGTGGACAAAAAACGATGACATTGAACGGATAATTGTTGTTAGCAGCCAAAATGTTAGACAAAGGCATTATTTAATTATGAGTAGGGAGGCCACAATAAACGAAAAAAAAATTGCGAAAACTAACAGTCCTTTTTTACTACATACCACGGGTGGAATTTGAGGAGTCCTTTTTCTTAGACCAAGACCATAACAGCCAATATCATAACAATAATAGCCTTTATTATCAAACTTAAAAATAAAAAATAAATAAATGCTGGTCAATTCACACAACATTATCTAGCCCTAAGCTAAGCAGAGCTTGTGTTATGGGTACTAGATAACTGATATATTTAAGGCGCTACCCTGACCGAATGACCTTGAGGTGTTCGCCTCTACAATACATCGCAAATTATTTATTTTAGTGACACCTATGTAGTCCGTTCTAATAGTACTGCCATCTAGCCGTCCGTCCGAGAACCGGCGGCTGACTGGTCCGCACCTTGCGCACAGCCAGATTCGCACGGATTCATGAAATATAATTCATAAAAAATAAAGAGGACCCATTATTTAAAAAAAATTATCGTGTAATAATTCTACTATTTAATTAACTATCCAATTGTGTAAACCAAAAAATTCATTAACGTGAACTTTAAGAGAAGATGTACAAAATCATGATTTATTTCAATTTTTTCATGGGTTTATTGTCGAGTACTTACGACGTTAAATCATTAAACCAATCGTAGAACTTGATGACAAAATGTCAAATATATGTGGTGACTTTTATTTTTTTTTCTTCTTGCTTTATTTAACGAGGAGAGAGGCTTGAAAAAAACAGCTTGACGCCGTGTTTGGTCGGGATACTGCATTAATACAATACATTACATAGATAGATATTTTTTATTATGCATAGAAAATACCTAGAATACCCTGAACAAATATCTGCAGATCGTACAAATATTTGTTCCGAGGCGGGAATCGAACCCGCAACCTCCTGCATCGCAGGCGAACCTTCGCCCACCGCGCCACAAAGGTCGTAAAAACATTCTTATTTTCTATTTAGTTCTACAAAAAAAAATTGGTTAAGGTATAATATGAAAACTATAGTGTACTTATCGATTGAGTAAACGTCTGTAAAATTGCCGTTTATTCCACGATTTCCAAATTTCTATACATCTGAAACTCATTGATAACTAAAATTCTTATTCCTATGATATTAATACATGTGCCTCCTCCAATTAATCTCCTGAAAAACGGCAATTTGCGGCCTTTTTAACCGACTTCCCAAAAATGGAGGAGGTTCTCAATTCGGTTGTATTTTTTTTTTATTTTGTATGTTTGTTACCATATATAATGCATATCTTCCGCGTTTATGAACCGATTTGGAAAATTCTTTTTTCCAAAAGAAATTTTTTATTTGAATAGATATACTTCCAGATTGGTCCCATTTTTTTCAGAATCCAGTTCTGATGATGGGATTCATGAGGAATTGAGGGAACTCCTCAAATATTGTAGGCATACATATGGCGATTTTGATATTTTCAGCAACAAACCAAGCATTTGCATTCAAAAAGTATAATAATCCTTTCACCACTATGGTTTTTTTGACATTTTTTTTCCATCCAAATATTTTGTCGAATACAATGGCGGAAGTCGGTTTTTTAAATGAAAAGTTATATATCCATAGATCAACATTTTGCTAGTTCTTTGGTAAATTTTTCTACTTAAGGCCACAGCACACCGGCTGCATACACGTAGACGTATGTACATGACGTTGTAATGTATGGAACTGTATGAGACATGACACACCGCTTGCGTGGCGTGCACGTAAGCGTGTACGTACGTAGAAACGCGCGTTACGTGCTGCATACGCATCCGGTGTGCTTTGGCCTTAACCTCTATTAGATGTCCAGTCCATTTCCATTTTAGTTGCTGGATACGTTTTTTTATTTCTATCATCTGGGTTTGTTTTCTTATTGTTGTTAATCGAACAACATCATACTTAACACTTAAGGTGAACAGTCCGTCTGGCAAGCGTGGTGATTATGGAACATGCTCGCTCCCATTGCATTCTAAAGGGCGTCCCACGGATATGCCACATGGAGGGAAAGTACCTTGAATATTTGTAGATGGAACATTTTCAATCATGTAATTATTTAAATATCTATGAATGCAGTTTAAATTGTTTTTTAAATTCAAATAATGTCTTCTTTCAGTAAAATGTTCCATCTTCAAGGTACTTTCCCTCCATGTGGCATATCCGTGGGACGCCCTGTATAGTAAAAGGCTCGTCCAGTAGGGTACTTCTAGCTGATGATGATGATGATGGGTCAGTGTCCGGTAAGTGAGTTCAAAATAATGGTCATAGGAGTTTTATCAGTTTAGTGTAACATTACAATGCTACTTTGTTCATTCATTCTGTGGCGTCCTGTGGTGTGTCCGGCTTGAGAATAGACCACTCTTTCTCCTCCCGTGGATGTCGTAAAAACTGACCAAAGGTTTACACCGGGTTATTCCTGAAATCCCCTTTAACAGGATTTCAGGAATCAGGGGTTTTGCAGCAATATCCACCAGAGCACTTAACACCACTGCGATCACCAATTCACCTGCCCAGCGTGGTATGGCAAATATTTCGAATGCATTCTATAGGGAATGCCTTGTCCTGCAGTGGTCGCCTTAGAATGTCATGACGAATGGTCTTGGGCCGCCTCCATTCACAGACTTTCTGATACTTTTATAATGTCTTTAGTCCATCGAAAAGAGGGCCTTCCTCTACTGCATCGTTCAGTTTGTGGTCGCCACTCGAGAACCTTTATTCTTCAACGGTTGTCAGTTCTGCGAGTTATATTACCTGCTCATTGCCACTTCAACTTGCTAATTCTGAGAGCTTTATCAGCTTTGTCGGTATGCTATGGTTTTTTTATTTATTTCCCTACATACTTTTGTTTTTATTTCGTTATAATTTTGTTGAATTTGTTTTTAAAAAAAATGTTATGTCACCTTGTGTTTTTTTGGGGGCAAATAAACGTATTATTTGTTTATTATTAATTGTCCTGAAAATCCATATTTTATGGTCACAAGAAACACACTCTAAATCGTAAGTATAGATAAACAGGTTTTGAACTTGTCTGTGTTTGAATGTCCGCAATTTATATTCGTTTGTGGCTATATAAAATAAACCATCGTGTTACAAGGACGTGTTTATCACCACTACAACTCACAAAGGACTTAGTTATCAGGTTGATGATAATGATGATTCTTACTAGTGCTTTATAGATCTAATAATGTTTGCATTTGACTTTTTTCAGCGACTGTCTTGGCAGGCGGTGTACGAAAAAAAGTTAAATTTAAAAAAATTGCAAAACAATTACCCTCTTATTCATACATCAATTTGTAAACCATTGATAGCTAAAATTAGCTTTTTGTCTTGTTTTGACGTATGTCATTTTATATCAGAGAGAACAAAACAAAAGCTATTTTAACTAAAATAGGTTTAAAAAATGATTATGAAGAAGCCCTTGAAAGGACCATATAAAAATAACCCGTCTCAACATCATTAGTTATAGTATGTCATATAATATAATTATTATAGTCTGTAATAAGTATCAAGATAGATTTTAATCATAAGTTAAACCTATTAATTCTGTCTAATTATCAAGTGTTACTAAGATTTAAGCACAGCTCAACCAATATTCCATACCTATAGGATTAATCCAAAAGTTATCTGGATGAGACCACTTTTTAGCTATAAGACTGCCCATTGTACATTTCGTTTAATACTATTCTTGTGAGTAATTGTTAACTTACTTCTTAGGTGTCTTCTCTTCTTCTTGATCAGCCGGTAGACTTCCATTGCTAGATGAGGCCTCCCCCATAGCATGCATAGCATACACCCATAGCGTGCAATGAGGGGATTTGCCATAATCACCACGCTTGGCAAGTGGATTGGTGATCGCAGTATTCGTATAAAGTGCTCAAGTGGATGCTACATACAGCCCATCCCGTAGTTGAAAGAGCGAAGCGAGTTCTCTGAGTCAAGTTGGAAGAATCGGCGTTTGTATGTATTGTATGTATGTTTGTCCGATGAAAACTTCCTAACCGTTATTCCGATCTTCATGAAATTTAGTATGGGGGTATGCTTGTAGATAGTATTGGTACAATTTGTAGGTAAGGTTATGAGCTATATTGGTCGGGGGGTTGATGAGAAATTGGGGTCCAAGAGGGGGTAAAAAAAATAAAAGTGAGACAGTCAGATCAAGTGGGGTGTCTAATGAAAGCGCTTTGGTTGGACATTACAAAAGTGTTTTTAATAAGTATTTAGACTAAGTGGTTTCTGAGATATTAAGGAACATAAAAAACGGAAAAATCATAAATTCTAGGTTACTTCCAGCAATCCCACAAAGCTGATATTTGTTATGCTTGTAGCTTTTGTGACACAAATACAGGGAAAAGTCTGAAATTGATTTAGAAACTTGTACTCCATAAAACAAAACCAATATAACATCCATTGTTGACCTCCCATTTCTAGGAATTTTAATGACGTTGGGTCTATGGTTTGCATCAAAAGGACGTTATCAATTAATTCGTCTGGTACTTGATATACTAACAGGTATGTATGTAGTATTACGCCCGTTGCTTAGTCTCCTATTCAAAGGTTATTTCGATGATGTGTAGGAAATTACCTGGAGGTGAAAATTTTCTAAAATTATAATGGAAAAATATGGTACCTACTTATGACTTAAGTAGGTAGGTACTTAAATAGTCGGGCTGATAAAGGTGTCATCGCGAGGTCTCAGTTCGGGGCGAACCACTAGTGTAATCCCTTAATCAGGTTTTACGATATCCACGGGAGGAAATAGAGGTATATTGGTTTATTTACTGCATAGTTTTTACGAAGTTACAGGTACGTCCTCTTTATTTTAGACGGTCGAATAGAAACGAGATAATAAAAATGAAACAGGTATTTATAAAAAATATTTGATAACAGGTATTAAGTTTGTAGTATTAAGGTGTTATATCAATGTAGTTATATATACACACGAGATACAGATCGACGAATACGTGTGAATAATTTGTGGGAAAGAAGGACCACACGAAACCGAACTGTTAAGATATGTCTGAAGATTTTTACAAGTTAGCAGAAGGAAATATCTAAAAAAAATCGCTTTTGTTTTTATTTAGGCGACCACAGAGCAAAGTCTTTGCTTTGATGTTCATATTTTATATTAAAATAATTCATATAACTTATCAAATTTTGTTTTTTTTTGGATTTTCACGATGAAAAAAATTAATAAGAAAAAAGTGAGATTGTTCCGTTAGTATAAGTTATTTTAATTATGATTCAGAAAGTACTATTTTATTTTTACTATTTCTAAATATAATTACTTTTGTCATGGTGGCCTCAGCCTATGAATAGGACTCCAACTCCTCCCATGGATGTCGTAAAAGGTGACTAAGGGATTACACCAGGGGATGGGCAGCTGCATCCATTTAGCACCAATACTATGATCACCAATCCGCTTGCCAAGCGTGGTCATTGCAAATCTCCCAATTTTAGTTTTATGCTGTGCATGCTATAAAACGAACAATATAAAAATCTATGGGTACATGATAACAAATTAACAGTAAATAAAGAGATTGTACAGCACACAAATAACTATTTGTAGAATAAGGACGCTAAAGTGGAACTGGGCAGGACATGTTAGCAGGATGGAAAACACAAGGTGGACAAAAAGGTGATAGAGTGGATACCGAGAGAAAATAAAAGGAGTAGAGGACGACCGCGGAAACGTTGGGAAGATGTATTTAGGAATGAAAGCGGATTAGACTGGATGAGATAGGCCAGAGACAGGAAAACATGGAAAGAAATGGGGGAGGCCTACGCCAAACGGGCGACTACTATCTGACTGCGAAGTAAGATTAAGATAAAACGACATGGAAAATACATAAATAATAGTAATAATAATTAATAACAATAGCATCTAATGACATTAAGGAAATTGTAGTAGAATAAATGGCTTTTTTATTTTTATTTTATTTTATTTTACAGCACACAAATAACTATAAGAGCCCCTTGGCTCCTAAACTAAGTAAAACACGTATTTTAAAAGCCAGTGTTCCTCTTTCGTCTGTACGCTGATAAAGAAGAATTTAAATAGCTATATAGAAACTTATTAAAGAAATTATTTATTTATGTTTTGGTATCCCAAGGCATATCCTCAGATATACTATCATGTGCGAGCCACACTTGAGTATTGTATTGTTAACAATTTTCCCATAGCCTTGCGCCCATCAGGGTAACCTTTTTGTAGCCGAGCCTGTGTTTATACGATGAGTAATTTTAAAATGAAGAATTTTACCGGTGAAATTACAGAAACATGACTTACCAGTGTGTCGGACTTAGAAGTTGTTAGTAGTAGAACTTCTTGTGAAAGAGTTCATCCGGGGAAGTACTACCACCGTACCTATTTCTGCCGCCAAGCAGTAGTGTTCGCATTGCTGTGTTTCGGTTTGAAGGGTACGGGTGCCGGTGTAATTACAGGCACATGAGACTTTTCAACTTTATGTCTCAGGGGAGGCAGCGCGCGTGTGATGCCTCTGGTGTTACAGGCGTTCATAGGCTACGGTAACTGTTTTCCATCTTTTGGGCCGTAAGCTTGTCAGCTTGCCAAGTAACATAAAAAAAACTTAGGATCATGTTGACCATTGGTCAAAGTAACAGATAATGTATGAAAGCATCTGCCAAAAAGAATTGGTTAGGCTAACTAAACAGTCGTTTAACCATCCGTTAATGTATTGGTGAACAGTGGCCTTAATTCAATACAATACGCCCTTGGTCTTATAGAAGTAGAGCTTTTCTGTGAAAGAGTACAACCAACACATGCACCTATTTCTAGAAATGAAATTATCGTGGCTAGGTATAATTTTTGAAAAATTACGTCTAGCTATCATCATCATCATCATCAGCCTGAATATGGTCACTGCTGGACATAGGTCTCCCCCTTTGAATGCCTTGACACACGGTCTTGAGCCGCCTCCAGCCACCGACTTCCGCGGTGTTCATAATGTCTTAAGTCCATCGAGTGGTAGGCCTACCACTACGGCGTATTCCGGTTTGTGCTACAAGCATGGTAATGATAAAAAAAATCTTGTTTATTTTGTGCATTTTCTAACATTTCATGAAAATATAAACAAATGCAGTATAAATGAAACAGTTGAATATGCAAAGATGCTGCACTGAGCTAAGTGCGGAGCTGGACGTAGGACATGAAGCCTGGATGAACGAACAGATGTGGTATTTGTGACTAGTTAGGAACTTTATTCCAATCGAGTTACCGTTACTCGTTGGGATTTTTTGGAATATTCCCAACGATTTACACCCAGGGTGTAGTGTTACTTGTTTGGGTGTTACTCGTTGGGAAACCTCATCAGATTATAATTTTTTTATTAATTTTCGGGTTCGATTCCCGCTGCGGGACAAATGTTTGTATGATCTGCAAATATTTGTTTCGGGTCTGGGTGTTATAGTACCATGGTACTCGTAGTTCCTGATACTTTTGATCAGGGAATCCTAGTGTGGGATCAGACTACGTATGTGACTCTAGAGTGTTAAAAAAAATAACAAAATGTTGTATGCAAGTAGTACATTTAGTAAACGTAGTAACTTTGCATGTATAGGTTATCTTTCTCGCTCCAACGAACGCCTTCGTGAGTGACAGAAAAACATTTCTCAACCGATGATTCTGAGATGAGATTATAATTATTGTGACTCGAATATCAAATACTTACGAGAATTGAGACACAGGAGACTTTTCATCTTTGTGTCTCAGGGTCGGCAGCGCGTGTGTGATGCCTTTGGTGTTGCAGGCGTCCATAGGCTACGGTAACTGCTTTCCATCAGGTGGACTGTATGCTTGTCTGCTTGCCAAGTAGCATACAAAAAAAATTGGTCTTATAAACGGCTAGCACAGGCTGGCTTACGTTAGTAACTATAGCGAGTCGCTAGCAAGTTTATAGTTATTGTCGAATATTAACCAACTAAATTACAAAGATTTCAAGCTACCCAGATGACAGTGGCCAATATTAACATTTGCAGTTGTCTCGCTAGCGTCTTGGAAACGTTACTCCAGGGGGCTTTGTATGGTTTTTGATAGTTTTCGAAACTAAATGAAGTTTCGTTTCCTTCCATACATTTACTTGCAAAGCCCCTAGCGAAAACAAGAAGAAAACTAAGGACGTTGTCAGTAAATGTATGAATGGAAACTAAACTTCATATAGTTTCGAAAACTATCAAAACCCGTACTAAGCCCCCAGTACCTACCAGCCCCTAGCACGAATAACTAACGTTATCGTGACGATCGCATATGTCAAATATTGGCCGGGGTAACTTTAAATGTTTTTAAGTTGATTGGTTAATATTTGACGTTTAGGTACTATCGTCTCGCTAGCGTCTCGGTGACCTTAGATATTCGTGCTTGGACCTGGTGATATGAAGTGTAGTAGAAATATAGTGTTTCTCCTCAATCCCAAATATTTTGAACAATATTTTATTCTGGATTACATTTTCGTAAATCCATGTAGAAACAGCAAACAATGGGTGTCCAGTCCCGGTCCGTCCGTTAAATAATACATTCACATTTTATTTGCAAAACGGAAGCTTGGTTGATTTATGCTAGAGCTAACTCTAGGTTATTGTTCAGACCATTGTCTCTTTTAAGTAGTACATTTATTTATGTAGCATTCAGAAATACGGCATTGAATGTGTAACAAAAATGAACAATATTGAATTTGTTACTTCAAAATATAGAATAGAATTGAATATTCTTAATTGCATAAAAATAAATCAAGTACATAGGTGAATTGCTAGGAAGCATTCTCTACCAGCTAACCTTTGTGTATAGTGTGGATAAATGTATGTAGGTTTTATTTATTTATGTAAAATATGTGATGTTTTTGCACCACATATTTACTTACCATTTTTATTTTTTGACTTTATTGAAAAACTATTGTACCTACATTCTTGCGAATAAATGATTATGATTATGATATTTAATATGGTCTTTTTAATAAGTTGTCGCTTGATGGTATATGAAATACACGCCATTTTCTACGAAGGTATTAATAGCCTGATTTGCATTTTCATCAGGTTTTTTTTTTGCATTTTGGAGAATAAAGTTCTTGGATATTATCATATAAATATTACTATGTTTTTGGAGAAATGTTGGAATGTGAAATACTTGGGGAAATGTTTGGCGAACGGAAAATAATTAGGACGTAAAAAATCAAATACTAGCGTAGGATGAGCATTATCTGTAATAAGTATTATAATAAAAGTTAAACAGTATTTTGGTGAAAAAACATATGAATATGAGAAAATTCAGAAACTCGGTCTTAGCTGTTAATGGACCTTCACTGTCTGTTCTGTCTTTTGCTGCAATGCAACTCTAAAAAGAGTCTCAATTTAAAGAGAATCTACTTAGAGCAACAGCAAAAGATAGAATGACAGATAGCAGAGGATTTCTAAACAAAATGGAGTGCTCAATCATGCTTTTGACCTCTTACAACACCTATTAATTAAGTTAAAGGCATTTACGCGGATTGTAACCGTACTCTACGACATGTTGATACTTTGTTTTTAGTTATTACATAGTCCAAGGTGTTTCGTATGTTTTTAAATTACCTAATTATTGTTTTAATTTGTTTGTTTCAGGTACAAAATGGTGAAACTACAGAAAATCCGGAAAAAAAACTTATGACAGATCATACAGCACAACCCAACGCAACGATGTAACAAGACAAAACTCAAATATACAAAAATACTCTTACAATTCTCCTTCCATAACTTAGTTTTAGTGCCAACATTATACAAACGAATTACAAGAGTTACAAACGAATAGAACTTCCATCGAACTTTCAAAGTGCTGTCAACAAACTGTCATCGAAGTGCCAAACTGCAATTTTGTTTGAAAGTGATGTGCTAGACTTTTTGGACAATGGATTTGCACGCGCAGCCATTGGTGGTACATTCGTATGAGCACCATGCTCCGATGTTGGAAGTTGAGGGCTTAGATCCTCATAGTCCTCAACAGAAGGTGCTGATCCATGCACCGACGCTTCACAGTCAAGATCTGATTGGAGATCATCGGAATGGAGGTTAGTGGTGTTGAAATATTTTGCCATCGAACTTCAGATTTTAAAAAAATTACTATTAATTCCTGCCCTTATTATTTAACTTATTTTTTGCCTGATTGCGAGGGGAGAGTCATGTTGATGGGTTATTTGTGATTATTCTACTTGAATCTAATGCTAAGTAGACCCAGCATAACAAAAGAGGAGAAACAAGAAGGGTTTCAAATGGTCAAACAAATTCTGAATTTGTTATTTTCTTAAATATATTCTGCCAGCAAATATACCAATAAATTATAATATCTGGTGTTCTAAAGTTATCTAGTCTTCTAAAACTTTTATTAAACTAGATACTTACCCAAATGTTTTGGCAATTGATTTCAAAACCAGTAAAAAAATTAAAGTGTTAAAACGACATTTTCGAGGAAGCCCAGCCTCAAATGTTTATGTACATCATTGTCAGTCATTGTAAATGTGTCTCAAAATCTTGGTAACGAGAGCAGATGTGTCTTATCTGATGTAGAGTACGACTTTTCAGATGAGCAGTACCAGGCGCACAGCAGCAACCAAAGTGGAGATGGTAAGTGATATTAACATTGTTTATTTTACTACAAAGTTATATTGACATGCCTTTTTGATTGTTTAAATCGTAAAATATATGTCGATGATTTCCTGAAAGAGAACGTATCCTACCCATGTACCAAATGGTATTAACGCATCAGACGATGAGTTTTTTTTTTTTTTTTAAACTGTTGATTGTGGTCTGAACATGCACATAGGTGCGTAATTTTTATTTATTTATTTTATTTTATTTTACAAATTTTGGGAAAACTTACAGCTAGTACACATACGGATTATAAACTAAAATACATGTAAGAACTACCTACATGTATCCAGAGGGCTATTTAAAAGTTTCCACATATAGGTCACAAACAAGTAAACATAAAAACAGTAATCGTAGACGGCGAAAAGAGAAAAAAATCTTCTTTTTTTTCTCTTTTCGCCGTCACAAAAAACAAAATGAAATTAAATGATAAATGTGAAGTTAAGTTACCTAATATGGTAAGAAAAATTTGTCACTGAGTGAACGCTTAAGCCTACTAGTTGGGGTATTGGATAAATCTACATCAACATCTGCTTTGACCAAAGTATTGAACGATGTGCATGCCCTAATCATGAACGCGTTTTGCCTGTAGTTTGTCCTTGCTATTGGAACATGAAGGACATTAGGTCTTCTTAATATAGCCGTGTTAGTGCGTAGTCCTAGTTTTTCTAGCAGCTCCGGACAGTCAACTGTGCCATTTGCAATGTCTAAGAGATACGATAAATCAGCTATTTCCCTGCGTTTGTGAAGAGGAAGAAAATTAAATTTGCGACATCTGGCCATATAATCTGGTAAATATATTCGAGCTCGAAACTGTAGATAGCGTAAGAACCTCTTTTGGATGCGTTCCAACCGTTATCACACGTAAAAGACAAAATTGTTACTAACGAGTAAAAAGAGTAAGAGTAAGAGTTTTACGTGTGATCAAAATTTCACGGCGAAAGAAGTCATGTCTAAATCTTAATCAGTCTAAGTTTGTATAAATTTACTGGCTTTAAAGGTTCTAAGCTTTAAGGAAGGTTTTTAAGGTTTTATCCCCACACATTACCTACTAGGGACGCCGCTAATAGGAGACAAAAACTTTGATATCGTTTAATGTAGTTTAATTATTCGAATAACTAAATACCTATGTAATCATGATCATTAGCCCGTACAATTCCACTGCTGGACATAGGCCTCCCCCAAAGTCTGCCACAACGAACGATCTTGAGCTGCCTCCATCCACTGACTTCTGTGACCCCGAATATCGTCGGTCCTTCAAGGGTCTTTTACACTGCGTCGGTAAGTTCATGGTCGTATCTCGAGAACCTCTATTTCACTGAGAGCTAATTTACTCGTTTCGGATTCGATCACATAGTAAAATTCTGAGCATAGGTCTCTCCATAGCTCGTTGTGCGACTTTAAGCTTTTGCATGAGGCTACTAGTAAGCGAGCATGTCGCAGTGCCGTAAGTCATTACTGGCAACACAAACTGATTATTTGACTTTCGTCTTGATGCTCTGCGGTATCAAATAGATTATTGATTTCAAATAAATGCAGTCTGATCATTGAAGCTGAGTCACAAAATATATGAGGAACCGAAATATGTTTTAAAAAGTTTCTGTCATCAAGTTCTCACTCAAAGAAAAAGTGTGAAAGATCGTTCACTTTTTTCAATGGAACAAACACAGAGGCGCAACTGTGTATGTAGGCATTTTTGTTTGTGTGTGTGCACGTATTGATATCAATGAGGCGTGGTGCGAGTGTAGACGAGCGATTGTTACACGAGAAAATTAAACATGCTCTACATTTGAAATTTTAAAGATACTTTTGATTTGTGCATCAATCATGAATGAGTTTAAAATTTTTAGTTTTTTTTTGTGGTGTGTTCAGCTTTAGAATAGATCGCCTCCCGTGGATGTCGTAAAAGACTAATCTGAGTACTGAACACTAATACTGGGATCCACCTGCTAAGCGTGGTGATCCGTTGGAGGGCTCGTCCAGCAATGGACGTCTAAAAGGTGATGATGAAGTTATAAGTACCTTATTGAAGAAGAAGAAAATTAAACTAACGATAATTTAATTTTAATTTATTCCTTAGTTTGAGATCCAAAGGTCAAAATCCAAAGACGATCGAAAGTCCAGGAAGCTGGCCAAGGACTGGTAGGAGAAGCATTGAACGTCCGCTAGCGAGATGGTTTAGCACCATTGTAAGCGTAACAGCCCGAAGATACTCGGAAGCGTGTTGGAAGGCATGAAATAAAACAGGCCAATATTGAGTGAAGTCGGGCTGTGGATAATGATGATGATTTATTCATGATAATGATTTCATGAACCCATTCAGTTAATTGGAAACTGTGTACTCTAAGTATATATCCTGAGTAGATAGGCAGCATCTACATTAGATGCAAGTTAGTTATTTTGGTTGGTTCTAGTCTAAAATTAGAATCACTCCATCTCCTCTCCCGTCGATGTCATAACATGCAACAAAGAGAATAAACAGAGGATGGCCCGCTGCATCTACCTGTGTTGTACCAAAAAATGACACTATGATAAGAACAGCAGACACAACAATCCGCCATCCAAGCGTGGTGCGGTAACCCCTCTCTCCGCAAGATGATGTGCACTTATGCCGTATTATTCTATGTGGAAAACCTGTCTAGCAATAGACGTCTACCCAGCTGATGAAGATGAAATCATCATACATTCAGCCTTACACTTAACCATTCTGAAAATATTGCCATTAGACCACTAGAGGACGACAAACAATGACTAGCTAATTTTTAATTAATAGCTTTTATGAAGTATAAGCGAGTCAAAATAATAATATTTATATCTCGTTTACACTCCGACCCCACCCCATCATAACAAAACTACACTCGACAACCGCCGTCGATCGAACTAATTTCACACCGATTTAAGCAAGTGTACTCGCACAAAAAACCGTCCATTCACTCGCCAGCTACTCGACCGATCTAAACGTGTTCTAGTGAAATCTCGTATGAATGGATTCAAAATTATCTGTTTGACGGGATTTTGATGACGTGTTCCTTTTTGGAAGTGATAATGTGGTTTTAATATTTTGAGGAACCACAAAACATGTGATTTGTCATGTAACTGGTATCACAGGGTGTTGAAATGTTTATTTTAGTTTTATTGCCAAGGACATCAGAAAAATTACTAGGTTGAAACAAATAAAATAAGAGTGGCCCCAATGTGAATCCTTGTGGAGTAAAGTAGCGCCTAAAGTTTTGGTTGGATGTGTTTGTTTACCCGGAATTGAGACAGTAGGTATGTGATTGGAGTTATTTCTAACAGCAACAAACTTAACAATGAATTTGTTAATAAAAATGATGGGAATTAAGCAAAATGAAGATTATGTATTATTAATATCAAGTAATCACTATCATTTTCACTGTCATATGAGGTAATCCGTATAGAACCACGATCACCGACATAACTCTCAGAATTAGCAAGTTGAAGTGGCAATGGGCAAGTACTATAGCTCACAGAACTGACAACCTTTGGGGGATAAAGGTTCTCGAGTGGCGACCACAAACCGGACGACGCAGTAGAGGAAGGCCCTCCTCTCGATGAAATAAAGATTAGTATTATAAACGTCGCTGGAAGTCGGTGGATGGAGGTGGCTCAAGACTTGTGGTATTCTAGTTGAAGGTCCAGTAAAACTCTATAGACTGATGATGATGATGATGATGATACCTAAAACTATCACTTTACATCGTTTAAGATTTTTTTTAAATGTAAATAAAAAAATGAAAGCATAGATATCGGGAGCTAAGGTTTTCACATCTTACATTTAATTGAATTTGAAAAACAACGGCCAAATCTTAGTGCTAGTATATTCCTTCATTTGTCTGGAAATAGTAGTCACGTGGTTCAGTGACGTGCAACCTTAAGGGGCCTGCGAAGGCCGCAAGCAAATTCAATTTGAAGCGAGTGTCAAAATCAGCTATCCCTGTTTGGCACTGGGGCCTCTCCCCCTGCATGCGCGATGGGTGTACGAGCCGTTCGGAATTTGTATCAAATTAGGTCGTGTTCCTAAATACTAAAAATTATGAATAAAAACTTAATGTTTTTATCACATCTTGTTGTTATTCTGTAACTTGACAATATATGCTATGTTCCTAAACACAGCGTACTAGAAAGTACGTTGTTTTTAATATGAAACAAATACGATGAAAACATGTCGTAAAAGTCGTAAAAATATTCAAAATGGAATTTGCTTACGTTTTAGGTAAGTATTTTGAAACAAAAACTATCTAGGAACCTAGATAAATACTATCCGAATCTGAATAATAGCATAATATGCTGCAAATATGCTTGAATTACAAATGATTTTGGTATTACGTTTGCATGGGCAGTTCATCCTACCCTAAGTACTGGACACTGGAAGAATGCATCAACCTTAATGCCTTACCTTCAAACTAAAAAAAAAAACTCTCAGACGGTGTTATGGACGTGTTCCACTGATAGTTTTTTTACCAGTCAGCTGGGAGTTTCGCTCTCGAGGCGCGTGACCACCGTGCTTTGTGCTCGCCTGTACCACAGAATAAGTGTATGTGCGGTGACCACGTCTGTACACAATAGATACCATTGCATTAATATAAGTGTGTTTAAACTTAAACAATAAATCGTGCTAAATTTAACTCAGAACTTAACTACAACTTAGAACTTTTTCTATAATAAATAACAGCTGAAGAAATTAAAGAAACAAATATTATAAATGATAAAGATATTCAATCTACTAAAATAGATATAACAATTCTTACAGAATTAAAATAAATTAATTCCTATTCAAAAAACATAACTATGTTATTTATAATAAATTAAATAAAAAATGCAATGGAAGGCTGATAAAGATGAATGGAAAAGTGGTGTGTTCAGTTTTTTTTATTTTGATTAATTTATTGAACTATTGTTTTATCATAACAAATAAAATAAAATAGAAACTGAACGCACCACTTTTCCATTCTTCTTCATCAGCCTCTCCATTACACGCTAATTACATTATTGCAATTAGCGTGCGTTTATTAAAATATACGCGGTTATCCGCGTATATTTTATAAGTGTAATTACCGACATCCACGGGAGGAGAGGGAGGGCTAGGCCGGCAACACCACGGTAGACGCACCATTAAATTATTTATTTTTAATATAAAAATGTGGTTTGGTACAAATATGTTATGGTTATATTAGACAAAGTTTCCCATACCAATCTCTACTAGAAAGAAGAAAGAAAGTAAGAAAGAGAGAAAAAACTTTTTTTTTATTTTTTTTTTATTGGCGTCTTGAGTACTTACTCAATTTTGCCAATGTCAAGTAGCATAGATAATTATCAAACAAAGTCCAGTGGTCAAGCCCTCTGTCAAGTCATGTATTGCCCCGAAAAACACAAGGTGACATGACATTGAAAAAAAAAACAAAAAAATTATCACAAAATACAAAAACAAAACTGGTTAAATGAAATAAAAAAACAAAACAAAAACATCAAATGGAGTCGTGTGTGTTGTGTGGGGTTAAATAGGTCTCTGTCTCAGCATACAGTCACACTGGACCTACAAGACAAGTAGATACTATTTTTTTAGGTGTGTTTTTCTTCGAAAGGGGCCCATTCATTCAAGCTATATTGTGAATGACTCCAATTGAGATGAAATCAACACCGAGACCGCAGACTTCCTTGAGAACTGGTATCCCATCCTTGCACACTGTTATTTTTTACCAGAATGATGATATTGAAAGTATTGTAGAGTCATCATCATCAGCCTATAGAAGTCCACTGCTGGACATTAGGCCTCCCCCCTAGAATGCCATGATGAACAGTCTTGAGCCGCCTCCATTCACCGCCTTCCTGACTAAATTTAAAAGTGCAAACTCAAAATAAAAATAAATCTTTTGCTGCGTTTTCGAATGGAGACGCCTTTCATTTTTATATTATTACTCTTCTTTTTTTTATTTTTTTATTTATCTTTTTGCGGCTTTAATTTCACTGCGGCCATACAGGCCTATTGTGATCGCCACTTGTTACATATCGCCCCTAGAATGGGGCGTTCACAGTTCACCGCTAAACCCTACAGCTGTTAGGAACCGAAGGATTTTCTTAGGGGTGATTTCCATTAGCTCATCCGGGCTGAGAAAGTGTTTGCCCAGATAGATGCTGCGTTTGTGCATTAATGGCCCGCACTCTCCTAGCAGATGAAGGGGCGATTCATCCGCCTCTTCACAGAGTCTGCAGGATTGCGTATCACATAGCCTTAACTTGAACATGTGCTTGTTAAGGCGACAGTGTCCAGTCAGGGCTCTGACCATAATGCGAAGGTTGCTACCTTCAAACTCTTAGTGTTTTTTTGAGATATCGTGTGTTTTTGGTGGTCAGTGTATCTTATAAAGAGCACATAGTAGTGAATTTAAAAATATAAGTGTGTTACGTGTCATTTCGAAGGGGTGGAAATTATCCCAGGAACATTCTAGTAATACTGCCATCGCTTTACTTGGACATGACTTGACAGAAGACTTTAACGACTTGCCCTATTTGAATTATCTAACCTACTTGACATTGGCAATATTGAGAAATTACGCAGATGCCACATTAAAAAAAAAAACTTTTTTGTAATGTATCATTGTATTCTCTTTCTTCCTTCTTGTCAACACAGATATAATATTATACATTGTGATATTGTACAAAATGTAACATTTTTTAATTTGTATTCTCAAATTATGAAACACAAATTATATCCCATAAATGTGATCTCAAATAAAAACATAAAAACTTCATTCAAGTAACATATTATTACTTATTATTGGGGGTTTGATTCCCGCCTCGGAACAAATATTTGTACGTTCTGCAGATATTTGTTCAGCGTGTTCTGTGTATTTTAATATGTATAATAAAAAATGTCTACCTATTGTAATGTTTTATATGAAGTATATCAGTTATATAGTATCCATAACACAAGCTCTGCTTAGCTTGGGGCTAGATAATGTTGTGTGAAAGGTCCAGCATTTATTTATTTATTTATTATTTATTGAGCTATACTTAGACTATACAAGTTTTCCAAAATACTCCATGGATTCAACCGATACGAATGTGGCCCATAGGTAATATATTCTCGGTCAATGTTCTTTGCAGCAAACAATTTTAAATCCAAAATTAAGCGAATACTCGAATATTTCCCTATAAGCATTCAGATTAAAAATTAAAAGTATTTCAAAACGGTGACTTCCGGACCGGGAATTCGGTTCCCGGTGCGGAACTAATTGCAACTGACGACTGGATGACTTAACGACAAACGAACAGGTTCTATGAGGGACGAGGGTTTGTCTGTGAGAAACTGCCCTTTTATTATTTTATTTGACCGAGCGAAGCGAGATCTTATTATCCCGAGAGCCAGGTTTCGTATGTATCTGGGTATGTTTCCTTCATCAATCACACTCTCTATCACTCTTCTGAAACACTCTTACTCCAGACACCTATACACACCTCCTCTTATTATGACAAGTCCTTTACAGTGCAAGCTGTCCGTTTGTGGAATGCACTGCCTATGCTACTATCAGGCGTGCTCAATCGCTTCCAATTTTTAAGTCCATGGTCAAGGAACACTATTTGTCCTGTTGTAGCTGACTATTGCTTGTTTCTTTTTTCATAATTTAATATAGTTATGTAAACATTTGTAAGTATAGTATATAATATGTTTTATATATAAAATAAATTGTATGTAAGGTAAGTAAATAGTAGTTAGTAGGTATTTATTGTTGTTTGTATTATCAGTATGTATGTAGCTTCATTTTATCGTATCAATATTTAAGTATGTAGGTAGGTACACCATGAATGCCCTATTTAATTTTACACAGTCCAGTCAATCCAAAGGTTGTCTGGAAGAAATTTCTGCAGAGCGATAAGACCGCCCATTGTATAGCATAGTTAGTTTAAGTTTTCGTTTGTTAAATTGTTTAATTTTTACTATGGTGTGCAATAAAGTATTTTCTATCTTTCTATCTATCTATGTTTAATGGGAATTCGTTTGACGATAATTTTCGAACCGTTTATCCAATGGCTCATGATAGGTAGGTAGGTTGATAATATCATAAAATTTGCTACGAATATCCCTGAACCAAACAAACACCTTACAAACAAACATTCAGAGAATATTCTTACCTATTTTATCCATATTTATAAAATACTATCAATTATAACACATCTGCAAGGTCTCCTAATTTTATATTCGATTTCAGCATCATCATCAGCCTGTAGTAGTCTACTGCTGGACATATGCCTCCCCCTCAAAATGCCACGACAAACGGTCTTGAGCCGCCTCCATCCACTGACTTCCTGCCACACTTAGGATACTTATTCTGTGATAAATAGAATTCAAGTTAAGTACTTATGAAGGGACAGTAAATTGATTTCGGAAACCTACACTATATAAATATATAGGCTATACTAAATAACTAGTGGTTCGCCCCGAACTGAGACCTCGCGATAACATCTTTTTCAGCCCGACTACTTAACTAAGTAATTTCCATATTTTCTATTATTATTTTTGAAAAATTTCCCCTCGAGGGCTACCAGTACAGTACAGGATCTACGAGTAACTTCTCTAATTTCCTACACATCATCGAAATAACCTTTGAATAGGGCTAAGCAACGGGGCGTAGTTATACTACATACCTGTTAGTACCTATATCAAGTACCTGACGAATTAATTGATAACGTCCTTTTTGAACGAGCGAAGCGAGTTCTCTGAGTCAAGTTGGAAGAATCGGCGTTTGTATGTATGTGTGTATGTATGTATGTATGTTTGTCCGATGAAAACTTCCAAACCGTTAATCCGATCTTCATGAAATTTGGTATGGGGGTAGATAGTATTGGTACAATTTGTAGGTAAGGTTATGAGCTATATCGATTTGGGGGTTGCTGAGATATTGGGGTCCAAGAGGGGGTAAAAAAAATAAAAGTGAGACAGTCAGATCAAGTGGGGTGTCTAATGAAAGCGCTTTAGTTGGACATTTCAAAACTGTTTTTAATAAGTATTTAAACTTAGTAGTTTCCGAGATATTAGGGAAAATAAAAAACGCAAAAATCAAAAATTCTAGGGTACTTCCAGCAGTCCCACAATGCTGAAATTTGGTATGCTTGTGGCTTTTGTGTCACAACTACAGGGAAAAGTCTGAAATTGAAGAAATTAGAAACCTGAACCATAAAAAACAATAACCAATATAACATCCATTGTTGACCTCCCATTTCTAAGAATATGAATGACGTTGGAGTTCTATGTTTTCGTCAAAAGGACGTCATCAATTAATTCGTCAAGTACTTTAAATACTAACAGGTATGTAGTATTTACGCTCTGTTGCTTAGTCCTATTCAAAGGCTATTTCGATGATGTGTATAATAATTACCTATAGAGGTTAAATTTTTTTCTCAGTAAATGTTTTTAGGAATCGGTTAGAAGGGTGAAGAAAGTAAAATATGCAAAAAAATATCTCGAAGATACTTCAAGGTCTCTGGTAATGCTGAAATTTATTATTTAAGTATATTTTGTTCCACGGGGAGAAGTCGAAAATTGAGGATTTTTTCTGTGTAATATGCATTTTTAGAGTAGGGAACTTAAATCTTTAAAAATTAGGTAGCAAAACTACAGCTAGATGGCACTGCTTAATTAAAAAAAACTTTTATTTTGCTTCACATTTCTTTCATGTTAGAGAAATTGACTCGATAGTTTTAGATTTCTGATGGATCATCCATACAAACATACTTACATAGCCGTTAAATACAAAACCCTTTCTTCCCCTCTTAAATTAGTCGGGCTGATAAAGGTGTCATCGCGAGGTCTCAGTTCGGGGCGAACCACTAGTTATGAAAACCATAGAACTCCAACGTCATTCAAATTCTTCGAAATGGGAGGTCAACAATGGATGTTATATTGGATTCTGTTTTATGGAGTACATGTTTCTAAATTCTTCAATTTCAGACTTTTCCCTGTAGTTGTGACACAAAAGCCACAAGCATACCAAATTTCAGCATTGTGGGATTGCTGGAAGTACCCTAGAATTTTTGATTTTTGCGTTTTTTATTTTCCCTAATATCTCGAAAACTACTAAGGCTAAATACTTATTAATAATAGTTTTGAAATGTCCAACCAAAGCGCTTTCATTGGACACCCCATTTGATCTGAATGTTTCACTTTTATTTTTTTTACCCCCTCTTTGACCCCAATATCTCAGCAACCCCTTGACCGATATAGCTCATAACCTTACCTACAAATTGTACCAATACTATCTACCCCCATACCAAATTTCATGAAGATCGGATTAACGGTTTGGAAGTTTTCATCGGACAAACATACATACATACATACATACAACAAATGCCGATTCTTCCAACCTGACTCAGAGAACTCGCTTCGCTCGTTCAAAAATTTTCTTATTCTTAAGTGTGTCACACATGTAGCAGATGCGGTAAGATATCTGTATCTGAGCGTGTATCTGTCCATATCGCTCTCTATACTAAACTCAAGGAGCAACACACACGTATTCACCACTTATATTTTACCGTCAAGCATCTGTAGGCACCGACATATATCAAAAGATGGACAGATGATATCTATGTATACAAATTTAAATACAGTAATCCAGTTTGAAGGTTTCCGCGTGAATGTATCATTTTCGTATATTATCGTATCTGCTACGTATGTGATAACTTCAGATGCGATAAGTTTTTATACGCATATAAAATATTACCGCATCTGCTACGTGTGTGAAGCACTTTATTCTTATTCACTATGCGTGGCTATAGAGTAGACTCATAACCGGTTTATTTGGAAACGAAAGTGCGCATACGAAAACGATCAACGAAGATGTTAAAGGCCACAGCACACCCGCAGCGTATGCGTAGTCGTATGTACATGACGTTGTAATGTATGGAACTGTATGAGACATGGCACACCGCTTGCGAGTTTATACAATTTATAAAACGTTTATTTTTCGTAAAAAAGAAAAAAGATAACGTCTGTGAAATGATCTTAACAAACTATAAGCTACTATGATATTGGCGAGTAACCGGCTGAGATGCGAGAGGTTGCGGGTTCGATTCCCGCTGCGGAACAAATGTATGATCTGCAAATATTAGTTCCGGGTCTAGGTGTTATGGTAGCATGGTATTCGTAGTTCCTGATACCTACGACACAGGGAATCCTAGTGTTGGATTAGGACTACGTATGTGACTGTAGGGTGTTATGTTTATGTTTTTTTTATTAGAATGTTGGACAAAAAAATTATGAGTGCTATAAAACGATAGGAAAACACGTAAATCGGTAATAAGTTAATCGGTTGGTAATGGGGAGTTTTTAAGGAGGCAATTAAAAAGAAAAAATAGTTCTTAAAATTCCGGTAGATGGCGGTGACTCGCAATGGTTGTGTCTTCTGAAGATTTTGCAAAAGCACCACAGAGAACAAATTCTCTTTGATTTATCTTTTTTTCCTCCAAGTTTCGCGTTGTGATTCCGAAGCTCGTTTTTCAAGTCTACAATAGGCCGGTCTACTTGGTCCGGCTTCAAAAATAACAAAAAAAAATTATAACAATAACGTAACACTAACAAATATAAGTATCAGAATTTCAACAAAAACTTTACGTAGATACTTACTTTACTTCACCAACCAACAGCATGAGCGAAATAAGTCAGTGACACTGACAGTTGGTGGCTGACCGACAAAATTTAGACAACCATATCTGGACTGCGCCATCTATGCATGGATTTAGAACTATTTTCTTTCAGCTGTCAGAAAACTTCCCATTGGTATGTAATCGGTATTACCTTACTTATACAATTCGAGGTCTAATACCGACCATAACAATGACGTAACAGAATGTAAAAAAACATCCATAAAATAACAATTAATGTAAGTTAAGATTAACAAGCAAGGGTTGCATTGTTATTTCGATTTGTGATATAGAATTGTTAGTTATCTAACGGCCCGTTCACAGATGGGAGTCCGTTTTACTGGTACGTTTTTAAGGGATACGTCATAAATTTATGCTCTGTTCACACATAGGCACCGTATAACGTTCAACGGATCCGTCATTACTGGATGCGATGTGTGAACAGAAAACTCGCAGTATACCGCCGCTATTCTACAAGGATGGACGCTGTCATGGACACAGTATCTATCCGTTAAAATTCTACGTATCCGTATATTTTTACTGTTCCGTCGTCCAGTATTCGATGACAAAACGGAATGTCATTTTTTTACGGAACGATATTTTTTACTGTATACAGAATACTGTGCCATGTGTGAAGTCGCTCATACAACTACATACGCCATCGACGAAAAAAAAACGTACACGATAAAACGGAACAGTAAAACGGAGACATGTGTGAACGGGCCGTAACCGATAAAATTCATTTATCAAGGAATAAAATAGGCATAGGTTAATAAGAAACCCACAAAACAAACGATTAGGCAGTTTTTTTTGACGACCTCTTTGGCGCGGCGCGAGAAGGTTCGCCTGCGACGCAGGAATCGAACCCGCAACCGGGTTCGATTCCAGCCTCTGAACAAATATTTGTACGATCTGCAGATATTTGTTCAGGGTGTTCTGGGTATTTTTCTATGCATAATAAAAAAATATCTATCCATGTAATGTATTGTATTAAGTATATCAGTTATCTAGTACCCATAACACAAGCTCTGCTTAGCTTGGGGCTAGATAATGTTGTGTGATATGTCCAACATTTATTTATTTTATTATTTATTTATTTTTTGAATACCTCTAATATAAAAAAAAAGTAAAGAATCTAAAGTCTGCTGGTCCAGTATTTCTCGGATCTTGTCAACTAAGTAAGTAGTTATATATTGAATTTTAAGGAACCTCTTTAAATTCTGCGTTGACCCACGGAACTCTAAACGCAGCGCTAGAAAGAGACGACCATGCTTGTCCTGTTCCACTCCATTAGACACGCCTTTGTTAAAATTTTGACAGCTGGTCCGCCAATCAGAATCTTTAAGACGATTCTCTTATTAATGTCAAAACGTATTAAGTCACAATCACTTTCAAACAAAAACCAACTTTATCAATTTGAGTTGTGGTTGTTTTTTATTTGTAAAAGTTTTGGTTGATAATTTAATGAAAATCAATCTCAAATTAAAATCTCAAAATTAAATGACCTGTTGATGATGAATGGAAGGTTAACATTGATTTTCGTTTGTTTTTACAAAGTGACTTTAGGCTTTTAAAAACCGACTTCCGCCATTGAACTCGACTAAATGTTTGGATGAAAAAAAATTATGAAAGAACCATAGTGGTGAATGGATTATGATACTTTCTGAATGCAAATGCTTGGTTTGTTGCTGAAAATATCAAAATCGCTATATCGTATCCCTACAATATTTGAGGAGTTCCCTCAATTCCTCATGGATTTCATCATCAGAACTAGGTTCTGAAAAAAATGGGACCAATATGGTGTCTATTCAAATAAAAAAAGAATTTTCCAAATCGGTTCATAAACGCCGGAGACGCACGAATTGAGAACCTCCTCCTTTTTGTGAAGTCGGTTAAAAATACGAAATCACTTGGTCACTTGGTTGGAACATTCAACAGTCACATACGTTGTCCTGATCTCACACTAGGATTCCCTGTGTGGTGGGTATAGAAACTACGAGTACCATGGTACCACAACACCCAGACCAGGAACAAATATTTGCAGATCATGCAAACATTTGTCCCGCAGCGGGAATCGAACCCGCAACCTCTCGCATCTCAGCCGGCTACTCACCCTCCACGAGACGTCAAAACTACCACTTAAGTATAGTAGTAGTTTTGTACAATGGTCAAAATGACCACTATACAATCTTATATGACGAGAGGCGAACCTCTAATCCACCATCCCTGTTTTCAGACTAACACATTTTTTATACTACTTTGCAAGCAAACAAGCATACGGCCCACCAGATGGAAAGTAGTTACCGTAGCCTATGGACGCCTGCAACACCAGAGGCATCACACGCGCTGCCGACCCTAAGACATAAAGATGAAAAGTCTCATGTGCCTGTAATTTCACCGCATACACTGAGAAAACAGTTCATCAAAAAATATGGTGATTTCACGTAAAGTAGGGAGCATACGGAAATAACCATAAAGTACGATGAAACTACTGTTGCTGCTGCTAACCATATATTATGATGAGCTGTCACCATGCATTAGTAGTTCGTATCACCGTATGTCCGGACTTACGGTGACGGTAATCGTAATGGACCATTACTTTTTGAGAGAGAGCATAACATTACATATGACTGTCATCATATTTTTGTATGCTTTCCTACTATTTTTATGTGCTCTCCTCTAATTTCCGAGTAATCCCTATTATTTTATCATACTATTTATCCATGCTTTCCTACTATTATTGTATGCTTTCCTACTATTTTTAATGTGCTTTCCTCTCATTTCCGAGTAACTCCTGTTATTTCATCCTACTATTTATCCATGCTTTCCTACTATTATTGTATGCTTTACTACAATTTTGAATGTGCTTTCCTCTTATTTCCGAGTAATTCCTGTTATTTCATCCTATACCATTTATCCATGCTTTCATACTATTATTGATGTGCTTTCCTATTGATTTTTCTTACTATTTTTCTATGCCTCCTGTTGTAGTATGGCTCGGGTATTGTTCCTTTTTCTTAAATATGTATGGGCCAATTAATAAAGATAATTGACACATAGAATAAGCAAGAGTACGGTTAAGAGAATGATGATGATGTATAGTCGTTCATCGTCATCACTCCCGTAACCGTACTTTTGCACGGTTATGGGTCAGAGTAGATTACTAAGTGTCAATTATCTTTATAAATTGGCCCACACATATTTAAGAAGAAGGAAAAATACCCGAGCCATGCTACAACAGGAGGCGTAGAAAATTATTAAGAATAAACAATAGGAAAGCACATCAATAATAGTAGGAAAGCATGGATAAATAGTAGGATGAAATAACAGGAAATACTCGGAAATGAGAGGAAAGCACATTCAGAAAAAAGTACCTACGCAATACAGAAAATAACCCTAATAAAGTAGGTACTTCTAGACAGAAGTACCTACTTTATTAGGTATTATTCTAGAACAGTGGATTTGGGATTTGGGGAATTATTTGCTATAATGGAAAAACATATGACGGATTAACATTTTAATTAAAAATTACAAAATATTATTAAATAACGCAAAATATATAATTTAGAGTAATGGAGTAGTAACTAGTTTTGGGGTAACGGAGGCGGGCTCGCACCGTCTCTTGCCAGAGGGCGCACGACCTCCTGTCACGGACCAGCTGAGGGTCGAGACCACTGTTCCAAAGCTGACTGCACCTTATCCGCGTCACCTGTACAAAATTGCAAGTGGTTAGGTCAAATAGATTTTTATATATGGGGGTCGAAAGTAGCTTTAAATTTGGGGTAGTAAATTCTGCCGAAGTCAGCCTACAAAACTCGAAAGGAAATTAGCTAAATTTACCTAAATACAGTATTTTGTGACATGTTTACTTTATGGTACCATAAAGAGTATCTCTAATTAACATGGGCTTTCACATTAGATATTTTACTTAATACGAGACTAAAATCAATACCTTATTCAAATCCCTGGTGATTGATCCTAGAACACGACGCGACTTCAGGCGTGCTGGACAGAGAACGGGATCGAGACTCGGGCTTTGTCAGGATACCCAACGTAATAAGATAGGCACGTTGAGCCCTCCAGGCGTTCACCAACCAGCCATGGCTATGTACTGTCACAAGCTTTTACATCAACAGCTTGCATAAACTGGTGCACTAATCTTAAAACACTTATTTTTGTACACGAACAAATGTTAGGTATTATGAAACCCAGCTGATCTTTGTTGCACTTTGTTGCTTCAAATCACTTCACATTTTGTAACACTAACTATAGACAATCCGTAATATTTAAAATAAAATTACAAACAAAAGGCGGAGCGCATGTGCTTCCCTGCTAACTAAATAGAATAAAATGACCGGGCTAGGACCTACCCGCGTGCCGTTCGCAGTAGACTGGTGATTTCACAGTATTTTAATATGCCGGTCATCCAATATTATGAATCTGTATTCATACTTTAGTAAAACGATAAACGTATTTTTGTGTGATGATCACGGTATTTTGGAGTGCCGCGTCAAATATTATGGTTCCGTAATCATATTCGATGGTAATTTGTTACGTAATTGTATTTTTGTGTACTAGTCATGGTATTTTGGTGTGCGGTGTCAAATATTATGATTCCGTAATCATTATTTGATGTTTGTTCATTTCTTAAAATTAATTTTTGTATGCCCGTAGTCACATAGATAGATAGATTAACACTTTATTGTACACCAGGAATACATAAAAGGATTTATTAAAATTAGCAGTACAATGGGCGGCCTTATCGCTGAGAGCGATTTCTTCCAGACAACCTTTGGATGGACAGTAACAAGCGAAGCAGTAATGAAACGGCGGAAGATATAGTCCGTAGTCGTATATTATAAGGATTTTATGCATAGAAGCTTCAAGAAAATTGATGCTAACTACAAAAATAAAGTGACGAAAACTGTTATATCTTAGGTATCATCGAATTTCTGCCAAGCAGACATCCAGCAGACCATTTCATATTACGTAGTGTTATTTTAAGAGGAAAGCATCGTAAAGTATCGATTTAATCTTCTTATATTCTGTCACCGTTTATTACGGAGAATGGTCATCATAATATTGTATTACTTACTATTTAAACTAGATTATTTTATAATATATACATGATACAACCTTATTTTAGAACAATTCATCGTATTTTTGAAAGACGTATTGATATTTTATAATGAAGCCAAAATGTCATTTTTCTCAGTGTACCCTTCAAACCGAAACAGCAATACGAGCACTACTGCTTGGCGACAGAAACAGGTACGCTGGTAGTACTTCCCCGGACGAAATCTTTCACGAGAAGTTCTACTAATAACATATATACTAACCATATAATGTCATGGTTATTTATATCGCTAATAGCAATCTAATGGCCCTTTATATAATTAATGTCCCCAATGACAGTATTATAGAATCGAATCTATTTATCAAGACATCAAAAAGATACATCAGCTTATATTTAGTAGCTCCTATTGTCATTGTTCTATTCATAATAAATCTAGTAGCTAGGTGATTAATAACATTGTATATGTTTTCGTTACCAAGTTTAGTAAGTAGGGTGCGTTTATCCAAACTGTAGTGGTTTGTAGGTAAACTATACTCTGATTTTTAATTTTAGTCAATTTTTGTAAACAAACAAATGTCAAGATATGCCACCGTGTGTATAAGTGTCATGTATGTGTGTCATAATGAGAATTTACACGTATGCTACACAATCATGTCACTTACACTCACAGTGGGATATCTTGACATTTGTTTGTTTACAAAAATTGTCTAAAATTAAAAATCAGAGTATCCAAACAGTAGTGGTTGGTAGGTACACTAGAAGCCACTTGGATGTTAAGATGACAGATAATTATGAAAGCACTAGCTGGTGCCCGCGACTTCGTCTGCGCAGGATTAGTATTTCGAGTAGCTTATATTAGCGTTGCGTAGAAAAGAATATATATACTGTGGCGGGCTTTTTTGTAGGACTACTTAAGATAAACATTTCTATCATAAATAACATATGTGTAACTCTAGCGGTTTTGGCAGCGCACGCCAGAATAGCTCGCAAATGGTAGATTTTTTCCTAACTACTTGATGTTTATCATCATATTATGGACAATTCACACAATATATTTTTAAATTGTAGCCCATGTGTTATTATGATGTATAAACTATATTATTGTAAAGTTTAATTAAAATCCATTCAGTAGTTTTTACGTGAAAGAGTAACAAACATCCATCCATCCATCCATACTTACAAACTTTCGCGTTTATAATATTAGTAGGATCTGTCAAAAAGCTCCGCGCCACATGCCCTTTTATTTGTTAATGGAAATATAAGTCTCACGTTAAAGGGCCACAAAGTACATACAAATTAACTGGAATCCAGATTAAAAAAAAAACAATAAATTGATAAACTTCAAATTAAATTACAATCAGTACCTAGCTTTATCAAAGCTTAATTAATTTCGATGAAACCTAGTAAGACTAGTGTTGTTATACAAACACGATTATCATGCTTATCGATAGATGAGTATGTTATCGTGCGAGGGAGATAACGGTATCGAGGGGACATTCAGAGGGATGGGACGTGACGTCACGAGCGTTCGGAAACTGGAATTTAGGTTTTCACATTTTGTTCGAAGTTGGATAAAAATAGTAGGTACCTACTTAGTTTATTTCTTTTCATCGAAAAAACCTGCTTTCGCTATTGTTTATTCGGGTCTGAATGATGTTTTGATAGGTAAAAATAAAACAAAAACAACCCTAACATAACATTATGACCGCGCGCAACATTGTCGAGTGTAGTTCTTTAGCTATTACAGATTTTTGGAAAAAGTGCCAGTTCCTATTATAATAAAATTTTCAACAGGGTAATTTCCTATTCAGTTGAGGAAAATCCATACAAACTGGACCGTAAATAGCTTCTTAGTTGCTTCGCACTGCATAGGGTTTTGCCAGTTTCAAGTATTTGCAACGTTATAAACTGTTTCCAAGTCGTCAAAGTATCAGTCAAGTCATGTTTTAGTAAAGCAATGGCAGTTTTACTATAACTTTGGTAGAAAACTTCTACCCCTTTGAAAAGTCACGCAATACACTTCTATTTAATTTCACTACTTACAATTTTGATTTTTAAATAAAATCCCAAAAAATTATACGATGTAACTAAAAAAATACTAGAAAATAGAATAAAACAAGTAAATAAATCCTCCTTTAATGGTTAAAATTATTGAAGAATAATACCGACTTCTAAAAAAATATATAAATTCACGATATAATCAAAATCATAACCATAAAAACAATTGAACTATAAATTCAAGAGGAAAAAAATTACTTCATAGTTAACTTTAATTTTCACCATACGCAAAAATTCAGCCCTCCCTCGGGGTGGCGAATCTGAACGCACCCCGCCACGTGCAGAGAGTAGAGAGTATTTTGGCGCCGACGCGCGCGGTCGAGCGAAACGCGCGGGAGATTGTGCGATTCTCATTTAAAAAAATTCGAATTAGGAACGTTTTATTTTTAATCGAAACTTGTGAATCTATATGATCCTTGAATCAAGGTTATAAATAAATAAAAAATTTCGGATCAAATTTTTCAAATATGGAGTGAAGTGAATATGAAAATAGTTTTGAAAACGATCTTCTAAAGAAAAACAAAAAAATGTATTAACGTGATCAGTTTTTTTGAATTGTGTGCTCAGGCAAAAGCATAGAATGAAAACGGATGTATGGAACAGTCTAAAAAGTATTTAATATAAAAATATTACGACCAATGTGATGTGTAAAAATAGAAATGTGATTATTTTAAGAGAAATAAAAAAATTAGTAACGATACATGACTGAATGTAATTTTTGACGCTTTTTTGGGGAAACGTTATTAAATTTAAAAAAAAAATTTTTTTTATTCCGTTTAAAATAAAAAAACGGAAATTACAGGCCCACAGAAAAATAAAAAAATAAACTGCTCAGTTAAAAAATTGGTGCCGTAAAATTAAAAAGAATTACGCATTTGTTTGATAAATAATAACAAAGAATCAAAAATAATAAAAATATCGACATGTGATCTGTGTGACATGTGCAAAATACATACTAACTAGGAACATAGCACATAATATGACGTGTAAAATAATACTGCATGTAATTCTAATACGTAGTTTAAATCAGAGCTGCGATATCGCATGACAACTTGTCGTGTGAATTTACAATACAGGCACAAAGTATTATTACTGATAATATAATAAAAAAAAACTGTTTATGTGAAAAAATCATCTAATTACTATCTCAACGCAAATCACTGTAAATCATTTAATTTCTGAGATCATTTTCAGAAAAATGAAATGAAAACCATGACTCTACATTTTCATCTACGGTTACTACGTGAAAATTAAAAGTTACCAAATTTCTGCCAGAAATAACATACTTATATACCAAACTAGTTGCGCCCCGCGGTTTCACCCGCGTGAATAATGAAAATTGATGATGATGATGATGATGATGAAAAGTAGCCTATGTGTTAATCCAGGGCGTAAATTATCTCCATTCCCAATTTCACTCAAATCCATTCAGTAGTTTTTACGTGAAAGAGTAACAAACATCCAAACAAAACTTTCGCGTTTATAATATTAGTAGGATAGTACTGTCACTGTAATTAAATAGCCCGTATCACAGTACACCATAGTCACCGTGGTGTGTCCAGCCTAAGAATAGACCCCTCCATCTCCTCCCGTGGATGTCGTAAAAGCTAACAAAGGGATTACACCAGGGGATGGGCAGCAGCATCCACCTGAGAACTCAACACGAATACTGCAATCACCAATCCACCTGCCAAGCGTGGTGATTATGGCAATTCCCCCATTGTATTTTATGGGGGAGGCCTCATCCAGCAGTGGACATCCAATGACTGTTAATGATGATACCAAATAGAAATAGAATAGTTTTGTTAGTAGTAGAACTTCTTGTGAAAGAGTTCGTCCGGGGAAGTACTACCTCCGTACCTATTTCTGCCGCCAAGCAGTAGTGCTCGCATTGCTGTGTTTCAGTTTGAAGGGTACGGGTGCTGGTGAAATTATAGGCATATGAGACTTTTCATCTTTATGTCTCAGAGTCGGCAGCGCGTGTTGCAGGCGTCCATAGGCTACGGTAACTGTATTCCATCAGGTGGGCCGTATGCTTGTTTGCCTGCCAAGTAGTATAAAAAAAACAGCTTTTAATTTTAAACAATTATTTTATTTTTAAACACAAAATCACTCAAACTGATGTATATTTTGAATAGAAGAATATTAAGTAGAAACAACAAGACAAGCAAAATCATTCACCGGTTCTGTCTTGGTCACCTTGCTTTGAGTCAGTGTCTAGCTTGAAAAATGGTGGCCCTGAAACGGGACTTGTGACAAATTATGACCGATGGATACCTAGACAATGTGATTAAAAGTCTTTTTCTAATGTTATGTAATAAAAACAGCCCAGCCCAAATAATTTAGAAAGCTTTCTTAAGAAAACCAAAAAATGCTCTGACTGTACATTCACCCCCTTATTTATAAACATGGTCTGCTCTCGGTATTGTTTGGAATCGGTTTAGCGTTCTTTCTGTAATTCAAGAACGAAAAGAAACTGTTCTCTTCCGTCAGACATTTAAAAAAAAGGGATGAAAGGCTAGTTTAGTTACTGCCACTTGCATCTACCAGAGTTAGCTTAAATCGAGTTAATTTACTGCACAGTTATTTTGTACTGCTTAATCGATGAGTTATTCAGGAGTTAGATAATCAAGGGTTCCAAAAACACCGCATGAAGCAAGTGACACTCTGTGGTATAAAATAGGTACAAGTCAATAGTTGCGCAATGCAAACAAAAAATAGGTACATCTAATGAAACGCCAATCCCACGGATTCTAAGATAACTGAAATCGATCCCCTTGTCACAACCCATCGAGCTCGGCGGTGACCGTAAAATACACCTCAAAATGTATTCCAAGTCATCCACTGTCCATTGGTTGATTTGGACGTATTTTAATTACGATAGATTTGGAAGTTATTAAGATTTTTCAGAAAGTGTTTTGAATTTTCTGAAAAAGTGTAGCTTTTTCGAGTATAGTTCAGTGTTTTCGGAAACAGTGAAGCTTTTTTGAGTATGGTTCAAATTTTTTGGGAAACAGTGAAAGTTTTTCGAGTATACTTCAGGAATTTCGGAAACAGTGAATCTTTTTCGAGTATAGTTCAGTGTTTTCGGAAACAGTGAAGCTTTTTCGAGTATGGTTTAAATTTTTTGGGAAACAGTGAAAGTTTTTCGAGTATACTTCAGGAATTTCGGAAATAGTGAACCTTTTTCGAGTATAGTTCAGTGTTTTCGGAAACAGTGAAGCTTTTTCGAGTATGGTTTAAATTTTTTGGGAAACTGAAAGTTTTTCGAGTATACTTCAGTAATTTCGGAAACAGTGAACCTTTTTTGAGTATAGTTCAGTAATTTCGGAAACAGTGCGTCGTTTTCGGGGAAAAAATCATCAGTGAAGTGACTGTTTTAAGTAAGATATAGTGAGTTGGTACTATCAAAAAGACCTAGTAAGAGCTATGACAAATAAATGTATGCCCTTTTCCATAAATTCAACATATTTTAAACCGACTTTTTAGATTTTAAAGCTCAACCTAGATTATCATTTTAACCCCAAGTTTTCAATTAAACCAACGATGGCGCGGTGTATTAACTTGGAGAAAATTTAGTTGGCACAACGGGCTAAACATAATTAGATACAACCAACAGGAAACTTATTGTAGCTTACTTTCTAAAAACATCTAGGGTGTTATTATAAAAATGCCCTTAGTCTGGGTTTAAACCAGGACTACCAGTCTAGGCTTAAATATCGACCTAGGGTATATACGACTGTAATACAAAAGCAGATGGTTTGTTTTCCAGAAGCAACTTTCAAGTTAGATATGCCAAAAATTACATAAGCTTGGACTATCTCTGGTTTATCTAAAACCAGGCAGCCCCCTAGTTTAGCAATGGTCTATAAATTGACAGTTGAATGCTTGTTAGAGGTAATTTGGACATCTCAATTATTGTGATGTGACACAATCCGTCAGTTTGATACTTTTGGAAATTTGCGAAGTAGTGCGAGAATTTATTTTGGAAAACAAACCATCTGCTTTCGTATTTAAAGTCGCATATGCCTAATGTCGATATTTAATCCTAGACTAGTACGCCTGGACTAAATTCAGATTTAGTCCATGTTCTCTAGATAATAAGGCCGCTAAACTCTATCAAACATGATTAAAAAAAATTACAAACATGACAAGATGAAAATACCCATGAAATTTCTGATAACCAATAACAATCGACAAAGCTCTGCCGCGATAATTTCAACTTCCTTTCACAATCGCCCGATTAAAACAGATAATTCTCACTTCCTCAATTAAAAATCGCCATTCTCGTGAGAATCGGGATATTATAGAATCACCTGCCACTATTGAAGCGGAAAAGCAGTGGTCAAACAGCGGAAAATCGCCCAAAAACCGGTAGAAATTGGCCCAAACGAAACGCAAGCCAACTAATATCATAGACTATAGAGCACGAACGTGAGCCTCGTTTTGAGCCTTGTTGTCTTTTATTAAATGTAAGCAGTTTATAAAAAAAAAATTTTTTTTGATTACGAAATTTAAAATTAACCATTGTTAGACTGAATAATTTGTTTCATTCACTCAAAATAAATAAATGTTGTGTGAAATCTATCCTAGAAAGTACCACACATCATCATCATCAGCTGGTAGACATCCACTGCTGGATGAGGTCTCCCCCAAAGCATGTATAGCGAACGAACCCATGCGTGCAATGGGGGGATTTGCTATAATTACCACGCTTGGCAGGAGGATTGGTTATCGCAGTTTGGTGTTAAGCAAGTGGATGCTGCTGCCCATCCCCTGCTGTGATACATTAGTCGCCTGTTACGACATCCACGGGAGGAGTTAGAGGAGTCCTATTCTTAGGCCGAGACTACCACGGCTACCACGGACCACATACAGTTAACACACTATTATTTGCCACTCAACAGCTATACCTCCGTTAGCCATATAGCCTGGGTTTTGATTTGACTGCGGATTTGTCGGGGAAATTACAGACACAGATGAGTCATAAAAATCTGTCAGTATATCTAGTACAGTAGCCACTCCCCGTATAATAATGATACAGGCCAGATTTGACCACGGCGACTTGACTTCGGCTTTTCAGAGCTTCGTTGATGTACTCTTATATGACTAACATAACTTATTTTAGCTGTAAAAGTGCGTTTGCAGTAGTTAGGTATTTATTAGGATATATTAAATATAAATACCTTGTACTTATATAAAATGTGTGAACGTTATTTTTCTCTTGCATAGTCATTAACGGATGTTCATACCTTTCAAAGTAGCTTTTACATCTTGCTTTTTATGTCTCTGAGCTTTCAACCAATCGAAACTACGATTTACTGGTACTTTCACGGTATCTTTAGTTTTTTTCGTAAAAATCATTAGTGCATTGAAATTAACAGTCGAGTCGTTAGCTTTTGACAAATAAGTAGGTACTTAGGTATTGTTTTTCATGTTCCGGGGCTTAAGATTTGATTCTGCGAAAAGTGATTGGCTGTTGGGAGAACTTGATCGGTTGAAATTAAACGGTGCGGGCGGTGGGTTGAGACGATACCAGCCTTGTCAGGTTTTCAGTTGTGAATTTAATTTTTCTCGATAATAGGAATTCAAAGTATATTTATATTAAAATTAAATGAGACAGGTACTGAAAAAATTAAATTAAAATTATCGATAAAAAAATTATGTAGGAAATAATATCACATCCCTATTTTAAATCACTAAAAAGATTTGCGAAAAATTTATTATACAATTAAGTGTAGTAAAATTTTAATGAATATAAAATAATTTATTTTTACAGCAGATTTTAGTAAATAATAATTAAAATAACTGTAAATGATGAGAAACATTAAAAAATAAATGAAATACAGCGATACATTTTCAAATTCGAACTTGGAACGTTAACAAAATGGCGTCGTGATGGATTGTCAGTGTTCGTTGACAAAAGTGACTCAAAAACACTTTTAGAATTTCAAGTGAAGTGAAGTGAATGTTTCAAGCTGGAGGGTCAAAGTAAAGCCACTTTTGCCGCCCTTTTTGGGCTAAGGGCCGGCGGGGGCGTTGACCTCTCCGCCGCTTACAGATACAACCAGAACATGATGGAATATTACACATGTAAGTTTTCGACACTGACGCTAATTTTCATAAATACCTACCTTATATATTATACGTAAGTATTCAATTTGTGTACTTATTTAGACAAGTTTTTTTAAAACCTGTACAAATAAAAAAAAAATAATGTAGGTAAGTAAATAAATAATGAAACAGAGTGTACTGTTATGTAGGGGTTCAATGACTATGTAGGTACATTATACTCTGATTTTTAACCTTAGACATTTTTTGTAAACAAAGAATTGTCAAGATAAATGTAGGTACACACAGTGACATTTCTTTGTTTACAAAAAATGTCTAAGATTATAAATCAGAGTACCTACTTATAATTATTTTCTTGAAGTTTAGCTGTTGGATGTAGCATAACCTCTGAATTCTATAGCCTCTTTAGAAAAGGTTTTAGATACTAATAAAGAATTTCTTTAGTAAGTACTTAATTGTTTATTTATATTTCATAAAAAAAATTGTTCAGGCTGTTTATGTGTAAGTAGGTACCTACTTCCACTATTAGACGAAGCCTCCCCATCTAATAAAAAAGTGTTCGTTTATCTGCACGGTCATGCATACATACCTACCTATCTACAGTAGGAAGTATGATATACTTAGCCATAATTTAATACTGAAATAGATACATAATCTGGATCAACCCGCAAATAAAACCCCTTTCCCCATCATAACGACATCAAAAAATCTGCCAAATACCCATAGCCATTACGCAAAAACAACCGCATAACAAGATTATCATAACGGCAAACATAAAAAAAACTCTCCATCGCATCTGAGTCCCGAGATTTCATACCACCCGAAAAATTTCCCTCCGAAATTTAGATCGTTACCAGTCAACCAATCGCAGGGCTCGGAAGGCGCGGGAGGGCAGACCTCGCGCTCTGATTGGTCCGCTCGCGATGGGCGGGTCGTGGTATACTTGTGTGCGTAGGTGCGTTCGGAATATATGGTTAATTGGGAGGCTGTATTGTATGTCTATGGTAAGCTGTTGTCTTGCATGTGTCGAATGTGCGAGCAAATTGGATATGCTTTGAGATGACGATATTAGATTTTATGGGGGAATTTGATGTGGAATTGTTGGTTTCCGCTTGTTATACGGTGGAAGGGTTTACAAAGCTATTGATTTTATCTATAATGTAGGTACCTACTAAGTTGTGAGCAACTGTTAGTAATATATTTTGAACGAAATAGTGAGCGTTTTAATGATGGAGAAAGAAGATCATTAGGTTTTTATGTTCTAATTTTCGATGCATCAGCTTCTCCCTGCTCCGTGGCACCACACAGGTAACTTCCCACCTAGTAGTGATATAGGATAAGATCATCTAGTCTAAAACATCTAGAATCATCTAACTAAGCCAAGCTCTGTTGGTTGACCAGATTCTTTTAGGCTTGGTCGCGTTATGTTTCAATGAATAAAACACTTTTTAATTTTAATTTTTTGATTTTGTGCTCTTCTGTTAAGTAACTTCATTTGTATTCACTTATTAGCATAGCATTAAAATGAAACGCAAACGTATTCTCTCATTAAGGGTCTACGAAAACGCTTGAAAAAGTCGTATTTTTTAAAAGCTAGAATTTTCGAAATTGCTTTATTCTTATCAATATAGAAATCAATAGTTATACCTAAAACTTTAATAGAAAGAACAAGTTGAATAAAAGTATGTGAGCTTATTATAAATTGCATTCTAGATTTTTTTCAAACTGAAATGATGTTACCGAATATTGTCTATGATGTTGCAGGCGTCCATAGGCTTCGGTAACTACCTACTTTCTATCAGGTGGGCCGTATGCTTGTTTTCTTGCCTAATATAGTAGTATACAAAATATCATTAACGTAACAATTGACCAAAATAGGGCATACAAAAGTGTTATATATCTCAGAAAAAGCTGTATAGATAGATTTTGGCACAGGTTTACCTATAAGCTCTATTTTGGTAAATTAAGTGAAAAGAGGTCGGTAGTTTTAAATTAACACAAAATCTAAAATTAAACTTTGAAAAAACCCACATCCTTTTATTTGTTTTAAAGTGTCATTCTATTATATAATTAATTATATTTTCTATAATATTGTGACTGTGAGAATTAAACTAAATAACAAACTGAACTAAATAAGTATCTAACTATTCTTTTTAAAACCCCAAATTTCAATAGACCCTATATGATCCATTAAGTTCGTTTGTCTTATTACTGGATTTATTTCGATCATCTTGCGTCAATGACCAGGTGGAAGTATTAATGGCTAAAAGGTTTCATGGTCGATAGAATGAGGCCTTCCCCATAGCATATATACTTTCATAGTGTACAACCCATAGCTTGCAATGGGGGGATTTGCCATAATCACCACGCTTGGCAGGCAGATTAGTGATCACTGATCACGAATTATTCTTATTTCCGCGTTGTATTGTCATTGCAGTTGACTAGAACATTCCATTTTGAATTTGGGTGTAATATGACATTGACATTAGATTGGAACATGATCCAAACTTTGTTTTGACCATTTTTTATTACTAGAATTTGGCCTTCTGATGTCTGAATGTGACGTATATGTAATAGTTACCATAACATAACATAACCCCAACATTCACATACGTAGATTTGATCCCACACTAGGATTGCCTTAGGATTGCCGGAAAAGCCGCGTGGCCTGATGTCGCTTTGCCTCTCGACTGCTAAAATGGAAATTTGCAATATCTGTACTTACCTATTTACATGTTTCTATTAGATTATTATTTATAAGTATAACAAGCGTATAGCGTGTGCGGTCTTGCATATTTTTTTTTACTGATGTTTATTTAATTTTGACTACCTTCCTATGGTTTTCAAGTTCTCATTTACTATGTATCAGCAACTCCTTGCTCCGAGGCACCATACAGGCACTTCTCACCTAGTGGTAAGATGGACCATTTTTGTAAGCCAAGCCGTGATTTTTGCCTGATTCTTCTAGGCTTGGTCGCATTGGAACAGGAGTAATTTTGGTTTATAAGACGATTCAAAATGATCCTTGTGATTTCAATGAATAAAATTCTTTTTGACTTTGACTTTTGACTTTGACTTTGTCGTATTAGGAACTACGAGTACCATGGTACCGTACAACCAGCTAGATATAGATAGTTGCTATACAACCTTAGCGAAATAGTCCAAGACACACCGCGGGTAGGAATATACAATACAGTGTATGCTTTGCCGACTTGATTATACCCTAGTATTTTCTTGATCAGCCAGTAGACTTTCAATGCTGGATGAGGCCTCCCCCATAGCAAGCATAGCGTTCAATGGGGGATTTGTCGTAATCATCCGCTTGGCAGACGGATTGGTGATCGCAGTTTGGTGGTGGATGCTGCTACCCATCCCCTGGCGTAATTCCTTCGTCGCCTTCTACGACATCCACAGGAGGAGTTGGAGGAGTCCTTTTCTTAGGCTGAGATTATTACGGCTCCACAGCTACCTATACACAGGTACCCTACTATACATCAGAATATTCTGACTAGATACTGAAACTAGGAAGAACCTTGAACATTAGATACCTACCACATTATGCAGGGGTAACTAGGAAGAGTAAGTCACATTTGCTTAACGACCCAAGAAAATAGGTACAGTTTAAAAACACACATAAACCACAGTCTACTTAAACAATGTCAAACACAATAAAATTATTACAAACAAAAACGTACTAAATATTTTAACAACTTCCTGTGCTACTACGAAATAGAAAAATGACTCATCCATAGTTCACGAGAAAATGATGGCACAACCAGTACATAAGATCCAAACAATGGGAGTGAATGACATTAACATGACAAATATAAAAACAATACAAAAGCTGATATTTTCAACTTTATTACAAAGGTAATAAAGTTTAAACTTGAAATGAAGATCTAAAATACAGTCGAGTTGGCCTGTAACACGAGAATATGAACGCAACTCAGTGTCATATATCACAAACGCACACATCAGACATCGCGTAAGCGACGCCGCACACACGCGCGGTAATGCCATGATTGGCCGGCGCGTGCGCATGTAATCGTACAAATCTGACGTTTCAAACAAGTTTTGCCAGTAAATTGTGGAGATTTTTAGAAAGGTGGTTGGAAAATTGGGTCTGTTGTAATGTAACCGGTATAGTTGCGTGGCCGAAGTAGCGATGGCCAATTAAAATAGCTGGGCCTTGTTATGTAAATAATATTGCAAAATATTTAGGTAATAGCGAAATAAGTAATTTAGAAAAAAACCTTATTTACCTATAGCATGGTTATGTAATTGATGTGGGCTAAATCTGAAGACATACGAAAGAATCGAATTATAATAGCGAATATGAATCCCAAGTTCTACTACATTAAAAACAATTAACCTACCCAAGAAACAGTAAATTCTCACACATTGATCCTTATACTATGACTAAGTTGACATTCGGAGGGCTCGTTGTGAAAACTCTCACTCATGTGAGGGAGTAAGAGCACACTCACGCATAAAGACTTCTTAAAATCCACCTTTTCCCTTTTCCGACCTCCTCTTGCTTGCTGTTATATGAGTGTAAAGATGAATAAATGAAAAGATACATTAAAAGAGGATAAATAGTATTATTGGTTACAATGTGTTACCTCCTATGTGTCTAAGTTGTACCTACTTACGTTATTAGAGGGATTGAAGGACCTTTTGATTGGGTATCTATGATAGATTAGTTACTACTGTCCAACTTGTTCAATTACTTTAATAGTTGTATCATTTATTGGGTTATTCTCACATAATTTTATATCTGCCTTCATTCTGTTTCCAAGATACTTGTAGTTTCTTCTATGTATATGATTTGTTTAATCTAAGCCGCTGTTGGCGTGTCCCTTGTAGGCAGGTATATTAATGTTATCCGCTTACCTTGTGCATTTAAAGTGGAAGCCAGTTATTGGCCGTACTTTCTACAATCTTAGCCTTAAGTTTTGTCATAATGTATCGCTGTTGGTTTCCCAATAAATAAATAAAATAAAGAACGTGTGCCAGGACCGATCACGCAAACATAATAAAAAGCCATTTTGAACCTAGTATATTCCTACTTTATCAAGCCAATGCCAACTCTGACCTGCGAGCATGATCGACAACTTTTTTTCGATATCTTCGATAAATTTTCCCAGACATTGAGTCATTTTAATAACCTGTTGATAAGTTTTATCGTGGATCTTATTTTTGACATTTAGTTTCCTGCTTACCTAATACAAACGTTTTTATTAACATGTAAAAGTATGGAAGTTATGGAATTTTAGTTTTTTTAATTTGCTATTTAATTCAACTTTTTTTTTATCTGATGTACTCGTAAGTAGGTTATATTAGAACTATTAGGTATGCTCCGACACAATTTGACGATGATTTTTAAATAAATACATGAAATGGGGACAAATACCTAATCGTATTATCGTTCTTTCTCTTTGTTTCTTTTTAATATATGTAGTTTAAAAATCAAATTACAGATAAATAATTAATTACTTAATTAATGTAAAAACAGAAAAATAAGGATAAAATCAGTTCTCCTAAATCTCGTAAAAGCAAGATGGCGGCGGCGTGTTGTGCGTGCGTCCGGTTGTATGGTAATGCGCTTCCTCTGGCCACGCGGATGTTATAATGTTGGTTATTCTGGACAAAACATAATGAAGGACAGGATAAACTCAGCACAAACATAATTAAATAAAAGACTGGGAAATTTCAACAAAATAATGCTTCAACACTTTTGACTCCGCTGAGGGAGAATGTTTTTTTATAAAAGTGAATAAGGTAGCTCGATTTCGTCTTGGTTAAAAAATAGTTGATAAAATCAGTTGAAGGCTATGATCGTTGTTTCATCATCATCATCAACAGCCTGTGTACGTCCAATGCTGGATGAGGCCTTCCCCATTGAATACAATGGATGGATTTGCCATAATGACCATGATGATGGTATATTGGTCATCACAGTTTTTTGCTGTGTGCTCAGGCGGATGCTGCTACCCATATCCAGGCGTAATCCTATTGTAAAGCTTTTAATACATCCACGGGAGGAGAGCGGTCTATTTTAAGGCTGGATACACCACGGCACAATTTTTGATTATAATGCTTAATTGTTCACAAAATTTTCTCAGCTGATAATGGCAATTCCCTCATTGTATTTTAAGGGGGAGACCACGTCCATTGGATTTATAAAGGCTGTTGTTGATGATGATTATGAATTGGATATAAGAGTGATCAAGGTACGTAGTGTTCTATAGATGTTTGATACAATGAACCAGAAACAATTTAAGTGCAATTCAGACGAAAAATTCGACGAGGTGTACATGCACCTTAAATCATGTCAAATTTGTCAGTTTTTCACAAAACAACCTCTCTGTTTCACAAGCGTTAATTTTCTCGCAAAATTAATATCAGTTGGTTTATATTAGTAATTATTTAACAATCACTAACGGAACTTCCGTTTAATTTAAAGGTGTCCCACGTTACACATTAAAGTTTATGCTTTTAAAATGATAATTGTAATCCCTATTCCCATGGGAGACACGGAATTATCCCCATACAAAAGTACACGGACGAACGCACAACATATTTTACTTGAATGCTTTTGATATAGGATCGCATAGTTAGAAAGGATAGCTGGGTTTACTATGTATTTTTAACCGACTTCCCAAAAAAGGAGGAGGTTCTCAATTCGGTTGTATTTTTTTTTTTTTTTTTTAATGTTTGTTACCGCATATCTCCGGCGTTTATGAACCGATTTGGAAAATTCTTTTTTTATTTGTATAGATATACTTCCAGATTGGTTCCATTTTTTTCAAAATCCAGTTCTGATGATGGGATCCTTGAGGAATTGAGGGAACTCCTCAAATATTGTAGGCATACATATGGCGATTTTGATATTTTCAGCAACAAACCAAGCATTTGCATTCAAAAAGTATAATAATCCTTTCACCACTATGGTTCTTTCATCATTTTTTTTTCATCCAAATATTTTGTCAAATACTATGGCGGAAGTCGGTTTTTTAAATGAAAAGTTATAATAGAGACAGTTCATGTTAAATGAACTGGCTGTGGTGGTCTTTGCCAAAAAATAGGACTTCTCTAGCTCTTCTGGGCCTCTGACCACACTATGCTGCAGCCATAATACTTTTCTCAAGATATCATCACCATCATCATCATCATCAGTCTCTAGAAGTTCACAGCTGGACAAAAGCCTTATAAATAACTTAGTGTAGGAAGGCTCACTTAACGTACCATGCACGACGAATGTCCTTAGCCGCCTTCATCCACTGACTTCCTGCGTCTTGAAAATGTCTTTAAAATGTCACCTGGTCCACCGAAAAAGGGCCTTTTCCACACTGCGTCATCCGGTTCCTAAATAGTTGTCAGTTCTGCGAGCTATATGTCCCTTGTTTGGATATTAAGTCTGTGATACGGCCGTTCCATTGCCATTTCAACTTGCCAATTCAGAGACCTATTCATTTTGTAAAATGGGAAATTTTCACGTACCGATATGTTTGTGGAAGCACCGACAGGTTTCAACTCTAATCGAGGGTCTTCATCAGGGTGAGTGCGATCCGCGCTACACTCTCTCCGCGTCCCTCCTTGCACTCTCTCGCGTCTTGCGGGACGCGGAGAGAGTGTAGCATGAATCGTATTCATCCAGATGGAGATCCTCGATTAGGGTCGAAACCTGTTGGTGCTTCCAAAAAACCCTGTTTTACATAATTAATGATATTCACGAAAGTCATTTCAGCGACCTATGTTGGTATACTCACATAGTCTTACGAATTATAGCGACACAAAAAAAAATCACATAACTTTACAAAAATCAAAATTCCCTCACAATACGAATCACCGGAAACGGTCTCCCTCCGAATCCAATTGAATGAGTAGAGGTTTAGATTTATGTGTATGATATTTTTTGCCATGAATAATATTGGGAGTAATAAAATTATGCGTTTTTATTGAAATATTGCTTTAATCAATAAAAAGAAATTCAATAAATTACCTCAATAATTACATAATAACTGCAAGCTGCTCCAAATGATGCATCACAACACAACACCCAACAGTCACATACACAGTCCTGATCCCACACTAGGATTCCCTGTGCAAGGTATCAGGAACTATGAGTGCCATACCACCCAGACATGGAACAAATATTTGTAGATCATACAAACATTTGTCCCGCATCCATCCAAAGGTTGTCTGGAAGAAATCGCTTCTAACTTTTATCCGTGAGGACCAGTAATTGGCTTCTCTGTTTCTTATTTTAATTTACCTTGTTCTGTGTCTAATTTAAGCTGTTGGTCCTCCTAATAAATAAATAAATAAATAAACTGATAAGACCAGCCATTGTACCTACTTTTAATTGTCATGTTAAGTTTTGTGTTTATTTTGTGTACAGTAAAGTATTTTCTGTTCTATTCAATTCTTAAAGTTATTGTATTGTTTCTTTTCCTACAAAATAAGTTTTGGGGGGAGCAAAATAAAAATTTTGCCCAGGGCGTTCATGAGCTTAGCACCAGCACAGTTACTTATAGTCGTTTTTAGGACTAAAAAACCAGTTTGCATCAAACGAATGAAATGAAACAAAAACTGCAACACCCTGTGTACAGGTGCAAGGACGTCATGCGCGGGCGCACTCCCTTCGGCAGGATGGTATTAACCTGTGACTTTCAACTTGACCCGAGCTTTACTGTTCAATTATTTACTGTGTTATAAATGAGTAAGTTGATAATGGAGGGAAATTTTGGGATGATTTTCACACAAAAACATAAAAGAAAGATGACACTAATCCTAGATTTTAATCAGTCATATCTTATAAGTTTGACGACATCTGCGGCGCCCTTCTGGCGGGGGGCGAGTAGCTAGCTGAGATGCGAGAGGTTACAGGTTTGATTCATGCTGCGAGACAAATGTTCGTATAATCTGCAAATATTTGTTCCGGGTCTGGATGTTATGGTATCATGGTACTCGTAGTTCCTGATAACCACGACACAGGGAATATTAGTGTGGGAACATGACTACGTATGTGACTGATCGGTGTTGTTATGTTGTTCTTGCTGTGGTGTGTCCATGCTAAGAATATACATACGAGTATTTTCTAAGGCCGGACACACCACGGCAAGAAAATATACGAGTGCTAGTGCAAGTATATTAAACAACGAGTCGCCTAAAACGAACTCGTTAAAAATGCCTACTTTTACCAATGTGATAAAAAGCACAAAATTAACTTCAACAATCTCACAACAAGGAAAATTAGGAACAAGGGTCTTTCCTCATTAACCTAGCGCATATTTTTCTCAAAACAAGCAGAAGGAAATAAAAAACAGTCGAACACCTGGGGTATATAAAAGTCGGTACTGTTGACATTATAAATTTGAGATGACAATAGATAGACCACTATACTTTACTGCACACCATAATATATAAAAAATGTTACAATTTCACAAACAAAAAGTAAAACTAACTATGTTATACAATGGGCGGTATTATCGCTCTGTAGTGATTTCTTCCAGACAACCAACAGAATAGGTGTAGTTATCAACCCAATATCAGTCCTTCGTTACTTTAAGGAGCTAGGCTGATTGGGGCAGAGTTAGCACAGGAGACAATGCACACACACCCCACAGTTGGACGTGAGTGTTGAAACCCAATTGTCATAATAATAAAACATTGAATTCACAGTATAACCTCATTTCAGTCCAATGTCACATCTGTCATTACCTGCATAGACGAAGTAACTATTACTTAATCTTCTCATGCATACGTTATCTTTCTATTGACTAAATAATATTTGAATTTTGACATGTTTCTATTAGATTGTTATTTATAAGTATAACAAGCGTAGCGTGTGCTGTCTTGCATACTTTTGCTGATGTTTATTTAGTTTTGACTACCTTCCTAAGGTTTTTAAGTTTTAATTTACTATGTATCAGCAACTGATTGCTCCGAGGCACCACACAGGCGCTTCTCACCTAGTGGTAAGACGGACCATTTATGTAAGCCAAGCCGAGTTTGTTGCCTGATTCTTCTAGGCTTGGTCGCGTTGGAACAGGAGTAATTTAAGTTTATATAAGACGATTCAAAATGATCCTTCTGATTTCAATGAATATAAAAATTATTTTGATTTGATTTGATTTGCCTTCCGGAGCGATAGAAAGGTTGATAATTAATCGAACGTTGACTGAGATGAGACTATAACAATTGAATGTCAAATATGAGAATTGGGCCCCAAGTCTTAACACCGTCAATTAGAATAAAAATATGGTAATTAGAAAACCGATATATCCCAATTACTTGCCAATACTGTGTTCGTTTCTCGTAGAGGGTCTACGAAACATAGACAAACATTTTTGTTATTATTTTTATCGTTATTTTAATAGGACCCAACTAATTATACCACGGGTACTAAAATGATTCAAATCAGCACTTTTATATCACCGTAGCCTGACGCATAGCAAGCAATTGCAACGATAAAAAAAAGTCTAACACGGATTTTGTACGTAGACACTGTTAAAACTTTGAGAACATCAGCCTCAGAGAGCTGATTCTAAGTTTATAGTACACAAATGACACTGACGTACGGTGTAGTGTAACAAGAGGGCCTAGCCAAACGGCATTCGCTTCGAAGCGATTCCATTTCTACAGTCATAATTCAATACAAAAGACCACGTGACATATCGATAGCTAACGTCAATACCATACATTTTGGACTTTTCTACTGTCATCGCTATTAGAATGTTACTTTGTCTACGGCCTAAGGTCTAATTATGTTTTAGTACACATTTATGCATAGTAAAGAGCTACTTTGCCGTAACACAGTTTTTCAAATAGCGCGGGAGGTATGTTCCCAAACCTTATACGTCTACGCTATTTTTAGTCGTAATAATTATTGTTCTTCTCCGTTTAAATATGCACTATGTAAATATCCTTATGTTATGTCAGGAAATAAAGTTATTTATTATTATTATTAAGAATTATGGCGACACCGATGAGCGCCCCTAGCGTACACTCTGTAAACCTCATTTTCCATACAAAAATCCGTGTTACACTACACCATACGTCCATGTAAATTGGTTGTTAAAACTAAGACAACAGCCTCTGTCCTCACAATAAAAGAAGCTATTATTCCTACACAACAACGTTTTGAATTACCAACTCAGACAATAGCCGTATAGCCGGTTTTGTACTACAGTCGACTGTACCGTATTTCAGCCCAACATCCGTTCGCCATCTTGCCTATTAAGGTTAATTACTCCAAAATACGGGATACTGTAAGTCCTCTTAATTATTTTTACTTTTCCTTGTACGGGAAAGCTTTTACAGAGAATAGCTCGCGTTTGAAAAAGAAGAGTTTGTTAAAGTACTAAATATCTTCAGTTTTATTTTTCTATGTAATCTTTTTATGTTTTGACGACCTCGGTGGCACGGTGGGTCAGTAGCCTGAGACGCAAGAGGTGCGGGTTTGATTTCCGCTGCGAACAAATGTTTGCATGATCTGTTAATATTTATTCCGGGTGTGGGTGTTATAGTACCATGGTACTCGTAGTTTCCCGATACTCACGACACAGGGAATCCTAGTGTGGGGTTGCAAAAATGTTTATATTCCAAAACTCCGATACACAGTACACAAATCAAAACAAACAGCGTGCTATCGATTCATCCGGGCACGGGGCGTGACCGATCGATCGTCACGCCTCGCGCCCGGGCGTACCCGGGTATAGCCGGGAAAGTGTTTCTTATCAAGGTGTCTTGGATAATACCCGGGTTACGAGAAGGTTTGTATCATTATGGTAATTAAAAAGCTTATCCTTTTATCAATACAAATGTCAATATGTTACCAAAAATTACATCAATATTTTTGTATTCTATTCTAACTCAAAGCTAATTAACTGCTTTGAGTTATTACAAACTTTAACCTGCACTACGGAAGAGCAAAATCATCTAACACAGGTATCTATACTTAAAAAAGGGTCCCAAACCCATGAAATGTGTCTTTTATTAAGTTTACCGAAATAAAATATTCAAATTTGTATTGTATCATGTAGGTAAGTAAGACCGTGTCTGCCTGTTGTAGCTTGTAGCAGCCATTTTCTGTCATGATTATATTATTAAATACGAATCTAGATCTAAACAAAATAATTAATGTAAAAGTGTACAGGACTAAGTTGATTGCAATCTAATAAATAAAATATAATAAAATTACTATTATAATGTACTTATTCTACAGTTATGTAGTTTAACCGCATTTCTAGTAAAACAACTATCCAATATCTCAATACGCTTCTTATCCGGGTCCTGCTCGTGAATGATCATCGATCGGTCGTGCTCGGTTGCGCGACACGCCCGGTTCCGCCCGGTTGCACGGTCGATACCCGGTTCACGGCCGGAGTAAGAACTGTTCATTAATAATAGACCGTATTGTGCAACGGAATTGTCTGGATATTAAATGCAACGTGATTCTTAACCGGGTCTCCTTTTTCTCCAACTGCCTTTCGACGTCCACTGTTGAACGAAGCCTCCGTTTATTCCAATCCTCCCCCATAGAATGCAATGGGTGGATTTGCCCTAATCACCACGCTTGGCAGGCGGATTGGTGATCGCAGTTTGGTGTTTAAAAAATTCATTTATCTATACTCAGTATTCACTTAAACGCATTTTCTGTTGAACTTACGAAATGGAGCCCACTAAAGCCAAACTCAGGAAGGCAATTCTCGTTATTATTAAATTTGACATCATCTTTCGTTTAGCCGCATCAACTTTTCTACCGCTCAGAAAGGCGTGTGTTAGAGCGAGAAAGATAACGTATGCATCCGAAGATTAAGTAATAGTTGCTACGTCTACGCAAGCAGTGACAGACGTGACACTTGACTGAGATGAGATTAGATTGTGAATTGAAGGTTCAATAATTACGAGCAATGATTGCACAATTTTCGCTTGTTGCAAATCTGTCACGAGAAAAACCTTTCATCATCATCATCATCACCATCATCAACCAGAGGCCGTAGACAAAGTAACATTCTAATAGCAATGACGCCAGTAGAAAAGTCCAAAATGTATGGGATTGACGTTAGCTATCGATATGTCACGTGGTCTTTTGTATTGAATTACGACTGTAGAAATGGAATCGCTTCGAAGTGAATGCCGTTTAGCTAGGCCTGTTTACGTCCACTGTTGGACGAGATTTTGCCATAATCACCACGCTTGGCAGGCGGATTGGTGATCGCAGTTTGGTGTTAAGTACACAGGCAGATACTGCTGCCCATCCCCTGGTCTTTTACTACACCCACGAGAGGAAAAAGATGGGTGAAGTCTTAGGCCAGACAAACCGTGGCAAATCCATTAAAACAGCATGAATTTATTGTTAATTTCAATCATGGTTTCATGCAAACAGTGAATAACATAACATAACACTGAACAGTCAAATATACGTAGTCTTGATACCACACTAGGATTCCCTGTGTCGTGGGTATCAGAAACCACTACCATGTGTTGTGGTACCATGGTACCACAACACCCAGACTCAGATCAAATATTTGCAGATCATGCAAACTTTTGTCCCGCAGCGGGAATCGAACCCGTAACCACTCAGCCGTCTACTCGCCCGCCGCACCACAAAGGTCGTCAATAGTTTCCATAGTAGTAATCTTCTAAAACTTTGTCCCCAGGTCACGGCGGAGTCAACCAACTTGGTGGAGTGTTCGTAAACGGTCGACCCTTGCCCGATGTCGTGCGGCAACGAATAGTTGAGCTTGCCCACAGCGGAGTTCGGCCATGCGACATCAGCAGGCAACTTCGTGTCTCTCACGGCTGCGTGTCTAAGATACTCTCCAGGTCAGTGGACACAGATCTCCACCAAGTTGGCACTACGAGGTTGGAAGAGTTGTATCTCAATCAAGGGTCTATTAATGGGCGACCTCTGCCAGAACCCGTCAGACGGAGGATAGTTGAGCTGGCGCGCAGTGGCGTGCGGGCATGCGACATCAGTCGGCAGCTTCGAGTCTCTCATGGCTGCGTTTCCAAGATATTGTCGAGGTCAGTGGACTCACCATCATTTTTGGTCCAGTTCTAGGCACAGTCGTCCTAAAAATAGGAAACCGTATGGTTTATTCCATGAAATTCACAGCTGCAGCAGAAATAGGGGTGTGCCTACGTTGTTGACACGGCCGTGTGTTTTACGTGAATACGTAAACTGTGTGTCGCAGCGAAATGACTTAAAAATAGCGGCGCTTCCCACTCCACCACGCGCGATGCGTCACAGTAACGAATTCTTTGATCTTTTAGCTATAGAGTGGTGTAATTAAAAGTTACCAGCTACAACACTAAACTGTATTCCCAGATTTTGTTATCATCAATTGTCTGGATTGCCTCCCACTATGGAAGTAATATTAATGACGTATTCACGTCAAAAAAAGAAAAAATGCAAGTAAAATTTTAAACTAAATTCACAGCATTGCGGACTCTTGATACAAATCGTATACTACGCGTATTATGAGGTAAACCACCCTGATATACCTATAGCAAGTTACTTTGAATTGACATCATATGAAAGAAGCAAAAACCTTTCTCTACATCTACTTATACTTAAAGGCGAGCCCCCATTCAACTTTTTGGCTGAATCACGTTTCACCTCTCTGTAATTTTTCTTAGTAATTTTGTAAAAACATACTCTATTTTTTAAACGACTTCAAAAAAAGGAGGAGGTTCTCAATTTTTCGGTTGTATTTTTTTTTTAACTTTGTTAATCTTGTCCAATTAAAACTACAGTTCTGACTTGCGGTTTTAAATTAAATCAAACCTAGAGCTGCCCCAAACTAAAACATTTGTTTCGCTTCAAATAAGATCGTCATAAGACTTGATACAAAGTTATTTTCTGTTTTGAAACTATCAACCAGAATTTTTTTAAAGATAATGATAATTTATTGGTCATGCTTATTTTATTTGATTTTTATTTGTCGTAGCGTAATTTACAGCGGTATTTTAAGAACCTACCTTACAGGTTTTTTAACATGATTTATATAGTGTGAAAGGAAACACGGGTCAGGGTTGTCCTTTGCAGCGAGCGAAACGAGCTCCTTGAAAATCATAATAAAAAATAAAAAGACTTCAATATTCCTTAAACTAAAATAAACTTAAAATAACAATTGACTATGTGTATTATATATATATATCTTAATACTTAGTTAAGGACCCCTTACGGGTATAGTACTCCTTAAAAAGTTGCCAGTCCTTTCTTCCTTACCTTTCCTGCTAACTTTACTATATCCTGCCACCTTTTCAGTGGTCTCCCTCTATTCCTCTTGCCATTTGGGCCCTTGCATTTGGTTGTTTTTTGAGTCCACCTGTCATCTTCTGTGCGTACTAAGTTGAAAACCATACTTTGTGTTAAACTAGAGCGTGTGCTTTACAATTCATTGTACCACACTTTCCTCACCGTATGCCTGCACCCATGGGTCTGCGTCAGAGGCCCTAGTCTGAGTTTTGAAGCAACAATAGTGGTAGTAGAACTTCTTGTGAAAGAGTTCGTCCGGGGAAGTACAGTACCGTTCCTATTTCTGCCGTCAAGCAGTAGTACTCGCATTGCTGTGTTTCGGTTTGAAGGGTACGGGTGCCGGTGAAATTACAGGCACATGAGACTTTTTATCATTATGTGTCAGGATCGGCAGCGCGCGTGTGATGCCTCTGTTCTTGCAGGCGTCAACAAGGTGGACCGTATGCTTGTTTGCTTGCTATCAATAAATCTGAACTGTGAAAACGATATAAACATTACATCACATACCACCCAACAGTCACAAACGTAGTCCCACACTGATCCCACACTAGGATTCCCTGTGTCGTGGGTATCAGGAACTACGAGTAACATGGTACCTCAACACGTAGACCCGCAACAAATGTTTGCAAATTATGCAAACATTTGTCCCGCAGCTGAAATCGAACCCGCACCTCTTGCGTCTCAGCCGACTACTCGCCCGCCACGCTACGGAGGTCATCAAACATCACAGATTAATTCGTAGTTCCACCGTAAGTTATGGTTCGGGCATGTTCGGGTAACACGATCGTAATAAAGGCCACATCACACCGGCTGCGTGACGTGTACGCAAGCGCGTACATACGTAGAGAAGCGCGTGTTTACGTTACGTACTGCATACGCATCCGGTGTGCTTTGGCCTTAATTGAGATTTTTATGATTGTTGCTGCAAAACTCAGACTAGGGCCTCTGTAATTCTCGTGTCTGTACGGCACGGTTCCGCGCGGTGAGCACGCGCGTGCGCTGATTCTATTCACATCCGCTAGACAATACACTTATGTCATTTTCTTTTGTTCTCCCGTTTTGTGCAAGTTACTATACTGTATTATAGGGTACCGTGACTAGAAGTGATCTATAAAACTCTCACAAGGAAATCAAGTTAAGTTTTGTGTGATAGCTTGAATTAATTTGCATTGTATTCCAAATATTATTTATCTACTATTATTATGTATTAGTTTATTCTGTAATTATATTATAAGTATTGGGATTATACATAGGTCAATATAGTTAAAGTTTTTTTTGTTTATTAATTTTATGGTTTTACTTTGTTGGTACACCGCAGTCCATTATAGCGTTGCTCGTTTCGTTCCATCCAAAGGTTGCCTAGAATAGATCACTCTCAGCGATAAGGCCACCTTTTATGCTGTAAAATTACTTGTGTATTAAATAAAAAATGCTGGACATTTTACATAACATTATCTAGCCCCAAGCTAAGCAGAGCTTGTGTTATGGGTACTAGATAACTGATCTTAATACAATACATTACATAGACAGATATTTTTATTATACATAGAAAATACCCAGAACACCCGGAACAATTATCTGCAGATCGCACAAATATTTGTTCCGAGGCGGGGATCGTACCCGCAACCTCCTGCGTCGAACCTTCGCCCGCCGCGCCATAGAGGTCGTCCTTAGTCATGTATTTACAGTAAAAATAAAAAGTATACTGAACACCCATCTTGCAATAAACATTATTTCAAATGCCTATAATTGGGCACATGTAACTACAAGATGTGATCTTTTTTTTTGGTTAACTTAGTACTGTTACACTTATATATTGCTTAAATTGTAGCTTGAAATTGTTAAGTATACAATACACTATCACAAATTACAATGGTAGTTTTAAAAGAATTCAGGTTTTGCTTTCGCAATAGTCTGGGCGTTTTACAACATATAGGAAGAAGTAAATAATGTTGTTTACAAGGCATATTTGCAATCATCATCATTAGCTTGTAAAAGTCCACTTATACAAAGGCTTAAGTGGTCTAGGATGCCATGACAAACGGTCTTGAGCCGCCTCCATCCACCGACTTCCAACGTTTATAATTCAAGTTTTGCAATACATTAATCAGCCTAGAAAAGAATGTTTTGCTCTACCTACTCTATAAATCTGTTTGGCTGGCCTAAAAATAGACCGCTCCGACCATCAATACCGCAGCATCTGAGTATCCAACAGCATCTGTGATCACTAATCAAAGTTAAAGTATATTTATTGCTTGAAATATATGCATTAAACGTCGGCGTCGCTAAGACTTACAGACGATTCAAAATGATCCTTGTGATTTCAATTAATAAAATTCTTTTAATTTGATTTGTTTATTACAATAGATATTAGATTATTAAAATATTCCATCCTGCCTGCCAAGCGTGGTGATTATGGCAAATAAAAAAAAATAAAAAATGCTGGACTTTCACACAACATTATCTAGCCCCAAGCTAAGCAGAGCTTGTGTTATGGGTACTAGATAACATTACATAGATAGATATTTTTTATTATACATAGAAAATACCCAGAACACCCTGAACAAATATCTGCAGATTGTACAAATATTTGTTCCGAGGCGGGAATCGAACACGCAACTTCATGCGTCGCAGGCGAACCTTCGCCCGCCGCGCCACAGAGGTCGTCAAAATGCAGGAATCAAGAAGAATCAAGAAGTATCAGGGCAACAAACACAGCTCAGCTATTTTTTGCCACGAGTTGTACTAGTAATAAGTAGTCTTGGCTGTAACTCTTCCTATCTCTCTTGATATCTGTGGCTCGATTACGTAATTCCACAATCAACGCATTTTTCTTACAAAGGTTAATTGCAACAAGACTGCGTAAATTAAGTAATCGCATAAACGTAATTTCGAATAGAAAAAACATTGAAGTCGATTGAAATCAATAGCAATAGAATTACGTAATCGCCGTATCGTAAACTTTAACTTCTGGCCAATGCAATACAAGATTCTAAACGACGGTCAAAGCGAAACATCAAGCATTTTGGCCCCAGATGGGCCACTGTGAATTTAACCCGTTGTTTTGTTCTAGCTCAGAATTTATCCAAGTAATTTAGCCCTATCTGAGCACATTTCAGTAATTCTAAGCTAAGTTAACCTGCGGTTAGACTAACTACCACCGTTGCTAAGCCTGGCGAACCACAAATGAGTGCCGTTTAACTCGCAACTAAGATTTGTTAGCGGTTGCAATGATTAAGTTAGATTAAACTGGCATTTAAGTTGGGCTATTCATTGTTTAAGTATTCCTTTTCGAGGAAAATTAAATGCTTAATCTTCAATATTTTCATCAGCCGGTAGACATCTACTGATGGATGAAGCCTCCCTAATAGAAAAATAAATAAATAATTGCAGGACATTTTACACAACATTATCTAGCCCCAAGCAAAGCAGAGCTTGTGCTATGGGTACTAGATAACTGATATACTTAATACAATAACATTACATAGATAGATATTTTTTATTATACATAGAAAAATACCTGGAACACCCTGAACAAATATCTGCAGATCGTATAAATATTTGTTCCGAGGCGGGAATTGAACCCGCAACAATAAGGAGCTTTGCCATAATCACCATGTTTGGCAGGTGGATTGGTGATCGCATTATTGGTGTAAAGTACTCAGATGGATGCTGCTGCCCATCTCCTGGTGTAATCTCTTTTATGATATCCACGGGAGTAGAAAGAGGAATCTATTCTTTGATTGGACACCCAACGCCACGTACACCGGTCAGTTTAATTCTGTTGTTTTTGGTATTAGGGTACATCAGCTAAGTGATAATAAGACTGTTTTGCACTCCAACAAAACAGTTATTATGTGTGTGGAAAAACACACAGCATTTATTGAAGAAGCATCCATAGATATTACCTTTTTAGTAATGTTTTGCATACTTTACCTCTTTTTCTTCTACTTCCTGTCTCTTTCACGCAACAGCAGAGCGCGTAAACTGTCCTGTTTCAACGCGCACCTGTCAATGTTATCTCATAGTCTTCTATCAATCACCAGCAAGTATCTTGCTTTGATGCTGTGTGTTTTTCCACACACATAATAACTGTTTTGTTGGAGTGCAAAACAGTCTTATTATATGTGTTTCCAAAACACACAGCATTTATTGAAGACCTGTTTGATATCTGCTGGTGAAAGAGTACAAACGCTATGTGAAAGTAAAATAAAAATATCAAGATGACAACTTCTTGAAATAATCTATCTGATATTCAAAAATACCAAGATTTAATTAAAAAGGAAAACAAATAAGTACCTTTTATCAAGGCACAATGTGACATAAACACTATTTATTAGAGAACAACGCTTTTCTTCTAATAAGGCACATTATGAGATCATAGAAAATAATAATTTGCACGTGAGTAAGTAAGTACCTAGGTACTTAAGAATATTAAAAGAAAACATTAAAATTCTCTTGCAAAATTCAAATTTTGAAAATAAAAATCACTTATTTAATTATGAACAAATAAATTTGTAATAATTCTCTGAATTAACTTACACTGCTTTTTCATTAAAATCAACAACACCTAAAAAATCTCGTGAAAAAGCAAAAACTAAAGGATTATGAAATTATTTAGCAGTTGATCCCCATTATTTATACTATTCAGGCCCTGAGTAATGTTGTTCTATGAGTCAGACTAGAGCTTTTCTCTACTGACCGACAGTAGAATTTTCTGAAGGTTTTTTGAATTTTTTGAAGTTAACTTCTCCAATTTGCTCTATCTAGAATCTCTTCTATAGGTCTGTTTTCTATAAAGCTTCTTGAGGCAACAGTGGAGTGAACACTGCCTGGAGATGTAGGTATCTATTGCCACCTCTCTAAAAATTGTACTCACCCAACCGCTATCATGGTTTGTGTAGCTGGTTTAATTATGCCAGTAATTGATATAAACAGACTAGCTACGTTGGTTACTTCTGAACGACTACTCTCTGTAAACTTATTTTCCTTACATGTCGCACTGGACATAAAAGTGCATTAGGAAGCTGTTTCAGTAACCATCCCGATTATCTTTTATTAGCACTATCTGTCTTTGAGCCGAACCTGGGCCACAGCACTACTTCGCTATTGTTGTCATTCACAACAAAGTTATCATTAGAGAATTCCAAAACTCATAAAATGTCAGCTCATGAAACGTCGGCCAAAGGCTTATAGTAGAATAATTGCTGTTCTTCTTGCTGTATCAAACAGTGCTTCTGAAATTAGAGTATTCTTAAGGCAATTAAAAAACCAACTCTGTATCCAAAATGGGTGTTTTCTTCTCTGGGGATCTTACGAGCGATATCGCTTTTAAAACTTGATGAACAAAGAAATTTTTCGATATTGCTTCTGTGCTGGTTGCTGAATAGGTGGTAACTGCAGATTTATTTAGAAGGACAGTTCGATAAGCAAGTTTGTCCTCCAGACATAACTTGGCCAAAAAGCTAGCTACATCAAAAACCCTGTGGGGACTTGGGATCAATGTTGTTAAGTTCACTACAAGAAACGCCAACGTCTAATTGGAGTTTTATTGCAGCTAAAGTTGAGTCACGCAAGCTTTTTTTTTTTATATCTATTTCCTGTAATGACCTATGGGTAACTTGATTTTCCCACCCCCAACTTTCCATGCTAGAAGTTCCAGCTTCTCCACATGGGGCGGACTACTACCTGTTGTGAACTTGTGAGGTTTATCAAGTTCTTGTGTAGGTTCTCTAATGGTACTGGCTCTGCTAGAGCTCGCGCCTTCTGATCCGGCAGCCAAAAATATTGGGTCCAATGAAGTGCTATCACTATGTAAATACCTGTCGCTGCATTGAGTTGCCGCAGCACCCGTGGAATAAAATTGGGAGGTGGAAATACCTAAGCTAGTTCGAGGGTCTGAAAAAAATGGCATATCCATCTTTGAAGTCCCATGTTACGTAGCGGTCCACTATAGCAGTTTCTTTTGAAACGAACAAGACGATGTTTGGTAGGTACGCCCCAAAGCCTGAACACGGCCTCCGAGACCGGGGGCAACAAATGCCATTCCGGCACTGGTCGATTCCTTGACAAGCGGTCGGCTATGCCGTTGTACCTCCCCGGGAGGTACGCCGCCAAGAGTGTGACGTTCAACCGTTCAGTCAGCTCCAGGAGCCTTGTCGTCAACTCGAGTAGGGCTAAGGATCGTGTTCCACCCTCGTTTCTTATGTACGCCACAAATGTTCTGTTGCCTGATTAAACCAGTATGTGAGCATTCTGTAGCAACATCTGGTGGCGACTTATTGCACTGTGTCACTGTACACTGCAAACAACTCCTTTACGTTTGAGTGCCTCTGGTGCATTGACCACTTGCCCTTTATATATTTTTCGTTTAGGTGAGTGCTCCAGCCCGCATCCGCTGCGTCTGTGGTCAAGAAGTGGGTCACTTCCCTCTTGTGCAGGAAAACTAAACAGTAGTCTATGGCTCTTTGTCACCAACGAAGCTCCCATTGAACTTGACGTGGAAGCTTAGTTTTTGTCTTGTTCTGTGTTGTATGAAACCTCTTAAGAATCGTTGTGTTCGTTGAGTCGACAGTGCAAGTGCCCTTTTGGAGTGGTCAAGTTTGCGAAATTGAGAAGTCCTAGCACCATCTGAATCTCTCGTAGAGTACAACAACCCTTCAGGGTCCATCTCTTTAGGGTCTTCGATAAAACATCTTGTATTCTTGTAACCTTCTTTGGGGGTAAGGCAAGGGGTTTCTTGGTATTCCAGAAAATACCCAAAAATTAAATATTCCAGTTCTTGAGAAGGTGCTAATACGGACTTTTTGTAATTGACATGCCAACCCAGGCTCTCCAGAATATTGATGGTCTCCGAGACCTGATTCTGCAATACTATTCTGTCCTGGTTTACTAGGGTATAACCAGATAAACCAAGAGTCGTATCTCCTTTGCACGTAAGAGCTCGGCGATCCAATTGGACAAAGCGGCAAAAGTTCGGGGGGCATATGATAGGCCAAATGGTAGGCGGTCAGCAAACTTAAGTACCTGGTTGTTGTAGTGAACCCTTAGAAGGCAACGATGTTACTTTGCAATGGTCAGGTGAAAACCAGTCGTTTTCTTGTAGGAACTCTACCACACCACATCTATCTGAGACACTAACTGAAAATGTTTGGTTGCTACATGTCTGTTCAGTCCTCTCAGGTCGAATATGGGACGCATGCCCCTGTCTTGTTTCTTTATGAATAACATTTAGGGTAGGAAGCCGGAATTCAAAATTGGGGGCTTTATTATGAAATGTAAACGGCCTCTGCTTATAATGTTCAAAATAAATTGGTTTGCACCTAGCTCCCTTCACACTTCTTTATAGTTGTTCAAGCACCCCCCCCCCCCCCCCTCCTTGAATTGTCTGTTCTTCTGAATATAGAATCATGTATGTTTACTATTCTGCTAGGCATTAGGCTAGCTAGGCTGCTCAGTTATGACGTTGAGGCGAGGGGCTTGAAAGTTATTTTGTTCACCTTTTTGGTCTACTTTTGAAAACTTGTTGTTGAAAGCAGTACGCGCATGTAGTCTCCTATCCTGTCTGTAGTTTGAATAGGGCTTTACTCTACTAGATCCTCTTTCCTTTATTTATTTTTTATCTTTGACATGTATCGTCTTTATGAATAAATTGTATTGTACAATACAATCTTCTGGTCTATTCAGCCATGTTTGGGAACCTCGAAGTGACTGAATATCTGGTTGCAAAGCTTGTCGGCTGAATAGGTAATCTGCACTTGGGGAATGTCTCTCAAAGTAGCCTTAAGCTGATAGGACTGTTAATTTCCTTCACAATTCTCTCTCTTCTTATATCTATACACTCTCCCCTTCTCCCACAAATTATTTAAATAATCTTTTCGACGCATTTATGAAGTAAGGAGCCTGGTCCCAATAGTCCTGACACTTTTACAAAAAGATTTGTCGGGTTAAAGTAACTAGGGTTCCCTACAGTCCAGTTAAGTAGATCCTGTTAAAATCACATAGTTCTTCATTCCCTTTATTAGTGACACAAAACCTGGACTTGCTGAATAACCCTGTAATGTTGTCTTATATCGCATGCCATTCCAGGCCTACGTTTCGAAATGTTGAAGTTGATTAACCTTCTTAAGTCTCCCCTTCTTTGAAAGGGGAATCACTCTTTTCTTATCAAAGTCAGTTTTTAAATCACCTACCTAACTGAAACTTGTCTGTGTTCATACAAGGAGTGACCAAGTATTAAGGCTGTGAACTAGGTTATACCTCTCTGTTACTAGGGCCAGGAATACTCTGGCTGTGTGTCTTGACTAGCAGTCATAATGCGGTAATTGTGTCAAATAGCCCGAAATAAAGTTAACTTGGTTTACTAGAGAATCGATACAAGGGTGTTTATTATATACTTACTTACGGCGCTTATTGGGCGGTGGTGTGGCATATCCGAAGATGAGACGGGTTCGCCCTCACTACAGGAGTCACCACGTTGGCGTCGAGATGACCGCTCTTCATCCGAAGCAGCGGCATCCGACCGATCACTACCACCGGACTTACCATAATCACTCATTTTCGTAATAACACACAAGTGAAAACTGAAATAACCAGTATTTTTTAAAAAAATATTATTTTTTGAAAAAATTTGCATGCTTTTAGGCAAAATCTACAAACGCTATGAGATAACATTGACAGGTGCGCGTTGAAACAGGACAGTTTACGCGCTCTGCTGTTGCGTGAAAGAGACAGGAAGTAGAAGAAAAAGAGGTAAAGTATGCAAAACATTACTAAAAAGGTAATATCTATGGATGCTTCTTCAATAAATGCTGTGTGTTTTGGAAACACATATAATGTAATATTATAGTTTAGGTACTACTACTTCGTGATACTGGTTTTTTCGTATTCACCCTGCCTTGACCTAGAGGTATGGTGGATCTGAAAAAGGATCTAGAGACCAAAAAAAAAACAATAATAGTTTAAGTACCTCAGCCCGATTCTCTAATTTAAAAACATTCCAGTCACAATATAATCTCATGTCAGTCGTACGGTCACGTATATAAACTATTACATCATCTTCGCGAAATAATGCGAAGATTAAATAATAGTTACTATACAGTGCGACTGAAACGAGATTATATTATTGTGACTGGAATGTTTCTAAATTAGAGAATTGGGCCTCTGAGTATTAGTACTATTCTTGCTATCAATAAATATAATATTCGGTTGAGTTTAGGCTCCGTTGTGTGTCCGGCCTACGAATATAGACCTCTCTTTCTCCCGTGGATATCGTAAAAGGGATTACATAATGGGGATGGGCATCAGCATCCATCTGAGTTCGTAACACCAATACTGTGATCACCAATCCACCTGCCAAGCGTGGTGATTATGGCAAATCCCTCCATTTAATTCAATGGGGGAGGCTTCTTCTAACAATGGACGTAAACCGGCTGATAAAGAAGATAAGAAGAGTTTAGGTATTAGGCCAACACATGAAACCATCGCTTTTTAACCGAATTCCCAAAAAAGGAGGAGGTTCTCAATTCGTTTTTTTTTTTATGTTTGTTACCGCATATCTCCGGCGTTTATGAACCGATTTGAAAAAATCTTTTTTTATTTGAATAGATATACTTCCAGATTGGTCCCATTTTTTTTAGAATCCAGTTCTGATGATGGGATCCATGAGGAATTGAGGGAACTCCTCAAATATTGTAGGCATACATATGGCGATTTTGATATTTTCAGCAACAAACCAAGCATTTGCATTCAAAAAGTATCATAATCCTTTCACCACTATGGTTCTTTCATCATTTTTTTTTCATCCAAATATTTAGTCGAAGGCAATGGCGGAAGTTGGTTTTTTAAATGAAAAGTTATGTGAGTAGTCAATTAATAGAATCAATAATGTTTTATTCTATTTGGTCCATTGCAAACTGTCACAAAATTTACATATAATAATGATTATTTTTCTTTTCTTTATTTAAGTACTAAAAATGAGTCAGAAGTACTAACAAATTGAATCTCATTGTTGTCCAAAATAAATCCCCAATAATTAATAAATAATAATTGATAAAAATTCAAAAATTCTTTGTGATTTCAATAATTTAAGTATATTTGCCAGTTTTTCTTTTAATATAAATATATCATCAATGAACGATCAGAATCGGAAAACGTGTGCTCATGGCTACCGAATTCCCCTACCGTTCCCTATATTTAGAGGCATTGGACACAAACACAATGAGATGGCACAAACAGAGGACGAGTGGGGCAAATAAATTGAATATCAAAAGCGAATGTCGGAGTGTCGTCCACTGAGTCTCGTGGGAATAGTGATGGGACGTAATAAAAGTTGCAAAGATGAAACTTTACACTTATTAACGACCTCTGTGGCGTGGCAGGCGAGTAGCTGGCTGAGGCGCAATGGTGCGAGTTCGATTCCCGCTGCGGGACAAATGTTTGTATGGTCTGCAAATATTTGTTCCGGGTCTGGGTGTTGTAGTACCATAGTACTCATAGTTTCTTGATACTCACGACACAGGGGTCCTGTGTGACCCCTAAGACTAAGACTAACTGTGACTGTTGGGTGTTATGTTATGTATTAGCAATTAAGTAAATAGTGTTTTATTTATTAAAATAACGAGGAAAGTTTTCAATCGTCTTATAAAAAAGAAGCTCTAAAAGTTAGCTAGATAAAGTTGCAATAGGCTTGGCGTATAGCTCGAATTATCTACAGTAGTTGGGGCATAAATTTTCTGTTTCGGTTCGAAGGGTACGGGTGCCAGTGAAATTACAGGCACATGAGACTTTCCATCTTTATATCGCAGGGTCGGTAGATGTGATGCCTCTGATGTTGCAGGCGTCCATAGGCTACGGAAACTTCTTTCCACCACGCGAGCCGTATTATTGTTTGCTTGCCAAGGAGAATAAAAAAAATCCTTCGTAGACTTTGCAGTTTCTGTCTCTTAAACCATTGAGGCTAAAGATTTTTATTTATTCATAAGAACAATTACAGTTCTCTTAAGAATAAGAATAGTTAAGTAGGTTAGTAGTAATTACAAACACAAAATCACTTAGAACTACGCAGCTGTCCAAAATTACAACAGCCCCCTTATTCGCTATGACCAAATTTGGTCCGGGAGGAAGTGGACCGAACGTAACATAACGCGGGCTCGTTACGATATCTGCGTGTAATCGTCGCTGAATCGTATGGGTAACGTCACACGTTATTGACAAGGAATCTCATAGGTCATAGCGAATAACCACCCTGGTTAGGGTTCATCCGGATGAAATCCTGCATGGGATTCGTAAATGACATTGGAATGTCCCATCACTATAGCAGGTCAGTTTTCAATTTAAAACATACAATGGCTTCCCCTGAAGTCTCGTTATTATTGTGTATTTTATATTGGAATCATATCGTTCTCACTGTCAATGAATTCTGCTGGAATTTTGACTAAAGTCTACCTTTTTATGAAGTTAAATATTTATTTATTGTGAAACCAGGTATTGAAATGGTAATAAACAGTATAGTAAGTGCTCCCTCGTTCCTACCTTAAGGTGTACAAAACATTAAATTAAATTAAAAAATAAAAAATTTACAAAAAAATTAAAATTGAATTTTTTTAAACTGAATTGAAATAATTGGAAATGGAAAATTGAGATTATGAGTAAAAGACTTGCACAAAGACTCACAAAAACTTTGAAACGAGGTATTTTCCTGATGATAAACTAGGTCTGACCTGATGATTAAGCAGAAGAATAGTCTATCACTGCTTCATCCAACTTTAAATTAAAAAAGATTAAATAAATGCTTATTATTGAGAGCTCATTTGTGATGAAACAACAGCAGGTATATGAAAAACTAAATTAGAGTCTGCTAATAATTGTTCCATGCTAAAGATAAAATTAGGGATTGAACTGATGAGCAATATCGAAGCGTTCCACTAAGAGTACCGATTGCAATATTATATTATATTTTATATTATTAGATTTCTCCCAGCTTCAGTCGTAGTGACACCCTGTATACCATGTATTTTTTAATTCTTCTGCTGACTTTGTCTAGAGTGTCCTATTTCTTTTGTGCCGTATTTCAATCCAGGGAAAGAAAACCTGTGCAACCTCTAATAAACTCCATCACACATGCACCATAGTTTCCAAAACAGATGACACCCTGTATACCATGTATTTTGTTATTCTTCTACTGACTTTGGTTAGAGTGTCCTATTTCTTTTGTGCCGTATTTCAATCCAGGGAAAGAAAATCTGTGCAACCTCTAATAAACTCCATCACACATGCACCATAGTTTCCAAAACTGATGACACCCTGTATACCATGTATTTTGTTATTCTTCTGCTGACTTTGTCTAGAGTGTCCTATTTCTTTTGTGCCGTATTTCAATCCAGGGAAAGAAAACCTGTGCAACCTCTAATAAACTCCATCACACATGCACCATAGTTTCCAAAACGGCGCATTCAACGGAAGTGTGCCCGCCGCTACGCTTTCTGCGCCCGCTACAGACCAATAAAAACAGTCTAATTATACCAACAGGACTGTACTACTTTCATTTATATATATGGCTGAGATTTTATACGCTTGTATCTGATTGTAGGAAGAATTAGGTGTTTGGATTATCTGCCCATACTTCTAGAACAGACAATTTTGGCCGTCAATCATATCTTTGGGATTTTTATGTCCTAACAAGCTCTTAGTTTGCTTGAATAATCAAATGGGTGCTTGGAAGGCCACTTAGCAATATTCGCAGACTATAATAAGGCCCCCAGAAGTGATAGAAAAGTTTTCTCAAATCAAATCAAATCAAAAAGTATTTTACTCACTGAAATCACAAGGATCATTTTAAACCGTCCTAATATAAGCTAAAATTACTCCTGTTCTAATGCGAACTAGCCTCAGAATCAGGGGCAACAAACACGGCTAGGCTTAATTTGATGTATGTATGTACGTCATGGAAGTAATAAGTACTACGTAGTACTTATTACTTCCATGATGTACGTACATCAAATTCCTAGCCGTGTTTGTTGTACCTATTAATGTGGGAAGCGCCTGTGTTGTGCCTCGGAACAGGGAGAAGATGATACATAGAAAATGAGAACTTTAAACCCTAGGTTTCCTTAAAAGTAAAGGGAATTCTTCAAGGTCTCGCCCAATCATAAAGTATTATTATTATGGCTCATATTACGATATTTTGGCATTTATCTCCATTGCTATTTACAAACTTGCTAATTGTATTAGTATCACCTACATACTTACCAAATTTTATAGCGATTAGCTCAATAGTTCGAAAGTAAACATCGAACAAAGTTCTATCAACCATACATACAAACGAAAGGCTCGGGTAAACATGGTGACCACCTCGCTTCGCTCGTTTAATAAATTGGATTATCTAATATTCTACTTACTGAAATCATAGTCATCGAATTCCCTTGGATACCCTTGTTACTTACCTAAAACTACCAGTAGTGGCACAGGTATTTTTTTGTTCGTTAATCAGGGTGCTGCCACACGGGCTTTGCGGCTGCGCTGCGTCGGCACTGCGACGACGGAGCGGTGACGCTTCGTAGTTCTACATACAAATTAACAACATGCCACACGGGCGTTGCCGGTGCGTTGCGTCGTCACAGCGCCCACGCAACGCAGCTATAACGCAGCCGCAACGCCCGTGTGGCAGCGCTCTTACTGCTCCATTAAATCAATGTGACATTGAAATCAATTTGTAGCAGTATTGGATATCGGGCATATTGCCGATCTAGATAGTGAGGGGACGTAATTGGCTTATCACGGCTTACAAGTGGGCTTATGGGCTTGTTATGGGCTTTATACGATTTCTGGGAAGTGTTATCAACAGAAGTGTTACACACCAAAGCAAAAAAGCAGACATTATTACAAAGTTTCAGATCCTGTTTCAAATGAGTAACGAGCTGAGATGCGAGAGGTTGCGGGTTCGATTCCCGCTGCGGAACAAATGTTTGTATAATCTGCAAATATTTGTTTCGGGTCTGGGTGTTATACTCGTAGTTCCTGTCACCCACGACACAGGACATCCTAGTATGGGATCAGGAATATATATGTGACTGTTTGGTAATAATATGTATGTTATGATGTAAATATGTTTCAAAATATTTACAATGTTAACGTCTCTTGTAGAATAAGTAAAAACTATTTTATGAGTAGACTATAATCTAAAGACCGATATCAATCAAAGCGGAAAGATTAAGATTTGTAGATGCCTGTAGATGGCGTTTCGATTTAAGAGTCAATATACCATGTCTTGGTGTCGTGATATATCTGGCCTAACAATACTCCCCCCCCCCCACGTCTCATTACCCCCCACGTCCCCTACGTCTCATTCCGTGGATGTGTCAAAATCTGACTAAGGGATTACTTCAGGGGCTGGGCAGCACGACCACCTGAGTACTCAACACCTATACTGCGATGCAATTGGTCTAGTGATTTGAAAGCAAGGTATGTAAACCCAGGTAATGTTTCTGGGTAAATTCAACGTTATCGTAAAATTTTGATAGTAATAATTTAAAAAAAAATTGTTGTTATTTTTTTTTATGCTACTTGGCAAGCTGACAAGCTTACGGCCCACCAGATGGAAAGCAGTTACCGTAGCCTATGAACGCCTGTAACACCAGAGGCATCACACGCGCGCTGCCAACCCTGACATAAATATGAAAAGTCTCATGTGCCTGCAATTTCACCGGCACCTACCCTTCAAACCGAAACACAGCAATGCGAACACTACTACTTGGCGGCAGAAATAGGTACGGTGGTAGTACTTCCCCGGACGAACTCTTTCACAAGAAGTTCTACTACTGACAAAACCCATACATGCCATCACGGCTAAGATTAATAACATCAAGTGATTCTGTTAAGTGGTTTTAAACATTCGGTGTTGCTATGCTCTGATTCGCTTTGGTAGATACTGGCCTTCACTAAAAAACAGTCCAGTCTTTTGAAATCAAAGATTGCCTAAATCACATTACTTTATATATAAAAACACTATTTATTCAGAACAAATCGTCTGTCCTCAGTGAAATATTTCAAACAGCCCTAAAAACAGCGCGGGGCCCTCATAGCAACATTAGGATAATGTTAGGCTATCCCAAGGGGCTGCAACATAGCACCCTTGTTTTACACCCCTAGTACCTACTAGTATGGTCAAATGAAAAAGTCATAAGGATTTTAAAGTTCGGTAGAATAGGTATAATCATGAAGAGATGTTTTAATTAAAAATAAATAGTACGAAAGATAAATAATTAGTGTCTGCTGGGTTATTTTGGTATTACTGGAATTTTGTATATCATTGTTAAGCAGTAAGCGTTTCATTGGTAATTTTTGTTTCCCCAATAATTTATTGTTCACAACTCGTTGACTACCTAACTCAATCACTATTCGTGGGAACCTGTTATTGGCTCTCTACTGCTATTCTGTTGTATTATTATGTTATAGTAAGCTGTTGGTTCTCCTGAAAATAAATAAATAAATAATCGATTTAGTCGTGGGAAAGCAATGGTGTCGATGAACTCACCACTCGTCATGATTATATTCCTACAACTGTACGACCCACATTGAAAGGAGGTCTATTGAAGCTCTGTCTACCCCTTCGGGAAAAAGGCGTGTCTCTGTAGATGGAAGCGGCCCAAGACCGTTCGTCGTAGCATTCTAGGGGGGAGGCCTGTGTCCAGCTGTGGTCTTCATGTTGATGATGATGTTGTAGTTCGAAGTTCAAATAGGCTAAAACTTGTATCATCATCATCAGCAGCCGATAGACATCCACTGCTTGACGAGGGCTCCCCCCATAGAATGCAATGGGCGAATTTGCAATAACTACCATGGTTGGCAGGTGGATTGGTGATCGCAGTTTTGGTGTTGATTACTCAGGTGGATGCTGCTGCCCATCCTTTGGTGTTATTCCTTATTTGGCTTTTATTACATCCACAAGAAGAGACGGAGGAGTCTATTCTTAGACAAAAATATCGAATAAATTTGTATTTACTTATTATTATTTATTTATTTTGTCGGAGAATTTATAGGACGAGTCTGTTTTCAGCAAATACCCTAGTAAAAAAATGTACGCTCCGTTTTCAATCGTACAAAACACTTCTGCCCGCACCATTACATCAATACACTCTCACTTAGGGTGTGATCACACTTATAATTGACTTATCTGGATGCTGTTTGAGAGCTTCACTTGTGCACACGCCCTTATACGCCAAATTGGTTAAGTGCGGTTCTATCCGGTTTAATGTTTGCAGATTACGCTAATTCATGGTTGGGAATGAACCTTAGTTCATTAATACACTCTCGCTAGTTAAGAATAGGCCCGAGTCCACTGGGAACATTAAAGGCGATATGATGCTAGGTATATTATGCATTAAAAGAGCTTTTTCGAGGCTCACCAAATTCTTTCAACACACTTGTTCTACTCTCATCAGAGAAAAGGGTCTCAGGGCATGGACTTCTGCCTACCCTTAGCTAATGAAGCTAAAGGCCGAGCTATTGAAGGCTACTGCAGTTTTTTTTATACTACTTCGCAAGCAAACAAGCATACTACCCACCTGATGGAAAGCAGTTACCGTAGCCTACCCTGAGACTGAGAATTTCACCGGCACCCGTACCCTTCAAACCGAAACACAGCAATGCGATCACTACTGCTTGGCGGCAGGAATAGGTACGGTGGTAGTACTTCCCCGGACGAACTCTTTCACAAGAAGTTCTACTACTAGCAGTCATACAACTTACATACAAATTTCATCAAAATCAACCCAGCCGTTTTGTCTTGAAATCCTGACAAATAAACACACTCAAAAAAGAAAGCGATTCTTATACAGTCCAAGACTGAGCTAGGCATTATTCAAAGTATTGGAAACATTTTATTTATAAACAAAGCAAGAAAGCTGTCAATAAGTATCGTGCTGTTGAAAATAACATCCCGAAAAATCACACCATATTGTCACCCAACGTATTCCCAAATCTATCGTTAAGCTACCCCTAAAGAAACTCCGTTCACGCCCTTGGGACATGGCATTAGGACAACGAAATTAAATTCGCGCTCAATAGAATAATAGGAGTGTATTATGACAATCAGATTATATGGACACCCTACCCTTTTGATGCTCTTTTTGCGAAGCAATTTTTGATTGGATTTATTTAATTGAATAGTGGTGGAAGTGTTTTTTGGTTTGGCAGATGGCTGGTTGTTTCGTAGTACAAATTTATAAAATAATTTTTTGTTGAAGAAATATTTTTTTAAAACAATCTTTTATAAAATTAGTTATAGGAACCGTGAGCCTAACTGCTGGGCTACTATTAATCACTGAAGAGTTCTATTGTCTTCCTTCCATCTCCATCATACCTCAGCTCCATACATCAGCTCGCCGTCACCATAATATTGTATTGTCATCTGAACTTAATAGGTATGAAAATTTTCAGCTCAATCGGTTGGAACTGGTACAAAATTTAGTTTCAAGATTTTTCCTACACTAAATAAAAAAAAAAAAAAAAAAAAATATAATAATATAAAATATATATATAAATATATATATTTTATATTTTATAAAATTTTTGGTTTTCTCAAAATCGTTTTTAGAGTTGAGTTTGGTCTATTAATATCCGTATTAATAAACCAAAAATTTTATACCGTATGGGAATTTTGAAATGAGGAAATCCGTAGAAGAACCAAACTCACCGACATAGCTCTCAGAATTAGCAAGTTGAAGTGGCAATGGGTAGGTCATATAGCTCGAAGAACTGATAACTGTTGGGGACTAAAGGTTCTCGAAAGGCGACCACAAACCGGACGACGCGGTACAGGAAGGCCCTCCACTCGATGGACTAAATATATTATAAACGTCACGGGGAGTCGGTGGATGGAGGCAGCTCACGACCGTTCGTCGTGGCATTCTAAGGGGGAGGCCTATGTCCAGCAGTGGACTTCTACAGGCTGATGATGATGATGATGATGATGGTTTTGAAATTGGAACAAACTCAAGATCGTTTTCAAAGTCAAGTTCGATTTATTAAGGGGGATGCTTTCGATTACTTAAAGCTCGTTTCACGCTAGATGGCGTGGAAAAACAGATATTGACTTTTTTATTTTTTGTTCAAAACTCGAGCGTCTTTAGTGAGTAATTTTACCGTTTGCGAGCACGGTGTAGGTCATAGAATTTGATGCAGCATGAATTTTCGTTAAAGAGTCGTTAGAAATTTCAAATTCACTATAAATAAGATCTGACAATTTGCCTCATGTAATTACACGCACGCACACTTCTACATTCACTGTTTTGTTTTTCACTAGATGGCGTTGTCATTATCCCCAGATGTTATATAGATGGCGTTAAAAAAATGTTTATAAGGTATCTCGATAATGATGGCGTTAAAGAAAATTGTTAGAAGGGATGAGCCGCCACCATCCACCGACTTCCTGCCACCCTATAAAAAGTGCCGTGGTGTGCAGCGTAGAATCTATAATCCTCCTCCCGTGGATGTCGGAAAAGCCGACTAAGGGTTTACACCAGGGCATGGGCAGCAGCATCCATCTGAGTAACCGATACTGCAATCACCAATCAACCTGCCAAGGGTGGTAATTATGGCAAACACCCCCACAAAAATGAATGTCTTTTTACAGAAATGAATAAAAAGAAAAAACAAACAGATTAGGTATTTTTATTGGTTTATAATTACAAGTATTTTCCACTAGAAATATCATACACTGACAACAAATATTCATCAATAGGTAAGCGATCAGTGCAACTGCACATTTTGTCTTCGTATATTGTATTCATTGTTACCATTAGTGCCCATTGCATCTCTTCTAAATATAACTTTTCATTTAAAAAACCGACTTCCGCCATTGTATTCGACTAAATATTAGGATGAAAAAAAAATGATGAAAGAACCATAGTGGTGAAAGGATTATGATACTTTCTGAATGCAAATGCTTGGTTTGTTGCTGAAAATATCAAAATCGCCATATGTATGCCTAAAATATTTGAGGAGTTCCCTCAATTCCTCATGGATTCTATCATCAGAACTGGGTTTTGAAAAAAATGGGACCAATCTGGAAGTACATATATCTATTCAAATAAAAAAAGAATTTTCTAAATCGGTTCATAAACGCCGGAGATATGAGGTATCATCTTCATCATCATTAGATGTAGTTGATCTGATGATCAACTACATCATCATCAGCCTGTAGAAGTCCACTTAGGTGTCCCCTAGAGTGCCATGACGAACGGTCTTGAGCCGCCTCCATCCACAGATTTCCTGTGACGTTCATAATGCCTTTAGTCCATCGAGTGGAGGGCCTTCCTCTACAGCCTCGTCCGTTTTTCGGTCGCCACTCGAGAACCTTTATTCTCAAACGGTTATCAGTTCTGCGAGCTATATGACCTTCCCATTGCCACTTCAACTTGCTAATTCTGGTTGATCATCAGTGGCTAGAAAAAAATACATTTCTTGATATAGTTTTGTTTTAGACAATGTTGTAAGGGTTTTTTGTATGAGAAAAAATAACGTACATGATGTCATTTCATTGAGATCTATGCACTTTGCATTTTTCCGAACACGTCTCAATATATATTTCAGATAAAATCGCATTTTTGAAAAATGCTACCAGCTTTAGCATCATGCTGCTGATAAACTCATTTATAGGGTGTGGTGATACGGCGTTTGCAAACATAACAGTGTACAAATATTACTGTGTTGGAAATATATGATATTGGATAAACAATCAACAATCTGCCTCTCTCACTATTCCAAATTGACTCGCAGTCAGACGACTAGTTAGTAGTTTTGTTAGTAGTAGAACTTCTTGTGAAAGAGTTCGTCCGGGGAAGTACTACCACTGTACCTATTTCTGCCGCCAAGCAGTAGTGTTCGCATTGCTGTGTTTCGGTTTGAAGGGTACGGGTGCCGGTGAAATTACAGGCACATGAGACTTTTCATCTTTATGTCTCAGGGTCGGTAGCGCGCGTGTAATGCCTCTGGTGTTACAAGCGTTCATAGGCTGCGGCAACTGCTTTCCATCTGGTGGGCCGTAAGCTTGTCTGCTTGCCAAGTAGCATAAAAAAAAACGTTCCGATCTGTGAGTAACGTATAAATCATTTCCATGCTGTTCATGTTGTGGACCATTTCTCAAATCTTCTGCCATCAAATCTGGCTGACTGCTGTTGTGCATTATTATTTTTCGTGCAACCAGAGTCAGCTTCGTCAATTTCGGCTTCAAAATATTTCGTCCATAAATTGGGAGCTTGGTGTTAGATAAGATCTGAAAACATAACATATTTACTTATTACATTTTCATTCATTAAATTTTTAAAGATATTTCAAGTAATATAAATATCGAGCTGCGCCTCGCGGTTTCACCTGCGTGAACCATGATATTATTATTATGACGTTGATTTATTTTAAAACTCGTTATAAAATACATTTTTCACTATAAAGAAATACTACTTATCTATAAAAACAAATAGTATATAAAAACAGTATAGTAAAAAATATATTACAAAACGGTAAACCACCGACCGCGGAGCAAAGGCCCAAGCGGTCGGAGGCTAGGGCTGCAGAGAGAGGAACCTCCTGACTATGCGTGCCGAGTCCAGGAGTACTGCCTTCTGAATCTGACCGTTGATCCAACCATTTAGTGAGAGCCTCTCAAGGTATTGGTCGAGGCTCTTTGCTATAAGGCCATTCACAGAAACAACTATCGGGACGATAATCGTCGAATCCACATCCCACATGGCGGTAATCTCGTGGGCCAAGTCAAGGTACTTGCTTGCTTATTATTATTATTATTATTATTAGGTATCTTCATTCCAAATTTCACTCAAATCCGTTCAGCCGTTTGGGCGTGAAGAAGTAACAAACATACTTATAAACTTTCGCATTTATAATATTAGTGTGATGTGATGAGATGAAGAGGTCAACCGACGAATCCAACTCGGATGGGCAGCGTTCGGGAAACTACGCCATATCTAGTTTGTTGGTTTTGTGAAAACTTCTTGTGAAAGAGTTCGTCCGGGGAAGTACTACCACCGTACCTATTTCTGCCACCAAGCAGTAGTGTTCGCATTGCTCTGTTTCGGTTTGAAGGGTACGGGTGCCAGTGAAATTACAGGCACATGAGACTTTTCACATTATGTCTCAGGGTCGGCAGCGCGCTTGTGATGCCTTTGGTGTTGCAGGCGTCCATAGGCTACGGTAACTGCTTTCCATCAGGTGGGCCGTATGCTTGTCTGCTTGCCAAGTAGTATAAAAAAAAATCTTCTCGTCGCCGATACCGCAGAGCCTCAAGACGAAAGTCTACACGCCAGTGTTGACTTACGGCACTGAGACGTGGTCGCTAACTATTGGCCGTATAGACAAGCTCAAAGTTGCGCAACGGGCTATGGAGAGAGCTATGCTAGGAGTTTCACCACGTGATAGAATCCGAAATGAGGAAATCCGTAGAAGAACCAAGGTCACCGACATAGCTCTCAGAATTAGTGGCAGTGGGCAGGTCATATAGCTCGAAGAAGTGATAACCGTTGGAGAATAAAGGTTCTCGAGTGGCGACCACAAACTGGACGACGCGTTAGAGGAAAGCTCTCCACTCGATGGAATAAAGACATTATAAACGTCGCGGGGAGTCGGTGGATGGAGGCGGCTCAATACCGTTCGTCGTGGCATTCTAAGGGGAAGGCCTATGTCCAACAACAACAACAACGAAGGCTTCAAACAAAGGGCAGGCATCTTCTATAATAGTACTACTCTACTAGTAGGTAACACATTAAAATTATGTAAATATCTGTTTACTTACGAAATTTCACCGTGAAACCGTTATAACCTGGCTTGCACTCGTTTCAAAGACACCCGCCCCAAAGAAAATTAATCGCATGACACCCACAGTGCACCATAGACAAGGACCATAGAGAAAAAAGTCAAGGAACATATAGGGAGAAATAAGTGCACTGGGCTAGGTAACCACAGACAAACAGAACACCTTAAATTCAACAGGGCCACAAATCAAAAAATTTCAATATCGTTTTTAATGCAAAAATAGCATTTAGATGATTCCAATTTTTATATTCGAAAAAGACACCCATGTTTAAAATAGTTCAATCACACAACTACCCATTTAGCATTTTGAGACTTTGATGACTAACTTCACAGCAAAGCAGCCATCTTTCCAGTTAATAATAATAATAATAATAACTTTATTACGAAACATAAAAGTGTCAGGTTTTGGAATGCGTTTCTTTTGAATGAAAGTTCAATAAGTTTGATTACTATTTTATTAAAACGAAACCGCAGTACTTGGAAATGTGTCTGTTTTGCATATAAGATTACCGTGATTATGGTTGTAATTGTTTATAAACAAACATGCAATATTTGTTAAATGACTGTTATTACAATCAGTCTGTACAATCAGTCTTAAAATACAGTGTTTCATTATTATACATAAGTATCCTTTGAATTAAATAATCACTTTTAAGATTATTAAAATTACTTTGGGATCACATCCTTTTCAATCAGTTTTAGGATGCCCTGTTTTTTGTCTCAGCAACTTGTAGCTTTTTGATATTATTTTATTTTATTTACTTGGGAAAAATCTGTATCCTGAGAAGTTTTGTATAAAAATATATTATGCCTTTACAACTCTTCCTTTGAAAATCTATGCCAAGAGGCTGAACACTAAGAGGTTCTGAATCATAACTGATTGGTAATCAATCGTCTGTACTGCTGTCTGAGCTTATAGATGAGGATTCACTGGAGTCTCTATCTTAATCGCTTCATCAAAAACGGTACAAATTCCATACCAGACAGACAGCCAACACAATCCTAGCCTATCGTTACTTGATGAAAACATTATCTGATTTTGGAAGTCCAGAGCAATGAATAAATTTAGTCATTGAGGAAAGTACAGACAGCGATTCAGATATACTCAAGTGAATCCTCATCTTCAAGCTCAGACAGCAGTACAGATGATTGATTACCAATCAGTTGATTCAGTACTTCCTAGTGTTCAGCCTCTTGACATAGATTTCCAAAGGAAGAGTCGTAAAGAGCAGACCTCAAAGTTATTAAAACTGATCAACAACATTAAAATATATTTTTATACAAAACTTCTCAGGATACAGATTTTTCCCAAGTAAATAATATAAAATAATATCAAAAAGCTACAAGTTGCTGAGACAAAAAACAAAGCATCCTAAAACTGATTGAAAAGGATGTAATCCCAAAGTAATGTTAAACTTTTTATACTTACTTATTTTAAAATTGATTATTTAAGCTAAAGGATTTTTATGTATAATAATGAAACACTTAATGAGATTACTGCGATGACTTAGATATTATTGATCGTAGATCTCATCGTTACTACTAGTAAGTCAAAGATTTATGGAGTATTTTATTTTGTAATATTGCTAGATGAAGAGGTGATAGTTATGGATAAGTTTCTTCCGCATTTAATTACATTGATCTCAATGTAAATTTCAAGGTAGTGTAAGGTTCAAAATACGCATCTTATAATATACCATACATATATGTAGAAAAAAAAGATTTATAAAGTAATACAAAAAAAACTACTATCAAAACTTTGATAGGCTTTCCAGTAAAAAAATGAATTTTCGACTTGTGGCTCTTTTGCATTTAAGGAGCGAGATGACAACTTCATACTACACTTTGATATTGATATATTATCAGGGTTGCTACACCGAGTTTCTGAATCACAGCACGGTACACGGTCGGATTATAAAAACTAGTAGTTTTGCGAACAGAATACCTCAAGAGCACAAACTATCTTGTTTTTCGATAAAGTTTAAAAATCGCATCCATAGTCCGATCTAGCATATACCCAATCTTACTTGAACCACAAGTCGTTGAAACTCTAACAAATGAGAGCTCACGTAATATTGGTTTTCATTTTTATTTTTTCTCAAAAACTATATTGTAAAATAAATATACAAGTAAGTACATATATCAAGTTTCATCAAGATTAATTGAAAAATGCGACGTACGCGAGTACTTACGTACATAGGTACATACATCCGAACAGACGATAGCAAATTTTGCCATATTATATTGCAAGGACTTACCTTGCTTTGCTCGCTCGGTCAATGACTAATAATAATTTTTTTTTATTGCTGCGAATGAAGTTACGAAAGTATAGTTTTTACATATTCTTTCGTTGTTTTATTTTTATTTTATAAAACTGAAACTTGAGTTTCAATAAAGTACGTTACAATAAAGTATTTTCTCGAAGGTACCTACTTTGTTGATATTGCAAAGTATAAAGAACATAGCCGCAAATAACTTTGTAAACTATGATTATAACGAACGGTTGGCAACCCTATCAGAGCCAGCTCATAAAGCCTAATAATTACGGGTGACTAGCAAGCACTAAACTTGTGACGTAGCGTTGCCTGGCAACGTCGCGTTTGGCAATTTTGGTGACAGACCCGAAAATAACGCGAGGCATACTTTTATTTATTTAGCGCCATCTTTCACTATCTTTCTCAAAACTCGGTGCTCGAGGTCCATTTAACCGCCATCTCTGTCAAATTAAACAAAACAGGGTGCTCTGCGTAAAAATATCACGCTTCGATGGTAGGTGGCGACTCAAAATGGACATTAAAAACACTCACACATACGTAAAATTGGTCGTATTTCAAACTAATTTTAAAAATTACCCTTAGTAAATTTTTATTTGAAACAACCATTTGCGAGTACGATAATCATTAGAAAATCGAAAAAAAAATACGATATAAAGAACGACAATCTGTGGATTGAAAAAATACTTAAATTATTTTGTATGGGCAAGGCAACGAGAGCATTCACCTTAATATGGACTTGACTAACTAACCATCAAGGAATTTTTATACTAGGTACTATATAAATAAATAAATGCTGGACATTTCACACAACATTATCTAGCCCCAAGCTAAGCAGAGCTTGTGTTATGTGTACTAGATAATTGATATACTTAATACAATACATTACATAGATAGATATTTTTACTATACATAGAAAATACCCAGAACACCCTGAACAAATATCTGCAGATCGTACAAATATTTGTTCCGAGGTGGGAATCGAATCCGCAACCTCCTGCGTCGCGTCAACATAGGTCAAGTAAAATAAAATCTTGTAAAATGATACTCTATTCCGTCACTAACTTCATGTTACTGCCAAATTTCATGCTAACTTCACTTTATGGAGTACTTTACCTATAACAACTGAAGTTTCATCAAGAGTCTGCCCTATTTCTAGCTAATTTGGAAGATATGTAGAAGTAATCACAAACAAACGTCCAAACTTTCACATATATAATTAGAAGGGTATCCTCAAGTAATGGAGACTTTTATAATGATGTGGTAACTCATCAGACCTCTTCAAGTTCATGACTACTAAGGGATTACACCAGGATATGGGTAGCAGCATCCATCCGCCACCAACTGTTGTTATCACCAACTGCTCTTATTAACCCGCCTCGTGGTGATTATGGCAAATTGAATACAATGCCTCATATAGCAGTGGACTTAACAGGTTGGTGATGATGATGATGGCTCTCCAAACCACTGAATTATCCGAAGTAGTTTTACTTATACCATGAAGATAGCACGTTGCCAAAATAGCAAATGCAGTTCCATATTCCAGCTACAAGCGATGAATATGGTATTGAAATAACACATTTACCGTTACAAGTGCAGTGCTATAGATTTTTGCGATATATGTGGAAATATAATATAGTATGTTTTTTTTTAATTTAGAAATTCCACTGATCCTCTAGATGAAAGTCAGAGAGAAAATCAGTGTGTGTGATCACTAACAAATAATGTAATAATAGTGTGTGTAATCAGTGATGCCTAACGGCACTGAGACGTAGTCGCTAACTATTGGCCGTATAGACAAGCTCAAAGTCGCGCAACGGGCTACAAAGAGAGCTATGCTAGGAGTTTAAATACGTAATAAAATTCGATATGAGAAAATCTGTAGAAGAACCAAGATCACCGGCATAGCTCTCCAGAATTAGCAAGTTGAAGTGGCAATGGCCAGGTGATATAGCTCGTAGAATTGACAATCGTTGGGGAATAAAGGTTCTCCAGTGGTGAACACAAACCGGACGATACGGTAGAGGGAAGCCCTCCACTCGATGAACTAAATACATTATCAACGATGCAGGAAGTCAGTGGATGAAGGAGGCTCAAGACAGTTCGTCGTGGAGTAAAGGAAGAAGGCCTGTGTCCAGCAGTGGACTTATGGTACCATTGTTCTCGTAGTTCCTGATATCCACGACACAGGGAATCCTAGTGTGGGATCATGACTGCGTATGTGACTGTTGGGTGTTATGTTATGTTGACATAGAAGTTCTAAAGTCAAACCCTCTTATCAGTACTTCAAGGTGTCCATTCTCAACTAAATTCTGCAACACTCCACAGATACTACGAAACGGGCAGCTTCAAGGCCGGAGTCATCGGCGGTTCCAAGCCCAAAGTCGCTACACCTCCGGTCGTTGATGCAATAGCAGCATACAAGAGAGAAAACCCGACGATGTTCGCGTGGGAGATCAGAGACAGACTGCTGAGTGAAGGTATCTGCAGCCAGGACAATGTGCCTTCCGTCTCCAGTATAAACAGGTACACTAACAATTGTATTACACCACTGCCTAATGGATAAATATACCTGTATCAGAACATTTGGTCAAATTCTAGCCTAACATAGTTTAACACCCAACAGATACATTTTTTTTTAAATAATGTGACTATGACTAAGTCTAGGCAAGTTAAAGTGACAATAGGCAGGTCATATAGCTCGAAGAACTGATAACCGTTGGGGAATAAAGGTTCTCGAGTGGTGACCACAAACCGGACGACGCGGTAGAGGAAGGCCCTCCACTCGATGGACTGAAGACATTATAAACGTCACAGGAAGTGGGTGGATGGAGGCGGCTCAAGACCATTCGCCATGGCATTCTAAGGGGAAGGCCTATGTCCAGCAGTGGAACTACTTTTATCTCCAGCTAAACATTATTTACTCATCTTTGCAGTCAGATACATGAAAGCATTAAATTCCCGATACACTTTATATTATTTCCATTGTAACCAGCAATAATTCAATGGATTGTAGGTCGGGATGTCCGGTGTAGCGAGCACGTGTCTACTTCCGGTGCCGCCATCTTTGCTCCCTCCGCACTTCCGGCGCGCTTCGTTCCGTCACGCAACTCGTTCAGGCTACAGCTTGCGCGAGTATTTTTGAAATTTAAAGATTTGATCTGTCTCATAATCATTCTCTTAACCTATTTTAGTTAAAATAGCTTTTGTTTTCTTCTCTCTGATGTAAAATGTCATACGTCAAAACAAGACAAAAGCTATTTTAACTAAAATAGCTTTTGTTTTCTTCTCTCTGATGTAAAATGTCATACGTCAAAACAAGACAAAAGTTATTTTATCTAAAATAAGTTTAGAGAATGATTATAAAACAGGGGGGATAGTAATTTTTTTAAACACCATCATCTGGACGAGGTCTTTTCCATTTTATTAAATGAGAGGATTTTCCATGATCGCCACAATTAGCAGGATAGCAGTTTTAGGCTTTGGTGTGTCCAGCCTAAAATAGATCTCTCCGTCTCCTCCTATTGATGTCGTAAAAGCCAACTGAGGGATTACACCGGGAGATGGGCAGCAGCATCTACCTGAGTACTCAACACCAATACTGCGATCACCAATCCGTCTGCCAAGTGTGGTGACTATGGTACATAACCCCGTAGCATTATGTGGGGATGGCCTCGTCCGACAGTAAATAAAATAACTAAATAAATAAGATAACAGTGGACGTCCAACGGCTAAAGACGAACGAACTATTTAGCTGGTAACTATGCCATATCCTTTTGAATGCACCTAAATAAAAGGAGGTTATTATTAACTAAGAAGAAATGTAAGAAAACATACTTGATAAATGCTACGCTTCGAATATTCGCTTATTTCATAGCTCAACTCTTCCAATTTACCCACCACACTAAACTGTACCTTAAATCAAGAGCAAAAGGGTTGATACACAATAGCCACATGAAACCTTCATCCTTTAAGATCATTGCTAAAGTTTCTGGTGGAAATGCTTTCTTGATCTTACTGTTATTTTGTTCGGTAGTAACCATTCTACCTATTCCTATAGGAAATGTTTATACGTTTTTCTTACTATGAGGGAAAATGTTGGGTTGATACGAATAACTTAGATAAATTATTTATTGGATGATTTATCATAACATACATTTAAACATACCTTTTTCCTCGAAGGGGTAGGAAGAGCCTTCATCCCCCAAACCCCTTTTTTTATGTGTTTCGCATAATAATAGAAACCTAGACATGATCGTCGTAATTGGCTTTCTCACGACCAACTCGGCTAACGCTTTCTTTCAGTAACAGAGGCCTTAGTCATGAGTTCTTATAGCGATTCAGTTCAAAAACTATTCTGTAAAAAATATCGGTTCGTCGTCGTTAACATCCGTCATCATTGGATAACTTTAATCACAGAAGTCTATAGACATTTTGCTACTGTGCCTTTGAATATGGCTGCGGTCATCACGGAACCGATATTTTGTGCTGAATAGATTTGGACTGAATCGCTGTAAGAGCTCATGGTAAGGCCTCAGTACATTAATAAGCTAGCAGCCAGGACAAACCTTATACCAACAAAAATTACTGAAAAAGTGCGGGGAAATCATAAAAAAATGCAATAGACAAATTCTCAAATCAAAGTTGTATTTGTAAAGAAAATTGTGAAAAAAATATCATGACACATCCACAAACACAACACAAAGTACTAGTCATCCAACCACAAACCTGTGCTGCAAGTATGGATCATCGGTCGACATTGAATTTGACATCTCGATATACTGACTTTATCTATCGAATCGTGTCGATAGGTCGTAGCATAGAACTAGCCTCGATATCGTAAATCGAGTCTTTTATTTTGTCAAATGTTACCTATGATAAATGTCAAATTTAAGTTCCATGCTAGAGTTTTAGGTAAAATTTGTCGAATTTATCGGACAATCGATAAAGTGAGTTCGATGCTACCGATCTCGACTAGTCCCGTTGTTTCCAATTCTTTGAGATCCATACTTGCAGCGTAATAAAAACACTCACATATGGCTACAAAAAAATTTACTCAATTTTCCGTAACGAATCCAATCACCAAATACCCAGATAACGAAAATTAATAAACGGTAGCAAACACTCCGATTAGAGCAGTCACCAACTAATAATAAAACGTAAAGTGGGTGTTTTGTTTATCTAATCTGGCAACACGCAATTACCTGTGGATTTGTAAACTGGCAACACTTGAGTTGAGTGTTTGGCGCGGGAAGTTTATCGGGCAATATTTATGCCGATAACCTTTTACAGGCGTATTGTGTGAAGCTTTTTAACTTGTTAAATTCACTTTTTTCTTTATAGTTTTATAAAACTACAGTAAAGCATAAGGAGGGTTATGATTTGATAAGGATCGTATTCTAGAACAATAAGCGTGAGCAATGATTTAGTGACAGTCTTAAAAACTGACAAAAAATGTATGCTTAGCATAATATATACAGGGCGTCCCACGGCTATGCCACATGGAGGGAAAGTACCTTGAATATTGTAGATGGAACATTTTACTGAATGAAGACATTATTTTAATTTAAAAAACAATTTAAACTGCATTCATAGATATTTAAATAATTACATGGTTGAACCGGGAATCGAACCCGTTACACGAGAAAAATAACCAGCCTGTAGCTTTATCATACCGATCAAAAGGCTTCATCATAAGGATTATTTTTTGCTAAATAACATAGTGTCAAAAATAAAAGGAAGACCATGAATTTTAACATTTTTATACAAAATTAATCAATTTATCAAATGCTCGAAATGAGTCCCTTCCTGTTGAATACAAAGTCGCACTCTTTTGATTATTTCGCTCCCTGTCGATTTTTTGATCCTGTTGTGGTGGATATTTAGAGTTAATACGTCTAACTTCTGCTTGTAGCTCGTGGACACTTTCATACTGGTTCTTGTGAACTAAATTTTTTACATAACCCCATAAAAAAAATCTAACGCGGTTAGATCTGGGGATCTCGGCAGCCATCTTATTTGTCCATTTGTCCCGATCCAGGGATGAAATGATGCGTACTTCTCAAGTGGGTACATTTATTAGTAATAAGTACTTATGATAATGTCAGTTGTATGTCCTTACGGCAATGTCTGAGTGGCTTTTAATTTTTCTCTTTGATGAATTTTTCTGAACAAAATTTCACATCAAATGTTAAAATTCTTGGTCTTCCTTTTATTTCTGACACTATGTTATTTAGCAAAAAATAATCCTTGTGATAAAGCCTTTCGATCGGTATGATAAAGCTACAGGGTGATTATTTTTCTCGTGTAACGGGTTCGATTCCCGATTCAACCATGTAATTATTTAAATATCTATGAATGCAGTTTAAATTAATTTTTAAATTCAAATAATGTCTTCTTTCAGTAAAATGTTCCATCTACAATATTCAAGGTACTTTCCCTACATGTGGCATAGCCGTGGGACGCCCTGTATATGTATATGTGTGTGTGTGTGTGTGTGTGTGTATATATATATATATATATATATATATATATATATATGTCAATGGTGCTTAGTTTTTTTGTATCTTAAAAAACTTAAACAATTTAAAATATACAACTGTAAGCCACTCAAATTCGCCAAATAGACCATGAATAACACATTAATGCGACCCCGGCGAGTGCATTGATACCAATAATCCAAGTTTATTGTTCAATAATGGACCCTTGGGGCCTTCCAATTTGAAATGGAGCGGGGTTTTAGTTATTCGTACTGACTTGCTCTGGAAAGAAAGTGAGTTTGCAAGGGGCACTTTACGTGAGTTGTTCATCAAACTTTGTTATTTTTCTAATTGCTTTTTATTTTATTCCTTATTTATTTATTATTTCTGTGTCTAACCTTGGCTACGCTCATGTAAGAAGTAACTGATATCTCAATCGAGCTCATCAATCTGTAAACTATCATCATCATCATAATTTAGAAGTCAAATGCTGTTGGCTATTATAATAGTAGATTATGCACTAAGGGAATAAAGCAGTGTCTTATGTCACGGGTGGCATATTGAACCCTGAGCGTAACGAAGGACTCTAAAGTTAACTCCCGAGTGTAGCGAGGGAGTTATATAGAGCTCTGAGTGAAGCGCGGGGTTCAAGCTGCCCAAGACGAAGACAGGCTTTATTCCAGAGGAGCATACTCTACTTTTCACACCTACTGCGAGACAATAAAAACCCAGGGCTTGTTTTGATTTTTGCGGTAGTAGATCGCATTTGAGGTATCAATAATCTCTAAAGCGTCTGTTTTGATAAACTTTGGAGTAGAATCACTATCGTTTGTAATTTTTTATTAACATTAATATTTCAATGAAATTTATAAAAATTTACTGCAATATTCATGTTAATAATAAATGTCATGTGAAACAAAAGAGTATTTTGTTTCACATGGTTTGTAAACGCACCTTTTTCTTTTTTCTTTTTGAGTTCTGCTTATGGTGGCCAGCTCGATTTTCGAACAAACCTCTTTACAATGCCATATGGGCATTTTTTTACTTAGAGTTTTCCAGGAGTCTCCATACGAATTTGACGTTCCAAATTCAAATCACTTTAATCCCTAGGGAGTTTCATACAACTTTATATCCCTAGAGAGACAATGCTTTACTTTACGTTGAGGTTGCATGATTTGTAATTGAACATTGTCGAGCAGGTGGTGTGAAAAAACAATTTATCACCCACCACCAAACCTGCCCTCTTCAAACTAGCTTCTTTACTAACTTCTTTTGTTAGTAGTAGAACTTCTTGTGAAAGAGTTCGTCCGGGGAAGTACTATCACCGTACCTATTTCTGCCACCAAGCAGTAGTGTTCGCATTGCTGTGTTTCGGTTTGTAGGGTACGGGTGCCGGTGAAATTGCAGGCACATGAGACTTTTCATCTTTATGTCTCAGGGTCGGCAGCGCGCTTGTGATGCCTTTGGTGTTGCAGGCGTCCATTAAGCTACGGTAACTGCTTTCCATCAGGTGGGCCGTAAGCTTGTCTGCTTGCCAAGTAGCATAAAAAAAACTATTTACACACAATACCAATAATCCAATTTAAACTTTAGATAAAATCTAACTTGACAAACTACGTATGTGACTGTAAAGTGTTATGTTATGTCTTCAACAGCAGTTTGCTTTCATAATGCCTCAGAGATGTGTGCTCAGGCCAGGACGAATAGCTTTCATGCCATCATCCGTAAAGACCGCATCTCTGATGAGCATGGCAGTGGCAGAGCACCTAGTCTCCTATTTGGAGACATTTTTAACTGACTTCCCAAAAAAGGAGGAGGTTCTCAATTCGGTTGTACTTTTTGTTCTTTTTTTTTAATGTTTGTTACCGCATAATCTCCAGCGTTTATGAACCGATTTGGAAAATTTTTTTTTTTATTTGAATAGATATAATTCCAGATTGGTCCCATTTTTTTAGAATCCAGTTCTGATGATGGAATCCATGAGGAATTGAGGGAACTCCTCAAATATTGTAGGCATACATATGGCGATTCTGATATTTTCAGCAAAAAACCAAGCATTTGCATTCAAATAGTATCATAATCCTTTCACCACTATGGTTCTTTCATCATTTTTTTTTTTCATCCAAATATTTAGTCGAATACAATGGCGGAAGTCGGTTTTTTAAATGAAAAGTTATGTGAGTAGTCAATTAATAGAATCAATAATGTTTTATTCTATTTGGTCCATTGCAAACTGTCACAAAATTTACATATAATAATGATTATTTTTCTTTTCTTTATTAAGTACTAAAAATGAGTCAGAAGTACTAACGAATTGAATCTCATTGTTGTCCAAAATAAATCCCCAATAATTAACAAATAATAATTGATAAAAATCATAATATTTGATTTGATTTGGTGTTTTGTCATCTAGACTTATGACAAAACTTTGCTCTTTATTTCAATGAAAACTGTAAAAATTGTAGAGTCTGTGCAAAATGAAAATTGACGTGGGAGATGAGGGCGTGGCATGCTTAATTATTTTTTTGTATTATTAACACCACTATCTCGTGCTATACTATATCGTCACAAAATCTTGAGACTTGTATTATATCTCTTAGATGCTTGAATTGTAGCTTGCAATGTGAAAATCTTATCCATTATAATGTTAGTTCTGTTTTTCGCCACATCTTTCTGTACAGACTCTATTTCTAAATAATAACAATTTATCCAAATTACCCACCCCTCCCCACCTGCCCTCTTCAAACTATTTTCACACAATAACAATAATCTAATTTAAACTTTAGATAAAAATCTAACTTGACAAACACCAAAATAGTCAATTCTTCTTCCATTGGAAGCTCAATACAAGAACGATTTCGACCCCTAAGTGCATCCCTCACGTGACCGACGCGTGGCCGACACGTGACCGACACGGGTACGTAATGTGCTACGGAACTCGCAAATGTGGTCACAAGGGGGTAAAATAGAAATCTATTTAAGTGGAAGTGAGAATTTTGGGAATATCGTTTAGGGGTTGAAGATTTTCGTGCATTTTAGTTGGACGGTGCTAAGCTATTTAATTGTACAGAATTAAAGCACATTTCTACAGAATTTCTCAAAGTCAAAGTCAAAAAGAATTTTATTCATTGAAATCACAAGGATCATTTTGAATCGTCTTATAAACTAAAATTACTCCTGTTCCAACGCGACCAAGCCTAGAAGACCTACCTACACATTCCACTATACCTACTCACATAATTGTTCTTGACATAACCTGGGCCCTCAATTCTACTAAACAAATTGTGTTTGGTTATTGAATTATCTCAAAATGGTAACTTTTGACACTATTGCTATACCAAAAGTGTCAAAAATTACAATTTTGTGTTAATTCATTAACAATTCGGCGCCGAACATTCATAAAAAAAACTCAGGAAACTGCAGGAATCAGGAACCTTAACTTTTAGGATAGAAAGATATTTTAAATAAAATTCCTAAATATCCGCTTAATTTAACAAAAATTTGTTTTTTTTATCGTTACACATGAACATAACAAAATCCTTTCACAGTGTTACCATCGCAAATGTTCAGAATTTCCACAAAAAGCTCAGTTATCATATCCGTTTCCTGTTGGGGCTAGCCATGTTTTAACCCTAACGTTTTAATGGTATTCTTCAGTAATGCAAGTGCTGTTGGCAAATATTTGTGATTTATGCGCCAGTCCTGGCATTTTGGAATTTTATTATGATTTTGCAAAATGAATACAATTTTGCCGACTGTTTATTATCTGTCTTTTATTTCTTGCACGGTTAAGCTAGGCAAGTTCTTTGTTTCTATATTATGTAGAATTGTGTTTACTCGGCACATTTTGCGTAGGTACCTAACTTAACATAAAACACCCAACAGATACATACGTAGTCATGATTCTAAGATTCCCTGTGTCGTGGAAATGAGGAACTACGAGTACCATGGTACCACAACAGCCAGACCCGAAACAAATATTTGCAGATCATACAAAATGTTCGATTCCCGCCTCTGAACAAATATTTGTACGATCTGCAGATCAGGGTGTTCTGGGTATTTTTCTATGTATAATAAAAAATATCTATCTATGTAATGTATTTGTATTAAGTATATCCCAGCTGTTAACTAGTACCCATAACACAAGCTCTGCTTAGCTTGGGGTTAGATAATGTTGTGTGAAATGTCCAACATTTTATTTATTATTTTATTTGTCCCGCAGCGGGAATCGAACCCGCAACCTCTCGCATCTCAGCCGGCTACTAGCCCGCCGCGCCACAAAGGCCTAAGTATTGATATAGCTTCAAATTGTCGACCTCTGTGACACGGAGGGCGATTAGCCGGCTAAGACTTGAGGTTCGATTCCCGCTACCGGACAAACGTTTGCATGATCTCCAAATATTGTAGGTGTTGTGTTAACATGGTTAATCGTAGTGCTTGATACCGACGACACAGATAATCCTAATTATCACTAGAAACGGGATATTTACCATGATTTTTGAGCTTTATTGATAACTAGTTGCGCCCCGCGGTTTCACCCGCGTGAATAATGATGAAAATTGATGATGATGAAAAGTAGCCTATGTGTTAATCCAGGGTATAAGGTATCTCCACTCCAAATTTCCCTCAAATTCGTTCAGCTGTTTGAGCGTGAAGAAGTAACAAACATAATAGGTAACAAACTTTCGCGTTTATAATATTATACACCTTTTGGCTGTAATGGCTTACACATAAGATATAGATATATACTGTGGCAGGCTTTTTTGTGATAAACATTTCTATCATACATTACATATGTGTAACTCTAGCGGTTTTGGCAGCGCACGCCAGAATAGCTCGCAGATGGTAGATTTTTTCCTAATTACTTGACACTTATCGTCATATTATGGACAATTCACACAATATCTTTATAAATTGTAGCCTATGTGTTATTCTGATGTATAAGGTATATTACTGTAAAGTTTCATTAAAATCCATTAATTAGTTTTTACGTGAAAGAGTAACAAACATCCATCCATCCATACTCACAAACTTTCGCGTTTATAATACATATTAGTAGGATTATGTTAATAACCATGATATTCAAAAGTTATACAGGGAATCCTGTCTGATGGGACTATTGTGTGTTATGTGATGCTTATGGTAACTGGTATAAAGGGAATGATTTGTAGATTAAGTTCACTTATGTAGGTATACAGTTTGTTTTGTGCAATAAAACCAAATTAATCAACAAATTGTAGCATTTCGTTGTTCGATAAATTAAAATGATGAAGCTCTAACATTTAAAACTACAAAAAAATAAGTTTTTCACAATCTAATCATTGTTAAATACTGCATCAATCCCATTCACACCCCAAAATCTAACCTAAAAATTACGCGCCAACAAAATAATTCCGCTTGCCAACGCAAAAAATTCAAATGTCAAAGTGGGGCTGCCAGAGTTATAGCTTCAATTACCCGTTGGCGGCAGGGCTCGATTAAAATGTCTTGCAAAACGCAAGTTGGCTTTTTTATTTTTTTATTGGAAGGGCAGTTTATAGTTATAGCTGTGGGTATTTTTGAATGGAAATTATGAATAGAATTCATAATCAATAAGAATCATTGAATCCTTCAATGATATCTACGGTATTTTTTTTTTCAGGATCATTGGTAGCTATGATTTTAAAATAAATATCCCGTAAATTGAAACCGCGACTTGGTAGCTAAACTTATGGTATATCGTCGTGGTGGTGAAGAGACTCAACCCACACTTTAATGAAAAATTAGTTAATTACACTTTTCGAATCAGAAAAGCATACTCTATGCAACAGTGAACAAAGCTAACCACTCACGGCCTCTAGATACGACTTTTCTAAAAGTGTGAAAGGTGGTTAAGTGAATTTCTATACATTGCGATAAAAAATGTAAGCAGCTTATCTTTCTTCACTTATGTGAGAAGAGGTGTGGCTTGAACTTCTTCACCACCAAAGCGACGATATAGGTATATGAGATACTATCAATTTAAGCATGTGTGTTGGGTCTCCTAGTTTTTACAAAATAGTTTTTCTAAATTATGACCTCTTCAAAACCGAAAAGCCTCAAAACCCTAATATAGTCAGGATATGAAGCAAGCACAACGTTGTCATTACTTCTTACCAAAAACTAAATAAGTTTAATGAACTTACCTACTTCTAATCATTAAACAAGACGATGACCAACAATGTAGAACCTTTAAATGACTAAAAGGCTATTTTTAGAACCGTTTATGCCTTCAGAAATTGTTATTTGGGTAGGCAATCAGAGTGTTAGGAATCTGATAGTTTAATGCGTGAAAGAACAAATCATAAGGTTTATGTTACTAAACAAAATCTAGAAAAGAGCTTACATTTTTTTTTTAAAGTTTTTAAATTTCCTTTGGAAAATTTACAAAAAATGCTTTATTCAAAAAATACAAAATATAGCGGATCATACACGGGGGTGATTCGGATAGGTCTCGGTAGGGGTAAACTAAAAATATTTTTATAACGTCATTGTTTGGGACACCCATGTTTACTTATCTACAAACATTAAAAAAAAAATCATTAAAAAAATTATAAGACATTCAATCAAGTCTAAATTTACGAGTATGTCCACCAAATCTCATTGTACATTTCGAGACCGATTGTAAATGCGTTCTAATTTCAAAATTACCATCGAATACCTAAATGACTGCACTCAAAATCGCTCTCAGAATTGACTTAAACTTTATAAAAAAAAAAATTGTTTGGAAAGTGCCCGACCAACGAATCCGTAGATGTTAGAAAAGTCGACTAAGGGATTACACCAGGGGATAGCAGCAGCACCCACCTGAGTCCTCAACACCAATACTGCGATCACCAATCCACCCGCCAATCGTGGCGATTATGTCAAATTCCCCAAAGCATTTTATGGGAGGCCTCGTCCAACAGTGGACATCTAACGGCTAATGATGATTATGATAAGATAAGATAAAGATATCGTCATATATCCCACTCAACAGCTAATAAACAAAACAATAACGAGTACACCATCTATCAACTGACTCTATTACACACCCTAATCTGACCTTTTTGATGAGTTTACGAGACAATTTTTGCATATGTCAACCCGCGAGTTGGATCCGATAACTCACGAGAGCGCGCCACTATCCATCATGGCGGGAAATGAACTGTCAGCCGCGGAAAATGGCCGCAAACAAAATGGCGGTCTATTTTTTATTTCGTATTTTTAGTGTTTGTTTTCAATAGTTTTGGTTATGTTTTGTTGAAGATCCAGGTTACAAACATAATTATTATTATTCTCAAGAAAGATGTTTTTTATTAAACGTTAAAACAACTTAGAATTTAAACGCTCAGTACTCATCCATCAAATAACTTAAGTACAAAATATGTTTTGCTAAGCTATTTACTAGAACCTAGAACTTACCTTCTGCACGAAAAAGATTCAAACGTTAATAAATGAGTTCAATTTTCGAGTAATAACGATACAAGCAACACAATTAGGCGCAATGACATGAATAATCCATTAACTACTTGAAAGAGGGGACCTCAAAAAATGCACTTACAAAGTTCATCTGTATTACTGGCTAGTGTTGGGCGCAATGAAGTATTTTTAGTGTTTATAATAGTAAAACGACTAGTAATATTAATAATAATCATCATCATCAGCCTGTAGAAGTCCTCTGCTGGACTGAATGCAACGACCAACGGTCTTGAGCCGCCTCCATTCACCGATTTTCTGCGACCTATATTATGTTTAGTCCAGTCGAGAGCCTGCGTCCGGTTTTTGTGGTCGTCACTCGCTTACCATTATTCCCCAACGGTTGTCAGTTCTGCGAGCTATATGGCCTGCCCATTGCCACTTCACCAAAATCACTGACATAGCTCTCAGAAGAAGTCTTCTGAGAGCTATGTCAGTGATTTTGGTTCTTTGGATTTCCTCATTTCGGAACTAATGCTAACTAATACTAAAATTTTACTAGCAATTCGGTAAATATATTCTAAAACATCAAAGCATGTTTTTCTTGTTACATTGCCTTGCAAATTCGAGACTTGTAGCATTTTAGGGTTCCGAACTTAAAGGTTGCCAATACCTACCCCTATTACTAAGCCTACGCCGCATTCGTACATCCGTCTATCGTCTGTATCTTGTCATTATCATGGTAGGTGTAAGAGGAGACCAGTTGAAATTTCCACAGATTATGTGTTATTGCATAAATCCACAAAAAACTATAAAAATACAAAAAATAAATATAAATAGGTAATAGGTATAATGACTTGCTTTCTGTTTATTATTATATATTATTTCTTTATTATTTATTATTCTATTTATTATTCCTTTTATTCTATTCGGAACTCAACACTATGCGTGGTTTGAGAAGATACGCAAGTTTGGTTTATTCGAAGGTCAATAAAAAGATTGTTCAATTAAATAGAAAAAAGTGTTACAAGACTGAAATATTTTTTTTCCCATCACCATATCGCATTCCCTTATAATTTTAATACCGCAAAGGCTCGGAATAAATAAAAGCAGTACTGGCACGCGTCGCAACATCCTTCTCCAATATACGGAACCGCGGTCGCGATTTGTCTCGCTTCCTGACACAAAAAAACATGTGTGTGAACTCTCCGCAATTTGTTTTTTGGTTTGCAGTTTCTGTTAGAAAATTTTGAATGTTTACGTCTTGTTACTTAATTGTGTCTTAATAGGTGGAGTAATCGCAAGAAAGGGGTTCCTCCTTGTCAATTCAAGACCCTGAAATAAAGATGAAAAGTCTCATGTGCCTTTAATTTCACCGGCACCCGTACCCTTCAAACCGAAACATAACTAACAATGCGAGCACTTGTTTTTTTTATACTTCTTGGCAAGCAGACAAGCATACGTCCCACCTGATTGAAAGCAGCCGTAGCCTATGGGCGCCTGTAACAACATCATACGCGCGCTGCCGATCCTAAGACATAAAGATGAAAAGTCTCATGTGCCTATAATTTCACCAGCACTCGTACACTTCAAACCGAAACACAGCAATGCGAGCACACTACTGCTTGGCGGCAGAATAATAATAATTTAAACAAAATCTATTCATTGTCTGCAGGATTGTTCGAAACAAAGCAGCGGAGAAAGCGAAGCATGCACACAATCAACAGCAGGCCCAGCAAGAGCAGGAGATCAGCTCAGCTCAGGGCAGCGTAGTTTCTGTAAGTACCTAAAATAAAAATGATAAACGCTTTGGTTACCTTAGAAGCGGCGGCCATCATATAAAAATAAGAATAGGAAGCATTTATTGTTAAGGGTATGATACTAAAATCCGAACATCTAAAATCATTTGTTTTTTTATCCAAACGGCTTTGATTAAAGTTGAAAATTGCATGTCATATTTGACGATGAAACTGGTTTGCACTTTAGACTGTATTCGTTTTGAGGGGTTTTTTATTAATTGAAATAAACAAATCATAGATGATTATGAATCATACGTTATTATAACTTTAAAATACAAGTCTAGCTATTTAATTTGTAAAAAAATTGTGTTGTTGTCGTTCAAAACTAAGAGCATTTTAATGCCAAAGCTTTTTTAGGATGGTCATTTTGTGCGATATTTATTTGCAAAACATTTTTTCAAAATTCTGTTCGCTTACAACTATTATTATTGGTATATTGTTCTACCTAAACTATTTTTTGCATCTCATTATTAAATCTAGTCACGTCACAATGGGCGTTCATTAATAAAACTTTGAGATCTTCCTCGTCTTAAGCAAAAATCTTTATTTTTACGCAGGTGATAACACACGCGGGTAACGCGCCAGGCACAACCTCCGTCCTCTCACCAACAACAGAACAGCATGTCACCAACACAGGCAGTTACAGCATCAACGGTATCCTAGGCATCGAACAAGTTGAAGGTCTGCACAACGGAGGAACCACCGGGATGAAACGGAAACGACATGAAGACCAAGGTAAGCCATGATAAGAAGATTGTATTACTAACACAGGCAGTTATAGCATCAACTGTATCCTAGGCGTTGAGCAAGTTGAGGTTCTGCCTATTGGAACCATTGGAAATAAATAGATACAACATGTAGACTTTGATGATAAGTTTCACAAAGACATCACAGGACAAAGTGTCCTGTGACGAACAACTACTGTGCGTAGTACAAACAACGAAGAAATACAGACTTTCTCAAAATACACATATGCAATCCCAAAAGATATGATTATAAAAACTAAGAAAACGAGAAAACCTATTTAAAGAATTTTAAAGATTTTTTCTTATTTTATTTTATTTATTTACAAAATCCACAGCTCTTAAATTGTACATGCTAAATTTAACGCACTTTACTTAAAGCCAATAACGGAAATGTCGTTCCCCTGTACAATAATTATGCGCAAAAAGGCAATATTAATTTATTAACAGTTAGAAGCCATGAAAAGCGGTGCCTATAAATATAAAAATTTAACTAAGTACTCACAAATTCAACCCATTGTATGAAACAGCTACGAGCCACACGGGCCCACTTCCATACTTAATGAACTCTATCTATGTAAAGTTGTGTCGAGTTGTAGAGTATAAAACTTGTAAGTTACTAAAGTATATGGGGAGGAATACTCTCCCGCAGAGAGGTTTATTATATATCCCCGAAAGTTGCGTAAGGGTGTGACTTTATCGATGATTGTATCGATAAATGCGTACTTTTAGGCGATTTAAAACTGTTTTTGTGTTGAAAATTAACTTCAAAAGAGTGGCTGATTAGAATATTGAAAAAGCTGAACAAATTTATAGTAATTTTTGTTTCAAAAGTTTTGTAAGTATCGTTGACTATGTACATACTAAACTAGATTACCTTACCATACCTCAACTTGGTGACTGGCTATGACCTAATCCAGAGCAATTCTAGTGTGGGATCAAGACTAAGGATGTTCCTCAACAGTCTTTAGACGTACACTGCTGTATGAAGCCGTCCCCATAAAAAACAAAGGGGGGAATTGCCATAATCACCACGCTTGGCAGGAGGATTGGTGATCGCAGTATTTGTGCTGAATACTGAGGTGGATACTGCTGCCCATACCCTAGTATAATTCCTTATTTGGCTTACGACATCCACGGGAAGAGGGCCCACGGGGGTCTATCTGAGGATATGGGGGGAGTATCCATGGAAGGGTCTATTCTGGAGGCCGGAAACACCTCGTCTACTATATATGTTATTGTTGAGCTACACTGAAAAACTGAAAAGGTTGATCTAACCTCTTTCACCATTTCCAACCATCAACATCAACGTCAACCATTTTGATAGGTTATACCTACCAACATGATTTGTTAAATAATTTTTTTTTGTAAAATCAAATGTCATGCTGCGGTTGTTTATACATTATTTAGCGTTGAATCAACTTAAATGGAATCAACATTACAAAATTCAACTATTGGGTTTTTCAGTGTAAATACAATTGGGTGTTATAGTTCTTTTAACTGTCATCTGCGGTTTAGCAGTCACTTGACGAGAAAAGGTCTGAGTCCTTACCAGACTTCTGGTAATTCTTCTATGATGCATTAGAATAAGCACTTGCTTATGCTAATGCATCATAGATCAAGACAAGCCTTCTACCTTAAACTCAATAAAATCGATTGCAACATCATCGATAGAATCTCCTCCCATCCCTAGCAACGTTCCAGCCATACTGATCACTGAGCGCGACCAGTAAGATTTACTGGGCTATTAAATTTATTGCGCAAATTGTGGCCTTATGATTATAACTCTTAAATTCTCTTTCATATTGGTACTTGAACTTTGAATAAAGTTGGGTTAACGACTGCGACAATGTACTAACTAGGTAGGTACTAATTTTGTAAATTTCTCAATGTTAGGTTTTTCACACCCAAGTAAATTTTCTTGTACCTTGGCATAAGTTAGTTCGTCGGTTCGGTGTCTACCGAAGAACTAACTGCCCAGCCGTGCTGTGTCCAGTCTCTCCATCTCCTCCCTCGGTTGTATTAAAGCCGACTAAAGGATTACACCAGGGGATGGGCAGCAGCATACACCTGAGAACTCAACATGAATACTGCGATCACCAATCGACCAAGCGTGAAGATTATGGTAAATCCCTCTAATGCAATCAATAAGAGAGGCCTCATCCAGCATTTGAAGTCTAGTGACAAATGATGTTTTTTTTTTTTTGTTACAGATGAAAATCGGGACTTCAACAGCCATTCAGAAGATGACGTCAAACGACAAAGAAGTCATTACAATGGCGACCAAATATACTCAAACGTAAGTATTTATTCCATGGTATTGCTTCTACCTTAGCTGCATACATTTTGACCGGTCTGAACAATGGCACGTGCCGCGCCGCAGTGTTTTTTTTATGCCACTTCGCAAGCAAACTTGCTTTCGGCCCACCTGATGGAAACTAGTTACCGATTAGCCTATGAACACCTGCAACACCAGACGCATCACACGCGCGCTGCCGACCCTGAGATATAAAGATAGTCTCATGTGCCTGTAATTACACCGGCACCCGTACCCTTCAAACCGAAATACAGTAATGCGAGCACTACTGCTTGGGGGCAGAAATAGGTATGGTGGTAGTACTTCCCCGGACGAACTCTTTCAGAAGAAGTTCTACTAGTACTATAGTGTGTGAGGAAGATTAAAGCTCAGTATGAGGATGATGTAACTGTCTGATGTTACGTCATATCCAGCTCAAACAAGTCTTCGTAGCGCTGATGGTGGGCATCATCACACTGTGATCTCAATCATCATTTACTGAAGATCACGGGCAGTCGACTGTGTGATATTACACAAACAGTTTTGAATAAGCTAGAGCAAAAATGGGACTCCCAGGAGCTGATAAGGTCCTGTTTCACTTCATTTACAATACCCTGATGTGTTATGATAGCATCAGTGTTGCCAACAACCCAAAGTCGTTCTCTGTTATTTTAAGTAGTTGGGTTGGATGGGGTCATTTCAGGAGGGGGGCAATGTACAATACACCACAATGCAGGATGTCAGTACAGATCTTATTTCTCCCATTTTGAATAAGGACTAGAAGTCCCCGTATCTACATTAATTCAGTTGGTCCAATTGAAATCACTTTCTAAATACCAGCAACATTTTCAATACAGTGCCTAAAAACAACTAACCGCTCTGTAACCGAGCGCGAATTGGCGCGTAAATCTGTCGGCCATCTTGTCATGACGGATGGCGGTGGGTGAGCGTTAATGACGTCACTTCCGTCCGCCATTACACCTTAACACGACTGATGAGCGCTGAAATAGATACTTTCTGGAGAAAAATAATAAATAGCAATAAAAGACAGTTGAATACCTATCTATCCGACTTATGTGGTGACTTTTTGTATTTATTCGGATTTAGAAAATTCCTTCCTTTTACAACATAGGAGTGGCTCGCTATGTTCACCAGTAATGATGGTAGGCTTTATCATCTGAAATTGTTGAACTTATGTCACTCATAGTCGTCATATTCATAGTCGTAGTCGGTAACTATTGGCTTCAAAAGTTCAAACACAAGCTCAAAGTCATGTAGCGGGCTAAAAAGACGGTAATAACTCGAAGCTAATCCGAGACAAGAATTTATCACACTATTATTTACATATCTATCAGAAATAACAAGTTGATGTGGCAATGGGCAGGCCAAATAGCTTTCTGAACTGACGCCCGTGATAAAGATTCTGGATTAAATGTAGGTTTTAAATACAATAGCTCGTTTCGCTAAAAGTATGCCCTTTGCTTATCTCACATTGACTGTTATCGGCTTGCTTCGCTCATCATTCCCAGCCTCAGGCTTTTTTCACATTCTGTCTGTAACAGCTTCTCTCTTTCCAGCTCTGGTCCTCATCGAAATGGAGCCTCAAAGATGAGTACAAGTTGCTAACAGAGTTGGGCGGCGCGGGCGGCGCGCCCGCCTATTACGGCGAGTTGTTCGACGCGCCCTACGAGCACGCCGCCCATGCTCACTACACGCCGCACTCCGGTAAGTATGGTACAGTACACATTTTTATTAATAATTTAGTTTTTATATCCCCACCTCCCCCCACTTAAAGGATGACTCACGCTAGACCGTGTCGGGTCCGAGCCGAGCGTCGGCCGTTAGTATTTTGTATGGACAAACTCACACTATACCACAGAATAAATACAGAAGGCTCACTTCACGAACAAATTTTATATAAATAGCTACTTTTGCTGGGACGCAACAAAGTGCAATTTAGCTCGCAATTCCCTAAACATTTCCGCTCTCTTCTAACTCGTAACTCTGTCGCTGTCTGGCGCGGCTCGTAAAGGTTGAACTGACTAGGTGACTAGTGACGAACTAAAAAACCTATAAGAATTAATTTTTTTGTTAGCGTACGGCACGCGTCAGGTCGAGCGCGCGCGACACACCTTACTGAATAAACCCGGCTTGCCGGGCGGTCCTGGTACTTGTAGCTTTATACATAAAGCGCGGAGTGAGTACCGAGCGACAACCGAGTGGGCCGGTTCGGTGACCGTGCTACGGCCGACGCTCGGCTCGGACCCGACACGGTCTAGCGTGAGTCATCCTTAAGTGGGATAAGGGCAGGTAGATAATGATGGGTTTAGTTTTTATATACCTAAGTTTTTCGACGGTATCTTGACGACCTCTGTGGCTTCGATTCCCGCTACGGGACAAATGTTTGTATGCTCTGCAATTATTTGTTCCGGTTTGGAGTGTTATAGTACCATGGTATTCGTAGTTTCTGATACTTACGACACAGGGAATTCTAGTATGGGATTGGGGCTACGTATGTGACTGTTGAGTGTGTTATGTTATGTTATCTGTGGCGGGGCGGGCGAGTAGCCGACTGAGATACGAGATTAGCGAGTTTAATTCCCGTATCGAGACAAATATTTGCATTATCTGCAAATTTAGTTTCAGGTCTGTGTGTTGTGGTACCATGGTGCTAGTAGTTCCTGATACCTGTGACATCGAGAATCCTTTTCTGGAATCAGGTCTATGTGTGTGACTGTTTGGTATTATGTATGACTTATTCATCATCATTGTATTATCTCGAGAATCTTTATTCCCCAACGGTTGTCAGTTCTGCGAGCTATATTACCTGCCCATTGCCACTCCAACTTGCTAGTTCTAAGAGCTATGTCGTTGATCTTGATTCTTCTACGGATTCCTTCATTTAGGATTCTATCAAGTGAAACCCCTAGCATAGTTTTCTCCATAGCCCGCTGCGTGAATTTATAACACGGTTGTAAATAGTTCATTCAAGTTGATTCCATTCAACAATTCGAATCTAAAGATACCTTCACCACATCCTCTTGTGAATGGTCCAGTTGCGCCCCTCTCAGTAACACAAGTAGGTAATACTACACGAGACAACCTGCTTCCTACATTTGTTGTGGTTGCGTCGTCTGCTTTTTGGATGATACTGTGTTTAGAAATGAAACAGTGATTTATTTATTTATTGGGTTCACAAAACATTTATTACAATCAACTTAGCGTACACATAAACATTGTCAGATCTAGATTCGTAATCAAATATATAAACACGACAAAGTTACAGTGTTGCAAACTTATAAACTAAATTACCCCAAAAACCGGGCACAAATTCTACATCTTCAGGTTTTAAAGTGGCTAAAAAAATATTGTAGAAACACCAAAAAAAACTTAGTTTTTGATATATACAAATTTGCGAATCGTTGTTTGAGAATTTAAATTTGTATGAAAAATTTTTGGTAAATTAATAGAATACCCAAAATAGGAGCAACTAAAGCTTAAATAATGTGCACAAAATTAAATCCACATCACGTGGGATCCATCGACATTAAACAGGTAAGTAGGTAACTGATGAATGAGTATGATGGTGTGAATAGAAATTCCCATGGCATCGTAACCGCAAGTAATTATGCGGTCACCATCTCGCTATCGTTCTGATATTGATTCTTTCCTTTTGTTATCACATGGGAATCGCTTCGTAAAGGTTACCGCATTCATAAAGGTAGTAAAAGCCTTACTAAGGAATTACACCAGGAGATAGGCAATAGCATCCACTTGAGTACTCAATACTGTAGATTTTTGTGAAGCTTTAACGACATTTGTACAAAACCATTTTTATTTCGAGAATATTTAAGCGAAACTTAGATCGATGTCGAAAATCTAAATCACCGCTTTATAACGGCCGTCATATTATGACAAGCAGCTAAGGTTTGGCAAGTTTCGCTTAAATATTTTCAAAATTAAATGGATTTTTGCACAAATGTCGTTTAAGAGGTAAAGAAATTTGCTTCTAATTTGGCTATTCATTCTTCAAACTCCATAAAACTTTGCACACATGATCAATACACTAATATCTAGACCCGTGGGCGTTAGTTTCTTATAAAATTATATGGTTACCAAATCGTAAATCGAAAAAACTATTTTTATTAAAACTGATGCTTCACTCGTCAAGATATTAGTGTACTGATCATGTGTAAAAAAACTTCATAGAGTTTGATGAAATAATAGCCAAAATAGAAGCGTAACTTCCTCTTAAGCTTCGGCCATAAAGCTGTCTATGAAGTAACTATGAGGCTGGCATTTTGAAGCACGCTGTGTAGTGCTGGACACACACAAGAGGCATAAGTCGCGGACGCCTCAGCGTGGTCAAAGGAAGCAGTTACCTCGCCCGAACCTGGCGGGCTCTTGTGTATGCCCGACACCTTATTTTACCAACTCGTAGAAACCATAATTGTTCAGAGTCACCTATTAAACCAATAAACACCTCAGCCAATCTTTTACCACAAAAATCTGTGCCAAGTTCGGAGACAATTCAAAAGCACAGTTAATTCAAATGCCATACCATGCCATGGGCTGTCACCGCAAATTTTCAGGGCGTGACAAATAATGGTATAATCACGGTGTTTTATAGGAAATGGGCAGGTACAGAGGCTTGAGCGTCCGTTACTTGTCGGCACGAGTTTGATTGTCTTGTTGGTAGGCAAAATATTTGACACACTAACAAGGGCTTGAGTATTAAGGTTGTGTCATGTATCTATATTTATGTGTCTATGACTGTATAATTTATGTGCTTGTCTTTATTCTAAGTAATTTATTTAGTGTAAAAAATAATTTAAAAAATTACCTATTGTACGTACCTTGTATGTATCTTAGTACATACCTATTCAAAATATGTTTAGATACTTACTACTTTAGTTTTTTTCTGGTTGTCCGTTCTGCGAGCTAATATAACCTGGGTGGTTATTCGCTGTGACCTAAGAGATTCCTTGTCAATAACGTGTGATGTCACCCATACGATTCTGCGATGATTCCACGGAGATATCGTAACGAGCCCGCGTTATGTTACGTTTGGTCATAGCGAATAAGGCCCCATTGCCATTCCAACTTGCTAATTCTGAGAGCTATGGTCAGTTATTTTGGTTCTTCACTCGATAGACTAAAGAAATTATAAACATCGCAGGAAGTCGGTGGATGGAAACAGCTCAAGACCATTTGTCGTGGCACTCTAAATCTTGGCTTAAAACCTGGTGGACTATCAGCCAGTTCCGCTATTAACTCAAGTAACTCTTACCATCATTTTATTTCCAGGGACCAACGATTCAGCAGGCTCCAACGGTGGTGCTGGTGGAGAGCCCCCCTCAGCAGCCGCGAGTCCTGACGCAGCAGCCCTGGTGGTCCTACAACCCCCCGCGCCACCCTACCCTCCGTATGCACATTACGATGGTAAGTACCTATTCATCAACTTCATTGCTTCGCTGCTAGAGTTTGGTATCTATGTGGTGGGGACATCAGAGGCCGCGAGTTTTGACGTGGCAGCCCTGATGGTATTATAGCACCCTGTGGCACCTTATGCAGCTTACTATGGTAAGCCATCTTTGTCTAACTGCTAGACCCTCTTATCAATCTTTCAGATTTTTCTCTTTCACCTTATACCGATTTGCTTTTCTACGAATTCACTCTCATTGCCATTTTGTTCTGATGTCCTAAAATCATTCACAGTATAGAGGTTGATATAATGTTAAGCAAAAGTTCCTTTGTAAACAAAATCCCAAAAATATGTTCGCAAAGAAAACACGAAAAGTAAAATGTGAGAAAAAATCGTTTCCACGCCCCCATCGCCACTTCAGACGACAATAAAAATCCACGCACCGAAATAAAACAATAAGAGAAGAGCTGAAACAAAAGTAGCCAAACAGAAAAACAGTTCAAGAATCACGATCAAAAAAACCGACTCGAATAAAGCTTTCGACTTTGTCGAGTACCACTCCGAACCACTCTGAGGGAAATCTAATTTTCTCCTCGGACCGCTCGCTTCTCTGTGTTATAACATCATAAAATATCATACAGAATCCACAGAGTTTTAGCACTTATGCATATTACAGAGAGGTTTCAAAATGGAGTGCTACAGGGTGCTCGTCTGGGGACGCCGCTTCTCTTTATGCTTTTGGTCTTTAATCTACCGCAATCTGCTTACCCCAGGATGGGTGGCGGGAGCCCCCCTCCAGACATCTTTAATAGCTCATTCGGGGTTCTATGCAAATAATTTTAGAGGGGGGGAATCGTATGGCTTTGTCTGGAGGAGGTAACGAACCGTGACACGAGTTTGCGATGCGACAGAAGTGCTCCTGAGTATAGTAGGTACTTCATAGGCTCACTTCGGTTATAAATATTAAACTGTCACTTTCGGGGGTGGAGGGTGGGAGGAAGTGGTTACGCGTATAAAGCTCGTTAGGGCGTATATACACGGTGGAATTTGTTGTTAGCCGTGTTTAAGTTGAGTGTTTTGATTACACGGCAATATGATTGAATTTAGGTAATGCTGTGCGTATAAATATGATGTTTGCGTTTCAGCTTTTTTTGGAATCGTTTCTTTATTTGGTACAGGTAAACGTTGAATAAGTGAAACTACGTTTATTCATAAATTTAAAGTCTCAGAATACTGCATAGAATAGCGCTGTTTCAGAGAAATAGCAGACAGAGAGAAAGACAACGCTATACTATAATTTCAGTTTATATAGGGGTAGTAATACGAAACTAAATATTTTTATGACTAACGGCACCAGGGTTTGGCTGATAAAAATACTGTGCTAATAGTTAGTATCTCGATCTCTGACTCCAACAGCATACAATAATATTATAGCTGTAGGTATTTACTTTGCAACGAAACTCCAATTGAAATTGGTTACGCAAATCCAGAAGCCAGATCAAATCATAAAATAGATATAGATTATAGAGTAGATAAAGTTTATTTACAACAAGACATAGATAATCACAGATAAAAAATACTGTGATAAAAATAACAAGAACTCCTGTTACAAAAAGTCACCTAACTCAGCATAGGCAGGTTACAGATATGCTGCATAATTACAACCATATTCTGGTCTTCTGTTAGAGCCATGTTCAGACCAAGAGAACATTAGACGTGTAACTGTATAAGTTAGGTACCTAAGTATATAAAATCAATTCGATCAAGTTAACAATAATATCAAACAGGTAGGTATATAAGTGCCAAAAAGGGAAGAAAAACAAAACTTACTCCACTCGATGGACTAAATACATTATAAACGTCGCAGGAAGTCTGTGGATGGAGGCTCAAGACCGTTCGTCGTGGCATTCTAAGAAGGAGGCCTAATATCCAGCAGTGGACTTCAACAGGCTGATGATGATGATGATGAATTACAATTATAGGGACTAGAGCGTTTTGAAAGCTATGAAAAACCCGCGCAAACTATTGGAAAATTTAACCAACAGGAACTTTAAAATGTATTTTTGCAGGAACGACAACGCTAGCCAGTGAATACGCGTACGCCGCGCCTTACTCGCAATACTCGCCGTATGGAGGCCCCTACTCCCATTCTGCAGCCACCGGCCTACTGACCAAGTGGTAAGTTCTAGTTCATAGTGTTTTTCGGGGAAACCAGCAGTGAACTTTGACAGTACATTAAAAACTGAATGCTTAACTATCATATAGAAAGTACGGCCAATAACAAGCTTCCACTATACATGCATAAGGTAAACAATAGTAAGCGGAGAACATCGGAGGCCTAATTCTCTAAATAAAAAATAGTTAAAATAGAGTTCCGATCACGTTTCAATCTTATGTCGGTGTCTTAAATGTCAGAAATGGTATTCTCCTAACATAAAATACAACACTGTAATGTGATTATATCGAAATGTGACCGAAACTTGGACGATTCAAAGTTTTTTCGATAATTTTAGCATAAGTAGATGGAGTCTCTCTTTACTCTTTCCAATTATATATATAATAACTTTTCATTTAAAAAACCGACTTCCGCCATTGAATTCGACTAAATATTATGATGAAAAAAAATTTATGAAAGAACCATAGTGGTGAAAGGATTATGATACTTTTTGAATGAAAATGCTTGGTTTGTTGCTGAAAATATGTAAATCGCCATATGTATGCCTACAATATTTGAGGAGTTTCCTCAATTCTTCATGGATTCCATCATCAGAACTGGTTTCTGAAACGGGAACCAAATCTGAAAAAATGGGACCAATCTGGAAGTATATCTACTCAAATAAAAAAAGAATTTTCCAAATCGGTTCATAAACGCCGGAGATAATATGCGGTAACAAACATAAAAAAAAAAAAAAAAAAAGAATGTACAACCGAATTGAGAACCTCCTCCTTTTTTGGGAAGTCGGTTAACTATTTTACTCTAATGGTAGTCACCGTGAATTGAAAGAAGACTAAATTGGTATTTGTGAGGGAGCAGAATACCAACTTTCTGACAATTTACAATTCAGTCTCGATTCGGTTAACTTTCAGTGTAGTTTTAAAATAATTTAGAGAATTGGGCCTCAGGTATACTTACCGTATACCTACCAGTGGCAAGCCAACAACGGCTTATATTAAAAACATAGGCATAGACAGTTATATATAGTATGTATGTATATGGTATAGTGCGTTAGTTTCTTATAAAGTTATATGTTTAACAAATATCTAATAAATAAAAAAAGTTTGATGAAGTAATAGCCAAAATACAAAAAAATCTTCCTATACCTTTTACCTTATATTACCTATAAATTCCTTATATTCATACCTTTAGGTTCTACTAGGATGAGCCTTAACTGCCAACAAAGCATTCACTCAATTTATTCCACACGTTAGCTTCTGATCGACCCATAAAGCCGTTTGCAGCCTTTTAAGCGTAACCATTAAACAACCGCTGAAAAATAAATGGGCGTCCATAACGAATAAATCTACAACAGTTTATCACTGACCACGGTCAGGTGTGCCTCAGGGAGATATATTAGCACCTGTGCTCTTTCGATGAGATTGTTAATTGTTTGCTATTTTTGGAATGGGAATAAAATAATCATGCGGATATTTTCTTGATGCTGTTCCTGGTCTTTTAACAGATAATTTTAAGACTCTGTCCTCTGTGGTAGAAATATGGTGCTTTTGAGAAACATAAGCTATAAAAGATATTACAAGGAGGTTACCACTAGGGTGCTTACGCCCTTTTGGAGGCGAACAAAGTTTGCTACTATTTCTCTTAACTCTATGTAATTTTGTACACATGATCAGTACACTAATATCTAGACCCGTGGTGCGTAATGGCTTAACCCTATTATTTTTTTTTTTTTTTTTTTTATTTATCTTATGCGGCTTTAATATCACTGCGGCCATACAGACCTATTGTGATCGCCACTTGTTACATATCGCCCCTAAAAAGGGGCGTTCACAGTTCACCACTAAACCCTACAGCTGTTAGGAACCGTAGGATTTTCTTAGGGGTGATTTCCATTAGCTCATCCGGGCTGAGAAAGTGTTTGCCCAGATAAATGCTGCGTTTGTGCATTAATGGCCCGCACTCTCCTAGCAGGTGAAGGGGCGATTCATCCGCCTCTTCACAGAGTCTGCAGGATTGCGTATCACATAGCCTTAACTTGAACATGTGCTTGTTAAGGCGACAGTGTCCAGTCAGGGCTCTGACCATAATGCGAAGGTTGCTTCTGTTCAGCGCCAACATTAGGTTGGTGTTCCGCTTATCGAAGGGTTTGATAAGGGCTTTGGAATGGTTCAAGCCCGAGGTCTCAAACCAGAGCTTGATTGACTCTTCGAAACAGGAGCCCGTAAGGGTTCTTTGAGCCAGGCTTTTTGGTATACCACAGAAAGGCTCAGGGCCCATCTGTGGGCTACTAGCCCCAGCACGCGCAAGTGCATCAGCACATTCGTTACCGTGTATGCCCGCGTGACCCGGAACCCATCTTAAAACAACTCTGTTCCTAAGGCCCAGAGAGTTCAAACGTGACAGACAGTCCTCAACTAGACCGGACGTGATGACCTTCGAATCCAGTGCCAGAAGGGCCGCCTGACTGTCGGAGTTGATGTATATTGTGTGGTTGGTGTAGCGCTTTTGTAGGTTCACTTCCGCACATTCTAGAATGGCAAAGATCTCAGCTTGGAAGATAGAGGCGTGCTTACCCAAGTTTATACTCCTATTGAACTTAGGTCGCTCTCCATAAACCCCACAGCCTACATCCATTCCCATTTTGGAGCCATCCGTGTACCAAATTAGGCACGCAGTCTCATTGAGTAACTGGCTGTTCAACCAGTCTTCTCTAGAGGGCATTTCCACGGTGTATTGTTTTTCAAATACATGTCTCGAAAGCATGACATCAGATGTCATGCTCAATGTTGGTGATTCCAGAATTGAGTCTTGCAAAGATCTCAACTTTCGGGAAAGCCAATTCCTCCTACCTTGGGTATAGGCCCTATACATGCTGGCTTTCGCCTCTTTGTGTATATATACGTGGAGAGGCGGTAGTCCTAGCAATGCACTTAGTGCCAACCCAGGGGAGGTGGACATAGCTCCTGAGGCCATAAGGCAAGCAGTCCTCTGTAGACTGCCTAGCCTAGCCTTTGCCTAGGCTTAACCCTAAGAAGAGTTTCATTCCAGCAGCTTGAAAGTATCTATATCTAGAAGATAGATTATATATCTATATAATCTATCTTCTAGGTACGTATACGAACCTACCTCTAGGTATAACTTTTGAAACTATCATGGTTGTTAACATAATTATCACTAGAAACATAAATACCATGATTTTTGAGCTTTATTGATTCCCGATATTTCGGCACAGTTTCATGCGCCATGATCACGGGTTGTTGTGTGAGTTGGGGGGAGTTTACCCGTGATTATGAGCATGAAACTGTGCCGAAATATCGGGAATCAATAAAGCTCAAAAATCATGATAAATATCCCGTTTCTAGTGATAATTATACCTATAGGTAGGTTCGTATATGTCCTAGATAGAAAGTAAGGAAGTTTATAACTTTAATAAACAGCTAAATTAAACTAAAAGAACATAAACATACATAAATATAATAAGGAATAGCAAATACATACCTTTTTAATATACTAATGTATGCACTCAATGTATGCAAATAAAAATTTACAGAGAAAGACAGTGCTCCTTTGCTTTGTGCATAATAGATGTTAATAGAAGGACAGACACATGCAAGTCAATTCAGTTCAAAAACTATTCAGTACAAAATATCGGTTCCGTGATGTCCGCAGAAAAAGGTCTATAGAATTCTGCGATTAAAGTTATTCAGTGATGGAAAATGTCAACGACAAACCGAAATTTTGCACTGAATAGTTTTTGAACTAAATGGCTTTAGGAGCTCATGGTAACCCCCCAGATACCAATAGAATAAAGATAGATAGATAGATTAACACTTTATTGATCACCACAGAAACAATAAACAAGTAATATTACTATAGAAAGGCAATACAATGGGCGGCCTTATCGCTGAAAGCGATCTCTTCCAGGCAACCTTTGGATGGAACGAAATGAGCAATCTCAAATCAAATCAAAAATAAAGAATCTGATCTGTGCAGAAACCCAAAGACACACAGTGTTGTTTGTAAACAAGTAAATAAGCTTCTTTTTAAAATGACAGTGACAGGACAAATTCGATTGAAATTTTATTGAAATCTGTTCCTGAACATATATTTGTGCTCAACAAAAATAACTTTCCTGCTAACGGGCCAAAATAGTGTGAAATAGTTTTTGATAAAGGATCCATGATGTTCCTTATATCAAGAGATATATGGGCCAAAGTCCAATGCAATCTTTCTGCTTTCCCGGTATATCCCATGGCTTTGATGTACCTATATCACCCAAGGGATTGAAAATCCACATCTAATTTGATGGTGGATCAAACCAGATCATTCTGTGAGTTCCTTTATCCGTAAAGTAGTGCTATCATTATGTTTGTTTTGAATCGAATACAACGTCTCAACAATTCCTAAATCTAAGGGTTTTTTTATATAAGTTTTTAATGAGGCATGTTTCAGAAAACTAGGGAATATAGGGCTTATTCAAATTAAGACGAGCACTGATTACTACCACTACACGTACGCACGTTACACTCAGTAACGTTACTGAGTGTAACGTGACGAGATTAAATAATGAGATGCAAAAAATAGTATAGGTAGAACAATATATTAATAATATTTATAACCGAACAGAATTTTGAAAAAATCTAAAGCGCGTCTAAAGGCTACTGCTGGATCGTAATTAATTAAAAAAATCAATGTTAAAGATATCAACGTTTAATCGACCTCTGTGGCGCGGCGGGCAAGTAAGCCGGCTGAGATGCGAGAGGTTGTGGGTTCGATTCCCGCAGCGCGACAAATGTTTGTATGATCAGCAAATATTTGTTCCGTGTCTGGGTGTTAGAATACCATGGTACTCGTAGTTCCAAATACCCACGACACAGGGAATCCAAGTGTGGGATCAGGACTACGTATGTTACTGTTGGGTGTTATGTTATGTAGGTCCATACAAAATCAATCAATTACCCTGACATTCCAATCACGACACCCTATAACAACTGCAAAATCAAAAAGTACAATAGAATTCGCACATTTGTCCGTTGTCCGTATTGGTCCCTACGGGCCGTCAGACAAAGGCACGGCCCACTCCCCAGCCCAGGGAATAAGTTACAAGGGCATTAAATCTAAGTGTTCGTTGAGAACACTTTTAAAGTTGTTTAATGAAAGGGTGGATTGTTTCTTTAGGAATATACAAGTACATTGAGTAATACAGACGTGAAAATAAACCTATTTTTACAAGCATTTATTTAACTTGACCTGTAGTGCGATTACGTAATTCTGTTGCAATCGATTTCAATGCTGTTTCTATCCGAAATGGCTCCCTTAACTAAAATAGGAAATCACGTACTTATATGTAAGACGAGTCGAGAGAGACGCAGTGAGAGAGTGTAGCGCGGATCGCACTCACCCTGATCACCTTCGATTAGAGTTGGTGCTTCCACCAACAATGAAAATTTCCCGTTTTACTAAATGAATGATATAATTCACGAAAGTTATTTTAGTTAAATTAACTAATATTCATATTTTTTTTCAGATATCAGCGGACGCCGTGCGATAAATAAAATAGCTGTCGGCGCCAACAACGAACTTTATTACAAGTGAAAATGGACACTTAACACAATCTACTTAATTGTGACGATTTAGTTATTATTTTTTTATTAATTCTTTTAGAAATTCTCAATGTGTATAGATTAATAATAATGTTACAATTTGGTGAAATTTTCCTATTTTATCGTTTTTATAAGGTCAGTATCTTTACTATGCTTTCTTGGAACTGTTTCTTATGACATGATTATACAGTGTTCATACTCATTAGAGATAATTCAGTGAGGGAGCTAGTTGTCGATAAAAATTACTTAAAAAATTGTAAATATTGTAATAAATAATTGTCATTTTAGAATAAGAAATTATCTCGATACTTTTACCTCAATCTCACAAATAGTTTAAAATTTTGTGTTAATTTGTATATTTGGAACAATTCCTTCCTTATGCTGTCCTAAATGCACAACTTTTTTATATTTAGTTTCGTTATTACAATTGTAAGTTATATATTAACTTATTATGTTTATTTTGTTATAACAAGAATTGTCACATAACCAGTCTATCAGTAGACCAGTTTTAATTATATATGTTATTGGTGCCGTGGTGTGTCCAGCCTAAGAAAAGACCCCTCTATCTCCTCCCGTGGATGGCGTAAAAGTCGACTAAAGGATTACACCAGGGGATGGTCAGCGGCCATCCGAGTACTCAATATTGCGATCACCAATCCGCCTGCCAAGCGTTGTAATTAAGGCAAATCCCTACATTGCATACTATGAGGAAGGCCTCGTCCAACGATTCCCGCTGCGCGATAAATGTTTGTATGATCTGCAAATATTTGTTCCAGCTCTGGGTGTTTGGTACCACGGTACTGGTAGTTCCTGATACCCATGACACAGGGAATCCTAGTGTAGGATCAGCCAGGTGATTATGTAACCTTGTTGCTATAGGTTTCAATCGATTTCAATGCTGTTTCTCTTGCGACTACAAAATTTACGCATTTTGCTTACAAAGGTAACTTAGATTTGGACTGCGTAAATTAGGTAATCGCATAAACGTTATTTCAAATAGAAACAACACTGAAATCGATTGAAATTATTAGCAACAGAATTACGTAATCATCCGCCTGGACTACGTATATGACTGTTGGGTGTTTCAGTTAACGTTTAATGGCTGAAGAAGATAATTATGTTGTTGTAAATGCTTTTTAAAACAGAGCTTTCGTAATGAAATTCAGTCTGCATAATATTATAGAATATTTTGAAATTACGATGAGATTATTTGTGTTTTTTTTTTACTTTTTTATGTATAAAAGTTAGTTATAACATTGTATATGATGTGTTTAGCTCATGTCGTATGCCATATAATAATTTATAATATACAATTTGAGTATGTTCAAAACTGTTAGAATATATAATTTTATTAAAATTAATTACGAAAGATTATTAGTTGCAATTCTTATCGTTTCCGTCCAATTTATATATTTATTATTTTCTCAGTTTAATTATTGAGATCAATTATGTAAATATGGCCTTTTAATTGCCTATGTTTTCCATTTTTATTCATTTATCAGAAAAATCTTATAAATAAATGATTTATAAATCAAAAGTCATACAGTTAAGAGGGAAACCAAAGACTTTAAACATCCCAGTTATAAATTAGTCTGCCTTAATTATGTAAAAAAAATCAAGCAATAATTTTTCACCAAAGATTATGGCCTTTTTTGTTAAGAATAAAATAAAAAGTTTAATACAAAAAAATAAATGTCAAATATTTAACAATCCACTTTTTATTGGCAAATACAATTATTATAATAAGTAAATTGAATATATTGATTAGAGTCTGTTCAGAAAGAGAGTCATCGTGGCCAAATTGTGAACTAACGCTGTGAACTACGTATTCAAACCATAATTAGGAGCTGGTTTCTTTCGTGTTGGTTTTGGTAATTATATTGCCCGCTAAACAAAAAAGGTAATTAAGCAAAGCAGCACCCTCCAATCCCACGAGATCTCTCGCTGAACAGATTCTATAAAAAAGGCTACAACTCTATTAGATCAAACTTAGATTGACTCATTTTTTAAGTTATATAATTTTTTTGCATAACTTCTTTATTTATGACGCATTTCGCTTTTAATTTCTGAAAGCATATCGATAAGTGATAATTGTTATGTCATTATTATAATAATAGATGGAATGATAATGATTTTGTTTAATAAGTACCTATACATAATTTGTAAGGAAAACGCACCAGTAAGAAATAAAGGCATATGAGTTTTTAATCATTTTGTTTATTTTTCTAATTTAAAAACACGCTGTTACTTGCTTACACATAGATGTGAATGACCCGCAAATTTATATATCAACATCAATAATTGGCGAACTCGGTCCCTTATGATCGAATTACCTTAAACACGAGATGCCAATGAAGGCATTACACCTAAACATGAGATTTGCCAAAAAAGCTGTTTACCCTAAACGTAAGATGCCGAATGAAGCAGTATGCCTAAAATGGGAAATTGACAGAGAAGCAGTTTGTCTAAATTTAAATTACCTGTAAAGCAGTTTGCCTTAAATACAAGATGACCTAGAAGCGGTAAGTCAAATAAGTCAGTTGACTGTTAGCAAAGCCTTAAATATCAAGAGAATTGGCAGCCATAAAGTCGATTTCATAGTAAAATATTGTCTCATAATATTTGCTAATCTCTATTGAAAATTACTGTTATTGTGGTTATTTTTTTTTATGAAGTAGGTATTTGAAGTATATGATACGAATTATACTGGAATGAGACAGTCATCAGTTAAATGAGTCAGAATAGAAGGTAGCCTGCATAATTATTACTTAAAGGCTGATAGGTAAAATAAAAACCATAAAAAACGAACCACTATGTAAATAGACATTTACCTGTATAGGCTTTTAACCACCTAGACATTCACCTTTGTAGGCATTTAACCACTTAGGCATTTTGTTTTGTAGGCATCCACTTTAGACAAACTGCTTCTTTGTCAATTTCACATTTTAGGCATACTGCTTCATTTGGCATCTTACGTTTAGGGTAAACAGCTTTTTTGGCAAATCTCGTGTTTAGATATAATGCCCTCATTGGCATCTCGCTTTTAAGGTAATTCGATCATAAGGGAACTCGGTGGCGTGGTAGGCGAGTAGCCGGCTGAGACGCAAGAGGTGCAGGTTCAATTCCCGCTGCGGGACAAATGTTTGCATAATCTGCAAATATTTGTTTCAGGTCTCGGTGTTATGGTACCATGGTACTCATAGTTGCTGATACCCACGACACAGGGCAACCTAGTGTGGAATCAGGACTACGTATGTGACTGTTGGGTGTTATGTTATCTATGTTAATTAGTAATAATTATTGACGTACGACAAGCAATAATTCTTTGATTTTTGTATCGTGTATTCTGGGTGACCTTGACCAGCAAGTTGGAGATTGTATAAGTGGTTTTTTTTTTGATGATATCTGAGGATATACTCAATTTTGCCAATGTCAAGTGATAGCATAGATAATAATCAAACAATCAAGTCCTCTGTCAAGTCATGTTCTAGTAAATCGATGGCAGTTTACTAGAATGTTCCTGGACAATTTCTACCCCCTTCGAAAAGACACGCAATACACTTAGTATTTTATTTAAATTCACTACCATGTACTCTATAAAAGCTACACCGGTTAAATGCCAACAAAATTACACGATATAACTCAAAAAAACAAGAAATTGAAATAAAATAAAAAAGGACGACGTCTCCATTCGAAAGAGCAGAAAAAGACAGTATAGGTGGTTATAAACAGAATTTTGTTATATGTCATTCAGTCCTTATTCTAAGGTTTCTATGCACTTTGAGTTTCTGTCGTTCTAGTATTTATTTTCTCTATGTTCTGTTATATCTGTATCTGTTCAACAAAACCTTTCAAAACTAAAAAAAAACACGATGAATGTGACTATAAATATACAAAATTAGATCAAATTAAATTGTATTAAATACCTATGTCCTAATCAAGAACACCAGAAGAGCACTTATCGCATGCAACACAATTAACTGTACGTACAATCATAGATAAAACCCAAGCATACAATTGCAACAGAAGAAAAGATGAATTGTTCTAAAAAGGAGAAAGAACCGAAAGCAGTAGACGAATGTCCAGTTATAAAGCCTGATAGGATCAAGAATAGTCAATATCCTAGCAAAGCTCCGCCAATAGATGACAAAGAAGGAAACACAAAAATGGACAATGCTAGTAAACCAGATGACGCAAACCCATCAGATGCAAAACCGGAGAGTACAAAAACTAAGTGCAAAAAATCTTCTGACCAACCCGTGCCATGTTTACGAAAAAGAGAATCAAAAAAAATAGAAACGAAACAAGAAGAAGTAAAAGAAGGAGAACCAAAAAAAGAAGATTAATTATACAGAACATTTTCATTGCAATTCATATAAAAATAATCTGATAAATTGACCCATGGTATAATAATACACCACTTTCTTGTACTTTCGTGAATTCATTTTATTTTTTTGTGAAACACTTCTCTTATTAACAATGATTTTGTATAGTTTTATGAGTCTTAATATGTAGGTTTATCTTTCGTCCCAGATCATATCAGTGCACGGTTGCTGTTGTCTAGTGGTAGACACCTCGGCTTACGATCCAAAGATCGTGGGTTCAAATACCGGTTGTACACCAATAGATTTTCCCTCCAAAAAATATGTGTCCATGATAATGTGTGCTTTTTATGTGTGCATCGGTAGGAAATGTGGAAAATAAATAGATAAAAATGAGGTAAAGTCCAAGAGATGCTAGTAATAGATACATTATCAGGACACGCCTTCATTAAGAGCCTATGCACAAGGCGTATTCTATACATCCTCTGTGGCGCAGCGGGTGTGTTGCCGGCTGAGATGCGAAAGGTTGCGGGTTCGATTCCTACTGCGGGACAAATGTTTGCATGATCTGCAAATATTTGTTCCTGGTCTGGGTGTTGTGGTACCATGGTACTCGTAGTTCCTGATACCCATGACACAGAGAATCTTAGTGTGGGATCAAGACTACGTATGTGACTGTTGGGTGTTATGTTATGTTTATCAGAGTGTTTTAAGAATGCGTACAAAACGAGCATTTATATAGCATTCGTATTGCGTTTAGCGTGCGTCTGTTTTGCGTTTGTATCGCTGTTAAAATACGCCGTAAATACGCAGTGAGCAGGCTCTTAAGGTTGCCTGACTGACCTCAAAAGTAGTATTTTGTAGGTCCAATGCGACGTGACGAGATTAAATAATTAGATGCAAAAAATAGTGTACCTAGGTAGAACAATATACTAATTACTTTTTTACCAACTTCCCAAAAAAGGAGGAGGTTCTCAATTCGGTTGTGTTTTTTTTTAATGTTTGTTACCGCATATCTCCGTCGTTTATGAACCGATTTGAAAAATTCTTTTTTTATTTGAATAGATATGCTTCCAGTAGGTCTACCATGAGTTTATACAAACTATACTCGCTAGCGACTGTAGTTAAAAATTTGTATGAAAAGTTGTACAGCGCCTCTAGCGGATATTTGGGGTACTAAAATGCTTACCATGAGTCGCTGTAGTTAACTATCCTACGTCACGTGTAGGAAACTACACTACAGGGACTATAGTTTGCCCATGGAAGAAGAAATCATTCTTCCGTGAGTTTGCCCTTCATTTCCATAGAATGTGGTACCATGAGTGTCAAATGTGACACATGCCATAGTAACGTACTATTACTACAGTAGTTACGTCACTCACCGACATTTTGCCTCTGTGAAAAGAATTTATCCCAGCGATTTTTCGTGATTTAATAATTAAAAATGCATAATAGAGCCCGTTTTATCTGGAAAATGTTAGGTACTGCCGAATTAGAAGGTGAACGACGCGGACAAAGAAAGTTTCAAAGTGAGATGTGTTAAGTCTATTAATTAGTCTGTTCCATATAGTCTGTGTTCAACAAGAGGTAGAACCTCTACGTATCATCTTGTCCTGTCAGTAACTATATAAATGGAAGAGCATTGAATAAATATGTGAATTCAAATATAATATTTTACCACCATCCTGTTTTATGTTTTTACCTATCTAAAAGGTTATGGGCTATTTAAAAATGTAAGTAAAACCCAAAATAGGAAAAATATTGTGGTAAAAAGTAAAAAATGAAAAATATGGCTGCAACGTCAGTGATGCCCGCAAACAAGTGAAAAAATTTTTTTTTTTCAAAACGAAAGAAGAAAATAAATTCGTAAATATGGATACGAGAAAATATGAAGTACTGCCATTCCTAAAAGAAGGAACGAACTTCCAAAATTGGAAATTCCGATTGCAATTACTGTTAGAAGAAAGAGGGGTTGCTGAAGCAATAAAACAAGTGAAGCCTGAAACTGAAAAAGATACCAAAGCAAAGTCGATAATTGTGCAATGCTTATCGGATAAATATTTATCCTATGTTAAAAAATCTGCAACATCTAATGAGATGATAAGGTCATTAGAAGAAGTATTCGAAAGAAAATCAGTATTTAACAAACTACAATTCAATTCAATTTTTTTTTTCAACGTTTTATGCACCACCTACATAAATTTATCCGCATTACACAAAGGTTAGCTGGTAGAGAATGCTTCCTAGCATTATGTTCGCCTATGTAGATGATTTGTTTTTTTGTGCAATAAAGAATATTCTATTCTATTCTAATTGAAAAGAAAGTTATTAAATTTAAAATTCACCAAAGAAAGCAAACTACAAGATCACTACCTAAAATTTGAAAACATATTAAATGAAATAGAAAGTATTGGCGAAACCATGGCAGAAACGGACAAAGTGTGTCATTTACTATTAACACTGCCGAATGAATATGAAAACGTAATAACATCAATAGAAACAATGTCAAGTGAAAAAGAAATTACTTTAGATTTCGTAAAAGCCAGATTATTAGATGCAGAGTTAAAAATTAAAAATCCAAATGATAATATAACAAATAATGAAACCAGTTTTAACGCAGAAAATTTAAATTGTTATAAATGCGGAAAAAGAGGTCATAAATACAATCAATATCGACAAAATACCATGAGAGGCAGATCATCAGCACGAAGACCATTTTTTGGCTATAGAGGAAGAAACAGGGGAGGAGGTACAGCGAATGCAGCAGAAACGATAGAAAACGACGTGTTTTAGTTGGAAATCATCATGATAGGTACTATTAGTGACGCTAAGTTTGTGAAACTTTATATATTAAACAATGAAGCCTTTGAGAATTTGTGTAATTTATTTTGTAAACATCTTTCTCCACTTGTCACTGTTTTTTGTGTATTCCTGTGGCATCTGCGTTCAATAAGGTTGTTATTTCCTCCTAGCGTTGTATGTTTGTGAGCCTCCCGCTGGGCCCCTCTATTAGCTTTCTAAGGTCACCATTCATTTGGTTCAAAGTTTGCTAATTATTTATATGGTAGACAAGTAGGTACACAATGCAATAACATAATAAGCACGTAGGTACCGTAACGAAATTATGCCTCACTAGTCAAAGCGCAGACAATGTAGGTAAACTCAAGTGTTTGTTTGTGAATTAAACAAGACTTATAATATGTAAGTATTATTTACATAGCTTTCCATTAACAAATCTACCATCACTTCGAACTGCGACGCACTAGTTTTCGGCATTTTTTGTTTTTTTTTCAAATATTTAATTTGTTTGGGCTTTGTTTATGTTTTGAAGACGTACCTAACGTAACGTAACACGAATAAATTTGAACTGCATTAAATTTCATTAAAATAAGGGAATCAGGCGACTCTACATTTGTCGGATAATAGGTCCATATAACAATATCTTCTGTCTCTATCATCATGCATTACTTAAAAAGAGATGGAACTATGGTGTGTGAAGTTAGCTTCGTTTTGTATGAATGCCAACCTAACAAGGCAAAACTACGCTAGGTATAGTAAAGACTGTAACGATAGCAGTTAATACAAACACAACTCATGGTACGGTTATTCAGGCTAACTATTCTATCCGCGTTCTTACGTTAACTACAGTAGTAACGTAAGACGATTTTACTATGGCAACTCATGGTAGACCTACAGGAGACCTAACACACATATTTTAATCAATAGTAACTTATAAATATCATTAGTTTAGCTACGAATGTCAATGAATGATTTGTATAGTGTTATTTTGGTTCATTGACATTCGTAGCTGAACTAATGATATTTATGAGATACTTTCAATTAAAACAAGTGTGTTAGGTCTCCTGATTCCCGCAAAACCAGTGTTTGCTATCTTAAGAAGTGTTGTCAAACTATAATGTGCAAAAAACACAATAAAATTGTTGAATTTCACGCCACTTGCGAAACGTTCCACCTTAACGAAAAGCACAACCTTCTTATTATGACTTTTTCCTGTGACAACTGTATGACAGAAACAAGTTAAAATAAAATTCAAGTTCTCTGTGATAAAATTACGCAAAACAATGAAAAGTAAATTAAATTGCTTACCTACAGTAAAAATATAATAAAAAAATGTGAGAATTAATAAATCAATACAATATTTAGCAAACAACACACATTTTCGAGACATCATGAAGAAAAATGAACAACCCGGAAAGAAAGACTCTGAAAACAACGATTCCAGTACAACAGGGTATAATTTTCTATTCAATCATGCGAAGGGCTTCAAAATAAATAATAGTACATAACAATAATTATAATATACCCTGGCGAATAAAGGTTCTCGAGTGGTGACCATAAACCGGCCAACGCGGTAGAGGAAGGCCCTCCGCTCGATGGACTAAAGACATTATAGACGTAGCAGGAAGTCGGTGGATGGAGGCGGCTCAAGATCGTTCGTCGTGGCATTCTAGAGGAGAGGCCTATGTCCAGCAGTGGATTGATACAGGGTGATGATGAAGACATTAAATTTGTCCTAACTTTACCACATCGATTTTGCTAGTCAATAAACGCTAAGCAAGCGCTTACCATGACTTATATTATACAGGGCGTAAAAAAGGCTACTCCTGAAAACTGAAACAGTAAATTCAGACCACGATTCTGAAAATATTTAAGCTGGAAAAACACCAAAAAAAATGCTCACTTTTGGCCCGTTTTTTTCGTGTTTTCTTTATTAATCCATAAAATATCGTTAAAGGAACACAAAAACCTAAATTCCATCATTAAAAACACGTTAACTAGTGGTTCGCCCCGAACCGAGACCTCGCGATGACACCTTTATCAGCCCGACTACTTAAGTTAGACATTTCCATAATTTCCATTTTTTTTTTAAATTTTCACCTCCATGTAATTTCCTACACATCATCGAAATAACTTTTGAATAGCACTAAGCAACGGGGCGTTCATACCACCAGAGACAAGTAACTCTTCTCTGATACTACATAAGTACCTGTTACGAATTAATTGGTAACGTTCTTTTGACGAATTCATAGAACTCCAACGTCATTCAAATTCCTAGAAATGGGAGGTCAACAACGGATATTATATTGGTTTTTTGTTTTATAGGGTACATGTCTCGAAATTCTTCAATTTCAGACTTTTCCCTGTAGTTGTGACACAAAAGCCACAAGCATACCAAATTTCAGCATTGTGGGATTGCTGGAAGTGCCCTAGAATTTTTGATTTTTACATTTTTTATTTTCCCTAATATCTCGGAAACTACTAAGTTTAAATACTTAATAAAAACAGTTTTGAAATGTCCAACCAAAGCGCTTTCATTAGTCACCCCACTTGATCTGACTGTCTAACTTTTATTTTTTTTCCCCTCTTGGACCCCAATATCTCAGCAACCCCCTGACCGATATAGCTCATAACCTTACCTACAAATTTTACTAATATTATCTACCCCTATACCAAATTTCATGAAAATCGGATTAACGGTATGGAAGTTTTCATCGGACAAACATACACACATACATGCATACAAACGCTGATTCTTCCAAGTTGATTAGAAGAACTCGCTTCGCTCGTTCAATAAATAAAAACGTCAAAAAAATGAAAACCACAAGAAATATTGGCGCTACGGCACAGAATAAATATTAGTACAAGTAGCTACGGGTCGATCAGCTGACCGGGAGCGTTGAACTCGCGCGGCCGGAATAAATATAAATAATATCTTATTTGTCAGCCACCAATGTACCTACACATTGGTGGCTGACAAATAAGATACGAAACAAAAAAAAAAGTTTTCCGGTATGAATCACCTCTCAGGCGAAAGCTATTTTATATAGGTATGATATAGGTAGCTTTACCGGTACCTTCAGTATTCGGGAGCCGTCCTTTTACACGCTGTAGGTATATTTATTAATATTTTCACGGGTATTTATCGCGTGTTACCTTATTTTTTATTATTCGTTCAGCCCACGACGACTATAATATTGCTGTAACGCATTCGAAACTTCGGAAATAATAAATAATAAGGTAACACACGATAAATACCCGTGAAAATATTAATAAATACGTGTTCTCATATTTATTACTAAATTTAATATTTATTATGTGACCGCGAAAGTTAAAAAAACACTGTCATATCATAAACTAGCTATCACCCGCGGTTTTGCCCACGTTTTTCTCCTAAAAGCGCGCTCTTATGTTTTAAATGTAGGTTTTGATATATCTGTCTAACAAGCAAAACTATACCTACAGCCAGCTGCTCAGCTGGTGTAGGTATGATAAAGTCTGGTATTCCGGATATTCGATAAAACTATTTTGCTTTTCTGGATGAGAACTGCTCAATCGGTTATACGCATGTGATTGGGCCACCTAACTCTATTTAGTTACAGAATTTCAGTTAGTTCATTATAAATGAAAGTATTTATAGAAAATCAACTAATTCAATTAAGGTGGATCGTCTTGCAAATGGCGTGAAATTCAAATTTATTCGTATTTGTTGCTCATCACAGCTCATCAATACTTCTTGTTGTAGCAAAAACTGATTTTGCGAAAACTAGGAAACACACATGTTTTATCTCATAAAGATAATTAGTTTAGCTACGAATATTGTTCAATAATTTTTAGTGTTTTTTTTGGTTTCGGGATATCCGTAGCTTAACTAATGATATTTATAAGATACTATCAATTAAAACAGGTGTGTTGGGTCTCCTAGTTTTCGCAAAACCTGTTTTTGCTATCTCAAAAAGTGTTGATGAGTTGTGACAAGCAAAAAACAATAAAATTTGAATTTCGTGCCACATGCTGGACGATCTACTTTAAGTGCATCACACACGTAGCAGATGCGGTAATATTTTATATGCGTATAAAAACTTATCGCATCTGAAGGTATCACACACGTAGCAGATACGATAATATACTAAAATTATACATTCACGCGGAAACCTTCAAACTGTGTATACTTGTTTCATGGTGCGGATTGTATACACAGATATAATCTGTCCATCTTTTGATATATATCGGTGCCTACAGATGCTTGACGGTAAAATATAAGTGATCTGCAACGTGTGTGTTGCTCCTTGAGTTTAGTACAGAGAGCGATATTGACAGATACGCGCTCAGATACAGATATCTTACCGCATCTGCTACGTGTGTACATTTTAATGTAATTTTGAAGTCAGCAGGAAGTTGGCTGATGAAGGTGGCTCAATAACGGTTGTCGTGGCATTCTATGGAGAAGATCGCTGATGATGATCATGATGAACTTATAAAAGCTTAATTTTTGTTTCTTAGAAAAAGCACCCCGAAATGCTACAATCTCAAAAAGCACCCATCAGCAACAAGCACACAGTACAAACCCAGGGTTTGCCCAGAGCCATCAGCGCACAAAACGAAACGCCCTGCTGTAGATCCATGCAAGCCCCCTGGACCCCTGGTCGGAGACCCAAACGAAAAATGTCCAGGTCAGTCAACGGAACAGTCTGGATCGACGATGGAGGATGCAGTTCTTCCGGAAAGACCAATGCCTCAAACATGTCCAACAATTGAAGATCCCTGCAAAAGTGATGATAAACCTATTATAATACCACCATATACCTGCCCTAAGAATGATGATGATGATGATTAACCATTTAAATGAAAAGCATTTTAATTTAAGTAAATCAAAATTGATAAACCATTAGAACTTTAATAAACAAAAAATTTTGTAACCGAATACTTTATTTTAGTTTTTAGATTAAATTGCACATAAGATATAGATATAGATAGATATGGATAGTAGATAGTCCTGTTAGACTGGATAGCCTTTAATCCAGTCTAACAGGACTATCTACTATCCTAGGTACTTGTTAGAAGCGCCTCTCTTGTTAGACCGACTACATGTAACACTAGTGGTTCGCCCCGAACTCAGACCTCGCGATGACACCTTTATCAGCCCGACTAATTTAAGAGGGGAAGAAAGGGTTTTGTATTTAACGGCTATGTAAGTATGTTTGTATGGATGATCCATCAGAAATCTAAAACTATCGAGTCAATTTCTCTAATATGAAAGAGATTTTGTGAAGCAAAAAAAAGTTTTTTTAATTAAGCAGTGCCATCTCAGTTGTAGTTTTGCTACCTAATTTTTAAAGATTTAAGTTTTCTACTCTAAAAATGGATATTACAAAGAAAAAATCCTCAATTTTCGTTTTCTCCCCGTAGAACAAAATATACTTAAATAATAAATTTCAGCATTACCAGAGAACTTGAAGTATCTTCGAGATATTTTTTTGCATATTTTACTTTCTTTACCCTTCTAACCGATTTCTAAAAACATTTACTGAGAAAAAAATTTAACCTCTATAGGTAGTTTTTCTACACATCATCGAAATAGCCTTTGAATAGGACTAAGCAACAGGGCGTAAATATTACATTCCTGTTAGTATTTAAAGTACTTGACGAATTAATTGATAACGTCCTTTTGACGAAAACCATAGAACTCCAATATCATTCAAATTCCTAGGAATCAACAATCAATTGGTCAAATCAATCAGTTGGGGGGGGGGTCAACAATGGATGTTATATTTGTTAATGTTTTTTATGGTTCAGGTTTCTAATTTCTTCAATTTCAGACTTTTCCCTGTAGTTGTGACACAAAAGCCACAAGCATACCAAATTTCAGCATTGTGAGACTGCTGGAAGTACCCTAGAATTTTTGATTTTTGCGTTTTTTATTTTCCCTAATATCTCGGAAACTACTAAGTTTAAATACTTACTAAAAATAGTTTTGAAATGTCCAACTAAAGCGCTTTCATTAGACACCCCACTTGATCTGACTGTCTCACTTTTTTTTTTACCCCCTCTTGGACCCCAATATCTCATCAACCCCCTGAACGATATAGCTTTTAACCTTACCTACAAATTGTACCAATATTTTCTACCTCCATACCAAATTTCATGAAGATCGGATTAACGGTTTGGAAGTTTTCATCGGACAAACATACATACATACATACATACATACAAACGCCGATTCTTCCAAATTGACTCAGAGAACTCGCTTCGCTCGTTCAATAACATACATAACATAATACTCAACAGTCATGTACCTCCTGTCCTGTCCTGATCCCACACTAGGATTCCCTGAGTCATGGGTATCAGGAACTACGAGTACGCCGTGGTACCACAACACCCAGATCCGGAACAAAAATTTGCTGATCATGCAAACATTTTGTTCCGCAGCGGGAATCGAACCTGCAACTTCTCGCATATCAGCCGGCTACTCGCCCACCACGCCCCAGAGGTCGTCAGAGGACATTTTTAAGGTTGCAAGGAAGTCTGGGAATAGCATTCTATTATTTTCCTTTTGTTGCTCGTGGTACTACTAGTATAACCGTTTATTCCAATCTGTCCTACCAAAAGTTTTTTTTGGTATTCCTGTCTGTTATCTTGATTAGACGGGACAGTTTCGTGTGATCAGACAATACGTGATCGGTTTTTTGTTTAGGTCTAGTAAGTAGTGTACTCGTTCTCCGGCCTACCGAGTTTCGAGTTGATATTTTTTTTTATGGTATTACAGAGTTTCTAGGAGCGCTCGTCATTCTCCTTCTGACGCATAATGACCAACACGCTTTTTGACTAATTTTAAAAACGAATCTTGACATTTACGCAATATTACATTTACGCATTTTGACATACACGCAAAAAGTGCAATACGCATAATGCCAAATTAATTCACATTTACGCAAAATGAGCAATACGCATTTTGACATATACCTACGCAAAATGTGCATAATGCCATGCCTCAAAAACTAATCCACGGGTAGGAAAAATAACAAGAATTGTTTTATTCAATTTTATAATTACAATTAAACAAAAACTAAAACATTTACCTACTTCTTACATTGAAATAAAAAAAAATGCAACGGGTCAAGAACATGTCCATACTATCCTCAAAGCAGGAACAAACAAGTTATGCTAATTTTAGCCGCGTTAAAATTATTTTTCTCAAAAATGTTATGCAATTTAACTGTTCTTTTTCCAATCAGCGCGATAAAATACAGTTTTATGACAAAATCAATATCACATTTTCTGCGATTCTTTTTGGTATTTATTGCGTTTAAAAAAGGTTTGAAAACATTAAAACTGCTACAGATGTTTCGTTGTACGGATGCGTAATCGTGCGATCCAGAACGTGTTGATCATTTTTCAAATCCGTCAAAATACTGATGTGTCAATTTGCGAATTGGTTAATATGCTGATGTATAATTTTACAAATGCGTCGTTATGCGAAAAAAAACAGATTATGTTGGTCATTATGCGTCAGAACCGTCATTCTTACTATACAAAATATACTTGTAAAAGTTATTATTCTCATTGGACTAGATGGAATAAACGAATAAATATTGATAATAGTTTATTAAGTTTTTTATTTTTGATTTCACTGTACTTCACTCACGGGAGTTCTATCTGGAACAAAACTGGGCGAAAATCCAAATTCCAGACTGTCTGACTAGTCAAGCTAACAGTTTGCAATGTTTTTGTCCAAACAGTTAGATCATCGAACTGTTTGTAGGACTGTTTGGAATAAACGAGTATAACTACAAGTACATAGTACCACGGGGATATAGTTTTTTTAATTTTTATAAACAAGACGGTTAATATGTGAAAATTTCGGTTGCCGATGTACCTACCTATACCCCTGTGAATAGATAGATACATAGAAGATAGAAAACACTTTATTGCACACCACAAAAAAATAAAACATTAAAATAGTTATATTATTATACGTATGTAAGTACTATGGATGGTCTTTTCGCTTATGAGCGATCTCTTCCAGACAACCTTGCAGATGGACAGGAATTGATGAGAACGATAAAGGGCGGTGGTGTAAAAAACAAAAGTATATGCATACATACGGCGGTGTACTCAATAACATAGGTACATATAAAATAATACCTATACAGGTGTTTTTTTAAATGGGACAGTATGGGCATATGCGAATCCTTAAGAGATACGGGAAAACTGTCTTTGGAACCATTTACTCATTTTGTATGAAAACGATTTTGGCATAGTTATTTATTTGTTCAAGCGTGATTTCTCCATAAAAAAGAGTTGTTTTGATAAAAAAAAAATTTAATGCGAAACTACTCTCTGTTTTATGTAATGATTGTTTCATTGTATAGGAAGAAAAAAATCTGAGCAGTAGAAGTTAGTAATTTTTTATAAAATGTTTTCTCATACAATTTGTAAGCAATATGGTACCTACGTTAATAAAACTATCTAAATAAATTTTCATAATGGCCTCCCTCTTGCTGTTTCTAGGTACGAAAAGTCTTGTATGAGAAAACATTTTATTAAGATGTTGCTATTTGTATGGAAAAACCTCCACGCGGGCGTTTAGTTAGTTTTATATAAATAGGTTCGGCTATGTTAATGCGTTGGTATTATAAAAAATGTTGTTGGAATAACATATCAAGATTATTAGATTTATTTTTATACTTGACTTCTTCTTCTATTTGAGGCTTCTGTGGTTTTAGTTTTCACAATTTAGACTTGGAATAATTAATTTTGCCAAGTACTGGCCTTCTTCTCTGCTAAAGTAATAGTTATTGCATCCTCTTTGGTAGTTAACGTCAAAAAATTCAACGTCAAAGCGTTAAGTTTCCTGAAAATTTTCGAAATCATTTAGTACAAGTAAAAATAAATTACGAAAAAAACTTTCAAAATGTAAATCCGCAATTGGAACCGTTACATCAAAACATGGTGAAGCAAATCGTTGGCCCTTTATGGAAATAATCTAATATGCTTCCTGGTAAATCGAATAATTCGGCTTGTGATTCGGAATCTTTGTCTCAGAGTAAGCAGACAAGTACTGTATCCATTGATGATATCTCTAACCCACTCAGCAAGTGCTCAAAACCCCCACTTTCGAGAGATACTAGTAAATCAGATAAAGGGTCCATGACAGTTTTTGAATTTTGTCAAATTATACAGGATATTGAAAGCCCTAAAGACATAACACTAATCAAAGATACAGTGATTGAAGAAACTAGGTCCCATCCTTCAGACAAAACGGACACCGAGTCCACTACAAGCTCAGAAGAAAATTTGACAGCAAATAGATACAAATACTGCAGAGAAGTTATTAGACCTTACCTGAAGCATTCCGAGGATTGTCCGGAAACCGAAGAGGAATTACTCAAAAACGTACTTGATTCTGTGAGTGAAGATTTTCCTGATTACCAACCTTGTTTTGAAGTCTTCGTAGAAAAAAGAGGTATATCCGATATAACAAGCAGTTCTCAAAGCTATAGCATCAGCAAAGTAGACGCCAGTACCAGTACCTCGTGTACTAGCAGAGGAACAATGGAAGAGAAAAAAGATGATGAGAAAAATAAGAAATCTATTAGTAAATCGACTGAGAATGTTACCGCACCTCAATGTCCAAAGCCAGCAGAAGAAAGCAAAGAACGCTTACGTGAAAGCTCTTCGAAGCCTAAATGCGCAAAGAAAAAATCATTAGAAGAAACAAAGAAGACATGCACTCCCGAATCGAGCACTGTTCGTTGTGATAAAGAGCCAACAATAGGTGTCAAGTGTAAAAAGCCTTCTTACTATCTCACCGAGCGATGCATAGACTGCGAATCCATACCAAACAAATCTGGCCCAGAACCTGAGGAATCATTTATTGACAATCATAGCAAAACAATATCAACACTAAAAGTAGCAATGGAAGATTTTGTCGGCAAAGTTTACAAGACGACAAAAGATGCAGTATCTGTGATAACTACTGAAAGTGCAAAACAGATAGATAAGGTAAAAAAAATAACAACTGAATGTAGTAATACTGATGGTGCTAAGCAATCTAGAGAGAACAAAGACTCAGACACGTTGTCGAGTTTCAATTTCTTTAAAAAGATTGATAAAACAGATACGAAGGATGATGATAGTAGTAAGCCGGAACTGCCAAAAGTTGCAGACGTGGTTGATAATATTATTTCTAAAGTCGATTCTACCTTATCCATGCTTAGTGAGCACTTGAGCGTTGATAAAGTGCCTAAGGTTCTGAGGCCTCGTAACTTCAATGATACTAGTTCACCATACGATAAACCAGCACCTCCTAAAGAAGTAACCAATTTTATAACTCCAACTCCTGCACCGATTCCAGTTGCTAATAATAGCGTATTCGCTACTATCAAAGAAAAGATCGTTTCAATGTTTCGTGAGGAGGAACCTAAGCCCATTTTATCAGTATCACGAACCTCGACCATGACATCTTCTAGTGAAACATCTAGCACTGCGAAAAGTGATGAAAGTGATGAGTATTTCTTAGAAAAGGTTGATCAGTAAATCTCTGCGAAATTATAGTTTCAATGAAGCTTTTCGAAGCACTTTAGTTAAGAGTTTCACTTGAATAAAAACCTTATCACACTAACAGCGTTAAGACTTTGCAGGCTTCATGCATAGCGTGATGTATGTGATAGAGTCTATTCAGCGAGAGACCCGTCGTGGAATTGGAGGGCGCTGCTGTGCTTTAGCGGGCAATACAATAGCAGAAAGAACAGAAAGACAAGTTTTTGCAGTAGGTATTGTGTCTATGTTGTTCTAGCGCGCAGTGAGTCAACTGTTTCCTGAGAATGCTTCGTTGAGACGCGAAACACGTGTTGAATTCTTTTGAGTTTTCGTTGGAGAGGAGCGGAATTGTTGTTATATATTTGTTCGTCTATTTCATATTAATATTACAGATTTTATAAAATCCCAAAAATAACCAACCAGGCGGTCGGACCCGCGACAGTGTCCTTGATACGAAGAGTCGCCACTGGCCAACTCTACGTATCCCACTTTTTCGACCACACCGCCTGTGGTTGGTAATTTCATGGAAGTGTTGTCTAACACTTTAAGGCCACTCTTCACCAATCCATAAATAGCCGGTTAAACAACTGTTTCGCCTTACCAATGTTTTTTGACAGATGCTTTCATACATAACATAACAAACCACCCAACAATCACATACATAGTCATTGATCCGACACTAGGATTCCCTGTGTCGTAGGTATCAAGGAACTACGAGTAACATCGTACCATAACACCCAGACCCGGAACAAATATTTGCAGATCAACTCAAATGAATATAGTACAAGATGGGCTATTGTTCGCTGAAGTCGATCTTCAAATGTACTGAGGTATAGGAATTTCCTGTATTAGTAATTTTATCAATAACAAAAAAAGATGCCTATTTCGTCATTACTAAGGCTGTATGGGAATATGCTGCCATCCTGTATGTGTTATGTTAATGTTAAAGAACTCTCTTTTCCGCATTCGAACTCTATGGATGGTCCATTATGCGTGAGGGTTAACTGGCTAGATAGTTAGCGAACCTAACTCCGTCCAGAAGCACAGAAGCTTCCTGGGGTCTTCACAGGCTTCGCGGAGTGACCTCGGGTTGTTGAGGATTTGTTCACGTTGAGCTGCTACTTCCACGCATTCCAGGACTACGTGGGCAGCCGATTCTTCTTCGGTCAGACACCCCCTGCACAGTGGGTTGTCTGTGGCTCCGATGTTGTAGAGGTGTTTGTTCAGAAGACAGTGGCCAGTGAGTGTCCCCACGATGGTACAAAGGTCTGGTCTTGAAAGGTTGAGTAGACGACGCGTGAGTCGTGGTGTGACAGCCGGAAGGGCTGCTCTTGACTGTCTGCAGTCCGTGGTCCGTGCCCAACGTTCGTTGTGTTGGTTTAGAGTGCGAAGCCGCATCCAAGTGCGTAGCTGAGAAAAGGGTAGAGGAAGGAATGGAGATGGGCCCTCTGTATGTGTGAAAGGAACACAGCGATTGAAATGTGAGTTTTCTCGAGACCGTGTTTCCGGTTTTTAGCGGTTGAAATGTAATTGAAAAATAACTAGTCAGTTGTGTTATGGTTTAAAAACCTTTTACATTAAATGACGAGTGAACTTTCCAGTTATATTGTATAAAAATTCCTTGGTCCACGCTTAGAATAATGACTGTTTGGTCATTATTCTAATGGTTGCACTTCACTTGGCGTATTTGCGTAAATGTTTGCATTATTTTGCCAAGGCAAACAACATTATGTTCTGATGGAGTCATGGTTGATTTTGCCTTGGATAAATAACGCAAACATTTGCGAATATACACCATGTGAAGTTGCACCATCAGGGTCCACGGCCCAGTGACTGAAGCATCATTATTCTGAGGTCAACGGCAAGGAGATATTTAAAATCCTCCAGACATCATCTCCTATTACGTCATCACCGCTGACTTGCGTACACCATGCGCACGCAACTAGGAAAATGGCAGCGCCAAAATGGCAAAAAAAATGTAACTACCACGGTATGACCACGGTCTACCACAATGTCTACCATTGGGTGTCTACATCACATAATATGCATAAAATATACAAAAATATATATACTATTTCTTATATCTATGGTAGGTACCTAAGGAATATTTTTTTTTTAAATTTTTGGTTTGAAACAGGTTGAAACACGTAGTATAAAGATTCCTTGGTTTAAACCTCAGAATGTCATTATTCTGAAGTTGAAACAAGAAGCCATAGAGAAAATAAATAAGAATCCTCTATGGATTTAGTATTGTATAAAAATTCCTTCGAATCCTCTTAACGATTTTTTTGCCGAACTGAGTGTTCGGCATCAATAAAAATTTCAGAATAACTTTCAATAACTATGTTAAAATTCCTTAGAGAAATAACTAAAGTAAAAATAACAAATACAAAATGTCTGACAAGCCCAAAAGTGAGAATTTGAAAAAAAAGAATAGACGCAAGTGTATGCCTACCATCGCGGTGAATCCAAATGAAATGCAGGATTCTCAGGGTGTAAAGCCAAAGGAATTGGAGAATTGCTGTAAATGTCAACCCACCAGCCGAAACTGCTGCCAGACTCACCCCAAAAACTAAATGTAACCTAATTCATGCAAAATCACATAAGGTAAAACAAATAATGTATTTCTGGCATAAATGATTGATAGAGAAGTACCATCATCATCATTACCATTCTGTAGACATCCACTCCCAGATGAGGCCTCCCCCATAAATTGCATAATAATAATAATAATAAGCATTTATTGAGGATCAACAAAAATATAGAATCATTTGTACAGTTTGAAACGATGATGCCAGTAGAAGTATGAAAACTGTGCTACATACACAAACGCTCTCCTCCTTTAAAGCAACAAGTTCCAACCAGTTAAAAGGCATACAAAAACTAATCTAAACATAAAAGTTCTTTTCCCACAGATCAGAGGCCCAATTCTCTAATTTAAAAACATTCAATTCGCAGTATGTTCTCGTCTCAGTCGCACTGTCAGCTGTCACCTATATAGTAACTATTACTTAATCTTCGCATGCATACGCGAAGATTAAGTAGTAGTTACTATACGATACAGTGCGACTGACACGAGATTATATTGTGACTGGAATGTTTTAAAATTAGAGATGAGGATCTGATAGTGTGTGTGTGTGTGTGTGTGTGTGTATGTGTGTGTGTGTAGTGTGTGTGTGTGCGTGTGAGTGTGTGTGTGTTTTTTTTGTGTAGGCACAAAAAAAATGGTTAATCTTAAGGAGGTCCTCAGTATCTTAGTAATTTAAAAATTTAAGCCACTCTAGACATTTTATCTTACAATGGAGGTACCGTGCTTGGCAGGCGGATTGGTGATTGCAGTATTGGTGTTAGAGTTTTCACGTTGATGCTGTTGCCCATCCCCTGGTATAATAATATCGGCTTTTACGACATCCACATGAGGAACAGAGATGTTCCACGGCATTCCACGGTACCTACCTATTAACATCAAAGTTAATATGTACTTAATATGCTTACATATAATAATAAAATCATGTAACCAGGATTAATACAATTTTGTTTTTGAGCGTACGTAGATATATCATCATCAGCATTTAGAAGTCCACATAGGACTTGGGCTTCCCCCATAGAATGCCACGACAGCCAGTCTTGAGCCACCTACATCCACCGAATTTGGCTAATTTCTGAAAACAAACCATCTGCTTATCAAAGCATGTAAACCTGGACATATATTTTTTTTTTTCAAAAAAATTGGTATAATTGGCAACACTGATATTGTTCGATAGTTGCCAGGTACTGATTTGATGATTTAGTATTTAAAAAGTATCTATTAGCTCGTTCCTTGAGTATCTTTACTCACTACAAAAATGATTACTTTTATTTATTTATTTATTTATTCACACACTCAGAAAACTAACAGTATCAAGCCAAAACGTTTTTGAGGCAGCACACAGAATTACATATAAAATAGAATAATAATAATAGTAGTAAGTAAACCAAATTGTTAATTTTTAGTTTCATTAACACAACATCTTACGGTTTAGTTAAATTATGCCACATTATATATATACAACCTATATATTAATGTATTTATATATACCTGATACCTGAATTTACCTGATACACCTGATATGAGTCAAAGGCGACAAAGGGACTACGCAAGGAGATAATGAGCAAAAAACATAATAACTTTTGAATTTCGCGCCACTGCTATTTTTCCACCTTAAGTATCTACTATTTAAGTTAAATTTATGTGTGCCGCTAAGGGTGGCCACAGACCTGCCGGTTCTACTCTGTTATACCTAAACAGCAAAGAACAGAAATTAAATCTAGATTCTTGGCTAGAAAGTGCAATACAAAATCTACCACCCGTCACACACCTACCGAACCGGACCGGCAAGTACGCCCGGTCAGCAAGCAACCGTCCTCATCACCGATCAGAACGTTCTAGCAGTTCAGAAAGAGTCTTATATCATCACAAACAAGCACTAGATTACGAATCAGCGTCAATCAAGAAAGCCCGGCTCCCGGTAAGTCTGTTATAAACCCAGTTTCAATTCTGTTCTTTGCTGTTCTAGATAGAACAGAATAGAATCAGCAGGTATATGGCTGTGCTTGATAAATATATGGACAAGAGTACTTTTTCAGAATAACAGAATGTCACTAACCAATACCAAAATTGATGTAAAGCCGTGCGCTAAGATAGATAGAATCCACCCGTGTGACCCGCAGCTTCCATGCGACCCTTTCTTTAAGGCCAACGACTGCCCCACACCGTACATATGTCAAGATCGGCTCAAGAATCCTGCATATCCTGGCGAAATCAGTAAGACCTTCTTTCTTGTTGATGTCTCAAAGCCAATTTGACCAATAGATTGCCACACCCACGGAATGATCGCTTTTCATCTTCGATTAAAAAAAGGAAAAGTAGTTCAAATTGGTTCGATAGATGGTGCTGACTCAACTCTAGCTGCCAAGATTGTCGAATGTATTATCTATGGTGTGCGCGTAGGTACTAACTTAAAATAGTTTTTTGTAAACAAAGAAATGTCAAGATATGCCACTGTGTGTATAAATGTCATGTATATGTATCATATGTGTATATACACATGAAATACACACACATGACACTTATACAAACAGTGGCAAAAGTCAGAGTATGGAGAATTTATATATTCTCTAGGGTACTAAGCTAGGTAACTAGTCGGTGGCTTAGTCATGGTATTCTGTTTGTTTGCTTATTGAGTGTGCGCTAGTGATTTCGAGGTGTTTTTAGAAGTACCTAGGAAAAATAAATACCACGAAACGAAAGTTATATCTACGTTGTTGATGTTGACATTTAACTTTATTTTGACACTTGACAGCTAAGTACAGAGCAGCGCCATCTATATTTTCAACGCTGAAAACATGATTTAAAACGGCCGTGAAAACCCCCCATTGTTAGAGCACATTATTAATTCTTCCATCGGGCAGGATGGTCAAAACATGTGCTATAGCTTAGGACTAAGCACCACAGTTGTACTGCGTCATAGAGGCTTTTGATCATACCACTTCAGCCGAGATTACTCTGTATCATGTTACATGAGCTTATCGAGCAGAATTTCTATTCTGTGAACGAACTACTTACTCGAAAGACAGTTTACTGTTACCTACCTTTACTTTCTACTAATTTAAATTATTTTAGAAACTAGTATATTTACTATTCGTATAGGTAATCATATTATTATTAACTTTATAATTGTGTTTTATTGACATGTAAATAAATTAATAAATGCTGGACATTTCACACAACATTATTTAGCCCCAAACTAAGCAGAGCTTGTTGTGTTATGGGTAATAGATAACTGATATACTTAATACAATACATTACATAGATAGATATTTTTTATTATACATATAAAAATACCCAGAACACCCTGAACAAATATCTGCCCATCGTATAAATATTTGTTCCGAGGCGGGAATCGAACCGGCAACCTCCTGCGTCGCAGGCGAACCTTTGCCCGCCGCGCCACTGAGGTCATAAATCGGCTTTTTGGATAATTTGTATTGTATTGTATTGTAAGTATCGTATTCTCTTCCCGGTGTCAAGAGAGTACGTAATCGCGCTACCTATCACTTTCTTGCAATTCTGCTAGCTCCGTCCACTAGAGATTCAAAATATTTTTCATCCCACCATCTCGGAAAGAGTATTTTTGCTATTCGATATCCGAGTGCAAAAGCCGTTTTTATCCGCTAGAGGATAAAGTAAAATTGAATTTAGAACATCGTATGCACTAAGTTTGTGAATTCATAACATCATTAAACCTATTTACTGCTACCTCCATGGTGCCGAATTTATCATACAACCTTTTTTAATTTGTTAAAAACTCAGACTAGGAACCTTCTTGGTGTATTACTTTTTTTTTAATTTGCTTTACGCGCGCCATTTTCTTTTCACGTCATATTTTTAAAACCTTAGGTGAAAAACATGAAACTTGAAAACAAGTGAAAAACTTAAAATGAGTGATTCTATAGACGAGGAAGTTTATTTGACAAACAGAATTGACTAAAACTGTTAAAAATGCGCAAAAGTATCTTGTGATTGTAAATGTTTTTTTTTTGCATTAAGTCATGTCCTCGCTGAGGTGGGATGAAAAGTTACGTGTTGCACTCGAGTGCAAAGATTTTTCACCTCGTACTCTTTTGATTCCCTCGCTAACGCTCAGGATTCTAACTTTTGAATTTTTCAATTTTAGAATCCTTCGCTTGCTCGGTCATCAAAGTTGATGACCGAGCAAGCGAAGGCGATCATCAAGTAGATGCACACGGTTAAAAAGCAACTTTGCACTCTTGTATAACAAATAACTATTATACAGCTAGGAATACTTACACTACCCTGCATTGTGATAATGCAAGAGGGGGTGTTTGTCCAGTCAAACCTAGATGAGTTCATGAAGAACGGCGACACCTACTCGTACGGGACGCGGAACGCTTGGAAGCTTGCAACTATCGGCCGTTCGCTCACGAAGTCCTCAAAGCTACCCCACGTAATGGGTCCGGCAGTGTACAACAAACCACCAGACTCTGTCACATCTGATGGAAGTTTACCTAGTTTTAAGTTCCGTCTGAAACGTTGGCTTATCGAGCAGAATTTCTATTCTGTGAACGAACTGCTTACTCTTAAGACAGTATAAAATTACTGTTACATATACCTTGACTTATATTAATTACAATTATTTTTGAAACTTGTATACTATTCGTATAGGTACACTATTATTATTACCTTTATTATTGTATTTTTAAAATGAATTTAAAATTTGACATGTAAATCGGCTTTTTGAATAAATTGTATTGTATTGTATTTCATTGCGTCTCCACGACGACCGGTCTTTGAGCCGCCTTCATCTTTGACAAGGAAGGTATGAAAGAATATTTGGTCTTTTTCAGCTACATGCCGCTCCGGTAGCTACATGTTCGTAAAATCCTGCAAGAAAGAGGAACCCCCTCATAAATGCGACCCAGCCAAACCATGCAGTGAAATGTCGGATCTTCAGAAGAATAAGAAGCCTGCATGTAAAGAAACACCCTTATGCATGGAGAGACTTAAGAATGCCGAGCGCACTATGAAAGATCCACCATGCGACGAAACGAAATAAATTTACAAATTGAATTTAATTATCTTTAGTTTTATTGTAAAACTACTACGGTGTTATTACAAAAGTGTTTCGAAGCGATTCCATTTCTACAGTCGTAATTCAATACAAAAGACCACGTGACATATCGATAGCTAACGTCTATCCCATACATTTTGGACTTTTCTACTGGCGTCATCGCCATTAGAATGTTACTTTGTCTACGGACCAGTCTAGGCATAAATATCAACCTTTGGTATATGCGACTGTAATACAAAAGCAGATGGTTTGTTTTCCAGAAGCAACTTTCGAGCTATAGATAGTCCGAGCTTATGCCAAAAATTACATAAGCTTGGACTATCTCTGGTTTTTCCAAGGGGGTTTTCTAAAACCAGACAGCCCCCTAGTTTAGCAAATGGTCTACATATTGACATCCGTTAGTTTGATACTTTGGAAATTTGTGTAGGAGCGCAAGAATTGATTTCGGAAAACAAACCATTTGCTTTCGTATTAAAGTCGTTTAAGCCTAATGTCGATATCGATATCTGTCTGAGCTACTCTATCCCATCAGTTCTAATCGCAATCCAGTTTCAATCCTAATAACGCTTGATTTGGAAATCTTGAACTAAATTCAGATTTAGACTATGTTCTGTAATAAGGCCGCTAGAGTCTGTTTAGAAAGAGAGCCGTCGTGACCAATTTGTGAACTAAGGTTATGAACTTCATATTATTATTCTTAATTTGGTTATTACTATAACCATAATTAAGAGCTTATTTCTTTCTGTCGGCTTTTTGAATTAAAAACTAAAGAAACAGTAACAGTTGTAATAGAATCAAAACGGAGCAAATGCGCTATTGTATTGCTGCTAAACAAAAAAATTAATTAAACACAGCAGCGCTCTCCTAATAGCGAGTTGAGTCGAGTAGCTAGTTGAGACGTAAGAGGTGCGGTTCGATTCCCGCTGTGGACAAATGTTTGCATGATTTACAAATATTTGTTCCGGGTCTGGGTGTTTTGGTACCGTGGTACTCGTAGTTCCTGCTACCTACGACCCAGGGAATCTTAGTGTGGTATCAGGTGTATATGTGACTGTTGGGTGTTATATGTTATCTTAGTAAAGACAAACCTATAGTTTGTTGTAGGTAAGTGTTGTGTATGTTAGACGTAGATAATAAGATTATAAATAAGAGTACTACCATCTAATAAAGATCTACTAGATAATTCGTTGGTCGCAAATTAATAACTGATGATGTGACTGACTGATAGCTTGATGAACTGATAGAATGAATACAAACCATGGATAAAAACTATGTTGCTCTACTGGCTGAACCTCTGTTGACATAAATTAAACTAGAAAAATTAAAATCTGCATGACAATCTGACATAAACACCACATTCTATGCGCTACAAAACTCTAAATCAGATCATGGCTTTGGTCAAAACAAACTAAATTCCCCCGTAACATGAACGTTAAGAAATGCCACGTAGAGCCAAACCCTGAACCTCCACTACCAACCGCTTGTACGCTACAACGAATCCAACAGAAAGAGAAAGCAGGTGTGATATTTTGTCCGAAGGCCCCTATAGAGCCACCACAACCAGCACCATCTTGCGAAGCACTCTGCTTCGAGAAAATTAAAAACCCGCCATTGCCCCCCCAGCCTGACTTTCCTATAGTCTGCATAGTTGACAGAACTCTGACTACAACCGATCGCTGTGATGATATTTTAGAGAAATCTGCAGCGCATCCTGACCTACCCTGGCCTGGCTGTCCTCCACCACCTCTCCCTCCACCACCCCCGGAGCACGATCTCTGTGAAGAACTAGCAATCAAAGCAAAGAAAGCTGAGTGTCATGAAAGAAAAAAACGGTATCTAGAATAACAATAAAATAAATAAGTTAAAAAATGGATAATATTACGAAAAAGCCCGAAATAATAAACATAACCAGCAGTCCAGAGACTTCGAACACTGATTCAAATATTGAAAAGTTCAGAATAGAAATCAGTAAGATCTCTGAGTCAGATTTCATAAATTCTAGAAGGTTGACGATACAATCGACTGTTAAGCACGAACCACCACCTGAGCCTACTGAAATAGACAAACAGATATCAGACTTGGAGAGTCTCATTAAAAGATTACAAGATGAAATTACGGAAATGAGTAATAACGCAGAGAAACCTTATTTATTACCTGTTGAAGACGATGCTCCAGCGGTCAAAGTTCAAGAAGAAGATTCACCGGTCGTAAATAAAGAAGAATCTGACGAATCTAAGAACGCTATCGATACAACTGATGCTACGGGTCATGTTTATCCAGTAATAATTAGGGATATGAGCTTTAATCAAAGTATACAATCTAATATGTTGCCCAATCCTGTATCTGAGAATTTAGGTTCTTCTGAAGGAAATACCGAAGACTCATTTTCCCCTGTAAGCGCAAAATTTGATGAGCTTTGGGTTAATGAGGAACCAGAAGAAATAATAAAGAAACCTGCAACGGATGAGTCCCAGTTACAGCTTATTAATGGCTTGAAAACTGAAATTAGTGAGTATTTAGGTTCTTCTGAAGGAAATACCGAAGACTCATTTTCCCCTGTAAGGGCAAAATTTGATGATATTTTGGTTAATGAGGAACCAAAAGAAATAATAAAGAAAACTGCAACGGATGAGTCCCAGTTACAGCTTATTAATGGCTTGAAAACTGAAATTAGTGAGTATTTAGGTTCTTCTGAAGGAAATACCGAAGACTCATTTTCCCCTGTAAGGGCAAAATTTGATGATATTTTGGTTAATGAGGAACCAAAAGAAATAATAAAGAAAACTGCAACGGATGAGTCCCAGTTACAGCTTATTAATGGTTTGAAAACTGAAATTAGTGAGGAACTTGTAATTGTAAAAGACGTTAATAAGGGAGAGCCTTCGAATGAAAATTAACTTGTCTCATGAACAAAATTAACATTGAATGTAGATTAATAAGACTGTAATTTATATATCAATCAATCTTGAAAATAAAACACTTGGAACAATATTTTTTTACCTTGTTTGTCCCTAAAAGTCAGTAAAATTTCCAAAGGATCTTGCCGTTTCGGCAAGGCAGCTCGTACCACACCAAAAATAATTGCGTCAAAACAATACCTCGTGTATTATGAGGATAATAAACCGTTTTTGCTTTACCAACAAGTCTTTTTAAGATTCATGACCGCAATTCATAGTTTTTGGGACATAAAATTTTGAGGTTAGTTTTAAAATAAATACATTCTTTAGTATCTTTTGGGCCTTGGCATGATAAAAAGGATGTTCTGATAAAAAAAACTTACTTCATAAATAGTCTGCATAATCTTAGCACTTAGGTAGTTGCAATAACCAACATTTTGGTAACATGGTAGGTAGGTACCTACTCATGATACCCATGACACAGGAGATCCTAGTGCGGGATCAGTAACTGTTAAGTATAAGGCAATGACGTTCTAATAACTCGATGAGGTATATATTTAAATATTATTAATAACCAGCTATTATTGAAGTCAGGAAAGTAGCAAGTATAGGTACAATAAAACATTTCTAATGTACAATAAAACACTAGATAGGTACGTAGCATCATTTTCATCATCATTATAATTTCATCCATTTGACGTCCCCTGCTGGACATAAGCCTTTCCCATAGAATATCACAATGAACGGGGTTGTGCCGCTCCTATCCACTGACTTCACGCGAACGTTAACAGTGTCGTTGATTCGTCGAGTGGGGTGTACATAGGAAAAGAAACAATATTATAAAAAAAGGCATGATGTTCAAAAGCCAATAAATAATAATAAAAAGAAAAAAAAGGTGGTTCAAATATTTATGCATGCAAAACACACACTATCGTGACCAATACTAGGTTCAGGTACACTTTCAGAATTCAAGGGCGATGTTTCTTGAATTAATATGAAACATTCATGGCTCAGTATTTTATCAGGGGTTAACTGTAACAAATTAATGTTTATACAATCAATATCTAACAATAAACTAAAGTCCTTATTTTATTTTAATGCAGATAGTACAAACAATACTTACGGGGGGGACACAATACTTAGTGGGCACAATCCATGATCAGATAATCCACATTGATCACAGCGTATGTCATGCCTCAAGGGCATGACATGTATCCGTAAGTTTCGCAGCACTAATGCCAAGTATGATGACCTGGGTTCATCAAAGCAATCATCCATCGCAAGTTGAGATGCGTTATTTCTAGTTTCTAGTTAGTTTGTGTAAATCGAGTATACGTATTTTAAAAAAGCCGCTGTCTTTGACAGAGCTATCCTGTCATGAATGATAATGTCATTTGTGAGTCTTACGTAGTCATTATTCTGAGGTCTTACGTAAAGTAATTGCATCCTCTTTGTTTGTGAGCATAGACTATACCTACCTGCAATAATTTCTCTTTGTGAGGTTCATTGCCAAGCAATGGCACCGTCACCGCACGAAAGTAAACAATACAAAATCTTATTTAACTTCATTTCAAGATCACGGGTTCATGTAAATCAATCGAAAATGTTTACGTAATTTAAAAAATATGGGTAATTTTATGAAATACATTTGGTTTTGACGCAATTGGTACAAGCTCTCGGCAACATCCTTTATGTAATGAATCATATTGATGACTAAAATTCTTATACCAATGATATCAGTACAAGTGCCACCTCCAGTACATCTCCTGAAAATCGTTAATTTGAGGCCTTTTGATGATATTTAGTCAGTGACATTAAAAAATCGCACCCCTGCTTAGGTCAGTTATCACTAGAAATGAGATAATTACCATGATTTTTGAAGCTTTATTGATTCCCGATATTTCGGCACAAATCATGGTAAATATCCCGTTTCTAGTGATAATTTTGTTCATAACCATAATAGTTTCAAAAGTTATAAGGTCAGATTAGTTCCTAATTCTTCCAAACTGGTATGAATCGGTTCTTGGCTGTCTCCTATCACTCTTTCTTGTTAGCTTCGAGGTCGGTCGTCCCACCAGTGCCTTCTCGGCCGGCTCCGTCATCGCCTTGTTTTTACATTTTCACTCAATTTAATTAATTTTCTTAACGCCCTGGTTGTTCAAAAACCAGATATCGATATTATTGTTTCTAATTTTCATGTTATTCTTATTTTTTCTATCAGTTTTCTAAGCTAAGTAGGTATCAGTGATATGTATAATTATTTAGAATTATTCCTGTAGTTTTGGCTTGCTGCGCGTGTTGGTGTATACAGTATACACTTACTTACTTACAGTATACAGTATACTGTAAGTGCAGTAAGTAATCAGTTTAAATTTTTATTACTTAAATAATGGAATTTAAATAAATAAATAAATATCACTAGTAGGTACCATTGGGCAGTAGATACCATTAACGGTACCTGTGACACTATAGTTTGTATCGCTTTTCGTCTTCAGGAATGCAAACATTTGTCCCGCAGCGGGAATCGAACCCGCAACCTCTTGCATCTCAGCCAGCTACTCGCCCGCCGCGCCACAGAGGTCTTCAACTATGTAATAATATGGTCGCCAATAATTCGATGCGGAGTTAATTTGGCAAGATTGCATAACGTATTTATTAGTATGGGTAGGACACCATGTTGATGAATAAGGGGGGTAGGGTAAACGCTTTTAGTATAATGGTCATCATCATAATCATCATCGTCATCATCATCAGCATCATCAGCCTGCAGAAGTCCACTGCTGGACATAGGCATCCCCCTCCAAACTGTCCGGTTGGTCAGGCTAACAGTTTGGAATATTTTTATCTAAACAGTTAGATCATCGAACTTCTGGTAGGATAGTATGGAATAAACGCCTTAAGAATGTCAAGACGAACGGTCTTGAGCCACCTCCATCCACCGACTTACTGCGACGTTTATAACGTCTTTAGTCCATCGAATGGAGGGCCTTCCTCTACCGCGTCGTCCGGTTTGTGGTCTCCACTCGAGAACCTTTAATCCCCAACGGTTATCAGTTCTTCGAGCTATATGACCTGCCCATTGCCACTTCAACTTGCTAATTCTGAGAGCTATGTCGGTGACCTTGGTTCTTCTACGGATTTCCTCATTTCGGATTCTATCATACATGATAGAATCGTTCGCGACCCACCTTCACACTGAGCCTTCACACAATCTGAAATATGCGAACTATGCTCTCTCCATAGCCCGCTGCGCGACTTTGACCTTGTCTATACGGCCAATAGACTTAATAGATGTGGTCGCTAACTATTCGCCGTATAGACAAGCTCAGTAGATGGTCACAAACAATTAGATGAAAGATATTATTATTTCAACAATTTATTCACAATAACAATAGTCCCATACAAAATACATCATTTTGGTAAAATATTATATCATTTCATTCTACACAAAACATTCAATTTAAATTAAAAGCAAATAACTTTTATATTATATATGACTAGAAATTACTCAAATTTTCAAACAATAATTTCTATCGAATAATAATACAATAATTGTTTATAGAATAAAATACCCAATTTCAAAGCAATTAATAATAAATTTAAGGCAATTAAATACTTTTGGCACAATTTGTTCCATACATCTATAATGTTATTGAATATAAGGCACGGGCCACACTATATTTGTATTTAAAATATTCATTCCAAGCACAAAATTTCAAATACTTTTACAAACCTATATTCATTTACACAAAAAATCTCCCAAAGAGCATAATAGTTTATTCGACATTCCAAAGACAATCACAATAATTTCAAAGCCAAGCTCTGAATACTTTACTAATTTATATACAAAAGTTTCATCAAAAACGGCACCTCATCTCGAGGCCGATCAAACCCTATTAGGATAAAAACCTATACAGTTGCCAACTGTACGGTTACAAAGAAACCCAAAATGCTTTGCTCAGACACTATTTGTTTCTTCGCGGAGGTTGCATTGGGGGTTCGTGGAAAGGGTGATATTGCTGCTTATATAAACTCTCCTGAAATAAATTTAGCTTGTTTAGCATAAACATATAATATAGCATAACCTACCTAATTTCAAACCATTAACATAGTGTAGTAGTAGAACTTCTTGTGAAAGAGTTCGTCCGGGGAAGTACTAACACCGTACCTATTTCTGCCGCCAAGCACTAATGCTCGCATTGCTGTGTTTCGGTTTGAAGTGTACGGGTGCCGGTGTAATTACAGGCACATGAGACTTTTCATCTTCATGTCTCAGGGTCGGCAGCGCGCGTGTGATGCCTCTGGTGTTACAGGCGTCCACAGGCTACGGTAACTGCTTTCCATCAGGTGGGCCGTATGCTTGTTTGTTTGTCAAGTAGTATAAAAAAAACATGCATAACGTGACCAAGTGTTCTTAATAATAATAATTGTTCCTATGGTTTTAATAAATGAGTATGAGTAGTACTTATTAAATAAGATAAATATTAAAATATCTAAATTATTCATTTTGTAAAAACGGGTCATTTTCACGTACCGATATTTAGATAAGATAAAATTTAGATAATTTATTTATCAACTCTTTTAAAAATATGGTACAAATTAGACTAATTTCAGTAAGTACTTAGTAATATTATACATGATAAACATGATATCGTGTACCAAAAGGAGCGCTGTCCCCTGCACTAGGTCTCAAAGAGCCTGTGTTGCAGGGTCACAGTGACTCACCCCGGACTCTCCATCATAGCAAAAACACAAAATTAAAATGTTTAAAATGAGCGTAATAGTGTTAGTGAGAAACATTATACCTTAAAACTAACAAATCTTAAAAGTTAACGCGTAAAATACAATAATAATACAATAGAAAAAAACAAAAATAAAAGAAACAATTTAAGAATAAAATAGTAAAAATAAATAAGAGCCCAACATTCTAACATTAATTCCTAATTATGAATGTGTTAGAAGGGTATAGTTTTTGTAAGTGTTGCGTGTAGGTGTGTGGATGTGTGGTTGTGAGTCGTGTTTTAGTGAGAAGTAGTGTGAAGTAGTGCTACTATACCAGTGAGTGTGGGTGGGTGTAAAAGGTAGAGTGACGAGATTGTGTGTTGTGATTTCATATTTATTAATAATAAATAAATAATATATATTTATTTATGCTTATTAGCTGACGTTTGTCATCAGTTTTTCTGTATAAAATATGTTAGATTGCCTAGAAAGTCCATGAGTGTTATGTTTACTTGTCTATAGCTCATTTGAACAATAGCTCGATTTTGACTTACGCGGTTGTACAGTTTTGGTCCCATAATACGTGAGGACTTTCTCCCTAGCTTAGTTCTTGATGCCGGTACCTTAAACACTTTGTCTTTCCTACGTTTTAATTCGGAAAGTGTTATTTTGCCTAAGGTCACTAGGGAGTGTTGCTTGGTGATATGTTGGTGGAACCACCAACAGGTTTCGACCCTAATCGAGGCTACACTGTTAGTGTAGCCTGTCTGGCCGCTCCTGGCGCGCCCGATGGTTGCGACAGGAGTGGCAGCGACGATAATAGAGCACCGCAACCCGACTGGAATGACGTCACCGAAGAACGCGTGATAACGTGGACACAAGCACTGCCCCCACCCCCGCGCCGGACGAGCCGAGAGGAGCAGGCTCAGAGACGCAGTGCGAGGAAGGACGCGGAGGGAGTGTAGCGCAGATCCTATACCCACCCTGATGAAGACCCTCGATTAGGGTAAAAACCTGTTGGTGCTTCCACCAACATATCGGTACGCGAAAATTTCGCGTTTTTACAAAATGAATAATTTAGATAATTCACGAAAGTTACTTTAGTAATATCTAAATTAATTTAAAATTCTTACCACATCAGTCGGTCTGTTAACAGCTGCGTTCAATTTTATTTCTTGAAGAATAATTTGATTTGCAGCGCTAGAAAACAATAATAATAAATTATTATATATATATATATATATATATTAATAATAATATGCCGTGGTGTGTCTGACCTAAATAACTTTTCATTTAAAAAACCAACTTCCGCCATTGTATTCGACTAAATAATTTTTGATGAAAAAAAAATTATGAAAGAACCATAGTGGTGAAAGGATTATGATACTTTCTGAATGCAAATGGTTGGTGTCTTGCTGAAACTATCAAAATCGCCATATGTATGCCTACAATATTTGAGGAGTTCCCTCAATTCCTCATGGATCCCATCATCAGAACTGGATTATGAAAAAATGGGACCAATCTGGAATTATATCTAATCAAATAAAAAAAGAATTTTCCAAATCGGTTCATAAATGCCGGAGATATGCGGTAACAAACATTTAAAAAAAAAAAAAAAAAAAAAATAACAACCGAATTGAGAGCCTCCTCCTTTTTGGGAAGTCGGTTAAAAAAGACCTCTCCTATTCCTTCCGTGGATGTAGTAAAAGCCTTACTAACGGATTACACCAGGGGATGGGCAGCAGCATCCATCTGAGTACTTATCACCAACTGCGATCACCAATCCGCCTGCCAAGCGATGGTGATTATGGTAAATAACCATTGTATTCAAAGAGGGAGGCCTCATCCTGCAATGGTCGTAAACAGGCTGGTGTTAGCATAGCACCCAACAGTCACATACGTAGTCTTGATCACACACTAGGGTGCCCTGTGTCATGGGTATCAGGAACTACGAGTACCATGGTACCATAACACCCGGACTCGGAATAAATATTTGCAGATCATACAAATATTTGTGCGCCCAGCGACAGCCAGCTGCTCGCCCACCACCCCACAGAGGCTTAGAGCATTTACCGGATGGAGATGGCAAAGGTGGGCAAACTCCTCTGCCAAAGTGGCTACCTCTGTGGCGCGGCGGGCGAAGGTTCGCCTGCGACACAGGAGGTTACGGGTTCGATTCCCGCCTCGGAACAAATATTTGTATTTGTATTTGTATTTACGATCTGCAGATATGTGTTCAGGATGTTCTGGGTATTTTTTCTATGTATAATAAAAAATATCTATCTATGTAATGCATTGTACTAGAACCCATAACACAAGCTCTGCTTAGCTAGGTAATGTGTGAAATGTCCAGCATTTATTTATTTATAAAGTTTTATACGCGTTGTATAAAACTTGTTTGTGTGACAGCTTTTATTTGCGTGTGTTTACAGAGAAAATACGTAGGCCGCTCGCAAGGGTTGCTTTTAAAAAAATACTTTTATTCTTAACTGAATTTAATAAAAGAGGTAAAAATTACAAGTTAATTATCTTAATGATTTCCGTTCGATTTATGAACAAAGAATGCCAGCTTAAAACTAGGTAATTTCCATGAAGCGGGCGATCGACGTCACATGACCACGTTCCGCTGACGCTGCACACGTGTAGCTGCATTGTCCATCCAGGTCAATGCAAGCGCGGCATTCCTCCTACGTCAGCCTTGCGTAACACCTCCACCCGAAGAGCAGCGAGTATTGAAGCTTGTCGTAAATTGAGCTGGAGGTTGATTGGGATCAACCTTCTTTGCTGCTGGAAGGGCGTAGACTCCTTGTAATTCAGCTTGTCCATCTTCAGAAGCTTTCATCAGTTTCAATCGATATTTCCTGTATAGCAGGCCGCCGATGAGTGCGCATGCACCGGTAATTACCACGTACATAGGTATAGTAGTGTGATAAAGACCATAGTCGATGTTGTTTTCTAGGAGCAATGGCGACTGTAACGAGATTTCCTTGTTAGTGGCATGAAGATGATCCAAGTTGATGGAATTCAATTTAAATGCTGGAGCTGAAGATGAGGTCACGAAGTCGTCCCTTGGTAGATCCATTATCTTCAATGCTTGTCCCTTTAAACGATCTTTAGTGTTAGAGATCGTAAATTCAGGCGTTTCCAAGTAGCAATTTTGTGGAATTATTGCGAGGAAGCTGCCTTGAAGCGTTCTGTAGAGATTTTGACCGCAGGAGAGATGTACTTTTGTAGAAACGGGAAAGCTGATGCTGTAATGTTTCTCGTCAAGTTCTTCATATGCCGGTTTTTCCAAAGTGACTGTGGTACGGTTGCACATCTTGTTCTGTTGCTGCGTTGAGATGAGATGCTGGATGCAGTCATCTGTTGATCGACTATGCATACTCCTTTTCTCCTCACAAAGGTACCATTTACTGGTCTTCGGGCATTCAGCCTCTATGTACTTGAAATCTTTCTCATGGATAGCTAGGTACGGGAAAGGAGGAGTAAGGATCTCATGATACATATTAGGGATGATAGATAATTTATACATCTCATAGCTGGATGGGAGCACGATTGGAAATTTATATACTATAACTATCTCATTTCCTACATAATAAAAGCCTAATCTAATTATATCAAAATACTCTCTGATATCTAAATCTATTACTTTCTCACTGCCGTACAGTAGGTTCAGTTTACGAATGATATCGCGAATTACATACAAATTTAAAACTGAATGATGCGTAGCAGAGGCTCTGATAAAAGCAAGAACATTCTGTAATTTAAGTAGTTCTTGAGAGATAGAATCCGCATTGTCTGTCAGGACGATAAGTACTTGAGCTAAATGCGCGTACTTAACTAGCTCATAACCCCTGGAAGCTTCGACTTGCTTAATCTTATTAACCATAACTTCTATCTTATTTTGATTATCTACGATACTGTCTAAAATCTTCGAATATTGCGATGTCCAATTTTTAGATAAACTTACGTGATTGTTTAATTCGGTTACTAATTTATTTTCATTATTCTCAAGATTTTTTATTACTTGGTTATAATGTAGCGCATCTGTATAATCAAGATTTCCTGTAATGCTTTTAACAATTGATCCGAGACCATCTACGAGTCCCCTTTTTACACGACTCATCTCAAAGGTCTGTAGCTGATCAAGTACACTCGCAAGCTTATTTTTTAGAAAGGCTAGATGGGGTTCGAATAAAAAGTTAGTTTTATTGTTTAGCTGAGGGCTTAAACTATCTATCTGACTCTCTACTGAAATTACTTTATCCCGCAACTCTTGAAGATTCACGTGTTGTAGAAAGGAATGGTAATGTGAAATAATTTTAGCTGAACCTAACTTAAAAGGCAAAATACCAGGTCCATCATCGAGGCTTTCAAGTTTTATCTCCTGCATTAGAACTGGTGCCAGGAGCAGGTGAAATATCAGGAGCATCCTGTAACAATTGGGTGCTTTTAGGGAGACGCTTCAGCCTAGACTTGGCAATAGGACCTCGTTTTTTCTTAGTATAGATATGAATAGGAAGGTCTGCCATTACGACATCATGAGTGTAACGAGGGGCTAACTTCTGTCTGGAAGCTAACGGATTTTTCACGAAAATTTGTTGCTCGGGTGAGTATTCAGCCTCCGGCTCCCGTTCCCTATTTCGGGTATCTGTAAGATTTTTACGAGTCGTGCTACACATGTCATGAATCGTCTTATAGGCTTTAGTCATCTTGTCTTTATGATTAGTCATATACTGTTGTAGTAAATGAGCTGAAAGGTCTATGTCGAAAGGATCCCGAGGATCATAATGTCCTGTAACTACCTCTATTGGTTTGCACTTAGTAAAACTATGAATACTACTATTATACGCCAAAACGGCATAGGCCATCAAATTAATTACAGATTCAGATTTTTGACCTATTTTTAGAATACGGAGATGTTCTAATATTGTTGAGTGAAATCTCTCAACTATACCGTTCTCATTAGGTGCATGAGGAGCAACCCTATGATGCTGGATTTTATGCATTCTTACGAATTCCGCAACAAGCTGATTAGTGAATTCGGTTCCGTTGTCCGTTACTATAGTGATAGGTATTCCATGGTGAGTGCAGAACCTTAATAAGGCTTGTACTACACTAACAGCAGTGCCATCTCTCAAATGATAGGCTTGCGCATATTTAGAAAATGCATCTACGATAGTTAGGAATTTCTCACTTTGAATAGTCAAGAGATCTAAATGGACCAGTTCAAAGGGCTTACTAGCGGGTGGAACTACTTTGAACTGTTGCTTTATTGGGCTGCGATCGTACTTCGCTTGGCCACAGATAGTGCATTCATTTATGAACTTGGTGATCTGCTCTCTCATTTTAGGCCAGTAATATCTATGAGACAAAGCTAAATAGCACTCGTTAATACCGCGATGATTAGTCTTACCATCGTGGTACTTGTTTATAATTTCCTGCTGTCTTAAGTATTCCCTAACGTTCTCTAACTCAGTCTTAGTCAATGTAAGATTCATAGCCGAATTTTTAAAGGTTCTTTGTATTATAGGTATAATGGTGTAAAAAGCCAAATAGGGATTTATTAGTAGCCCAGTTTTTATCTTAGGGTGGACATATTCCTTTATAGCGTTGATAACATCTTCCTCCATATTGGATTCAGATATTTGGACCGAAATTCGCGTGTGCGTCTCAAAAGGCTTGGTGACAACTGGTCTTCCTTTAATGTCTCCTACGACGTTGAAAATTAACTGTTTCGTGAATCTATTTAAGGGATCATCTGAGATTGGGACTTCTAAAATAGGGTTTTCATTGTCCGTATGAACAGTGGCTGTTCTTGAACTAGCCGCAGTCTCCGTAGCTGTTATAGTTCTAGATTCATCTAACGCGGGGTTTGTTTCAGATGGATTCACTGCGATCGACATGAGCTCTTCATTATTGACTTCGATACGCGATAGTGCATCAGCATTTGTGTTGCACTTACCCTCTAGATATTCGACTCTATAATCATACTCGCTTAGTTTCAAACGCCATCGTGTAAGTCGTGAGCTAGGGTCCTTCAGGTTTACTACCCATTGCAAGGGTCTATGGTCCGTAAGGATCAAAAATTTTCGCCCATAAAGGTACGGCCTAAAGTATTTAGTTGCCCAAACAATAGCCAGAAGCTCCTTCTCTATAGTGCTGTAATTTAGTTCGCTTGAATTTAGAGTTCGCGATGCGTATGCTATTGATTTATTCGAGCTTTTGATACCTTGAGATAAAATGGCACCGATAGCTACATTTGAGGCATCAGTTGTTAAGATAAACTCTCTTGTGAAATCTGGGTATTGCAAAATCGGATCGTTAGTTAATAACGTCTTACAATATTCGAAACAGTTTGTGTAATTTTGATCTAACTTGATCTTAGAGCCTTTTTTTAAACATTGAGTAAGGGGCTTTGTAATACGTGCAAAATCTGGAATAAATTTCCTGTAGTAGCCGAGTAGCCCGAGAAAACGTTTGATTTCAGTGGGAGTCTTTGGAATGGGATAACTCTCGATAGCTTTAATTTTGTTAGGGTTAGGTTTTACACCCTCTCTGCATATGATATGACCAAGGAACTCGGTTTCCAACTTCAAAAATTCGGATTTGTCCATTTGAATTTTGAAGTTAGATTCTCTCAATCGGTTAAAAACCTTATCCAAATTAACAATGTGCTCCTGAAGGGAGGTACTGAAAACGATAATATCATCGAGATAGACAAGACAGATTTCATTCTGGAGGCCCCTCAGGACGTTATCCATAACGCGCTGAAAGGTTGATGGAGAGTTTTTTAGGCCCATAGGCATCCTCAAAAACTCATAATGCCCATTTTCTACATTAAAACTAGTCTTATGAACATCAGAGGAGTCCATTTCTACCTGGTAAAATCCGCTTGCCAAATCAAGGGTTGTAAAGTATTGACATTTGCCTAGTTTGTCTAGTACATCTGTTATATTAGGGATTGGGTATTTGTCATCAATCGTTTTCTCGTTAACTTTCCTGAAATCCACGACAAGACGCCACTTGACTTTACCGGAAGCATCTGCCTTTTTGGGTACAATCCAAATCGGAGAGCTCCATGCAGACTCTGAGGGTCTTATTATATTCTGATCGAGCATCTTACTTATCTGATCTCTGACCTCCTGTCTGTGAACGTAAGGATAGCGATAACTCTTAGTATGTACTGGAATTTCATCAGTAGTTCTAACCTTATGTTTGATCTTGTTGGTGAATGTAAGTGGTTCGCCCTCAAGATAAAACACGTCCGCGTAGTTAACACATAAACGCTGTAAATTCGCAAGTTCTTCCGGATTAAGATGATCGGTCCGAAGACGAGATAAAACTCCTTTCGCGCGATCCGATAAAATTTCAGTACTGTCACATTGAATGTTAAATATTTCAGCTTTAACAGGACGATCCATAGAAAAAATAACATCATTAGATGTTGGGTTAGCAACTTCTACCCATCCTCGGTTGTTCTGGACCGTCGTTATACAATCTGAAATAAGGCAGTTACAAATCGTCTGGTTCTCTACAAAAACTTCCCCGTCTTGTGAGTTTACAGGCAATCTAACTAACTTCGTAGAATTAGCTGGAATAATTTCCTCGCATAAGTTGACGTTCCTGGAATCGTACATCTGAATAGGAATCTGCGTATCACAGGTAACCAGTAATTTATTTTTCAGATCAATGTTAGAGTCCCATACGTCAAGTAAATCAAAGCCTAAAAGTCCGTCGAAATAATTATGAAATTTATAAACATATAAAGTCATATCATGCGGATCGCAAAATTCCCGGAAACAAGGCAACGTGATCGAATAGTTGTTCTTGGTAGTCGCGTGCACATTTGTCACTTCAAAAGGATCGTAATTCAAAGGAATATGACTAAAATATTTTTCTATGGCATCAGGGCTGATAAAAGACTGATTAGCTCCTGTATCAATTAAAAATTTTAGAGGTGGATTCGCGATCTGAATGTATCCTAATTGCCTTTGAATATGAAAATTTACTTCTATTTTGGCTTTTCTGACTTCGATTCCTGTTGAAAATTTCCATCAAAAGCCGGAACTACCTCCTCTACTACCGATGGTTCAGGGTAGGAATACTGCTCGCAGCTGTAAAACTCAGGGTATTGTTCGCACGAATAATACTCCTGATAGCACTCGGGGTAGTTATTATAGTCGTCACAGTAATAGTTATCGTAGCCGTCAGACTCGTTGAAGTTAACCTCACGTGACTTAAAATAGTTAGTCGGGGGCGGATTCCCGTGTTTTTGCCAGTCGTGTCCTGTCAGTGGTAACCGTTTTTCGACAAAATGGCTAACACCACTCATGGGAGTAGGACGCGGCACATTGCCAAAATTATGCGATTGCTGTGGCTGAGGTCTATAAGGCATCCTAAAAGTGTTGCTTTGTGGGTTATAATTTTGTGGAGGGGCGCGGAACATCTGTTGGGTGCGAGTAGGACCACGCGGTGGTTGCGATTGAAGTATCGGGTTAGGCCTCCACGCCTGATAAGGTTGGACCTGCATGGGGGTCTGTCTTGATGGACCAGGCATACTAAAGATTGGCTGTTTCATTGGTCCAAGTCCAAATCCGTTGGACTGCCCAGGGACAAAGCTATTCATAGGTAAATTATTAAACCTTGGAGTATTTGAGATCGGCTGCTGCCAATCCTTTCTACTAGATGTACCACCACTACGCTCTTGCATGTAAAGCGTGTTGAGCTCCTCCTGGACGAATTCCAGGGCTTTCTCCATCGATTCAGGACGCATACAGCGTATCCTGGTTTTATTTAAAATCCCATTAATAAGAGCGAGATTGCTTAACTCGTGGCCCGGCCCCGTTGAAAAAAAAGCCAAGACAAGTTGGTCACAGAGATTAATAAATCTCGTAAGGATGTGCGGATTGCCATCAAAATCCGGCACAAGTCTAAGGGACTTATAAATCATATCCATTGAATTTGTTGGTGTCGAGGTAGGACTCGCATCAGTCATGATTTCCCCGAAATCCCTCTGCTCGTCAATTACACTAAGTCTACTATTAGCTAATCTACCACTATTACTTATCCTACTATTCCGCGATTCTCTCGGATGAAAAATCTTGGACGTTTAAACTAACACGCAATAAAAAAAAATACACGTAAAATACACTAAATATAGGATTAGAATTAGGAATGATATAGGACTTGAAAGATTCAAGGACTTACTGCATTTCACGTCGTCTGGTACCTTCGCGGAATCGATATTCGGATTCACCCTCGAATAGCGGCACTAGTAGGTTCTTTAAAACTCGCGAGATAATACCCGTAGAGATTAGATAATTGCAAGTGTTCCGTCGGCTGCGCCAAATACGTAGGCCGCTCGCAAGGGTTGCTTTTAAAAAAATACTTTTATTCTTAACTGAATTTAATAAAAGAGGTAAAAATTACAAGTTAATTATCTTAATGATTTCCGTTCGATTTATGAACAAAGAATGCCAGCTTAAAACTAGGTAATTTCCATGAAGCGGGCGATCGACGTCACATGACCACGTTCCGCTGACGCTGCACACGTGTAGCTGCATTGTCCATCCAGGTCAATGCAAGCGCGGCATTCCTCCTACGTTAGCCTTGCGTAACAGAGACGTCAACATTCTGCACGAGTGTGCGTGAGTAAGTAAACGTGTTTACCTCGCCTCCCTCAAAAAAGTGGCAGAAATTATTGAATACTAGAAGAGGGGTCGGGGAAGGATGAACTGCCCATGCAAACGTAATACCAAAATCATTTGTAATTCGAGCATATTTTCACCATATTATGCTATTATTCGGATTCGGATAGTATTTATCTAGGTTCCTAGATAGTTTTTGTTTCAAAATACTTACCTAAAACGAAATTTAAGCAAATTCAATTTTGTATATTTTTACTACTTGGTTACGCTTACAGCATGTGTTCGCGTAATCTCATAACTACTTTAATATTTTTACGTTGTATGGTTAAAATACCTATAGGTAACCTAAGGGTTGGTTTACCTTTCTCGTAATTTTATGTAATCTTACGAGGTTCGCACGACCACACTGGTCTTTTGTATGAACTGACGTCTGTCACACGCATCACATGCAGGTAGCATTGCGCGCCTGCATTCACTTAGCTTTGACTGTCCGTCTGCTACGGTCACCTTTCATCACGCGTCGCCAGATCAGTTTCTGATGTCCGTCTCCTGATCTTGAAGTCTCCACCTAATCTACTGGTGTGACGACTCGCGCTCGCGTCGCTGGCTAATCATCAGCCATTCATTATCACATAACTTTGTTCACAAGACTCTCTGTGCTACCATTTGTGAGCTAGTGCAGTGCTTCATACGACCCCATGGACCTTGATTGCAGGCGTTGCCAGGTTAGTAAACCTTCCTATATTACCTAGGTTTAGCTGTGCAACGTATGATAACCGCAAGTTCTAGATTTTGTGAATTGGTACCATTCCGCGCGTATGTTTTTTAGCTGGTTCAAATAAGAACTTTCTCGCATGCTGAAAGTATACGCACCATTTTGATCCTCCGAGCCTGATTAAGTTGTACAAATAAACTTAAAAATCTAGAATTTATTTGCGTATAATTGCATATCGTCATAGGAATATCGTCCTTATTGCGTTGTACGTAAGGTCTATTTATGTTGTACTGGTCACGAACCTACGTTATAAATTTATTGACTAATTTTCTAAAATTCACACTTTATGTTACTAATTCATAAAGGAAGTTATATAACTTATTTATAACTTTATTGATTCATGCCGTTTAATAAGTTTTTGCCAATAATTACGTGATATTTCGTCATTTACGCATAATTTTCCGTCATTCATTGGTTATTGCGGGTAGGTTCGTGGATCGTCGCATGGTCGCATGTTGTGTTGCATCGGCCCAACATTGCCCTAAGCAAGCATTGCCGTAAAGCTAGCACATCGCATAGAAACAACGTGTTCGGGGTTCTCACATAGATAGTTGTTGACGAAGTTAGCCAAGTTGACACTAACATTGAATCTAAATATAGGTCACGAACATTGTTGATAGGTATTCTGCTGAACATCGGGTTTAGTGGTCAATTAATATTTTTTGTTCATTTAAATACGGTTGATTTACGTAGGTACCTAGGTATATAAAATTGAGAGTTTTTGTTTAAGTTATTTAACTAACCGCCTCGTCCTAATATTGCATTAGACGAGTTATTATTCGCAATACAGTCCACACCGCATTTAATTAAATTATTGCAATTTAGTCAAATTAACATCGCATTTAATTTTTGTTTGAATTGTCTTTGATAGTTTTATCTGAGACCTATAGGTAGGTAAATAGTTTCCTTACACCGCACCTATCACTTACGCTAGGGTTGTACGATCGGATAAGATATTTCCGAATCCGTACAAGTTTTCATTTCGAATATTTATTTGATTTGTTTTATTTGGTTTTTACCAATTCGCACCTACGTTCGTGTTAGGGTTCGCATGGCCGGATACTAGTTCCGTTCCATACAAACTAATTAAAGTTTTGTTTAATCGCATCGCGCCTAACTTGTTATGTTTCCGTACTATATACGGAAAAGTAGTTCCGTATTGGTTTTCGCATCGCATCGCACCTACGTACCAGCTTACGTTAGGCCATTTGTTTATTCCGGAAATTCCGTAATTGCAAATTAGAGTTTTTATTGTTGAAATTCGTTCATATTTGCCTTTCACACCTGTGTTTGTGTTAGGGTACCGCGTGGTCGGATAAGTGGTTCCGTACCTATTTTGTTTTTGTGTTTTTCTATTTTTGCCCCTTTCGTACGAGCTTACGCTAGGGTTCCGCGTGGACGGAAAATTGGTTCCGTACCTATTTAACTAAATTTCATAAGAAGTTGTTTTGTGACTTTTAACCCTGTTACACGTTGTGTAGAAGGGTTCCGCAGGTTAGGAAAATTGGTTCCGTACCTATTTTAATTAAATTCCATAAAGTTAAATTTTAACTCGCACCTTGTTACACCGCTGTGTATATAAGGGTTCCGCAGTTTTGGAAAAGTGGTTCCGTACCACTTTATATTAACTAGGTAAAGTTTTGTTGACGTTTTTATTTATATTCTCTGTTCATAATGGAGGATTTACAAACTAAACTCACGCTTTATGAAGGCAAGCGCGCTGCATACTTCGCTCGAGTACAAACTATGTACGATTCTATTTCACATCTAGATAATGAAAGATCGAGAAACACGTTTATCGCGCAAGCTAAAACAATTGATCAAATTCGTAATGAGATTATAGTTACGATTGACAATATAAATCTTCTTTCTATGAAAATTAATCCTAAATACGAGGTTACTTATAGCACATTGTCTGCTTTTGACGATCTTTCTTGCGAAATAAAACATGTTCTGAGTTCAATGACCGCAAACATAGATTCTAATACGAGTACCAAGTCAACGTCAGGATCACATCATATCAAAATACCTACGATCGAGCTCCCTACCTTCGAGGGTGACATTCAGACGTTTCCGTTTTTCTATGAGACATTCAAACGGGTTATTCATACAAATCCCGATCTAACAGATTCGGAACGCATACACTACCTACTGAGTCACCTCAAGGGTAAGGCGTCGAGCGTCGCAGCCGGCATTGTGCCCGCTGCCGAGAACTATCGTGTTATCTGGGATGCGCTTATCGCAAAATACAGGGACACACGCGCGTTAGCTGTTAACTACCTCAATCAGCTGTTTTCATTAAAGTCAGCTGGTTCATCGCCCGCTAATATCGAAAAGGTATTTGATAAATTCACCGCCATTGTAGCTGGACTCAAGCAATTAAAAATAGATAGTATGGATGATTTTATTTTCATGTACGCGGGTCTTAAGTTATTAGACTCCGACATCGCAAAACATTACGAAATGTCACTTCGCACCATGAAGGATCCTCAAGGCATAAACTATGATTACTTCGTGAAATTTGTTCGAGAGCAGGTTAAAATCCTGCACCGCACCGCGCCACAGCGGCCTGATCGGTCAACTGCTGGCAGCGGCGGCGCCAGTGCGTCGTCCGCCGCGCCCTCTAGGGTATCGCAGGTGTATGTAGCTACATCACCTAAATGTTCACTCTGTCATTCCACACATACACACTTGTTTAGGTGTAGTGCCTTTTTAAAACTGAACGCAAATGACAGATTTAAGTTTATAAAAGACAACCGGGTATGTGGTAACTGCCTAAGTGGTCAGCATACCGTATCTAAATGTCAGTCTTTAACCACATGCAAGAAGTGTAATGGTAAACACCATTCCCTTTTACATTTTGATCAATCGCTGCCGCCACAGAAACAAGCTTCAGCAATCAGCGCCGCACCAGCCGAACGTACCGTTGAGTCTGCACCTGCACAGGACCGTTTTTCCTTGTGTACACACTCGGCTACGGTTCATGGGACTACTCGCACTACTGAAGTGCTAGCTACTGCGAAAGTATTAGTGGTAGGTAGGAGAGGGAAGGATGCTGTGGTTCGCTGTCTTCTGGACCCGGGTTCCCAGAAAAACTATATCACAACTCGATGCTGTCGAATGCTCGGGTTACCCATCCGCGATGATTCAGTGGTCACCGTCAAAGGTATTGGTGGTACCTCTCAATCTGTACGAGGTTCAGTTGACCTCACGTTTAGCTCGCGCCTTCGCGCGCAGCCCAAGTATACCATTGACGCTTTGGTGCTAGATGAGATAACCGGACAACTCCCGTTATGCTCAATAGATGTCGCTGCTCTTAATCATATTGATTCAAAGCTACTTGCTGACGATACTTGGGGTGTGCCGGGGGATATTGACATTCTGTTAGGAGTAAAGCTTTTTGCTAAGTTATTGCAACCAGGTCAAATTGCTCCTACAGCTGGGTGTCCAGACGCATTAGAGACCGTGCTTGGCTATATACTTATGGGAGACGCGCCTGTCTTAGACCTTCCTAAAGCCACATTGTCCTTTTGTGCGACATCCTCACTGGACAGCTGCGACTTGCGCAAGTTCTGGGAGATAGAAGAAGTTCAGGCTTCTTCTATCACTAGTGTGGACGATAAACACTGCGAGCAGTTTTATTGTTCCACTACTACTCGCACCCAGTCTGGCAAGTATGTCGTTGCTTTGCCACTGAAGACAAACGCATCGGCGTTAGGAGATTCTTTCGAAATCGCACGTCGTAGGTTTTTAAGCCTCGAACGTAAATTTAAATCGCATCCTAACGTCAAGTTACTTTATGATGACGTCATAAAGGACTACCTAAAAAATAATTACGTCACCTTAGTTGAAGGAATCCTTCCTGGAGAGGTTTCGTATTATTTGATTTTTTTATTTGATATGTCAGAGGAAATTAAAAGTTTAGAAACATCACTTCATGATGTAACGTGTAAATATAAAAAAGCTGAACGAGAAGCATCTGACAATATTCAGAAAATGAATAATATCGTAGAGATACTGAGTGATGATAGCACATATGTACAAGTATGTAATAGTAGCTCACAGACGGACCTTCCTTTATCAGAGCCTTCTGGATCAGCTTTAGGTGCTTTAACACACATTGCAACATGTGCATCGCAGAGTCAGGCTAAACCTACTGTTCAGGTTGAAGTAGTTTCCACACCTGGTACGCAGTCTCCGGTTAGACAGATTAAATCCTGTTGTCAGACCCGGAAGACTGTGGTGTATTCAGATAAGATAGGTGTTGGGATAAGCTTGCTCCTTAGTGACCTGTTAGGGCAAGTTGTGACAAATAATTGCTTTCCTAATGCCCCTATTAACAAACTTATAGATACTATAAAGAGGGAGGATTGCTTTGACAACAACACCACTCTGTTAGTACAATTAGGTGAGAGTAGTGGTGTAACGCGTTTGGATATTATTAAGTTAGTTGAGACTTTGTTACAAAAGCTAGATTCAGGACTGGGAAAATTAATTTTATGTGCTTTCCCTTACTCAAAATGTTTGAGTACTAAAGATAATCAAAAAATTTGGAATCTTAATTTAATGCTGTATAATTTGACATGTCGTCATAGAGACGTTTTGTATTTTGATACTAATAATTTTATTAGTAATTTTATTTTGACACAAGATACTATGTATTTGAGTAGACATAGTAAATTAATAATTGCTAAATTGTTAGCATTTAATATTTTTGATCCCGTTATAAGTACTATAACGCAGTTCACCGACAAGCCCGTAGTTAGTAGTAGTACTAATGAGGGCAAACAAGTAGGAGTAGCTGACAGTCATTTAAACTGACGAGTTCGACAATGAGACAGCCGGGCACATTACATGTAGTACATCAAAATGTGCAAGGCCTTCCCAGCAAAATCTTAGAATTAGAATTATTTTTAAATCGTTTTAATGTTGATATTATGTGTGTAACTGAACACTGGATGTTACAATTTGATTTACTCCCTTATTATGAGAATTATAATATTGTAAGTTCATACAAACGCAAAAACGCCATACGTGGGGGTTCCTTAATTGTTGTTCGAAATACTTTAAAATGCAAGGAACGTAAAGATGTTGCAAATCTCACTATTGAGAGGACTATTGAGCTATCTTGTGTTGAGCTAGAGCGGCATATCATTGTGAGCGTTTACCGTCCCCCTGACGCAGACTTCGCATTATTTGAATCCACTATGGAAGAAGCATTGCTTAAAACTTTTGTTTGTAATAAAATGCTAATAGTCTGCGGAGATTTCAATATAGATATTCCGGTTAATCCTCTATCTGAGAGGCTGCTTAATTTATTTAAATGCTTTAACTTAAATCACCTCTTCGAAGAACCTACAAGGGTGACACTAACAACATCCACCTGTTTAGATAATATTTATTGCAGTAGTGTTCCAATTGATAAATCAGTAATTAAACATTTCACCTCAGATCACTATGGTCACAGTGCTATATTTACTTGTAATTTTGTAGATGAACCTAAGGAATTCACTTATCGGCCTATCACAGAAAGTCGCATTAAGAAGTTCCAGGGCAGTATTGAACTTAAAATGCCCCTTGTACCGTGCGTAGATGATCCGAATGACCTTTTTACTAGTTTGTTTAAGTTGATATGTGAGGAACATAGTGAGATATTTAAGTTAAAAAAATGTAAAGCTAGAGCTAATGTCGGGTTAGCTGATTGGGCTACAACCGGTATTTATAGAAGTAGGAATAAATTATATGAACTCTATGCGGCTAGAGAATCAATGTTGCACGATACAACGTTTATCTTGTACATAAAGAACTATTCCAAGACCTTCAAAAAAGTTTGTCATGCAGCAAAATCATTGCATTTGAGAAATAAAATAGAAAAATCAACAAATAAAATTAAGACAACTTGGAAATTAATAAATAATGAAACAGGTAAAGCTAAACCTCGTAGTAAACAAATTAATTTAAACGTAAACAATACAATATTATCAAATAATATTGAGGTCGCAAATGCCTTTGATAGTTTTTTCTCTAGTATACCTAATATTGTGACTCAATCTTTAAAATCAACTGCCTCTGGAGCATTTACTTTATTGGAATTAAGTGTTGATAAGTGTGAGGTCGCGTTTAGTTTCAGATACGTTAATGCCATTGATATTGTTAAGACATTTAAGTCACTTAATATTAAAAATACTGAAGACCTTTGGGGAATATCTACAAAGGTGTTAGGTGTTATAATTATTGATATTGCGCCGTGTATGGCCTATATTTTCAATGGATGTGTTGACGAGGGAGTCTTTCCTGATCTTATGAAACATAGTAAATTAATTCCTTTGTTCAAGTCTGGTAATGAAAAAGATCCAGGTAATTATAGGCCAATTTCTATATTGCCTGCGTTAAGTAAAATCTTTGAGAAACTTATTCTTACTCAGTTATTGTCACACTTCAACCTCCACGGACTTCTTCATAGTCATCAATTTGGATTTACTAAGGGTCGTTCGACAGCCGATGCTGGTACCATGCTCTTAGAACACATATTTGAAGCATGGGAGAACTCGCAGGACGCGATCGGAGTTTTCTGCGACCTGTCCAAAGCTTTTGACTGCGTGAGGCATGATACTTTAATTTCCAAGTTAAAACATTATGGCATACAAAATCAGGCAATTAATCTTGTAAATTCTTACTTATCCAATAGAGTCCAAAAAGTTGATGTTGGTGGTGAAAGGTCTTCAGGATCGACTATTGTCATGGGGGTGCCACAGGGTTCAATACTAGGCCCATTTTTATTCCTAGTTTACATTAACGATCTCCCGTTTTTTGTGAAAGACATATGTGACATAGTTCTGTTTGCTGACGATACTTCTTTGATTTTCAAAGTTGATAGATCTAAATCTAATTACGATGATGTAAATGATTCACTATCGCGTGTTCTTGAGTGGTTCACAGTTAATAATCTTTTGCTTAATGCTAAAAAAACTAAATGCATCAAATTCACATTGCCAAATGTAAAACATTATCCAACTAATATTAAAATAAATGGGGAGACACTTGATCTTGTCAAGTCTACCATTTTCTTAGGGCTTAATATTGATGCGGGCTTGCAGTGGGCACCACAAATTGTGGCTCTTGCTGGTAGACTTAGTTCCGCTGCATATGCAGTTCGTATAATAAGGCAGCTTACTGATGAAGCTACAGCTAGGCTTGTTTATTTTAGCTACTTCCATAGTGTTATGTCATATGGTATCATACTGTGGGGTAAAGCAGCAGATATCCAAGCTATTTTTGTCTTGCAAAAACGGGCAATACGTGCCATTTATAAAATGAAGTCGCGTGACTCCTTGAGAGAGCGTTTCAAAGAAATTAATATTCTTACAGTAATATCGCAATATATCTATGAAATATTATTACATACACATAAACACTTGGATAGTTTTATGATAAAAAGTGACGTGCATGGTATTAACACGAGAAATAAACACAAACTAAATATACCAAAATTTCGATTAAAGAAAGTAAGTGGGTCTTTTATGGGGAATTCTGTACGGTTCTATAATAAACTTCCAGAAGGTGCATTTAAACTTCCTATTCGAAGATTTAAATCCTACATAAAGATGAATCTAATTAAAAAAGCGTATTACACTCTTGATGACTATATTAATGATAAAGCCGCGTGGCCTGATGTCGCTCTGCCCCTCGACTGCTAAAATGGAAATTTGCAATATCTGTACTTACCTATTTACATGTTTGTATTAGATTATTATTTATAAGTATAACAAGCGTAGCGTGTGCTGTCTTGCATATTTTTGCTGATGTTTATTTACTTTTGACTACCTTCCTAAGGTTTTTAAGTTCTCATTTATTTATTTATCAGCAACTCCTTGCTCCGAGGCACCACACAGGCGCTTCTCACCTAGTGGTAAGACGGACCATTTATGTAAGCCAAGCCGAGTTTGTTGCCTGATTCTTCTAGGCTTGGTCGCGTTGGAACAGGAGTAATTTAATTTTATATAAGACGATTCAAAATGATCCTTGTGATTTCAATGAATAAAGTTCTTTTTGACTTTGACTTTGACTTTGACATTATATCCCGCACCACGCTGTTATTCGCGAGGACAAAACAACTACCAAGTTACGCGTAGTTCTTGATGCTAGCGCGAAGACATCCAATGGAACATCGTTAAATGACATTCTTTACGCAGGTCCTGTACTTCAAGCTGACCTTCTTAATATTCTTTTGAATTTGAGACTGTTCGCAATTGCCATTACGGCTGACGTTAAGGCTATGTACCTTAGAATAGCTGTGCATCCTGACGATCGTCCTCTTCAGCGTATACTATATCGCTTTCATGACGACCAGGAATTGAAAGTCCTACAGTTTTCTGTACTTCCATTTGGGCTCAAATGCTCTCCTTTTGTCGCGATTCGCACAATTCAACAATTGTGCAAGGATGAAGGTCATGATCTGCCTCTCGCCAGTAAGATACTAAGTTCATCTATCTACACTGACGATATCGTCAGCTCTATTCCTAGCACTGCGCTAGCAATAGACGCGGCTTACCAACTGATAACGATGTTTTCACGTGGTGATTTTCAATTGACCAAGTGGTCAAGCAATAGCTCCGACGTTCTTCGGGCTATTCCCGAGTCATTGCGACTCTCGCACAGTGTCGATCTAAGTAAGGATCCAACGCTGAAGGTTCTTGGGCTTCGTTGGTTTCCCGATGAAGACTTTTTCGCATTCCAGGTCAACCCTGATGATCGTCCCTGCACAAAGAGAAATATTCTATCGTCCATTGCACGCCTCTTTGATGTTTTGGGTTTAGTCGCGCCCATGATCTTATATGCCAAGCTATTGATCAAGGATCTTTGGTTGGCAAAAATTGGTTGGGATGATGTCCCACCAAACCGCATTGTTCGCAAATGGGATCAATTTCAGGCTGAATTGCCTCATATTTCGCAACTTAAATTCAACCGCCATATTGGCGTAGTTGAATCGTCCAAGGTTTCACTTGTTGGCTTTGCAGATGCCAGTGAGAAAGCTTACGGTGGTGCTGTTTACGCCCACGTAGTCACGCCAGACGGTGGTATTGCTGTCTCACTGATATGTGCCAAGTCCAAAGTCGCTCCTCTTACGGTTGTTTCGCTAGCTCGCCTTGAGCTATGCGCCGCTCTCCTTTTATCAGTCTTGATAAAACGAGTTTTTGATCTCTACTCCGCCCGACACGCCATTGAGGCTGTTGTTGCATTTTCAGATTCAACTGTAACTTTAAGTTGGATTCACTCATCGCCACATCGCTGGCACACTTATGTGGCCAATCGCATTGCCAAGATTCACGAGAATCTATCGGCTGAACACTTCTTTCACGTCAAAGGATCTGAGAATCCTAGTGACTGCCTCTCTCGTGGTTTAACGCCAGCGCAGCTAGTCCACCATCCATTGTGGTTGGATGGACCGCCATGGCTTAAACTGCCCCGTCACGAATGGCCTGTGAAACCATTCGTATCAGGTGACACGCAGGAGCTTCCTGAAATGAAGCCAATTGCTCTACCTGCTATATCGCTGGAACGTTCTGACGCAGTACCTCCTGCAGAAGACATTCTGTACTTCCGCTCTAGTAGATTTTCCTCCTGGACGAAATATTTGAGAACAATTTGTTATGTTTACAAATTTATAAAGCGTCTCCCCAAGGGACCAATTACTGCTTCTGACTTGGAATTCACTGAATCAGTAGTGTGGCGATCTGTTCAACAAACCCATTTCGAATCAGATTTGGATCGCTTAACTCGCAACAAGTTATGTTCTAAGCCATTGCAGAAACTGAGTCCGTTTCTGCATAATGGGCTCATTCGCGTTGGTGGACGCTTAGCCAACTCTGAGTTAGACTTTGATTCGCGTCATCAAATTTTACTTCCTCGACAGGACCACATAGTGGAACTTCTGGTCTCCCACTATCATGTCAATAACTTTCACACAGGTCCAAACTTGCTTCTGTCGCTTTTGAGGCAGCGCTATTGGATCTTGTCCGCACGACGCATTGTTCGTCAAATTACATTTAACTGTAACCTTTGCTTTCGAGCCAAACCGCGACCGGTTTATCCAATCATGGCTGATCTGCCACACTCTCGCGTTGAGACTGCTCCCAAAGCATTCTCACACACTGGGTGTGACTATGCGGGACCGCTTATGATAACTTCTGTTCGCGGTAGAGGCCAAAAAAGCCGTAAGGCATATCTGTGCCTTTTTACGTGCATGACAACGCGTGCTCTGCATCTGGAAGTTGCCTCAGATCTTAGCACTGATAGTTTTTTGTCTGCACTAAACCGCTTTCTTTCTCGTCGTGGTCCAATCGAGTGTCTCTATACCGACAACGCCACCAACTTTGTTGGTGCTAAATCATATCTTAACGAACTTTATCACTTCTTATCACAAGAATATCACCCCTATTGGGAAAAAGTACTGTCGGATCATAAAATAACCCTGAAAACAATCCCATGTAGAGCCCCACATTTCGGCGGTTGTTGGGAAAGTGAAGTGAAGAGTGTCAAAACGCACCTCTTCAAAGTAGTTGGTCAACAAATACTCACCTATGATGAGCTCAACACAGTGTTAGCTCAGGTTGAAGCACTGTTAAATTCGCGACCACTTTACGCACTTAGTTCAGATCCGTCAGAACCTACCGCACTAACGCCTGCACATTTCCTTAACACGAAACCACTCGTCTTTTTTCCTGCTCGTGAAGTAACTGAATCGCGTTTACATCTTATTTCGCGACATGAATTAACTGACAAACTTGTCCAATCTTTTTGGAAGCGGTGGCGCAATGAGTATTTGCACACCCTTCAATCTAGACAAAAATGGAACACTCCCGCCAACCCTGTGCGTGTTGGTATGGTTGTGGTCTCCATGCAGGATAATATTATGCCTATGCATTGGCCGTTAGGTTTAATCATTGAAATCTTTCCGGACAAAAAAGGAATATGTAGAGTCGCGTCCATCAAGACCAAGAGTGGTATCTACCAGAGGCCGACCGTAAAGTTGTGCCCTCTACCAACGCAGTAATAAGTTGCTCTACTGTGTCTTTAGGTTAAGGATTTAATGTAATTTCATTTTGTTATAAGGTCGTTAGTTTTAACTCACAGTTATGTTTAGATTCTTTGTCTCTACACAATGTAGATCAGTAGAGTTTCGTGACGATATGCAATTTATCTAGTTTCGCTTCCTTTGTGTTTTGAGAGAGTAGGACTTCTCAAGCCGGGGGAAATGGTTACGCTTACAGCATGTGTTCGCGTAATCTCATAACTACTTTAATATTTTTACGTTGTATGGTTAAAATACCTATAGGTAACCTAAGGGTTGGTTTACCTTTCTCGTAATTTTATGTAATCTTACGAGGTTCGCACGACCACACTGGTCTTTTGTATGAACTGACGTCTGTCACACGCATCACATGCAGGTAGCATTGCGCGCCTGCATTCACTTAGCTTTGACTGTCCGTCTGCTACGGTCACCTTTCATCACGCGTCGCCAGATCAGTTTCTGATGTCCGTCTCCTGATCTTGAAGTCTCCACCTAATCTACTGGTGTGACGACTCGCGCTCGCATCGCTGGCTAATCATCAGCCATTCATTATCACATAACTTTGTTCACAAGACTCTCTGTGCTACCATTTGTGAGCTAGTGCAGTGCTTCATACGACCCCATGGACCTTGATTGCAGGCGTTGCCAGGTTAGTAAACCTTCCTATATTACCTAGGTTTAGCTGTGCAACGTATGATAACCGCAAGTTCTAGATTTTGTGAATTGGTACCATTCCGCGCGTATGTTTTTTAGCTGGTTCAAATAAGAACTTTCTCGCATGCTGAAAGTATACGCACCACTACTTTTACGACATGTTTTCATCTTATTTGTTTAGTATTAAAAACAACGTACTTTCAAGTATTCTGTGTTTAGGAACATAGCATATATTGTCAAGTTACAGAATAACAAGAAGATATAAAAAAAACATTAAGTTTTTATTCATAATTTTTGGTATTACGCAACAAGACCTAATTTGATACAAATTCCGAACGGCTCGTACACCCATCGCGCATGCAGGGGGAGAGGCCCCGGTGCCAAACAGGGATAGCTGATTTTGATACTCGCTTCAAATTAAATTTGCTTGCGGCCTTCGCAGGCCTCTTAGAGGTCATCAACTATGGATACATACGTGTCCATTTCCTCCTGAGTAAGGTCGAGAGCGTCCTGCATTTCACGCGCGGTGCTCTGCACAAACTCGCGGTCGCAATACTTGCCGAGACCCTGCGACGTTAGCACCTGAAGAAAAACATTAAAATAACTCCACATTCATATTGTAAAACGGGAAATTTTCACGTACCGATATGTTGGTGGAATCACCAACCTAGAGAACTCAGTATCTACGGGTTCCACGAGTTAAATATTTTGGTATATTATCAAAATTTTATATAATGGTTGTTTATGATGATGATGATCTCATAAAATATCATTAGTTTAGCTACGAATGTCAATGAACCAAAACAATACTAAGTATACAAATCATCCATTAATATTCAGGTTAAAGATATTTATTCTCAAAAGAAATTACATTTCACTTAGTGAGAAATTATTAAGTACTAAAATAAACAGTGAGCATGCAGAACGTTGTAGGTAAAATTATGAAGTGAGTAATTATATTATTATATTTATTATTATAAGTAGGGTAACATTTGCAGTACCTACGTAAAGTAATAGCAAGTAAACATGTAAAACGAGCTTTGAGCTTGTTTTTGTTTTAATTACTTATACCTAATTTTTATCTAAGTGTGGGTACAAGTAGAAAGATCGCGCGTTGTACTAATATTTATTCTGTGGTTTGGCGAACAGTGTCGCGCGGGGCGATACTGGTCCATCGAGCGAGAATGCTGCCACAAGACAGGTTCAGATTTAGAATTTAGTTATCATGTGATTTATTTGGAATTTAGTTACCATTGATGAAGTTTTCAACTTTTGTTGGTTTTAATTTCTTTTGGGAGAGCATTAACATTAGACATTAATAGCTAAACATATGATATTCGCTGTTACTAATGTCAGATATTATCAAATTTTGTGGCCGTATTTGCCTCTATTTGCATGTTTGTACCAAATACAACAAACACCCAATATCGAACACAAATAGCGATGTGAAGTGCAACCATTACAAAGATTTCAAGCTACCCCCATATCATTGGCCAATATTTACATTTGCGGTCGTCTCGCTAGCGTCTTTCAGGGCGATTCTAAAACGTCGGAAACGTTTCCGATCGGATTCGTTCGTTTTTAATTTCAATGTGGTAAGTAACTAAAACAATTAACACACATTTAATGTGTGTAAATTGTTTTAGTTACTTACCACATCGAATTGAAAAACTAACGAATCCGATTGGAAACGTTGCCGACGTTTTAGAATCGCCCTGTTGGTGTCGGTTTTGTGTCGGTGTTGGTGACGTTGGTCACCAACACGTTGGTTGTTGGTTGGTGTTGGTCTTGGTTGGTTGGCCAATGCTAGCCATAATGTCCTCAACATTGCTGCGGTCAACTTGAAGTTAAAAAAACTTACTTGAGTAATAAGATTCTCCGCAGGGTTCTCTACACAATAAGGCACGTTGTTGTTTTGTCGTGGTGTTTTGTCACGAGCTGGGAAAGAAACAGCAAATTTAATTTTGAAAAACTATCAACAAATTTACCATGCTAAGCAGGACTTTAAAACTTTATCCATTTAAAGAACGACGGAGTTCAGATAAAGCTTCTGAAACCATGCCTATCTAAGAGCCAATAGGGAATCCCATCATGCTTCCATACTACCTGCATAACAAACATCTTAGTATGCTTGCGACACAACTTATCATCTTACCTAAAAAGCCAATTAATTCAAAATTAAAACAAACAAATTAGAAACTAAAGATTCAATACATGCAAAATCATTGAATCACAAAATCTTGTTAAGAGATACCAGAATAATAGAAAACACAACTGTAAGTACATAGGTATTAAAAATTATAGCTACCTCAATACTTAGGGCCTTATTCATAATCATTTTTTAAACCTATTTTAGTTAAAATAGCTGTTGTTTTCTTCTCTCTTATGAAAAATGTCATACGTCAAAACAAGACAAAAACTATTTTAACTAAAATAGATTTAAAAAATGATTATAAGGGGGGTTAGAAGATTCAGTAAGGTAAATCAAGGCATGCAACTAAAAATGCACAAATCAATCTTTTAGAACAGAAAATATAAACCTAGATAGTAAAAATATATAAACACAATCACAACACACTAAAACTTGACTCACGGCTATTTCTCATCAGCATTAAATCGTTGGATGTTTGTCTGTAAACGTTAACATTGCTCACTAAAATATTATACAGATGGAACATAATATCGGTACAAAAACCCCTAGTGCCCAGTAAAAACTTACATCTTACTGTAACCTCCATCGACTACACAGCCTGTATAGACGGCATGCAAAGCGAACACTTTCTGGCATCACGTTAGACTAATACGTCTTACTTATGACAAAAATGGCGCGCAAAATCGCCTCCGTGTCAGTAGTACTACTAAGAAGTACAACTGGTAGTACAAATGACACATCTTTGTATCTCTAGTACAACTACAAAACATACAAGTACTTACATTCACTCGACTTTTTGAATTCTAATTAAAACGTAAGTTGAACTGGTAGTACAAATTATACAAACTTGTATCTCTAGTGTAAAAAACAACAGATCACTTGTATCTCTTAACTTGTATCTCTAGTATAAAAAAAGAATAGAAGGTAAACAACCACGAAAATGGTGGGAGCACGCCCATGTTTTTTCACTTAACGTAATGTTCAGTTGTACTACTAAAGCCGCATACAGTCACTAGTACTACTGGTAGTACTAGAGATACAAAGGTGTGTCATTAGTGCTACCAGTTCTACTTCTCAGTAGAACTACTGACACGGAGGCGCAAAATCTACTTTAGTTCCGACCACTTCCTTGACCCGTGAACGTGTAACCAATATTTTGTACTGAATAGTTTTTGAACTGGATCGCTATAAGAGCTCATGGTAAGGCCTCTGGTCTACAACAAGGACCTTATAAAAAGGGCTGGCTTCTCAGACCTTTATCAGTGAGCATCTGTATAAAATTTTACTGATACAATATAATTTTAATGTGCCATGATTATAGCTAAGTAAATAAAAAAAACGACACAAATATTTTAAAGAAAGAATATTTTAAATGTTTTATATTTTTTGACGACCTCTGCGGCGCGGCTTGAAAGTAACCGGCTGAGACGCATGAGGTGAGGGTTCAATTCCCGCTGCGGGACAAATGTTTGTATGATCTGCATATATTTGTTCCGGCTGTGTATTATGGTACCATGGTACTCGTAGTTCCTGATACCCACGACACAAAGAATCCTAGTGTGGGTTCAGCTCCCCTATTCCCTAACTGACTCTCGGTGACGTTTGACAACTAAAATTACCATCAATTGCTCAAAATTGTCACAAAGAATTGTCAATTGATGGTCATTTTATTTAATAATAATAATAATAATAATTCGGCACATATAAGGGGTCCGTTTAGTGAACGGCAAGTCACCACCTGCCTAAATCGTTTTCAATATTTTAGAATTGGCTGGTGCCGTTCCTCTTATTATAATAGCCCAATAAACATTAAATTAGCATGTTCCCCTTACTATAGCAACAACTTTCATCCATTTCCACAATAGTTTAATCATCTGTCTTCAATCCACCATAACAATAATGTTTTTTATATTCTAATTGTAAAAAAGCCTCTTACTATTGGCTAATACGACTTCAGCAGGGTGATTCTAAAACGCCGGAAACGTTTGCGATCGGATTCGTTAGTTTTTAATTTCGATGTGGTAAGTAACTTAAACAATTTTCAAACAATTTTCTCTAGTAAATAAAACACAGTAATATACAATATTTATGGTTTTTTACTGTGTTTTACTAGAGAAAATTGTTTTAGTTACTTACCTTACTTAATTAAAAACTAACGAATCCTATCGGAAACGTTTCCGAAGTTTTAGAATCGCCCTGCAGTAATGCCTCATAAAGGTCCAGGTTAAGCCTGATGTGTTTGGAAATAAATGACTGAAATAATAATAATATTATTTGTCAAACGTTGGTCACCGAGTGACTTTCAAGATAGGAAATAGGGGGGCTGGACTATGTATATAAGTAGCGGCACGTAAGTCTAGCGCTGAACGAAACGTGGAGAAGATAGTTGCGCATGAATACTGTCGCGCACGAAATACAACTATCATAAAGATAGATAGAGATAGAGATCCACCCAAGATATCTTATTTTTAACCGACTTCCCAAAAAAGGAGGAGGTTCTCGATTCGGTTGTTTTTTTTTTTTTTTTAGTGTTTGTTACCGCATATCTCCGGCGTTTATGAACCGATTTCGAAAATTCTTTTTTTATTTGAATAGATATACTTCCAGATTGATCCCATTTTTTCAGAATCCAGTTCTGATGATGGAATCCATGAGGAATAGAGGGAACTCCTCAAATATTGTAGGCATACATATGACGATTTTGATATTTTCAGCAACAAACCAAGCATTTGCATTCAAAAAGTATAATAATCCTTTCACCACTATGGTTCTATCATCATTTTTTTTTCATCCAAATATTCTGTCGAAAAAATGACGGAAGTCGGTTTTAAATGAAAAGTTATTGACTTTTGCGCTATAAACGGTCAGCGCTAGAGTTTCGTGCCGCTTGAATGTGACTATTGGGTGTTATGTTATGTAAAGTTTTCCATATAAAGCGTTTTGCAATAACATCACAAGGGCAATAAAGAATACGTTATTGAAACTTATAACACAAGATTAACTGACCACGTTAAAATAACAAAAAATCTACAAATTATAGCAACAGAAGGTAGCTGATGATTAGATATTCAAGTTAATTATAATTAAGATAAGATAGATAAGATAAGATAATGTTTATTGCCAATAAAAGTTTTACACTATATTTTAAGGTAGGACCAAACACAAGGATTTCCTAAGTTCTATAAGAGGTTAACTGTAAGGCTCAAACTAGTAATTGCTGAAGTATGTAGCTATATGTATGTATAAGGGAATGTTGAGAGAGTAGGTAGTGCTACCGAAGGGTAAGAAAACATAATGGTCATAATAGAACTCCTCCAATTCCTACCATGGAATTTTATAAAGAATTACGTCCAGGGATGGGTAGCAGCATCCATCTGAGACCTTAACAACAATACTTCGATCGCCAATCCACCTGCTAAACGTGGTAGTTATGGCAAACCTCCAGAGTGGTTTGATTCTATCAGGAGGCCTCGTCCAGCAGTGAACGTTTACTAGCTGATGAAGACATCTTCATAAGCCGGTAAAGTGTATTGCTGGACAAAGAACTGAATGCGACGACGAACGGTCTTGAACCGCCTTCATCTATCGACTTCCTGGCGACCTTTATGTCTTTAGTACATCAAGAGTACCTTCCTCTACTGCGTCGTCCAGTTTGTGGTCACCACTCGAGAACCTTTATTCCCCATAGATTGTTAGTTATGCGAGCTATATGACCTGTGCCCATTGACAATTCAACTTGTTAATTCTGAGATATGGTTCTTCTACGGATTTCCTCATTTCAGATTCTATAACGTAGTGAGTGCTCCATAGCCCGCTAATCGACGTTGAGCTTGTTTATAAGCCAAAAGTCAGCGACCACGTCTCAGTGCCGTAAGTCATCACTGGCGACATGCACTGATTATAGACTTTTATCTTGAAGTTCTGCAGTATCTTGACGAGAAGATGTGGCGTAGTTTCCCAAACGCTGCCCATCCGAGTTGGAGTAAAACGTATAGATGCATTGGTATTTTATCGATTAAAGTTATTTATTGCGAATGTTTTGCTTTCGTACTTGTATGTATGATACGAATGCATTTCATGCAATATTTATTATGGTTAGTATTATAAAATAAATGTTAATTCTTACTCAATAACTTTGAAAATCCTTTCCGAGTCCTTGCCGTGTAGTAAAGGTTGCATAGCTATTTCTTCATCGCTGTGGTTTGCGTCATCGTATTTTCTGAAAATATCATTCAAATCAAAACCGTATTAGTATCATAATTGAAATGATTATGGCTTGGCTTTCATTTAATTTGTTCATAGACAACATAATTGTTATATAAAATTCAAAGCTGTGTTATGGCTTGGTGGCGTGTTGGTTCCGGCCTAAGAATAGACCCCTCCGTCTCCTCCCGTGGATTCCGAAAAACCTACTAAGGGTTTACCAGGGGATGTTTTCCTTGTTTGTTATGCTCACGCTAAAACGTCTAGGCCAATTTTTTTTTGGCCATGGCTGTGCCCTTTTTTGGTGTTTTACAAACAATAACATGTTATACTAATATGTTTTGGTAGAAAAAACAGAAACACAGGCTTTAGACATCACCTAATAAACTTACATACATTAAAACTTAAAATAAACTTTTAACTTAAACTTGTATTACATTTAAATTGAAATAGACATAAATCAAAACCTGTTTTTAAAACATAAGAGCGCCCGTATCTGAAAAACGCGGGTGAAACCACGGGTGACAGTTAGTTAAAAACAAAACTTACGATTCTTCTTCAGGAATCTTTCCATCTAATCCAAGTTCTCGTCTCATCATAGAACTCAGCGTTTGATTTTCTTTTTGTCCTGAAAATATAATTTTTCGTTCAAATTCTGACATCGTTATAATCATCACATAATTGTTATTACTTTACATATCTTTATTTATAGAAATAATAATACAAAATTAATGCCAGCATACCATAACACCCAAAAGTCACATAGGTACATAATCCAGAGGCCTTACCAAGTATTGTGTTCTCATAGCGATTCAGTTCAAAAACTAAGTATTCAGTACAAAATATCGCTTCTTCGTTGACATCCGTCATCATTGAATAACTTTAATCGCAGAAGTCTATAGACCTTCTGCTACTGTGCTTTTAAATATAGCTGCGGACAGAGCCGATATTTTGTACTGAATAGTTTTTGAACTGAATCGCTATATGAGCTCATGGTAAGGCCTCTAATCCCACACTAGGATCCCCTGTGTCGTGGGTGGGTTATCAAGAAACAACGATTACGTTGTACGTATTAAAGATGTTCTTACCGTTCACCATCGCTGGTTCGGATATGTCTATTCTAGATTCACGCCCGAAGCCACCTTTTCCATGTTTCTTGATGCTAGTCCAGACAGAGCCGAAGAGAGTGTGGTTTCTCTGAAATTGGAGACAATTATTGACGTAGCTGCCAGGGCAATACTAGAAGACACTGCGGAAAGCAAATGACCTTGGAATTAAGGGCAGTCTTTAATGATTGATTTCAACTAGGTAATATAAATAATAAATAAATAAATCCTGGACATTTCACACAACATTATCTATCCCCAAGCTAAGCAGAGCTTGTGTTATGGGTACTAGATAACTGATATACTTAATACAATACATTACATAGATAATTTTAATAATTTAGATAGATATTTTTTATTATACATAGGTAGAAAAATACCCAGAACACCCTGAAGAAATATCTGCAGATCATACAAATATATTTGTTCCAAATCGAACCCGCAACCTCCTACGTCGCAGGCGAACCTTCGCACGCCGCGCCACAGAGGTCGTCAAGATAGATAAATAACACTTTATTGCACATCACTTTAAAGGTGGTCACAGACCTGCTGGTTCTATTCTTTTCTACCAAGAACAGCAAATAAAAGAATTTAAATTGGGAAGCTAGAATGCAATACAAAATTTACCACTCCTCACACACCTACCGAACCTAACTGTGGCTAGAACGCCCGGTCAGCAAGCAACCGTCCTCATCGCCGATCAGCAAGGCTTATGAGTAGCTAGTATATGTCTATATGTGATCCTAATTCAGGATTTTGTCGTCAGAGAGTACTAGATTCCTTGGTCATTTGGTGCTCTTGAATTCAATACTAGCGCACAATTATTGGAGTGGAATTTTATGGAACTAAGTGAAATTGACTTTCTGTCTCTGTTGTTCTTCACGCAAAGTCAATCGCGTGCTCTATCTCGATTTTAATCTCGATTTGGTTCAAGAGTGTCAAACAAGCGTTGAAACTGGATTGAGATTGGAACTGGATTGCGATTGGAACTGTTTTCAGTCCCACAGGACTCACAGGACCAGAGGGCGTATTACGAGTTTTGCATTGCAACAATCGATTGGCAAGTCGTGAGCATTCAACGTGACGTAGTAACATATTTCTATCGATTGCGCGGCACATATGTAAGTCACGGTAAAAGATCACAACTCGCAAATCGATTGTTGCAATGCAAAACTCCTAATACGCCCTCTGCAATCACATGCATAATAATAAATATATGCTTTCAGTAGGTGGTATCTAGTCTAAAATAGTATTTAAATTGTCTTTGGAGAAGACTCCTTATATACCTTAGAGCATTTTATATGTATACTCATGTGAGACTTGCACTACTTTCTCCTTCGTGTATAATTTCTGTCATTACTTTTAGTCATTTTTATGACGTGTGATCAAGGTTGTAGGCTGTTTCAAAATTTACCTACTTGTTTTATTTTTCTAATAAAACCATGGAAGTAATAAGTACTACGTACAACAGGAATGAGCTGTTGTCACAAAATTGAAGCCGAGCGAGAGCTCAGAAACTGTATGTCTTATCCCTCTCTGGCGATGGTGACTATATTGAAATATGATTTTAAGGACAATTGTAAAAAATAATTTGTGATCTGACGTCAGCAGATCATTGCTTCAGATGGATTTAAATCGAAGATACTAATGATAAACTTGCCCTTTGCGGCACTATCCATTTGCTGTTTTTGCTTGCTTTTCACACTCGCGTCATATAGGTAGGTACTTACCTACTGGTCCTTGTGGGACACGACATGCAGCTGGACTAAGATAAAATTACGATAAGCTACCTATTGTGGTACCTATATTTAATTAATTAGGTAAGAAAAAAACAGTTATGTTTACATTTAAGTTTAATTCTAAATCTGACATTGCTAAATAAAACAGTCTTGTGAAGTTTCTGCCGCAAACCCAGCTTATTCCTTATAGATATGTTTCATTGATTCTAATTTTGCATTATGAGTTAAACGTAAATTGAGATATGAATTTGCTAACGCATTCACCAATTGAATATCATGTGGATCTTCAAATATATATTGAGGAGGATGTGGGTAGAGCTCATGTGTATAATATTTATCCATATTTCCCTAACATTAGGATCTTTAGGAAATCTGAAATTGAAACAAAGTTATTTTAATAGAGAAAGGAAAAAATGCATAGGTATTTAAGTTATTTGTTCTTGAACTAGGATTGGATAGTCATGCATGGTCACCGTAATTCTTCAGTAACAAATTATGTTTAAAACTATTACCTGTGAAAAGATAAACCACAATCAGGATAATACTCGCTTCCGCAAGCCTCCACGACACAAATTCTCCCCATTTTAACTAAAATTCTTCAAAAATATCACGAAATCAAAAAACACTCCGCCATTAACGTCCGAGTCGGTGATTTCATGTGGGGTTGTCAGGTCAGGTGTCCGTATTTTATACAAACATGGAAGTAATAAGTACTACGTACAGTACTAATGAGGGGTTTTCACGGCCGTTTCAAATCATGCTTTCAGCGTTGAAAATAGATGGCGCTGCTCTGTAACGTAGCAGTCAAGTGTCAAAAAGTGTGCTTTATGTATAAATTTAATTTAAATGCATGAAATTGTTTACACTATACATAAGAATTTTATTGAAATTATTATTAGAAAATTAAACATTTGCACGACAATCTGGTCGAATACAGTGAACCAACTAATAGATTAAGAACCAATGTACCTGTATTCAAGCAAATAAAACTTTCATTTCATTTCATTTCATTTCATTTCATTTCAAAATAAAGTGAAATGTCAACATCGCCAACGTAGAAATAATTTTCGTTACGTGGTATTTATTTTTGCCTTTTTCTAAAAACACTACAAAATCTAGCGCACACTCAAGAAGCAAACACAAACAGAATATCATGACTAATAGCCACAGACTACTAAGATAATAGTTTTGTACGCGTGCACCACAGACAATCTTGATTGATACAGTTGAGTCAGCGCCATCTATCGAACCAATTTGAACTACTTTTTTCCTTTCAATTGAAGATGAAAAGCCCTCATTACTTCCATGCATACAAATAAAAGAAAACCTATACGCCAATCGCAAAATTTTTGCGTAAATAAGGCTTTACACGTAGCAACAAATAATATTGCTTTAAATAACATGTCGGTAATAAATTATTATTTATATTTGGAAACATTTTAGAAGTAAATGTTTTTACTTCATTACATTACATCAATCGCATATTTTTCTACAAACAACGAAAGGATTGAAATCAACTTAACTCTGGCAACTCTAAGTCACTGTTAGAACGGGACACAGCGTTCAGAGGTTGCCCTCTCACTCGGCTTCATTTTTATTTTGCGCGCAACAAGAGTCTTACGACCTTAGCATAAGGTTGTATTTTCTTTATTTTAGCTGCAAGATGCACAGATAGAGCTCATTCCTGTTGTACGTAGTACTTATTACTTCCATGAATAAAACACATAATGCAGTTGAATTTTGAGGGAGGTTTAAGTTTGGAACACAACATTCGAGAAATGCCCGCCTTGGCTTTGTTGTCAAACCCTTTTCACGAAATTTTCGATCACAATTTGACATAATCATGGATGAATTTTGCCAATTACTCGTCGATGTTACGATTTGAGCTCTATGATTGTCTGTGGTTTATATGCATAAACTTCCCATTAAAAACCCCCAAAGAAAAAAAGGTCACACGATCTTGGTGGCCAGTAAACTTCTCTCGCGCCGTAATATAGCTCGTCCCGGAAATTTCGTCTTCAATAACAGCATTGTTTCTGCCGAAGTGTAGCAGATTGCACCATCTTGTTGGTACCAAATGATATCAATTTCAATTTCATCCAAGACCACAAAAAAATAGTTAACATGTCGCGATAATCAAGACCGTTGACTTTAAAGCGCAACACATAACATAGGTACACGGCGCACAGCGCGGGCGTGGGTCGCGCGCGGTTCGGCGGAGGCAAAATACCTACCCACACCCGTCCCGCGCACGCGTTCTGTGTGATGTCTTCCATATAATTGCTAAGGAGTACAACCGCGCACGAACCGCTAGCCCCGCGCTCTGTCTGTAGTGGCGGGCGACTGGCGCGGCTCCCGATAAAATGAGCGACATTTTCGAACTGCCTCTGTAAAGTACTTACCATTCCGGTAGTGAATTTTTGACAATTTCTATGCGTTGCTCAACTTAAAAACGATCCATTAACCTCAAACTTGCTGATGACAACTGCAAAATATCCGCGTTCCATGTTTGACACAACGAAAATTTTATTCGAAATTCAAAATTCAAGCTGATTTGGAGACACCCGATACATTTTATTAAAACGTATTGATTACATTCTCTTTGCATTTTATGATAAAAAAGTATTCTATACACCGGTTATCTATGGTGCACGCACACAGTGTCTCCACCTCCGGATTGGGGTTTTTTATTTCGCAATTTTGGGGAAAAATACCAACTTAGGAGAACTTTTAGGAAAATTAAAAACATTAGGAAATTTTTGGGAAAGTATTTTCTCGTGCCGAGCTGCTAACGCCATCTCTGATATTTAGTATTTTTTTTCAGCAATGGAATAACGTAAATTGAACGCAGATACTTTTTGGGGGAAGTGATAAGATGCTGCTGGAGAGCGTAAATTTTCTTCACTGACAAGTTATTGGTGAAACTTTGAAGGCTTCCGTTCTATAATAAATGCAGTAAAAAATAAGCTAGTGAATAACATACACAGCACATTGCACACAGCAACTCACATCATTAGAGTTCGGTACAGTCAAATAAATAAAGGATGTATTAGATTCAATTCAACTCAAAAAAATTACAGTAAATTTTAGTCTGAGGAAGTTTATGGTAACCAACATAATGAATTCGTGGCACTTTAAGACGAGCCTCCTTGACTTTGGAGTCACTTCGTTACATTCTCATTCAGTAAAGGTAAAAGTTACAAACTTGATATTTATACAGTGATTACTTTAGGATGTAATCTAACGAAATCATAGATCAAAAACACGATTGGTAAAACTTTTCTCGATAGATTTATTATTTTTTGAAACCAGCCCTTCTAAAACCTTTTTTACGTCCATCCTTCGAATCTAGAAGATATTGACGGTAAATTTTTATACAATTCGTTAGAAAATCACAGCACGTAACAAAATAGAAGATGATTTATTTTTATATTTGCTACTTTTTAAGCAAAACGAAGTTTTATCACATGTCGCTTACGTCATTACTTCTTAGTGCTTCCGGGCGGCACAGAATCTATACCGCATCTCTTCTCGGGCTCAAGTGAGTAATAGCGCTATCACTTTCTAATCGGGGCTCATGGGCGGAGTTAGCGTCGGAAATTTTTTCAAGGAGTATCGTCTTTACCCAAGCATAAGTAAATAAATGTAGTTAAATAATGCAATATGTATGGTATTATACTGTCACAGGAAGTCGGTGGATGGTCGCGGCAATTCGTCGTGGCATTCTAAGGGGATGCCTATGACCAGCAGTGGACTTCAATAGGCTGATTATGATGATGATGATGATGGACCGAGAACTTTATAAATTGGTTTGTGATACCAATTCACTAGAAAAGTTTGAGCTTGGATGAGCTTAATCGGTAAAAGGTTCGTTGAGATAGGCAAGGTCTAGTTTAACTAGTAACTAGCTAGTAACTTAGTAACTAGCTAGTAACTTATTTACTAGTTTACAATTTACCAGGTAATAAATAGGTAAATTAGAAAGAATAAGTAAGTATCTATAGTTTCAACATAAACTGGGGAAAAGTTGCAGAAATAGTCTGTATCTTTTTGGGGATTTTCTTTTTACCACAACGGGAAATTTCAAAAACTCTACCTGGAAACCCTGGGGGGTGCACATTAACCTCCAAGTCAGTTAAGTGGAATGTGGTAATTTTGTTTTGTCCTTTGTGAGCATTTGTGAGTCAAAGTTGCAGTTTTCTCGGCAAAACATATCAAATAAAACCATAATAAAGCCGCTGATCATCATGTCGGTATCAAGTGAAGATTTGAATTTGGGTTGGTCGGAAAATAGTGGCGATGAAGTGGACCTGCCTCCACTAGCAAACAGCAGCTTTGAAGATTTCGCAACTGAACAAGAAGCAGCTAAAGACACATGTTCTCGTAATTATGTTGAAGACACTGATATGGAAGACTCGGATATAGAAGACTCTGATATAGAAGACACTGATATAGAAGACTCTGATGAATCAGCCAATTTGAGTCCAGATACTTATGCAGACATGATGTGGCGTATAGAGCACAGTTCAGATTTAGGACGTAATGGTAGTGATAATAGTTATTAAAAATAAAATAAAAGGGCATTTATTCACTTATTAGATACATACTTACACAAAAACATGATACCATAGGTAACCATAAGTAACCATATGCGAACCAGTTGCGAGAGCTGCCTGTGTATTATAAATAATAATAATAAGCTTCTTTGTTACACAGTCTCATACGTTTGGATTTAGATAAAATAAATTTGCAATAAGTACAAGTAGCAGCACGAAACTCTAGCGCTGCGCAAAAGTAAAGTATCTTGGGAGGATCTCTTATCTATCTTATACTAATTGTATTGCTTGCCAGACAGTAAATATGCGCAACTATCCCCTCCACGTTTCGTTCAGCGCTAGGCTTACATGCCACTACTTATTAGGTGTGGGATGAAACATGAATAGGTATATATACAATAAAACGTGTTGAACCAATGTAAATACCAATTGGGTTGTTGGTTGTTTTGGTTGTTGTACCATTTGTTGTTGACGACCTCTGTGGCGCGGCTGGTGAAGGTTCGCCTGCGACACAGGAGGTTGCGGGTTCGATTCCCGCCTCGTGTTATATTTGTACGATCTGCAGATATTTGTTCAGTGTGTTCTGGGTATTTTCTATGTATAATAAAAAATATCTATCTATGTAATGTATTGTATTAAGTATATCAGTTATCTAGTACCCATAACACAAGCTCTGCTTAGCTTGGGGCTAGATAATGTTGTGTGGAATGTCCAGCGTTTATTATTATTATTATATAGAGGAAACATAGAGAAAACATAGAGCCGTGATAATCTCAGCCTAAGAATAGAACTCTGCCAACCCCTCCTGTTGATATCATAAAAGACAACTAAGGGGTTACGCCAGGAAATAGGCAGCATCTACCTGAGTAGGTACTAAGCCGGTCATGCAACTCCGACCAATATACACCAAACTGTGATCACCAATCTGTCTACCGAGCATGGTGATTTAAGGCAAATCCCTCTATTGCATTATATGGGGGAGGCCTCCTTCATCAGTGGATGTCTACAGGCCGATGAAAACGTATACATAAAAAGTAGTGATAGACATAGGTAGTAATTACTGAGGCGGTCGGTAGTTAAAATAGGGGTTAAATATAACCCATTTTACTACTGGTAGAATTATTGGTAGTACCACGGATGATAAACGATAATATACATCAATGTAGATAGGTACTAAAGCAATTAGCCACACTCAAAGTCAAAGTCAAAATCAAAAGTATTTTATTCATTGAAATCTTAGGGGGGACTTTTTCTGTTTTTTGAAACGATACGTCGTCCGTTTTTATTTTATTTCAATTTCTAGTATTTTTTGAGTTATTGTAATTTTAGTGCTCAGAATAAGGACTAGCACTTATTCTGAATTTTAGTGGTGGGGTATTTTACGGCCCACCAGATGGAAAGCAGTTACCGTAGCCTATGAACGCCTGTAACACCAGAGGCATCACACGCGCGCTGCCGACCCTGAGACATAAAGATGAAAAGTCTCACGTGCCTGTAATTTCACCGGCACCCGTACCCTTCAAACCAAAACACAGCTAATGCATTTTAACCGATGTCGCTTTTTTAAAGAGCACATGATAGTGAATTTAAATATAATGTATTGCGTGTCTTTTCAAAAGGGTGGAAATTTTCCACGAACATTCTAGTGAAACTGCTTTACTAAAACATGACTTAACTGAGACTTTGACGACTTGACATTGACATAATATTATATTACTAGCTAGACTAGCGACTAAAAGCGGTTTCGCACTACCGATCCGAATCCGATCCGAACCCGTGAAAATACGGTCCGAAGTAGTCGTAGAACTATTTATAAGGTAGTTTACGCACTATTACGCGTCATCCGATTTCTCTATACATCCGAATTTTCACGGATACGGATCGGACTCGGATCGGACGTAGTACGAAACCGCTCTCAACCTAACTTTATCAAAATAATTACTTGATATTAGCAAAATTAAGGAAAGTTTTTCTCACAGACTATTAAATAAATAAAGAAGAAATCTTAGGAATCATTTTGAATCGTCTTATAAACTAAAATTACGCCTGTTCCAACGCAACCAAGCCCAAAAGAATCAGGGCAACAAACACGGCATGGTTTGATTTGATGATCTTTTTAACAACTATAGTGAGAAGTGCCTGTGTGGTGCCTCAATAACAAGGAGAAGCTGAAAGAGAAGTTGGTTGGAAAATAGTGGCGATGAGGTAGACCTGCCTTCACTAGCAAACAGCAGCTTTGAAGATTTTGCAACTGAACAAGAAGAATCTAAAGACACATTTTCTCGTAATTATGTTGAAGACACTGATATTGAAGATTTGGATGTTGAATACTCTGATATTGAAGTGCGCCTGTGTGGTGCCTCAATAACAAGGAGAAGCTGAAAGAGAAGTTGGTCGGAAAATAGTGGCGATGAGGTGGACCTGCCTTCACTAGCAAACAGCAGCTTTGAAGATTTTGGAGAAGCTAAAGACACATTTTCTCGTAATTATGTTGAAGACACTGATATTGAAGATTTGGATATTGAATACTCTGATATAGAAGACTCTGATATTGAAGACTCTGATATTGAAGTGTGCCTGTGTGGTGCCTCAAGAACAATAAGAAGCTGATTCATTGAAAAAAATAACTTAAAAACCTTAGGCAGGCACTGTTTTTCTGTATATATCGTTATAGGAATATTAGCCAATGGTAGGTATATTATATCGCAGGGAGATGATAAATCTACTATTTCAGTTGGCCAGTTCTGTTCACTGAACTAGGTAGATTTATTTTCTCGTTTGTTCAGATGCCACAGGGATTTGATCAAATTCCGGTATATGCTGAAATGTTTCCAACTAAGTTTCACCACGCTTGGCAGGCGGATTTTCGTGTTGAGTACTCAGGTGGCGACATTCGAACACACCACGAAATTACTGTGATTTGTGTACATACATCGATTTTTAGGAAACGCCCTACTTGGCATTGCTCCGCCGACCATCCATAGAAATAAAGATGAAAAGTCTGGCGGCGCCCATATCCTTCATACCAGAACAATGTAGCAATGTAAGTGTTACTGCAAAAATAGGTAGGGTGGTAGGACTTACTGAAATTAATTCTCTCACAAGAAGGTATTAGGAGCTACATTACATCAACCAACTTACCCTATGCATAGGCTCCACTACCTCTCCGACCATTTCGTCCAGGTTCCCAGATATAGCCCTCTTCAGCTCCGGTCCAGCCTCGTGTAGGGTTCTGAGACCAGCCTGTAGTGTCATTTGGTTGTTTTGAAGAGAAGCTGCTGCTGCTTGCTCCTTGCGCTTTCTGAACCTGTTGTGTTGGTAGTGGGAGACAAAGGTTAGAACATCCTATAATATTATTTTCTTCATTTTTAAGAATTTTCATTGCTTTCTTTGCCTAACGGCTTCCGATATTTTATCAGTAGTGTCCATTTATAAATATATCTAGGTATATCTATATTAATAAGCACCTGTGATATAATATGACTCGGCAAGTACTTTGAATATTGCAAGTTCAAAATTGTTTATAGGTAATAATATTTCTAACTTGCATGGCTTAAGTCAGATTGCATTTTAATGGGTGAGTAAAAGTCTTCAAACATTTCCAAAAGATTTCTCCCCAACAGGACTAGGTACAACCAGCTGCCCAAACTTTGGCAAATTCAAATTAGAATCGAAGCCAATTTGTATAAATGTCTCCTCATGCATAAATAATTGACAAACACAAAAATAATTTAATCACGCTTCGAACACGCAAAGAAAACTCAACGAAAATAAAAAAAGTCTGTGCACTTTTGAAGCATGTGATTGTATAAACATCTATGAATATTATACACGGAGAAAATTTCCAAGAGCTTCAAAGGTCATGCGAAAAATCGGTAGAAAATGCATTGGACTGATGATAAAGATAAACCTTTACTTATGCGTAAAAGCTGAAAACAAAAAAAATTGATTCATACAATCAATATTTACAGTTCTGCTTTGATACATGCTCAAAGAAATAGATGATTGTATGAATCTTAAACCAATGGACATGATATCAAATGGAGTTGAAAATGAGGGGAAAATATTTTAAGCGAAACCGTTGGCTTAAATAAAACTTGTATCTTAGCCAATATTTAGCAAGCAAAAATACAGCTGATTAAAATCTTCAAATGAGATGCTTAGAACTGGGACATCAACTTACGCATGGTTCCTATAAAAATAGAAATAATCATGTTAATTACTAGAAATTTGGCAAAACACAAGACCTAATACAATACAATAATAGATACAATTTTCAAAATTATAACATTTTCATAAGTAGACTAAAACAAATCTATGCTTGCTAAGATGATACTAAGAGAAATAGTACACATGATATCTATATCGATGGATCTGACAAAAATTTACTAGCAAAATTAAGAAACACTAGGTATAAATAGCAAAAATATATAGGTACGATCTTTTGCTACAAATTCGTCGATCAAAATTAAGATTAGCTATAATTATTGTTTTGGTTGCGATGACAAAATCAGTTTCTTGCCAAAAGTGTACCTATGTATTATGTAGATGACATCTTCATTGGAGCAGTAATACTCAAATTCACCATCAATTATTCTTACCTTCTGAAATAGTCTTGAATGAGAAAAGTGGCGTAGAATTTTCCAACTGTGATCTCGTTGGGGTCGCCTGGTGGAGGCACCACTTGATCTAGGAGTTTTGGAGAGGTCCGCTTCCAAACCTTTTTAATGATGGCGCGCAGTTCCGTGTTACAGTCGTCGATAACGCCTATTTTTAAACACAGAATTCAAAACTTTAATCAAAGTACAAATGATCAAAAACTAAGCAAGTGTATAGTTAACTTGGTACGGATATCTAAAAATGAGACCAGCAATGGTACGTCACAAAATACATTTAATTGCTTCTAAAGGCGTAAAGTTGGAGCAATATGAGTGGTCCGTTCCGCAGCAGTTTACATTTCAATGTAATTTAAATAAGTAATTTATTACTGGCCTTCAATGGCAATATGAGTGCACAATATACAAAGAGCTCAGTATCTTGTAAGTACCTAAAGTACTTAAGTAACTAAGTAGCTAAGTAGTTGGTTAGAAAAAGCATTTGTTATTCGGCTTTTTCGCTACAGAACACTAACAATATGGAAGAGGTAAAACGCGTCATTGACAGTAAAAACAAGTTTGTGGTGACGACGTGATAAAAGAATAATCATACCTATGGTCTTGATTTGAAGTTGAGTTCTTACGACAGCAAACAACGTAGCATTGAAGTTGACAGTTCCATCAGAATTCAGAGGCATGTTCATGGATACTAGCCTCTTGCATGCCGTTCTGTGCGGACACAGTTTACCAAAACCTGACAAAATCAGACAGGAATCATAAATATATTTAATCTTAATCATTTATTTTACGAAACATGGGTTTATAAGAGGTCCAAGAAAGAACCAGTGACAAAAGAGAGCAATAGCAGATTAGTGGCTTACCTAACGGAGGGCTTATCTTTCTCAAAAGAGTGACAACGTCCAAGTGTTTGATACGACCTTTTGCATCGGGGTCATATTCACTCCATAACCTGTAAAATCACAAAAGCGTTAGAGGAGTGGAAAAACAATGCAGCAATGAGCTAAGATGAGCTAGTCACGTCTCCTTTATCCTACGATTGTGCAACCCACTGTAAAATGAGGGCTATTATGGCTCTACCTACCCCTTCAGGGAAAAAGGCATGTATGATTAAATACCTGACAAACTCATCAAGATGATGAGGTCCTAGGATTGACCAATCCCTTGTCAGGTAATCGAAATTGTCCATGATGACAGCCACAAAGAGATTGATAATCTGAAAATAATAATATTGATGGTTAAACAAACTTACCTTAAGTGAAGTTTGTCCATAATTATACGAGACGGTTACATCCGAAGAGATTTTATCAGAACCTTGTAGTTTCACTTCTCAATGTACTAGGCATCACATAAATTTAAGAGCTGTAGATCTAAATCAAAAAGAAAAAATAAAACAATCACAACACTAGCTAGCTACTACGTCATCATTATCTCTACCTTACTCGCCCGGCTAACGTCAAGCTCATTTATTCAGAGACACTTATTTCGTTATTGTTATCAGGGCATATCACTCGAACCCAAGTGGGAATATAAATCTCTTCGGATGTAACCGTCTCGTATAATTATGGACAAACTTCACTTAAGGTAAGTTTGTTTAACCATCAATTATACTACGAAGGTTACATCCTCAAGATTTTATCAGAACACCTTGTAGATGTTTAGCAATTTTAACGAAATAAGTGATTTGATGTATAAAAGGTAAATTGATGACCAAATGACCAAATGACCAAATGAAATGAATATTTTAATTAACATTTGTGTTTTAATAACCAAGCAAACAATCAAAATTAAATTGGTATTTACTTCTTATAGCACAGGTACAACTAGAATTACCTAGTGGAATCATAAATTCCTGTTATTGTCTGATTATATAATAATTTGGAGAATGTTAGTGAGCTTTCTGATCACCCAGCAGTTCGATTTATAATATCGATTGAAACCCCATTATGCTTAGCAGCATGTCGTGTACCTACTGAACGCGGTCAAAACATTTGTATCAACGCCACCATCTTTCGATATCTACTTCCGGCTTATTGTCGAAGCACTGGCGTTGTGGATCGGTTTCTTAGTAGTAAGAATCAATTTTTCTGTTAGAGGAAGGTCCCGAAAGGATTTGGTTGCTTCTATGTACAAAGGCAATGTCTTGGCAGGGCATATTTGTTCCTTGTTTAAACAAATATTATTATTTAGTATTGTATGTTGTTATATTTTGTGTATTGTAAAAAACGGTATGATCAGATTAGGTGCCGATCGATTTGGAGCTAAGGTTTTTATTAAATCATTAATTATGATTTATATTCTGGAATCATTTACTTTAATATTAGATTAAAGAAAGTATTAATGATAGCGACTGCCTTCGTTGTACAATCGACAATACGAGGAAAGCTGCCTACCAACTTTTTAGTTAACATTTTCCAGGGACTGACTTTCATTCGGATAGAAGTTTGAAAGACGGTCGAGTACTAAGGCTAGGATTACACGTCGTTTCATATTTTAGGGAAACAAGACTTAGTTCTGTAAACTCCTTTCATAAATCGTAAGAGTCATATCATCTTGGCTTATCTGTTTACCTAATATCATTGCAAGCGCTGGCCGGAATGTATTCAGCGTAGCTCCGGATTCATATTCGGTAACTAGAAAGTCAATGATACTTGGAATAACCTTCAAACAAGTTAATTTGGTGTGTTTTACAAAATTGACACCATTTTTTGTAGACACAATTATATTGAACTTTTAGCTACAGATGAAATAAACATTTTAATTGCACTTGCTTATAACGATTGTCTTGAGTACGCCTGCTCAATAACAGCGACGACACCAGGCTTTCAAAGGAAGTGCGGAGTTCTGAAAGGTGATGAGAACAATACAGGACTCGGCGTCATGTAGACTAGCCCAGGCTTTGATATAAATCTTCGACCAATGGATAACATGGCTGGCTTGGCCAATAAGGTACAAACATTATTCAAGTAGCCCCATCGTTAATAAACTTTTGTAAATACATATTTTAAAAGTAGCTAAAAAGGAGTGAATGCATAAATATGAAATTGACGTCAGTCGAGGGTGAACGCATCAATTCTAATGCGGAATGATTTCGCTTCCATGATACATACTTATGACACTTAGCGTTCAGTCTAGTAGCGAACAAGTCGATTTGAGGGTTTTCACAAAATTTTAACAGCCTTGTCAAAGCTTGATTGGGAAAGGCTCCGTTCCGTATCAACGTTGAAAAAGCTTGGTCAGCTTCCATATTGTCCTTAGACTTGACATACGAAGCGAAAAAAAATGTAAGACTACGTTTCTCACATCGCCAGATTTTTCTGGTTGTATCATTTAAATGCGTACAGTGGACGCCTCCATACCTATTTTTATAGGGTATAGCAGTCGTGTTATCGATACGTAGAAAAACTTCTTAATTGTACGCATTTTTGGCAAAAGATTTTAACCCTATAAAAGCAGCTTTAAGTTCTAAAAGGTTGATATGAGTTTCTGCTTCGGCATGGCCCTAGAAAACCGTTAGCTCTTTCTCCGTTACAAAATATGCCCTAGCCAGTTAATGACGCATCCAAAAATATTTCAATAACGTACCTACCGTTACGTATAGGATTATTTGAAATCAAAATATTATTTTTCCCCCAGGACAAGTCTGGCTTTAGGTAAGGCGATATGGTCATTTCGCTGTCATGATTTTGTCGAAAGAATTTCGCAAGGCCAGAAATTTCTCTTTTTCAAGCCTTTTTGTGTATATACCCACCAACAAAAAGACCGCAAGGCAAGCTAAACAAAGTAAACAGAAGAATTTAGCAAAACCTCTGTATAGTTAATGACTGTATTCTATGAATATGGTTTATTTAACTTAATTTTTTATTTAACGTCCTTAGTAGGTAAATTCAAGCTCATGTTACTTGAATCTAATTCAAACCCTAAATACGTTAAAAATTTGGCTAGGGTTACCTTTATTTTCGTTGATAACGAAATCCAATTTTGTATGTAAGCTTACAGTTTTCGTGACGCTGCTATAGCAGTAGTTATAAGTGCTATTTATGCATAAAATACTATGTAAATAGATTACTAAAAGCAAGCCTTTAAAGATAAGAATTACTTAATTCATTAATTAATTAATCACACGGTTTGAGTAGTTTTACCAACAGAACCGTAAAAAATTCTTACTAGCCTCATGAATGGAAACTAATATGCTTTCTTTATGTCTATTGATGTCATAAAGCAGTATTTACTAATAAATTTAGTGGCAGAGCCAATTTATTCCATTTTAAAATGTTGAGTGTCGAAAGACTTATTCAACATTATCAATAAATGTAAACGTGCCAACAACTTTTAGGAAAAAGAAAAGTCTTGATCATCAATTTATTGACATGGCATACTCTTACATTCTATATGACAGATCCAGAGGCCTGTAATTTTAATAAGGCTGAACTCAACCCAATCTTTCTAGCTAATAGGCGTAACTCAGTACGGCTAACTTTGGATAAGCAGGCTCGAGATGTTAAAATGGGATTTTTAAATCCATTCACGTAACTTAGTATACAACTGGGTCCGCAGTAGGTAATATATTTCCAGTTATGAATAAAGTGACGCATCTACCTGCATTAAATATTGGGACTTTCTGGTCCAAGTCCATTTTGGACGCAGGCGGGGCTCAGTTCACGGCAGGTGGTGGTTTTCACCCCTGGTGGGATAAGTATCCTTGCTGGTATATGAGTACCCAACCTTGTTTAGACGGGTACCTCGTCTTCGACTCACCCGGTCTGAAAGTTCTGGGTCCTCCAGTTTCTCTGCTGCCTCAATGCAGAAGGTATACTTGCGTTACGACATATAATTTAAAGGCCGGATTTTTCGGCTGTTTTTGAGACCTTAATTTTTTCAATAGTGTTGTTTACAAAAATAAATTAATCTCTTTTAACGTTGGCCACCGCCGTATATTGAACTTCTTGTCAAGAGACAACATAACTAGTTTTCTTCTAGTTTTAGTATTTTCATGTAATGAAAATCTAGAAATATCAGACTCACTTCTGATAACTTCCTTAGAACTTTTACTTTGCCGAGCTCCTCGTAATCTCGACTCGCAAGACTCGTAGTCTCACAGTAATGTGGCCAGGGTGGTGAAGCATCAAATTACTGACACTAGCTGTTTTCAAGACTTCTGCATCAGTTTGTCGCGGTTTCTTATGGTTTCATACAGGACCGTAAAAATCTCTAAATAAAACTATGGTGCTTTCGCCAGACAAAAGTTTTCCGGTAACAAAGTCTTTTTATTATTAGTTCCTTGGTTTCCTTGGTCATGCCTTCCACCAATGTCCTACCCCATCGTTTGGCAACTTTCTCTTTGACGGCCGACCCCAAGACCCTTCTTCTCTATTGGATCTCCAATCACTTTCAGTATGTCCGCGGGTAAGACTTCTTGTGGCGGCAGCGTCGCGCTCACACTAGGTTTCCTCGGTCTCAGGCAAACCCGCGGTAGGCGCAGCATTTTTCGCATCTCGAAAATTACTACTATGTATGTACCACTATGTGGGATCGTACTCTATCATCACAATCTGATAAATCTGACTGCGTCGATATGAGTCTGGTTTCCTGTGTTGGAGTCCGGTACCTTATAGTAACGCTCGTACTCTGAAAGTTGCAAGGTACTTGGAAAGGAAACCAGAGTACACAAACTGCAGTCTGCAGTTGTTTTGTATTTTAACGTCATTGGTCGTCATCACGTGACGACACGAGACTAAGCGTTATCAGCCGTGATCACGTCACGGAGTATAACTCAGATATCATAATAATGTAGGCGCGGCACGGAAGTGGCGGCTCAAGAACTTCTCGAGTCTTCATTGTTTCGAATCCCTATTTACCTAGCTAAATCGTAGAATGATTGCTATCCTTGGACGAATTATCACAATGGACAGAGCATTTTGGTTCAAAGCATGTCCGTTTTTTGTCAGTGTGCAGTTGTAGATATGTATTAGTGTGAGTGGCTAGAGAAGTGACTTCATTGACTAACCTATCGATGAATAATAGCGAAATTAATTAAAAAGGCGTTATAAGATATCAACTCTTTCATTTGTTACATGTATGTATTATCATCGGAACTTGATAATGCAAAATTTCAGCTCAATCGGTTGGGTGGATGGAACTGGCTCACAGTTTCAAGACTCAAGACCTAAACAAACAAACAAACATACAAACATAACATAAAACCCAACAGTCACATACGTAGTCATGATCCCACACTAGGATTCCGTTGTCGTGGGTATCAGGAACTACGAGTACCATGGTACCATAACATCCAGACCCGGAACAAATATTTGCAGATCATACAAGCATTTATCCCGCAGTAAACACATGCGCAAAGCATCTGTTGTGTGTACATCAAAAACGGAAACTAAAATATTATCGATAAAGCTAAATAGGTTGGTGTAGTACATCACTAGCACAGATGCCTAAAACAATGCATTTTATTTTACAATAATTAAAGGTTTTACACTTAACTTTCATGATTATCACTCAGGCATATATGACTAAGTACTAATAAAATGTAATTACTACAGTTTTTCCGGTTAAAAAATGTGCTCTTTTAGCAAGTAAAAAGATTAAATATATTGACCAAGACTTACGAATGAAATGACAATCCCGGGTCTTTTATTCCTTCTTTTGTTGTTCTTGATGAACAACACACAGCAGAACAGGACATATTTTCACTTTTTCAAATTTATTTTTATGAAACACTGTAATTTCATGTGATTTTTTGCTGATTTTAAAAACTTCACCGCAATGTTTTGGCCGACTAGCCGGTTATCAACTGACACGATTTACAAAGAAGTAAGGCGTTGCCAAACTTATATCTACTTTCTCTTTTACTCGTAGCTAGGTTCTGTGTGATGGACAAAGATATATGATCACTAATACGATACACAGATGTAAGAGCGGCAACGTCTTATGACTACGTCCATTGTGGTAATTCGTCCAAGTTGCTATCAGTAGCTAGTTCTTCAAGAGAAACGAGATGGCAAAATAAGAAAATGAGATAAAGTAAAATGAGGGTAGTCACAAAAAATACTGACTGTGAATACCTAACTGAACATTAATTGATAATGATATGTTTTTGTTGCAAATATCTTTGATAAAAGTAAATTATATTTGCGTCTATGATTTTCATTATTCAGTAGGCTGTTACACACCTGCACGATTTACGGTGAACTATTTATAGAACAAAGAAAAAACACATGACTAACCTTCATATTCCGTAGACGGTGATGAATCTCGTAAACACCTTTCTATGCGCCTTATCTTCTGCCTTAATTTCGAGTAATCACCACGTTTTCGTTTACCCATATTCTACAAACTTTAACTTTCTACAAACAGGCTTTAACCTAATTTCCGATGTTGCAATGCCCGCACATAAAAAAGGAATGAGCTTGACGTTAGCCGGGCGAGTAAGGTAGAGATAATGATGACGTAGTAGCTAGCTAGTGTTGTGATAGATAGATAGATAGATAAACTCTTTATTGCACACCAAATAAAAAATACAAAAATAAAAGGAATCATAATAAATAAAACGTACAATGGGCGGTCTTATCGCTAAAAGCGATCTCTTCCAGACAACCTTTGGATGGATAGGATAGTAAAAAATCAAAAAGACGGCGGTGTACAATTAAAACATACCTACTTAAAATACCTACAACTATACTTATACAAGTACCTAAAAATTACAAATATAAATATACATAATATACTTAAAATACCTACCTACATAAAATTAGAATAAAATATAATAACATAACAATAACCTAGCAGTTCACGATAAGGACAGGTAGTGATTGTATACCTTGGATTTAAATATGCAAAGAGTTTTAGAAGATCTTATTGAAAAAGGTAAAGCATTCCACAATCTGACACTTTGGACGGTAAAGGAGTTGCCGTAAAACTGTGAAGTATGAACAGGAGTTTGGAGCTGAAGAGTTTCGGCAGAGCGTAGGTTAAGATTATGAGACTGGTATAAAAAACTAAAACATTCTTTGAGATAAGAGGGAGAAGATGGATTGAAAAGGATATTGTAAAGAAAGGACAGAATTCCGGCGAAGACGGATTGGGAGCCACTTGAGTTTTGCTCGAAATTCGGAGACATGGTCAAACTTGCGTAAGCCAAATATAAAGCGGATACAGAGGTTTTGAAGACGCTCAAGTTTGCTCAATTGAACTTCGGAGAGGTCGAGGTAGCTGGCGTCAGCGTAATCTAATATGGGGAGTAGAAGGGACTGCGCAAGCATAACTTTGGTGGCTGTTGGCAAAAAGTTACGAAGTCTTCGAAACGAGGCCGAAGACGCAAACATTTTGCGACTAATCTCCGCAATACAAGGCTCCCAAGAAAGCTTGGCATCGATGATGATGCCTAAGTTTTTCACAGACTGGCTGATTGGTATCGGTGTTCCGTCAAAGAGTATACGTGGAAGTTGTGAGAAGTCTAGCCTGGGAAACCCTGGTTGTGATTGTTTTATTTTTTATTTTTGATTTAGATCTACAGCTCTTAAATTTATGTGATGCCTAGTACATTGAGAAGTGAAACTACAAGGTTCTGATAAAATCTTGAGGATGTAACCGTCGTAGTATAATAATGAGTTCTATGGGTATGTTTTTTTTTTGTCTCAGCCTATGAATAAGAGTCCTCCAACTCCATCTGTGTATGTCGTAAAAGGCGACTAAGAGATTACGCCAGGGGATGGGCAGCAGCATCCCCCATTTTATTAAATGGGGCAGGCTTCGTCCAGCAGTGGACGTAAACAGGCATATAAAGAAAGAAAGAAAAAAGATACTTACCAAGAACGTGCAAAGTAGAGAAAACGAGATGAAGTAGGGAAAGGCTAGCCATTGCCCACAAGTTTCCACTGGGTCATACATAGTCACACCGTCCTCGATGGAAATTATACATTTCGGTACGGGGCCTTCGTCGTCGTTTGGAGACAATGCCATCATGATATCCTGCCATGCTTCGCCTAGAAACACAAAGTAGGTAAATAACCGTCCTGCTCTTCATCATCGACGCACTTCAAGTGTTAAAAATAATAATAATAATAATATAAATCTTTATTTGCATAAATGTGGTACGTACAAGGTTCTTATGTATATTATAAAGTGGCTCACATTTCCCATGACTGGGATACAAATATTAACAAAACAGGCAAGGTCAAAAACTACCATTAAATTACAAAGTGTTACATAAAATACCAAAATAAATCACAAATGTCAACAATTAAAATAATTAAAAAAAACTTAAAGATAATACTCTAACCTAGGAAGTCCTTCAAATGGTAAAACCTGTTACCAAGAAGCCAGAGTCTTAATTGAGTCTTAAATTTATTTAGCGGAAGGCTTTTAATGTCAGAGGGTAAGGCGTTATAAATTTTGCCGCGTATAGCATAACAGTTATTTAAATAAAACTGCCATTGCCATCAACGCAGAGTCCTGCTTGGTTTTTTTAAGGAGCTGGGCTTACTGGCATGGTTAGCACATGGGGAAAATACATCCCACAGCGTGACGTCTAACTCGATAAACACCTCGTATAGAGAATTTGGTTGATGTTTTATATCATACAAAAACAATATTGGTTATTGAATTTTTACTCACCTGTTGCAGATCTAAATAGTACCATGAGCGCTCCTCCAAAGGTTTGGAAATTATTATTGCTATTCACTACATCACCAAGCTCAACCTTTCCAAAAAGCTGAAAAAAATACACTATAAGTAATGATTTTAATGGTGATCGTGGTAAAAATGGTGATGATGATAAATATGGTAACCATGATGAATATGGTTATGGTGATGATGACAATGGAGAGGTTATGATGAAAGCAGTTTTTAATAATAAAAACGATGGCGATGATAATCGTTATAACGACAGTGGTGGTGATGATAATCATTGTGGCAATGATGATGATGGCTGAATGATAACTAATTATGCTAGTAGTAGAGCTCCCTGTGAAAGAGATCGTTCTAAAAAAAGTTTTAAAACATAAAAATATTAACATCGAAATTTAAAAGTCATAGAACTAAAGTTGTTAATAAAGGGATATTTATATTTTATACTTTTTTGCTAAAGTATTAAGTGTTGCAATCAACCATCAGTGCGTGATGCCAGTGATGACTTACGGCACTGATACGTGGTCGCTTATTATTGACCTATGTTCAGCAGTGGACAGTTCTACAGGCTTATTATGATGATGATGATGAATTGCTACAAGGCTGTAAATATAAATATTTATGTACTTCAGACTTATTCGCCCTGTTTAGCCATCGCAATTCTTTAGAGATTCGATAAAAATGGTGATGATGATAATGGTGGTGTTGATGATGATGACAATAGCGGTTTTGATGATGATAATGGTTTAAGCGATGATGATATATTACCTGCATTCCAACCACAGCGTAAATAAAGAACAGTAGTACAATCAGCAGCGCTACATAAGGCAGCGCTTGGAATGATTTGATGAACGTCCATAGAAGGGTTCGTATTCTCTCGCCTCTTGACAGTAATTTAATAAGTCTCATCGCTCGGAATAGACGGAAGAATGTTATGTATTTCAGCAGTTGTGTACCTTGTACCTAAATAAATAAGTATAAATCATTATTTTAGTAGTGAACTTTTAATAAATAAATCAAACAGCAAACAAGACACAGGGGCCTAGTTCTCGCCCGAATAAACAAATATCGAATTCTTATTTTAGTTGTACGTAGGTACTTAACTTTTAATAAATCAATAAAAAACATGTTTTTTGAAATAAAACAAACAGCAAAAAAGACACAGGGGTCTAGTTCTCGCCCGGATAAACAAATATCGAATCATTATTTTAGTAGTACGTACTAACCTTTTAATAAATCAATAAAAAACATGTTTTTTGAAATAAAACAAACAGCAAAAAAGACACAGGGGTCTAGTTCTCGCCCGGATAAACAAATATCGAATCATTATTTTAGTAGTACGTACTAACCTTTTAATAAATCAATAAAAAACATGTTTTTTGAAATAAAACAAACAGCAAAAAAGACACAGGGGTCTAGTTCTCGCCCGGATAAACAAATATCGAATGATTATTTTAGTAGTACGTACTAACTTTTTAATAAAACAAAAAAAAAACATGTTTTTTTGAATAAAACAAACAGCAAAAAAGACAAGGGCCTAGTTCTCGCCCGGATAAACAAATATCGAATCCGACATTTTTAAATCTGTCAGTTTTGACAGAACTTTGACAGATCTTGTATGAAAATGTCGATTTCAGCATTATTCGAACAAAACAATTCGACAATCGCAACAACAACAAACGAAACAAAAATCACAAAAAAAAAAAATAATCGAACAATTCGCTTGCAAACAAAGAAAATTAGTAAAAAATCTCATTACCTCTTCAGTTTTTTTCATAATGTGGGGCTGCAAAGTAAACAGATAAATTGATTGTAACATCCCACCACATCAACATCAAACGGTAGACTTCGCTGCTGCACGAAGCCTTCCTCATAGAAAGCAATGAAGGGACAATATTTTTCATCAACATCATTAGCCTTTAGACGTCCACTGCTGCACGTGGCCTTCCCTCATTTTTTTTTAGCTAGTTGGCAAGCAGACAATCTTACTGCCCACCAGATGGAAAGCAGTTACCGTAGCCTATGAACGCCTGTAACACCAGAGGCATCACACGCGCGCTGCCGACCCTGAGACATAAAGATGAAAAGTCTCTGTGCCTGTAATTTCACCGGCACCCATACCCTTCAAACCGAAACACAGCAATGCGAACACTACTGCTTGGCGGCAAAAATAGGTACGGTGGTAGTACTTCCCCGGACAAACTCTTTCACAAGAAGTTCTACTACTAACAAAAAAACATAAAATACAATGGGAGGAATTGCCATAATCACCACGCTTTGCAGGCGAATTGGTGATCACAGTAGGTATCGGTGTTAACTCAGGTAGATGCTGCTGACCATCTCCTGGTGCAATCCCTTAGTCGGCTTTTACGACATCCACGGGAGGAGTTTTTTTTTTCTTTAGCTTCCTGTTATGAAATATTCACCCTTCGCTATTACTGCTGGCCACGACAAGAACGAACGTGATAGCTATATTATATATCTTTTTCATATCCTTAAAATTTAAGTAAATTACCATCATCATCATCATTAGCTTTAAGACGTCCACTGTTGGACGAGGCCTCCCCCATATAATGCACAGTATCAGTGTTGAGTACTCAGGGGGATGTTGCTGCCCAGCCATGCTACTTTTGGGCTTTAACCCCCCCCCCCGAAACTAAAACCTGTTTACGCCCGCCATTGGTACCCTTGAGGTACGGAACCCCAAAAACTAGAATAAAATTAATACAGGCCAGTCTACTCACGTCTGCTTCAGTTGTTTGTTTTACACTATTCTCGTTGACTTGAGTAACAACAATATCAATAATACTTCCAACAACTAAGATAAAATCTGTCGTGTTCCAAGCGTCTCCGAAATAATTCTGCAAAGATAAGTAGTTATTTCTTTGCTCTTCTCAATCTTGAGGGGTGTTTTTGACAACCTCTGTGGTGCGGCGGGATTACACACTAGGATTCCCTGTGTCGTGGGTATCAGGAACTACGAGTACCATGGTACCATAACACCCAGACCCGAAACAAATATTTGCCGATCATACAAACATTTGTCTCGCAGCGGGAATCGAACCCGCATCCTCTCGCATCTCAGCCAGCTACTCGCCCGCCTCGCCACAGAGGTTTTCAAAAGAAATGTACCTACTAGCTTAAGAGTCATGTATAATAAATAAAACATTTAACATTTAATTGAGTGTTCTATACCCTGATTTTTAATTTTAGTAAATTTTTGTAAACAAACAAATGTCAAGATATGCCACTGTGAGTATAAGTGTCATGATTGTGTAGCATACGTGTAAATTCACATATGACACACATACATGACACTTATACACACAGTGGCATATCTTGACATTTGTTTGTTTACAAAAATTGTCTAAAATTAAAAATCAGAGATTTTTTTAACAACAAACCAAAAAGAAAATCGTAAATTCAAAGGTCTACATGAGGAACGTTGAGGTAGGAACTTACCTTAAACCTAAACGCGGCTAACTTGAAAACAAATTCCAACATGAACACCGTTGTCAATGCCATGTTGATGTAATCAAGGATCTGAAAACAAATATACATTATACACAAAGTTATGTTCTAATGATGTGTTGGCAGGACGTATACAGCTAGACAGCCTATACCCTGATTTTTAATTTCAGACAATTTTTGTAAACAAACAAATGTCAAGATATGCCACTGTGAGTATAACTGTCATGATTGTGTAGCACACGTGTAAATTCACACATGACACTCATACACACAGTGACATTTCTTTGTTTACAAAAATTGTCTCAAATTAAAAATCAGGGTATAGATTGAAGTTAAAGATGCATGGGAATATAATTGAAGGCGGCGCCACTGGTATGAGGCGTTCCTCTCGTTAGCGACTTAGAGAGTATTGTGTTCTGTGGGACAGTCAGTCTGAGAGGGACGATTGTCGTGACTGGCTGTGCCATTTCGTAGTTGTGAGAGCTGATTTTTTTGGCTTTTTAAGTTTCAAAAGTTTTAAGCAGCCCTAATACCATCAAAACAATCCCCATAGTTTCGTTTCACATGGCCATATATGCTATAAAACGATTCACAGTTTGTACTAATATACTCTAAAGGAAATATACTATACATACATACCTTTCTGTACTCTGGCGATGCGTCATGGAACTTCATCATGAGGGCACCGGTATTCATGACGATGAAGAAAAAGATGACGAATTCAAAGCGCTCTGACGTCACGAACCACCAAGTCTTATACTGGATCCGGTGTTTTGGAATGTATCTAGAAATAAAAAAAAAATCAAAGCTTATTCATAATATATTTTATTCAAACTTTAGGAACACAGTGAACTCTTATTACGTCAAGGTACAAATAATTTTTAACAACAATTTAAAATTAGAATGATTGCAATAATGAGAAATGCAGCTGTATAGGGGCTTTGTCAATAAAGTAAGTCTAGAAAAAAGAATTTAAATTAAAAAATTAATTACTTAACAAGTTTCCAAATTAAAAACTAGATGGCGCTTCTGGAGATTTTAACTGGCTAGCCAGATTCAAGATTCAATCGTTTATTTGCATATCATATATCGATACCTATAGCAGAGGGAATCATTAACAGAACCAAAAAATATGCATGTCCCGCTTGGCTCGAATTATGAAATCATTACACAGGTGTGGATAACCTAAACTGACGACCTATGTGGCGCGGCGGGATAAGCCGGCTGAGATGCGATAGGTTGCGGGTTCGATTCCCGCTGCGGAACAAATGTTTGTATGATCTGCAAATATTTGTTTCGGGTCTGGGTGTTATGGTACCATGGTACTCGTAATTCCTGATAGCCACGACACAGGGGATCCTAGTGTGGGATCAGAGGCTGTACCATGAGCTCTTATAGCGATTCAGTTCAAAAACTATTCAGTACAAAATATCGGTTCATCGTTCACATCCGTCATCATTGAATAACTTTAATCGCAGAAGTCTATAGACCTTCTGTTACTGTGCCTTTAAATATAGCTGCGGACATCACGGAACCGATATTTTGTACTGAATAGATTTTGAACTGAATCGCTGCTAGAGCGCAGGGTACGACCTTAGGACTATGTATGTGACTGTTGGGTTATGTGTCATACCTTCTCACTGGCTTTGCTTTCAAGGCAAACTCAATGCAGTTCCTCTGATTCTTATCCAGCTCACAATCCTTAAACTCTTGCTCTCCCTCCTTTTGGAATGTTACTATGACGAAACCAACGAAGATGTTAACCTAAAATTAAAAAAAACACTTCTGTTCAGCGAGAGACCCCACGTGGGATTTCAGGGGTAGTCCTAAACTCCGGCAGGGAGTTTAGGGTTTACCTATGCCTATTTTACTAGTAGAACATAATGGACTGATAGATAGATTTTAACTTTATTGTATACACCATAAACAAAAAAATAAGGATACCAAGTTTTAAATCAAAGGTACAATGGGCAGTCTTATCGCTTAAGAGCAATCTCTTCCAGACAACCTTTGGATGGACAGAAATTATTTAACAAATAAGGACGGTGGCGTATCTTAGTATAATCACAAAATGACAAGTACCTACAGTATAACAAATTGATTTAAAAAAAAAACAAAATAATAAATATATATAAATATATTCTACCAGTATAATATAATACACACAATTGTATAAGGACTGATGAGTACTTTATAATTATACGTAAATTAATTGAAGTCGGTGATAGAAAGCATCTATACTATTATAACGGGTGTAAAAAGACTACTCCCGAAAACTGAAACAATGCATTCAGACCATGATTCTGAAAATATATAAGCTGGAAAAACACGAAAAAAATGCTCACTCTTGGGCCGCTTTTTTCGTGTTTTCTTTATAAATATCCATAAAACATCATAGAAAGACCACAAAAACCTAATTTCCATCATTAAAAACACGTTAATAAATAAAAACGTCAAAAAAGTAATGAAAACCACATAAGAAAGATTGGCGCTGTGCGTAGATCAACTGACCGGGAACAAAGAACTCGCGCGGCCGCTGAGCTCTGTGAACTCGCCGCTGTTTTATATAGCTGTGGCATAGGTAGCTTTACCGGTACCTTCGGTATTCGGGAGCCGTCCTTATACACCCTGTATAGTGCCGTGCCGTGTCCGGCCTAAGAATAGACTCTCCTTCTTCTCCCGTGGATATAGTTTAAGCCTTACTAAAGGTTTACACCAGGGGATGGGCAGCAGCATACATCTAGTACTTATCACCAACTTCCATCACCAATCCGCCTGCCAAGCGTAGTGATTATGGCAATTCCCCCAATTTGTGTTCAAGCTACCCCCTTGAACACAATTGGGGGATTTATCTCGTCCAGCAGTGGACGTACATAGGCTGGTGATGATACTACACAACGAATATCATATAGTTAATATACTGAATTATCACTAGAAACGGGATATTTACCATGATTTTTGAAATATTGGGAATCAATAAAGCTCAAAAATCATGGTAAATATCCCGTTTCTATAGTGATAATTATGTTAATAACCATGATAGTTTCAAAAGTTATACAGGGCGTGCCACGGCTATGCCACATGGAGGGAAAGTACCTTAAATATTGTAGATGGAACATTTTACTGAAAGAAGACATTATTTGAATATAAAAAACAATTTAAACTGCATTCATAGATATTTAAATAATTAGATGGTTGAACCGGGAATCGAACCCGTTACACGAGAAAAATATTATTCATAAGGATTATTTTTTGCTAAATAACATAGTGTCAGAAATAAAAGGAAAAACAAGAATTTTAACATTTGATGATAAATTTTGTTCAGAAAAATGAAAAGCTGACATTGCCGTAAGGACATACAACTGACATTATCATAAGTACCTATTACTAATAAATGTATCCACTTGAGAAGAACCAGTTTTAAAGCGTCCAAGAGCTACATGCAGAAGTTAAACGTATTATTCTAAATATCCACCACAACAAGATCAAAAAATCGACAGGGAGCGAAATAATCAAAAGAGTGCGACTTTGTATTCAACAGGGACTCATTTTGAGCATTTGATAAATTGATTAATTTTGTATAAAAAATGTTAAATTTCATGGTCTTCCTTTTATTTCTGACAGTATGTTAATTAGCAAAAAATAATCCTTGTGATGAAGCCTTTCGATCGGTATGTTAAAGCTACAGGGTGATTATTTTTCTCGTATAACGGGTTCGATTCCCAGTTCAACCATGTAATTATTTAAATATCTATGAATGCAGTTTAAATTGTTTTTTAAATTCAAACAATGACTTCTTTCAGTAAAATGTTCCATCTACAATATTCAAGGTACTTTCCCTCCATGTCGCAAAGCCGTGGGACGCCCTGTATAGTGATATACTTACCATGAAGAAAGCTATGACAATAATGTAACTGATGTAAAAAAATGCAACCAGTGGTCTTGAATTCTCTATTGGTCCTTTCCTCTCCTCGTTCGAGTCCATTGACACTGATAATAAGCTGAAAAATAAAAAAATCATTTTGACCAGAGAATGTAAATAGGTATCAATTAGTAAGTACCTCATAAAAATTGATAATCATATTTCACATTTGATTTCACTGTACCTACTTCATTTGCGGTAGTACTATATGGAACAAAACTGAGCGAAAATCCAAATTCCAATCTGTCCGACTAGTCAGGCTAACAGATTGGAATAATTTTGTCCAAACAGTTAGATCATCGAACTTTTGGTAGGACAGATTGGAATAAACGTATAAACAGTGCGTGTTGCCAGCGATGACTTACGGCACTAAGACGTGGTCGCTAAACTATTGGCCGCATAGACAAGCTCCAAGTCGCACTGCGGGCTATACAGAGAGCTATGTTATGAGTTTCGCTACGTAATAAAATGAGGAGATCCGTAGAATCATCAGTAAGTATAAAAGTCCACTGCTAATGAACATAGAGCTTCCTCCCTAGAGTGCCACAACTAACGGTCTTGAGCCGCCTCCATCCAATGAAAACCGGCCAAGTGTGAGTCAGACTCGCACACGAAGGGTTCCGTACCATTATCTATAAAAACGGCAAAAAAATCACGTTTGTTGTATGGGAGCCCCCTTAAATATTTACTGTATTTTGCTGTTGTTAAAGCGGCAATAGACATTCATCATCTGTGAAAATTTCAACTGTCTAACTATCACGGTTCCTGATACACAGTCTGGTGACAGACGGACGGAGGGACGGACAGCGGAGCCTTAGTAATAGAGTCCGTTTTATCCTTTGGGTACGAAACCCTAAAAGTTAATGAATGAATAAAGCTGTATTTATTATTTAAAAAAACTTGCCTTTTGCATTTTGCGAAATTACGAAATTAAAAGGCACGTACATACATACATATTTTTCTCCTTAAACGATGTACCTATACAGGAATTTTATATAATTTATTTGGGCTTTATTAATTTAAGACATTACCCTGGCCATCCCTCAAACGTGGAAACAGTGAATAAAGTCAGCATCCCACTGAGTACATCATCAAAATTGAATTTATTATTCACCCAATCCCGTACTTGCAATTGAGGTTGCCCATGGGAATACACAATGTAGCTGCCCCTGAAAAATAAACGCGCGTTTTAGTTAGCACAGCGTCTATACTATGGTGCCTTGAATGACAGTTGTTTTAAAAACTAGGATCTAAGGGCCAGTTTCCACCGGTGCGGAGAGGAGCGGAGACGAGAGGACATGTGTTTGAATAAACCAATCTGATTTAGTTATTTCCTTTTCGTTTTTATGTGTCGAGCCTGCCTGCCAGCTTTGACCTTGTCTCCTCTCCTCTCCTCTCCACTTCGGTGGCAACCGGACCTTAAGTAACTTTGTTAGAAACAAGTAAAAAGTTAATACTAGCGTCTCTTTGTTCGCGTGGACCACAAAGAATGAATCAAAAATACTTTTTCTGAAACATGCCATTCATTATTGTAGATGACGACCTCAGTTTCGCGGCGTTGAGTAGCCGGCTGAGATGCAAGAGGTTTCGCGGGTTCAATTCCCGCTGCTGGACAAACGTTTGTATGACCTGCAAATATATTTGTTCCGGGTCTGGGTGTTATGGTATCGTAGTTTCTGATGCCCACGACATAGGGAATCCTAGTGTGGGATCAAGACCACGTATGTGACTGTTGGGTGATATGTCATGTGTATGTAAGTGAGTAGATGTTAGAATATTAGACAACAGTAGTATGGCCGTTGTGCTGTGGTGTGTCTAGCCTAAGAATATACCTCTGTCTCCTCCCGTTGATGTCCTAAAGCCGACTAAGAGATTATACCAGGGGATGGGCAGCAGCATCCACCTGAGTACTCAACACCAATACTGCGTTCACCAATCTGCCTGCCAAGCGTGCTGATTATGTCAAACCCCCCCACCCCCATTGCATTTTATCCCCCTACTTGGGTCTCGTCTAACAGTGGACGTCTAAAGGCTGCCGATGAGTTGACCTTTAATCGGCTGTTTAGCCTATCCCATCATTTGGGTTGAGGTTTTGATTTCATCAAATTTAGTTAAGTAGATACTATATCTTATTTATTTGTTTCTATAACAATATTTTGTAATTTTGTTATAATAATAATAATTCAGATTCAGAAGGCTGTACTTCTGGACTCGACTCGCATAGTCAGGAGGTTCCTCTCTCTGCAGCCCTAGCCTCCGACCGCTTGGGCCTTGCTCCGCGGCCGGAGGTTGTCCGTTTTGATTTATATTTTTTACTATAATATTTTTTATACTATTGTTTTTATACATAGTCCTTTATAGTAAAAAATGTTTTTTTTTAACGAGATTTAAAATAAATTAGTGAAATAATAACAATAATATTTTATTTATTAAGACAACTGAGTCCAATTTGTTAGTAAAACGCAACCTAAAAACTAGGTTAGTACTTAATAATTAACAATGATTTAGTCCTCTGGACGAGCTTCCAAACCAGAGGACAATCGAAACGATCCGAGAACGCGCTTAGCATGCTGTTGCTGCTCGTGCGAAGCCTGCTCAGCAGTGAGGCCGTCCTTTTGCGCCAGATAGCGTCAAACGAGTCGGTACGCGCCTCGGCAAACATACCCGAAGCGCTGCAGGAGCGCGGAAGCCGCAACAGAGCCCTAAACGCATTGTTGTTGTTATGGTGCATCGCTTTTTTTTGTTTTTACTAAGTGTTCTTATTAGTGGCAGCTAGCAGTGAAGAGTACTAGTTAACTATATTTATGTTATTTGATAACTGTTTACCATTTGTGCTTTTATTAAAATAAATAAAATAAAACCACAACCCAAACCAGATCAGTGTTGGTTGCTAGCTTGCTTGCCAACCAACTCATTCTGAGGCAGAGCCATTTTGTAACTGGAGTTATTACACTTCGTAACTTCGTTTCGGGTCTGTTTTCTTTTAATCTAAGTTTTTTATGTTACTCCTGTGTACAAATAAATATATATTCTATTCTATTCTTCTTCTTAAAATATCTGTCATCATGACAATTAGTTAGACACCATAATCGTTCGTTTATGTATTGGTGAACATTGGCCTTACAAGACATAGTTGTGTAAACAACTTACCTGCATTCAGTTTCTGTATATTTTGTGACATCATTACATCTGGAAAATTTACCCTGAAACGAAATTGATTATTAGAATTATGAATCTATCAATCTATTACTGCCCTTATGAAAGTATCTTGGAGAAAAAACCTACTTTGTTCGCATTTATTGAAGGACCAATCATCGGTTTTCGAATAGATGTGATGAAAATGTATTTCCATCTCGAACAGCATCGCCTTAAATTTACTACTTAGTCTCCTTGTGAAATCATGTACTATTTGGAATACAACAAATTTTTTACTTATATAAAAAATAAATAAATGCATAATAATCACCTGACCTCGTTTTCTACGCTACTAAAGCACATAAAGTTATTACAATAGTAACACTAATTGGATCTTTCTACAACGGCAATAATTACAAAGATAAGACAAGATAAGATTAAGACATAAAATACCTTGAACAGTTGAACGCCAACAACAGAAAACATAAATTGAAGCATTTGATTAATAATAAAAATATTCCCAATAGATTTAATAGAAGCAAAAACACACTTGACGACATACTATAAGCACAAAAAAAAACAACAAAATAACACGTTACCAAGTCGCGGTGGTTTTGTTTTACCCATTCGTCCCAATGTGCGTTTGTAGAAGCACGTTGCATTTAATTTGAAAAAGTGCAAAATAATTTTAAAATAACACAACAAAATGGAATAGCCTACTCACAGCGTTAGTCCTTAACACAAAAAAAAACTATATGTTTCAAAATGCCAGTTTCGTGAAACATTCGTAATTAAAACAAGGAAAACAAAACTTATAATAGTACCTCACTCCTAGAATTCGAGTGAAATGTCCAGGTAGGGCATGTGCAAAAGAAACACACCAAGCTCAAATTGAGTCCAAAAAATAGCATTAAAAATAAAAAAAATAAAATCACACAACACCTTTGGGGAAATTTCAAAAACATGCCATTCATAATTTTTTGGACCCACTGCTGATAAAAGCGGAAAACTGTTAGTAATTAACTCCAATAAAGCCTTCACAAAAACGAAACCAGATGATTTTGTGCTATTCAATGAGTGCAAGTACTTACGCTAAATCATTTGAGTTAAGAAATTTAACCAAAGGTGTCATCAAAAAGTTGCTATTTAATTTCTCCCCTACCTTGAACATTTGCACCCCCATGACAGCGAACATGAACTGGAGTAGATTTGTCACCAGCAAAATGTTTCCAATCGTCTTTATAGCTACAATCACGCATTGAACTACATGCTAAAAATTAATAAAAACTTTTACTACATTTTCTAGTTTTAACATATTCCTACAGTTTTACCCAGAAAAGAAGTCCGATCGGCTGTTTTCGTTTGCGCAGAAAAGCGCAGACTGATATCCGACAGTAGCCGAACGTATAGTTATAGCTCTTCCCGCTGACATAATTCGTACACTGTCGGACACTGATGAACAAGATGGCACAAGACCAGCCACGATTTTACCTCGAAATCGATTAACCAATAACAGCGCTAGATTTTTAAGCGCGCGATTGCTATTGGTAGAAAGAAGATTCCCGCTCTATAGAAATTGGTCTACGGCGCAGGTACATCGGGGCGACTTATATTTTGGGTAAAACTGTACTTTAACTTTCACACATATTTTAAACTGACTTGTCACGGGTATTAATAATAATAATTAATAACTGTCTGCTGAGCACAAAATGTATGTTTTAAAACCTTCTCGTTCTTGGCTCCCTCGATACAGGCTTAGCCTGTGAGGAAGCCGCCAATAACTACTTCCTGATATTATTGTCTCAGCATAACAAATTGTGTATCCTTGACCTTAAAGCCGGGTTTTCACAGTACGAGTGCACTCGGACCGAGTGAGCTCGGGTGGATATATACGTGTTATGTCGTATCGGAGTGCGCTCGTATTGCGGTTGACACGCAATAAATAGTACACTCGTATTAAATTGTGATCATTGTCCTACGTTCATTCCACTTTTTTTAACCGACTTCCAAAAAAGGAGGAGGTTCTCAATTCGGTTGTATATATTTTTTTTTTATGTTTGTTACCGCATATCTCCGGCGTTTATAAACCGATTTGGAAAATTCTTTTTTTATTTGAATAGATATACTTTCAGATTGGTCCCATTTTTTTCAGAATCCAGTTCTGATGATGGAATCCATGAGGAATTGAGGGAACTCCTCAAATATTGTAGGCATACATACATACATATGGCGATTTTGATATTATCAGCAACAAACCAAGCATTTGCATTCAAAAAGTATCATAATCCTTTCACCACTATGGTTCTTTCTTCATTTTTTTTTCATCCAAATATTTAGTCGAATACAATGGCGGAAGTCGGTTTTTTAAATAAAAAGCTATTTAGTTGACGCCATTTTGTTGACTTAAAATTGATCCGAGTGAACTGGAAAAATAGAGCACGGTCCGAGTCTACTCGGTTTGGCGGCCGGAGTCCGAGTGGGCTCGGATTACGTGTTTACGTCCGAGTAGACATCCGAGCTAACTATGGCCGAGTGCACTCGTACTGTGAAAACCCGGCTTTAGACATGTTGTTAAACCTGATATTTTGTTTTGCTGTAATAAATACTTTTTATTTATTTTTTATTAGGTAAATACACGCGATAACCGTGGTTAGTCTCGGCTTCAGAATAGGACTCCTCCAACTCCTCCTATGGATGTCGTAATAGGCTACTAAGTGATTACGTCAAAGTATGGGCAGCAGTATTCACTTGAGTAATTAACATCTTATTTCGATCACCAATCCGCCTTCACAGCGTGATGATTATGGAAAATCACCCCATTGCACGCTATGGGGCTCGCTTTGCATACTATGGGGAAGACCTCAATCAGCACTGGATGTCTACCGGCCGATGAAGAAGGAGACATGCTGATAAATACCCGTGACAATATCAGTACAAATAAACTGGCGTGCAAGAATAGAGGGTTACCTAGAAAAACTACAATACCTCCCAAAGTCATTTTGTTTATTTATTTATTTCTTAGTCAGTAAATATATTAAGGTGGATCGTCTTGCATGTGGCGTGAAATTCAAATTTATTAGTGTTTTTGTGCTTCATCACAGCTCATCAACACTTCTTCTGATAACGATAACCGATTTTGCTAAAACTAAGAGACCTTAGACACATGTTTTAGTTGTAACTCATAAAGATAATTAGTTTAGCTACGAATATTGTTCAATGATTTTTACAGTTTTTTTTAGTTCAGGAATATCCGTAGCTTAACTAATGATATTTATGAGATACTAACAATTAAAACATGGCTTTTGGTTCTCCTAGTTTTCGCAAAACCTGTTTTTGCTATCTCAAGAAGTGTTGATTTTTATTTAATATCTTGCATAGTTTGGGAGGTATTATGGTTTTTCTAAGTGGCCCTATTTAGTTGTACGTCAGTTTATATTCTACTTATTATTAAATTATATATCAATACATTAAATTAGTTTTACACCGCACCTTGAGTTCCCAATTAAAATTAAGTGAACATAAGATCACCGACAGCTCTCAGAATTAGCAAGATGAAGTGGCAATGGGCAGGCAATATAGCTCAATTTCAATATTTAAAAAAAAACTACATGACGCCTGTGGCATTATTTAAAAAGGGGAAGGATTTTTTTTAAGCTTACCATTATCTTTTCTAATGTCCAAGTGGTCTTGTATAAGGAAAATGCAATTACAAGAAAGGTTTGAGGAAAAGTTTAAACTGAAAAAAACTTTCAATGATTAGGCTAGCGTGTGAAGTAATTTAAACTAGATTGGAATTAAATACAAGTTCGAAGGTCACTAGTATATATATAGTAGCTATGATTTTTTAAACTATTCACTTATTACCTATTATAAAACAATGTACAAGTCCCTTAACTTTAATCGGGAACTACGCGTAAGAACATTAGAACTAAAGCTATTGTGCTGTAACATAATATAATGAAAGGGTTACTCGATACTGTTGTTTAAGTCAACTATAACTAAGTGGTTAGTAACCGTTTCATTACGTGAAGTTTTATTAAAAAATAATACTTGAAAAAGTTCATTTATTTATGTACTTAATAGTATTATAATAATATAGTGAAATACTGACCTTCAATCCTTTTGCTCGGTTGATAGCCCTCAGAGGCCTCAATACACGAAATACTCTCAAAACCTTTATAAACGAAAAGGTATTTTCTCTGAAATAAAAAAAAACAGTTTTTTTCAACCAATTCCGGGAGAATAGGTTTTTAACCTATACAGAAAATGCCCGACGCATGGCGAGCAAGAACTTTAAATATAAAAGATAGGAAATTTTACATAATTGGTTTTTAGGGGTTTGTAGGGGTTTGTAGGGGTTGTAGGAGGTGATTTTACAAAAACTACAGCAAGCAAACATCACGCAAGATGCATGCAGCTTGCCCACTACAAAAAACTAGTCATATTTTTAAAATTCAATTTGACTGCATTGAAAGATTTAAAAAAAATTGCTTGCCTGAGCCAGATCTCAAATTGGCCAAGTGAGGAAACAAAACCTTCAATATTTTAATGATACCGATTGAAATCAATCAATTTAAAGAAACATTGTATCTTAAACTAAAGGACCACAAACAATTAAACAATTAATATAACTAATTGATTTTGTTATAGAAGCGTACACATTATCCTGTAAACGATTAACTAACTTTACGGAGCCCGTTATTGGCAACAACAAGTTTATCTTTGGTTCTAGTATATACATTATGATCTTCGCTTTTTTTACTAAATACGTTGATATTTAAACATTAATCAGGTTTTCAATGTACTGACACAGATGTCATGATATTTATTTCTTTAATGTGACCTAACATAGTGACCAAGACAGAGCCAGTGAGAGGTCAAAAGAAGGATTTGTAACTTACAACGTTAAAGACACGAGCGAGACTACCACTACCAGTAAGTCCAGAAGATTGAATGCGGACCGACAGAACGCATCCTTATGAAATATCAACCCGTATGTTATCAATTTAAGCATCAGTTCTGATGTGAATACGGCGGTGAAGAAGTAGTCCACTTTGCGGAGAATCTGAAAGAAGAAAACAGAATCTAAAGACAAAGTCAATTCAAAGCCAACATTTAGTCAACGACACAATCAAAGTCAAAACCAGAAACAAAGTCAACGTCTAAGTCAAAGTCAATATGAAAGTCAAAGACGAAGTAAGTTTAGCTACTATAAAGTCAGTCAAAGCCAACGTTAGAATCAAAGTGAAAGTCAATGTAATGACAAAGAAAAAGTTTTAGTCGTAGTCATAGTCTAATACTATGAATTAATTCAATTGTTTTTATTAATTAAAACTAACATGGTAGGTAAGTTGTTACCTCACTCTTTGTTTCGCCACTCTTGTTATTGACAGGGTCCTCCATCACCAACGTGAGGGAAGAGGCCAGGATACACACCAGGATCAGATTCTTGAACCACGAATTGTTCTGAATTTTGTAGCAAGACACTCGGAACCTGATGGAAAACATTTCAAATGTACAACCGACTAACTGTTTCGGTGATTTTTGGTTTAAAATTCACTACTAACATGATTTTGTCAAACAGTTTGTATAACTTATAAATTACAAAAAATAAAATCTGAAATGTTTTAAAATGATGTATGTGGTTCAAGCCACACATAATTTTAAGACCTTTTTGTATAAAGAGGCTTGCACTAATATATTGCTTAGCTAGATCGCTAAATTTAGTAATAAAAAAAAATACTGTAGGTATAACAGTTACTTTTTTTAAAGTACTTAGATACTTAAATACATGCTTACATAATATAATATATATACATTCTTTCTTATATTTTGTCACAAGTGGCAATTTTAAGAAGTAAATTTTTTTTGAACTTAAAATTTTGAGAAAAACTAATTTAGATTTTGGGATATACCACAACTGTTATCTGACAAAAGGAAACGCTACCTGCGAGGACACAACCTTACCAATAACCACCACCACTTACCAATTAGTCTTTGAAAATATGAAGAAGCTGCTTCCGTCAGGAATAGGTTTCTCCTGAGACTTGATCTCGACTTCAGAGAGACGTCTCGGCCGGGCTGAGATGGTGGGCTGGCGTTTGGGTGGAGATGGCTCTTTTTTGATATCCCCTGAAATAAGTGCAACCTTAAGAAGTATGATAAGTAGTGGCACGTAAGTCTAGCGCTGAATAAAACGTGGAGGGGATAGTTGCGCATGAATACTGTCACGCACGCAATACAATTAGTATAAGATAATAGAGATATAGATCCCCCCAAGATACCTTACTTTTGACTTCTGCGCAATAACGGTCAGTGCTAGAGTTACTTATACACGAGCTCAACACTTACATGATAAATAAAGTTACCAGCGATTAAGGTATTACCTTTGCCAAAAATGATAATGTATGGTATATTAGTAAAAGAAGTAATAATAATCTTTTATTATTACTTTATTCAAATTCTCCGGATTCCATACAAAAAGAATGCCAAACGGAACCGTATTGCTAAGCCTACGCCATCCGTCCGTATGTGTGTCTAACACTGGGTTATATCTCGATAGCCAGTTGAAAACATAATAGAATAAAAATGTACCGTGTTAAGTCCGGCCTAAGAATAAAAGGTTAAAGGTTAAACGAAGGTTAAACTAACCTCAAACGTTTTTTGTTTATTTTGGCAAACAACCATTCCCCACGAGATCACACAACACGTAACACAGGGCGACCATAAAAAAGCAGAGACTCGACAGACCATGGTATGGTATTCATTAAAGGAGCCTTGATTTGATTTGATTTGCGAGGCGCACTGCATCCTTGAATCATACTGCTTCCTATTGCCTATTAGGATTAGATCAGGATTTTGCAGTACATTGCGCAGCGTGTTGTTGTTTCTTATCCAAGAGCAGATATATTCAAAACATAAAGCGTAATGTACCGTTAAATTGTATTCGAAAGCGATAACCAGTTAGATAGGCAATATGGGAGCCGGTTCTTTATGCACCGATCAAAAAAAAAATGGTTTATAGCTTTTATTATTGTAGAAAATTTGTTCCAACTTACCATTTTGTTTGATCTCGACGTTTCCCACAAGGGCTTCGTTCACGTTGTCCTGCTGTTCCGGTTCCTGTTCATCCATGACCTCCTCCTCGGAGCCAGTTTCTTCGTACTCATTCTCAGATCTGGAGAAATTAATAACCATAAATTAACCAGTAGATAGATAGATAGATTAGTTAGGTTAACACTTGTTCATCAAGGAAGTTCATAAGAGGATTTATTAAAATTAGCAGTATAATGGGCGGCCTTATTGCTGAAAGCAATTTCATCCAGGTATCCTTTGACCAGTTTGTAGAGATACAGAGATAATTCATACTTAACCCGCTCCCAGATACAGGGTCTTACAAAATATACTAATTATATTCAATGGTGGTTCTTACAATTAAAAATAATAATATTCTAAGGAATTAATTTTTTTAAGTATTTTATTCAAAAAAAAATTCTGAAAAAAAGTTCTAGATAATTTGGAGTAATTTATGCTGTATCGGGAATCAAACCCACACCTCTTGCGTTTGCAACTACCAACCTGCCGTACGATGGAAGTCAATTTAGATGTATGTATAAAATCTTTGTACTTCAATTTCCTGAAATGTCTTACCTGGGTACTCTCTTGTATTTTTTATAAGGCCGGCTAGTCGAAAATAAAAGTGAACGTTAGATATGTGGACTAGGCATAATTAACAAGGAGCAAGTTACGCTTAAGGTTCCCACGTACACCTCAACAAACATTTCAGCTGAGTGCTTTTCTCAGCCAAAAAACGACGATGGTTGTGATAAGTAGAAAAATGAAACTTAAGCGTAACTTGCTCCTTAACTGTTTAGTTATTCAAATGCCAAGCGGGGTTAATCCCCCCTCCCATAGAATGTTATGGGGGAGGAGGCCTCGAAGAAACGTCTAATGATTATGAAGAGTCCAACCAAGTGCCATGCCGATTTAATAAATGTGTTATGAGTGCTTCAAGAGTATTGTATTTGTTGTATTAAGTAATACTAGTGGTTCGCCCCGAACTGAGACCTCGCGATAACACCTTTATCAGCCCGACTACTTAACTAAGTGATTTCCATATTTTCTATTATTATTTTTGAAAATTTTCACCTCGAGGTCTACCAGCACAGTACAGGATCTATCAGTAACTACTCTAATTTCCTACACATCATCGAAATAACCTTTGAATAGGGCTAAGCAACGGGGCGTAATTATACTACATACCTGTTAGTACCTATATCAAGTACCTGACGAATTAATTGATAACGTCCTTTTGATGAAAATCATAGAACTCCAACGTCATTCAAATTCTTCGAAATGGGAGGTCAACAATGGATGTTATATTGGTTTCTGTTTTATGGAGTACATGTTTCTAAATTCTTCAATTTCAGACTTTTCCCTGTAGTTGTGACACAAAAGCCACAAGTATACCAAATTTCAGCATTGTGGGATTGCTGGAAGTACCCTAGAATTTTGGGTTTTTACGTTTTTTATTTTCCCTAATATCTCGAAAACTACTAAGGCTAAATAATTATTAAAAACAGTTTTGAAATGTCCAACCAAAGCGCTTTCATTAGACACCCCACTTGATCGGACTGTCTCACTTTTATTTTTTTTACCCCCTCTTGGACACCAATATCTCAGCAACCCCCTGATCGATATAGCTCATAACCTTACCTACAAATTGTACCAATACTATCTACCCCCATACCTAATTTCATGAAGATCGGATTAACGGTTTGGAAGTTTTCATCGGACAAACATACATACATACATACACACATACATACAAACGCCGATTCTTCCAACTTGACTCAGAGAACTCGCTTCGCTCGTTCAATAAACTGAATTTAAACTATCGTTATTTGGTATAATATATAATATAAGCTGTTCTTTGCTGTTAGGCTGACGTTTTGTTGATCATTTGGAAGCATGGACTTAGGATATGCAATTATTATGCTCAGCTTGGCTGAGCCATCGTCCTTTTTAACCGACTTCCCAAAAAAGGAGGAGGTTCTCAATTCGGTTGTATTTTTGAACGAGCGAAGCGAGTTCTCTGAGTCAAGTTGGAAGAATCGGCGTTTGTATGTATGTGTGTATGTATGTATGTTTGTCCGATGAAAACTTCCAAACCGTTAATCCGATCTTCATGAAATTAGGTATGGGGGTAGATAGTATTGGTACAATTTGTAGGTAAGGTTATGAGCTATATCGATCAAGGGGTTGCTGAGATATTGGGGTCCAAGAGGGGGTAAAAAAAATAAAAGTGAGACAGTCATATCAAGTGGGGTGTCTAATGAAAGCGCTTTGGTTGGGCATTTCAAAACTGTTTTTAATAATTATTTAGCCTTAGTAGTTTTTGAGATATTAGGGAAAATAAAAAACGTAAAAACCCAAAATTCTAGGGTACTTTCAGCAATCCCACAATGCTGAAATTTGGTTTGCTTGTGGCTTTTGTGTCACAACTACAGGGAAAAGTCTGAAATTGAAGAATTTAGAAACATGTACTCCATAAAACAGAAACCAATGTAACATCCATTGTTGACCTCCCATTTCTAAGAATTGGAATGACGTTGGAGTTCTATGGTTTTCATCAAAAGGACGTTATCAATTAATTCGTCAGGTATTTGATATACTAACAGGTATGTAGTTTGTACGCCCTGTTGCTTAGACCTATTCAAAGGCTATTTCGATGATGTGTAGAAAAATTACCTAATTATTAGACGATAAATTTTATTCTCAGTAAATGTTTGTAGAAATCGGTTAGAAGGGTAAAGAAAGTAAAATATGCAAAAAAAAATCTCGAAGGTACTTTCAAGTTCTCTGGTAACGCTGAAATTTATTATTTAAGTATATTTTGTTCTACGGGGAGGAGTCGAAAATTGAGGATTTTTTCTTGGTAATATCCATTTTTATTAAATGACTTCCCAAAAAAGGAGGAGGTTCTCAATTCGGTTGTATTTTTTTTATTATATTTATTATGTTTGTTACCTCATATCTCTGGCGTTTATGAACCGATTTGGAAAATTCTTTTTTTATTTGGATAGATATACTTCCAGATTGGTCCCATTTTTCAGAAACCAGTTCTGATGGTGGAATCTATGAGGAATTGAGGGAACTCCTCAAATATTGTAGGCATACATATGGCGATTTTGATATTTTTAGCAACAAACCAAGCATTTGCATTCAGAAAGTATCATAACCCTTTCACCACTATGGTTCTTCCATCATTTTTTTTCATCCAAAATTATTTAGTCGAATACAATGGCGGAAGTTGGTTTTTGAAATGAAAAGTTATTAGAGTAGAAAACTTAAATCTTTAAAAATTAGGTAGCAAAACTACAACTAGATGGCACTGCTTAATTCAAAAAAACTTTTTTTTTGCTTCACAAAATCTCTTTCATATTAGAGAAATTGACTCGATAGATATATAGATTGATTTCAGATAGATCATCCATACAAACATACTTACATAGCCGTTAAATATGAAACCCTTTCTTCCCCTCTGAAATAAGTCGGGTGTCATCGCGAGGTCTCAGTTCGGGGCGAACCACTAGTATGAACCGATTTGAAAAAATCTTTTTTTATTTGAATAGATATACTTCCAGATTGGTCCCATTTTTTTTTCAGAATGCAATTCTGATGATGGGATCCATGAGGAATTGAGGGAACTCCTCAAATATTGTAGGCATACATATGGCGATTTTGATATTTTCAGCAACAAACCAAGCATTTGCATCCAAAAAGTATCATAATCCTTTCACCACTATGGTTCTTTCATAATTTTTTTTTCATCCAAATATTTAGTCCAATACAATGGCGGAAGTCGGTTTTTTAAATGAAAAGTTATCTCTTACACTACCTAGTCTACCAACCCTTTATCTTTAAAGTTCACAATATTAAATAATGTCATAATTTTTCTAAAAAGTAATATGAAAATGCAAACCCTTCACTGGAATATCCCTCTTCTTCATTGACATATTCGTCATCCGTCTCCCCTTTGTCTTCATCTAAAACAGGATTACCAGCTTCTGGGTGTTCAGCTGCCTGTAACAGAAATCAAGAAAAAAAATATAAAAAAACTTTTAATTAAAGAAAAATGATCAAGTGAGAAACAAGCGAAAACAAAATATCATAGGGCTCCTCTAGTTCTCAATGCGTCTACGAGACGTTTTTCTAAGAACGTAGCTGCTCGTAGAGGTGGCATTACAAACGTAGCTCATCCGTAGAGGTGCCGCTACGATTGAAGCTCATTCGTAGAGGTGCCGCTATGAACGTAGCCAATTCGTAGAGGTGCCGCTACAAACGTAGCTCATTCGTAGAGGTGAAGCTAAGCTGCACTTAGCATGATTGCCATACAGCGTGTGCCTGTATGCATTAGGGCTATATTTCACCGGGACACCATGGCGGCGCAACCAGTCGCCGCTACCAACAAAATGTATACAGCTCTATAGAGAGTTACTCACCTGGTGTCCATTTGGTTGCGCAACCAATTTGGCGGCGCCACCAACTCGGACGCGTGCACAGAATGTTACTGGTTGCGCCGCCACGCTGGTCGCGCCACCACTAACTACTATAGCGTTGTATGGTGTCTCACTCACTCGGCCGCCAGTCCGGCCGCCAGGCGCCAGTGACAAGAAGAGATAGCAGTAGTGCTATCTCATTTTGATACTGTCTTCAGTGTGGTGTGGCGACTCTGGCGTCTGTATGGTGTCTAGTTTGGTAGCTTACGGACACCACGGTGGCGCAACTGGTTGCGCCGCCATGGTGTCCCGGTGAAATATAGCCCTAAGTTAATATATATTATACAGGGTTTCTAATAGTGGCACTTCATTTGGTGTATATTCGCAAATGTTTGCGTTACTTTGCCCAGGTAAAATCAACCATGAGTCTGTCGGTACATAATGTTGTTTTCCTTGGCAAAATAACGCAAACATTTGTGAATATACACCAAGTGAAGTGCCACCATAAAATAGAACATCTTATATTCGCCTTATAGCGCCGTTCGTAGAGGTTTCGCTACGCTGTCTCGCAGGTCTCGCCTGTATGTATGTAAGGGAAATTTGTCTTTTTGTAAAAGCACATCCAACCTATTTTAAAAAACGTAGTGAAGTGATTGCTAGGCTAAAAAGGATTCGATTTGAGAATTTGCTTTACAAACCCCAATCCCATAAGGATATATATATAAGAGAAATGTTTATAATATGTGCATCACCATTTATAATAAATTACCAGGAGACATAAAAGAGTTGAATGGAGATATCTTTAGGAAAAAGTTAAGTAGATGGTTTTTGGAGAAATGTTTTTATAATGTGAAGGAATATTTGGAAGTTTAAATTGTTAAGTAAATAATTTTAATAGTACCTAAGTATAATAATATGACTTACAAACAATTTTGCACGCCTGCGTGCAGGCTGAATACAGTGATTAAATTAGTTATAAGACCTGACATTTTAAAATAAGTATTCTTGCAAATTGATTTGATTTGATTTGATTTGCTGCTTGTAGCAAAAATGCCCTGAGGCCGATGTCTAAATTTTAACAAGCAATTGACACGGACGTATGGTGTAGTGTAACACGGGTTTTTTTATTGAAATTGAGTTTCACAAAGTGTACACTAGGTGCGCTTATTAGTGTCTCCATACAAAATCCGTGGAATACTACACTACACCATACGTATGACAACTTTGTTCTACAAAAACAATCACACGAATAATTCGTATTCGTAACTACCGGTAGACTTAGTACTGGGCATAGTCTTCCCCCATTGAATACCATGGATGGTTTTAAGCTGCCTCTATCCACCGATTTCTTGCAATCTTAACAGAAATCGATCCATTAAGCACCGCAACTTTCAGTTCATGGTCACCACTCGATAACTTTTAAAATACAAATACAAAATACTTTTACTCTCAAGCGGTTATTGGTTCTGCGAACTTTATGACCTTGTTATTGCCACTTCCTTGATAATTCTAAGCATTGTTACTTACGTCTGCTTCTTTCTGTATTTCATCCATCTCCTCAGCGTCGCCCAAGTTGTCGACAGCAATAGCCAAGAAGACGTTCAGTAGGATATCTGTGTTTTGCTAAGTTAATTATCTTAGACCAATAAAGCCTTGGCTTCCTAAAGGTAATCATCCACAGATCTGCATCGTACTCTTCGGATGGATTACACAAAATGGCGTAGTGCAAGTACCGACAGATGGTACAATCAATTTGTCACTTCAATTTGCTAATTCTGAGAGCTATTTCGGTTATCTTAGTTCTTCTATGGATTTCCTTTAGTAAAACTCCTAGCATAGCTATCGCGATAGCATGACGCTATTGATTGTATTGACTTTGTAAAGGATACAGTTACCACACACAAAGATAACGATGAAGTAGATGGAAGCGAGCATGCCCAGTGATCCAGCACCGCCATACGCGTTTATACCGTGGTACATCACCACGTTCCAATCCTCACCAGTGAGGATCTAAAAATTAAACAACTTAATTTTATGTGATTGCAGTATTGGTGTTGAGTACTCAGGTGGATGCTGCTGCCCCCTGGTGTAATACCTTAGTTGGCTTGTATTACATCTACGGGAGGAGACAGAGAAGGTTCTATTCTTATGCAAGATCTGACACACCATAGCAACTCAGCGGGACACCAGTGCATGTCTCAACCCCACTCAGAATTAGAATAAGCTTCACTACTATTACTTCGTGTCATGGTTCTTTCTTGGTCCCACCCAATATTGGTGGTCTTGGTTTCAACCTGCGTTAGGTCAGAGACCAGTTCGAGGTATAATCCTTTAGATATCCACTGCCGGACGAAACCTCCTACATGAAATACAATGGGAGGAATTGCCATAATTTTGGTGATCACAGTATTCATATTGAAGGATGCTGTGGCCCGTCCCCTGGTGTAACCCCTCAGTCGGATTTTACGACATCCATGGAAGAAGATAGAGGATCCATTCTTGAGGTATGGCGGCCCTGAAAAGGACCTAGTGACCAATGGTGTAAGAACCACATTTGCTAAAACATACCTGGAACATAGTCAGCACAGCTTGCCAGAAACTATCAAAGTTGTGTTTCTCTTTCTCAATCTCTGGTGCGTAGTCGAACCTTCCTCCAAACACCTGCATGCCCAGCAGAGCGAAGATCATGATGAAGAGAAACAGTAAGAGAAGTAGAGAGAAGATGGACTGGATGGAGTTGAGAAGAGAGGCGACTAGGTTGGAAAGGGAGCGCCAATATCTGAAAATATTTTCATTTATAAGAATAGTGCTGAGTCAGCTGTCTATTATCTACTAGCATGGGTTCACGGCTTTGCTTGCATGATATTTTTATAAAAGTCTGTGTTAATCCAGGTAATTCTTTATATTTGTAACATCCTATCCTACTCCTACTAATATTATAAACGCGAAAGTTTGTGAGTATTGATGTTTGTTACTCTTTCACGTAAAAACTACTGAATGGATTTGAGTGAAATTTGGAATGGAGATACTTTACGCCCTGGATTAACACATAGGCTACTTTTCATCATCATCAATTTTCATCATTATTCACGCGGGTGAAACCGCGGGGCGCAACTAGTATTGCTTATAAATTAGTTTAGATGTTCCGACCTGATTGAGTAACTATAATACACAAACACGTAAGGTAAAGTGCCGTATGCTATGAGGGAGGACTCGACTATCAATAGACCTCTTCCAGCTGATAAAAAAGAAGAATCAGTAACTCACACTTATCCTGATCATGTCTTTTGATCTTCGAAAGTGATGATGATGATAGTAGGATTACCTAGTTTATGAGACGATTCGTAGAGATCCTTGTGATTTCAATAATCAAATCATATTGACCTTGATTTTTTTAATAGTAGAGCTTTCTTATGAAAGATTTCATCCAAGGAAGTACTACCACCATACCTATTTCTAACACCAAGCAGTAAGCACTTCTGTGTTTGAAGAGTGAGGCCACTAGGATCCCCTAACCCTATCCCCCAGGGGGTCCCAGTGAACTCATCAGAATGGCCGATGAAATTACAGGCACATGAGAGTTTTCATCTTGAAGTCTCGGGGTGCGGGGCGCAGTGCAATGTCACGTAAGGCACGTAGATGGACGTGACCTAAGAGGTATTGCGTTTGTTATGGGCAGAGGTTACCGCTTAACATCAGCTGGGCCATATAAGTAGTAGTATATAAGTATGTACTAGTACATAATTATTGTCAATTACTAAACATTGTACGCCCGCAATGGGCAGGCTGTTCATACCACATTACCTGTACCTACGATCTTTTTACACAGTTAACAATAAATGCTTCTTATTCTTATTATTATTCAAAAGCCAGTATTGTAATTAAATCAAATTTAATAACTTTTCATTTAAAAAACCGACTTCCGCCATTGTATTCGACTAAATAATTTTGGATGAAAAAAAAATTATGAAAGAACCATAGTGGTGAAAGGATTATGATACTTTCTGAATGCAAATGCTTGGTGTCTTGCTGAAAATATCAAAATCGCCATATGTATGCCTACAATATTTGAGGAGTTCCCTCAATTCCTCATGGATCCCATCATCAGAACTGGATTCTGAAAAAAATGGGACCAATCTGGAAGTATCTCTATTAAAATAAAAAAAGAATTTTCCAAATCGGTTCATAAATGCCGGAGATATGCGGTAACAAACATTAAAAAAAAAAAAAAAAAAAAAACAACCGAATTGAGAACCTCCTCCTTTTTGGGAAGTCGGTTAAAAAAAGACACCTGATTAGGTACTTACTTTGTGACTTTGAACACTCTAAGCAGCCTGACACACCGCAGCACAGATATTCCCAGCTGTGGCATTGTATCTGTGGCAGTGAGTATCAGCTCCACGATAGAACATACCATGACGAAGCAGTCGAAGCGATTGAAGAGTGATACGAAGTAACCCTGAACAGTAAATAAACTCTCCTCACAAAACAAGAACCAACGTGAACATTTCCTATTGATAAATTAGAAAAGAATTAATTAGTGGAACAAATATAATAAAAATACTTAGTAATAACTTTTAATTTAAAAAACCGACTTCCGCCATTGTATTCAACAAAATATTTGAATGAAAAAAAATTATGAAAGAACCATAGTGGTGAAAGGATTATTCTACTTTTTGAATGCAAATGCTTGATTTGTTGCTGAAAATATCGAAATCGCCATATGTATGCCTACAATATTTGAGGAGTTCCCTCAATTCCTCATGTATTCCATCATCAGAACTGGACTCGGAAAAAAATGGGACCAATCTGGAAGTATATCTATTCAAATAAAAAAAAGAATTTTCCAAATCGGTTCATAAACGCCGGAGAAATGCGGTAACAAACGTAAAAAAAAAAAACAACCGAATTGAGAACCTCCTCCTTTTTTGGGAAGTCGGTTAAAAATACGATGTGCCAAGGTGTATCCCGCCTAAGTTTGACCCCTTTGTCTCCTTCCGTGGATATCATACAAGCCAACTAAAGGAGTACACCATGATGCAGCATAACACCCATAACATAACACCCAACAGTCGTATACATATTCCTGATCTCACACTAGGATTCCCTGTTTCGTAGGTATCAAGAAACTAAAAGTACCTATTTTACCACAAAACAAAGACCCGGAACAAACATTTGCAGAACATGCAAACATTTGTCTCGCAGTGGGAATCGAACCCGTACCTCTTACGTCTCAGCCGGACTCTCGCCCGCCGCGCCTTTGAGGTAATCAAACAGAACCCACCATAGCATCATAACTGCGATCGCCAATCCGCTTGCCTAGCTAAGTGATTATAGCAAATGTTGCGTACGTTCTATATGGGAAGCATCAGAGGCTCACCCGTAGTGGTTTACTGGCTAATAATAATGAAATAAACATTATTACTAGTCTTAAGTAAGCCCAATTCTAAGCTATAGAAAACACCTATTCTAACGATGAACACTTACTTGAAACCCCAGCGCATACATTTTCACCAACATCTCCATTGTAAACAGTACCACAAAGAAATCGTTGGCGTACATCTGGAAGTCGTCCAGCCACTGTTTTTGGCTGAAAAACAATTAAAACTAATAGACAAATTAGACATAGCACAGGATCTTTTTGTCTAGAACAAATAGGATGAAGCCTTTACCCAGCTCAGATACAAACAGCTAGAAGTCAAAATAGAATAGTCAGAAATAACTTTGATTTTCACAAATTAAATAGCATCGTATATACCGAATGGGAGATAAATATTAAAATATATAAAGAGAGGAGTGGATGGATGTGGAAAAAAGTGAAGATAAAATATAAATTAGCCTTGACTCTTAAGAAAAAAGAAGAGAGAGAATAATACGATTGTTGCTCTAAAGAGAGAAGCTGAGATAAGCGAAGAGGAAACAGAGAAATGTGGAAAGGTTCATAAGAACTTCAATCCTAAAACAAAAGTGGAGAGGATTAAGGGAATCTCTTTTGATTGTATACGAAACTCCGCTCTTTTTGCTTTTGTGGCGGATACTTATGGCGATAGATACTTACTTATAATGTTCAGTAGCTAAAACTAAAGTATTTAAAAAAACGAGGACTATAATCGCCCAATAGCATGCTTGAGACTTCACGCCTTTTCTGCAAGCGCGCTTCATTCTTCTGTTGACCTGAAAACGGATAAAATATATAATATGAATAATCTTACCCTCAAGTCATTTTATTAACTATTAATAAAATTAATCTTTTATCGTAGTTCTTAAATAGCTTGCTGATAAACTGATAAAGGAAATCCTCCTAAGCTAAAACTACAACTAATCGAAGGAATAATAATAATTGACAATTGCTATTGTATCTGTTTATCTACCTACCAAATTCTCCCTCAAAATCAGGTATTCTTGTACATAATTATGATATCTATCACCAATATCTGTAAAATCATCTTTTTTTTCTTTTTCGTATCATTGGATATTTTTCGTCACCTTTCCTACGGTATAAACAGGGTCTTGTGATCCATGGTGAAAGGATTCAGTGCACCTTACAGTCCAAGTTTAAAATAAGCTATCAATGATAAAATTTGTTGTAAGAGTTAAATAGTAATGGACCCAAAACTTTACCTTGTCAAACCTTCTAAAGTATACTTTGCATGTTGGCGATTGAGTTTGTTCGCCGTTGAAGTTTACGTTACTTTGAGACCCTTCGTTGCTTCTTATGTCTTTTTTACCTAAAAACAATCAATACATAACATAACATCCAACAGTCACATACATAAAATGATTATCATAATGAAAAAGGTGAGGCAATAGGTTGAAGGCTTCAGCCATAACGAAAAAAATTAAATTAGATGCCTGCAATTTTCTATGTGGTCACTTATAAGCCTGCCACTGCTAAATATAACTGAACGCAGGGTTTAGGATGGACAATGAGATATTAGCCAAAGTGCTTAAAATGCCCTTCAATACAAAATACAGTCTAATCCACCTGTTACTTAGTTGTTGTTTTGATAGCTTGCTAACGATGTACAATTTGGAATGTTATCGAATCTTTAATTGATGAGTCATACATGGTGTTTAACGGCTGTATAAAAGAAATTAAGTTATTACCGATGAAATTTACAAATAACATTAAGATGAGCTCGGTGGCATGGCAAGTGAGTAGCTGGCTGAGATGCGGCTTTGATTCCGGCTACGAGACGGCTATTTTTTTCTGATTTTAGGTGTTGTAGTAACTACGTACTATGAATACCATAATGTTGTACCATCCTAGGAATCCTAGATTGTAGGGTGTTTAAACTCTTTTTATCCTAGCAGATTTCTAAGAGGAGAGAGTCATTATGCAAAGTTCTCGATTTCTTATTCTTATCAATCACCACTTCCTACTGACCTTGGGAATCATTATCGTTGTCTTTCTGGCCCAGATCATTCTCTAAATCTAATTCTTCAGCCACTGTAATCCAATTCAAGTAGCCTTTCAAATCTTCTTCGAACTGCTGTCTTTCGCGAGTCTTCTGAAAGTCACCTCGATTCTTTGCTTTCTCTCTTTCTTTTGAAAACTCTCTGAAAAGATAATTTTTCATTTTGTGAGCTGATAAAAGAAGTAATTTTTCATGCACATTTTACTTAAGTATACGAATTGCCTGATGTTAGCTCAATGAGAGCCGATAAGTTGTCACTATGGGATTCAAAAGTCCTGGTTTCACACACTCACACTTTTCTTTCTTTTATCCTCATTAAGTCGTATGTAAACTAAAGTGTCGATATTTAAGCACAGACTGGTAAGCCTAGTCTAAATCCAGGTTTGGTCCATTTTTTGTAATAAGACTGAATTAATATAATAATTATATTAACCTAACCTTATTAATATTAACGTGGTTATTAATAAACCTTGATTAAAACACAAAATACTTTTTATCCCGAAACACAGTTCCCTTCGAAGAGTAATGTAGATGAAACAGTGGGCGATAGTAGGCTAAAAAATGATCTTACCCGGACAACACACCGAGAATGAGGTTCATGACGAAAAAGTTACCAAATATAACCAAAGTCACGAAATAAATCCACACCCATGTGTTACCCTTCACATTAGCTATCTGAAAACCAAACAAAAATATTAATTCAAACATAAATGTTTGCCGTAATGTGTCTGGCCTAAGAATAGACCCCTTCTCCCGTGGACATATTAAAACCCTTACTAAGGGATTGCACCAGGGGATGAGCAGCACCAATCCTCCTGCCAAGCGTGGTGATTACCGCAAATCCCCTCATTGTTTAATACAAACATCCCCTCATTGGGGTAAGCCACGACCAGCAGTACGTAACCAGGTGATGATTCTATTGACTGATGGTAATAATAGCAAAACTAAGTAATCAGATCTGCAAGCTGATGCAAATGAGCCAAAACTCGACCATTCTTCTATTATCCATCAAGCAGTCTCGTTTTCCATCATCAGATTTATTCACTGTCACCAAAATCTTGTAACTTGACAGGTATTCAAAATTCAATTGGTTAACTAGGAACTGCATCAAAATCATCTCGCTAAATTTGAACCAGAGAAAAAAACATACAAGGCAATACAAACATAATAAAAACATATTAAACGCTTGTAAAAACGTCTCCGTCAAATTTTTTAATGGTGTATTTTGCAACCACAGAAGAAAACGTAATTTTGGTACTAGCAAGTTCCTTAGTATCGTGTACTTTGAGCTGTGAAATAAACGTGTTGTTTAAGCATACGGATCCTTATTTTTGGGTATGATAGATCTGAGTGTGTATGTGAATGAAGGTATGCACGTGAGTGTGCAAGTGGATTTGTGTATGTGTTAGTGTGTGTGTGGGTGCGTGAGCGTTTATTTGGCATGTACGTTTGGAAGTAGTGTTCAAGTGTGTGACCGTGTGTTCTCTTACAGAGTACATTATATCCGTCCAGCCCTCTAGCGTGATGCATTGGAACACCGTGAGCATAGCGTAGCCAATGTTGTCAAAGTTTGTGATGCCATAGTTTGGTCCCTTCCAAAGTCCATGGCACTCATAGTCTTCTTCACATTGGACACCTACGTCGCTCTCTCTACTGCACGAAGCTGGATCATCAACTGTTTCGTCTGAAACGCAAGAATATAACGTTTAATAACCTAAGTGCTATAAGGAACCACTACGAGGTGAATCCTTTCACCATACTCACTGACTTATACCAGAAGTTGATCGCAGACCTAACCACACCGGTAGTTATAAACATAGTTTTAAAAGTATGTAGCCGCCTTAAATTTTTTTCTACAAAAAATGTGCTAAAACTCGAAACACATTTTCAATTTGCTGGTTTTCTGAGAGTTTTTTCGTCACTTTCTTTCATACTTAGCTGTCCGTAGAATGAAATAAACTGCCAATTTGAAATGTATTTCTTGTTTTTACACATTTTTTGTAGAAAAAAATTAACATGGTATTTAAGTGTTTTATTTCTCAGACATCGCTGTAGGCCCGTAGATTTTAGCACATGTTTTTATAACATCTTTTTTGGTAAATTTAGTGAAAATAAATAGGTATCATTTCAATTTACACAAAATCTAGAATTTAATTTAGAAAAAGCCACACTTTCAATCAACCTGAAGTGTTATTTCTATTGATCCAAATATTGTGCAGAATAAAGCTAAATTCGGGGAGTTATTTGCTTTTGAAAACACAACTTTTCAAACATTTTTGCAACTAGCCCCTAAAGGGGCTTTTCCACAATTTAGTTTAGAATTAAGTCCATTTATTTATTTATTTACTTTAATCAGAACGGCAAGGTACTAATTACACTAATTAAACACAATCAAATAATATTAAACAATACAAATACAATAAAAATAACATTAGTCAAAACAATCCATAATTGATCAATACTATAGCCGCATATTTTTCTTTTTTTCTTTTAGTATCCCAATAAACCTGATGATAGAAAAATAATGATCAAAGAGAACTTACTGGTGCCCTTCTTAAAGCAGGTATTGTGCAACACCCCAGCGAACAGCTCCAAACCAATGATAGCGTAGATGATGATGACAAAGAGCACGAGGAAAGCTATGTGGAAGAGTGGAACCATGGCTTTGAGAATGGAATTCAGCACAATTTGAAGACCTGAAAATTTAAAACAGTGACTTGATGAACACAAACAAAAGATAATAAAATAGTTTAAATAAATAAAACTGTACAAAGCTTTTCTTCATCCTACTAATACTAATACACTCGAGAGCAATGAATCCGGGTCACTTAAAGAATGTTAAAAATCTCGGAAACTAAAAATGATAGATTAATGCAATAAATTGTATTTAATAGACATTGTAATACTCCTTAAATGAAGGTAAAAAAAATATGAGTCACCACACATTTTATTAACACAAAATTACATAAAGAAAAAAACTGCTGATCTCTCCTTAAAACAAAAATAGGAAACATGAAATTTTTTAACTTTATTACGATTTTCTTGAATTTTAATACTTCGTATTGCCTCCTCGTGCTTCCATTACTGCGTTTACGCAGAAAAAAAACAACAAAAAAACAGAAATCAAACAATGATAAATGACAGATTACAAACAAAAGCAAAACCAAATGCTGTAATTTCGTAGTTCCATCTTCGAAAGTGGCCCTTTTTCAAATTTGATTTTTTTATGATATAACTTTACAATAACTAAGAAGTTTTAATACCTTCATTTAAGGAGTATTACATTGTCTATTAAATACAATTTATTGCATTAACCTAGCATTTTTAGTTTCCGAGATTTTTAGGATTCTTTAAGTGACCCGGATTCATTGCTCTCGAGTGTATTATAAACGCGAAAGTTTGTAAGTATGGATGGATTGATGGATGGATGGATGGATGGATGTTTGTTACTCTTTCACGTAAAAACTACTGAATGGATTTTAATGAAACTTTACAGTAATATAGCTTATACATCAGAATAACACATAGGCTACAATTTATAAAGATATTATGTGAATTGTCTATAATATGACGATAAGTGTCAAGTAAGTAGGAAAAAATCTACCATCTGCGAGCTATTCTGGCGTGCGCTGCCAAAACCGCTAGAATTACACATACACAATATGTACTTTATGATGGAAATGTTTATCTCACAAGTGTATATTAATTTTAAAAATACACTTGTGTCAAATGCATTTTGTGACATTATCAACTAATGAAAGAGATTGTTATGAGAAATACAATTTTTTTTTAAATTTAATAATGCTTAGCTTAAAGATATTAAAGAAAATATGCCCTATATCTGAAACAACTTAGCCAAAAATGTGGACCTTTCTCATACTTACAGGAAAACGTAAATAAAAATTCTAAATCTTAAAAACGGGAAACGGAAAATACTCGTAATGAGAATATGTATAAAATTGTATTAATTGACTAATGAGTTAAGTGGTCTAGTGGTTATGTTAGCCTACTTGTACGGAATCCTCTCCACGCGAAACCGACTCGCGCTTGATTGTTTTTTTATAAGTATATTTAGAAGAAGATTGTAAAATGTATATTGGTGTTCGCCAAATATATCACAATTTATGCTAATTTGATACTCACTTGGCACTCCGGAAACCAATCTCAAAGGCCTCAGCACTCTGAACGCTCTGAGCGCTTTGACGTCAAAGGAGTCTTTGCTTATGTACTGCAAAGTCATACTCACTATACTGAAATAAACGAAGCTCATTACATTAATGCTCAAATTGCTTGTTGATAATGTTTTATTCACATCCGACAAACATACAGCAGTGCTGAATAAGATTAAAGAGCATCACACACGCAGCAGACGCGGTAATATTTTATATGCGTATAAAAACTTATCGCATCTGAAGTTATCACACACGTAGCAGATACGATAATATACGAAAATGATACATTCACGCGGAAACCTTCAAACTGTATTGTATTTCAATTTGTATACACAGATATCATCTGTCCATCTTTTAATATATGTCGGTGCCTACAGATGCTTGGTAAAATATAAGTGATCTGCTACGTGTGTATTGCTCCTTGAGTTTAGTATAGAGAGCGATATGGACAAATACGCGCTCAAATACAGATATCTTACCGTATCTGCTACGTGTGCGACACAGTAACAAACAATATATCAAACATTGCATGGATTCAGTTTTGATCAAGACCTAGTACGCTAGCGCGGAAATTTCAGTTGGAATTTACAACAGTCGTAGCCACCAAATAGAAATATGTTTTATCATCACCATCATAATAATAATCAGTCTGTAGGAGTCCACTACATGTGTCATCAGAATGAGAAGCTAGAGCCGAGTGGAGACGCATCGCAAGAGCCGCCACTCAAGCAAGACCTACATATCTACAACCACTCTGTCAAGAGTGTACAACTAAGAAGAAGAGAAGTTCACTGCTGGATATAGGCAACACGCACTGATTAGAGACTTTCCTCTTAAGGCTATGCGGTATCTGTGATGACAAAATATATTAAGGCGTGTTTTTTAGGCGTTTTTTTTTTAGGCGTGTTTTTTAATTTTATAGTCTTTAGTCCATTAAGTGGTCCTTCTTCTATTGAGTCGTCCGGTTTGTGGTCGCTACTCGAGAAACTTTATTCTCTAGCGGTTGTCAGTTCTGCGAGTTATATGACCTGCCCATTGCCACTTCAACTTGCTAATTCTGAGAGCTATGTCGGTGAACTTGGTTCTTCTACAGATTTCCTCATTTCGGATTCTATCACGTAGTGAAACTGCTAGTATAGCTCTCTCAATAGCCCGCTAAGTGACTATACGGCGAATAGTTAGCGCCCACTTCTTAGTGCCGAAAGACATCACTAAATATATTTGAATATTAATAAAATACTATGTATTTACTATTACATAGCTAGGCCTTTACCAACTCTCAAGGTATGTAAGGTAAGTAGTAGATTAGAAGACAGTGGCCTCTATATAACATAACACCCAACAGTCTTATACATAGTCCCAATCCCACACTAGGATTTCCCGTATTACAAGTACCATGGTACTAGCAAATATTTGCAGGTAATGCCAACATTTATCCCACAGTGAGAATCGAACCCGCACCTCTTGCTCAGCTGGTTACTCGACCACGGAGTCGGTCGTCCCATCAGTCAGCCTATCGCTAGGGGAACGGGAAACAGTTTTGAGTTTATTTGTATGTGGGTGGGTTGGTTTGTGTTATGTTATAACTAAAACACAATGTTTTGTGGGGTATGTATTAATGAGTTTGTAAACATGTTGTAACGTGTTGTTTATAAGACACAGACACAACACAAAATACTACACAGTGGCAGAGTTTTAAACTGTCGACCTGAGGAATGTTTAGTTTTTAGTATACTTTTAAATATTTAACTGTAACTAGAGGTACATAATATATGCCTACTAATTAATGGTAAGAGTGTAATAGATCAGTTATACCTAATTGTTTGAAATCTACATCATGTACCTACATTCTGAAAAATAAATTACTATGACTATGACTATGACTATGACTATGACTATGACTATGACTATGACTATGACTATGACTATGACTATGACTATGACTATGACTATGACTATGACTATGACTATGACTATGACTATGACTATGACTATGACTATGACTATGACTATGACTATGACTATGACTATGACTATAAGATTACTCATTAGATTGTTTATGGACGTACAAGTGATCTTACCCAATAGTAACTATTGTGAAATCAAGACTGTTCCATGTATTCCGAAGATACGCTCCTGGATGTAACAGGAAGCCATATGCTATGATCTTCATTACGCACTCTCCAGAGAAGATTAACATAAAAATCCATTCTACTTTTTCCTGAAAACAAAATACAACAATTCAGTTAAGATAGATAAATTCGTTATTGCACACCAAATAAAAACACAAAAGCAAAAAAAAACAAAATTAATAAGAAACTACAATTTTATGTTACATTTGGCTATAGTTTCCTTTTAATTAAAAATTACATGTCAGATACAATTTTGTAAAGACAATTGAAAAAGACTTCTCATGTTTCGCAGTCTTATAGGCGCAGGCCAAACAGAAGAGACGTAAGAAGAAAACGGGGCGCAGACAAATGTCTCTTCCGCGCCCTTTTCATACAAAATGAACCCTCCAATGTATAGAAGCGTCGCGACGCAAAACAAACAGGAAAGACGGGGCGCAGGCGTAACGCTTTTACCTGCTCTGCTCGCGATGTTTCATTGTATCTGAAGAAAAAAAATCTGAGCAGCAGAAGTTAGTCAAATAAAATGTTTTCTCATACAATTTGTAAGTAATCTGGTACACACGTTAATAAAACTATCGCAAAATAAACAAAATGGCCTCCCTCTTTCTTTTTCCAGGTAAGGGAACGTTTCAGAATACCCCTAGTGGCCTTAGAGAAAGTTGTTCTTATTAAAGTGTGTCTAACTTCTACAGCTCTAATTTTTCTCATTCCACGAGACCATCAGAGCAGTAGAACAACATTTACCAAACATCTTTGTCTAATGCCGCTAGAGGTGTTCTGAAACGTGCCCGTACCTGGAAACAGCAAGAGGGAGGCCATTTTGAAAATTTATTGCGATAGTTTTGTTAACGTATGTACCAGATTACTTACAAATTGTATGAGAAAACATTTTATTAAATTTGACTTACTTCTGCTGCTCAGATTTTTTTCTTCCGATACAATAAAACAAACCTTACAAAAAACAGCGTCAATACGCATTAAAAAAAATTTTGATTAAAACAACTCATTTTTATGGAGAACTCACGCTTGACCAAAAAAATTACTATGCCAAAATCGTTTTCATACAAAATGAGCAAATGGTTCCAAAGACAGTTTTCCCGTATCTCTTATGGATTCGGATATCCCCATACTGTCCCATTTCAAAAAAACACCCTGTATAGTGTAACTGATTATGACAAGTTTAGTGTACAAAATTTTAGGCTAAAAAATCGACTAAGTGTCTTACGTGCTAAAGTGATTAGTTTCAAAAGTAATCAGTATATAAGTTATAAAAATCGAGCTACAAATTAAAAGAAATCGCATTTTAACTTACCAAAATAGCATTCGTGTTGTTTGTGTCCCCGGACGGATAAGGTGTGAATATAGCTAATGCTATACAATTTGCAAATATTGTCGTCAATATCATGTATTCAAAAGGCCTGAAAATCTGTTAAGGAAATTATTGATAACACAAGCAATATAATTAAAGAAAACCCACGACCTGCGTTTATCAATCGCAGAATCTATATCTGCGATAGCAGATAGAATCTATCTAGCTATCGCAGAAACCCTAATTAAGTTAGGTAAGTTAACCTAGTTAAGGTAAGTAGACTTTTGACGCGGTAGAGGAAGACCCTCGTCTCGATGGACTAAAGACATTATAAACATTGTAAGAAGTTGGTGGATGGAGGTGGCTCAAGACCGTTCGTTGTGGCATTCTAAAGGGGGAGTTCTATGTCCATCAGTGGTTGATGATGATGATGCTGAATTACTTTTTATGAGCGCTATGCATTTTCTGCAATTTGATTGATTGATTGATTGATTGATTGATTGATTGATTGATTGATTGATTAACACTTTATTGTACATCAAGGAATACATAATAGGATTTATTATTAGTAGAAGATCTTCTTGTGAAAGAGTTCGTCCGCAGTAGCTAGTGCTCGCATTGCTGTGTTTCGGTTTGAAGGGTACGGGTGCCGGTGAAATTACAGGCACATGAGACTTTTCATCTTTATGTCTCAGGGTCGGCAGCGCGCGTATGATGCCCCTGGTGTTGCAGGAGTCCATAGGCTAAGGTAACTACTTTTCACCAGATGGGCCGTATGCTTGTTATAAAAAAACAAAATTAAATTTTTTGAAGTTCTACAAAATTATTGCAGAACCATTGGCTACATTCTTGATCAGCCTATGGACGAGGCCTCCCCCATAGAATGCAATGGGGGATTTGCCATAATTACCACGCTTGGCAGGCGCATTGGTGATCCCAGTATTGCTATTAAGTTCTCAGGTGGATGCTGCTGCATATCTCTGCCTATATCTGCCTATATCTGCCTATATCTGGTGTAATCCCCTAGTCATATCTTACGACATCCACGGGAGGAGATGTAGGGGTCTATTCTTAGGCCGAACACACCATCGCACACGACACGGTGTGTTTTTGATTTTTGAGTGCTTATTTGTATTTCTACAGGTATTTTTGAGCGAATTTTTCTTCAACTTTTTGGGTGATACTCGGACATTTGTGTTTGACGCGACCTAACTACAGACTGGCTAAAACACACATCTGTGTTTCAATTAAAAAACCGTATTTATACGCGAGATCGCGGAAAACAGTCCGCAGTGAAAGTGTCTCTCCTACAACTTATTGAAAACAGTTCCACATTTTGGGAATTGGGCTAATTATTCCTGGCTATTAGCAAGTATTTCTAGCTCAATGCAGTAACAGCAAACTAGTAATTTACCTACTCATGTGAAACATTGTCTAGCCAAGCAGTGTAAACATCTTGATTATAATGTGTATGTTACAGCCAATGTGATGAATAAGAGATTATAGAATATCTCTAGAGATTATGTATGCTATCTTAATTACCTCGATAATAAATTCTGGTTCTAAATGATCCATTTGATTTCAATCAATTGATTTTTATCATGACTTGGAATACATTTGTAAATCAAACATCAATTCGTTGTTTTTTTTAACCGACTTCCCAAAAAAGTAGGAGGTTCTCATTTCGGTTGTATTTTTTTTTTTTTTTAGTGTTTGTTACCGCATATCCGGCGTTTATGAACCGATTAGGAAAATTCTTTTTTTATTTGAATAGATATACTTCCAGATTGGTCCCATTTTCAAAATCCAATTCTGATGATGGGATCCATGAGGAATTGAGGGAACTCCTCAAATATTGTAGGCATACATATGGCGATTTTGATATTTTCAGCAACAAACCAAGCATTTGCATTCAAAAAGTATCATAATCGTTTCACCACTATGGTTTTTTCATCATTTTTTTTCATCCAAATATTTAGTCGAATACAATGGCGGAAGTCGGTTTTTTAAAAGTTATTAATAGGTCTATACCTAGAGGTTGGTGCCGTGGTGTCTCCGACCTAAGATTATACCTCTCCGTCTCCTCCAGTGGATGTGGTTCAAGACGACGAGAAATTACACCAGGGGATGGGAGCAGCGTCCACCTGAGTACTCAACACCAATTCTTTGGTAGGTACCTAAATTATTAGCTTATTTTTCGGTTGCTGTACTCCGGGTTTAATGTAGGCAGGTACCAAAGTAGGTATTACATTGGATTTTGAGTATGGAAAGTAACTTCGTAATCTTATCTTCAGACTTGTGGTAACTTTTGCCAGCGCATCCGACTGGTTAACTTTTGGTTGCTACGCGCTAGCTGCGAGCCGGCGCTGGCCGTTTCTGGCTCGGTCCGCAGGTAGGTGAGTGAGCATTGAGTACCTATGCCGTGTGTTCGCAACGATCTTTTTTGTACTCCTGTTTATATTAAGAATGTTTTATTATGTTTTATGTTTTGTAATGCTTGACCAAGTTTTGTTACACTTAATAATTAAGTAACCTAATTAATATTTAGGTACTTAGGTACCTAGTACTTTAGTAAACGCTTGAAAATCTCAACGTTAAAAATGTGCGCTAGCCAAAGTGCGTATATAGTACCTTATGGGTTATATGTATAATGTCACCAATTTAGATTTATAAAGTGTCAAATATTTTACATAAATACTAATTTTGTTCAAAAAAACGGTTGTCTGTAAAGTCGGTTTACTGACGATAGTTCAACGTGTCAACGTCGTTATTGTGCTTCTTTGTCGCTCGTTCCGCGCTCGCGCGCATGCGCATAGCGCATGCGGTGACGCATGACGAGGTAACGACGTATGACGAGGTAACGACGCATTAGTCATGTTTTTTCGAGCGTGCAGCCGGCTCCATCGATTTATAAGACGTTAACACGTCAAAAACTTTTATAGGCGCCGTAGCCTGCCGAGTTGTTTATAATTTTAGATATATTTTACTAAACTGTGTTTAGATATAATATTTTTCTGTATTTTATGATTAATAAAGACCCTTTTAAAACAAAAACAAACTCAAAACCAATACTGCGATCACCGATCCGCCTGCCAAGTGTGGTGACTATGGCAAATCCCCCCATTGCATTATGTGTATTTGTCTCTAGCCAGTAGACTTCTAGTGGCTGATGATGATGATAATGTAAACAAAAGCATCATTTATCACTTTTTGTAAATCTCTATAATCTCTAGAGATTATTTATAAACTTTAATCTATCACTTTAGCCTCAACATGTGTACTATTTTCAGTAAACGAGAGAATATTGTCAGACACCTCATGGAGTTTATTAATAGGTATTGTTACGCATAGAACAACCGATGTATAATAATATCTTATGCATCTCATTTTACATATATTTCTGTTTTTTTTTAAATTATTTTATCAATTAGAGTGGTTATATTTTCAAGTTTTTATATATGTAAGGGTAAGGTTCTCGAGTGGCGACCACAAACCGGACGATGCGAGACATGCTAAAGACATTTAAAATGTCGCAGGAAGTTGGTGGGTGGAGGTGACTCAAGATCGATCGTTGTGGCATTCTAGGGGGGAAATCTATATCCAGCAGTGTCTACAGGCATGATGACATTTCAAAGACAGTTAATCCGTATTTTATAACATAAAATACATAACACCCAACAGTCACATACGTAGTCTTGATCCCACACTAGGATTCCCTGTATCGTGGATATCAGGAACTACGAGTACCATGGTACCACAACACCCAGACCTGCAACAAATATTTGCAGATCATACAAACATTTGTCCCGCAGTGGGAATGGAACCCGCAACCTGTTGCTTCTCAGCCGGCTAATCGCTCGCCACATCACGGAGGAATCGCCAGAAAGAGCGGTACAACGGACAGAAATGAATTGTTTCTATGAGCTCTTACAGCGATTCAGTTCAAAAACTATTCAGTTCAAAATATCGGTTCTGTGATGTCCGCAGATATATTTAAAGGCACAGTAGCAGAAGGTCTATAGACTTCTGTGGTTAAAGTTATTCAATGATGACGGATGTCAACGACGAACCGATACAGTACAGTCAAATTAGGTGATTTTTTGCAAAAGTGTGGAACTAATTAGATGTAGTCATGAAAACTTTTCTAATTGTTTTGTATGGCTTAAAAATCACCTCTAATAATAAGCATCAGTAATTTCACCCTCCGTAACAGGGTGAAGTAGGGTGAAAACCTTAAAATATCCGTAACTTAATGGGGGAAATAGAAGTAGTCGGTGCAATTTGGCATAGACTTTGAACCGTTATGATCTACATTTGCACCAAGTATTTTTTAAATCCGACATACGGAACATACAAAAAAAATCTTTTACAAAAAAAACTTCTTGTAGTTATTACGGCTCCGGGAAAATTAAGAAAGTCGGTGCAAATTGATAGACTTATCAGAAAAATGTTCGAAATACATTACCAGGTTTGCACCATGGTGCGTCTCACGGAAGGCACTTTTCCATATTTTATTGTCGCTCTACTTCGGGGAAAATTAATGAAGTTCTGGAAATTGACGTAAACTTATTCATTTAATTAGTACTACATCCGCCGGAAGTTTAATACTGTTTTTTTTTACGGAAGATGCATTTGTTCAACACTGTGTTCCCTACATGCACGTGGTTTTTATTAAAATCATAATGCACTAAAACAGTCTCTCTATACGTAATTTAACTTGCATCAAGTAATTTCTTTCTATTTTAAAATTTACGGCCTTTTTAAGTTTGTATCTAATATTTAAAAGGGTTCCGTAAGCGCCAGAAACAGTGCAAATCTAGGATAAGCTTCTTTTCGTGTCATCTAACTTTTACATAAGAATCCACGACTACACGACTTAGGTCCACACTTTTTGCTAATTTGCCTGTACTATGGTTTGTTAACTGAATCGCTATAAGAGCTCATGGTATGGCCTCTGTAGTTCATTTTCAATGAACCTATAGGTAGATATGCACTTCAACGTGGAATGTAATCACAATTACTGACTCACCGGCTAAGCATTGGCCAATGAAAGGAGTTACTGTGTTTTATAGCTGGTATTTACGTGTACCGGCTGATTTGTGACGTTGGAATGAATCTCAAAATATTTTTAAATTCGCAGAATGGTGTTGTTCTGTAGATTTTAGGGTTCCGTTCCTTAAAAGGTACCAACGGAACCATTAAAGAATCACTCTCGTGTCTGTCTTAGTATCTGTCGGTCATAGCCTATTTTATTTTAGTCCACTACTCCATCCCAAAGTGAGACTACGCTCATTTGCGCCGCAAACGGTGACATTTTTAAACTGTGACGTCTTTGGCTGTTACCACTGAGGGGCCGCGACCCGTCCACCCACCAGCTTCACCCACCAGTGGGACCACGGGGAATTTCTTTTTCCCCGTGCACCCACTGCCTTATGGTGGGAAAATATCGATATCGATATCATAGAAAAAATCATCAAGGAATGGTGCGTGTACAACAGAAGTCACAGAACTAATAACGTTTCCGAAAGCTGGAACGCCGGCATTAATAAAAAAGTGAATAAAAATTATGTAACGAAAGCTAAACTTCTGACTAAAATATATTTAACGCCACAATCTAAATTAAACGATTCACGGGAAAAATATTATAAATTAAGAGACTATCAGATACTTCAAGCACAAATGCAACTTATTCACGAAGAAATAAGCGTTGGTCATTTTTTGGAAAGTTGCGTTAGGAATTACTTTTTGTTTTTGGCTTCTAGGTTATTTATTATTTATTAATTTCTCTTTAATAATTCGGTCGTCTATCGTTTTAATTTCCCATAGGAATGTGTTGTTTTGTTTGTAAAGAATTGTTAAAATTGTATTTATATCGATATATATTTTTCCTGCCTTATGCATAAGGTTGCAATGGGTGCACGGGGAAAATGAAATTCCCCGTGGTCCCACTGGTGGGTGAAGCTGGTGGGTGGACGGGTCGCGGCCCCCACTGAGCATACCTAGGCTGTTACCTACCTATACTCAATAACTAAAATCTGTGTTCGTGTTCCCATACTGGGAACACTCTCTGGGTTCATACTTAGTTGAACCGAGTCCGCGTACAACTAATGACCACCGGATGACAACTGGTTCACCTGGACCTATTGAAACCTACCTACTGGACTTAATACCGGACGGGAGCAATAACCAGGCAGCAACGGCGGAGGGCTGCGGACGAGATTGCCAGGAGAGTGCGGTATTTCTCGACCGGAACGGAGTGAAAAATTACCTTGGCCTGACCTTACGACTTTCTGTGTTCTCATATAAACTTGTATTACCTATTTTAAATTCTCTTTAATTTCTCTCCTCATTTAGCTATCTTTTCTCTTACCTTATCACCTTACGTGACGAATGGCCTCCTAAGACATAATGTGATCAGAAAAGAACTAAATAAGTTATGCGCTGCGGCCATGAAAAATACTTTCATCGAAATTACCACCCACTGTAAGCACATTTAAGGCGATAAGCACTATTGGCTATTTGTTCTTTACCGAGAACATTGGGTGGTACTTTGTAACATGCCATTTTGGTTATAAGAGCAAGTCAGCGAGTAGCCTGCTGAGACGCAAGAGGTGCGGGTCCGATTCCCACTGCGGGACAAATGTTTGCATGATCTGCAAACATTTGTTTAGGGTCTGGGTGTTGTTGTATCTTGGTACTCGTAGTTTCTGATATCCACAATACAGGGAATCCTAGTGTGGAATCAGGACTATTGGGTGTTATGTTATGTTATTTTGCATAGTTTGATAGATATTGAAGAAATACGAAAATCGAGCATTTCCCACGTCGCATAGGTAACGTCTTCAACTTTAGACGTTCACAGCTGAACGAGGTCTACCCCATATAATGCAATAAGGGGGGTTTCACATAAGCACTACTCTTATGCAGGTGGATTGGTGATTGCAGTACTGGTATTGAGTACTCAGGTGGACGCTGCTGCCCATACCCTGGTGTAATCCCTTAATCACCTTTTACGACATCTACAGGAGGAGTTGGAGGAGACCTAATCGTAGGTTTTTTTTTTTTTATGCTACTTGGCAAGCAGACAAGCTTACGGCCTACCAAAGCAGCGGAAAGCAGTTACCGTAGCCTATGAACGCCTGTAACACCAGAGGCATCACACGCGCGCTGCCGACCCTGAGACATAAAGATGAAAAGTCTCATGTGCCTGTAATTTCACCGGCACCCGTACCCTTCAAACCGAAACACAGCAATGCGAACACTACTGATGCTTGGCGGCAGAAATAGGTACGGTGGTAGTACTTCCCCGGACGAACTCTTTCACAAGAAGTTCTACTACTAACAAAAGGCTGAGACTACCACCACTCCCCCCGCGTTTCCCACTTGTTGATCCCGATATTTCTCGTAAGGCTATGATGGTTTGAAAAGGATACTTCCATTCTACTATATCATAGCACAGCTTCCTCAGCGGATTCTTCAAGCCCAAGCAGAACAAGCTCCGTTTTGGTTTCTCAGGCTGCGGCTTGCCCCTAGGCCGTGCCTGCTTGCGAGGTGCTGGCGTTGCCGCTGTTGGATCCCCGACACTGTCTGCGCCAGGGGTCGTTACTGTGGGCTGGTCTATGGTAGCCATCTTGACCTGGTGAAGAGAAACAACTGGTTTAGTAAACGTAGAGTCAGTAACGTGTATGATATGGATGTATTTGCAGGAAATCATAAACGTAGAGTAAATGCAGCATTGACACCACACACGCCAGATGGGTTGAGGATTTTGAGAAGATCACGGAAAAGACTGAAGTTATTTAATGTAAGAAATAATATAATAGAATAGAAAATACTTTATCGTATTGATAATAAAAAATAAACAAAACTTAACATGATAATTAAATGGTGGTAATTAATAATGAGATCCTTGAATATTCTAAATGAGCAGCAACATTTGGAACCCTTTATTTATGACTGAGCGGTAAGATGCTGAATCAGCGTTAAATATACCAATTTTATCATCGTTTTATGAGCAATAAAATATTAACATCATAGCGTTAAATAACGAGCCACAATTATTATAAATCTGCGCTTGGATGAATAAATGAATGTTGCAATAACTAAATAAGCGGCAGATTCTATAATTGAGCTGCGTTATTTATTTGATAGCTTCCACAAAATTGTTCAGTCAAAATATAACTGCTGCAACCGGAAAATCATCCATCAACACTCAATTGTGGCCAAGACTTGTATATGTATATATTTTTTCTTAAACAGTTCGTGATTATTCAAGCAATCAAACATTAATATGTAAATAGTTCATAACGTTATTTTATGAGTTATGAATTTTCATGGTGAAATTGCCTTTGTGATAAGTAACTATGCATTTTAATACTCAGATCGATAGATTTATTTGAAGAAGTTTTTAGTAGTAGAACTTCTTGTGAAAGAGTTCGTCCGGGGAAGTACTTCCACTTACGTACTTCCTATTTCTGCCGCCAAGCAGGCGTGCTCGCATTCCTGTGTTTCGGTTTGAAAGGTACGGATGCCGGTGAAATTACAGGCACATGAGACTTTTCATCTTTATGTCTCAGGGTAGGCAGCTCGCGTGTGATAACCTCTGGTGTTGCAGGCGTCCATGAGCTACGGTTACAACTTTCCATCAGGTGGGCCATATACTTATTTACTTGCCAAGTAGTATATATTAGATGTATGTATGATATTATGTGCTGATTTGTATTAACAGAAGTTCATAAAATTAATGAATGATTATTACCCGTACTGAATTATTCAAAGGCTCGCTGTTTATTGACAAATTCAGCAGCTAAGATATTATAAATAAGTTTGCTCATTCAAATTAAAAATAAACTCGTTTTGTTAATATTCTATCGCTCAAACAATTAATTTTATTGCTCGATGATTTGCTATTTAAAGTACTAAATGGTTTATAATGCTGATAAAACAAAAATGTAGCTAATTAGCACCTTAATTAATAATTTGGGCTATCTATGTAATTTTTACGTCTCTTAGTTTTAGCTGGCTTACTTCAGTTAAAGTAGCTATTTATAATTAGGCAAAAAAAACTCAATAGGTACTTTAAACACTGTCTACATCATCCTTGAAACGTCTCTAAATAAAAAATTTATTACTTCATTTAAACACTGTCATCTAAATATATCTAAAGAAACTCAATGAGCTCATGTTAACATTACAGACTCATCTACGTAATTGTTTGTAGATTTTAATATCAAACGTCCGTAACGAATGTTTTAGCAACAATTTTCTGTGGTACACTCATAACTTCGAGGTGAGTTGCAGTTTTATTTAGATGGATTTTGTGTAAACCAAGGAGTTTTATACTACATAGCGTATTAAAACTCCTTGGTATAGGTAAACTTACGTAGAATAACTTTTCATTTAAAAAACCGACTTCCGCCGTAGTATTCGACTAAATATCTGGATGAAAAAAAATATAAAAGAACCATAGTGGTGAAAGGATTATGATACTTTTTGAATACAAATGCTTGGTTTGTTGCTGAAAATATCAAAATCGCCATATTTATGCATACAATATTTGAGGAGTTCCCTCAATTCCTCATGGATTCTATCATCAGAACCGGATTCTGAAAAAAATGGGACCAATCTGGAAGTAAGTAGGTAGTCTATTCAAATAAAAAAAGAATTTTCCAAATCGGTTCATAAACGCCAGAGATATGAGGTAACAAACATACAAAAAAAAATACAACCGAATTGAGAACCTCCTCCTTTTTGTGAAGTCGGTTAAAAACTAGCAATGAGTTCTATTGAGTTTTGTTCTTGATACAACCTTTTTCCATTAATATGTTTAAAAAGTTTGTAAGTTTGTAATTTTTTTTCTGGTTCATTGTTTAAAAATTTAAAAACATGCGTAAGAAAGTTTAAAAAAAGTTTTATGAAGATTTCATTCTTCCGTGATGAAGATCAGAGGCCCAATTCTCCAACTTAAAAATAGTTTTATATTATAGTTCGGATCATGTTTTGATCTTGTGTCGATGTCTTAAATGTCAGAAATGGTATTCCCTAAACATAAAATACAACTCTGTAATGTGATTATATCGAAATGTGACCGAAACTTGAACGATTCAAAGTTTTTTTCATAATTTTAGCATTGTAGATGGAGTCTCTTTTTACTCTTTGCAATTATATATATAACTATCCTACTCTAATGGTAGTCACCGTGAATGGAAAGTAGACTAAATAGTTATTTATAAGGGAGCAGAATACCAACTTTCTGTCAATTCATAATTCAGTCTCGATTCGGTTAACTTTCAGTGTAGTTTTAAAAATAATTTAGAGAATTGGGCCTCTGACTTGCAGTTTTTGTCTATTGGTTGGATCTACCATAATCACCACACTTTGCAGACTGGTGGTTTGGTGTTAAGTACTCAGTTGGAAGCTGCTGCCTATAAGAACTCACATCAAAAATTCTCCTTTTGTGAACCTATAATAACAACCATACTTACTCTACACAGCGTTGTAGAGTAGAGACGCCTATACGGCCTTATTACAGAACATGGGCTAAATCTGAATTTAGTCCAGGCGTACTAGTCTAGGGTTAAATATCGACATTAGGCACATGCGACTTTAAATACGAAAGCAGATGGTTTGTTTTCCGGAATCAATTCTCGCGCTACTATGCAAATTTCCAAAGTATCAAACTGACGGATTCATCACAATTGAGATGTCCAAATTCTTACCTCTAACAAGCAATGAACTGTCAATTTATAGACCATTGCTAAACTAGGGGGCTGTCTAGTTTAAGATAAACCAGAGATAGTCCAAGTTTATGTCATTTTTGGCATAAGCGCGGAATATCTAGCTCGAAAGTTGCTTCTGGAAAACAAACCATCTGCTTTTGTATTACAGTCGTATGTACCCTAGATCGATATTTAAGCCTGGACTGGTAGTCCTGGTTTAAACACAGACTAAGGAAATTTTATATAATAACGCCCATAGTGTCTTAAATAACAACCATACCTACTCTACGCGGAGTTGTAGCAGGCTAAGGTTGTAGAGCCCCGTAGACCCCTGCTGAGAATGTCGGTAGTGATCTAGACCCGCTGTGATGGATTCATGCTGAGGGTATTCGAAAGACTGGCCAGACTAAATAGTTTTATTAATCGACTTCCCAAAAAAGGAGGAGGTTCTCAATTCGGTTGCATTTTTTTTTTTTTTTTTTTATGTTTGTTACCGCATATCTCCGGCGTTTATGAACCGATTTGGAAACATTCTTTTTTTATTTGAATAGATATACTTCCAGATTGGTCCCATTTTTTCAGAATCCAGTTCTGATGATGGAATCCATGAGGAATTGAGGGAACTCCTCAAATATTGTAGGCATACATAAGGCGATTTTGATATTTTCAGCAACAAACCAAGCATTTGCATTCAAAAAGTATCATAATCCTTTCACCACTATGGTTCTTTCATATTTTTTTTTTCATTCAAATATTTAGTCGAATACAATGGCGGAAGTCGGTTTTTTAAATGAAAAGTTATATTTACAAAGTGGAACCACGTGGTCCACGATTTCGGCCGCGTTGAGATTTTTTCATACAAACTACAACATACCCTCTTAGAAATAGAATTTTGAAAATTCCTTCCTTAGTGCACCACAAAAGGTATCATCATCATCATTTTTCATCATTTTATAACAAGCGTAGCGTGTACTGTCTTACATACTTTTGCTATCTTTATTTACTTTTGACTACCTTCCTAAGGTTTTTAAGTTCTCATTTACTATGTATCAGCAACTGCTTGCTCCGAGGCACCACACAGGCGCTTCTCACCTAGTGGTAAAACGGATCATATATGTAAGCCAAGCCGTGTTTGTTGCCTGATTGTTCTAGGCTTGGTCGCGTTGGAACAGGAGTAGTTTTAGTTTATGAGACGATTCAAAATGATCCTTGCGGTTTCAATGAATAAAATTATTTGATTTGTTCAAAAAGTTGTAAATATTAAAACCACATAATAGAGCCGTCTAATTAAAACCACGATAAACGGTTCTGAACCGTCTCCATCCACTGATCTGCTGAGACTACTACAATATCATCATTCCATCAAGTGGGTACGACAACATGGTATTAATATTAATATATTGGTGATTGTTGTTTCTATGGCGTAGACGCGTTGTAGGCATTAATAAGTACTTCATTTGACTTTCGTAAAAAAGTCGTAAAAGACACAATATTAAAATATTTAGGGCAAGATTCGCCCCCTCTTAGTTTTAAACACCCTATAAACCTAGTTATGAGTCGATTAATGGTCCATTAAACCTATTTCGATACAAAATGAACAAGAAAATACTCTATCTACTCAAAGTGCGTAATGTTTTCATTAAATACAAGTCGCATAATAAATGGTTTAGTATTCGTAAATGATTGGTGGAACTTCCTACGGATACAATAAAAGATCAATGAAGACATTTCCTTGCATCGAGTTATTCATGACTGACATGCTTGAAATAAGATAGAGATCCGAGTCTTCGGCTAGTTTGAACTCTAAGGCTGCGTATCCATTGACGCGGAGTTGGGCGGAGCGGTGCTTAGCGGTGCATGAATTGACCAATCACTATGCTCGAAATCTCTGCTCCGCTTCAATGGAAACAGCACGAGCGGAGCGGAGCAGAGCTGAACGGATATTCATATAAAATAAGCGAGGTGATGCGGAGCGGAGGACAGCCGGGCGGTGCGTTGCGGAGGGTAGCTAGGAGAGCGAAGCGGCGAGGTGCGGACCGGGGTGCGGGGAGGGTGTGACGCCACGACTCGCGCGCAGTGCGTCGTAGTTCTTCCCCATGCACAGAACGATATTTTATATGTTGTCGAATCCAGAATCTAAGTTTTCTCTTCATATCCAAAAAAGTTGCAACAGTCAATGCTACTTCATCTGATTCGTTATCTTCGTCGTCAAGTAAGGAAAGATATAAAAGGATTGCTTTTTTCTTTTTAAGCGACAACATGACATATGCTCTTTCTGAAAGATGGAGACAAACTGAGCTCAAAATTGCGCAATTCCAAAGTTAGCTCCGCTCCGCTACTCTCCTCTTACCTCCGCTCCGCTCCGCTCCTCTCCTTTCTGCTTCAGTGGAAACACTTACCACTTTTCACCGCTATTCTCCGCTCATCTCCGCACAGCTCCGCACAGCTCCGCGTCAATGGAAACGCAGCCTTAGGGCGTTGCCAACGGGCGTTGTGGCTGCGCTGGGTCGTCGCAACGCAATGATTTCAACGCAGTGAATGCCTCACGAGCGCTGCGTCGGCAATGCGTCAACGCAGCTATGCTATGCTTCGATATGATATTAAATACAGCGCTGCCGCTTCGTCGCAGCTGCCTTCCTCGTCTCCCCAGCCCCTTCTCCATTGCGCGCGCGTCGCTACGACTCAACGCACCGGCAACACTCGTGTGGCATCGCCCTAACAGATGCAAATGGATGTATTGACGTCAAAAACAAAAGCTTTATTGATTCAAAGAAATATTTACGTAAATCTGCAAAGCGTTAAAACGGTAGTTAACGTTAACGTCAACGTTACGTAGCTCAACGTTTCCTGTTAAATCGTTAATTTTACATGTCTAGTGTATTTTAAATTTGCTTAGACAGTGAATTGGATAGGTTGACCAATAAATAACTCTTAGTTCGCCCCGAACTAAGAACTCGCGACGTTTCGATGTTTGCCCTTTACCAAATAAGCTTATACGTGTTTTTTTTATTATTAAGTATATTTATATCACCAATCTACCTACTTTTCATAGCGATTGGATCTGTTTGAAAGTTATCGTCGAACAAACACTCGCATTGAACTACCACCCACATACATACGAATGCTGGGCCCTCTAGTTAACACACAGAACTTCGCTTCGCTCGTTCAATCAGTGATCACGACAGCTTAGAAGAAGATAGTGAATTAAATGAATCTCTGTATTGTTTTCAGAAACGTTCTTGTAAGACAACTCATTGTTACTTACCTAATGGACTTTTAAAAGGAAAATGTGAGGGAATAAAGTTATTTTGTCTTCCTAAATGCCTGTGCAATTCTAGTTTAAAACTCAGGCATGTGGTGTCTTTCTTGTATGGTTCCCAAATAAAAAATCAGGAAAAATTTCAAAATTTCAGAATTTTGCTCTCGCTTTATATACAATTTTTCCCTCCCAGACCGAAGTAATTGTATTACTTTACAATAACTTACTTTTTTTTTACTTTTTTTTTTTGTTTTTACTTTACTTTTTTATTTTACTTTCGGTAAATGCCAAGTTTTTTTTTTTTTTGAAATTGCGCCTTAGGATTACTCAATTTTGCCAATGTCAAGTAGCATAGATAATTATCAATCAATGTCCAGTCGTCAAGTACTCTGTCAAGTCAAGTTCTAGTAAATCGATGCCAGTTTACTAGAATGTTCCAGGACAATTTCCACCCCTTCAAAAAGACACGCAATACACTTATTTTATTTAAATTCACTACCATGTGCTCTTTATGAGCTACACCGGTTAAAATGCCACCAAAATAACACGATATAACTCATAAAAACACTAGTAATTTAAATAAAATAAAAAAGGACGACGTCTCCCTTCGAAAGAGCAGAAAAAGTCCCATGCTCTAAGTTTATACCCATGACCAATCTGTCAAAAATGACAATTAAATACCATTATCAGCCGGTAGACGTGATTTAGATCAGTTGAGCTATCTAGAGATATATATATATATATATACCTTTAGATCGTTTGCAACGGTCTTTAAATAGGTTAACTGTTTCATTTGTATTTTTAAAAGATCTTGCCGTTTCGAAAAGGCAGCTCGTACCACACCAAAAATAATTGCGTCAAAACAATACCTCGTGTATTATGAGGATAATAAACCGTTTTTGCTTTACCAACAAGTCTTTTTAAGATTCATGACCGTAATTCATAGTTTTTGGGACATAAAGTTTTGAGGTTAGTTTTAAAATAAATACATTCTTTAGTATCTTTTGGGCCTTGGCATGATAAATAGGATGTTCTGATAAAAAATAACTTACTTCATAAATAGTCTGCATAATCTTAGCACTTAGGTAGTTACAATATCCAACATTTTAATAACATGGTAGGTAGGTACCTACTCGTGATACCCATGACACAGGAGATCCTAGTGCGGGATCAGTAACTGTTAAGTACGTTCTAATAACTCGATGAGGTATATATTTAAATATTATTAATAACCAGCTATTAGTGAAGTCAGGAAAGTAGCAAGTATAGGTACAATAAAACATTTATAATGTACCTACAATAAAACCTATCTAGTGATAGGTACGTAGCATCATTTTCATTATCATTATAATTTCATCCATTTGACGTCCCCTGCTGGACATAGGCCTTTCCCATAGAATTTCACAATGAACGGGGTTGTGCCGCCCCTATCCACTGACTTCACGCGAACATTAACAGTGTCGTTGATTCGTCGAGTGGGGTATATATAGGAAAAGAAACGATATTATAAAAAAAGGCATGATGTTCAAAAGACAATAAATAATAATAAAAGAAAAAAAAAGGTGGTTCCAAATATTTATGCATGCAAAACACACACTATGGTGACCAATGCTAGGTTGTACACTTTCAGAATTCAAGGGCGTTGTTTCTTGTATTTAATATGAAACATTCATGGCCCAGTATTTTATCGGGGGTTAACTGTAACAAATTAATGTTTATACAATCAATATCTAACAATAAACTAAAGTCCTTATTTTATTTTAATGCAGATAGTACAAACAATACTTACGGGGGGTGTGGGCTCAATCCATGATCAGATAATCCACATTGATCACAGCGTATGTCATGCCTCAAGGGCATGACATGTATCCGTAAGTTTCGCAGCACTAATGCCAAGTATGATGACCTGGGTTCTATCGCAAGTTGAGATGCATTATTTCTAGGTTCTAGTTAGTTTGTGTAAATCGAGTAAGTATACGTATTTTAAAAAAGCCGCTGTCTTTCACAGAGCTATCCTGTCATGAATGATAATGTCATTTGTGAGTCTTACGCATGGAAGTAATAAGTACTACGTACAACAGTACTTATTACTTCCATGGTCTTACGTAGTCATTATTCTGAGGTCTTACGTATAGTAATTGCATCCTCTTTGTTTGTGAGCATAGACTATACCTACCTGCAATAATTTCTCGTTGTGAGGTTCATTGCCAAGCAATGGCACCGTCACCGCACGAAAGTAAACAATACAAAATCCTATTTAACTTCATTTCAAGATCACGGGTTCATGTAAATCAATCGAACATGTTTACGTAATTTAAAAAATATGGGTAATTTTATGATATACATTTGATTTTGACGCAATTGGTACTAGCTCTCGGCGAGATCCTTTATAATAAGTATACTTGTTTTATTTTAATTATTATTACTGTACTATTAATATTATAAAACAAATTTTAACATCAAGTGACCCCATCTGCCAGTGTTGCCACTGCTAAACTTAAATAAATTAAAAAACTGGCAATCGTTTCCCAGAATTATGTTTAAACGATGGACGGTCTGGCGTAGTAATCCCACGTCGAAGACGTAGCTAAACATCAAATTAAGAAAACACTCATTCACAAAACACTTGCTAAACATAAATATGCTACATCAGACATATTTCTAAATTTGTAGGTAGGTAAGTATTCTCCGTGCGTCTACATAATTTAGATTATTTTTACCATTTACTTTTATTATATCAATTTTTGGAAAACTTACTGCTAGGTAAACAAACAAACAAGTAAATATAATAATAGAGAGCTAATTACAAGTTCCCACACACAGTTTCTGACTTTACAAAAAAATAAGAATTTAGAAGAAGACAGACAAACACTACTAAGAGGGCACTATACTACAATTTAGGCTCCCTGTTTAACGCACGCGATAACCCGCGCGCCATATCGCTCGCGCTAGCGAGTGTCGTGCACAAAAATGAAGTTTTTTGTTTATTATGACGAAAATAAAGTGTTTATCAAAAAACTGATTTTAGCATAAGAATAAATAGTTATTACCTACTTGTTGTAGTAAAATTTATCACAAAACACCATAGGGTTCCTGAGATTTCTTTCAAAACGTGTGCGAAACACAAGGATTTTTCATAAAATAAAACTATCGACGTTTTTTTTACATATCGTATTTTCAACTTTACACAATAAATGCAAAAATATAAAATTTTCATATTCCAAAATATTTAACTCGTAGAACCCGTACATACTGAGTTATAGATCGATTTTGTTGGGCAAAATCACATATTACGCCTTCTTAAGTAAACAAATAAGATTATTATCTAGGAAGTAAAGAATATATTATTTAACACACGCTCTAAAGATATTTACATTGACATAATATGTCCGTCTCCTCCCGTGGATGACGTAAAAGCTAAGAGATTACACCAGGGGAGGGGGCTAAGTACTCAGGTTGATGTTGCTGCGTTAACCTCCAGCAACATCAACACTCAGTCACGCACTCTATTGTTCTCTGAGCATTCTATTGTTATAGGTAATAACATCTTTTTATAATAATTTTACGAACTGTTTCTGGAGTTTTACGATCAACAATGTAAATTATGACAATAGCGCGGATTGTTTTTATAAATAGAATTGTGTGAAACTAAATAACTAGTAGGTAGTTCGCCTCGAACTGAGACCGTTATTTTGATAGTCTTTCCGATAAGCTCATTCGTAGCTCAACCTACGTTTTTTTTTTAGAAAAACCTCCGGTCGTCGATTTGATTTTTTATGTAGTCTATTAAATGTAGCTTGATTAGAATTACATAAGCCAAAAGCCTCGAATAGTGCTGGGACAATTCAAGCGAGGTTTTTATACGTACAATACAAGGGCGGGATGTGTGCGAGGGATGTATGCGAGGAATGTGTTCGAAGAATGTGTTGCGAGGGATGTGTGCGAGAGATTTGCGCGAGGACGCGAGCGAGAAACTACTAGCTGTCAGTCTGAAAAGAGGCCGCTACACATCCTCGCACCGCTCATCTACGCACCGTTCCACAGCCTCGCTACGTATCTTTGCACCGCTCATCTACGTCGCACATCTCTGGTGAAACGCAGCCTTATTTATGGTACTCAATTTTTAAACCTTTGAAAGCTAAAATCACTTTTGTTTTGTTTCGACGTATGTCTTTTTACATCAGAAAGAACGTTATAAAAGCTATAACTTTTGAAATTATCATGGTTATTAACATATTTATCGCTATAAACGGGATATTTACCATGATTTTTGAGCATTATTGATTCCCGATATTTCGGCACCGTTTCATGCGCCATGATCACGGTAAACTAGAACGGGTAAGAATCGAAAAAAAAATTGTGTGGTACCAGTTGCTCGTCCGGATACCGTTAGTGTGGTGTGTCGAGATGGAGTTAAGTGTGACAATGAAACTGATCGTAGGGATGTTCGTAATAAAAGAGTGAGAAAGAGGGTAGATCGTTACGGCTACCAATAACAATAAAAATCTACTCGCAAAGACTTCAGTTTACCCGTGATCATGGCGCATGAAACTGTGCCGAAATATCGAGAATCAAATGAATGCTCAAAAATCACGGTAAATATCCCGTTTCTAGTGATAAATATGTTATAAAAGCTATTTTAACTAAAATAATGTTTGAAAATTATTATGAATAAGGATAAAAGTGCGTATTAAATATTTATTTAAAGTACTAGTAGGTATTATTAGTGGCGATGAGTGAGTAACACGATAACTTAATACTAGAGTTCTCTACTTAACCACCCTATGTAGTATCTAAGTACTAAGTCTAGACAAGGCCTTATACTGTGTGTCCTTGAGATATATTGCCATAAGGTTAGCTCTTAATTAGAAATGCTGGATAAAATGATAATATCTGAGGAAAATGGCCATGTCTTGATGAAAATTCAATTTTCTTCCGAAAAACAGTGGAGGACAGCGGAAATGAACGAAACATCAACTACAGGTGGGCCCGTAAGCATGTTCGCTTGACCGTAAAATTAAAAAAAAAAAAAAAAAATTACAAGGATCATTTTGAACGATTTAAAACTACTGATAAAAAAACCTGTGATTTAGACGTGCGATTAACTCTTGCAATTTCCATACCTCCTACATCTATTTGACGAGCTCCGTGGCGTGGTGGGCGAGTAGCCGGCTGAGACGCAAGAGGTGTAGGTTCGATTCCGATGGGTGTTGTGGTACCATGGTACTCGTAGTTCCTGATACCCACGAAACAGTGAATCCTAGTGTGGGATCAGATCTATGTTTGTGACTGTCGGGTGTTATGTATGTTAATTGAACGAGCGAAGCGAGTTCTCTGAGTCAAGTTGGAAGAATCGGCGTTTGTATGTATGTATGTATGTTTGTCCGATGAAAACTTCCAAACCGTTAATCCGATCTTCATGAAATTTGGTATGGGGGTAGATAGTATTGGTACAATTTGTAGGTAAGGTTATGAGCTATATCGGTCAGGGGGTTGCTGAGATATTGGGGTACAAGAGGGGGTAAAAAAAATAAAAGTGAGACAGTAAGATCAAGTGGGGTGTTTAATGAAAGCGCTTTGGTTGGACATTTCAAAACTGTTTTTAATAAGTATTTAGCTTTAGTAGTTTTTGAGATATTAGGGAAAATAAAAAACGTAAAAACAAAAATTCTAGGGTACTTGCAGCAATCCTACAATGCTGAAATTTGGTATGCTTGTAGCTTTTGTGTCACAACTACAGAGAAAAGTCTGAAACTGAAGAATTTAGAAACTTGTACTCCATAAAACAGAATCCAATATAACATCCATTGTTGACCTCCCATTTCTAGGAATTTGAATGACGCTGGAGTTCTATGGTTTTCGACAAAAGGACGTTATCAATTAATTCGTCAGGTCCTTGATATAGGCACTAACAGGTATGTAGTATTACGCCCCGTTGCTTAGCCCTATTCAGAGGCTATTTCGATGATGTGTAGGAAATTAGAGTTGTTACTGATAGATCCTGTACTGTACTGGTAGACCTCGAGGTGAAAATTTTCAAAAATAATAATAGAAAAATGGAAATTACTTGGTTAAGTAGTCGGGCTGATAAAGGTGTTATCACGAGGTCTCAGTTCGGGGCGAACCACTAGTTATGTTATACAAAAATTAGATAATCACTGTCATAACTTTTTAATGCTTTAAGTTTTGAGAAGTTTGATTTTTGTACTGCACTGTACTCACAGATAAATTGGTATAAAAGTTGATACCTTTAGCCGTTCTTAAGGCGGTGATAGACGTCAAAATTTGTCACTATCTAACTCATTAAAGTTCAGGTAAGTTAGAAGGTGACAATAACGCTCGCGAAGCAAAAAGTGAGCGAACATCACGAAAAACAAAGATTTTCTGCCTAATAAACCATTAATTTGACTAGCCAATTGAACACTTTATGAAAAAAATCCGTTTAGGAACAGTTACAAAATTTTAAACAAAAATGCTTCTTTTTAGATTTTTTTTTAGTATTGTAATAATAACCATTAGAATTATTTCAATTGTTCGAATTATAATTTAATGTCTATTAAGCAACATATTTTTTTTGTACATTCATAATCACTCATAGTTACATTGAGAAAACCTCCAGTTGGCATCTATCTACACCTTAAGAAAAAGGGTCTCGACGGATGGACAGACAGGCAATCAAGTACCCAAAAAATGTGTTCACTTTAGCATAGAAACTGTAATTTCATGGATTCCCTGACTATTTGATGTGATATTCGGCTAACCATTTGCACCAAATTCATTCCATGTTTACCAACACAATGACCTCATTAGATAGGCTGTAGTTATTGATTTTCACCGTATCTGTCTACCCTCTCGGATTACAGCTTGTTGCGATAAGATAGGTTCATTGAAAACTGTTTGCCGACTAACTAAAACTAATTTATTAACAATAAATATATATTAACAATTCCGCCCTTCTCCAACGAAAACTCTGAAAGAATTCGACCACGTGTTTCGCCTCTCAACGAAGCATCTTCAGGAAACAGTTGACTCACTGCGTGCTAGAACAACAAAGACACAATACTGCATCAACTCCACAGCTATGTTCCCTTGCCGAACGCCGAACAAACCCCCCCCCAATTCCCCCAAGGGGGGGGGGGGAATTAGAAGACAAAAAATCACAAGGACTGTGTATCGCCAAAAACGTAGACAAATGGGTTACCAGACCAAAAACAACCTTCTTTGAAACAGTTTAGTTAATTTCGCCAACAGAATACGTAAGGTATTTTTTCTAATCCAGAGTTATAAATGAGAATTTCTAACAAAATATAATTTATTGTGGCTTACTATTTTTGTGATATTTTCGCTTGTTATTGTTACATAGTTATTATCATTATTATAATTAAGAAATCTAAATAGTTTTTAAAACAAGATGATAAATAATAACTTTTCATTTAAAAAACCGACTTCCGCCATTGTATTCGAATAAATATTTGGATGAAAAAAAAATTATGAAAGAACCATAGTGGTGAAAGGATTATGATATTTTCTGAATGAAAATGCTTGGTTTGTTGCTGAAAATATCAAAATCGCCATATGTCTACAATATTTGAGGAGTTCCCTCAATTCCTCATGGATTCCATCATCAGAATTGGATTCTGAAAAAAATTAAACCAATCTGGAATTATATTTATTCATATAAAAAAAGAATTTTCCAAATCAGTTCATAAACGCCGGAGATGAGGTAACAAACATAAAAAAAAGGGGATTTTGATTGGGAACCTCCTTCTTTTTGTGAAATCGGTTAAAAAATACATGACATACCGATTTGATACCTCCTCCTTTTTCAAGTCAGTTTAAAATGCAAAATTTTGTAAGAAGGCTCTCTGGCTAATGCCATGACAGTAAATGGGACATTCTGGGAACCAAGCCAGGAAAAATACAGCCTTGACATTACACGTGGATTCCTTTTGGCATGAGTAGAAGGTACAAAGGCTCAGAGAGTATTATTCCGAGTATCTCCCATTTATTTCATAGAACTATGATATCATAACTATTAAGATTTCTATCTCCCATTATTTTGCAATATTTGGTATCATTCATCAGCAGCCTTTAAACTTCCACTGTTGGATGAGGCCCCATGATGCAATGGGGGGATTTGCCATAAACCACGTTAGGCAGGTGGATTGGTGATCGCAGTATTTGTGTTGAGGTGCTCAGGTGGATGCTACTGCCCACCCGCTGGTGTAATCCATTAATAGGCTTATACGACATCCTCGGGAAGAGACGGAGGGCTTTATTCGTAGGCCAGACACACCATAGCATACATACATTCGGTATATAAAACACAAAAATAGTAAAGGTGTTGTTCCAAGATGTATGGAGCCTAGCCCTTGTCGGTGTACACTTTTGTAAACGTGGCTAAATATATGTAAAATCTTTTCCCATTGTCATTTTTTGATTATTTCGCTTCATTTAATGCAGGTTCCTAAAATATCTTTCTCACGGAGAGCAACACAAGACAAAACAATATGGCGGGGCGGATACAATTTACTCTGTGGTAAAATGTTTCGACAGCTGTTGACAACTTTGACCAGAACTGCATTTCGTTCGCGTCTTGGCTCCAAGGTCTTGGAGCAAGGAAAATATTTTCGCGTAGAATCGAAATGTTGAATTGAAGAACTTGTACTGATGTGATGATCGTAATAAAGCTAGCGTAGGCAACGCATTCTATGTAGACACAACTCCCAACGAACGAATAAAGCAAGCAACCACACAGCAATAAACGTGACATTTCCTGTAATGGCTGCTCAGGAAAATATGTTACCATTGTAAAAAAACGAATTTTAAACATTTTTGTGCAGTAAATTATGCTTCAAATTAGAGTAAGAGTATTTTTACGATAGTCACAGATTTTTTCGCCATTCTCTGTCTGGTGTACATCGATATAGGTCATTTTGGAACATGTCCTTTCTGTTTTGTCTTAACTTGTCTCTACGTTTACTATTGAAAGTTACAACAAATGATTCGATATTAAAGTTTTTCAGTTCTAACATTTCTAATACCTACATAAGTTTTTTCTTAAACAAATATTTTTCAAAACAAGCTTTTATAAAATTTATTACCAAATCAGACCTGTCAACTTATCAAAATCAGCCTAAACACGACCAAGCTTCTATTTTCATCATGAAGTTCCGTTGTCCACCATCTCTCACTCTGTCTCCATCATCAGATCAGAGGCCCAATTCTCTAAGTTATTTTAAAACTACACTGAAAGTTGACCGAATCGAGACTGAATTGTAAAGTGGCTGAAAGTTGAATTTCTAGTCCCTCATAAATAACAATTTAGTCTACTTTCAATGCATGGTTACTACCATCAGAGTAGGATAGTTATATATATATAATTGCAAAGAGTAAAGAGAGACTCCATCTACAATGCTAAAATTATCGAAAAAACTTTGAATCGTTCAAGTTTCGGTCACATTTCTATATAATCACATTACAGTGTTGTATTTTATGTCAGGAGAAAACTATTTCTGATATTTAAGACATCGACACAAGATCGAAACATGATCCGAACTCTATTTTAACTATTTTTTAGTTAGTGAATTGGGCCTCTTTTCATTTCAGCTCTATCGGTGGGGTGAAACCAGGTGAAACAGATTTAAAATAAATTTGTACGATTTGACCCACATATTTTTGCCAAGAGCTTTTAAAAATAGATACGCATGTCATTGACAGATTATTACGAACAACCGTCAAATTTGACATTTCTTGTGTTTCGATAGCTACGGGTGTGATTTTTTTATGTCCAAAAAGGCCGCAAGATCGTTTTCAAGAGATTTACAGGAGAAGGCACATGTAATTGATATCATAGGTGTAATAATTTTAGCAATCAATGAGTTTCAGATACACAAAAATTTGGAAATCGTGGAATACATGGTAATTTTACTGACATTTAGTCATTCGATGATTTTTTAAAATCGCACCTCTCTAGGGCTATTTCCGCCAAAACTTTTACCATTTTTATATTATTTCAATTTATAGTATTTTTTGAGTTACCGTGTAATTTTGATGGCATTTTAACCGGTGTAGCTTATTTAAAGAGCACATGGTAGTGAATCCTATCCGACTAATATTATAAACGCGAAAGTTTGTGAGTATGGATGGATGTTTGTTACTCTTTCACGTAAAAACTACTTTAGGTAGAGAGATACTTTACGCCCTGGATTAACACATAGGCTACTTTTCATCATCATCATCATCATCAATTTTCATCATCATACACGCGGGTGAAACCGCGGGGCGCAACTAGTTTAAATATAAATGTATTGCGTGCCTTTTCAATTGGGTGGAAATAGTCCACCAAAATTGTAGTAAGACTGCCACCACTTCACTAGGACATATAACTTGACTGAGACTTTAATGCTTTGACTCAATTTTATCAAAATAATATACCTATCATAACACTGGCAAAATGTAAGAGACTTTCTTAACAGATTATTAAAGAAGAAGGTAATTGGTTGTTGAAAATAAACTTAAGAAGAAGTCAAAGTATTTTATTAAATGAAATCCCAAGGATAATTTTGAATCGTCTTATAAACTAAAATTACGCCTGTTCAAACGCGACCAAGCCTAGAAGAACCAGGGCAATAAACACGGCTTACCTTAATTTAATGTTTTTTTTTTCAGAGGAAACATTCTATTGATGTCCAACAGTGGACATCTACAGACTGATGATGAAGACTATTATAGTCATCATACCACTGCATATTCACTGTGACACATGTTTTGAGGATTGGGTTGAGTTAAGAATAGAAATTTAATAAAAATGGGTTGAGTCGATATAAATACCTAAATGGGTTGACCTTCATTGGGTTGAGTTAAGAAGCACTCAATTTTTTTGTTATTTTATTTAATTTTAACTACCTTCCTAAGGTTTTTAAGTTCTCATTTACTATGTATTAGCAACTCCTTGCTCCGAGGCACCACACAGGCGCTTCTCATCTAGTGGTAAGACCGACCATTTTTGTAAGGCAAGCCGTGTTTGTTGCCTGATTCTTCTAGGCTTGGTCGCGTTGGAACAGAAGTAATTTTAGTTTATATAAGACGATTCAAAATGATCCTTGTGATTTCAATGAGTAAAATTCTTTTTGACTTTGACTTTGATCCTTCTTACTGCTAGGTGGGAAGCGCCCCTGTGTAGTGCGTCGGAGCAGAGAGCAGCTGATAAAAATATAAAATTAGGTATTACCTTAGGTAGTAAAAACTAAAGAGAATCATCAAAAAATTATAAGACAACCACAATTCTTAAGCAACCTATCAAAACCACTCTGCATACATTAGACATCAATCATAAAGTCCATCAACCACTAAACCTAAAACCAGTAACCATTGAACCCGGATGTTTTTCAATCTAAATTTAGCGGACAGAATCAGGTCATAGCTATCAATAATATTATTTGTAGCTGGTTGAATTCTTGCCCAATATAGTATACGGTGTTCTAATCCGGCTCAAACGGTTTAGGACTGTTGCACACTACATAGTTGCAGTCCCTATATCTACCTACTGTCTTAACACGTTAACTGTTGAAAACACAACGTCTGTTTTTTTGTTTTTTTAACCGATTTCGCAAAAAAGGAGGTTCTCAATTCGGTTGTATTTTTTTTTATGTTTGCTACCTCATATCTCCTGCGTTTCTAAACCGATTTGGAAAATTATTTTTTTATTTGAATAGATATACTTCCAGATTGGTCCTATTTTTTCAGAATCCAGTTCTGATGATGGGATCCATGAGGAATTGAGGGAACTCCTAAAATATTATAGGCATACATATAGCGATTTTGGTATTTTCAGCAACAAATCAAGCATTTGCATTCAGAAAGTATCATTTAGTGATTTAATCCTTTCACCACTCTGGTTTTGTTCACCATCAAAATATCTTCCAGATATATTTTAGTCGAATACAATGGCGGAATTCGGTTTTTAAATGAAAAGTTATGGTGATTGCATTTAATTTTTTTTCGTAGATTTTTTTCTAAATGTTTCTTTATTCCTTCAACGAGGTGGCGACACTAAGCGGTTATTTGTGTAGCCATAATGACAGAGGCTCACGCGTTATTATTTATTTATTATTCACAAACAAAAATACATAAGAGTTACATTAGATAGATTTTGCTAACAATAAGTAAGTACTTATAACTAGAAAAAATAAGTTTGGCTTAAGTGGTTAGGTACTAGTAAAGAACACAAGCTCTCACACTAGGATACCCTGTTGAGAAGCTTGCCTCCTACATATACGTCTGTGTTTTAATTCAAAAAACCGTATTTACACGTGAAATCACTGAAAAAAGTCCGCAGTGAAAGTGTAGTAATTGGGTATTTGGAAGTACCATAACTTGGCCACCGTACAAACTCTGAGCTTCGAATAAAAAGAACACAATTTCTGCTCCTAAATGAAAGAGAATTCAAGAAATCATTCATGGTCTTGCCAGTAATGATCACACTATTATTCGATGGAGATTGTGCGTAATCGACGTGGCATTACCATGGGTTAATGCCCTAGGCGAGACAAGACGAGTGTAAGTCTTCATTTGTTAGACGACCTCTGTGGTGCGGGGTGCGAGTAGCTGGCAGAGATGCGAGAGGTTGCGGGTTCGATTCCCACTGCGGGACAAATGTTTGTATGATCTGCAAATATTTGTTCCGGGTCTGGATGTTATGGTGCCATGGTACTCGTAGGTCCTGCATACCCACGATACAGGGAATCCTAGTGTGGGATCATGATTACGTATGTGACTGTTGGGTGTTATGTTTATGTTATGTTATGTTTATATACTATATTACAGCCACAATGAAGGTACAAACTAAAAGAATAAATGTAGCTGTACGTTGATAGTCAATAGTGGTCATTCACGCAACGATACATATATACTGATTTTTACATCAAAATATTTCTGAATAATAAATATAAAATGAGCTTATTTTGGCTTAAAATCATTACTTTTTCTAAAAAACTGCACCGATTTTTATTTTGAATCAAATTGACCAACTGGAATACCTCTTTCATAATCATCACTTTTTTAATATGATAAAATATTCCTAGGAAAATAATATAAATTACGCTGCGGCCGCTCGGGCGTCAGTCGAACTCGGTCGAGCGCTGCTATTGGCTGGCGCGAGGTCGTTGAAAATATTAATCGCCTTAAATCACTGCTAACCACTTTTCTTGGTATAAATTCAATAATAAAAACAATTGGAACGAGTTAATGATCGAGAATAATATCTATTTAGAACTGCCCACGTGTGCTAAGAGCTAGACTAGTAGTCCCAATTAAGGATCGACTCCATACAACTTTTACCAATTAACTCTACATTTCTACATTCATGCTCTTGCCGCCACATTCGTGCGTCGCAAACACATACTACTTGGCAAGCAATCAAGCATACGGCCCACCTGACGGAAAGTAGTTACCGTAGCCTATGGACATCTGCAACACCAGAGGTATCACACGCACGCTGCCGTCTCTGACACATAAAGATGAAAAGTATCATGTGCCTGTAATTTCACCGGCACCTGTACCCTTCAAACCGAAACAGCAATGCGAGCACTACTGCTTGCCGGCAGAAATAGGTACGGTGGTAGTACTTCCCCGAACGAACTCTTTCACAAGAAGTCCTACTACTAACAAATCGCAATTATTGTTCAACCGCTTTGAGATGTTGGGTCTTATTGTTCACAAGGACTGTGGACATTGATTTTAGCTCTCTGGTTCACCAAAATAACAAGTACGAAAACGATAATATGCTATTTTTGTTACAAACAACACCTGTTACGAATTAATTGCCTTGGCAACAACGACACATTTTTCCGCATTTTCGACTTTTAACTAGCCATCAACGTGATGTGTTCGCGCGTATTGTAAAGATACTGAACTTGAGTGTTCATGACCATTTTATTGTTTATTGCATAAAGTGTCGAGTTGGGATAAGGTTGAGAAGGGACTAAAAAACTAATGGTACTTATAACCGTGTTCTCTTATGTATTACAATTGTTATAGTTTTAAGTTCTTTACGTAGCAATAAATATATTTTTCTTTTATTTTTTTCTTTATTTGATTGTTTATTGCATGAAGTGTCTGTCGGGTTGGGATAAGGTTGAGATGGGAGTATATTCTATTTAGTTAAGTATCTCTACATAAATACCTCGGTAAGTAGGTACTTATAACCGTGTTCTCTTATGGATTACACTTGTTATAGTTTTAAGTTCTTTATGTAGAAATGTATATATTTTTCTCTTCTTTTTTTTTCTTTATTTGACTATTTATTGCAAAAAAGGTCGAGATGGGAATGGGTCGAGATGGGAGTATACTCTTTTTGATTGTTTATTACATAAAGGGTCGAGATGGGATAAGGTTGAGATGGGAATGGGTTGGGATGGGAGTATATTATATTTGATTTTTTATTGCATAAAGGGTCGAGATGCGAATGGGTCGAGATTAGAGCATACGAATGATGAGCTATGAGAAAGTTAATGAGTTAAATGAACAAGTCTCCAAAACATTTTTGATTCCCATAGTCAGCTTTACAAAAGTTATTTAGGAGTGTGTTATTACTGGAAGAAAACGTTAGCCTAGTTGGTCATGGAAAGCAATGGCGGCGATGAGCTCACCACTTGCCACGTCTATATTCCTGGGTTGCTCAGTTACAGTCGCGCTTTCGCCTTGAGGCTCTGTGGTGTCTGTGACGAGATGATATAGCGTATATAGTCTCCCGAAGGATGCCCATCCGAAGATCCAATTTAATGAGAATAAACACTATATAATCTACAAAACTATCAACCCCAAGATCAAACAACTAGGACGGTGTGAAGACAAACATCCCCCCATCCCTTTTAAAACATAAATATTCAGTATTGTTCTGAAAAACAACCGAATTCGTGCCAAGACTGTGTCGTCTTGAGATGTGGTCACTTGATTGTGAGAAGATTTTTGTCTATTAATCGAAGGTCCAAATGTATTCTGGATTAGGAGTAATTTTAGTATACAGCGTGTAAAAAAACAGCTCCCGAATACTGAAGGTACCGGTAAAGCTACCTGTATCATAGCTATATAAAATAGCTTTCGCCTGAGAAGTGATTCATACCGGAGAAAAACTTTTTTTTCGTTTCGTATCGTATTTGTCAGCCAGCAATGAACGCATTTATTCCGGCCGCACGAGTTCAACGCTCCCGGTAAGCTGCTCGACGCGCAACGCGAGTATTGCTTATGTGGTTTTCATTGCTTTTTTTGACGTTTTTATTTATTAACGTGTTTTTAATTATGGAAATTAGGTTTTTGGTTTCGTGTTTTTTCAGCATAAACATTTTCAGAATCATGGTCTGAGTGCACTATTTCAGTTTTCGGGAGCAGTCTTTTTACGCCCTGTATAAGGCGATTCAAAATTACCCTTGTGATTTCAATGAATAACTTTTGATTTGATTTGATTTTGTGATACAATCCGAAATGAGGAAATCCGTAGAAGAACCAAGGTCACCGACATAAGCTCTCAGAATTAGCAAGTTGAAGTGGCAATGGGCAGGTCATAATAGCTCGAAGAACTGATAACCGTTGGGGTATAAAGGTTCTCGAGTGGCGACCACAAACCGGACGACGCAGTAGAGGAAGGCCCTCCGCTCGATGGACTAAAGAAATAAACGTTGCGGGGAGTCGGTGGATGGAGGCGGCTCAAGACCGTTCGTCGTGGCATTCTAAGGGAGTGGCCTATGCCCAGCAGTGGACTTCTACAGGTGATGATGAAGATGATGATGATGATGATATGTATAGTCGTAGTGTGTCCAGCCTAAGCGTAGAAGCCTCGTCTCCTCCCGTGGATTTAATAACAGCCAACTAAGGGATTACACCAGGGAATGGGCAGTAGCATCCACCTGAGTACTCAACACCAATCCACCTGCCAAGCGTGGTGATGCAAATTCCACCCGTTGCATTATTTGGGCGAAGCCTTGTCTTACAGTGGATGTCCACCGGTTGATGATGATGAAGTATACATAGTGAAAACTTATTTTTGACCGAGCGAAGTGAGTTTTCAGTGTTAACTCGAGAGGCAGCTTTTGCATGTATGTGGGTATCATTACTAATAATTATACACGGTGTAACTGGAAGGGTGGATCATCGGTGGCAGGGCGATGGGTAACCTCAATACCTATCGATTTAACCCCCTTGTATGTTCCGCGATTTTCAGTCGTTCAAAAGTTATTCTGATTTTTATGAAATTTTAGTTAAAATCCGATTTTAGGCTTCATGTCCAAAGTGTAGCCAAACTGTTAGGTCTACGACCGTAATTTTTGTTTTAACTTGTAGCTTAATAATAGGGGCGGTATACTTAATACACCTGGGGTAATAAGGGGTAGATGTTTCGTCCTACAATACCGGTTTGAATCGTTATTTGATTAAATTCCAAATAAAAAATAACCTTTACAAAAAAAACCCCAACACTTAATTTTTCAACTAACTATAAAGACTCTCAGATAAAAAAAGTTACTTAATTTTTTTTCCTACAACCTACCTTAAAAACTTCCTCCATTTATGGAGAAGTAACCCTGAAATTTTATTTATTTCAGGCTACATGAAAAATAAACAATAATTATTATACCTAAACAATAAGCCAAGAAAAATATATATCTTACAGACAAACATACATATTTAATATATAAAACTATTATTTTATACTAGTTGCGCCCCGCGGTTTCACCCGCGTGAATAATGACGAAAATTTATGATGATGATGAAAAGTAGCCTATGTGTTAATCCAGGGCGTAAAGTATCTCCATTCCAAATTTCACTCAAATCCATTCAGTAGTTTTTACGTGAAAGAGTAACAAACATGCATCCCTACTCACAAACTTTCGCGTTTATAATATTAGTAGGATAGGATCTTTTAAGGGGTTTTATTTCAAAACCGTTTCCCTATAGCGTCAGTAAACAATGCTGGCTAGTAATCCGGATTAAGGAACTCATCCTTGTACATCGCCAGAGACCGAAGTCCGAGTAATCAAGTGACACGGACGTATGGTGTATTGACTGTAGTGTAACATGGTTTTTAGTTAAGATAACTTTTCATTTAAAAAACCGACTTCCGCCATATTATTCGACATAATATTTGGATGAAAAAAAAATGATGAAAGAACCATAGTGGTGAAAGGATTATGATACTTTTTGAATGCAAATGCTTGGTTTGTTACTGAAAATATCAAAATTGCCATATGTATGCCTACAATATTTGAGGAGTTCCCTCAATTCCTCATGGATTCCATCATCAGAACTGGATTCTGAAAAAAATGGGACCAATCTGGAAGTATATCTATTCAAATAAAAAAAGATTTTTCCAAATCGGTTCATAAACGCCGGAGATATGCGGTAACAAACAATAAAAAAAAAAAAAAAAAAAAAAAAAATACAACCGAATTGAGAACCTCCTCCTTTTTTGGGAAGTCGGTTAAAAATGAGGATCACAGAGTGTACGCTAGGGGCGCTCATCGGTGTCTCGATACAAAAATCTGTGTTACACTACACCATATCGGTGTCAATTGTTTAAAAAAAACTAAGACTCGGCCTCCTGAACCTGGAGAGTGTATCAATTGAAGTCAGTGGCCCTAGTGGTTTTTTTTGTGTACTACTTAGCAAGCAAACAAGCCTACGGCCCACCTGATGGAAAGGTGGGTAACCTGATGAAGTTACCGTAGCCTATGGGCGCCTGCAACACCAGCGCGCACGCGCTGCCGACCCTGAGACATAAAGATGAAAAGTCTCATGTGCCTGTAATTTCACCGGCACCCGTACCCTTCAAACCGAAACACAGCAATGCGAGCACTTCTGCTTGGCGGCAGAAATAGGTACGGTGGTAGTACTTCCCCGGACGAACTCTTTCACAAGAAGTTCTACTACAAACAAAACCTCTGGAGAGACAGTCGAATCGTCCCCTGAATCTGGCCCCTGCACCTCTCCATCACAAATCGTAGGATTTCAGCTCCTGAAGTCTCTTTCCACGTTGGCTTTGAAATATCTACATTTGAGGGGAATTGTTTGACAATAACTTTCGAACCATTGATCTAATCGTTATGAAATTCAGTAAGTAGGTTGGTGATACTAATAAAATTGGCAAGGTCGCATAAGAGCTTAATCGGTGAAGGTTTCGTCGAATATCGAAACAATGCGAGTTCTCAGGTTTGGGCGAACTACTGCTTAGATGCGAGTACAATTCCCGCTGCAGGACAAAATTAAATTTCTGCATTTATTTGTACCGGGTCTGGGTGTTGTGGTACCATAGTACTCGTAGTTCCTGATACCCACGACTACGGAATTCTCGTGTGAGATCAGAACTATGTATGTGACTGAAATGAAACAAACTAGCAAATACAAACTTTCAACATCAGAGCTCCCGGTTTCGAAGCTACTTATACAGACCGTTCACCGTAAGATGTCCCCTGCCTTGGTACAGACGGCCTTGCCTGCAAGGGGCATCTTACGGTGAACAGTCTGTAAATACATACATACAAACAAACGCACTGTGGCCTCATAAACACCAGTCAGGGGTTAAAAACTCTCGTCCTTCAAAATAATGAATTCGAAAATGTTATTCCATGAATGAAATTACTTGAATGGCTGAGCACAAAAATCTGAGTGACGTGAATAACTATTTTAAACGAGAATCGATAAAAATATAATGTGTTTGAATAAACTTTATGTATTAGAATGAATTTAAGATAACTTTTTCTGTACAGAATTATTTTGAACTGTAATTTGACTAATAGTTTGTCGGTAAAATAATGTTCGCCATCATCATCATCACCTTTTTTTTTTTTTCTTTGGAAAACAAACAGTACTTAAAATCTAACAACTGAACTAAAAAATTAAACTATAGACCATTAAAATAAGTCTCCATGATCATCATCACCATCAGTCAATAGAAGTCCACTGCTAGACATAGGCCTTCCCCATAGAAGTCCACGACGAACGGTCTTGAGCCGCCTCCATCCACTGACTTCCTGCGACTATTATAATGTCTTCAGTCCATCGAGAGAGAGGCCTTCTGAATCATCAGGTTTGTTGTCGCTACTCGATAGCCATTATCCCCAACGGTTGTCAGTTCTGCGAGCTATATGAGCTATAATACCAGTTATCTAGCTAAAACTTTGTGAGCTATGTCGTTGATCTTTATTCTTGTACGGATTCATTTTGGATTCTATCACGTAGTGTAATTCCTAGCATAGCTATATGCATAGACTGCGTGACTTTTAAAAATAAAGTTACGCGAAATTATTGAAAATTCGGCCACATGGAAAACGGTGAATTATTTTCGGCGAAATGAAAATCAGTTAAATTGGTAATTATTACATCTTCGAAACTTTTTTGAGAATTTTATACATCTTAATAACATCTCTCATTCTTGTCCGGTGGATAAGCTATCAGCCAGCCTATAGTTCATTTAAAAACACCATAATCTTTTCAAAAAGTTTTCCGAGATTGTGTTCGTTTGTTTAGGTAACTTGCTGTTACGCCAAAACGACTAGTTCAATTTTGAAATGACTTTAGTACTTGAATATTATAGATAGATTAACTTATGATAATTTATAATAATAATGTGATTTTTAATAATTTATATAAGTTGATTAATTAAAATGATTGACAAACATGTTGATACGTACTTAACTTTTGTTTGTATGTGTACCTAGTACCTATTACCTAAATACTTTATTATGTACTAAATTTTAATATAATAGCATGTAACAATAATCTGTTATAAATAAATAAACTATATAAACATAATGTTTGATACGTTTTATTCCAAAATTCAGTTTTCTCCTAAGAAAAATACACTAAAAAAAGTTGCAGGCGTAAACATATAACGTGGTATGAACAAACTAGAGTCAACTCTTCTATATATTACTCACTCTATGGTCCAATAGATACAGTTTGAAGTTCTCCAGTGACGGATATGTAAACATAGCATTGCTGGTTTATTTTTCACAGGAATTCCAAAGAAAATATATCGTTCACTTCTCAGTTTCATTAGGAAATCTACTCTATCACTGCGTAGATCTGTCCCCCGTCGCGTCTATCGGTGCTAGCTAATGGAAGTTGCTAGTTATAGTAAGAGCACTTGCTTCCCGTTTTCACCAATAGATAGATTATTTCCTGATGAAGATTTTTGTGTATTTTATTTGTGCATGACTGAGAAAGATCGCTATAGTCCAAATATTAATAAGCTGTTTTCTTAAAAATTTTCACAGTAATAAATTAAAAAAGAAGGTAGGTAGGTATGTCAATTTGGCTGAACTTAAATGATGTTAAAGTAATATTTATATAGTTTCTATACTGACACATGAGTTATCATATTCATATTCATTTATTGATCTTATGTAGTAGGTACATTCATGTTTGTATTGGTCTTATTTATACATTTAGGTAATTAGGTACACACACATAAACCCCGTTAGGGCGCTGTAATTGTATTAGATTTGGATTATTATATTTGTATGCATGTATTACTATAAATATTCTTACTAACTACATAATTATTATATAATTTATATCTAAAGCTGGTATACGTGTTAATTTGAGAAATAGGGGTACAAAATCAATCACATTTTGCAGGTCAATAAACAAAATGTCAAAAACAACGGCAGGAAATTTAAGTGTCAAAATACCTAAGTAGGTATGTCAAAAAACCGTTAGGACAAGTTAAATTAACTAAATTATAATTTATAAATAAATCTATTAAGTATCTAGATGTTTATCTATGGATTTGGATAATTAACTTGACTCTACCAAAGTAGAGCTTTTAGTTGAAGATACGTTGCTTTTTAGCGAAGATTTCTAAAAATACCAAACGTGGGCAGCTCTACCGGAAGGTCATCCAACTGATAATATAAATTTGACATTGTAAAAATTATGAAATTATTCACCTGTGTTGTTTATATAACTTTCCCAAGAAATTCACTTTCTTCTTTTCATCACTACAAAACCACTAGAGCTTCTGAATTAGGCCATATCACGACCTCGAAAAGATTTGTCACCGAATCACGTCGAAAATATCACTATGTGTACGTACCACAACACTATTTTTAACCATTAGTTCTGAATACCATTTTCCCGCTTGAATTTTTTGGTAAAAAAGCTGATTTTGACACAAAATTCCCGGTTTGAATTTCGAACGAGCGCTGGCCGAAAATGTTTTATTTTTAAATTGTGTGGCCGGGCGCGTCCACGGAGGTTCGAACTTCGAAACGTATTTAGGTTAGAATCGGCGGGACGCGGGCGCCACTCACACATGCGCAAGCAGACTGTTGATGAAAAAGCCAAAGATTATGTTGGTTTGAAAGAATCCTGGATTGTGTGGAAAAGAGACATCGTGTTGGAATGTCTATGATACGATTTGGTATTCAGGATAGGTACGGTACGTTGTTTCGTGATCTACGAACGAATGCTTTTCATGACTGTCTGGGGAATTTAAGACTTTTTTATGCTGATTTTCTTGATAGGTATGTAAGTTTGTGTGATACGAATACTTACGAGTACATCCAGTGTTCGGAATATGCTGAATCTTCATTAACAATTTTATTTAATTAAACAAATAAGTCCATTCAAGAAAAAATTTCAATTTTATTCCTCCATTCGTTCCTTATGTTACTGGTTCTTCTTGGTCACTCCAGGTCAGAAACCAGCTTGAGGCTTAGCGGCCCTGAAAAGGGCCTTGTGACCTATCCTGAAAGAACCATTATGGTAAAAGAATTCGCCTTGCAGAGGCTCCTTTTATTAATATGTCTTTGAATCGATCATGCTAGTTTTCTTAGCCCAAAATACATCTGACGAAATTTACGTCTTGCTGATCTTCTATCGCGTAACTTTGATACATATAGTTCCATAAAAATATCTCACACCGTACATAGTTGACCGAAGATATCATAATAACAAAACATAGTCCAACAGTCTCATATATAGTCCTGATCCCAGGATTCCCTGTGTCGTGCGTATCAGGAACTACGAGTACCATGGTATCACAACACGAAGACCTGGTACAAATATATGCAGACCATGCAAGCAGCGGGAATTAAACCTTTTGCGTCTCAGCCTGCGACTCACCCGTCGCACCACGAAGGTCATCAAAAAAGCATTATAAAAAAAAATTACGCAACGAAAGATCAGCTACATAAATTCGGTCAGATGGTGTTTCGGCCCTAATTCTCGAGTTCGATTCTCTCGTCTACCTACTCTTTGACAACTCGCACATAGAAAATGTGGTCTTCTGGCAGACTCGCCGGCGTTTACGTAGTTCGCAGCACTTGCGATATTACTGAAAATACTCGTTTGTGTAGCGCCCCTACTGTTGTTAAAACTCGAACGATCTTTTTGGAAAAGTCGAATGAATTGTTTATGGGAAAAGATATGTAGGTTCGTGTTGAAAAGACTTGTATTTGTGATATTAGACTATCAATACTCGGTTTGTGCAGCACCAATACTGTTGGACGAACTCGATCTTGGAAAATTTTTGAATTGGTGGCCTGGTTGGCAGAATAGCATTTATTGATTTTGCTGATTATTACTGAAAATACTCGTTTTTACAGCACCCGCGCTGTTGGCAAGGCTTAAACGATAAATCTCGGGGGATTGAAATATTACAATAAAAATAATAACAATATTTCTACTCACACTAAAAAACAAACTTCTTAAGACCAATTCTAGTAATTATTTTAAAAACCACACTGAAGGTTAACCGAATCGAGACTGAATTGTGAATTGACTGAAAATTGGTATTCTCTTCCCATCGTAATAACAATAAAATGTAGTCTATAGTATTTTACTTTCGATACATGGCAACCGAGATTAGAGTAGGATAGGTTACATCATGGGAAAAGTGAATAAGATTCTATTAAGCTAAAATTCTAGCCAAAATTCTTGGAAAAACTTTGAAGAGATTGATAATTTAAAGCGTTCATGTTTTTGTTACATTCCTCTAAGATCACATTTTTATGTTTTTCAGTTGCAGAGAGAAATGTAACATTTTTTGACATTTATGACATCGACACTAGATCGGGTCAAGATTCAAACTTTATTTTGACTATGTTCTATTCCGAGAATTGGCCTTCTGAAAACTCACGCTTGGATCGAGAAACCGTGGTAGGGTGCAATAGTGACGTGCATGACAGTGATTCAGTAAACACGTGAAGTTTGCCGATGGATGGATGAATGTATGTTTGTAATAAATACTAGGCTTGTTTCCTTCTGCACAGAATTGATTGTAAAACTATAAAAATTACAATTTATTCAAGTTGATGGGTCACTATTATTTTCGTGGATACTATTTATCATCATTAGTGTAGACGCCCACTTGTGGGCATAGTGCCACGATGAACGGACTAAAGCCGACTGCATCCACCGACCTTCGCAACCATTCTATCGAGCGGAGCCGTCGCATCACATCGAATAAAATAAATAATAAAGGTATCAAATGAAAAAGCTTGTTGAGTACATTCTAATAAGTTATATTATAGTATTGTTAGTAGTAGAACTTCTTGTGAAAGAGTTCGTCCGGGGAAGTACTACCACCGTACCTATTTCTGCCACCAAGCAGTAGTGCTCACATTGCTGTGTTTCGGTTTGAAGGGTACGGGTGCCGGTGAAATTACAGGCGCATGAGACTTTTCATCTTTATGTCTCAGGGTCGGTAGCGCGCGTGTGATGCCTCTGGTGTTACAGGCGTGCATAGGCTACGGTAACTGCTTTCCATCTGGTGGGCCGTAAGCTTGTCTGCTTGCCAAGTAGCATAAAAAAATATATATATATATATAATAACAATAAATACTAGGTATTATATAATATATTATGTTTAGTAATATATAGTCCAGCCTAAGAATAGTCCCGTCTCCTCCCGTGGATGTCGTAAAAGCCTACCAAGGGATTACACCAGGGGATGGGCAGCAGCATCCACCTGAGTACTGCGATCACCAATCCGGCCTGCCAAGCGTGGTGAGTATAGAAAATCCCCTCCATTGCATTCGACGGGGGAGCCCTCATCCTGCAGTAGACATCAACCGGCTGATGATTGTGATGTTGGGTATGATGATGATGATGATGATACTTAAGATAAGATAAAATAAGATAAGTTTTTTTTTCTTATGGTAGTACCTACTTACTTTTTTCTATGCCTATACATACCATACATAACACCCAACCAGTCACATACGTATTCCTGATCCCACACTAGGATTCCCTGTGTCGTGGGTATCAGGAACTACGAGTACCATGGTACCATAACACCCAGACCCGGAACAAATATTTGCAGATCATACAAACATTCCCGCAGCGGGTATCGAACCCGCAACCTCTCGCACCTCAGCTGGCTAATCGCCCGCCGCGCCACAAAGGTCGTCAAATTCTAAACCTACCTACCTACCTTCATGTTCTAGAAGCACCACACAAGTTTCCCAACTACTTCAATAGCCAGTAGTCATCCACTGCTTGGAAGAGGCCTTCCTCACAGCATGCATAGCGTGCCAATGGGGGGATTTGCCATAATCACCACTCTTGGCAGTTGGATTGGTGATCGCAGTTTGGTGTTGATTACTCAAGTGGACGCTGCTGCCAATCACAAAAAAAAAAAAAAAAAAAAAAAAAACCTGGCGTACCTTATCCCTTAGTCGACTTTTACGACACCTAGTAGTAAGATCAGAAATCATCAAAGATCATCAAATTAGGCCTTATGGCTTATTGTTTATTGTTCTCTCTCTTCTTCTTAGGTTTGGTCGCGTTGGAACAGAAGTAATTTTAGTTTACACTGAGGTTTACACATTCAAAATGATCGTTGTGTTTTTTTTTTAGTGGCATCTGAAGATATACTCAATTTTGCCAATGTCAAGTAGCATAGATAATTATCAAACAATGTCCCTTAGAATAAGGACGTGCTTCAGTCCTTATTCTAAGCAATGTCCAGTCGTCAAGTCTTCTGTCAAGTCATGTTCTAGTAAATCGATGGCAGTTTACTAGAATGCTCCTGGACAACTTCCACCCCTTCCAAAAGACACGCAATACACTTTTTTTATTTAAATTCACTACCAGTGTTCGTTCTAAGCTACACTGGTTAAAATTACACGATATAACTCAAAAAAATACTAGAAATTGAAATAAACTAGAAAAGGATGACGTCTCCTTTCGAAAGAGCAGAAAAAGGTCCTTTTCATCCCACCATCTCGGAAAGAGTATTTTTGCTCTTCGATATCTGAACGTAAAAGCCATTTTTATCCGCTAGAGGATAAAGTAAATTTGAATTTAGAACACCGTGTGCACTAAGTTTGTGAATTCAAAACATTATTAAACCTATTTACCTACTTCTACCTCCATGATGCCGAATTTGTCGTACAACCTTTTTTAATTTGCTAAAAACTCAGACTCGGAACCTTCTTGGTTTATTACTTTTTATCATGGAAGTAATAAGAACTACTTCCATGATAACTTACTTCCATGCTTTTTATTTAATTTGCTTTACGCGCGCCATTTTCTTTTCACGTCATATTGCTCTCATGTTGTTAAAACCTTAGGTTAAGGTTTGATTTCACCAACAAATAACAGGCGATTAAACAACTGTTAAGTTTAACCAATGCTTTTTGACAGGTGTTTTCAAAGATTACCTGTCACCTTGACCAATGGTTAGATTTAACAAGACATTTACTAACTAACAGAGTATGGTGAAATTGGCTCTAAAAACAAGAAACTTGAAAACAAGTGAAAAACCTAAAATGAGTGATTCTAACGACGAGGAAGTTTATTTGACGCCAACAGAATTGACTGGAACTGTTAAAAATGCGCACAAGTAGGTATCTTGTGATTGTGAAAGTTTTTTTTTTGCATTTAGTAATTTCCTCGCTGAGGTGGGATGAAAAGTTACGTGTTGCACTCGAGTGCAAAGATTTTTCACCTCGTGCTCTTTTGATTCCCTCGCTAACGCTCAGGATTCTAATTTCTGAATAGAATCCTTCTCTTGCTCGGTCACCAAAATTGAGCACGTGTTTAAAAAGCAACTTTGCACTCTTGTATAACTAATAACTATTATTGCCATCATACTTGTAGGTTTGGTCGCGTTGAAACACAAGTGTGTCCGTAATGCTACATACAGATCATCTTATTTGGACAAAAACCTGTTTTCACAAGTAGGTATTATAAATTGTATCTTATCCTCCCCGACTTGTGAAGAGGCTAAGTTTTTGATTAGGTTATATGAGTTAGGCTTAGATAAGCACTAAGTTGGATTTTGTTTTGTTCCATACTGTTCTTTTTTCTTTATGGGTGATGTGGTCGCCAAGCGACAAAACCCTTAAATAAATAAAAAAAAAAAAAAAAAAAAAAAAATTAATTTATACAATTCAAAATGATCGTTGTGATTTCAATGAATAAAGTAGGTACCTACTTTTGACATTGACTTTGACAGATGGTGATAATCAAAGGCAATGTTTTGACGTGACAGTAGATTAGTTAACTAAAGGTTAACTAGGATATCTCTATGCCAACATGACAAAGCTATGACATTGATGAATTATAAGATGCTGTCCTCAACCTTGGCGCTGTGACATTGGAGGCTGTGCAAAACAAAACCTTTGATAGCCTTCCATTCCAAGAATAAGTATTCGACCTTATGCCTAGGGAATAAGGAATGTATTTAGATATAATACGAGAAAAGTCAGTTGAAAGATAATAATAGAGAATGATTCAAGATTGAGTGCTCATTTTCAGATAAGAATACTTAACTACAAGTTCTTTGACGACCTTCGTGGAGTTGTAGGCGAGTAACGATCTAAACTTCCTATTCGAAGATTTAAATCCTACATAAAGATTAATCTAATTAAGAAAGCGTATTACTCTATTGATGACTATATAAATGATAAAGCCGCGTGGCCTGATGTCGCTCTACCCCTTGACTGCTAAAATAGAAATTTGCAATATCTGTACTTACCTATTTACATGTTTCTATTAGATTATTATTTATAAGTATAACAAGCGTAGCGTGTGCTGTCTTGCATATTTTTGCTGATGTTTATTTACTTTTCACTACCTTCCTAAGGTTTTTAAGTTCACATTTACTATGTATCAGAAACTCCTAGCTCCGAGGCACCACACAGGCGCTTCTCACCTAGTGGTAAGACGGACCATTTTTGTAAGCCAAGCCGTGTTTGTTGCCTGATTCTTCTAGGCTTGGTCGCGTTGGAACAGGAGTAGTTTTAGTTTATAAGATGATTCAAAATGATCCTTGTGATTTCAATGAATAAAATTCTTTTGACTTTGACTTTCGAGTAGCCAGCTGAGATGTAGGAAATGCGGGTTTGATTCCCGCTGCGAGACAAATGTTTGCATGATCTGCAAATATTTGTTCCGGATCTAAGTGTTGTGGTAGAGTGTGTACCTAGTGTGGGATCAGGACTACGTATGTGATTTTTGGGTGTTATATTATTGTTATGTTATGTATCTTCAGGCCCCGACTGGTATCTAGATATTTAATTATCATCATCATCATTATCAGCCCTGTAGCCATCCACTTGTTCCGCTGCGGGAATCAAACCCACATCGCATCGCAGCCAGAACCTAGCCGCGCCACTAGAGGTTGTTCGAGATTGTTCACTTTTGCTTTTGTTGTTGTTACTTGTACTTTACTTACCAATTTTGCTCATAATCGATTTTTGGAGACATAACATAACACCCAACAGTCACATACGTATACATACACGTATACATATATGACATGTATGTGTATGTATGTATATACGTATATAGTCTTGATCTCCCACTAGGATTCCCTGTGTCGTGGGTATCAAGAACTACCATAGTACCTACCAAGGTACCATAACACTCAGACCCGGAAAATATATTTGCAGATCATACAATCATTTGTCCTGCAGCAGGAATCGAACCTGCAACCTCTCGTATCTCAGCCAGCTACTCGCCCGCCGCGCCACAGAGGTCGACATCTTTGGAGGACTTCGAGAAGTCTTGGGAGACTACCACGGTATGTGAACTTAGTGTGATAGTATATTTGATACAAGTGCATGTTTGGGCAAGGCTATAAAAACCATCAGATCACGAAAACCGGCCCCCCAATTACAGAAGCAAATGGCAATGGGAAACACAACAATGGGGTTCATTTTGGCAGCCTTAGCTCTATCTTTAACCGGACGAAAGAGACTATCTCCCACAACACAGGTTGTACCTAGGGTGGGAGTTAGTGTTCTATTACTGCATAACATTATCATAACATACCTAACCTTAGCATCTATGGTAATTAACTGTTTAAGTTAACCTAATTGTATGTTATGTATTTTCATTAAGTTTCATAAATAAATTATTATTATTATTATCTAAATCTTATGGTACTTGAACAGGGGAAACTTTTTGACCTAAATATTCCTCTTTTCAAGTTTCAAATTATTTGGACAGCGCTAAGGCTGCCAAAATGATCTCCATTGTTGCGTTCCCCATTGCCATTTGCTACTATAATTGGTTGGCGGGCGCAAAGACCGGGTTTTCCCACTTCAGTAGAGTAGTATTTTTGGATATGGATGGGTTTGTATCGTAGCAGACAAACACATTAACAATCCTATTACAAAGACAGATGTACAATAAATTATTCTTGTCTTAACCAAATATAACAAGCGTAGCGTGTGCTGTCTTACATACTTGTTTTTGCTGATGTTTATTTACTTTTGACTACCTTTCTAAGGTTTTAAGTTCTCATTTACTATGTATCAGCAACTCCTTGCTCCGAGGCACCACACAGGCGCTTCTCACCTAGTGGTAAGACGGACCATTTAGGTATGTAAGCCAAGCCGAGTTTGTTGCCTGATTCTTCTAGGCTTGGTCGCGATGGAACAGGAGTAATTTTTGTTTTATATAAGGCGATTCAAAATGATTCTTGGATTTCAATGAATAAAATTCTTTTGATTTGATTTGATTTGATTAGAACCAACAACCTTTGGGCAATAAAGGTTCTCGATGGACGCCCACAAACTATATGACCCGACGCAGTCCTGGAAGAAGGCCCCCGAGCGACCGACTACTAAAGGTCTTGGGAAGTCAGTGGATAAAGGTGGCTTAAGAATATTCGTCGTGGCATTTCATGGAGGAAGCCTAAGTGGACTTAAAAGCTGCTACCGGGGTACGGAACCCTAAACAAGCAATGCAAAGTAAATTGCAAGCTCTCTGTAATCAACATAAGGGTGTGTGTAAGTTTGTAGGTACGTACTTAGTATCATTGTGAGTAGCGCTATTCATACTAAGGTTCAAGTTCAAGCAAATCTTTGAAGATTTAAGTCAAGTTCAAATAATTTCACAATAAGGCTTCAAAGATGCGTAGGTAAGATAAAGATAAAGATAAGGATAAAGGTAAAGATAATTTTATTTGTTTTGAATGTGGTAATTTTACATTGGTGGTCATAATTCACACGTCCAACATACACTGTCTTACATTATGACATACAAAAATTTTAGTTCCCATAAGTAGGTACTAGAGTAGATACATCCATTCGATGTCATAAACCAGTCAAAGAACCAGTGATACCATGAACGAAGTACCAAATGACATATATATATACATATTATATATATATATATATTATTCTACATATTACAACATACTTATATATTATAGATATATTATATTGGACTTCATCCAACATAAGGAACTTTTTGTGAAAGAGTTCGTACGGGGAAGTACTACCACCGTACCTATTTCTGCCGCCAAGCAGTGGTGCTCGCATTGCTGTGTTTCGGGTTGAAGGGTAAGTTTCGGTGCCGGCGAAATTACAGGCACATGAGACTTTTCATCTTTATGTCTCAGATTCGTCAGCTCGCGTGTGATGCCTCTGGTGTTGCAGGCGTCCATAGGTTACGGTAACTACTTTCCATCAGGGTGGTTATTCTCTATGACCTAAGAGATTCCTTGTCAAAAACGTGTGACGTCACCCATGCTATTTAGCGATGATTCCACGCAGATATCGTAACGAGCCCGCGTTATGTCACGTTTGGTCATAGCGAATAAGGGGGCAGGGTGGTTATTCGCTATGACCTAAGAGATTCCTTGTCAATAACATGTGACGTCACCCATATGATTCAGCGATGATTCCACGCAGATATCGTAACGAGCCCGCGTTATGTTACGTTTGGTCATAGTGAATAAGGGGGCAGGTGGGCCGTATGCTTGTTTGCTTGCCAAGTAGTATAAAAAAATAGGGTAACCCAACCCTGTAATGAACACCAACTAATACTCTATAAATACAAGCATAATTTTCAAAAAATTTAAGTGTCTGTGAGAGAATAGTTGGTGCCGTGGTATTCTCGGTTCAAGAAAAGGACTCCTCCAACTCCTCCTGTGAATGCCGTAAAAGGTGACTGAAGGATTACGCCACAGGTGATGGGCAGCAACGCCAAACTGCTGTCACCAATCTGCCTGCCAAGCGTGGTGACTATGACAGATCCCCCCCACTGCACGTTATGGGTTGTACGCTATGCATGGCTATGGGGAAGCCTCATCCAGCAATGTCTACCGGCTGATAAAGAACCTAGAAAGTCTTTTAAATGGTAAATCCTGTTACCTAGTAGCCAAAGTCTTAGTTCTTTGGTAAAATTTAGCGAAAGGCTTTTAATGTCAGAAGGCAAGGCATTATAAATTTTTCACACCACCTGCTCGACAATGTCCAATTACAAATTATGCAATCTCAACGTAAAGTAAAGCATTGTCTCCCTAGGGATTAAAGTGATTTGAATTTGGAACGTCTTTGTGTGGAGACTCGTGGAAAACTCTAAGTAAAAAAATGCCCATATGGCACTGTAAAGAGGTTTGTTCGAAAATCGAACTGGCCACCATAAGCAGAACTCAAAAAAAAAAAAAGGTGCGTTTACAAAGAATGTGAAACAAAAGATTCGTTTGTTTCACATGACATTTTTTATTAACATGAATAATGCAATAAGCTCCAAACACGCTGTGCGCGTGTTTGGAGCTGTGATTTTCAGTAAATTTTATTGCAATATTCATGTTGATAATAAATTACAAACGGTAGTGATTCTACTCCAAAGTTTATCAAAACAGACGCTTTAGAGATTATTGATAATCTACTACCGCAAAAATCAAAACAAGCCCTGGCTTTTTATTGTCTCGCAGTAGGTGTGAAAAGTAGAGTATGCTCCTCTGGAATAAAGCCTGTCTTCGTCTTGGGCAGCTTGAACCCCTTGCTTCACTCAGGACTCTATATAACTCCCTCGCTACACTCGGGAGTTAACTTTAGACTCCCTCCTTCCTTTAGGTAGGTTCAATATGCCGCCCGCGACATAAGACACTGCTTTATTCCCTTAGTGCATAATCTACTATTGCCGCACATAGCTTGCAGTTATTTTAATAGAGTTTTGTCCGCGGAACCCTGGGTTGAATAATTCTGTCAGAATAACCAATAGGACAAGAAATCTTACCTAATGTTTAAAACACTTCAAAGATATTTTTTATAAATAAAAAAAATAAACAAAAAAAATTGCACGGGGTTTCCTGCAGTTGTATTTTATAATTCTATCATTATTGTTATTATTTTTACTCTGTGCAACGCCGTTTTCGTTACTGCTTCGCTTGTTACTGCCCATCCAAATGTTGACTGGAAGAAATCGCTCTCAGTGATAAGGTCGCCCATTGTACTGCTAATTTAAATAAATCCTATGATGTATTCCTGGTGTACAATAAAGTGTTAATCTACCTATCTATCCTGATGTGAGGCTAGTAACCCAACTACATAGGTACTTATTTACTTAATTCAATTTCCTTGACTTTCTCCTCTTGGCAACACCTTCGACTTTATCTACCTACCTAAATGGCAACCCTACGCACTTCGCGTCTCAGTATTGAAACATCTCTTGATATCAAATGGGTCATAATTTGCAAGTCTGTGTTGTTTATTAAAAACCTGAAAACAAAGGAAGTCCCGAAACCACGATCCAGCCCAGTCGGGTCATGGACTTATGACGTAATCGCCCGTGAAGTCACTACCTACCATAAAACGTAAATATAATCTCGTTATCGCGAGATTTAATTTTATCGTAGGCGTTATGGTAAATCAATAGTGTCAATTCGGTTTTATGGAAGAATTATGGGTTTTTTTAGTGACTTCCAAAATGGTGTACCTACATAGGTACATGCACAATTAGTCCATCACAAACTGGACGACGACGTGGTAGAGGAAGGCCCTCCACTAAGACAATAAGTAATTTATGGAGTATAAAATCTGAAGTTCATTCGACAATATTACCTTTATTTATTTTGACATTATTTCTGTGTAACTTAATTTATAAATTCCAATTATTTCGCACCTACTTAAAACACACATACACACACATACAAACACAACACACACACACACATACACACACATTACATTGTAATTTATTTAATTTATCTTATTAGGTTAGAGACATTAGGATTAATTTTTGCACGCTTTGATGAGGCAGAATGTAATGAACCATTTTTATTTTTTTACTTTACGTAACAACTATTGTACCTACATTCCTGCGAATAAATGATTATGATTATAAATAAATAAATAAATAATGCTGGACATTTCACACAACATTATCTAGCCCCAAGCTAAGCAGAGCTTGGGTTATGGCAACTAGATAACTGATCATTACATACATAGATATTTTTATTATACATAGAAAATACCCAGAACACACGGAACAATTATCTGCAGATCGCACAAATATTTGTTCCGAGTCGGAGATCGAACCAGCAACCTCCTGCGTCGCAGGCCTTCGCCCGTCGCGCCACAGAGGTCGTATTATGATTAAAATAAAAGTCGCAGGAAGTCTTATTAGGTAGTAAGAGTACCTACCTTATTAAAATTACAGACAATTTGAAATCTTTGGAGTAAAGTAGCAACTACTATTATGTCAGCTGTCAAAATAATAATAGAATTGAAGGATGTTAATAAAGTGCAATGCACCCTCCCATAAACCTACCCCTAAGTTCAAGGGTAAAGTTATGCATTGTTCAGCGCCACCTAGATACTTTCATACTAACTACTTGCTTGGCGCCACCTATACGTATCAATACGAACTACATCGCATACATCTAACAGCTGTAAAGACAGAATGGTCAATGTCTTGTACGACTGAAATCATAGATGGCACTGTTCTGAAAAACGAATTTTCCGTCTGATTCAGCATTTGGGGACATTAACTAGTAATTCATTGCCCTAAAAAACCATGATGTACCTATCGTCACATAAAATGCGTCAAACTCTTACTAAGCTGATGTTCAACGTGTTGTACGACAGAAATCATAGAGGGCACTGTTCTGAAAAAGTAGTTTTTCATCTGATTCAGCATGATCCCGGACGTTGAACTAACGATGATTGATTGCCCTAAATAAACCGTAATGTATCGTCTCGTCAATAAATCGTCACATAAAATCCAACAAACTATCAGTAAGTTTCTGCTGTGAAGTAACCTAGATAAGATAATTACGTGTTTATTTATTATAAAAAAAACACATTTTGGCAACGTGGTTAAAGTAGCAATCCTTTTTTTAATTATGTAGGTAATTTAAAAAATACTCTATATACATTTTCTTTTTTTTTACAATTAAATTACTTCCTAATATTTTATCCATTAGGTTAGGTAAAGTTTTTCCCTTTATGCCTTACCTACTGGGTATTTTAAAACATAAACTAGGGTTTCAAAGACACAACTTATTTCTAAATTAATTCTCTACTACCTTTACTAAAGTATCATCTTAGTTACATCCTGCTACACGGTCTCGCTACATCCTGCTACGTAACTTCTACGCCGTAGGCATGAAGCTACGTAAAGAGTCTACGGTCATTCAAATAAAGACGTCATTCTAGAAGTTAGTTAGTATTTATACAGCACTTTGGAAAATTGACTCGGTAATCAAGTATCGGGAAGTCAGTGGATGGAGGCGGCTTAAGACCGTTCGTCATGGTATTCTGTAGGGACCTATGTACAAGCTGATGATGATGATGATTATGCGGCCCTTTCTCACCATGTTTAAAGTTTGGTTACTCAGGGCCTTTTTCACCAACTCAGCTGTTCGGTTTGTACCTATAACCATTTGACAAAAAAAACATGACATGCCAACTAACCTTACGACTCGGCGATCCGTCACTTGGCAAAAATTGCATTAATTTAGCATTATTTGGTAAAAAAACCCTAGTGCCACCACTAGCTAGTTCACTACACTAGCACTAGCACTAGACTACACTACTAGCACTAGGTAGTTAGTAGGGCTAGTTTCACCAGCCAACTGTAACTTCACGAGACTGAATTTTGTAATTAAAAACTGGTTATTTTGATATTTTTTTAGTGTCTCCAAGATGTTAGGCCCCATAAAGGTCGGTGAAGTTGATTATAAGTATTTTAGTACCTAGTTAGAATAGTTTGTAACAGTAGAATCCGGTTAGAATTAATTAAAATTATGAAAAACATTCACCTTTTCTTAGTAGCATTGATCGAAACTCAAAAACCGCATTGCAATATGGGGGATACCATGCGTCATTATAACTACGTATCACTGGTTCTTTTCTGACCATAAGTTAAATGGTCAAAAAATCAGTGTGGTGAAAGAACACCTCACTTTCCCGTGCATAAAGGCACATCCATTATATTTGTTCCAGTCTGGCAGTTATGGTACCATGGTACTCGTAGTTCCTGATACCCACGACACTGGGAATCCTAGTGTGGGATCATGACTACGTAAGTGACTGTTGGGTATTTTGTTATGTTATGTTTTTATGCATTAAGGGTCTTCAGAGACTTCAGGATACTTTATTCACAAATCATGAAGATATTGGAACTTTATATTTTATTTTTGCAATTAGAGCCATTCGTCCGAAATTAATTAAAAAGAGCAATGTGATAGGAGACCTAAAAAGCTCCTAATATTGAAGAGGCGATAAAAAATACGGTGTGTCATCATAAGGATCCAGAATCCCTTTCATCCCTTAGCGATAAATCAATTAAATGTCAGAACCATACCGCAAAAAATCAGGTTAGAATAAAATTGATTTAATTAACTTTCAAGATTTCCTGACCTAATAATACAACCACTATTGCAGCTAGAGCCTTGTTGGAGTATAACCTGCATTGCGCCAAGCATTCTACTAGCAAATAGTACAAACATTCAAATGAGTCCGGTAAGTCGTTCACCTCTTTCGTCAAAATTATCGTTTATGAATCTGTCAAAAAATTAAGTAGTTTGTTAGGAACTCTTTGGTGTGACAATAACGCACCCATGGGGGTAGAATGTTTGAAAATAAAGGGCATTTGGTGACTGCGAACAAAATCAAGGACAAAGTCAAGTAGAATTCATTATTCTTCAATTTCACGACCAAAATTAAATCGTAACCGCATTTGAATCAATAAAAACGATTTGTCTTCAAATTAACACGCATAAACGTCATATTTGGCGCGCAAACGTCAAACGTCAATCCGCCATCTTGAACGAGCTTATTGGCGAGCGTTGGGGTTGTTTTACCATAGAGCGGACGGAAGTATACCCGTCTCGCTCTATCCTAGTTACATAATACGGAAATGGGTGAGCAGTGTTACGTTTTGAGTAGAGTTCCGCATGCGGGTAAGTCGGGGGGGTGGCTATTGATTTTTCCTTGAGTTTGCGGCAGTCTCCTCACGCCGGTGGCCAGCGCGAAAAACACAACCGAATCGCGCTCGCGTTTACAAAAAAAGACAATTATTTAGCATTCCAAATTCAAATATTCCAATCGCAATTTCGAAACACAAAATAAACGTTCGGAAACGTTCAAAAAGTGTGCGGTTTTGTGCTGGGAATCCAATTTTGTGAGTATTCAAGCAGCTGTCATTTTTTCTCTCCAAGGCTCCATTTTAATCAGTTTTATTGTGTCATTGAGGCTTTTTATTGCGATCTCTGCGGTATTTCTTTGTGTTCTTGGAAAATTGTGTTCATTCTCTACCTTTTTGTTGAATTTGTGATTTTAATTTCGTTTTTAATTGCAATCAGCTGATCACGCCCGGTCAAGGCGCTCCTTGTTGACGCACGGTTTATTCGTTCGGGATTTTTTACCACGCTTGGCCTGTTTTTCTTAAACAGACACCTGACAAACTCCAACTCCTGTCCTGACACACCTTCTTCTTAATATAAATTATGTTTTAATAAGAAATCTTGTACAATTTGTTGTGAAATACTTACCAATCTATCCACTGGCCTAATAATCCTATTCCTCCCCACAGCATGCCGCACGTTCATATTGGCCACTTATCACACGTTTAAATCACACCACCGCCACTCCATCACTGGTTTTATCTCAATGATGCATATACATTACTGTTCGTATGAAGCTGTGTGCCCAACACCATGAATCGATAGAGCAATGTATGAAGGACTAGATACTGCGGCTTAGAGATGACTTCATCTTGGTGACGTGGTAGTGACGTCACACGTCCTTGTCAGCTGAGGATCCCTCGTAAGCAATTAAGTGAGGGTTAACGTGGAGGAGGCCATTAGTTTGCATAGGAATGGTCTTATTAACTTGTAGAACGGTCTCCTGATAGACTGATGAATTTATATTTGAATTTAATGGAATCTGGTATCTCTGGATAGTCAAGATCTGTCAAGAAATCTAGATCTTGATCAGATAATGAAACCTAGAAGTGTTTTAAGAATGTAAGCCGTGGTGTCTGGCCTAGAAATATTCCCTCTTCTGCCGTGAAGCTAACTGAGGGATCACACTAGAGGAATAGGCAGCAGCATCCACCTGAGTACTCAATACCAATAATGGGATCACCGCAATTGTATCGGACGTCTATCGGCTGTTGATGATGATGAAGTGTAAAATATGATATTATTATGTGATGAATGATGTGTTTGATGTGGTACCATGGTACTCGTAGTTGCTGATACCCACGATGTAGGGAATCCTAGTATGGAATCAGGACTATATGTATGTGACTGTTGGGTGTTATATTATGTATATGCAGTGTAGAGTCGACACAATGGAATTAGAATGTCTGATCAAAATATGCCACACTTTGCAGCAGCCCTAAGCTGACGGGCATGGCATGATCTAGATTTTAAAGCAGCTGTCTCTTCAGTTGACGTGTTTTCTATAGGATGGAAGAAGGAGAGACAAAGAGGTAATATATACCAAGGTGTTTTACCTTTCATGAACAGTCAGATGCCCAATTCTCGTAATGAAAAATAGTTAGTATAAAGTTCGGATCACGTTCCCATCTAGTTTTGATAATGGTATTATGGTACCACGGCAAAAAAAAGAAATCCGTAGTACCATTAATGGTTCAACGGCAAATAAAAATTACCACAGTACCATCAGTGGTACTATCTAATAGTATCACGGTGAACAAACGATTCTTCTAACTTATAATCTTCTTAAAATACAACACGGTAATGTGATTATATTAAAATGTGACCGAAACTTGGAACGATTCAAAGTTTTTTCAATAATTTCAGCGATAGTTGGAGCCTCTCTTTACTCTTTCCAATCTTATCTCACTAAATTATAATGCGAAAGTTTGTTTGATGGATGTATGGATGTTTGTTACTCTTTCATGCAAAAACTAACGAAATGTCAACGGATTTTGATGAAACCTAACAACTTTATTGATTAGACATCAGAATAGGCTATTGGCTATAATTTATTGACCACTTATTGACTGGACCACGCCGACGAATTCGCGAGCGGGCGCTAGTGATAGAATAGTAGTAGAAATTGGATGATTTAGTATTTTCATTTAGGTTTCCATGTAAAGTATAAGTGAGGCCTAATATTCAATTGTTTTTTTATTTTGACTCTGTAGTTTCAAAGACAAAAAGGAAATGAAAAGAGGAAATGGTACATTTTCGCATATTTTCTTTAACCAATAAAGTTATAACTTTTTAAAATTATAAAAACAACGATGTAATTTCTCATAAAGATTTCTTTCATTTGATATATTATGTCACATGACACATTTGATACAAGTTTTTTTTCTAGTTTGCCCCAAGGTTTGCCCCAACTATTAACCCCTGATGGTAGCACACTTGGCGTAGGTATATTTGCAAATGTTTGCGTTATAATTGCCAAGGAACAACAACATTATGTACCGATAGACTCATGGTTGATTTTACTTTGGAAAGATTGCGAATTACACCAAGTGAAGTGGCAGCATGAAATCAGAATTTGTATATCAATTAAATAGGTACAAGTAATTTCATCACACGCGCGCTTCCTACCTAAGTAAGTGTATTACCCAATTCTACACTATCATCCCTATTACACTCAAAAGGAGCCATTAGACGGGTGTTGGCTGTTTGCCCGGATATCCTGCCAAATCTTTGCGAAGTCAGGACTCACATTTATAAGCACTCTTGTCGGGACAGGTTAGTTGGATAGGATATTAATGAGCTTGTTAACATGAACATTTTATGTAACACTGACAGACTACGTTATATATATCCAAAACAAATAAATTATCTTTATCTTTATCTTTCACTCATGTGTTTTTCCTTAGGGAACGCAATTTCAAGATTCAAAGTATACCATGTTTTCATCTTTGATAACCTCTGGGGCGAGGCGGGCGAGGCTGAGATGCAAAGAGGTTGCGGGCTTAATTCCCGCTGCGGGACAAATGTTTGAATCATCTGCAAATATTTATTTCGGGTCAGGGTGTTATGGACCATGGTACTCGTAGTTAATCCTAGTGTGGGAGTTTATGTTATTTTAACTAACAGGAGACTAGAAAGCAGTAAAAAGTTGTATTGCCTCAATATTTGGTAAAAAATATCACGGGATCTACTTTTTTTTATACTACTTGGCATAGCATACAAGCCGTATGACCTGATGGAAAGTAGTTACCGTAGCATGGACGCCTGCAACACCATTGATATATCATTAATTGACAATCACCTGCATAACTTTTCATTGATATATCATTAATTTATTTATTATTAATTTATCAACAATTGAAAACTTTTTTCATGTTAGTTTACAGCATCATTGTAACTTTAACGGGTCAAAAACCCTCGGTAAGTATTCAATGTATTCACAAGAGATGGATCCTGGTGCAATGACCTGTGACAATTCGATACGGAGCAGCGGCCATCTTCGGCAAAAACTATCGTTTAGAACTAGATTGTGGCCAGGTTTTATCTATTTTGTGAAATTTTATACTTCTACCAAGATCACTACATAGTACACCCACACAGTCACATACATAGTCCTGCCCCCCTATTCCCTAACTGAAAGTCACTCGATGACTAACGTTTGACAAGTAAAATGATTACCAAATTGTAATAATTTTGAGCAATTGATGATGTGTTATTCCTGAAATCCCCTTTAAGGGGATTTTGGGATTTTTTTTCACGAAATCCTCTTTGTAGCTGCTAGTTCAAAATCAAGGGGATTTCAGGAATAAAATAAATTATTTAATACAATTCCCGAAATTATTCCCTATTCCCTACTATACTTTTTCAAGAAAGTGACCCACAGTATAAATCCCCTCTACAAGTTCTAATTGGGCCTTTTGTATGAATTTATCCATTTCCTGACTCACTTTTGTTCTACCGTTTATTTCAACCTTGAGTTCCAAAATTTAGTTACATTTCACGTCATTGAATGCAGAATCTTCATGAACGGCATTTAATATTTGAAGAATGTTTGGCTTCTTTTTTCCATGGCGTTTGTTAAGTTTTCCGTGCCATGCTTCCAACAAATTTGTAAAATTTGGTAAAGGTTAATTTACCTATAAAAAAAAGTAAATTATTGAAAAAACAGTAATTTTGAAATAAAACAAAACGTTTTATTTCGGTTTTTTACTAAATGTTAATTAAGAGCGTTATTTTAGATTTTTCATTCGAGATATTTCAGACGTCATGCGAGATTTGACATTTTTTGATATTTTGTTTATTATAAACACAATAAAGGGGATTTCAGGAATAACCCATTGATGGTCATTTTACTTGTCAAACGTTAGTCACCGAGTGACTTTCAGTTAGGGAATAGGGGGGCTGATCCCACAATAGATTTCCGTGTCGTTACACTCTTGAAAGTCATACACTCGTAGGTTACACTGTTGAAAGTCATACACTCGTAGGTTACACTCTTGAAAGTCATACACTCGTAGGTTACACTCTTGAAAGTCATACACTCGTAGGTTACACTGTTGAAAGTCATACACTCGTAGGTTACACTCTTGAAAGTCATACACTCGTAGGTTACACTCTTGAAAGTCATACACTCGTAGGTTACACTCTTGAAAGTCATACACTCGTAGGTTCCACTCTTGAAAGTTATACACTCGTAGGTTACACTGTTGAAAGTCATACACTCGTAGGTTACACTCTTGAAAGGTTGGTCACGGTTATGCAGGTGTGCTTGAGTGGCGGCTCTTGCGATGCGTCTTATTGACAGTTGGCTCTATTAGCAGCATTGCGAGAACATTCGGTCATTTTATTTATTTAACAAAATCCACAGCTCTTAATTTTAAATGCTCATCCCCTTAATCATTTTTTAGACCTATTTTAGTTAAAATAGCTTTTGTTCTTGTTTTGTCGTATGACATTTTACATCAGAGGCAACAAAAACAAAAGCTATTTTAACTAAAATAGGTTTAAAAAATGATTATGCATAAGACCCTTATTCTAACGCACTTTATTAACAGCCAATCACATTTCTTAATTTCACTATATGAGTATAGTGAAATAAAAAAAATTTAATCCGCTACGGCATACCGGATCACATCGGATCGGTATCGGGATCTGAGGCCCAATTCACTAACTAAAAAATAGTTAAAATAGAGTTCGGATCATGTGTCGATCTTGTGTCGATGTCTTAAATGTCTTAAATGGTATTCTCCTGACATAAAATACAACACTGTAATGTGATTATATCGAAATGTGACCAAAACTTGAACGATTCAAAGTTTTTTCGTTAATTTTAGCATAAGTAGATGGAGTGTCTCTTTACTCTTTCCAATTATATACATAACCAGAGACTAACAAGTCTCTGATATAACTATCCTACTCTAATGGTTGTCACCATGAATTGAAAGTAGACTAAATTGTTATTTATGAGGGACTAGAAATTTAACTTTCAGTCAATTACAATTCAGTCTCGATTCGGTCAACTTTCAGTGTAGTTTTAAAATAACTTAGAGAATTGGGCCTCTGATGGTATGGTCATTGTAGTTTGTGTGATGATCACCGTGTGGGAGAGCTACCTCGTGGTCGCCCCCACTGACACACTAATTACTGACATAACTTTCATTCATTAGTAAGTTGAAGTGGCAACGGTTTGGCCAATATAACTCATAGAATCAACAGCCGTTGAACAATAAAGCCACAAACCGAACAATGCAGTGAAGGAAAGCTTTCTGATGGACCAGCGACATTTTAAAAGTTAGAAGTTGGTGGATGGAGGCTGCTCAATACCGTTTGATGTGGCATTCTATGAAGAAGGCCTGTGTCCAACAAGACGTCCACTGTTGGGCGAGGCCTTCCCCATAGAATGCAATGGGGGGGATTAGCCATAATCAACACGCTTGGCAGACGGATTGGTGCTGATCGCAGTATCAATATTGGGTACCTACTCAGGTGGATACTGCTGCTCATCCCCTGGTGTAATCCCTTGGTCGGCTTTTACGACATCCACGGGAGGAGATGGAAGGGTCTATTCTTAGGCCAGACACAACATAGACATTAGCAGATCGTACGCAATGAGTAACTTGGGAGTCACATTTGACCGAAAGCTCACCTTTCAAAGAGCCTTTCAGGCGCCTGGGATTCGTTCTTAGGAACGCTCGTGACTTCGAAAGTGATCACGTGGTCTGCTTAATCTTCTGTGCACTTGTTCGAAGCAAGTTAGAATCAAGTGCTTGCGTTTAGAACCCGCACTAGAGAAAGTATGTCCTTCAGCTAGAAAAGGACCAGAAGAACTTTTTGCGGTTCCTTTACAAGCGTCGGCACGGATAGACGTGGTAGATCTTGCAGGATGTCGTGAGAAGATCAGCTCACGACAGCCTGCAAGATCTACCACGGCAAGATCAACGCTTTGGACTTGAGTGATGAGCTGTGTCAATTCTATGTCCCGGACAATTATTGTCGAGGTCGGAAACATAAACTGTTTGCCTTGCAGGCGTCTCGTCTGGATTTATTCCTCCTGTGATACCTCCAGTCCTCACTGTGATTTATTTGCGGATGAATGGACGAAAATAATGTCTGAATGTTTGAGGTTTTGTGAGCGAGTCGTATGATTGTGTGTTTGACTGATGTGTCAATTTGCGAATTGGTTAATATGCTGATGTATAATTTTACAAATGCGTCGTTATGCGATAAAAAACAGATTATATTGGTCATTATGCGTCAGAAGGGTTTGATCTATATAATTTTGTAATTTCTGTTGTAATTTAATTTAGACATCCTATTTGACTAATGTAAAATTATTAATTTGTTGTGTTTATTAATGTATTTTAGACTTTTCTTTGATTTGACGTGTTTTTTAAATTTATTATTAGGTTAGTACTTGATTGGTCTATCTTAATTAATGTTATTGGTTATGTGCCGTTTTAATTAAAGTAAATAAATAAATAAATAAAAAGCAAACAGGTAAGAGCATAGTTCAACCGAAAAGTTTGAGGAACGTTTTCACGTGTATCTAGCTTGTAGTAAGTATTCGTTTTTGTCGAGATTGGATAGCTTTTGAGCAAATACACTCGAGAGCAATGAATCCGGGTCACTTAAAGAATCCTAAAAATCTCGGAAACTAAAAATGCTAGGTTAATGCAATAAATTGTATTTAATAGACAATGTAATACTCCTTAAATGAAGGTATTAAAACTTCTTAGTTATTGTAAAGTTATATCATAAAAAAATCAAATTTGAAAAAGGGCCACTTTCGAAGATGGAACTACGAAATTACAGCATTTGGTTTTGCTTTTGTTTGTAATCTGTCATTTATGTGGGTACATAAACCATGTTGATAGTGCTCTATATTCATTATTCAAGCTGAAATTATGTCGCTTACGCCTGAAGAATGCACTAGAATACTTACAATGCTGGAAACCGGCCGGAGTCAGCGCGATACAGCCAGGACTGTCGGTGTGTCGCTGTCAACAGTACAAAGAGTTCTCCGACGTTACGAAGAAACTGGTTCTAACCTACGCAGACCAGGAACGGGCAGAACCAGGTGTACCACAGCACGAGAAGACCGATACTTGGTGAACACCATGCTTCGAAATCGCTTTCTCACAGGAACTGAACTCACAAATCAGTTTCGACGCCTCGGAGGAAGTAACCCAAGTGCATGGACAGTAAGACGTCGGCTTGCTGAATCTAACTTAAAACCCCTTAGACCTGCAAACGGCCCTAAACTGGAGCGTGGGCATCGTATTTCAAGACTAAGATATGCCCAGAGCCACGTAAATTGGAGTATTGAAGATTGGTCAAAAGTTATGTTCTCCGACGAATCAAAATTTATGCTCTACAAGCACGATGGAAGACACAGAGTGTATCGAAGACCAGGGGAAAGATTCAAGCAAGCATGCATCGAAGAAAAAGTAGCCTACGGTGGTGGGTCTGTACTTGTGTGGGCCGGAATTTCTTCTGAAAGTCGCACAGAGCTGGTGATCATAGAAAACGGCTCTTTAACTAGCGTAAGATATGTGGAAGAAATCCTCAATGATCACGTTGGTCCATTTATGGTCAATTTAGGTGAGGATGCTATATTTATGCATGACAATGCCCGATCTCATACAGGTAGGATTGTGAATGACTACCTTCAAGAGATGAACATTACTCGTATGGAGTGGCCAGCGCGCAGCCCGGATATCAACCCGATCGAGCATGCTTGGGACGAGCTAGGCAGATGCGTAAAACAACGAAACCCTCCCCCAATCACGCTTCGTGAGCTCAAAATTGCTCTCACAGAGGAATGGGAGAATATTCCCCAAAATCGTATAAGGAACTTGGTGTACAGCATGCCAAACCGCGTAAACGCAGTAATGGAAGCACGAGGAGGCAATACGAAGTATTAAAATTCAAGAAAATCGTAATAAAGTTCAAAAATTTCATGTTTCCTATTTTTGTTTTAAGGAGAGATCAGCAGTTTTTTTCTTTATGTAATTTTGTGTTAATAAAATGTATGGTGACTCATATTTTTTTTACCTTCATTTAAGGAGTATTACATTGTCTATTAAATACAATTTATTGCATTAATCTATCATTTTTAGTTTCCGAGATTTTTAATATTCTTTAAGTGACCCGGATTCATTGCTCTCGAGTGTAGTTTGTCGACTACAATGTTCACAGTTTTTTTTTTAATTCCGAGATCGGTGGATGGGTATTAGGCTTGCTGCACTACAAACAATGTTCTCTTCAACTCAACAACGCCAAAATCGATCGAGGTTTTGGCATAGTTCCACCATGCTATTGCAGTTCTGCTCGCGATTGAAATGCCTGCAAGGGGCTTTTATGCGTTACTTTTCTATTTCTATTTATATCTACGGTTGACTGTTGCCAGACTTCTCGGAAAATTGGCTGATTCTGCCATGCATCAATCCTCGTCAGTATATTCTGTACATTCGGCAATATATGGTAAAAATAAAAAACTAATTTAAGTTTCACGAATGAAAAATCTCGAATTAAATTTCTCGCAAACTCGCAATGCAACAGCTCAGAGGCCCAATTCTCTTACTAAAAATTAGTTAAAATAGAGTTCAGATCATGTTTAAATGTTGTGTCGATGTCTTAAATGTCAGAAATAGTAAAATGTAATGTGATTTTAAAGAAATGTGTCCGTAACTTGAACGATTCAAAGTTTTTTCGATAATTTTAGCCTATAGGTATATAGGAGTCTTTCTTTACTCTTTCCAATTATGTATAGGTATAACCATCCTACTCTAATGGTAGTCACCGTGAATTGAAAGTAGACTAAATTGTTATTTATGAGGGAGCAGAATACCAACTTTCTGTCAAATCACAATTCAGTCTCGATTTGGTGGTGTTCTTTTAGTGTAGTTATAAAATAATTTAGAGAATTAGGCCTCTATGTTCATGTTACAGTTTTATAAATTAACCCAGAATTTTACGCTGTATCTAAGTCTTGATTGTACCAGTGCATAGTAAACTATTATTTAGTTTTTCAACACCTAGAGGATCTAGTCAAGGGATCAGATAAAGCCGTTGTGGTACGGAACCCTAATCAAATTAACAATGAATAAGCTTATTGATACGATGAATAAATGAATCAACACCCATTTCATCTCGTTCTAACATTAACCTGTACCTACCCGTATGCATTAGACGCCGAAGTAAAAATTGGGAGTAACTGCATCGCTCGAACGATCTGGAACAACGCCAGCTATTTTATTAGCTTTTCGGTGTTCCGGCCAAGATCGGAAAATCCAAACACTTATGGAATCACTTCGGTGTATGTCTATCCGTCTATCAACGGCTTCCACAGCTAACGGTACGTTCACACGGAGACACGATTTGCCGAATCTTATTTTCATCGGATCTGGAAAAACCGAATGTTGTATTCACACAGCACATCTTGCTTGGCCGTATCCGACGGCATAACCGAATCTACACCTGCTTGTATCGTATGAACAGATGTATTGAATGCGCATGCCACTGCGACGGATCCTACATTTTGCAGTACGGTCGGATCGGTTTGTAGTCGCCAAATCGGATGTCAACTTCAGCAAGATTCGGTTTTTTTGTCGTGTCTTGAAACCGAATGCATGTGTGAACTCCTTCATTGAAATACTTATGCCACTAAATCGAATCCTGCAAAAAACCGATTCGGTAGAGAAACACTCGACGCCGTGTGAACGTACCGTAAAACGTACGAGCTATCGAGTTAAAATATGGTTTAGAAAGCTTGTCAATTCAACTCAATGTTAATAATAGCCCAATTGGGTCAAGTTAGGTGCAATTGGACCGTGGTAGTCTTGGCCTAACAATAAGAATCCTCTAACTCTTACGGATGTCTTAAAAGGCGACTTAGGGATTACACCAGGGGATCCACCTGAGTACTTAACACCAAACTGCGATACCAATCCACCTGCCAAGCGTGGTGGCAAACCCGCCCCAATTGCACGATATACATTCTATGGGAGAGGTCTTATCCAGCAGTCTACCGTCTGATGAGGATAAAGATGAAGATGAAGAAAGCGCAATTTGATCCTAGAGAGAGCGGTGATGACACCATACAAACAGTTAATAGACACGTCATACATAGTCCTGATCCCACACTTAGGCAAATATTTGCAGATCATATACAACATTTGCCCCGTAGCGGGAATCGAACCCGAAACCTCTCGCATCTCAGCTGGCTACTCACCCGCCGCGCGACAGAAGTTGTGAAGATCACCTTGGTCCATCTTCCATCGTCCTTTCTAACCAAGTTTCCCGCCCTTCTCCACTTTTAATGGGTCAAGACGGGTTTGCAGGAGCTACTTCTATCCTGCTCTCCATCATCGACGCCTTCGGACACACTTCAACGGTGTTGCCACCAACCCAAAGTCCTGCTCCGTTACTTAAAGGAGCTGGGCTGGCTGGGGTAGGGTTAGCCAAGGGGGACAATGGACAAACACCTTACAGCGGAACGTCAGTGCAGGTCTTAACACCCCCACTTAGAATTAGAATTAGATGGGTTAAATTAAAACATTATTATTACCTACTATAGGAAACCGGTGACGTGTCCATGAATAAATCCTCGTAGAGCCACATCTGAGACAGAGTGACAAAGAGAGAACCGGCATCACTATGAGGAGTAGAAGAGCTACCTACAATGTTTATAATTTTTTGTTCCAGTTTAGCGAATGCACCAACCCTGGAGTACCGGGGCGTGAGTATTAGCCCGTGACACCCTCGATCGGCCCAGAGGCAGACCCCAGATGATCGGCTCATTCTGGAACCTGTGCCGAGCGTGTCCTTCCATGCCCGTCGATAAGGTAAGCTTCTGCCCGTTTCTGACTAAGGTTTCTGCTGTAAGGTTGTCTGGAAGAGATCGCTTTATGCGATAAGGTCGCCCATTGTATTGTTATTCTATCGTAATATTACTTGCTTATTGTTTCTGTGGTGGGTGATCTATCTATCTATCTGCCTAATTGTGTCTGATTCTGCCCAGTTCTGCCTGTAACTGCCCAATTCTGCTTGTTTCTATCTACATTTACTTTCATCTGCTAAATCTCTAAGCTGTCTTCCATAACTCAAGATAGGCTGTGTGGTGGAAAGCATATACCAACGATATATTTTATATCCCAAAAACCATAATACCCCATCCCTAAGACCACGAAAAAGATTATCGAATAGTTTCTATGTCCTAAATTAATGCGATAAATAACGTTTCCGACGTTTTAGAATCGCCCTGCCGAAATGCCGATCCCGGTACTGTTGCGGATAAAAGTTATAAGTTGTTAAAAACCAAAATATATACGTAGGTAGGTAACTTAAACATATATTTTTTTAATCCTACAGATCACATACGTTGTCATGATCCCACACTAGGATTCCCTGTGTCGTGGGTATCAGGAACTACGAGTACCATGGTACCATAACATCCAGACCTGGAACAAATATTTGCAGATCATACAAACACTTGTCCCGCAGCGGGAATCGAACCCGCAACCTCTTGCATCTCAGCCGGCTACACCCCGCCGCGCCACAGCAGTTGTTAACCAATTATGTTAGGTTCTTAGAACCTCCTAAGGTATTGATCGATCCTAAAATGGGCACCAGGTTAATAGCAGTGTGATGTAATACGGCTTCCGTATACTTAGATATTATAAACCCTAGACTTAATCCTATAACCTATCTATAACACCAGCCTTTTGGCAGAGCTTATCGGTATGGATGAATAGGTTAAAGGTCAAATTGGAGTTAATGACGGAGAAGGTGACCTTTCGGATATCTAGCGGTAATCTCCGCCTGATACAACTGGCTATTCTAAGACCACAACTAAGACGTGACCTACGTGGTATTGCATTTACCTGCGAAACTCTAAGTCATGAAGTTGAAAAGTCTTACCACCTGACTATAAAACAAATACAGCAATATTCTTGTATGTGAATTTTGAATGAATTTCAAGACATGAATTTCTGTTCTTAATAAATTTTCCAAGCTAATATAAGATAGCGTAGAACGCGTTAGTAGAACTTGTGAAAGAGTTCGTCCGGGGAAGTACCTACTCCTATTTCTGCCACCAAACAGTAGTGTTCGCACTGCTGTGTTTCGGTGTGAAGGGTACCTACGGGTGCCGGTGAAATTACAGGCACATGAGACTTTTCATCTTTATGTCTCAGGGTCGGCAGCGCGCGTGTGATGCCTCTGGTGGTTGCAGGCGTCCTTAGGCTACGGTAACTGCTTTCGATAAAAAATCTTTAATAATGAATATTGAAATTTTTAATAACTAGTGGTTCGCCCCGAACTAAGACCTCGCGATGACACCTTACTTTATCAGCCCGACTAATTTAAGAGGGGAAGAAAGGGTTTTGTATTTAACGGCTATGTAAGTATGTTTGTGTGTATGATCCATCAGAAATCTAAAACTACCGAGTCAATTTCTCTAACATGATAGAGATTTAGTGAAGCAAAAAAAAAAGATTTTTTTTAATTAAGCATTGCCATCTAGTTGTAGTCTTGCTACGTATCTAATTTTTAAAGATTTACATTTTCTACGCTAAAAATGGATATAACAAAGAAAAAATCCTCAATGTTCGACTTTTCCCCGTAGAACAAAATATACTTAATTAATAAATTTCAGCATTACCAAAGAACTTGAAGTATCTTCGAGATATTTTTTGCATATTTTACTTTCTTTCCCTCCTAACCGATTTCTAAAAACATTTACTGAGAAAATAAATTAACCTCTATATAGGTAATTTCCTACACATCATCGAAATAGCATATGAATAGGACTAAGTAACAGGGCGTAAATACTACATACGTGTTAGTATTTAAAGTACTTGACAAATTAAATGATAACGTCCTTTTGACGAAAGTCATAGAACTCTAATGTCATTCAAATTCGCAGGAATGGGGGGTCAACAATGGATGATATATTGGTTATTGTTTCTTAAGGTTCAAGTTTCTAATTTCTTCAATTTCAGACTTTTTCCTGTAGTTGTGACACAAAAGCTACAAGCGTACCAAATTTCAGCATTGTGGGATTGCTGGAAGTACCCTAGAATTTTTGATATTTACGTTTTAGATTTTCCCTAATATCTCAGAAACTACTAAGTTTAAAAACTAATTAAGAAATGTTTTGAAATGTCCAGCCAAATCGCTTTCATTAGACATCCCATTTGATCTGACTTTCTGACTTTAATTTTTTTAACCCCCTCTTGGACCCCAATATCTCATCAACCCCCCGACCGATATAGCTCATAACCTTACCTAACCTACAAATTGTATCAATACTATCTACCCCCATACTAAATATCATAAAGATCGGATAAACGGTTGGGAAGTTTTTATCGGACAAACATACATACATACATACATACAAACGCCGATTCTTCCAAGTTGATAATAGCCAAATTAGAAGCAAACTTGGTTCGCGTGCAAAAAGGGCGTAAGACCCTTTTACTAGCTACCGGGTGACCTCCTCTTAAGAGGGGTACCCTTGTCACTTTCCAAATATTATTATTCCCCTCCTCCTCCCGTGATCATGTTTCAAGTAATCTGAGAGCACTGTCAAACAAGTGAGTGGGTAGCTGGACTTTGTTACAGAACTGTCTCGAAAAGATTTCAGTTTCTAAGAGAAAGACGAAAGTATCAGAAACCATTTACTTGATTTTGTACAATACTTATATATATTTTCATGGTATTCTCCACGGAGGATGAGCCTTGAGTCGGAGTGACACGGATATGGTGTAATAATGGTGTAGTGTTACACTGATTTTGTATGGAAACATCTTCGAGCATTTCAAAACATTTATATGCGGCCATAACGGACACTTTGGTACCTTAATACACTACACGATTCGTCCTTGTCAATTGCTTTTTAACCGACTCATAGATAAATCATACAAGTAATGATTTATCTATGACCGACTGCACAAAAGGAGGAGGTTCTCAATTCGACTGTATGTTTGTTACGAGGTTACTCCGTCAATTATACTTCGAGTCCAGCCGAAGACGATTACAATATTTACAAGCAGCAGTACACGTATTATGCTGCTTCAGTCACACTTTCAGAGTTTATCTATGCCATATAGAGCAAAGATGGTATTTTACGTCTCACTCACACCGCTCCGTTGGCGTTGCTTACCTGACATGTGTCATTACATGTTTTTGTGTTTGCCAAGTCACACGATTTTCGCAAATTTTAAACAAATTTAGTCGATTTACATATTTTTTGACTTGGAAATATGGGAAAACGAAAGCGAACAAAGGAATCGGATCACATTTTAAAGAAAATAAGGAAATTAGAAAGAAAGCTGGAAAAGAAGCGGCGGAGAAGTTCATCATCTACAGATGGATCATCACCAGTGAATGTGGAATTCGAATTGGATTCGTGGAATTTTACAACTAACCTGATTTTTACATACCAATACTTGTACTTCTCCTCGCGTATATCGCGATAGCAACATCTATGCATACAAGTTGGACGTGACAGTCTATATGATTTTTGTCTATTGTCCAATCTCCACTTTTATGGTGTAGAGAAACACATCAGCATCCTATATGGATAGCTCATACTTGAAACTCCACTTTTATAGTGTAGAGACTGCTGTGCATCCTATATAGATAGCATTTTTTCCTACTCGTATATCGAGTCGACATGTATGGTAAGCAAACTACGATTTTGTATATATTCATTTCCAGAAAATCATCAATCCCCAAATGAAATTTTTGATGAGGTTATTATGAGCACTGATAAGGTTAACGTGACTGCTAACAGCGCAAAACTGGCTGACGCCAATAGTTTGATTGAGGATATCGATCCAAATGTTATGCAGATTCTCGGGGAAGATCCGTCAACCCTAAATACAATAACACTACCAATACTTTATGTGATAACATAAATAAATATGTGGTTCCTAGTGGTACATACTATTGAACCTTATCAAAGAAGTATAATTGGAATCGAACGTCACAGGTGAGTTCGTTTAATTTTCAATTATGCATTGATTTGAATGATTCCTTTTTTATATATAAAACTCTGGACAGTACATCCATTTATAGTTTTACCCAAAATATAAGTCGCCCCGATGTACCTGCGCCGTAGACCAATTTCTATAGCGCGGGAACCTTTTCCTACCAAAAGCAATCGTGCGCTAAAAAATCTTGCGCTGTTATTGGTTAATCGATTTCGAGGTAAAATCGCGAACGGTCGTGCGCCATATTGTTCATCAGTCTCTGACCGACAGTGTACGAATCATGTCAGCGGGACATAGCTATACTATACGTTCGGCTACTGTCGGATATCAGTCTGCGCTTTTCTGCTCAAACAAAAACAGCCAATCAGACTTATTTTCTGGTTAAAACTGTACAACGTAGATAGAGGATTCAAAAAACCTAGATATGACCTATTTAATTAGCTTATCAGATCACGGTCTAGCTGTCCAGATTGAATTCCATCCCTGACAAGTTATAACCCGGTTCTTTGCTGCTTGTTAAAAAAAATTAGTCAAATCCAATTAAAATAAAGCAAAAAGCTAACATATCTTAGAGTCTGGCTAATGAAAGTAGAGACTGAAAATGCGCTGCAAATTTAAAAATGATAAGCTTGGCATCCCCAAAACTAACATGAAATACTTGGATTTAGCTACAAAAGTTAAAATAAATAATTAATCTATGTTGTAAAGTATCAAATTAGGTTAATCCAGGTATTTCATGTTAGTTTTGGGGATGCCAAGCTGATTATTTTTAAATTTGCCGCGCATTTTCAGTCTCTACTTTCATTAGCCAGACTCAACATATTTTATGTTTCTGCAAACCGGGTCTATTAAAACAGTTACGCCGGGTTTCCTGCTATATCTGAAATATAACAACATCGTTAGTACAAAACTAGCAAACATTCCTCATTCAGCAATCATTATCAACGCTTTTTGGGCGTTCACTGCTGGACGAGGCCTCCCCCATAAAATACAATGGTGGGAATCGCCTTAATCACCACGCTTGGCAGGCCGATTGGTTATCGCAGTATTCGTGTTGAGTTCTCAGGTGGATGCTGCTGCCCATCCTGGTGCAATCTCTTAGTCGGCTTTTACAACATCCACGGAATGAGTTGACGGACGGATGGTTAATTTTATATAAAGAATATGATACATATAGATTATATATTAATGTAGCACCCGAAAACTGAAGCTATAGTGAATTCTCTACAGCTATATATATTAGAGACGCCTTACAGTTAGGTAGCAACTACAAGTACCTCAATTCTTCTTATATACAGCGGTCGTCCATTGTTCTAAGTGTCGTATATCCCGCCTTTATGTCGGTCCCCGAGGATGGACGGTGGAATTACTGGCATGTCTTAATCGAATGCCTTTTGTTTCAGGCTAGAAATTCTGCTGCGTAATTTCATGTTGCAGAAAATAACTTGGATACAAAATTTTGCTATAAACTGGCGCCCAAAATTTAGACTTTTACTCGGTACATGAGAACTTTTTGATTTATGAAAAAACTAAGGATTCCAGAAAGAGTTTCTTAGTTTGAATATTTCAATAATTACTTAGTACTTATAACTGTTTTATTTTGATTCAGCCACATGTTGGGCGCCAATAAGAGTTCTTATATGTTTCAAACTTAAACGTTTTTATTCTGAGCTCATAAATTCTGGTTCCAAATAGTTACAATAACGTACATAAATACTTATAAATAATTGAAATAACGAATCTTTTTCCTACAAATATTGCAATCAAAAGAAACCATAAAATGTACGGTATTGAGAAAGTGGTACGTAATTTCTTGCAAATCATCGTTTTTTTTTGCGTGAACCGATAAAACGTTATGGTCATAAAAACATATCGTTTTTTTATTACTGGCAACCCAGCTGACGTCCACTGCTGGATGAGGCTTCCCCCACTGAATGCAATGGAGGGGATTTCCCAAAATCACCACGGCAGACGGATTGGTGATCGCAGTATTGTTGTTGGCCACGTATTTGTCCTACCTGATCCTAGACTATAATTCCTTGTGACGTGAGTACCAGGAACTCCGAATACCATGGTACCAAGACACCCAGACCAGGAACAAATATTTTTGTAGATCATGTAAACATTTGTCCCGCAGCGTGAATCGAACCCGCACCTCTTGCGTCTCAGCTGGCTATGCCCGCCATGCAACGGAGGTCGTCATTCGTGTGTTTACTCTTCTTCAATTTATTACACATTTCCATAGTGGGCAAAAATGTCGTTTCCATAAAAGATGACATATCAAAGAAACCCGTCAGGAAAAATTGCCTTCAGTTTAAGGGTGCCTAATGTTCGCAAAAGGGTTACACTAACAAAATAACTGAGGAAAAACAAGCCGAATTTAGGGCCATTGTTTAAATGTTTTGTGGAAGTGGAGGTTTTTATTTGAGGTAATAACCCTTTACATAGTTAAGTCGCGGGGTGTTTTTAGCGGGTTGAGGCTCATGCATGGGCGTAGCCATAGGAGGGTTTAGCGGGTTCAAGAAATATTAAAAATGTTAGGCTGGCAGTTTTTTTCACATGGATAATAATGTAATTTCGTGTACATTTTTGTTGTTTCATTTTCTTAAACCTCCCCCGAAACTAAAACCTGGCTACGCCTGTAGGCTCATGTTCACCGAACAAATGAACGGGCGTTTACTGTAACCATTAGTCAAGGTGACAGGGGCCTAATTCTCGGGAAATAGATATAATATCACATTCGATATTTATCACAGGAACTGTCAAAATATCTACTGAATTGAAATTTCCGTGATATGGAGAAGTCACAGTAGATAAATATCGATCGAAAATCGTTAGATATGCATCGCTAGAGGGATAAATATAATATCACATTCGATATATATCGTAGGAACTGTCAAAATATCTACTGAATTGAAATTTCTGTGATATGGAGAAGTCACGGTAGATAAATATCGATCGCAAATCGTAGATATGCATCGAGTGGTCAGGAGCACTCGATATTGGTTTATCTATTGAATTATCGAACACAACAAGAGCGCGTCGCATCTTTTTATGGTTGTATTCCCTATAGATAGGTAGTGTTTCTCCTCCCGGGGAAGGGTATCCACCCATGGATGGGTCTCCTCCCATGGATGGGTCTCCTCCCGTGGATGGGTCTCCTCCCATGGATGAGTATCCTCCCATGGATGGGTCTCCTCCCATGGATGGGTCTCCTCCCATGGATGAGTATCCTCCCATGGATGGGTCTCCTCCCATGGATGGGTGTCCTCCCATGGATAGGTAGGGGTTGCTGGGTGTTATGTTATGTGTACCTATGGTATATAATTTGAATTCCCCCCAATTTGATAGCACGCGGCGGTCTTTTTTATAAAGTTTTGAAACGAAATACCCACTAAAGCGCCAAAGGCCACTACAGTTGCCTTGAATTTATACCGTTGAGCGATGGTCAAATCCAAAAATCTATGCCTATCTATGCGCTGAGCGAATGGCTGCTTTTACCAACCGCAAATTTGTTGGTTTTTTTGGTAAGTGTTTAAAATAAAGCCAGTTTATTACGTGTGTGTAACTAGTTTGGAAATGAATAAATATTAAGCATTTTTTCAACATGCATCGTTTTATGAATATAATCCCAAAACTTCTAATAAATTACTTGTGGAAATCACCATTGTAAACAGTGGTTCACTCCTAAGAAATTTATTTATTTTTCCGAATAGAACGCCAAAGTTAGTGATTTTTGTATTATTTCAGACTGTACATTCCAAGCAACCAAGTAAAAATTAATAAACCTGCCTGTTAATGGAAAAGTCAACAAACTATTCAAATGAAAAAAGTCGAGCGTGTAAACACAAGCCACAGAAAAACTCAACTGAATCAAGAATTTGTTTTTTTTAAGGAGCATAGACTTTTTTGCCTTTATTCAATAGTGATATTCAACTAGTTCCAATTTTGAACGATTTTAATTTGAAAAGACAACCACGTAGTAGACTTTTTGTGTACTAATCGAAACAACAGCTGAAGCCTCTTTGGAGGTTTCTGGCGCTTTACGGGACATATTGCAGGCAACTAAGGAGGCCTCTATCGCTTTAGGGAGCACACAGTCGCACGAGCAAGCTTGTCTTTATTATAAGCGAGCAAGCGCCCCAGTGGATACACATTCGGCCTATAAAATAATAATAAAAGTGATAAAGTTCGATAAATATTATGAGGAAACGAAGATAAATTCAATAAAAAATAATGCACAAAACTACAACAATTTAATATTAGTGTTGCAAAAGAAACAATAATAGTAAGAATAACCGAGGGAATAATTAAACAGAATGGCAGTGAGATCACAAAATACGTAGGTATGCATAGCACAAAGTCTCGAAGCAAAGAGAGTAGTGGAAGTGTCTCTTGGCGCTGCGCGCTGCGTCGTCGTCACTGTTGTGATCAATTTACCATCGCGTAGCAGCAATTTTGTTTGTAAAAGTAGGGGAGAACTTCCCACCTCTTAGTTCTTCGTCTGCCGTAGGAACACAACGAGGCGAGCTTTTTGAGCAGCGCTCGGATGGTTTTAGTTTTTTTGCTCACGCCCATTTCATACATTCGTGATTCCATAACTAAGCTTTTCGTACAAAATTCAACACACGCGACCTAGTAGTAATTATATTAATTAAACTTTTACGGAGCTTACAAAAATAATAAACAGTAACCAAGGGATTTGAACTTGAAGGGAGAAACGTGTCAAAATTGACAAATCAATATTGTTGTGTCATTTATAGTGATATAGTACAAGGGCGGATCCAGGATTTTTTTTCTGGGAGGGGCACAAGGTGTGGACGGACAAAAAAAACAACATTAACTGTTAGAAATAAACTTGAAGTATGATACTACAAGTTTATTTCTACAAGTTCAAGTATGTATAGGAAGGTTTATGAAAGTGTCAAAACAATAGAAAAATTAAATGTTTAATAAAGACAGCTTTCTATTATGTTTCCTGCTAAAGATGTCCAGCACTTCATTAGCGTCCATTTTTGCCGCAACGTCTTGATGGATATGCATTAAAGCCAATCCATTGAAACGCTCTTCTGTCATCCTGTTGCGAAGATAATATGACTTTAATCGGCGTAAGGTGGTTTCATTTGCAATTGCGTGAAAGGGATGCAACGAACAAAATTCGCAATTCCAGCCAGAAACAGACACGAGTTTCACTCATGTTCTTTTTGTTATTTATTAATATATTTTAACAACTCTGAGAATTTGATTTGCCATAAGTATACTACTGTGATGGAATCTCTGGGGGGGGGGGGGCACGTGCCCCCGTGCCCCCTCCCTTAAATCCACCCTTGATTTAGTATATCTATTGCCTCGAGAATACACATTTTGTTGCGGGATCGATATTTATGGTAGATAAAAGGTGCGATATGATAATATCATATCCCTAAAATGTCGCATGAACTGGGAATTAGGCCCCTGATAATGAATGAAATCATCTGTCAAAAGGAATTGGTTAGGCTACAATATTCTGAGGGATACATAATACATTGACAACAACGATCTTTAGTTACATGTCTCTATGGTATTTTTGAAATTCTCGCGATTAGACTCTCATGGGTATTCGTAAAAAAAAATCTTCGTTAATAATAAATAATAAGATAACACGCGATAACCCGTGACAATCACAAAAAATACATGTCTCTATGGTTGACAGTGACCTTGGCTTTTCCGTATATATAAAAGTCAAATCAAATCAAATATATATTTATTTTGGAACAAACAGAACAGGAAGTTTACAGAATCAGTACGTGAACGATAACATTCGCAGAAGTTTTAAAAACTGTGTCGCGAACATCAACGCCTTCCTCCGAAATGTGCAACATCCAAATAAAAACGCGGTTTTTGTAAATCTATTCCGTGGTTGCTTATTAAGTATTTTCAAGGCATACCTACTCAACCAACTTACCAACAATTTATGTAAGTACAACCTGTTTAGGCAGACATTTTTTTAACATCCAATATTTTCACTACCCACGAAATTGACGATAAAACAGTTATAAAGCTTTGACATCCAACAGCCGTGAAAATCCAATATGACCTGACATTTTCCTTTTCACAACAACGGCTTTGTAATATCCGCCAATAAGGGCGCGCCTGCCTGCATTGTGATTGGTCGATTTATTTATTTTCCGTGAACCGCTACGTGATTTGTCGATAAGGGCAACGACCTAGCCGGGGATATGAACTTGAAACTTTTACGACTGTCGGCTTTTCGTATGGGATTAGAATTTATGTTGCGAGAGAAAGATTAGACACCGAAAATACTTATAGCTTGTATTATGTTTTGTAATGCTTGTAATTGCTTTATACAGAGTGCTGAGGGCCTATTACCTACGAGTGTTGCATTTCAACAATCACTTTGCGAGTCGTAAATTCAACGTGACTTACATAGTAACTATTTATCATTCGTGCCCGCGCAGTCGATAGAAACAGCACAGATTCATAAATAGTTACTACGTAAGTCACATTCATTACTTCAATATTATATTTTATAATATAAAATATATTAGAATAATACGTATAGTGGATGTCTAACGGCAGAGAGCTGATTCTAAGTTTTTAGCACATAATTGACACGGACGTATGATGGTGAAGTGTAACAAAGGATTTTGTATGGCGACACCGATGAGCGCCCCTAGCGTACACTCCGTACAAATCCGCGTTACACTACACCATATGTCCGTGTCAATTGTTAGAATCAGCTCTCTGATGAAGATTGTTCGGGACCTCGGGCAGAGAAGCAACCGTAATACCACCACTTACCTATACACGCTTCGAATGTGGATTGGTGATCGCAGTATTGGTGCTAAGTACTCAGGTGGATGCTGCTGTCCGTAAGACTTTTCTTTTGTGGTTTCATGATAAATTTCTAAAAGTGACATTTACACAACTAAAATGTTATGCTATTTAGATTTAGATTAACTAATACAATTCTATACATCAACAACCACTGCTGGACGAGACATTCCCCATAAAAAACGACATAATTATGTAAATTTTCCCCCATCGTGGTTATTACCACGGTTCGCAAGCGAATTGGTGATCGTAGTATACATATTGAGCTAGGTACTCAGGTGAATATTGCCCATCCCCTGGTGCAATTCCTTATTCGGCTTTTATGGCATCCACTGGAGGAGGAGGAGGATCTATTCTTAGGCTGGACACCCATGGCTAATATTGTACTTTATTATACTTAAGTACCTATATAATATATATGTATACTTGCATATTTTAAACAATCTTGTCCCATAAAACTTCCTCTGACTATTGTATGTTGAATTATGTATGTTCATAATATTCTTTCGACAAAATATGGCGACGAACTTCCGAACTTTGTGGCAAACTTTTGCAATATATTTCCGCATTTATTTTATATGGTAATCAAGAGAATAGTTTGCTCGCAAATTCTTTTCACAATAAATATATAAGTAAGTACAAAATAAAGGTTTCCTTTTATCCCTCGGGAAAAAACTATTACGGCTTCGTTAGTTTTATAAAAATAACAGCAGAATGTACTGGAAACTATAATTATATTTATCATCTATGTTTTATACTGTACCTACGATCTAAGCAAATAAATAATTCATTTATTCATTATTTCATTCATTCATAAATATTTATCGCGATATTGGTTTTAAAGTATTTATTTTCTTTGTGGTTAACTCTAGTAAACTTGCATCTAAACTTCCTATTCGAAGATTTAAATATTTGATGACTATATAAATGATAAAGCCGCGTGGCCTGATGTCGCTCTGCCCCTCGACTGCTAAAATGGAAATTTGCAATATCTGTATTTACCTAGTTACATGTTTTTATTAGATTATTATTTATAAGTATAACGAGCGTAGCGTGTGCTGTCTGTCTTGCATATTTGTTTGCTGATGTTTATTTAATTTTGACTACCTTCCTAAGGTTTTTAAGTTCTCATTTACTATGTATCAGCAACTCCTTGCTCCGAGGCAACACACAGGCGCTTCTCACCTAGTGGTAAGACGGACCATTTATGTAAGCCAAGCCGTGTTTGTTGCCTGATTCTTCCAGGCTTGGTCGCTTTGGAACAGGAGTAATTTTAGTTTATAAGACGATTCAAAAAGATCCTTGTGATTTCAATGAATAAAACTTTGACTATGCCACCAATGTAGCTCTTCAGAAGTGTGATTTTTTTATGTCATTGTCTGACTTAGAGCCAATTTCACCATACTCTGTTAGTTAGTAAATGTCTTGTTAACCGACTTCCCAAAAAAGGAGGAGGTTCTGAATTCGGTTGTATTTTTTTTTTATGTTACCGCATATCTCCGGTGCTTATGAACCGATTTGAAAAATTATTTTTTATTTGAATAGATATACTTCCAGATTGGTCCCATTATTTTCAGATTCCAGTTCCGATGATGGAATCCATGAGGAATTGAGGGAACTCCTCAAATATTGTAGGCATACATATGGCAATTTTGATATTTTCAGCAACAAACCAAGCAGTTGCATTCAAAAAGTATCATAATCCTTTCACCAGTATGGTTCATTCATAATTTTTTTTTCATCCAAATATTTAGTCGAATACAATGGCGGAAGTCGGTTTTTTAAATGAAAAGTTATTAAATCTAACCATTGGCCAAGGTGACAGATAATCTTTGAAAATACCTGTCAAAAAGCATTGGTTAGACTAAACAGTTGTTGAACCGCCTGTTATTTATTGGTGAAGTTAAACCTAAGTAAAACTGCCGTTTAATCTAAGATTTCCAAATTCCTACACATCTGCGCCTCATTGATGACTAAAATTCATATATACATATAAATAAATAAATAAATAAATGCTGGAAATTTCACACAACATTATCTAGCCCCAAGCTAAGCAGAGCTTGTGTTATGGGTACTAGATAACTGATATACTAAGGTGATTCCTCTCGCATGTGGCGCGAAATTCAAATTTTATTGCGTTTTTGCTCATTACAGCTCATCAACACTTCTTGAGATAGTAAAAACAGATTTTGCGAAAACTAGGAGACCTAACACACATGTTTTAGTTTATAGTTTCACATATAGATCATTACTTCAGCTACGAATCCTCTTCAATGATTTTTACAGTGTTTTTTTTTGTTTAAAGATATGCGTAGCTTAACTAATGACATTTATGAGATACTATCAATTAAAACATGTGTGATAGGACTCCTAGTTTTCGCAAAATCTGTTTTCTCTATCTCAAGAAGTGTTGATTAGCTGTGATTTACAAAAAAACAATAAAATTTGAATTTCGCGCCACATGCGAGAGGAATCACCTTTACATATATAGATATTTTTTATTATACATATAGAAAATACCCAGAACACCCGGAACAATTATCTGCAGATCGCACATAATATATGATAACAATACAAGTGCTTCCTCCAGTAAATCTCCTGAAAAACGGTGATTTGCGGTCTTTTTTAACCGATTTCACAAAAAGGAGGAGGTTAACAATTCGGTTGTTTTTTTTTTTTTTAATGTTTGTTACCTCATTTTGATGTTTAGTCACTCAGTCAGAAATCGCACCCCCAGCAGGGCTATTCTAAAACGTTGGTAAGGGTCTCCGATCGGATTCGTTAGTTTTTCATTTCGATGTGGTACGAAGTAACTAAATCAATTTTCTAACAATTTTTTAACAGTAAAAAAACAATAAATATTGTTTATTACTTTGTTTTGCTAGAGAAAATTGGTTTTAGTTAACATCTATTTATTTATTTACACGCACAAAACACATTATAACCACAAATAAAACAAGAGATACAATAGTTATTTGTTATACAAGAGTGCAAAGTTGTTTTTTAACCGCGTGCTCAATTTTGATGACCGAGCAAGCGAAGGATTCTAAAATTTAATCACGAGCGTAGCGAAAGATTTAAAAGTTAGAATCCTGAGCGTTAGCGAGTGAATCAAAAGAGCACGAGGTGAAAAATCTTTGCACTCGAGTGCAACACGTAACTTTTCGTCCCACCTCAGCGAGGAAAAGACTAAATGCAAAAAAAAACATATGCACATTGTTAACAGTTTCAGCCAATTCTGTTGCCGTCAAATAAACTTCGCTAGATCACTCATTTTAGGTTTTTCACTCGTTTTCAAGTTTCTTCTTTTTAACCTACGGTTTTAACAATAAGACGTGAAAAGAAAATGGCGCGCGTAAAGCAAATGAAATAAAAAGTAATAAGTACACCAAGAAGGTCCAGAGTCTGAGTTTTTAACAAATTAAAAAATGTTGTATGATAAATTCGGCACCATGGAGGTAGAAATAAATAGGTTTGATGATGTTTTGAATTCACAAACTTAGTGAACAGCACGATGTTCTAAATTCAGTTTTACTTTATCCTCTAGCGGATAAAAACGGCTTTCACACTCAGATATCGAATAGCAAAAATACTCTTTCCGAGATGGTGGGATGAAAAAACCATTGTTTCGAACTTGGTAGGAACATTAACATATGTGCGCACAACTAAATTAAATAACCATACCAAGCAAAGCAAGTGAAGGTTCGAGATAAAAATAACAAGATATTATACATGCCGCCATAAACAGTCACAGATCAGAATAATAAAAAAAAATACAATTATAATTCTTGGAGGGGTATGCAGGCATGCTTACACTATAAATACTGCTAACATCAAAATTAAAAACAAAAGAAACCGATCGGAAACCCTTCCGAACGTTTTAGAATAGCCCTGCAGGTATAGACAAAATTAAAACTGAAGCCGATACTAAAATGCAATGACTCTGTCGTCAGACCGTGTTGTATCCGGCCTATAAGAATAGGCCCCTTTGTCTCATAGATGATTTAAAAGTCGACTGAGGTGTTACACCAGGAGATGTGCAGCAGCATCCACCTGAGTACTCAACACCAATACTGCGATCACCAAATCTGTCTCCTAAGCGTGGTGATCATGGCAAATCTCTCCATTGCATATACCTACTATGAATGTGTTGGTGAACTTTTTTTTTTAACTTATAGTCCATATCACGAAACTACCACGTAGTTATGCATTCAGTTGGCAGGCTAGAAACAACATTGAATGTTTGAGACTGCAAGCATTGCATTCTAGTAACTGCCGGATGGACGCTTATCGCTTACCACCCACGCATCTTGTGCCTTTGTGCCTTAAGTTAGTAAGATGATTTGATTCATTCATGTAGAGAATAAGCTTTGTCTCACATGTGTCATTTTTAATTAAATTAATTTACGAATTTTATTAAAGTAATTTTAAATTTAGTTTTTAAAAACTGAAACAACGTTCCCGTATCCTTTACTGGCGCAGCCGGGGCAGATTTTCCGAGTTTTCCGCGTAGTTTTCCGTGATTTTTCGGGAATTTTCCGACGCGAATCGGATCTGTTCGAACCAAATAAATTGTGAAGGTGCTAAGAAGCGATCGAGCATGTTGGTGACTGGCTGGTGAGTAGAATTTTCGCCATCCTTTCCTACCTTTCGTGTTTTATGTTTTGTGTTTTGTTATATTCGGAATCGAACTTTTTCCGTCATAACGTTTTCTGGTTTCCTATTGTAGGAAATTGTGAATGTAGAGTAAGTAGATTTAAATAAACATTGCTTATCAAAATTTAAGTAAGTGTTAGTTTTGGTATTATTTGTTTAAATTATAAATAGCCAAGTAATTCTAGTAGTAGTTAATAGTTCTTGTTTACGTAGTGATCAAAATTTTACTAAAATCGTTTGTGTCTTTAGTTTAATAAAAATACTATTAAAGTAACAGAGTAGATAGGTACGTATATAAAATGACGACAGTTAAGGTGATACCTAAAGAAATAATGAATATTATACCAAATTTTAATGGCAACAAACGTCATCTTAATTTATTTCTACGGAAATGTGATTATATAATTGAAAAATATCGCGGATGTGCAGAGCAAGATATTTATGTATTTCATGCAATTACGAGTAAGTTGACTGATGAGGCCGCCGCATTAGCTAGTGAGCGAAATGACATTTCAAGCTGGGACCAACTTAAGGTCTTGTTAATACAACATTTTGGTGATCCTCGAAGTGAAGAATGTATAGCGATAGAACTAGAAACCTTAAAATTGAAACAAGGGGAAAGTTATGTAGAGTTCTGTAATCGGATACAGTCAGTAAAATCAGTACTGATTTCCAAGGTGAACCAATTACCGGATGTGGACATTAGGAGAAGTAAAGTGAGCATTTACGGAAATTTAGCACTTAATGTTTTCCTTTATAACTTGCCCGAAAATCTTATTAGATCAGTGCGAATGAAAATGCCACAAACACTTGAAAAAGCATTAGAGTTTGTGCTGGAGGATGTCAACTTTTATGAGCAATATAGCCTTAGAAGTAAAATGCTTCGCCCTCAGCCACCAGCAGGCGCATTAATGAAATTTGGCACTCCAACATCACAGAGCATGCCCATCCAACCCAGTGGCTTTAGGCCAGCTTTTAACACACCCCCTCGATTTAATTTCGGGATTCCGGGAAACAGTCAGTATAGGCAACCATTTGTAAACAAATTCGGTCAACAGGCTCCAACTGGATATAGACCACAGTTGATGCAGCCGCAACAGTTTGGAATGCAAAGGTTTACGCAACCCCAAAATTTTAACCCAAGACCACAACAGTTTGGCTATCGGCCTCAGTTCAATCAAAATCAATTCGGGTACAAGCCTCCCAATTTAAAATACAACACAGATGTTTCTATGAGGACCGCACCTCCTTTAAAGCCACAAATGCAGACCCCAACACAACAACCACAGGGTTTTCGCTTAAATGAGCTTGAATTAGGTGAAAATTACGGTTACGAAAATTATGAAAGTCAAGAAGGATATTATTATGATGAAAACGATAATACGGATTACATCACCTCCCAAATGGAAGTGATAGCTGAGAACGAACAGGAAAATTTGGTGACCAATGAAACCGCGAATGTAGTGGAAATTGAAAATTTTCACATTCTGGCCTCAATAAAGGACCGGAAGTGATAAAAATAAATTGTAATATGAAATTAAAGCTACCGTATGTTTATTTACCAGAAATTGACGGAAAATTTATGATAGACACGGGAAGTACGAGATCTTTTATTAGCCCGCAAAAGGCTCACCAATTTTTCCGTGAGTTTGCCTTATGTGAACTGTTCACTGTAATAAGCACGCACGCATCTAGTAGCCATAACGAGGTTATTGAAATTCCGTTGATGCCATCTTTCAAAAGCAACAAATTTCACAAATTCTACGTTTATGATGTAGACCCTCAATATGATGGACTTATAGGAAATGACTTATTGGTACAATTAGAAGCTGTAATTGATCTAAAAAGTCACAGACTTCGAACCAAAACAGCTACCCTGCCGATTGTACAAAGTATAACAGATCACGTCATAAAGCTAGCTCCACGCTCAGAACAACGAGTAAAATTACCCGCAGACCTGTTTTCAGGGGACGCCATAATAAATTACAAACAACTCTGCGAAGGCGTCCGGATGCCAGCAGCTATTGTTAGCGTTGAAAACGGATATTTTACCACCATTATCCAAAATACATTAGAAACACAAATGACCTTAACTATTACAGCCCCGTTTAAAGTAGATAAATTTCGTAACGACACAGTAAACTTAAATTGCTACAATGACGTAGAGATGAAAGACATGGAAGTGGATGACATTTTACAGGAAAATTTGACGAGACTTAGGCTTGATCACATGAATCAAGAAGAACAACAGTGTATTTCTGAATTATGTAGAGAATACAAGGACATCTTTTACAGTGACAAGCTTCCTTTAAGCTTCACAAATCAGGTAAAACATATTATTCGGACAAAAAATGAGGATCCAATCTATGTAAAACCATATAGACAACCTCCTGTCCAAACGCAAGAAATTAAAACTCAAGTTAAAAAGTTATTAAAAAATAACATAATTCAGGAATCTCACTCGCCATGGAATGCACCTGTTCATCTTGTACCTAAAAAAATGGACGCTTCAGGTGAAATTAAATTCCGAATGGTAATTGACTACAGACGACTTAACGAAATTACGACAGATGATAAATACCCCTTACCTAATATTATGGACTTATTTGACAAATTAGGGAAAAGTAAATACTTTACGACTCTTGACTTAGCTAACGGATATCATCAAATTGAAATTAATGAGACTGACCGACAGAAGACAGCTTTTAGTACAGAAGCAGGACATTATGAGTTTTTAAGAATGCCGTTTGGGCTTAAAACGGCACCAGCGACCTTCCAACGAGCCATGGACAATATCCTCAGAGGGCTCCAAGGTCTACATTGTCTGGTATACATGGATGACATTATTATTTATAGTACTAGCATGCAGGAACACGTTAAAGATTTAAGATCCATCTTTGATAGGCTGAGAGAAGCGAATCTGAAAGTACAGCTCGATAAATCTGAGTTTTTACGGAAAGAGGTACTTTACTTAGGTCATACTATTACCGATCAAGGCCTCAAACCTAATGATGACAAGATAAAGGCAGTTTTAAACTATCCTCTGCCCAAAACAGTAACCGAGATCAAGAGTTTTCTTGGACTCATCGGCTATTATAGACGCTTTATCAAAGACTTCGCTAAAATAACAAAACCATTAACAAATTGTCTTAAAAAGCGGAATAAGATCATAATAGACCAAAAATACATGGACGCTTTCCATCAGTGTAAAGAACTTCTCACACACGCGCCCCTTCTTCAGTATCCAGACCCATCAAAGCCCTATATTCTCACAACAGATGCATCAGCCGTTGCGTTAGGTGCTGTGTTATCACAGGGTACTGTAGGTACTGATCAGCCTATTGCATATGCGAGTAGGACCCTTAGCGAGACCGAAATGCGTTATAGCACCATAGAGCGCGAGCTTTTAGCCGTTATATGGGCCGTCAAACACTTTAGGCCCTATTTATATGGTAACAAATTTACTATTTATACAGACCATCGTCCTCTGGCTTGGCTGGATTCCCTGAAAGAGCCAAATAGTAAATTAACACGATGGCGACTGCGTTTACAGGAATACGATTTTTGTACCGAATATAAGAAGGGTAAACAAAATACAAACGCCGACGCCTTATCGCGTATTAAGGTAAACGCTATTGATGACGATACGTCAGACGAATCAATGAAGGTTAACTTAGATGAAAAAGAACAACGACTTCAAAGACACATTCAGGACATAACTAGTGAAATTATTGACTTAAGTAAAGACACTGACGAGGATGAGCCTATAGAAACTGTAGTACTATCGGATGCCTCTGATGCAGAGACGGTTCGAAATATTGAAGAATTAGAGCCTTCTTACCCTCTTCCGCCGTTATCAAGTAGCACGGAAGGAACCGTCCATTCAGCTGCGGATCTAGAATCGAAAGGGATTCCTATCTTAAATGAGGCAGTCGACACGAAACCAAACCAAATTTTAGTTTTCACTTGGTACAAAAAGGAAATACTGGTAAAAAATATATCAAGAGAAAAACAAAAAGTTTTGGAAGTATTTTTACCATTAAATAATGAAGAATTAATCAAACAGTTTTTAAAAGAATATATTACACCAAAAACGAAATATTTTATCTATTTCGAAGATAAGCATCACAGAAAAGATTTTAACAGCGTTATTATAAAATTGTTCAAGAAAGGTATGGTAGAGTTTTATGAATGCACTGAAAGGGTTATATTTGTGGAAGATGAGAATGAACAGAAAGCAATTGTATTAAAACATCACGAAGGAAAAACATGTCATAGGGGGATAAAGGAAACTATGGTTAGGATAAAAAGAAATTATTTTTGGCACAAAATGCAGGAAATGACATCAGCTGTAATTAACTCGTGTGTTGCTTGTCAAAAGATGAAGTATGATAGAAAGCCGATAAAACCAACAATAGAGTTAACTCAAACACAATCAGCACCATTTCAAGAAATCTTTATTGATATCTTTTCGATTGAAAACCGGTATTATTTGACTATAGTGGATGCATTTAGTAAATTAGGACAGGCAATAGAAATTGAAAATAAATCGACACCGGAAGTCGTTCGTGCATTGATCAAATACTTTTCAATGTATGGTGTTCCTAACAAAATAAGTAGCGATCCCGGATCAGAGTTTAAAAATGAATTGATGAAAGAATTTGCTGATATGTACAAAATCCAGTTACATATTTGTACACCTAATAACCCAAATTCGACAAGTGTTGTTGAACGTTTTCACTCAACATTAATAGAAATTTATCGTTTGGCAAAATATGATCAAAAGTGTACTGACGCTGCTTCAGTTATGACATACTCTATAATGGCTTATAACAACACGATCCATTCAACAACAGAATTAACTCCTTTTGAGATAGTATTTGGGCACACCGATTCAAATAGATTATTTGATGGTGAATTTGAAAAGACATACATGCAACAATTGCTGAATGATCACGCTAAACGGACGAAATATCTTTATCAATACATTTCTGATAAAATTGTGGAAAAGAAGCAAAAAATTAGAGAGAAAAGATCAGGGGATATTGTAGAATTAGAACCCGGTGACATTGTGTATACTAAAGATATTAACACTAGGAAAAGCAAGGATAAACCACGATATAATAAAGCCAAGGTGAAAGGTAGAGTAGAACGAAATGTAGCCTTAATGCAAATAGGCAAGAGAAAGACTAAAGTAGCTGTTAAAAATGTGAAACGTCCTCCACAGGTGGTGCTTGGTCTTAGTGAGCCTACTTCCCCAATTCCAGGCCCTTCATTTGCAAAAGATTGAAAACAATCCGGGAATTTTGCCTGTTAAGGAAGGACAAGCGTTCAAGGAAGAAGATAAGTGGTTGATAGTTAAGATTTTAGATTTAAGTGGTATTAGTAATGATTTAGAATTCCATATTTTAAAGTTTAAAGAATTTATTAAGTTAGTAAATAGGCATAAACCCTTTGTCAATGAATTTATGGGCATAAGGACTCAAGTAGAGTACATACGTAACATAACTGTTGTGAAATTTCGGCAGTTGATTCCCTTGCGTAGATATAAGAGAGGATTATTGAATCCCCTTGGGTCATTAATTAAGGTAGTTTCAGGAAACTTAGATAACGACGACGCTATTCGATATGATGCTCTCATTTCGCGAATTGGTTCCAAGGAAATGGTAAATGATAAAAAGATTACTTTGATCACCAGAATGTTAGATAGTTTCATAAACAGTACAGAAATCTCACACAAAAACACACTAATTCTAGATAAACGATTAAAAACAATTGAAAATTTAATTGCAGATAAAAATGGTAAAGAAAGCTCTTGTCTTTATTTGTCGTATACTTTAAGCATGTTTGATATGTTTATGAGTATGTTCAGGACCATTTATATAACGTTAAATGAAATAGAGACAGCTTTGGCATTCAGTAAGGTGTCTGTACTGCATCAGTCGATTATAAATTCTACCGAACTGATACATCTACTAAAATCTATAGAGCAAGTAAATCATTTGGTGTATGAAGCTCACGAGAGTAATTTGTTAAAATTAGAAAGAATTATTAAGGTAAAGGCTTATGTAAAGGAAAACCAGATAACGTTCATATTGGAAGTTCCACTGACAGATAAAAATACTTACAACTATTTTAAAATTTATTCATTACCCATTTACAAAGATTCCATTAACAAAACAGTAGTAGTTTTTCCTGAATTCCCTTACCTTTTGGTGAAAAATTCGAAATACCTGCCGGTTACAAAGCCATGCGAGAAAATTGCCGTGGATGACAATTTCCTGTGCAACGACGACAACGTGGCTCAGTTCCCATCACTGACCTGTGCTGAGCAGCTTCTGGAGTTCCAGGCAGACCTAACTTCTTGCGTACCATATGCTGTTGACATTGAAGATACCAAGGTGCAAAGAATCAGTTTGGATAGTTGGATCGTTTTTACACGAAAACCGACAGTGTTGGTGGAAAAATGTAGTCATGATAACATCAGAGAGTCGCTCTTGGGTACTTATATTGTAACAACAACAGAAGATTGCGAGATTTACCTGAATGAGTATAAATTGAGTTATCGCAGAACGTTTGCAGAGAGTGTTCAGTATAAAATAACCCCAATAGTAACATTACCGGAGTTGAAATCAATAAATATGACTTCATTGGCTACTGTTAACATCAAGAATATAAATTTGGAGGAAATGAAACATTTTTCACGATTCCTAAAACTAAAAGAAAGTGTATTCAGTGAAAGTGAAAATGAGATCAGTGGCGTAAATATGAAAAGTGTTAGTTTAGGCACTATACTATTGTACTTAATTTTAAGCTTAGTTATTATTGGTTTTCTAGCATATCGTTTCATGTTGATGCGAAATGACCGGATCAGAGCTTCCGCGAGACCCGATAATTTCGCACTTAATGAGGGAGGAGTTATGCATTCAGTTGGCAGGCTAGAAACAACATTGAATGTTTGAGACTGCAAGCATTGCATTCTAGTAACTGCCGGATGGACGCTTATCGCTTACCACCCACGCATCTTGTGCCTTTGTGCCTTAAGTTAGTAAGATGATTTGATTCATTCATGTAGAGAATAAGCTTTGTCTCACATGTGTCATTTTTAATTAAATTAATTTACGAATTTTATTAAAGTAATTTTAAATTTAGTTTTTAAAAACTGAAACAACGTTCCCGTATCCTTTACTACGTACTTACCTATACATACCACGCCTTTTTCGCTTCTTTGTTCTGCGCAAGTCAGATCCATTTTCGTGTTATCACTTACTACCAAAAATTGTAAGATTGGGAACTTTTGCGACATCTACGGGAGGAGACGGAGAGGTCTATTCTTAGGCCGGGTACCTACACCATGGCACATGAAATAATTTAGTTACTGGAACTAAAACTTTAGTAGGTACATTCAAAAACATTACATTTAAAAAACTGATTAAATTATGGGCTTTATCATCAAAGAGTTTTTTTTAATAATAATACATACCATACATCAAGTTACGCCTGTTTCCCGGAGGGCTCAAATCAAATCAAAACAATTTTAGTCATTGAAATCACAAGGATCATTTGAATCGTCTTATAAACTAAAATTACTCCTGTTCCAACGCGACCAAGCCTAGAAGAATCAGGCAACAACAGGCTAGGCAGAGACCACGGATTTCCACTTGCTATGGCATACCTACCTCTTCATCTTCATTCACCCTCACCACTCTCAATAAGTCACATTCTTCATACATGCGCGTCGATTTAGGGTACTTTTGACCTGGCCTTTCTCCAAAACGCCTTCGTTTAAATAATAAATAGAGAATAAAATCTCTGTGAATTAAGTCTCTATACATAGATTGGGACAGACTCCAATTATTTATCTTGTATCCTGTCCATAAACATTAGAAAATTATAGCCGTTATTAGCTTATCTCGTAGACAATCCCACATTGCGGAGACAAATAATACCCACCCTTGTAATACAAATATTACAGTCAGTCGGCACGCGACCGGTCAGTGCGTGCGCCCCAGACTGGTATCGATCCCACCACCTGCGGCGGCCGACCACCACTCCCACACGCTCCACTTCTTAGTAGTCGGCCATCGCCCCACGTGAAACCACAAAACCATTGCTTACAAACAAAATTATAAAACAAAAATGTCAAATAAATAGAGCTGTCAAATCAAAACTTCCCGCCCGTTTTGAAATGCGAACGCGCTATTGCATGTGATTGCGTTCCACTTTTTGCACAACTTTTTTTAGTGCAATTTGTAATAACTTTTTGTGCTGTGAAGTGTTTGTGAACAAAAAGTGCCAATAAAAAGTCCAAATACGCGCAATGAGGTGATTCACGCTGGCCTGGATCTCGACATAATCTCAATTTACAGCGTTAAATTTTATAATTGCGCGGCTGCTATGCGCTGTTTGAACTATTACTCAGCAGCTGAATTTTTAACACGTTTAAAACTCAGACTGTCTGCTTAATACGAGTATGTTTAAAGGTTCTGAGTTTGTAATGCTCTAACCTGCTTGTAAGAAACAAAAAAGTTCTTATAACAGATCAAAATTGCTTTTACCGTAAACGATCTTTTCACCGTAACGTCTAACAATAGGTTGCAGGTAAAGGAAATTATTTATCAGTTGGCTAGATGCAAATCATCAGCCGCTTATCTATCCCCTCTAGGTAGAGCGAGAGAGATACCTTCCGTCTCGTCTGGCACACTAACCCGATCGAGCGTTTTATAGATTTCTTACCTATCAGCTGTTAGTCTCCAGCCGTGGATAACACCAGATAGTGTTAGATTGGTAGATAAAGAGAAAAATGCATGGAAATTTGCATAGCCTCACGTAGAATAGAAACATTGTTCAGCCAGACACGGCTGGCGCATGCGCGCTACGGACGCAACCAATTACACTTTTTGCGTTAGCAATTTTCTAAATTCAAAAGCCGCGCTTCTGTCTAGAAAACGAAACGATTTTTTTCCCGATCGAGTTCTATTTTCGAAACTTTTATGGTGTATACGTGACTGTGTCGTGAAATGCAGTGATTTTGTGTGTTTACTGAGTTTGTCTTATAATGGAAAAGAGTGTTTTAGCGGGGCCAAGGAACGTTCACTGGGCCTCTGAAGTAAGTAACCTAGCTCTACACATTTAAGATTCAATGTGCGTTGACCTTTGACCTTTCTTTGCGTGAGAAGACACCGTTCGTTCTTTATGGTGTGAATATGTGAGTGAATGAGAGCCGCGGAAGGCTTGGCAACAGTTTAAAAGCTTTATTTAGTGTTTATTGTGTCTGTTTCTTTCCTTATCAATGCCCACAATGGGTACAATCGACAGATCTCCTTGGAAGATTACATTGAGCTGAATTTTACGATGGTTTCAGTAAAAATAATTACGTGTGTAACACATACACATAAGTACCTACATCATTCTGTCAGACTGGATACCTGCTAAATACTAATTAGATACTAACTTACTCGGATTTGCTGCAAAGTCAAAGTCAAAGTCAAAAAGAACTTTATTCATTGAAATCACAAGGATCATTTGAATCGTCTTATAAACTAAAATTACTCCTGTTCCAACGCGACCAAGCCTAGAAGAATCAGGCAACAAACACGGCTTGCCTTACATAAATGGTCCGTCTTACCACTAGGTGAGAAGCGCCTGTGTGGTGCCTCGGAGCAAGGAGTTGCTGATACATAGTAAATGAGAACTTAAAAACCTTAGGAAGGTAGTCAAAAGTAAATAAACATCAGCAAAAATATATGCAAGACAGCACACGCTACGCTTGTTATACTTATAAATAATAATCTAATACAAACATGTAAATAGGTAAGTACAGTTATTGCAAATTTCAATTTTAGCAGTCGAGGGGCAGAGCGACATCAGGCCACGCGGCTTTATCATTAATATAGTCAAACATGTTACCTAATGTTTAACTGTATACCTACATCAGTTATAGCTAGATCCCGCGTTTTCGTCTCTACATCCGATGCGTTAGCCAACGTCGCTATAGTTTGAGCTGCCTTGTTTATGAATATAATACACTCACTCACTGACTGGTTATCAACGCACAGCCTAAACGGTAAGCCCTAGAGACAAGGCCCAATTCTCTTAATTATTTTAAAACTACACTGAAAGTTAACCGGATCGAGACTGAATTGTGAATTGACAGAAAGTTGGTATTCTGTTTCCCACAATACCTAACAATTTAGTCTACTTTCGATTCACGGTAACTGCCATTATAGTAGGATAGTTATTTAAAACAGTTTAAGTTAGTTTTTGTTTTAGTCACATTTCGGTATATTTCATCACATTACCGTGTTTTATTTTAAAGTTAGGAGAATACCTACATATTACTCTGATTTTTTATCTTAAAGACATTTTTTGTAAACAAATAAATGTCAAGATAATATGCCACTGTGTGTATAAGTGTCATGTATGTGTATCATATGTATATATACACATAAGATATACATACATGACACTTAGGTATACAAACAGTGATATTTCTGTTTACAAAAAATGTCTAAGATTAAAAATCACAGAGTATAGATATGACTAATCAAGGATTTGATGAGTGTCTGCGAAATCATTTCTGACACTATATCGGAATGTGATCCGAACTTTATTTTGACTAATTTTTATTACGATAATTAGGCCTCTAAAAGGAGGGTACATTTCCTTTTGTTATCTGCAATTTCCAAAATTCACCCCCTAATTGGAAGTTTTGAGGGAGGCAATTAAAAAGAAAAAATAGTTCTTAAAATTCCGGAAGATGGCAGTGACTCGACATGGTTGTTTCTTCTGAAGATTTTGCAAAAGCACCACAGAGAACAAATTCTCTTTGTTTTCTCTTTTTTTCCTCCAAGTTTCGCGTTGCGATTCCGAAGCTCGTTTTTCAAGTCTACTATAGACCGGTCTACTTGGTCCGGGTTCAACAATAACAACAACAAAAAAATAACAATAACGTAACACTAACAAATATATAAGAATTTCAACAAAAACTTTACGTAGATACTTGCTTTACTTCACCAACGAACAGCATGAGCGAGTGAAGTCAGTGACAATGACAGTTGGTGGCTGACCGACAAAATTTAGACAACCATAATCTGGACTGCGCCATCTATGCATGGATTTAGAACTATTTTCTTTCAGCTGTCAGAAAACTTCCCATTGGATATAGTGGTGTTGAACTTTGTAATTATGGAAAAAACTCCACAAGGATACGTCACGGGCGCGTTCCACTGGTTAGTGAATATACCTCAGTTAAATTTAATCGTAGTAGGTAACTACGGTTATTAAAACGGTTTAATATTGTAATAAGGAAATGTCGTAATAACACACATCCACTAACGTAACTTTTCTCGTTAAACATACACGATAGTGAAAATTACATTAAAATCTATCCAGTAGATTTTACAGACAGTTATTTATTTATGTATTTAAGTAACACATTTAAGTTTAAACACGTTAGCGGATTGTGAGCTGAATTAAACCATTATGAGGTGACAGATAATAAATAAAAACATCTTTCAAATTGCTTCGCTCAGGCAACAGCCGTTCAACCGTCAGTTGGTGAAATTGGGCACAAACATCACAAAATAATAATTGTTTATTTTTTGTTAATGAATACTAATATATTAATAATTGGAGCATAAGAATCACAAAATAATGGATGCCCAAAAGTAAGCGGCAAGCTATTTCAAACATCTTTGAAATAATATTTTTTATGAAAACTTGTCACTGTGTTGTCAAATTGTATTGTCATGCAAAGACTTCGTCATTTTTGGTTTGACTCAGATAAGACACTTATTAGTAAATAAGATAATCATTCAAATGGTTATTTAATCAATATTTTAATTAACGTGTAACGTTAACGTTTGTATTGCATTCATGTTGTACAAGTTATGTTACAGCTTCAACATGAGCCAGGGCACTGCAATGGGGAACCTAAATTCCTACAATTATTATTATTAATACAATTGTACATAGCAAAGTATTTTTGCCATGTACAATTGTATACCTATACTTAATAGTCATATAATAGCCATAATATATATTATGACCTATCTACGCTAAAATGTTTGTATATAGGGCGGTCTTATCGCTTAGAAGCGATGTCTCATTTCAATTCCAAAGTCTATTTTATTCATTGCAATCACAAGGATCATTTGATTACGTCATAAGCTAGATGAATTTATGCCTTAGATTTCATTCTAATAATAATTAACGGCAGCATGACTAAATCAAGGTTGATCGATTTGTAATAAAACTAATTCCGTCTTGCTGAAATTCTGTTTTCAGCAAGGTTGGTTGAGTTTGTGCTGAAAGAGAACCATCATCATCATCATCATCATCATCATCATCATCATCATTATCATCATCATCTTCATCATCATCATCATCATCTTCATCATCATTATCATCATCATCGTCATCATCATCTTATCATCAGCATCATCATCATCATCAGCATATAGAAGTCACTACTAGGCATAGGCTTCGCCCATAGAATGCCACGACGTAAGCGTGTCTATTATTAAGTGGTTTGCCAATCACCACGCTTGGCAGGCGGATTGGTGATCGCGTATTGGTGTTAAGTAGTCAGGTAGATGCTGCTGCCTATCCCATATTATAATCCCTTTGTTGACTTTCACGACATCCACGAGAAGAGACGGAGGGGTCTTAGGCCGGACATATCGGGCACTATAGTAAATGTAATGTATAAAAAATAAAAATAAATAAATAAATGCTGGACATTGCACACAACATTATCTAGCCCCAAGCTAAGTAGAGCTTGTGTTATGGGTACTAGATAACTGATATACAATACATTACATTGATAGATATTTTTTTATTATACATAGAAAATACCCAGAACACCCTGAACAAATATCTGCAGATCGTACAAATATTTGTTCCGAGGCGGGAATCGAACCCGCATCCTCCTGCGTTGCAGGCGAACCTTCGCCCGCCCGCGCCATAGAGGTGGTATAATATAACTTATTATAATAAAAAATATTATAATAAGTTATATTTAAGTGAACTGTAATGTTCTTTACGAGTGCTAATAAACTTCTTTAAACCGAAAATATAAATGCTCATTAAGGGATTCAAGTAATGAGAATATTTATTTTTTTGTCAAATTGTAAAATCCGTAAAATTCGCCTTGCTTTTGACACTTGTCCCGAAATGATAATTGCAAGTCGAAATATAAGCAGACACACTGATGAGCGCCAACTAATACGTGCGCGTAGAAACTCTGACTCATCATAACTCATCAATCAGCAGTGAACAACTTGTAATAGGCCTACCGTCACTATAGTCAAAATAAAAACTAGAGAAAAAAAAACTTCAGAGAAATCATGGAAGTAGGTAATAATACGTGAAGTAAGTACTTATTACTTCCATGTGAGAAATATATGAGTATTTTTTAAATTAATTTTTAATACTTTGTTTAAAAGCTATGCGAAAATTTACCATTTAACTTAACTTGGAAATTAATGAGCCAAAAACTAAAAAAAAATTAAAATCGAATGTTGTACCTTTTTATACGACGAATAGAAGGAAAATGGAGATCCATTAGTATCTAATTCCCAACAGGCATCTACCTGTTGGTTATTTCGGGTATTACAATCAACAGCGGCACCCCTATACCCGTAACAAATGGCTTCGTGGCTCGTGTCGAATCACACGTACATTTGTCATGGCGAGGCGAGGTCCCGAGTCACTGTCGCACTATTGAGGTCACGCTCTCTTTGGAGGTCTAACCGACACGTACCCACGACTTTGGCTATTCAGAAAACATTATTATCTTACAGCATGACTTTATTAACAATTTTTTAACTAAGATGAAACTAGACATTGCGATTCTGTACATCAATCTCTAAAGGAGTTGTTCCAAAATGGCCTATGTCTATGTCCACCAGAAAATGGCGAAAAACTAAGTGATTTTCAAAAAAATATTCTTACTCTAATTTGAAGCTTAAATATCTGCATAAAAATGTTTGAAATTCGAAGAATTTTTACAATGGTAACATATTTTCCTTCACATGACAGTGAATGTCGCGCGTTTATTGCTCTGTGGTTGCTTGCTTCATTTGTTTGTTGCGAGTTGTGTTTAAAAATGTAGTGTTTCTATACTCTTTACTGTTGTCAACTGCTTATAGTATTTTACCACAGAGTATATTGTATCCGCCCCGCCATTTTAGTATGTCTTGTGTTGCTCTTCGTGAGAAAGATATTTTAGAATATTGCATTAAATGAAGCGAAATAATAAAAAAAATTACAGTGGGGAAAGGTTAAACATACTTATATTTAGCCACGTCACATAATTGAACACTGACAAGGGCTAGGTTCCAAACATTGTGAAACAACTCCTTTAAACTGCGTTAAAATTATCGCGGTCCCTTTTATTTCAGTATATTAGAAAGGGCGCGTGATAATTTTAAATTTTGCACTTTAAATTGAGATAACACTGTACATCGCTACCATTGTCTTCATCATTATCATCAGCCTGTAGACATACTTCTTCTTCTTTTAATTATATGGCCTATGAGGAAAGTTGCCTTAATTTAGCCAGTGTCAGTGTACTATTATTATTTTGATAAAATTAGGTCAAGTCGTTAAAGTCTCAGTTAAGTCTTGTACTAGTAAAACGGTGGGAGTATTACTATAACTTACGCCATTTTATTCGACAAAATACCTGGATCAAAAAAAAATGATGAAAAAACCATAGTCAAGAGTGGTGAATGGATCATGATACTTTCTGAATGCAAATGCTTGGTTTGTTTGAAAATATCAAAATCGCTATACCTACAATATATCGCCTACAATATTTGAGGGGTTCCCTCAATTCCTCATGGATTCCATCATCAGAACTGGATTCTGACCTGGATTGGGACCAATCTGGATGTATATCTATTCAAATAAAAAAAGAATTTTCCAAATCGGTTCATAAACGCCGGAGATATGAGGTAACAAACATCTTTTTTTTTTTAAAACAACTGAATTGAGAATCTCCTCCTTTTTGGGAAGTCGGTTAAAAATGGTGGTAGACAATTTCAACCCATTTGAAAAGACACGCAATTTACGCTTATATTTAAATTCAGTACCATGTGCTCTTTAAATAATATAAGCTACACCGGTTAAAATGCCACTAAAATTACACGATTCTACTCAAAAACACTAGAAATTGAAATAAAATAATGCTTGATGGCAGAAATAGGTATTATTATACTTCCCCAGACGAACTCATTCACAAGGAGTACTAGGAAGTCGGTGGATGGAAGCGGCCCGAGACATTTCATCTCAGCATTCTATATTCTAAGAGCCTTATTCATAATCATTTTTTTAACCTGTTTTAGTTAAAATATGTTTTATCTAGACAAAACATATTTTAACTAAAATATTAAATAGATTATAGGTATGTATATTATTTTACATCAGAGATGATGTGAAATACCATACGTCAAAACAAGACAAAACTTATTTTAACTTAAATAGGTTTTAAAAATGATTATAAATAAGGGGGTAACAGTCATTTTAGTTTATAAGACTATTCAAAATGATCCTTGTGTTTTGAAAGAATAAATAGAATATAATATATTATTTATTTGTATACAGGAGTTTCATAAAAAACTTAGATTAAAAGAAAACAGACCCGAAGGTACGAAGTGTAATAACTCCAGTAACAAAATGGCTCTGCCTCAGCATGAGTTGGTTGACAAGCAAGCTATCAACCAACACTGGTCTTCCGTCAGAGCCACTTGTTCACGCTACAATTTTTTTTCAATGAATAAAATACTTTTGATTTGATTATGGAGGAGGCCTATGTCCAGAAGTGGACTTCTAAAGGCTGATGATGATGATGATGATGAATGTGTCCACTTTGCTCCATCTTCACCATAGGTACTGGAAATGAACACATAATCCTGGTTTAAGTAAAGTTAAATTTCACCATGATAATCAACCAGTCACCATCCAACCAAGCGTTAACAACTCCGTCTTAAGGTAGCCTTTGTAATGCCATAAAATAAAGGTGCCTTCACACTGTGAGCTATAAAATGTACTATCGCCTAGTACAAATATCGGCAAGTACTTTATACACTGGCCGCCAAAAAAATCGACCCACCCGCTAATTTTGAGTAACAAAGTTGTTATCTTAAGTATGCGTTGACATATTGGTATGTTTTGCTTATGCTTTATAAATAAACATCTGAGTACCCACTTGACATTGTTTTAGACGAATACAAGTGCTATTGTGGGTATTTGTAACATTTAAAAAGGTAACATTTTAAAAGCACTGATAAAAAATTAATGACTTTTGCATAGAGTGCAAGGTTAGTTTATTTCGAACTTTTGCCGTGGCATATTCATTCACCGTGCATCGTAGTGATTTAATCTTTTGTTAGAACAATCATATTTGTTGCTTTTAACCATAAAATATGGATACAACTGAAGCAGAAGCCGCTCAAGTGGTAGCTCTCGTTCGTGAAGGGCTAAGTCAGCGAAATGTGGCAAGAAGATTAAATTTGAGTCGATCAGCAGTGCGTCGAGTTTATAAACGATACTTAGAGACGGGAGAGTACCGCCGGAGACCAGGATCTGGAAGAGGACGTGTCACAAACACGACGGATGACCGTTTTATTGCCTTGACTTCCTTGAGAAATCGGCATCTTTCTGCTGTTGATGTGCAGGGCAGGCTGAGAGACACTCGTGGAGTGGCTGTAAGTGAGAATACGGTGAGAAGAAGACTTCGGGAGCAAAACCTGAAACCACACAAGCCTGCCACGGGACCAAAACTCACTGCATCTCATCGGCAAGCAAGGTTAGAATTTGCTCGGCAACGCATCCAATGGGATCTTGGTCAATGGGAGACAGTTCTGTTCAGTGATGAGAGCCGAATGTCCCTTGTAGGCTCTGACGGACGTCGTAACGTTATGAGAAGACCAGGAGAACGTTATGCTCAGTGCTGCATAAGAGAAACAGTCCGGTTTGGAGGAGGCTCTACAATGTTTTGGGGAGGCATCTCTTTGACCGGACGTACGGAGCTGGTTTTCTTTCGGAATCGTATGGTTAATGCTGAAAATTACATAACGGATATTCTGGAACCTCATGTAATGCCATACGCGGGATATATTGGCGAAAATTTCCAGCTCATGCATGATAACGCAAGACCACACGTCGCCAGAATTGTAACCGGATATCTTAGGGAGGTTGGCATACCAGTTATGCAGTGGCCAGCCAATAGTCCGGACCTAAATCCGATCGAACATCTCTGGGACCAGATAAAAAGGAAAGTTAGAGCCCGAAATCCAGTTCCAGAGACGTTAGATCAGCTGGAAGCCGCATTAACGGAAGAATGGGAACAGATACCCCAAGAAGACATCAAAAAGCTGATCCGTTCGCTGAATCGGCGTATGGCAGCAGTCATTAAAGCAAGAGGAGGAAACATCCCATACTAAGGTGAAGCGAAAATGTTTTTAAATGTCAAAAAACATAAATTTTGCCACTTAAAGTAAAATCGTTAGTTTTGCCAAATGTTATGGTTTCATTATCATAACACATTTTTATGTAAAATATACCGTACCACGCGAGATTTTTAGGTTTTTTACAACCCCATAATTGCATTTTTTCATTATCAACATAAAAAATATCTATCGATTGCAGTAAAAACCCATGGGACACTTTTTTGCGAAAAAACGTAGGTGGGTCGATTTTTTTGGAGGCCAGTGTACATTTCTTTATACATTTACAAAAACGGTAAAATTTCCCGTTTTTACAATATGAATGAAAGTTACTTTAGTAAAAAAGTACTTCATATATTATAAATAGGAAGGTTTCTTTCATGGAAACTATATTTTATTTTTAAAATCTTAATTTTATCTAAATCTTTAATCTTTTTTTTATTTTTAGTATCTTAATACTACATTCCAAAAAGTCACTTGCCTGCCCCAAGACTCAAACTGGCCAAATAAAAAATACAATCGATGTTTTTTTTTACATATCGTGTTTTCAACTTTACAGAATAAATGCAAAAGTATAAAAATTTAATATTCCAAAATATTTAACTCGTACAACCCGTAGATACTGAGTTCTAGATCGATGTTGTTGGGCAAAATCACATATTACGCCTTCTTATAGTACTTGCCCTCCATGTGGTATAGGCGTGGCGCTCGCTGTAGTCGTTCGTCAACTCAGCATATAATTATATCCCGCAATTTATATTGCTTCTATACAAACCTACGGTTCGAATTTTGAAATAATCACTAGCTTCCTAATTTTAAATTAAGAACCAATGACGGTGCTTTCCTTGCTAAAACAATTTGATCTCAGGGATAGCCCTTGATAGTTCAACTGTGATATTATCGCTCGCGGTGTGAAGCCACCTTTGCTATAGCAATTGTTTCCCAAGTTGCGATGTAAAGTTTCCCAACACTTTCACTTCAGACAAAGAGATTTTTTTGCTCTTAGTTATCTAACTCATTCAATGGTTGATGAAAATGCTTGTTATTTTACTCTTTCTCTTCAAAATTCCCGTTTTTACAAGATAAACTTTACCAGCCCAATTACAGTAGCAAATCGCAATGGGGAACGCAACAATGGAGAACATTTTGGCAGCCTTAGCGCTGTTAAAATCTTTTGAAACTTGAAAGGGAGAATATTTAGGTCAAGATGTTTCGCCTATTCAAGTTTCATAAGATTTAGATAGGGCTAAGTCTGCCAAAATGATCTCCCATAGTTGCGTTACCCATTTCCATTTGCTACTGTAGTTGGGGGGACCGTTCATTTTGTAAAAACGGTAATTTTTCACGTACCGTTTTTTATCGGTGTATAAGTTACCGACATTGTAGGTACATATGTAGAGTTTTTGATTTTTCTGAGTTTTGTGTTGTTTTGGAGGGTTGCAGCTCTGAAGTACTCACAGAGTCTCAAATGGAAATGGGCAGGCCATGTAGCGGGCCTACAAGATAAGCGTTGGACACGTAGAGCTACGGCATGGTCTGGACCAACCGGAAAGAGAGCAAGAGGACGCCCGCAAGAACGCTGGGCCGATGAGATAAGAAAAGTCGCTGGACAAAATTGGATAGAAAAAGCTGGAGACAGAACAAACTGGAAAAAACTGGAGGAGGCCTATACCCGAAAGGGGCCTTAACTATGGAAAAAAAAAAGAAAAAAAAAAGTTATTTAATTTTTAAGTTATGCAAACATTTATGTAGTAGTTAGTTAAGGAAATAAAAAGGCTTTATTATTATTATTATTATTATAAGTTACCGACAAGTTTCAACTCGGGAAACTCTTCATTAGGTGACCTCACCCGTTCTTGCCCTGGAAATCTTGGAATTAGGTCACTCAAGTGGATGTCACGTTACGTCGGAGAGCGTGTGTAAGTGCCCTCGGAGCCTCAGAGCGGCGTATAACTTTAATACGCGGCTATGTGCTTAATTTATACATGGAGAACACGACACTTTTACGGTGCCATATCTCAAAAGTATCAATTAGATGGATTTTGACAAATCATCAAAGTATCATATGAAACGTCTTGACGTTCCGCTTGTCTTATTATGACATAATTTTAAATTGAAAAAACGGCTAATTACCACTGTTTTTCGTCACTTTTGCTGACGTTTCGAGACTGAGTTCAGAAGCCCCTTCACTTCTTCATCTCAACTCAGTCTCGAAATGTCGGCAAAAGTTACGAAAAACAATAGTAATTAGCCGTTTTTTCAATTTAAAATTATTCCCAACCACGAAAGTTTCAATTCTTTTTAAGACGTCACACTAAAGAAAAAAGGATCGTCGGTAAAATGATTCATTGAGATAAGGAGCGAATATCGAAACATCGAGAGATCTGAGTTCGGGCGAACTACTATTTATGGTACCTCGTACTTATCCTAATGCCCAAACCCAGAATGTAGGTAGGTATTAGGAATTGGGATGACGTCACGCAATACAAATAATGCTTTCCATTATGTAGCAAGAAGATACAGTCCTGGCTGTTGCTGTGGCACTTTTCTACCAAGAGAGAGGTGTTTGTAAAGATTTGCTATTTTCGGTTATGTAGAGCGTTTTCTCAGTCGCACGTCAGGAGGCTTAGTTTGGGTTTTGATAGTTTTCGAAAGTATATGAAGTTTCGTTTCCATCCATACATTTACTGACAGCGTCCTTAGTTTTCTTTGCGTTTTCGCTAGGGGCGCTGCAAGTAAATGTATGGAACGAAACGAAACTTCATAGAGTTTCGAAAAATATCAAAACCTTAATTATCACTAGAAACGGGATATTTAGCATGATTTTTGAGTTTTATTGATTCTCAATATTTCGCCACAGTTTCATGCGGCATGAAACTGTGTTCTAGTGTGTGTGTGTGTTCTACTGTGTGTGTGTTTCTAGTGATAATTATGTTAATAACCATGATAGTTTCAAAAGTTATATCAAAACCTTTACCTAAGCCCCCAGAGGAAGTATAATTAAAAATTCCCGATGTAGATTTGAGTTTTCCTCAAAGGAAAAAATAAAGAACATATGCATGGACAAACACACACACACACACACACACATACAATACACATACACAGGAAACAGGAAACAGTGAAATTCCTAAGGCAAATATTTTAAAATCAAAACACAAGTTTGCCGATCTGAGGCCCAATTCACTAACTAAAAAATAGTTAAAATAGAGTTCGGATCATGTTTCGATCTTGTGTCGATTTCTTACATGTCAGAAATGGTATTCTCCTGATATAAAATACAACACTGTAATGTGATTATATCGAAATGTGACCGAAACTTGAACGATTTAATGTTTTTTTGTGATGGTGGAGTCTTCTTTACTCTTTCGAAATATATATATAACTATCCTACTCTAATGGTGGTCACCATGAATTGAAAGTAGACTAAATTGTTATTTATGAGGGACTAGGAATTCAACTTTCAGTCAATTTACAATTCAGTCTCGATTCAGTCAACTTTCAGTGTAGTTTTAAAATAACTTAGAGAATTGGGCCTCTGCTTTCGGCTATTTTTGTTTTGTTTTCAGTATAATGAAAATGATTAAGTCAATGACAAATAACATAACACCCAACAGTCACCTACGTAGTCATGATCCCACACTAGGGTTCCCTGTGTAGTGGGTATCAGGAACTACGAGTACCATGGTACCATAACACTCAAACCCGTAACAAGTAAAATCAATACTGAGGGCTACATTAGAAACTTTGTAAAATTTATATTAAGTAAGTACCTTTCGAGCTATTTCAATAAAATGCTAATAATCATTAAATAAATCAATAATATGTAGTTTAGTTTATAAGACGATTCAAAATTATCCTTATGATTTCAATGAATAAAATACTTTTGACTTTGACTTTTCTTAGTATTTTTTATGTTATTTTTTATTTCTATTATCTGTCATTTATTTTTATTATATATAGGTAAGTACCTATATTTTTTTAAAAGGTATGAATAAGCCGTTTACGCCTTCACACCTTTCCATGACACCTTCATAAAACGCATCGTAATCAAAAAAACTAATCTCTCTTGGCCTGGGCACGATGTGCCTTATTAGTAGTCGGAAACTGTAGATGGTGAGAGTGTGAACTCATGATAATATTTGGCTAAGTAATTGGTTTGTTGGATCGTGTTTAGTTAGTTAAATGGAACAATGAGAAGATTGTTCCCTGACACCTAAATACATATGAGAACTATACAGCTAGTTAAAGTGGCAATGGGCAGGCCATATATCCCGTAAAACCACTGGGAAATAAAGGTTATATAATGGTGACCACGAATCAGAAAACGCAGTGAATAGGTCGACCTATTATACGGTCGTAGAAAGTCGGTGGATGGATTGAAACGTAAAGATAAGTTTCGCGGCTCGCTTAGCTCATTTACAGATCTTTACTCTGTAAAGAACTGTCTCTTATGTGTTTCGACATTAACAGAATGCTTGCTTTTTGTTATGACATTTTTTTTTAATATTTTTTTTAAATAGTATTTCAAATTGGTTCGTTACATGGCACTGAGTCTACTGTAACTGTCAAGATAGTGAAATATGTTATCTGTGGTGCACGCGTACTAAGCTATTATCTAACTAGTCTGTGGCTAATTCTGGTTGTGTTTGCTTCTTGAGTGTGCGCTAGTGATTTCGTGGTGTTTTTACAAGCAGGCAAAAACAAAAAAAACCACGAAACTAAAATTATTTCTACGTTGTTGATGTTAACATTTAAATTTATTTTGACACTTGACAGCTAAGTTACAGAGCAGCACCATCTATTTTCAACGCTGAAAGCATGATTTGAAACGGCCGTGAAAACCCCTCAGAACCCCCCCTTCCCCTCCCTTATTCTGAGGAAAACCCCATATTACTTGGCACTTGACATAAGCTTGACGTTCGAAAACGGTCCTTGCGGTTCGTAGACAGAGTTGCGGTTACAGAATAAGGAATATTTTATTTTGACGTAATGGAATAGTGTTGCGTACAGTTAGACGCACTCTATGTAGTTCTTTATTCAAATCATAATTGCTGTTTCAGATTGAAATATTTTATTTAAACGTAATGGAATAGTGGTGCGTTCAGTTAGATGCACTCTACGTAATTCTTTTTTCAAATCATAATAATTGCACCAACCGTGATGGAATACCGTTATACAGCGTGTACGCTATCATGTTCCAACTTGTACCGACAAGCTATTGCGGTTCAAGTGCTTCGGGAAAATTGCGAGCACAACCTTATAGATTGCTCTTAATAGCTAGGGACGGGTCAGTATCCTATAGAGTTTATTTATCGATAAAAGTGGCGCAATGAGTAGAACAGTCAAATTCCCGTCTACGATTTTTCGTCATTGTACTTACTTCGACAAATGAATGGTACTTTTAGTGGAACTAAACATGAACCTTATTACAAAACATGGTTTAAATCTGGGTTTAGGCCTAGACTGGTAGGCTTAATCTAAACTAAGATTTAAATATTGTTTTGTAATAAGACCAAAAGTATATTGCTGTGTGTCCGGCCTAAGAATAGACTCCTCCGCCTCCTCCCGTGGATTTCGTATAAGTCTCTAAGGCATTACACCAGGGTATGGGCAGCAGCATCCACCTGAGCTCTCAACATCAATACTGCCACCAATCCCCCTGCCAAGCGTGGTGTATGGCAAATCCCCCCATTGCATAACTATGAGGGAGGCCTCATCCAACAGTGGACGTCTGGTGAAGAAGTAGGAAACATAAAGTCAAAACTCGCAGAACTGACAACCCTTGTGGGATAAAGGTTCTTAAGTGGCGACCAGAACGACGCGACAGGAAGGCTTCGATGGACCAAGGACATTATAAACGTTGCAGAAAGTCGGTGAATGGAGGCGGCTCAAGACCGTCCGTCGTGACATTATATGGGGGAGGATTATGTCTAGAGTGATTTATAGGCTGATAATTATATAACGTAAAGTGCTGCCTTGAATTTAGTTAAGTAAGTATTCGAAAGCAGTACAAATAGCGGCACGAAACTCTAGCGCTGACCGTTATTGCGCAGAAGTCAAAAGTAAGGTATCTTGGGATCTCTATCTCTGTCTATCTTATAATAATTGTATTGCGTGTGCGACAGTATTCATGCGCAGCTATCCCCTCCACGTTTCGTTCAGCGCTAGACTTATGTGCCGCTACTTTAGCTTTGCAGTTAAATACACAATGAACACAGTTACCAAATTAATTCCGTAGGTAACTGCTTAGTCTCATGCAACCTAATTATTTCCATCGACTAGTTATAATTAGTGTCATTGATTGGGTTAAAGTTCTATAAATAAGTGAGTTAATTATTGGTAGTTCCACGGAAACTAGGTTAATGTGCCGACCCCCCTAATGTTTAATTGAATGTTTGTCTATTATGAATAAGTGATAAACGTTTAGGTACATTATCACCTAACTATCAACACATCAGTCCGATCGGTAGGACAAATGCAGTAGGACCACGTGGCCAGAGGGAGTTTGATGACATTCACGTGCGCAAATGTTTGTATAATCGATCCTAAGTCGCGAATAGGAACGCCTGCGAATTCGTTCACGTGGAGTTGTTTCCATACAAACTTCAAAACACCGCTGCACTCAACTAAATGGGGGGGTGAATTTGGGAAATAAAATAAATAAATAAAATAAACAAAAGCTGTAGACATTTCACACAACATTATCTAGCCCCAAGCTAAGCAGAGCTTGTGTTATGGGTACTAGATAACATTACATAGATAGATATTTTTTATTATACATAGAAATATACCAGAACACCCTGAACAAATATCCGCAGATCGTACAAATATTTGTTCCGAGACGGGAATCGAACCCGCAACCTCCTGCGTCGCAGGCGAACCTTCGCCCGCCGCGCCACAGAGGTCGTCAAATATATTAAGATTAGATTTTTTTCTTTTGAACTTGCACGCAATTTGAATGTCTTCTAACTAACATTGAGATCAATATTCATATCAAGCCTGTGGAAGTCCACTGCTCGCATATATCTCGCAGAACTGACAACCGCGGGTTGACCTAAGGCGACGACAAACCGGATGACGCAGTAGAGGAAGGCCCTCTACTCGATGGACTAAAAACATTATAAACGACTCAGGACTGTTTGGCATTCTAGGCAGTGACGGATTAAGACTACTTGATGCCCTAAGCAATCCACGCTTGTGGGCCCCCCTATCCGTATTTCAACTAGAATCGGTCTCTAAACCTAACCTTTACCCCCTAAAAACATTAGTTGTTTGTAAAATAAGATTATGATATGTAACGTACCATAGAAGTGGAGTAGGTGCGACAACAATAAAAACCAAAGCATATAATTTATTTATTTATTGAAATGCGCCTTGCGGCTTTTTCAGGCATTGAATTCACGTAAGATCGTTTTTAACATATTGGACTCTATGTATAACATCGATAAATTATCGAGCCTTTCTTGTATCATCTTTGTTCTTTTTTCATTTTTTAATGTTTTTGTTATTTTTTGTGCTTCTTCTGGCGCCCCCCAGACGTGATGCCCAAGGCAATTGCTTAATTTGATTAAGGGTTAATCCGACACTGATTCTAGGGGGGATTCCTATGTCCAGCAGTGGACTACTACAGGCGGATGATGATGATGATGACTAACTTTCACATGAGCTCTACACTTCAAATGTTTTTTTTATACTACTTGGCAAGCAAACAACCATACGGCCCATCTGATGGAAAGCAGTTACCGTAGCCTATGGACGCCTGCAACACCAGAGGTATCACACGCGCGCTGCCGACCCTGAGACATAAAGATGAAAAGTCTCATGTGCCTGTAATTTTACCGGCACCTGTACCCTTCAAACTGAAACACTGCAATGCGAGCACTACTGCTTTGCGGCAGAATTAGGTACGGTGGTAGTACTTCCCCGGACGAACTCTTTCATAAGAAGTTCTACTACAGCAAATGCAATGTTTGGCAATGTCGCACGATTAGTCCAGGCAACGAATGATTGTGGATGGAATGGCAGAAAGTTTGACTTGGGAACTTTATTTGGACTAGTTAGGACCCCTCTGACGTGAGCCCTAGGGCACAAAGAAGGTCCCGTTTTTTGGATTTTTGCTTACATCTCGAAAACGATGCGTCATAGGAGGTTTTGTTATACTACATAATGGAAGCTAATAAAATTGTTTACAACTTTGATTCTTTGATTTTTTTTTCTTTACTGGACTATAAAGTTGGTTTTTGAATACACGACTTTACTTTTGGCTTTTCTGTTACGTGGCATTGGAGTGGAAAATCGGGAAAGAATATTTTTTCATCGCTTACCTTTTCCGGAAGATTTCCTGCGTCGAGCGCTGGATTTCTCAATAGATTACATTTTTATTGGTCGGTAACTGCAGCGCTGTGCTGGGGTGCGATTTTTTATTGTCACTGTGTTACTTAATATCATCAATAAGGCCGCAAATCACCGTTTTTCAGGAGATGTTATACGTACTTGAGGGAGACTTGTATTGATATCATAGGTACTTTTTTAAGGTCCAGATAAATAGAACGTACTTCACGGTGACTAAGTCTAAGCCTTACTTTGAAATCGTCCCGTCACTGTCACACAAATGTTAAAACACGCGTATTAGACAGAGACGGGCGATTTCATAGTAAGGCTTAGACTTAGTCACCGTGAAGTACGTTCTATTTATCTGGTCCTTAGTCATCAATGAGTTTCAATACATAGAAATTTGGTTTACTGACGTTTACTCACTTAGTGACATTCAAAAATCGCACCCCTGATATTAAAATTTATTCCGTTTTCGAGATGTTATTTCAAAGCATGAAAGCAGGCTTCTTCTTTGATCCTTTCACAACAATGGTTCTTTCACCATCGATCGCAAGACCACTTTTCTGGGTCACCAAGAAAAGACCAATGACATGACAAGCGAGCTAATTTAGAAACGTTTTCATCGCGATTTTTTAGTTTTAGTGAATACCTAGACAAGACGCACGATCACAATTTTTATCTCAATTTATCAGTTATATAGTTATCAACAGTTCAATTGATTGAACTTCTGAGACTTTTAAGTCTCATTCGTTCAATTTATTGAACTACTGAGTTTTTTAGTCTCATTAGTGCAATGTAATCAGTTGATTGTACTTATGGCTTTTTAATCTCCTGCGACGTTTATAAAGTTTTTAGTCCATCGAGAGGAGGGCCTTACTGTGTGTGGTCGCCCGCCACACACGCGGTTGTCTGTTCTGCGAGCTAATATGACCTGCCCATTGCCACTTCAACTTACTAATTAGTACAGTCAAATTAGGTGATTTTTTGCAAAAGTGTGGAACTAATTAGATGTAGTCATGAAAACTTTTCTAATTGTTTTGTATGGCTTAAAAATCACCTCTAATAATAAGCATCAGTAATTTCACCCTCCGGAACAGGGTGAAATAGAGTGAAAACCTTATAATATCCGTAACTTAATGGGGGAAATAGAAGTAGTCGGTGCAATTTGGCATAGACTTTGAACCGTTATGATCTACATTTGCACCAAGTATTTTTTAAATCCGACATACGGAACATACAAAAAAAAATCATTAACAAATAAAACTTTTTGTGGGTATTGCGGCTCTGGGAAAATTTATTTAGTCTGCGTAAATTGATAGACTTATCAGAAAAATGTTCGAAATACATTACCCGGTTTGCACCTTGGTGCGTCAACCGGAAGGCACTTTTCCATATTTTATTGTCGCTCTACTTCGGGGAAAATTAATGTAGTTCTGGAAATTGACTTAAACTTATTCATTTAATTAGTACTACATCCGCCGGAAGTTTTATACTGGTATTTATTTACGGAAAATGCATTTGTTTAACACTGTGTTCCCTACATGCACGTGGTTTTTATTAAAATCATAATGCACTAAGACAGTCTCTCTATACGTAATTTAACTTGCATAAAGTAATTTCTTTCTATTTGAAAATTTACGGCCTTTTTAAGTTTGTACCTAATATTTAAAAGGTTTCCGTAAGCGCCAGAAACGGTACAAACCTAGGATAAGCTTCTTTTCATGTCATCTAACGTTTCCATAAGAATCCACGACTACACGACTTAGGTCCACACTTTTTGCTAATTTGCCTGTACTAAATTCTGAGAGCTGTGTCGGTGATCTCAATCTTTTAATCTCATTAGCTCAAACAAATCAGTTGATTAAACTCATTAGTTCAATGAAATTACGTTGATTGGACTACTGAGACTTTTTAGTTCCATTAGTTTGCTCAATTTCATACACGAAATTATGATGACATAAAATGACAATGTCATAAATTTGAAAACATAAATTTAATTTGTAATGTCATGAAAAAGAATTGGAGGTGCAATTTCAACCGAAAGTTCATAGGTAATATCTTTTACAGGATACTTCCCATTCCCTAACATCTTAGATCAAGTGATCTGCTAAATTGATTGGAGGTATCAACGAGCGGTAATTACTTTAGGTAATTACACCGGGTCGGGTGATTAGGTCTACGAGTACGAGGTGCAGTGAGGAAGCTTGTTGGGAGGGATTAGCTTGAGCTCCTGTACAAGATACACGTGTAGTTAGTATGATAAGAAAACCAGAATTACTGTGCTTTTTAACCGATTTCAAAAAAGGAGGAGGTTCTCAATTCGACTGTGTTTTTTATGTGTTTGTTACGCGATTGTTCCGCTAATTAATAATTGATGTTGTTGATTCTTTTTTTGTTTGGTAGGTCATATTCTAGAGGTGGTCCCATATAAATTTTATCGAAATAGGAAGTTTTCTGACAGCTAAAAGAAAATAGTTCTAAATCCATGCATAGATGGCGCAGTCCAGATATGGTTGTCTAAATTTTGTCGGTCAGCCACCAACTGTCAGTGTCACTGACTTCACTCGCTTATGCTGTTCGTTAGTGAAGTAAAGTAAGTATCTACGTAAAGTTTTCTTAGTAAAGTAGACTTGAAATACGAGCTTCGGAATCGCAACGCGAAACTTGGAGGAAAAAAAGAGAAAACAAAGAGAATTTGTTCTCTGTGGTGCTTTTGCAAAATCTTCAGAAGACACAACCATGTCGAGTCACCGCCATCTACCGGAATTTTAAGAACTATTTTTTCTTTTTGATTGCCTCAGCAGCCTTTAGAAGTTCACTGTTGGCCGAGGCCTCCCCCATATAATGCAATGGGGGGGAATTTGCCATAATCACCACGCTTGGCAGGCGGATCGGTGATCACAGCATTAGTGTTGAGTACTCAGGTGGATGCTGCTACCCATCCCCTGGTATAATCTCTTAGTCGGCTTTTACGAAATCCACGGAGGAGACGAAGGGGTCTGTACTTATTAGAAGTAAGTAGTTATGTGATATTATACTGAGTAATAACGAGCTTTAAAAAAACCGAAATAGGCGAAATTGATGCAAAAATTACCATTCGGCAACTAACATAACAATAATAATATAATAATATGTTTACTGTCGATAAAAAACATGTACACTACTGGCTCTCCCAAAGCCTTTCTACAAATAGTTCTTCTCAGAGCCCTTCTACTAACAAATGGCTCTTCTTAGAGCCCTTTCATTAAAGATATTGGACCGTAATGATGATGATAATTATCCCAACCTGACAGTCGAGACAACGAGACATACACGCGCACACTGAGACCCTAATAACCTATCTCAAAATGTACCGCAGAATTATCAGTTACCACTAAGCTACAGTTACCTAACCTATATACCAACGGCTTTACCATGAGCATAGCGATTCAGTTCAAAAACTATTCAGTACAAAATATCGGTTCGTAGTCGACATTCGTCATCATTGAATAACTTTAATCGTAGAAGTCTATAGACCTTCTGCTACTGTGCCTCTAAATATAGCTGCGTACATCACCGAACCGATATTTTGTACTGAATAGTTTTTGAACTGAATCGCTATAAGAGCTCATGGTATAGCCTCTGGTAACCGTAACTCCACTAACTAACTTAGCCGTTCTAACTAATTTAGCATTTCATTACATTCCCCGGGACGCTTTATACAAAGTTTCACGGTTGTAATTTCAACTTTACTAATTGAGAACCGTGTAAACACGTTATATTCGCATTAGGCTGATTTACGCTAACTGTTTCTTTATTTTGCTGACCTATATTCTCAAGTGGAATACTTCTACGACATTAGCCATTGAATGAATAAACGGCTAATTACCGGCAGAGCGCGTAATATGAAATTTTGCTAACAAAAACGACCTAGAACTGAGTAGATATATGAGTTAAATACATTGGAATAAGTTAGAAATTTTGATATTTTTCAAAATTCAAAAAAAGACCCTCTCAATTGTCTATAGTCTCAATTCAACTTTACATAATATGTTTCTTTTTGTATGTTTGTTACGCGATTACTCCGCCAATGAGAAGTTTTCACGGCCGTTTCAAATTATGCTTTCAGCGTTGAAAAAAGATGGCGCTGCTCTGTAACTTAGCTGTCAAGTGTCAAAATAAATTGAAATGTTAACATCAACAACGTAGAAATAATTTTCGTTTCGTGGTATTTATTTTCGCCTAATTCTAAAAACACCACGAAATCACTAGCGCACACTCAAGAAGCAAACACAAACAGAATATCATGACTAATAGCCACAGACTAGTTAGATAATAGCTTTTTACGCGTGCACCACGGATAATACATTTGACTATCTTGACAGCTACACACTGTGGACTCAGCGCCATCTATCAAACCAATTTGAACTAATTTTTTTTCTTTTAATGGAAGATGAAAACCCGTCTTTATGAATTTATTTTGGTGATTCTTTTTTGTTTGGTAGTTCACACTTGTGAGGCCCAATTCTCTAATTTAAAAACATTCCAGTCTCGTGTCAGACGCACTGTTTCGCATAGTAACTATAACATATTCTTCGAAAGAAACGCGAAGATTAAGTAATAGTTATTATACGTGTCAGTGCGACTGAGACGATAATAAACTGCGAATTGATTGATTTTAAATAAGAGAATTGGGCCTCAGAGATGGTTAAATTATATCGAAATTGATTCAGCGTTTTTTGAAAGAAGTCGGCTTTTGTTTTTTTTCTAAAAATAAGCTTTTTATTGTATTGTTTCAGCTGCATTCTGAATACCGCAGCACGTACAAATGGCACGAGTACAAGGAACAGCAGGCTCAGGGGGTGGTGAAGCAGCCAGCCCCCACCCCACCCAATGCACTACCTCTTACCAGGGGTAAGTTTATTTCGCAAAGTCAGGACTTAAACCTGTTTTCAATTAGCGAGAGTGTAAGGCCATACGTTTTTTTTAATTAATTGAATTGGTATATAGCTGTATGCCGTTCTGATTAAATCAAATAAATAAATTATAAAAATAATTGACGACCTCTGTGGCGCGGCGGGCGAAGGTTCGTCTGCGACGCAGGAGGTTGCGGGTTCGATTCTCGCCTCGATTCTGCAGATAATTGTTCCGGGTGTTCCGGGTATTTTCTATGTATAATAAAAAATATCGATCTATGTAATGTATTGTATTAAGTACATCAGTTATCATAACACCCATACCTTGTGTTACCCATAACACAAGTTCTGCTTAGCTTGGGGCTAGATAATGTTGTTTGAAATGTCCAGCATTATTTATTTAAATTGGTGTCATTCAATTCAGTTTCAGTGTCTCAATATAACATAACATAACACCCAACAGTCACATACATAGTCCTAATCCCGCATTAGGATTCCCTGTGTCATGGGTATCAGGAACTACGAGTACCATGGTACCACAACACCCAGACCCGGAACAATTATTTGCAGAACATACAAACATTTGTCCCACAGCGGGAATTGAACCCGGAGCGGCGCCGACAAGGTCGTCCGTGTACCGGGGAGAAATGGGAGAACTTCATATAAGTAAACCCCACTGGTAGGGTTTTACGGATGGGGCTTTTAGGAATCATTTGCAGCAGCCGCCAGGATCCCCACGATCCTGATAAATGATTGTAGACCGTATGACCTTCGTTCTCAGGTCCCATGGAACCGGCGATGCCTCGTCGGAAGAAGTATCCAGGAGTGGCGTACAAGACGAACGAGCTATTCGACCCGGCGCCGGCTGATGCTATCCGCCCTCAGCACAGTTCTGGAGGTGCTGGTTTTGACAGAGCTAGGGTAAGCCGATCTATCTATATCCAATTGTGGCGTATCCTAATAAAGTATTGGCAACACAGCCAATACAAGGACTACTTATTTTTCCTTTTCCCCGTTTTGGACAGCAATCTTGTTTTGCCTGAGATCATGGCTGATGTGAGTTCTTGAATATATCGCACGTTGAAAACAAAAGTGACACTATACTAAAATTGGCGGTATTGAGTTACAGCGACATCTGAAATCTACGGAAAAAAACTAAGTCGACTCCACTGATCCGTTTTCAAAAAGTTCATTTAGATATCGCTAGATGGCACCGGTGTCACTTTATACAACAAGCTTTTGTGCTTATTAATTAAACAAAAACCAACACTAAGCTAGTTCGCGCCCGATCGCCGGCGACATATCTGAGGCCCAATTCTCTAACTAAAAAATAGTTAAAATAGAGTCCGGATGATGTTTCGATCTTGTGTCAATGTCTGAAATGTCAGAAATGGTATTCTCTAAACATAAAATACAACACTGTAATGTGATTATATCGAAATGTGACCTAAACTTGAACGATTCAATGTTTTTTCGATAATTTTTGCATTGTAGATGGAGTCTATCTTTACTCTTTGCAATAATATATATAACTATCCTACTCTAATTGTAGTCACCGTGAATTTAAAGTAGACTAAATTGTTATTTATAAGGGGGCAGAATACCAACTTTCTGTCAATTCATAATTCAGTCTCGATTCGGTTAACTTTCAGTGTAGTTTTAAAATAATTTAGTGAATTGGGCCTCTGTTCTTGGGGTAAGTGAAAAAGTGACATATTTTGTTCATGAAATTAATCTAAATAAGTGATTACAATAGTATCATATTTTGTATAGTGCCGCTTATTGCGTAAGATAATTAACAAAAAAAATAGATTATTCTAATATAAAGGTTAATAAGGACACTAAGCAAAAGATACTTGACGATTTGAAAACCAAAGTGGCACTATGCTGAACTTTTTTTTAAATTCATTATTTTGGTAATATCTAACTGGTAAAATAATTAAAATCAAGCAGATTCTGTTAGAATAACATCTATACCACATTATTTTGGTAATATCTAACTGGTAAAATAATTAAAATCAAGCAGATTCTGTTAGAATAACATCTAACCCATATTTTAAAATAACAACGGTAAATCTATTTTAATTAATTATCGAGTTATTGACCTCATAAAAATTACAAAAACTTTAAATAGCCATACTGAAAAATTTAGTTTTTTGTTTAGTGTAATTTTTATTTCAACGTGCGATATTTTGATTTACATACAACAATTTTGCAGTTTGATTTACGAAAAAGAGCTACAACGAGGCCCTCTTCATTGATGACCCCGACGTGATTTAAACAATTAAATTTAACCTTTTGAGTATCTAAGGGTTTTTAAAGTAACGATGCGTGACCCAAGAGCTATCTCTTATCTGTATTACTTATTTATAGTATGCCATTATGTATCATAACATAACACCCAACAGTTACATACAAGAATTCCGTGTCGTGAACAGCGTCGTTGGCCTCTCCCATAGAATTCAATCAGGGAATTTGCCAGAACCACTACGATTCGCAGGCGGATTGATGGTCGCTGTTTTGGTGTTTAATACTCAAGTGGATGCTGCTGCCTATCCCCCTGGTGTACTTAATCCCTTAGTCGGTTTTTTGACATCCACGGGAGGAGACAGAAGGGTCTATTCTTAGGCCAGACATAACACAGCAACCAGATATCTTTTGATGTACTGAACACTAAAAACTAAGCAGGTTGTATTTTTCAGAGTGCCCAAAGAAATGCGGAAGGCGCTGGAAGACGAAGCAAGTCTGAAGGGCCGCGCCAGCCGAGATGGACGGACACCGTCGAACCCAAGGTTAGAATCTAGAGTCGAATTTATTATTCTTACAGCTCTTTTACATATTAAAACTCAGATGCCCACAAATAACTACAACTTTTCAAAATTCTGGCAACGACCCAGCCCAGTAGTAGGAAGAAACAGTGGATTAATTAAAAAATATATCTGATGCAGGCAACAACAGCCATGGGCGAAGTAATGGCGACCAAGGAGCCAGAAAATGTCAGCACCGAATACCGCAACCAGTTCGCGTGGCCCAAAGAAGAATCCGTGCCAAGAAAGAGTATTTCTATGGGTGCGCTCAAGAAAGCCGCTGTGGCTGAAGGTAAGGTTTATTATTATTGGAGTAAAAAAAAAAAGTTTTGGCTGGTGATGAAGCCTGTTTACGTCCACTGCTAGACGAGGCCTCTCACGTTGAATACAATAGGGAGGATTTGCCATAATCACCACTCAAACAGAACATTAAGTAGGTAATTGATTAAGATTTGGAAGAGATTTGGTAGATAAAGATAATTTATTTGTTTGTATTATGGTAATTTCACATTGATGGTCATAATTCACACGTCCATCATATTCAGTCATACATTATGACATACAAATAATTTAGTTCCCATAAGTAGGTATTTTTTTTTAAGCTACTTAGCAAACATACAAGCTAACGGAACACCAGATGGAAAGCAGTTACCGTTGCCTATAAACGGGTGTAACACCAGAGGCATTACACGCGCGCTGCCGACCCTGAGACATAAAGATGAAAAGTCTCATGTGCCTGTAATTTCACCGGCACCCGTACCCTTCAAACCGAAACACAGCAATGCGAACACTACTGCTTGGCGGCAGAAATAGGTACGATGGTAGTACTTTCCCGGACGAACGCTTTCACAAGAAGTTCTACTACTGACTAGGTACTAAGTAGATACATCCATTAGCATGTCATTATAATAGTAATAATTAACAATTTAAAGTATTTTTGGGATGCGCATTGAAATCAAAATTAAAAAATACCTATACAAAAAAATAAAAATAAAAACAATACAATTTAACAGCACAATACACACAGTACAACAGTAAAGGTTCTTTATTACATAAAGGTACCATAGTACAAATTCTAGTGTAGGTATCAAGGTCTTAAACTAGAAAAAGTCCGATATGTTCTACCTTATAACTAGGCATGCAAATTTTCACATGGGTAATATGATTAACATAAAAACAATAAAATTAGAATAATAATTGAGATTTAAACAATGAACTAAGTAAAATAAAAATGACAATAATTTGGTTAATCAATAAAAATTATAATTGAAAATCCCTGTATTGACAACATATTTCATTTTTCAAGCCAGACTTATTAAAACTTTAAAAAAAAATGAATAGCAATTTTATAGTGGTAAATAGGTAGGTATGTACCTAATATTAGATTTTATAATTAAGTATAAGCGCATGTAAGCTTTGAAAAGCGTTACATTTGACACAAGATTTAAGTTATTTAACAAATATCGCTAGTACGACAAAAACAGAAAATTTAAAAAGGTGTTTATAAAATAAAGCAGACGCAATGACTAATGAGCAAGCTAACAACAATTTGATCACCGGCCGAACTACAAACCACATATCAAATCGAAAAGCCTCCCAAAGTGCCCAAAATAGTGAAATTTCAATCAACAGGAAAACACCAGAATGTATAATTAGTCGAGCGCCAAACTATCCACGGCTACTGAATTGTTTGTATAGCTACTACGCATAGATAGATTCAAATATTCATAAAAGTAAAATAAGGTAAGGTAAGGTAGTCAGGAAGATAGATGTCGGTAATGATGAGTTGAAAAGAATAAAGAAGTAAATTCTGTGTTATACTAATTCATCAATATTAGTTAACTCTTTTTTTTTTTATGTTATGGCTCGACAAACTGGCATACGGCCCACCTGATGGTAAGCGGTTACCGTCGCCTATTGAAATCTGCAACACCCGAGGCATTGCCAATGCGTTGCCTGCCTTGGAGGACCCTTTTCACATTTTTTTTGAAGCTGTGCATATTGTAGTTAAGCGGAAAAACCTCAGAAGAGAGCTCATTCCACAATTTGCACGTATGTGGGAGAAAAGATCTCGTAAAGCGAGCTGTACGAGATACCCACACATCGATGATGTGTGGATGAGCTCCCAACCGATGTCGAGAGGTGCGATGATAAAACCTGGAAGCGGGTATAAGCTCAAATAGTTCCTCAGAGCACTCCCCATTATAGAGTCGATAAAATACACAGAGCGAGCCGATATCTCGGCGCAGGCTCAGCGGCTCTAGTGTACTAGTGAGCTTGGGATCGTTGATGATTCTAACGGCTCTTCTCTGCAGGGAGTCAAAGCGAACTCTATACCTAAGTGACTTTGCTTATCTGATTAAACTTAAAACAAACTATTTACTATTTATTTTCAACAACAAAAACAGGCTTCAAACTAATTGTTAACATAAAGATAAAGATAAACATGAAGATAATTTTATTTGTTTTGAATATGATAATTTTGCATTGGTGGTTTGGTGGTCATAATTCACACGTCCAACATACTCATTCATACATTCTGACTTACAAATAATTTAGTTCCCATAAGTAGGTAGGTACTTGTAACAACAAAGTTAATCATAAATTTGAGTGTTGACGAAGCTTGTACTAAATTGTTTATTCAGCGGTCTTCACGCTAGGCCAAACCTGTACCGTGAAACTACTTAACTTTCGCAAACTACTTTATCATTTATCGTACTCCTTGAATTGTGAGTAAATTCCCCCATCGGTAGTCAAACCGTACTCCAACAGTAATGTAGGAGTAAGTTAGGTACAAGAATGTTTTATGCATACAGTTATAACTGAAATCTAAAGGGTTATTCAAATTGGAACAGTCTCTACTTTGGAACGTACGAATGGAAGTTTGTGCATTGTAATAGAGGCAGAGTTGCAGGATCCGAAAATTCTTACACTATACACTTCACCATACTTAGAGTACGGATGGTGAAGTGGAAGCCACCCCGACTTTCAATCATAAAGTCGTGGGTTTCCTCTAGAATGTCGCGAGAGAACTTTCATGACCAAACGGCATTTCCGATACTCAAAATGTCAGTTTGGAGGAATTAAACCAGTTCTAAGAGTAACCTTTTAGTGTTTTTGTAAAAAGATAAACTGATAACTTTCCCGGTTGCCGATCTTTCTGCACGCCCAGGATGACTGGTAGCTAATGCTTTTAGCATTAAGTCCTCCTAGCACTAATGTTTTGTGTGAAAGATTAAATAAATAAATAAATCTTTCAGCAACATTAGACTCTGACAAGTGCATTGCATATGCAATGGATTAGGTATACGCGGGGATTATGAATATTTCAGCTTGAAAAGCTCAACGGTAATAAAAGAGCTTTTAGAGCACGGCTTATGGATTCTCAATGGTTTGCGACAGTGAAAAGTTGGGAAATAATATTTTATTAAAACGCAGCGTGGAATTTTAAATTCGTATAGTGGTTTATAAAGTAACTGCGGCTCATAAAAGATATTTATGCAAAGTATAAACAGTATATTTTACAAATAGTATTTGTAAAATATTTTTCTTATTGCTTACATTTTACTAAGCTCTGGAACGACCAACTAACTACTAAGCCAAAATATACACAAAATTGGTGAATACGTAATCACAATAAAAAAAATGTTGATGATGCCTACTTATTTGAAAGTCATAGATAGGTACTACTTAGGTAGGTGGTAGGTACTACTCATATTGGTTCTAAATTAAACGAATCAAATAGAGATCAGGAGATGATATTGAGAGCAACGGAATATGTTATTGAAAAAACCTTTAATTGATGAAGCGACTAGAATATTGATATTAGTTTGTAGATGATCCAATTTAGATTAAGAGGATGCTGCAACTATTCCAGGTTCAGTAGAAGCTGAGCCGCTGATGAACCATGTGGACGGAGACCACGACGACAAGCGTTATACAGAAGACTATCTCTGGAATGGACAAAAGCCAGGAGTTCAGAGGTGAGATGTCCTTATTTTTAGACTAGTTTGTAGGAATATCCATGAACTTCACTGAGATCTACCTCATGATTTTTCAAATTACACTTTCGAGGCTCTTTTTTTATTTATCTGCTAAAACTCCCGCAGTAAAATTACTGTCAAACAAAACATCAACTTCATAAGAGAAAAAGTTATTTTCGAAGTTTATTTGACCATGTATGTTAATGTTATTAAATATTGGTCCACATTCTAAAAAGCCTCACGAAAATCTTACAGTGGAGAATGAATTTCCATTCATTTTGAAATAGACCAGTCGTATAATCATGACGTAGATAAATAACTTCGATGAATACCAAAGAAAACCAATTAATTTCAGAATGTTTGTACAGTGTTATTCAATTGAATTTCTTTATGATTTTCAGATATTTGTATATTTTCTTGCTTTATCGTGTAAAAACGTTCTGAATTTCGAATTGCTTCAGCTTTACCACATTTCTCACGAAAAGCTTACCATTCTCCAAATCCAATTAGTTAAAACTTATAGATTGTTTCATTTATAATGTTATTTCTCCAACAGAGAATAGTATACTCTCTAGTTAACTTTATTTTCTGTTCAAACAATTGCTTAAAACAATTGCTGATATCAGCAATTGTCTCAAACACTCTAGAAGAAACAGTCTATAAATATTAGAAAAACACTATCTATGTAAACTCACGATGATACCACAAAAAGCTTTTGCTTCAGCTAAAGCAGCTGCTGCTTCTTCGCAATTTCATCAATGGCATTATCTGTAACGGGGTTGTAAAAATTATCACCCCCAAAACCATTCTAATCTAAAAGAGAATACACAACACTTCTCACATATACACTTTTGAATTTACAAATCCGTTAAGTTCCGGACCTAAATTACTATGAAATTTAATATTAGAAAATAACCTGTATTCTTTCAAGTTCTCTTTATTCAATATGTATTCTGTACATACTTTTTATTATGTATATATAATTTGTTAACCCCTCAACTTTTTCAGGTGAAGATTTTTCTAAACGAAATTGCTAATAGCTTTCATATTTCTGTGTCTATAGCTTATGTACTGTTTTTGGTCTTGGAGGAAACTTTTACAAGCACAAGATGTACTAAAATTATTTTCAAAGACAATGACAATATTTCGTGCATTTATTTGAAATCCTAATTGAAAATGTTTGCAGCATTGTTTTAATATTATATTAGCTACAACATTTTAATTTTACTTGCAACTGGAAATGGTCCATTCTAACAAATTAAACAATGCCAATGCAATTAAAGTACTTACTGTTTTGTTTTAAAGGAGTCTGTTTTCAATTTGTTTTAAGTAATTCCATAGCAAATAGTTATAACTAATGAAGTAAAGGATTCCTTCAAGGTCCTGTTCTGCCCCAACTCCCTACTCAATTACTTTTTAAAGCAGAACAAAGTCTAAATTTCGTTTTTGGTATTTGCTTTGACATTTCAACTGTCCTCACGGTGGCGGTGTCTAGGCCTAGTAGTTTTAGTCTAAAACTAACATTTAGTACGGAATGACAGCTAATAATAGTTTTTTTTTATTATTCAATGTGTCCTGCACTTTGTCGATGTGAACGTTGGTTGAAACTATTACATAGATTCTGTATTTCGATGTATCACCACACTTCCAACACTGAGTTGTAGCAGGTCACGGGGCGCGCGCCCTCACTCTATCGGTCCTTTGTTTCTTCTGTCGACCATCTAACCTCACCATTGCGAGCTTGACAATTATTTAAAGCATGTCTGTTCTACTAACCCGGCTCGGCGCGAGCCGTTTACGTTGCTGCATCATCATCGCAGACCCCGGCGTTCTAAGACATAAGTGGAATTTTCCAGAAAATCGACGTTCCGTAACGCGCTATCAGCCCTCATATCCAACGGGGAGGATCGTTCCAAAGATAATAGAAAACGTTACAAAAGCGAGTACAAAAAGAAATTTAGACCGTTCTCTCAATACGTGTACGAGGCGTCTAAAGGGACATTTACGAAATGCAGGGGAAAAGGGAAGGTGAAAGACGAAGCCAGCGAGAGGATGCTGGGAGAAGGGGGCGCGGGGGCGGTTGGGGAGACGAGTGCAGGCGTGGTCATGGACCCAGCTGTGGGTGCGGGCGCGGGGGAGGACAGCGCACACACGCTGCGGGCCGCGGGGCTGCAGCCGCTGGGGCTGCCGCAGGGTGACTCCTGGTACCGCGAGGTGATCGACCTGCGCAAGCGTGCCGGAGAATACAAGGTCTGCGCTATATTTTAAACGACACTAACCCCCTATATTCTAAGACATTACTAACAGAATGATCACTTGAGCTAGCAGTAATATTGACAGTCATTGCAAACTGTATCTGCTCGCGTTCAGTTGATTTTATTTTGTCACTTGACACTCAATAATGTGTGCCTTTGTCAACGTTAAAGTAAAGTAAAGTAATTCTTTATTGTAAAAACTGTGTACATAAAGGTGGTCTTAATTTTCTAAGTTGCAACAGTTTGCCCATTTCGGCATAATCGTATGCTCTATTATAACATATTTATATATACCTAGTTACAAGTAGGTACATATATAATACAGCAAGATCAGAAGTTAATGTTTTGTTCGAAAAGTACTCAATCATTGAGTGTCTAGTGGCTTCTACAGATTGTTAGGGACAAAGTATGGAAAATCCCTTCTATGTTATTCAAACACAGAACAAAGAAATCTAATTGTGTGCTTTGATGAGTGTTTATTCCTCACAAACGATAGTGGCTCTAGGAAAATAAACTTTAACTTAAACATAGATAAAGATGTACCTAGTTTCGAAGAAACTGTTTTAAAAATGTGACCTAGTTCTCATAGTAACAGTAACATTGGATACGAAAAAATAACGTCATCCATAAAGACGATGCCAATTGGGAAAATACTCTAATCATCAATTAATTAGTACTATATCACTTAAATCGGCAATCTTAGTGCAAAACGAAAGGCAGTCTTTGTCCAACATTCATTAATATTCATGATGGTAAACAACTTAATGGTCGTCGTCGTAAGATTTATGCGAATGAGAGCGTAATGGGATTTGATTGTACATCTACTCTAGATCCACCTTGGTGGGGAATAAATAATTAACTTTCCAATGGATAATTAATGATCACTGTGCTTACTGGATCTAGATTGGCAAAGTAATTTACATTATAGTTGACAGACAATGTAGGCAACGAGCATCCATGCGTAAAGCTTTTTCTGATTATTAGATAAACGCGAAATTTTAACGGGACATATTTATTAGCTATCTTCGTTCTGTGTTCTCTTGATCTCTTCACAAAATATTACAGAAAACTGAACTTATTGTTTACTTTGTAGGCCATTTTGATAAATAAGAAAAACGTGAGAAGAAATAACAGGAGCCTGAAGCATCTAATAATTTGAATCCAATACAAATCTACACAATCATAATTGGCCTAAATCATAAGACTGCTACGATACTGTGACTAAAAAGTCTTCGAATTTTATGAAGTCGGTTGACGAAATAACAAATTTTTCAGTATCGATAAAAGCTAGTAAGATGTCATAAACGCCAACGCTTCCATAATCATGCTTCGTCATATTCAAAAGTGCCATTTTTGACAGTACCGCGGCTGGGGCACAGAACTTGCTCCAGAGCACATCACTCAGCTTTACAATAAGCAAATCGAGCTCTGGTACCAGGTATCCCGCCGGTCCTCGTTGTCGGCCTTATCACTTGCTTCCACCAATCACAAGTAAGTGATGCACTCGGCGCGTGATCCGGCTCGAAGGACCAATGTTTATAGCTTTGCCTTCGATCGGGTTTTCAGTCACCTAAAATACGTTATTCCCAATATTTGCTGCGTTATTATTTTGGTAAGACAAATAGGAATAATTAATAATTGTGTAGGTATATTGGCCACCACATCGTCACTGAGGTAGTTGAAAGATAATATACAATAAAACATGTATAATAAAACATATATATCATTAAACATTGAGTTGTTTGTTGGTCCTTCGTACCTTGATGCGTCTTTCCTAGTTAAACCATAAGTATTAGTAGCAGTAAGGCTGATGCAAGAATGGCTTGAATGGCAAAAGATAAGGCCATAACATGCGTATGTAAAATAGCTGCGTAGTTAATAATCATCAGCCTTTATAGATCCCTTAACACCTTAAAAGCCAGCTATCCCAGAAAATTGCCAGCTTCTTAAAATAAACTATAGTAATTTTCTATATTAAATTTCTAAGATTACTAAACCTTACATAATAATTTATCAACACCTTATCTTATTTACCCTCACAAGAACATATTTTTGTAAAGCAACAGTTCTAATGGCACCACATACTTCTTTTCTAGGGCTCTGCCGCGAGACGAGAAGGATGGAAAGGACTCCAAAGGCTCTCCTAAGAAATATCGCTCGTTCCGCTCGGCTCCGCACCAGTCCATCCATGCGAAGCTGCAGGAGACCAAAGCTTTAGAGAGGTCTCCGCAGAAGTCGCCGCAGAAGCAGAGGAAGAAGCTGCAGGGACATAGCTTCGATGATGGCGCTCAGGATGGTAAGATTCGGAATCTTTTAATTAATTTTGTTTAGGATACCTACATTATGCTAACAAAGGAGAATAACTTATTTATCTTTGTTTTTTGGTATTGAGTAGAAAGGCCTTTCGATGGAACGACAATTAATTTTAAAGGTAGCTAGAAGTCGATGGATGGCCCGTTTGTCATGGCATTCTATGGGGAGGCCTGTGTCCAGCAGTGGACTGCTACAGGCTATACTATAGTGGTGATGAGGCATTGTCTTATCCTATTTCTATTTTTGAACTCCTAAACTAGCTCCTCCAACTAGCCAACGGATATGACTTTGACATTTTAAGGTTATGAATGTCATATTACAACACATGTCTTCCTTGTCTTTCCAGGTGCTAAAACTGGTGAAAACGCCCTGTTCAAGTCCCCGCGCCGGCGTCCGCGCTCTGCCGACCCAGCGCCGGCGCACGCCAAGCTCATGCCGAACGGACACGAGCCTCCGCGTCCCGTGAAGCCGACTGGTAAGTGTGCTTGCAGCTTTATAGTGTTGCCAGTAGCAAAATACGTGTTGTTGATTTGTGCAATAACCGTATTTAGGGAGGTCAGTCTGCCCAAGATCCTAACCTAATCTGTATTTATTTCAATGCAATATTTAAGTTGAAATCTACTTTTCCATACATTTCGGTGACTAAAGACATATATTTGTATGAAAAAATGGATATTCAACGTGCATTTGTTGAAATAAACACATATTTGGTCAGGATCTCGGCCAGAGTAACCTCTGTCAATAAGGCGAGTGCACAGAGCAACAACCTTCATACTATTTGTCGTGGGTGACTAGTTACGACTGTGGTAGAGGTTAGTTTCTTGGATGAGAATGATAAATCTGAAATTCTATATGAAGAATCGTGCTAGAATATACCTTAAGTTTCGTATTCATTCAAATACCAGAATGAACTTGTGATCGACGTGATTGTAGAAGATGAAGGGTAGACCAACGCACAATTCAGTGGGTGCCCCCGTTCTATTCCAGCTAGTCGCGCCTGTCGGTCAATTTGTTGTACTGTTAAATATGAACTAGATTCTTTTAAAGTCTATCTATCTGTTACTTCTTCTGAGTGTGTAGAATTATAATTAGGTATATTAATAACTGTTGTGATCCTGCCTGATGCTTGCCCCTACCCTGTGTCTATTGTTGCTTTTGAGAACATGGCTCATACACAAAATCAACCAATAACTTCATCTTTCCCAAACCAGCCTCTATCCTAAAAACCCAACCTCTAAATATCTAACCAATCCAAAAAGTCCAACTATCCTTCGTAGAGTTCCTAGAGCCAATTCTCACTAGCCAGAAAGTTCAGTAGAAAAAATTTCTTGTAGGTTTGGCGTTAAGTAGAGGAAGTAGTCATAGAGTTAGGTCTACGTCGAGAGGCGGTCGGTCCCCATCTGCCCCCGTCAAAACTGGGATCGTGGTGAATGGGCCAAGTGGGACCAATGGGACCGTGATGAATGGCATTGAATCAGCTCGGGGCCGCCGCAGCCGCAGCATATCAAAAGTTGGAATAAAATTGGGTGCGTAAAAGCTGGCAGTTGCGTCGACGCGCTGTGCATTTTAATGATTGGGCTTGTTAGACTGTGACGCTTGTGCAGGTGAAATTGGCAATATGCAGTCCTATTTTTCTAGCCTGTTTGGCTTTTTGAAACTGTTTCTCATTCTTTTGGTAGAAACCTTAGATCAAATTACATCACGCTCTTCAAATCAAAAGAGCAAGCAAGCTGTAATGTTTTGTTTCCAAATTCTTTGTCTCGTCTTCTTAAGTTCCAAAAGTAATTTAACTTTCATTCTGAATTGGCTTTTTGTGTTGTCTGCTTACCTAATAACTTCTAAAACATGTCTTCAGTGCGTCTACGCAACATCTGTCACAGCATTGATTGGCACCGACAACGGGAATGGCTTACACGACACGTGGTGTGAATTGTGAATGTCCGTCTGTGTGAACACTCTGCACTAGACCACTTGTAGAATTTGCAAATACCTAAGGGAAAAATTCCAAAATGGGTCCACACTGAGGGGGTTTTTGGGAAAGATCCGTAAAATTGGTGGATGAAATAGGATCAAAGGAAATTGACACTGGGACCAATGTACACTGAACTGGGACCTGTTGGGGAATTGTTGATTTATGAGAGCATATTATTAGGGTTAAGCTCGCTTTTGTAAGTATATAATAATAGTGTTTTTGTCCGTATTCAAAGTGTGTACAATAAAAAACAAATTGAATGTATATGGGCAAAAAAAATACGTAGAATATTGTACAAGGAACTAGGGCTCAGAAAATAAACTTTAATGATTATTATGCCCGTTTGCACTAATGTCAGCAACGTCATTTAGGCAACATCCTAGGTAAGTGCAACCCAAGTAATAGAGAGATAAGCATGAACTTAGGAGCTGTCAAAGTTTAGTGCAGTCGGGCATAAGTCTACAGTTAGATCATGGATAAACGTAGGGTGCGTCTAGTCTAGAAACTGAACGCCCTCACCGCTTTAACATGGCACTTGACTGTGACTTGACACAAGCTTGTGACATTCGAACACAGTCCATGGTTACAGTCTGAGGTTACAGTCAGCGGGGCGTTCAGTTTTAGAATATACGTACTCTAAGGTCGAGATAAATAGACGTTACTTAGTCCGTACTAATGCTTAGAACTGTCCTTGTCACTGTCACACGTGCTAGAGAGTGACAGGGACAATGCTAAGCACTTAGAATAAAGACTGAAGCAATCCTTATTCTAAGGCTAAAGTACGTGCGTGCTAAGTAACTTATATTTATCTCAACCTAAGTAATTACCTATTTTGTTTTGTGTTTAGGTGTTTTTGAAATAAGTAGTCCACGATATTCGTTTTTTATAGCTGCATGTGATGTGGTAGGTATAATTAATTGGTCGTAAAACTATTTATATACGTACGAACACCGTTGTCTGCTGATGTGATTGTTTCTTGTTTTCAGTAGTAGTAGTATCTTTCTAGATTAATATTTGTAAGGCATGTATTCCGATAAATAAATAAAATATATGATATTTTTTAAATAATTGAGACATTCTAGTTTTTACCCGTGTTCGATATGTAAGGTTCAAAGTAGATTTGCAATTGAATTTCAAAGTCTCAGTGACTTCAATTGACCTTAGAAAGAAGGTAGTAAACCTTCTTACTTATAATAATTGAGGATTGTGTTCTTTTGTGGCAATCTTACAAAGTTTGCATGAATGATGAGTCAGTTTGTAGCAATCAAAGCAACCTGTGCTATCAAAATCTCAATTTCCAGGGATTATTTTTAAATTTAACGAGAAAACCTAAAATTGCAGACGATGAGATCATCCCGTCTCACCGCAGCGCGTCAGTGGCCAAAGACCACTTCTTCGACGATTCGCCTGTGGTGAAATCCCCCCCTGAACCGACCAGGGTGAAGTCTCCCGAACAACTGAACATGCGTTCCCCCGACCCGGTCAACTGGACCGTACCTCTTGACACTGGCAAGACTTTCACTGTAACGCAGAATGTCAAAAGCGGTGAGTACTTCAAAATGGTTATGTTTAAGTAGGTGGGCGATAGTGTTAAACTAATTTTACGATTTGATTGTGGAATATACCTACTATTTTACTTATATTATTAAAATAGTTAAAATTAATACATTTATATGTATATTTTCGTTGGTTTTTAATGGGTATCAAACCAACTGCATTTACATGTAGTATTGTTTTGCTTAAATTCATTTTTTTTTAAATCGTAAAATCAGTCTTTGAATTATGTGAAATTTGTGCATTAGGGAGTATCTTTTTCTCACAAATAAATTCGGAATAGTATAACCCACTTGGTGATGGTGCAAAATTGTAAAAAGCTTTTTTCCACAACGGTATGAATAAGATACTCTTTGAAGTATTTGTATCTGATATAGTAACTATAAGTTTTGTGATAGGTAGTTGTAAGGTCCAAAATCATAACACAATCATGACCATACTCCATACAACACAGTAGACCATGACTCTACCGCCCCACAAGTATTTGTAGAGCTTGCAACACTGACACAGAGACACAAAATCATGCGCGTAGATTCTGGAAATAGAAAATGTTTTCTAAACAAACATTCACAAGCCATTTACATTCCATTTTTATTGTGTTTGTGATCATAACATTCTATGCCCACGCAAAAAAATTGTTTCTAACAACGGGTAGAATACAAAACACTTTTTGACCAATTAATGAAACGGCTTAACAATCGTTTCACTGGCGCCAAAAGAAAAGTAAAAAAAAACAATATATGTCAGTAATAAAATTACTACCTGAAACTACGGAAACGGAACGGAACTAAAATTTACACATTTTTAAAACTTTTATTTCCATGGGTATTGGGTAGAATACATAAGCTGCCCGTTGCATAAATAACCCTACCAAAAAAAGACAACTGTGGACATAGAATGTAAAATTCACGTCATCCGACCATACGAATCGCTCATTTTCAGATGAGAGCATTAAGCGCCCTAGCTCAGAGTTTAAAGGTGGCTTCGTAGCCGAAGAGGGCGCCAGCGTGAAGCCAGCAGGTACGACGACCACCACTGCCTAGACCATCGACCATACACACCAGTGTGACAGACAGTCATGCGGCAGTGAACTCTATTCTACTGACAACACAGTACAGAGATCACTGCCACATTATGACACACGATCGACACCAGAAAAATTATATAACCTGTTTTATATTATATGAATAGTTCATGATTAAATTGTGTTATTCCAATAATTGAGATGCTTTTTTATTTTGACCGTACTCCGCTGAGGCGTCGAACACGTATGTATTCACTTGTCTGTGTGTGTCTGTTTCGATGTTTGCGTACACTGTCACTTTGGCACTTGATAGTTCCAACTCATTCCGTTCACTTGCATGCTGCCTGTCCTTCTGCCTTCGGAAAGATGCTGTTTTAATCAGGGCCGAATCTAAGGTAGTCCAGGCGTTGTTATTGGTGGTATCGGCGCCACAGTTGGTTTGGGTGTCGATTTTGGTTATTTAAAAAACCTCATTTCGAAGCGCTGTCATAAGTCAAATTCTGTCACTAACTAACTCATTAAAGTTAGGTCAGTTAGAAAGTGACAGAATAGCGCTTGTGAAACGAAAAGTGAACGAAAAACAATATTAAAACAAATATTTGTAGCGTAATCGAAAATATAAATCTAGTTGACTCTGTATAGGTAACAATACCTACTATAAGTTTTTCTTATCAATTTTGTCAACGTTCGACAAGTGATTGTAAAGTTAGTCAGTTTTTTAGCTCAAGATTTTTTGTATCATGAAAATGTGTATAGTGTTTTACATTTTTGTACGCCCTTGGAAATATGATGAAGATTAACATATATTATTTTCGCTATCATGAACTGTGTAAATTTGAGTAAAAATACCTATGTTAAAGTCAAGCCTATGTGACTCTTGTGCAGCGTCTTAAGTTGCATTAAAAACTACTCTCTCTTTGAAAAACATAGCTAGTGCTGGCCCTGATTTCTGTTCGCTTCTGTTTTCTTTTAACCCCTTAATGGCATCTTTTCAAAGTCAAACATGTTTGAAAGTAGGATGTTGTTACGCTACATTCATTTCGACTATCCATTTCCATGAGGTTATGCATGTTTCCTTCAATAAATTGAATCTTTTGAAAAAGCATGGTTCTTGAATTCAAAGGCATGTTTGAATGATCATAGAGATCGAAACATCTACTTAAAATAACAAAACCTATATTATCTTGTTATTAAACATACCTACTTAGTTGTATTTTAATGAAAATGTAAGTACTTTCTACAAAATCTATAAACAAATATTTTCTTGTATTTCTGAATCTATTGCTCCTTTTCTCAATAGTGAAAAACTTCCTTAGCTGTTCCAAACTGATAGTTATGTATACTCTATGTGTGCTTTTTAAGTGTATAACATATTGGGAGTTTCAAATACAGGAAAATAAACTATCGTTATTGACATTAAATATAATATTGCTCGGTCTTTGTACTTTTTCGCTAAGATTAACTTTCACTGAAAAATACAATTGTTTTGTTCATAAATATTTGAAACGCCCAAGCCATTATTAGCTCGCCAACTGTCGCGCTAAAGCTAACAATAACTTTCCAGAAATCGCTCCGATTCACCATCAGCAAATGTCACCAATTCGCTCGCTGAAGAATAAAAGCGAGTCGCCTACTAGCTTGAAGCGTACTGATAAGACCCCCACAACTCCTATCAGCCTTACTCCCATCGACGAGACCAAGGCTCTAGACATGAACAAGATAAACGGCATTAACGGTGTTAATAGCAACGGTGTGAACAGCAACGACATAACCCCAGAAACTCCTACTCAAGACTTACAGCAGGAGGTGATCAAAAAAACGACTGAAGCTACTCAAGTTGCGCCGGGTGTTGTAGATACCACAGTAGTAAACGAGCCTCCAGCAGGAGGCTTGACTGCGTCCGAGGTGCTGGACAGAGCTCGCACGAGGTTTGACAAATTCTGGGGCAAAAAAGAAGAAGACAACGTGTAGTCGAACTGAATTAGTCCACTTTTACTGTCAATTGAGACACTTATATGCATAATAACACTATCTTGAAAGTTGACAATGAGCTGATGCTATGTGCATTTATTAATTTAAGATTTTAACCACAATAAGTCTTCATGTCGCAATTAACAGTAAAATGTAATAAAATGAAGTAGGAAAAATAATGAGCAACGTTTAAAACTGATAAATACGAAAAGCTTCGCTTTATAAAGATGACTGTATTGTATTTATTTAATTTACGATGTTTTTTTTTATCGAAATAATGTTCACTATCTATTGAATAGGAGTGTGGTGGCTTGTGATAGTAGTATGATGGATGAAGTTAAACTAGTTTTTTTTTTGTAATTTAGTTTTTCAGTTAGTTGTTTATTTATTAATGCACTTTGTGTGGTTTGTAAAATGCGATGGACACTGGTGGAATTTCGATTCGTCTCAAATAAGAAATAATGAACGGACCTTAAAAGTTCAAAATATTAGATCAAATTAGTCTCTTTTTTAAATTATATTTAAAATCATTGACGTGAAGACATATTTAAATAAAATAAACAGCTTTTCAAACGTTATAAAAATTAAAACGTTTCATTTTAAATTTTATGTCTGAAAGTACGCTCAGAAGCTACTTCTACACTACTTCTAGTACGTATTTCGCAAACACAAAAAAAAAGAAGTTATTTTCGACTATTTTATTTTACCTAATCGCATTCTAAAACGAATAAAAGTATACATAATTTAAGCCGTCCAAGCTATAGTGGAAGAAAAAGTAGAAAAAGCAAAATTATTTTTACACACACCAACTCTAGATTCCGAACGCGCTAAATGACATGTGACATTTCGGCGGGAACTAAAATATTGAACTATTACGTTTTACGTTATTTTTCTAACTCGAACGAACCTGTAAGTGTACACCCGCTAAAACAAATATGGAAAAATCGTGCAAATCTTGCCGTATTTGTGTAACCGAAACTGAATTCAATGTTTCACTGTTTGGAAGCTACTGCCGAAGGACGAATATGATCGACAAGATCCTGGTCTGCCTCAAAATAGTAATCGAAGCGACGGACAACCTGGACACAATATGTTACAAATGTGCCGAGAACATCGAAAGGTACTACGAATTTATTATGTTCGTGAAGAAATCCCAAACGAAATTGGTTGAGCCACGACAAGTAGAGACGCTCAACCGTAGACACGTGACGTCTTACGTGAGGGAGCAAGTATTTGATGCAGATTACACATTCTCTTTTCTCGAAATACCAGACGAAAAAGAAGAACCTAAGCCTTCTAGTCCGTTCTTTTCGTACGTCTCACCTGCCGTAATGAAGCAGTCGAAAGTCGACCACATTTGGAAAACTCCAAGGAGCCTTGACAAGCAGGTACACAGAAATGATAAGTTGAAACGACACTGCAAGTCCAATTCTTTGGACTTGTTTGAATCGCAATCACAGGATGTGGCATCTCAACCTAGGTCTTCGGACTGGATGCTGACTCCAGATGATAGTATCCTTAAGCGGGTCAGGAACAAATGTTTTGGACGGTCCGATTTTTAATTTGCAGATTAATGCTTCTGTTAGCATAATTTAACCATGTTGATTCATAGCTTAAGAATAGACAATTATATGTTTTAGTTTTTTTTTAATATAGCTTAGCAAATTGTTGAGACTTGAATTGATAGATATTTAAATAAATTTTGTTCTTGTTAAGTTTATTTAATTTAATAATGTAGGCTTACCTATGTTTTATCTGTAGAGACAGGGTAATAAATAATGAAAAATGATTTTGTAATAGATGTGAAACTGGATATAAATTTTTCACTATAACTACGCGGCTGATTTTAAGCTATTTTAGATATTTTAATGTGATGCAAATAAGGGGGGGACGTGGCAAGCAAGTGCCTTCTTCATTTGCCTCGTCTCATCCTTGCCAATGCCTTGACAGTCGTAAAATCGAGCATTTCCATTTATTTACATACCTACTTAATTATAAATAATTAAATGTACGGAATGTTTAGGAATTAATATTAATATGTACTACAATCTTTTTGTAAGAATCTCATAGCAAAATGATTGAGTAGTGTATTTTAAATTTTTGTTTAGTTCCTATCAAAGTCCATCTAACATCCTTCCATAATATTTAGAATGGTTTGAAATATCCGAGTTATTTTTTAAGCTTTTATGTCTGTAGTAAAGCCAAGTTTTGGAGAGCATTTGCCAGAATGAATCCGTCGTACTGTATACCTAATGGTAATGTAATACAAGTTAAATTTCTACAAACTAGATTCATAGTGATTATGCAAACCCCCATCCTGTAGGTGTAGATAGACATTGTCGGAACTTGGCTTTTACTATGGACGCAGTCTATAATCTTGTATCTTAGAAGTGTAATGAGAACTTGTACTGTACTTATGTTAGGAGTGGTAAAATGAAGGTTAATTCTTTTCGTATTTTTAAGGGTCATTTTCTTCATAAAACAATAGAAACGTTTTAAGTTTACATAAGTTCCTAAAATATTATTTCTGCGCACAAACGAAAGTTGAAATAAGTCCTTACAGTTAAATTTGATGTAGTTTATCCTCCATAGCTGGTAATTTACGAAATTTATAGCTTTGCTACGGGTTTATAATAGCGTGTTGATTTTCAGTTGTTACATCAAAATGGACACTTCAATAAAATTTAAAAATTATATCGCATTTTGTTTTTACCCTCTATTGCCCGTGGTCCACCTGCCTGGTTCACCTAGGTGGACTACGGGAATTTGTTTTTTCCCGCCGTCCACCTGGGTGTACCATAGAAAATAATTTTTGCCTATAGCTCACCTGGGTGGATCACGGGTAATTATTTTTTCCCTTAGAACACTATCTAATTAATAAACTAGTGGTTCGCCCCGAACTGAGACCTCGCGATAACACCTTTATAAGCCCGACTACTTAACTAAGTAATTTCCATAGTATGTATTATTATTTTTGAAAATTTTCACCTCGAGGTCTACCAGAACAGTACAGGATCTATCAGTAAATACTCTAATTTCCTACACATCATCGAAATAACCTTTGAATAGGGCTAAGCAACGGGCGTAATACTACATACCTGTTAGTACCTATATCAAGTACCTGACGAATTAATTGATAACGTCCTTTTTATGAAAACCATAGAACTCCAACATCATTCAAATTCCTAGAAATGGGAGGTCAACAATGGATGTTATATTGGTTAATGTTTTATGGAGTACAAGTTTCTAAATTCTTCAATTTCAGACTTTTCCCTGTAGTTGTGACACAAAAGCCACAAGCATACCAAATTTCAGCATTGTGGGATTGCTGGAAGTACCCTAGAATTTTGGGTTTTTACGTTTTTTATTTTCCCTAATATCTCGAAAACTACTAAGGCTAAATAATTATCAAAAACAGTTTTGAAATGTCCAACCAAATCGCTTTTATTAGACACCCCACTTGATCTGACTTTCTCACTTTTATTTTTTTTACCCCCTCTTGAACCCCAATATCTCAGCAACCCTGACCGATATAGCTCATAACCTTACCTACAAATTGTACCAATACTATCTACCCCCATACCAAATTTCATGAAGATCGGATTAACGGTTTGGAAGTTTTCATCGGACAAACATACATACATACATACATACACACATACATACAACGCCGATTCTTCCAACTTGACTCAGAGAACTCGCTTCGCTCGTTCAATAAATAAAACCATTCATTATGTTTACCCGTTTTATTTATAGATATCATTTATAAAATAGGTACTAGCTTATGCCCGCGACTTCGTCTGCGTGAACTGAGTACTTTCTTCCTCCATTTCACCCCTGTGCGAACGGGATGAAAAAATTCTATGTCCGTCTCCCGTTTCCAACCTACCTCCCCGTTGCCGGCAGTGAATGCGTTATACAACAAGCAGCTATTAGAGATAATGAGGTAATATAAATAAATACTAATTGTATAGTATCACAACATAGGTATCACAATTATGACATTTTCCTCTTTGAGGTTTCTAAAGAACTGGTCATAATGTATAAGTACATTATTTGATAAAAATAGAATATGTCAATGTGTTTTGTTTGCAATGTCAAGTCTTACTACCAAAGTGATACTCGTAAACGTAATACAACCATTTTATATATTATATAATTGGTAAATAACTCATCTACATCACGCTGCAGCAACCAAAAAAACCATTCCATAACGACGGGACATTGTCTCGAAAAAATATGCCCATTTATATAATGACCTTACTGTTCTTATTATAATATTATAAAGGAAAAAGCATACAGTTATAGATTATTTTAAGGTGGCGGTGATGGCCGCACGCTAAATCAACTCGAGAATAGCGCAAAAGTCGGTCTGCATATTGCTGTCCCTGTTTAGCTAACGTAGGCGCGCGCGGGGCACAGCCGAACACTTATTTCTATTCTGTGGCCGTTACCATTCATAATTCGAAGGTGGTATTTATTTTTTATGCAAACTAGCATTTGACAAAAATATTTTTTTGGCATATTTGGCATTTGTCACAAACTTTTACAATTATATATCTAGCAATAAAAACTCCTTGGTACCTAGTTCTGCAAACAGTTTGAACTCGCGAGCACAAACTTTTTTCCAATAATTGTGATCAGGGTGGTTATTCGCTATGACCTATGAGATTTCTTTTCAATAACGTGTGACGTCACCCATACGATTCAGCGATGATTCCACGCAGATATCGTAACGAGCCCGCGTTATGTTACGTTTGGTCAGAGCGAATAAGGGGGCAGGTTGGTGCTTTGATGATCGTTGAGTTTGGCTCAACTTTCCAATAGCGACTGTGAGCTAGGAGGTTCATATTTTTATCACATATAGACACAGGCCTAAATATGAAATGGCGTACTGCGGAAACCAATAGTTTTAGCATTGTGAGCTATGAAAAAAAATCAAAGAAAAATATTTCAAAGTAAACGCTCAACTTTCCTTTAGCGACTGCCTAGCCCTAGCTAGGAAGTTCACATTTTTATCACATGGGTTCACACAGCACAAGCCTAAATATGAAATGGCGTACTGCGGAAACCAATAGTTTTGGAGCTATTCATTTTTAAAATTTGCTAATAACCGCTTTCCGAACGCCATGTTTTGGTGATATTTTACTTTTTATCAGTGTTCCGATACGATTTTCGGCTTTTGACAATGACAGTGAAATACCAAATGGTATATTTTGCTAAAAATTGGTGGTTTCTTCATTTTCAACAAGTCGTGTTTTTTGCTCTTACGGTCCAGTCGGTTACGTATTCCTTGAACGTCAATGAACTCGGCCATCGTTTGTGTTCTCAGAGTTGAGATTGTTTACGTGCTTACTCCTGTTTTAGAATTCATCGAAGGACTTTCCTTTAGCGACTGTAAGTATAAGGCTTGAATGTCAAAAGTCGAAAATCGTATCCGAACACTGACAAATAGTAAAATATAACCAAAATATGAAGATCGGAAACCGGTTTTTAGCAAATTTCTAAAATGAATAGCTCCAAAACTATTGGTTACCGCAGTACGCCATTTCATATTCAGGCTTGTGCTATGTGAACCTACATGTGATACAAATATGAACCTCGTAGGTCACAGTCGCTAAAGGAAAGTTGAGCATTTACTTTGAAATATTTTTCTTTGATTTTTTGTCATAGCTCACAATGCTAAAACTATTGGTTTCCGCAGTACGCCATTTCATATTCAGGCTTGTGCTATGTGATAAAAATATGAACCTCGTAGGTCACAGTCGCTAAAGGAAAGTTGAGCATTTACTTTGAAATATTTTTCTTTGATTTTTTGTCATAGCTCACAATGCTAAAACTATTGGTTTCCGCAGTACGCCATTTCAAATTCAGGCTTGTGCTATGTGAACCTACATGTGATAAAAATATGAACCTCGTAGGTCACAGTCGCTAAAGGAAAGTTGAGCATTTACTTCGAAATATTTTTCTTTGATTTTTTGTCATAGCTCACAATGCTAAACCTATTGGTTTCCGCAGTACGCCATTTCATATTTAGGCTTGTGCTGTGTGAACCTACATGTGATAAAAATATGAACCTCGTAGGTCACAGTCGCTAAAGGAAAGTTGAGCATTTACTTTGAAATATTTTTCTTTGATTTTTTGTCATAGCTCACAATGCTAAAACTATTGGTTTCCGCAGTACGCCATTTCATATTTAGGCTTGTGTTATGTGAAACTTCATGTGATAAAAATATGAACCTCCGAGCTCACAGTCGTTATTGGAAAGTTGAGCCGCTACGATTTCACGCAAAAATTAGGTACTGAATGGTAAACAAAGCACAAGTCGTAGGTATGTTAGTTACCTAGGTTACTTCATTCCAAATCACAAGGCAAATCTAAATAAAATGACAAATATATTGCAATGTCATATATAAAAAACAAATAGGTGAACAAACACAAGAGCAAGCGAAGCGCGGGGTTACACAGTGTACTAGTGTGAGTGCCTGTCGAGTTGTCAAACATCACACAACCGTAGTTCCCCGACCGGCCCTCGGTTCTGACGCGATAGCAATATGGGCGTTCAGAATTTGTTAGAAATTTGTTCAAGTTCCGTAATACCAAAAATGATGAATAAAAACTTGTTGTTTTTTTAATATCGTGTTGTTATTCTGTTAATTGACAATATAAGCTATGTTCCTACACATAAAATACGTAACATATCGTTGTTTTTAATACGAAACAAATAAGATGAAAACCTGTCGTTTAGGTCGTAAAAATATACAAAATGCAATTCGCTTACATTTAATTTTAGGTAAATATTTTGATTAAAAAAACTATTTGGGAACATAGATAAATACTATCCGAATCCGAATAATAGCATACTATGGTGGAAATATGCTCGAATTACAAATGACGTCGGTATTACGTTTGTATGGGCAGTTCATCATTCGCTGGGTTCTTAAGTGTACTTATGGTGTTACCTATTTAAGTTTACCAAAAATGCAAAGTTTTATTTTGTTTCATACTTTTTAAAATAAAAATACATAATTTATTTTATTTTATTTTATTATTTACTCCAGAAACAAAAATTAAACAAAAACAAATCATTTATTTTCTTTCGTAATACTACGATATAAGCATATGGACTTTCTGGTGGACGGCGGGAAAAAACAAATTCCCGTAGTCCACCTAGGTGAACCAGGCAGGTGGACCACGGGCAATAAAGGGTTTTTACTCCCTGACATTACAAAACTAAATAATTGATTAGGGGTCTGTAGAATAAATCGATCTTGAGTGCTCCAGAAATTACATTTTCAATGGGAATTTAGAAATAGGAACTTACTCGATCACTCTTAAAATTAATTTTTCACTGTTAAGGCTGTCACTGTTTTTATCCAAGACGATGTTAAGTGCAGTCTGTACGTCTAGTACGGGATTTGATAGTTTTCGAAAACTATATGAAGTTTCGTTTCCTTCCATACATTTACTGACAGCGTCCTTAGTTTCTTCTCGTTTTCGCTAGAGGCATTGCAAGTAAATGTATGGAAGGAAACGAAACTTCATATAGTTTCGAAAACTATCAAAACCCGTACTAACCCCCCAGAGTAGTGAGTACGGAAATAAAAAATCTATTAAACTCACTGCTACCTGACACAGCACGCACTGAACTGTAGGTATACATAATTTATAACCCAACAGTTGCATATATTCCTACTTCCACTCCTGTTTCCACACCAGGATTCTGTGTTGTGGGTATGAGGAACTACGAGTACCACGCTACCACTACACAGACCTGGAACTAATATTTGCAGATCATGCAAACATTTATCCCGCAGGGAATACAACCGGCACCATTCGAGTCTCAGCCGGCTACTCGCTCACCGCGCCACGGAGGGCTTGTTCTACTTACATAGAAAAACGAAATGAATAAGACAAAACTTAGTTATGTAACTCATTACTTTATTTTCACACCGATTCATACACAATTATCTCTAGAGAAAATAATTCCCTTGCTCACTATTTTACGTTTAATAATTAAATCACATTGAAATAGTTCGGCGCTAAGATTTTACATTGTGAACAAAATAATAATACTAGCACATACAACTGAAAGACATACCACATGCCTGCTTACTATAATTCTAGTAGTGAGGCTAAGCTCAAAAGTCTCGCAGTTACCGCTCGACCAGGAGTAACACTTCTATACGCTAATATTATTTTTTTATTCTTATGGTTTAAACCGCAGTACATTATTATAGCAGACTATACAAATACACAGAGATTTTAAATGTAACTACTATGAGAAAGGGATACATATTTCGCGATCTCAAATGGTAGGTGGCAGCACTAAACATGAAGATGTTATGGAAAGATGGGTAAAGTCAACATTTTTTTTTTATACTATGGTATTCTTGGACAAGGTGATTCACTGAGCATATACCAAATGAGCTACGGTGACAGAGGACCTCATTGTATGTATCTAATTGATACACACTGACTGATTTCCTTCAGTTCAAAAGCTGTAGTTATAATCACCTATTGATATTCCCTATTTAATACATGATCAATGAATCAACCCGTTCTCAATTTGAGATCGCAAAAATTTACGAATACATACGAAACTATGACTTAATAGACAGACATAAGAATTACAGCATTTGCTCAACACAAAACAATATTAAAATTTACGCAGTCATGGTCCCAAAACAATGTTACTTTTAGTTTGACCTGAGCAAATTTTGAAAAAAACATTACTAATTAATTTTAAAAAACATAAATATTGCCTAAGTTATAGGAATAATTGCTCAAGTCGCCCGTAATTATGCTCAAAACAGTTAACAAAAAATTCATTGAACCTTTTTGGTCAATAAAAAAAATGTTATAAGGGTAATTAGCGACTACCCTGTGTTACCATGCACAAAAAATAATTTACAATTATAAATAGATAATCGATGCTAGCGTTCGAAAGATCTTGAAATAAAGTGTATGTTTTAAAGATTGTACTGTCGTGAGTCTAAGCCACGGCTAAGACTCGATCTAATTACTAAAGATGGTTTAAACTTGAGTCTACCAGTCCAGGCTTTAATATCGACCTTTGGTATATACGACTTTAATACGGATCTTGCAAGTGTCACATGACAATAGAGATGTCAAAATTCTAACCTCTAACAATCCTGTCAATAACTGGACAATGAGGGATCTTCGATAAAAAAAAAGTAAGTAGTTCAAATTGGTACGACAGATGGCGCTGACTCAACTGTAGCTGCCAAGATTGACAATTATCTGTGGTGTACGCGTACTAAGCTATTATATAACTAGTCTGTGGCTATTAATCATGATATTCTGTATGTGTCTGCTTCTTGAGTGTAAGCTAGTGATTTCGTAGTATTTTTAGAAGTAGGTAAAAATAAATATCACGAAACGAAAATATATCTACGTTGTTGATGTTGACATTTAACTTTCTTTTGACACTTGATAGCTAGGTAACAGAGCAGCGCCTACCCTAACCTATTTTCAACGCTGAAATCATGATTTGAAACGGCCGAGAAAACTCCTCATTACTACACTAGGGAGCTGCCTGCATTGAGAAAAACCTTGGACATGTAACTCGAGAATTGATTTCAGAAAACAATCCATCAACTTTTCTATTAAAGTCGTATATCCTAAAAGTCGATATTTAGACCTGTACTGGTCTAAACCATCTTTCGTAATGAGGCAGAGCCTTAGAGAATGGTAGCCAAAAACAATACAGGCGGATTCATTGAACATAGGTCATGTAAGATCTAAGGCGCAGGCCAGACAGAAGAGACGTAAGAAGTGGACGGGGCGCAGACAAATGTATCTTCCGCGTCCTTTTCATACAAAATGTATAGAAGCGTCGCGACGCAAAACAAACAGAAAAGACGGGGTGCAGGCGTAACGCTTTTACCTCTGCTATGCTCGCGACGCGTCCTCGTCTTACGTATCTTCTGTCTGGCCTGCGCCTGAGATAGACCCGTTTGATTAATGTTTAACGAATCACCCTGTATAAGAGTTCAGTGTTTTAAATAATTTAAAAACGTGTGTTTAGGGTACTTTTAAAATTAGTATTGTAATCACATGTTCCTTCTTGCAAACATACAAGAGGCAAGTGAAAATAGATTACCGTCAATTTTAAATCGAGTAAAATTATCCGGTCAACACTAGATACTTTGTTATTCAATTTAGTACTTTAGTACTTTGACACAAGACCGACGATGGAATGTTATTGTACAAAATTAAATTACAAGGTTCATGTACACTAATATTATATTCACGCTATTACGTTGGCTTTAAAACAATTTATGAAGCGATTATAAATTGTTATTTGACTCAGTTAAGAGTTAATACAGGGCGTAAAAAGACTACTCCCGAAAACTGAAATAGTGCCTTCAGACCATGATTCTGAAAATATTAAAGCTGAAAAAACACGAAAAAAATGCTCATATTTGGGGCACTTTTTTCGTGTTTTCTTTATAAATATTCATAAAATATCGTTAAAGGAACACAAAAACCTATTTTCCATTATTAAAGACACGTTAATAAAAAAATACGTCAAAAAAGCAATGAATACCACATAAGAAATATTGGCGCTACGGATCGACCAGCTGACCGGGAGCGTTGAACTCGCGCGGCCGGAATAAATGCGTACATTGCTGGCTGACAAATACGATACGAAACGAAGAAAAAAGTTTTCTCCGGTATGAATCACCTCTCAGGCGAAAGCTATTTTATATAGCTATGATATTGGTAGCTTTATCGGTACCTTCAATATTCGGGTGCCGTCATTTTACATGCTGTATATAGGGTGTCAATCACAATCAAATGATGTATTTTAACTTTTTAAGTAAAATAACAATAAAATTATAACAATGAAAGCTATATAGGAAGACATTATTTAAAACCTTCGAATATAAAACGATAACAAAACACGTTTTATAGGTATAACAAAACACGTTTTGTAGGTATAACAAAACACGTTTTGTAGGTATAACAAAACACGTTTTGTAGGTATAACAAAACACGTTTTCTAGGTATAACAAAACACATTTTGTAGGTATAACATGGGGGAGGTTTCGTCCAGCAGTGGACGTCCAAAGGCTATTGATGATGATGATGATGGTCGTATATGTTTTCGGATCGAAAAAACTCGGAACGTATATTCTTATCTGTATGCAGGCTTAATCTGAACTCAAAATTATGAATAATAAATTCAAAATACGTACTAAAAAATAAAACAAAACTTATAAATAAATCACCTTCTTACCAGAAAAGCGTGTTTACAGTCAGTTTTATCTGAACTATTTTGTTTGACACCAGTCTTAAATTATGTCTCACTGTCAAAATTTTAAAAGTAACAGAGCTAAATTTTGACAGTGAGACTGCCTGGTTTAGGACACGCGTTAAACAAAATATGACGTTAAACACGCTTTTCTGGTACGACGGCTATAGTTTAAATGTGACGCGCGCTGCGCAATCGCCTAAACTAGTTACTTAATAATAATAAAAAAGTATAACTCTGCATTAGTAAATCGAAGCTTATTCAAAAATATATCACAAAATACTAATTAATCAAAAGTGTACAAAAAGTTTTCAACTAAAAACTATACTAATGTGAGATTTTTAAACAATTTTTGTTTCATACAAATGTTTACAAAGTGCGTGTACGCAACAAGAAACACATTAAAACAAATACTTAAAAATTTTGACGCCTCAACATTATAATACTGAAAAAGCGATTAATTTTCTCATTAGGGTGCGGTTTGACTGCGAGCGAGCACAAGTATTGTCTGCTCCACTAAAAGCGTCATAAATACTTGAAAAAGTGTTAATAACTACACAGGTTGCCACAGTAAAGACAGTCGAACTAATTCAGGGGGGTGAGACCTCATAGTCCATCTAAATCCCCCATGTGTAACCCCACGTCCACCCAGAAAACGCTGGCTATTTATTCCGAGGTCATACAGTTGGAGGGACGACCTCTGTGGCGCGGCGGGCAAGTAGCCGGCTGAGGTGCGAGAGGTTGCGGGTTCAATTCCCGCTGCGGAACAAATGTTTGTATGATCTGCAAATATTTGTTCCGAGTCTGGGTGTTATGATACCATCGTACTCGTAGTTTCTGATACCCACGACACAGGGAATTCTAGTGTGGGATCATGACTACGTATATGACTGTTGGGTGTGTTATGTTATGTGTTTGTATGACTTACTTAGTTTTTGTTACAAAACGCTTGTTCGCTCTCAATCAAGCCACACCTTTAGCTACTAAACCTAATAACAGTCTAAAAGGAAGCTTACAGCGATTAATTACAATTATTTCACGCACAACACCGAACACCGATATATTAAAAAACTTTTACCTACAACGCTGAAAATATAGGCTTTTACGCCAAAGATATTTGAATATTTCGTAGAGAATCCCTTAGCACTAAGGGCCGCTATCTACCAAAGCGAAACGCCACAGCCGTATGATGCCATTTTGACGCTCTCTTCTTCACTGGTAGTTAACGGCCTTTAGAATTGTACCTTTCTTAGTAACATTAAAATATCTTAAGGGAAAAATAGACCTTAAAATTTATTTTCATAATACTTTTTCGATTTTTATACTTTAACTCGTTTCTGTCCCAGTTGTGGGAAAGTAACGGTCGAATTCGTAACGTAACTCTACTAATCTATAGCTGTCCCTTTTCGACTTACTCTTAAATGTGCTACGAGGAAAAGAGACGATAGTATTCAAATTAAATTTACGAATCTTCAGTAGTATTTACTTTCAAATTTAGTTTTAAACTCTCGTTTATTTTGACGACATTATCTTAGAGAACACGATTCAAGACTAATCGATAAAAATATATTCTACTCGCTTTATCTCACTAACTATAATATGTGCCTCTCGCTCTTTCTCGTTCCAGCTACTGAACACGCGTTAATTTATTTTTAAATAAATATTTAGTAAATAGCTGTGCTAACAAATTTATGTTTATTTATTTTCAAAGTTGCGAACGCTGTCGATGAAAATTCGTTTTTTTTTGTGTATGTTAAAAAGCCAAATAATTTAGGGTAATATCTACATGCGACTTAGTGAGAAAGGTTCTTTAAATCGTATTACCTATGGCCTAGAAGCCTCCAACACACAAAATGTTGTTTAGATATTTTTTTACTTCGATTCTAATCAAAAATAGCACAGCATTAATTAAAATCACAAAACAAGCCAATAGCTTTCTTTTCAATAAAAACTCCGATAGTTTTTCTTAAATATACAAACACAGATATATTTAAACACTCATATGCCAAATTGCGATCACCAATCTGCTTGCCAAGCGTGATGATCAAATCCCCCCCCCCCCTTGTATTGAATGGGGGAGGCCACGCCCAGCGGTGGACATAAACAGGCTGTTGATGATGATATATGCCTCCTACCATTATATCTTCACGATCGATAGAAATTGTAACTTTTGTCTATAGAACATCCTTCTAACAGCAAATCTATTGAAATATGATACCTAATTCACATTCATTGCCACTTTGTGTAATTTTTTTAAGTAATTAAGAATATGGCCATATTTTTATCAACATGTAGGCCAACTTACATTTAACCAAAGCAATCTTATCGAAGCCCACTCAAATAGAATATTATATTCAATCAATCAGTGATGCATTCCAACGTGCTTCGATGGAACAACATTTTAGAGGTTGTAGGAAGTCTGTGGATGAAGGCGGCTCAAGATCGTTCTTGGCGTTCTATAGGGCAGGTTTATGATGATGTATTTATGTTGTAGTCCAACTACAAATACATTGGCGTGCATTGACAAGGGTACACTTGGAAGAGCCAAGATATCTCAAACTAGATTTAGCTCCCTGAAATAAATTGAAAATAAAAGAGAATTGAATTAACATATAAAACCAATACAAGTTACTATATATATATTTGTTCGTCTATTTCATATATAAAACCCTTTTATTCAATGGGCAATTTTTAGATTCATGATTTTTATTTCAATTCGATATCTTGCATAAATAAATATCTTTGCCGCGAAATCGCTGAAAAAGGTCCGCATTATTATTATCATATTTCACTAATGTCGATTACATTTAAATAAGTTTAAAAGTGAAATAGTTTTAATTTTCAATCTTTACAATAAACTTAATTTCTAAATAGCACAAGTGCCCAAGATTTTCATTGCCTACCGTTCTCAAGAATTACATAATTAGACACGCATCGCTGACTCAAAGCGAAAGAGCGGGTTCGAATCCCGTTGGAAAAATAACTTACATTTTTTTTATCTAACTGATTTTTAGTTATGGTATAAGCAACAAATTTAGCCGTTACTTTCACAAATGAGTCCACATTAGTGATTGGACAGTTTAGTCTCACTTCTCCCCAGACGAGGAAGTTTTTTTTTTTTTATCTAACTGTTCTTTAGTTATGATATAGGTAACAAATTTATCCGTTACATTCAAAATGAACTGTCTCTACATACTTGTCAGCATTTCAAATGAGTCCACACTAGTGTTTAGACAGTTTAGTCTCACTTCTCCCCAGACGAGGAGGATGACACACGACCGCGTCCTTTCTTCCGTTTCTCTTCTGGCTCCTTCTCAGCTGGCTTCTCTTCAGGCTTTGAAGGTTGTGGTGGCGTGGGCTGGTTGCAGCTCTGTTGAAATATTTTATTGTCATTCTACATTCTTAGTGTCACTAGTTTTTTCTTGGTTTTGGTTCGTTTCTTGGGTTTAATTCCTGGTGGTTCTGAAAAGGGGCTTGTGACCGACATGAGACTTTTCAATTAAAAAATTCAGGCGGTGTAACTTTTCAAGTAGAAACTACAGGTACACACTCTAAACTACAGGCACAAGAGACTTTTCAGCTTGAAACTATGGGCACATACGAATTTTCAGCTATGGACACATACGAATTTTCAAGTTAAAACTACAGGTCCTTGAGACTTTTCAGATTTTAACAATGAGTTTTTCGAGTTGAATCTAAAGGTGCTTGCAACTTTTCAGCTTTAAACTATAGGCTCATGAGACTTTTCAAGTTGAAACTAAAGGCACTTGAGACTTTTCAGCTTTAAACTATGGGCACATACGAATTTTCAAGTTAAAACTAAAGGTGTTAAAGAAATGTCAGCTTAAAACTATGAGCACATGAGACTTTTCAAGTCAAAACTGCAAGTGCTTGAGACTTGTCAGCTTTAAAGTATGGCACATGAGACTACAGGCACTTGAGACTTTTAAGCTTTAAACAATAGGCATATGAGACTTTTCAAGTTAAAACTACAGGCACATAATATACCTTCTTCTTGGTGTGCCTGTCGTGTCGCCTGGTCGGTTTGTGCTCGTCCTCGTCTCTCTTGCGCGTCATCACGCCGAGCAGTTTGCTGACCATGCTGGTGTTGCGTTTACCGTCGCTCGGGCTGGCTTCTTCCGGCGACTGGAACATGAGTTCGAATGCTTTTAGTCACAAAATTACGACAAAACTGCAGATAACAATCAGCAAGTTATAAAGTGCAAAGCACGAAGTTCATAAAACGAGCGGTAAATAAGCAAGTCACACGGGCATAAACAAGAACCGAATTCTACGCGAATATATATTATATTATATATTACGTTTACTGCTGGACGAGGCCTCCTCCGTTGAAGAATATAATGGACGGATTTGCCATAATCACCACGCTTGGCAGGCGGATTGGTGATCGCAAATTGGTGTTGAGTACTCAGGCGGATGCTGCCATCCATCCACTGGTGAATCCCTTAGTAAGGCTTTTACTTCATCCACGGGAGGATGAGGGTCTTTTTTTAAACCGGACACACCACGGCACTATATTATTAATATATATTATAATTGAAATTACTATAATTTTGTAATTTCTTTTTTATGAAAGAACATACAATGTATGTAAACAAAATTTTATATAAATGTAAATTACAAATGAAACAGTTGATCAACTTAAAGGCCGTCACAAACGATCTAAAGATAGATCAACCGATCCAGATCACAAAAAAATATAAAAAAGCGTCACTAAGAAGCTAGCCAATTTTATAACATTACGCTAAAAATAAGAACCCTGTCGATTACCTTATTGGCATCAACGGACTCCTGCCTCTTGAGTTCGACCTTCTTCCCGGACTCTGTTCGCTTCGCTTCCAGCTTCTCTTGCTTCTTCTCGGCCTTCTCTTGTTTCTTCGCCTCTTTATCCTCCTTGTTGGACTTCTTGATCGAGCCCGCTCGCTCCATCACTTTTTCCACCTGTACGAAGTCATACATAACTAATGCAAATAGACAAAAAAAAATGATAATTTCTATCTATATGCTACAGTTATCATCATCAGCCTGTAGAAATCTATTGCTGGACATAGGCCCCCATAGAATACCACGACGACCGGTCTTAAGCCACCTCCATCCACCGACTTCCCGCGACCTTGACCCATCGAGAGGGGGACGTTCGTCTACTGCGTCGTCCGGTTTATCCGGTCGCCATTTATTCCCCAACGGTTAACAGTTCAGCTAGCTATATGACCTGCCCATTGCCACTTCAACTTGCTAATTTCGAGAGCTATGTCGGTGATCTTGGTTGTCCTACGGATTTCCTAATTTCGGATTCTATCATATAGTAAAACTATTAAGCTAATATGGTACAGTCAATGACATAATTTAGAAAAGAAAGAAAAGAAAGAAAATTTATTTATTTCACACATATAGTAAGCACAACACAAGATTTAGTACAGGCAAATTAGCAAAGTGTGGACCTAAGTCGTGTAGTCGTGGATTCTTATGGAAACGTTAGATGACACGAAAAGAAGCTTATCCTAGGTTTGCACCGTTTCTGGCGCTTACGGAAGGCTTTTAAATATTAGGTACAAACTTAAAAAGGCCGTAAAATTTTAAAATAGAAAGAAATTACTTGATGCAAGTTAAATTACGTATAGAGAGACTGTCTTAGTGCATTATGATTTTAATAAAAACCACGTGCATGTAGGGAACACAGTGTTGAACAAATGCATCTTCCGTAAAAAAAACCAGTATAAAACTTCCGGCGGATGTAGTACTAATTAAATGAATAAGTTTAAGTCAATTTCCAGAACTACATTAATTTTCCCCGAAGTAGAGCGACAATAAAATATGGAAAAGTGCCTTCCGTGAGACGCACCATGGTGCAAACCTGGTAATGTATTTCGATCATTTTTCTGATAAGTCTATCAATTTGCATCGACTACCTTAATTTTCCCGGAGCCGTAATAACCACAAAAAGTTTTTTTTGTAAATGATTTTTTTTGTATGTTCCGTATGTCGGATTTAAAAAATACTTGGCGCAAATGTAGATCATAACGGTTCAAAGTCTATGCCAAATTGCACCGACTACGACTACTTCTATTTCCCCCATTACGGATATTTTTATGATTTTCACCCTATTTCACCCTGTTCCGGAGGGTGAAATTACTGATGCTTATTATTAGAGGTGATTTTTAAGCCATACAAAACAATTAGAAAAGTTTTCATGACTACATCTAATTAGTTCCACACTTGTGCAAAAAATCACCTAATTTGACTGTACTAATTACACAAAAAGAAAAAACAAACAGAAAAAAAAATTAACATTAAAAATAAACATGAAGGTATAAGTATATAGACTAATGTGTTGTGTGAGGTGAAATAGGTCCCTGTCTCAGCATAAGCTGCACCTGACCTGGAAAAGGCGTGCCGTTCCCAGGCCAATTTGATAACATTTAGAGATTTTAAAATAATTTTACCTATCGTAGTGTTTTTTCTTCAGAGAGATTACAACATTTTTTTTTAAATAATGAATGAGGGCTTTTCATCTTCGCTTAAAAAGAAAAAAAGTAGTTCAAATTGGTTTGATAGATGGCGCTGACTCAACTGTATCAATCAAGATTGTCTGTGGTACACGCGTACAAAACTATTATTCTAAGTAGTCTGTGGCTATTAGTCATGTTATTCTGTTTGTGATTGCTTCTTGAGTGTGCGCTAGTGATTTCGGGGTGTTTTTAGAAATAGGCAAAAACAAATACCACGAAACGAAAATTATTTCTACGTTGTCGATGTTGACATTTCAATTTATTTTGACACTTGACAGTTACGTTACAGATCAGCGTCATCTATTTTCAATGCTGAAAGCATGATTTAAAACGGCCGTGAAAACCCCTCATTGCCTTTATCATTAAATCAAGACAAAAAATTAAATAAAAAAACGGCTTGTTACAAAAATATTGGCGTTTTAAATACGAATTACCTCATAAGACAGTATAATAAAGTACTATTATAGTGGAATATAGTAGGATATAGTTGGTATTGACGACCGTAGTGCACCAGCTGAGACGATATAGGTGCGGGTACGATTCCCGCCGCGGAACAAAAGTTTGCATGGTGTACAAATATTTTTTCCGGGTCTGGGTGTTGTGGTACCGTGGTACTTGTAGTTCTTGATACACACGACACAGGGAATTCTAGTGTGGGATCAGGACTATGTATGTGACTGTAGGGTGTTATTTTATGTTATGTTATATAGTAAGATTCTTACCTTAGATTTATCCTCTACTTTTACATCCGGACTTTTGACTTCCTCAGTCTTTTCAACCTTCTCAACTCTTTCAATCCTTTTCACCGAATCCTGCTTCTTCAGTTCCGGCTTCTTCCACTCCGCTTCCGGTTTCTTCCGCTCCACTTCCGGTTTCTTCTGCGGTTCCTCTTTGAGGCTGGAGTCGGACTTCTTCCTGGTTTTAGGCTGGGCTTCTATGGGTTCTGGTTTTTTGGACTTTTCTTCGGGAAGTTTTTTGACTTCGATTGGTTTATTTTTTTCTTCTAAAAGGCTTACTTCTAGACTTGTTCGGCTGTCGTCTGTAAGAAAGTATTTTTTACATACATAGACTTGCCTCTGACTAACCTGAGTGGACGACCACTGTGGCGCGGCAGGCGAAGGTTCGCCTGCGACGCAGGAGGTTGCGGGTTCGATTCCCGCCTCTGAACAAATATTTGTACGATCTGCAGGTATTTGTTCAGGGTGTTCTGGGTATTTTATATGTATAATAAAAAATATCTATCTATGTATTGTATTGTATTAAGTATATCAGTTATCTAGTACCCATAACACAAGCTCTGCTTAGCTTGGGGCTAGATAATGTTGTGTGAAAAGTCCAGCATTTATTTATTTATTTTATTTAAAGATCTGATAATATCGATGGGGATTAAGAGGGAACGGTTTGTGATATATTTTTTATTTAGTCTCCATACATTGCCAAGCGTCGTATTCGAGGCAAACTCCCTCCCAATATGTTCGATATTATTATTTATTTATTTACACGCACAAAACACATTACAACCACAAATAAAATAAAAACCGGCCAAGAGCGAGTCGAACTCGCGCACCATACCATCCATCCATGGTTCCGTACCATTATCTATAAAAACTGCAAAAAAACGTTTGTTGCATGGGAGCCCCTTTAAATATTTATTTTATTCTGTTTTTTAGTATTTATTGTTTTAGCGGCAACAGAAATACATCATCTGTGAAAATTTTTAACTGTCTAACTATCACGGTTCATGTGATAAAGCCTGGTGACAGACGGACGGACGGCCGAACGGAAAGCGAAGCCTTAGTAATAGGGTCCGTTTTACCCTTTGGATACGGAACCCTAAAAACGATTAGACTTTAGACTTTAATAGAAGCACATTTTCCTTACCAATAAAGATCTCCCTAGAAGTGTCCAGCATAGAAGTATCTGTCGTGTCAACAAATGACTCGTCTGACAGTGACAGTGACGCGAACGAGGTCGACGCGTCGAAACTGAGCGCGTTGACAGATTTATCCAAACTCGTCTTTGGTGATGACGTGAATATGCTGGGCGTGGTCTGCTGTTTCGCTGGCGTCCTAGAATAATAACATATGTTATAATATTTAAATAAATAACAGCCACGCACCGACAGACACATGCCGTTGACTGTCCAGCCTAATAATAATAACATATGTTATTATATTTAAGTAAATAACAGCCAAAAGATGACAGACACATGCCGTTGTCTGTCCAACCTAAGAATAATAACATATGTTATTATATTTAAGTAAATAACAGCCAAAAGATGACAGACACATGCCGTTGTCTGTCCAACCTAAGACTAATAACATATGTTATTATATTTAAGTAAATAACAGCCAAAAGATGACAGACACATGCCGTTGTCTATCCAGCCTAAGAATAATAACATATGTTATTATATTTAAGTAAATAACAGCCAAAAGATGACAGACACATGCCGTTGTCTGTCCAACCTAAGAATAATAACATATGTTATTATATTTAAGTAAATAACAGCCAAAAGATGACAGACACATGCCGTTGTCTGTCCAGCCTAAGAATAATAACATATGTTATTATATTTAAGTAAATAACAGCCAAAAGATGACAGACACATGCCGTTGTCTATCCAGCCTAAGAATAATAACATATGTTATTATATTTAAGTAAATAACAGCCAAAAGATGACAGACACATGCCGTGGTCTGTCCAACATAAGAATAATAACATATGTTATTATATTTAAGTAAATAACAGCCAAAAGATGACAGACACATGCCGTTGTCTGTCCAACCTAAGAATAATAACATATGTTATTATATTTAAGTAAATAACAGCCAAAAGATGACAGACACATGCCGTTGTCTGTCCAACCTAAGAATAATAACATATGTTATTATATTTAAGTAAATAACAGCCAAAAGATGACAGGCACATGCCGTTGTCTATCCAGCCTAAGAATAATAACATATGTTATTATATTTAAGTAAATAACAGCCAAAAGATGACAGACACATGCCGTTGTCTGTCCAGCCTAAGAATAATAACATATGTTATTATATTTAAATAAATAACAGCCAAAAGATGACACACACCGACAGACACATGCCGTGGTGTGTTCAGCCTAAGAATAGACCCCTCCATCTCCTCAAGTGGATGTCGTAAAAGTCAACTAAGGGATTACACCAGGGGATGGGCTGCAGCATCCACCTGAGTATTCAACACAACTACTTCGATCACCAATCCGCCTGCCAAGCGTGGTGGTTATGGCAATTCCCCATATATATAGGAATGTATTTATGGGGGAGGCCTCGTCTAGCAGTGGACGTCTAAACGCTGGTGATGATGATGATGATGACCAGTCAATAGTCATATACAAAGTTCTGGATTCCTTGTGTCGTGTGTCTGAGGAATTACGAGTACCATAATACCACAACCCAGAACAAATATTAGCAGATCATACAAACATTTGTCCCGCAGCGGGAATCGAACCCGCAACCTATCTATCTTGCATCTTAGCCAGCTACTCGCCCGCCGCGCCACAGAGGTCGCCATAGATTCAAGCGGAAAAATCTAGTGATGCACGACCGGGATTTGAGCCCACGACCTTAGGCACGACTTGTCTTCCTGTCTAGCGACCAGAACATCAGTGCTTTCCATATTCTCACCTATTGGGCAAGTTCCTAGCATGATGCGTGGGTGAATCCTTCTCCTCAGCTATCCGCGGCAGTGGCGGCTCTTCCTTGTCCTGGGGCGGGGGTGTTGGGGGCGCGGGGGGAGGCGCGCGCCACACGACTGCGCGGCGTGGGCCAGCCGTGACCACGCCAGCCGACACGGCACTCACGCCACAGCATAGCGGGGAGATGGAGCATTTAGATTCGGCGGAACGAGGGTGCAGCCTGTAATATTGGTCCTTTATAAACTAAGCGCCAATCCCGATAACCTAACCTAATTTATTGATTCAAGCGTGACTTTGCGGAAATCCATTCTACAATATAAAATAGACGAACAAATATATAGTAACAATTCCGCTCCTCTCCAACGAAAACTCTGAAAGAATTCGACACTTGTATCGTCTTTCAACGAAGGATTCGGCGAGGCAACATGGCTGCGGAGTTTTGCTTCGTTCGTTGTACACGTGTCGAATTCTTTCAGAGTTTTCGTTGGAGAGGAGCGGAATTGTTACTATATATTTGTTCGTCTATTTTATATTCTAACCTAACCTAGTTACCTAGTAATTGTTAGTAGTAGAACTACTTGTGAAAGAGTTCGTCCGGGGAAGTACTACCACCGTACCTATTTCTGCCGTCAAGCAGCAGTGCTCGCATTGCTATGTTTCGGTTTGAAGGGTACGGGTGCCGGTGAAATTGCAGGCACATGAGACTTTTCATTTTTATGTCTCAGGGTCGGCAGCGCGCGTGTGATGCCTCTGGTGTTGCAGGCGTTTATAGGCTACGGTAACTACTTTCCACCAGGTGGGCCGTACGTTTGTTTGCTTGCCAAGTAGAATAAAAAAAACTACTTTGATCTACAATCTACAAGGTCGTTTTGTTATAATTTAATTGCGAATTATGGCATTTTTGTACCATCTCGGATTGTGGTGGATGGTACTTTTATTCCCATTGTCCCCCAGTGCGGCTGAAACGGTTGGGGACTACGGGAATTACCATCACTTGAACGGGATTTTATTCCCAGTGCTACTGAAACGGTGGGGGACAAAGGGAATTAACGTAATTAAAAAAAAATTGCGCTAATAAAAATCTATATCTTTACGAAAGCCTATTATTTATGTTAAATTGCGAAACACACCGGCGTTCTTATTGTCCAGGCTTTATGATATACAAAAGCACAGTTAAAAACAAATTATATAGCAATGATTACACTTAAAGCCATATTATAAATCTAGAACACATTGCATAATGACACACAGACATGATGACATGAAAGTAATCAAGCAGTGTACATATCGTGTAACTATGGTCGTTTATACATGTACATAAATACAGTCAGCAGCACGAATTGGTTACTAATTGGTTTATGTTTTTTGTTTTTAGTTCAATCTGTAAAGTATATTCTTAATATTAATCTGCATCTTGATCTGATTAAATTTTTTATAACACTTTTGAAATATTATTTTTATTAACAAAAATTTTTTTTGCAACGATTTGCAATAAGTTAAGTAAATATAATCGTGAATTATCAATTAATAAACAGGTTTCTCCAAATAAACTAAAATACCGCCAAATTATTTATGTTTCAATAAATAATTAAATACTATTTTAGAAAAATAAAATAAAAAGAATTATGGGTATCCATTCCAAGTATAATAAATATATAACTTAAATTTATTAATTTCACTAACAAATATAATTAAGTAAGTACGTGTAGTGTATTTTGTATCTATCTATCTCCTATCTATCTATCTATCTTCCATCTATCTATCTAAACATTTTAATTTAACCAATTCATGCTGCTGACCGTTCGTGTAATATGAAAAGTATGTGAAATCAATACACAGAGTGGGTAAGGGTGTGGTGCGACTAACCTGTCTGGCGATAATGCGCGGCGTAGCAACGGCGAGGCGGGGTCGCGTCTCGGCCAAGCCCGCCGGCACTCGCGCCCCGCCAATGGCGACGGACTGCGAGCTTCCACGCGGCTATAGTTGTAAATGATATGTGATACTGATGTGAAACGTATACATTGGCACAACGAAACTTACAAAAACAATTTACCCACTTATAAAGCTATTTAAGACACTATGGGTGTTATTATAAAAAATGCCCTTAGTCTGGGTTTAAACCAGGACTACCAGTCTAGGCTTAAATATCGACCTAGAGTATATACGACTATAATACAAAAGCTGATGGTTTGTTTTCCAGAAGCAACTTTCGAGCTAGATACTCCGCGCTTATGCCATAAATGACATAAACTTGGACTATCTCTGGTTTATCTAAAACCAGGCAGCCCCCTAGTTTAGCAATGGTCTATAAATTGACCGTTGATTGCTTGCTAGATGTAAGAATTTGGACATCTCAATTGTGATGTGACACATATCCGTCAGTTTGATACTTTGGAAATTTGCGTAGTAGCGCGAGAATTGATTTCGGAAAACAAACCATCTGCTTTCGTATTTAAAGTCGCATATGCCTGATGTCGATATTTAATCCTAGACTAGTACGCCTGGACTAAATTCAGATTTAGTCCATGTTCTGTAATAAGGCCGTATAGGTTCAACGAAAATGTTTGTATGAACTAAAGAAGGCGAGCGCACGCTCTGATACCTTGGTTTTGTGTATATATTAATGATATAAAAATTCACTTTAAAGTTTTGTTAGATTTTATTGATGAATTCACTAACCCAATTTATAACTTATAAGTTACCAAATGTTCCAAAAATTAAAACGTGTTAGAAGTTTGCCTAAAATTAGATTTCCATTTTAAAAAGATTAAATAGGAGGTATATTTTTTTTGTATTGAGTTTGTATTCAAATTGTATACTTATATTATATATGATTGTATATTTATGATTTCACTAGATAAAAAGCTGATATAATATGACAAATACGATATATTTTTTTACTTTTTGTAAACTATTTAGAACTCTTATCAAAAACTTAAATATTATAGAGCTCATTAAAGGCATTTTGTGAACCTATAGCGTCTTAAATATGCTCTACTGAAAATTAACTCTTGTCTCTTATCGTTATTACCCAGTTGTAAGAGATGGCAATACTTTCATGAGGCCGAAAAATATACAGAGTTCTCCAAATGTTTTGATTTGCAACAGAATGATTATAGTTTCTAATATTTCGGTCAGTTTCGTGTGCCATAAAATAAAGTAATTAGAAACATAAACACAATGATTATGACAACAGATATGGTGTATGTTAGACACAAATTAATGAAAATATCGGACACTGAAAATGTTAGTACAAAGACATCTTTGTTTCTGTTCAGTTTTTTTTCTGAGGAATTTGGTATAAATTTAAAGAATCAGGCTCGCATTGACTCAAATCTGGGAGCAATCTTGAGTGCATTCCAATCTCAAAATTCGTGCAGTAATGGCCCTAGATTAAGCAATCGTAATCAACCTCAGATTTTTTATTGTTTTAGAAACTAGTCTTGAGCTATTGATACTAATTCTTACAACCTACTTATAAACTTGTTACCAAAAAAATACCCGCCTAGAGTTTCTGGGCCTTACCATAGCCGTATCTCAACCCCCTCCAATCCCCTCTCTCACCTCTTCTTCAGGGGGTATTCAAGTAACAAGTTAATACGTAAGTGATACCAGTTAATATTGATATAAATGATGCTGGCAGTTTATATAGTCCTACCTTGTTGGAGACTGTGGTTGCGGCTGTGGTGATGGCGATGGGGTCCGAGCCAAAGGCGACAGCGGCATATGCTGGAGAGAGGCACGCCGGACTTCAGCCCCACCCGCTACCAGCTTATGTTTTAAGCCATGGAGCGAAGACGGTCTGCAAATCATGGTAAGAATATTATTAACAGCACAGTGTTGTGAAAGAGATACAACTGTAGGTGTGGAAGACACCACAAATATGACTTAAAGGAATTGACATACAGACTTAACAATAAGACTTGACAAATGGACTTGACGCAAAGATTTGACAAAAGGACTACACAAAAGGACCAGAGTGGCGATTACATAATTCTGTTGCTATTGATTTCAATCTTGTTTCTAGTTGAAATTGCGTTCATGCTATTACCTAATTTACGCAGTCTTGTTGCAATTAATTTTTGTAAGCAAAGTGCGTAAATTGGGTATTCGAAAGAGCGTCATTTCGGATAGAAGCAGCATAGAAATCGATTGAAACCAATAAGCAACAGAATTACGTAATCTCACCACTGACATAAGGACAAAAGGACTTGACAAAAATAAACTTTTCACTACGTGGTAGTAGAGTATAGCAATTGAGATAATTATAGATGGTAATATCAGAAAACAAACATGTAAGTACTTCATTTATATTTTTCCGAACTCATTTTGTATAAGAGACTTTCCACCTGATGTCGCTCTGCCCCTCGACTGCTAAAATGGAAATCTGTACTACCTATTCACATGTTTCTATTAGATTATTATTTATAAGTATAACAAGCGTAGCGTGTGCTGTCTTGCATATTTTTTTGCTGATGTTTATTTAAGTTGACTACCTTCCTAAGGTTTTTAAGTTCTCATTTACTATGTATCAGCAACTCCTTGCTCCGAGGCACCACACAGGCGCTTCTCACCTAGTGGTAAGACGGACCATTTATGTAAGCCCAGCCGAGTTTGTTGCCTGATTCTTCTAGGCTTGGTCGCGTTGGAACAGGAGTAATTTAATTTTATATAAGACGATTCAAAATGATCCTTGTGATTTCAATGAATAAAGTTCTTTTTGACTTTTGACTTTGACTTGACTTAATAAAAGCTCGTATGCTTTACCGTTGGTAGTGAGTAGTGGTGCTGTGCGCAGGAGTGTCCGTGGCGGGCGACGGCGCGGGCGACGGCGACGAGGCGCATTCACCCATAGACACCATCTGCAGACAAACAACGGGACACAATTATAGAATTGCAACTTTCGTGGTTAAGAATCATTATTACGATCTCTGTGGCGCAGTGAACGAGTAGCCGGCTGAGATGCAAGAGGTTGCGGGTTCGATTCTCGCTGCGGGAGAAATTATGTTTGCATGATCTGCAAATATTTGTTCCGGGTCTAGGTGGTGTGGTATCATGGTACTCGTAGGTCCTAATACCCACCACACAGGGAATCCTAGTGTGGGATCAGCGGGGTTATTGTGTAAGTCTACTGAACATCGAATAAACTTCAAATTTGATATTGACAACTCAGTCTGGACTCCATCTGTCAATTTCGTATTGTCTAACCGGTGAACTTCGTCTGTTTCAAGCCCAGTGAATGAATGCTAATCATGATTTTGACAGTTTTGGTATTGTCTAGCGCCAAACTGAAGTTCGGAAAAGTTTTTGACGTCTTCAGTGACGTCAAAAACTTTCCCGAACTTCATGACAAACGTCAAATGAAACAGGGACCTCCTTCGATGCCTGTTTGAACTAAAATAGCACACTAAACAACTTCAGTTATGAAATAAAGTGATAATTAGAGTTTTTATTAGCAGAAGTAAGTAATTAATTCAAACATCCATACATTTGTCTACATTTATTTAATGATATTTGACTTCCCAACTTGCGAAAGTCTTGGATGATTTTACCTAAATTGAGAACACTGATATCCTCGTGAGTACCTAATGTAGTATGCTGATATCAAGGTAGGTGCTCAATAAATATACTAGCCAAATCTAAAGCTAGCTACCTACCTAGTTCCAACTGGACTGTCAATTCCAGTCCATCCCAAGGTTGTCTGGAAGAGATCGCTCTCAGCGATAAGACCGCCCATTGTACATACGTATAATTATAATTATGATTGTTTTAATGTTTAAATTTTTAATGTGGTGTGCAATAAAGTGTTTTCTATCTATCTATCTATCTATCTAGTTAAAAACTCATAAATAAGTAGTGTGTGTGCTTGCAGTTCATGTTCTTACCTATGTTATTCTGTCTTGCAGATATTAGCACCATTGGCATTTTACGTGAATGGTTATTACCAAAAACCGTGGGGCTTATTGCCACCTTGGCCCGTTCAGAAATGTGTTGTCGGACTGCTGAAATTCTTTAAAAATACATCCAATTTTCAACTACTAAGGATGGAGCTCCCTAATGATGAGGAGGTCTCAAATGGTCTAAGATGTGGACCACATTGTTTCGTGATTTATTAATCACGAAACAATGTGGTCCACATCTTATAGCGTTCTTAATGAAAGTGAAGATCAATGACCAAGAATATCTTACTTGTAAGTAATAATCTATTATTAATAGTATCAATATAAGTACTCAACATGCACAAATTTGCTTTTAGTGATGATGATTCTATGTGCACAATCTACTGAAAGTCCATTGCTGGACATAGGACTCCCCCATGGACCCCCCATGTGACCTAGGTTCTTCTATGGATCTCTTCTATTCAATTGATATCTACCATAGCAGCCGCTGCATTAATTTGAGAGTGTAAAAAGTATCAAAAGTGCCAAAAGTGTAACCTTATTGTTTTTGTTCCAGAATCAAAACAAACGTGGACAAGGGCTACTGAGCTATTTTAACATTATTGGTTGTTTACTGTTGTTTTCTACTTCTCACAACGGAGTTCAGTGAATTACCCTTATTAATTCAGAATAAACTTTGAAATAGGTTATCTGTTTAATTAAAAGGATATCACTGTTGTTCATTTATTTTGTTTATTCGTTTAATCAACAGCGTTTTCTTAAAAATCCAGGCAGAAAAACATTGTGTGACAAACATAAGGCCAAACATGAATTTTACAAAATCAAAAACATGTGTAGGTAGGTACACACAAGTAAGCATCCAAAGTGACCGAGTGCCTACAAACTTTTTAAATTTCAGCATTATTATTGAAATAACCATTACTATTGCCCACTGGGGCACGAATGGCTTTTTTAGTTTTATTGGTTTCTACTTAGTTAACTACCTTTTTTGTAAGGCACGCCTCACCATCTTTCTGCACGCCCAGGATGACTGGTAGATAATTCTATTAGCATTAAGTCCTCCTAGCGCTGATGTTTTGTGTGAAAGTTTAAATAAATAATAATGGCTAGAAATATAAATCAAATAGAACTATTAATGTAGTACTCCATTGAGTCAGGTAAGTATATTATGTTTGAAAATAGATGAGGTTTGCCGTGGTGTGTCCGGCTTAAGATTCTATCTCCTCCCATGAATGAATTAAAAGCCAACCAAGGGATTACACCAGGGGACAGGCAGCAGCATCCACCTGAGTACTCTACATAAATAATGCAATCACCAATCCACTTTCGAAGCGTGGTGATTATGGCAATTCCCCCCACTGTATTTCATGGGGGACACTTTGTCCAGCAGTGGATGTCTAAAGGCTGCCGATGAGTAGCATACCGATGGACTGGCAACATTGTATTGGACGCAGACAGTCAATGGATAGAAGCAGCACAAGCCGTAAGACGTAGCATAGCCATGGGCCAAAGACATTGTACCGATGACATTGTAATGGTCCCTGGAAATCAGTGAATAGAGGCAGCACAAGCCCATTGATAGTGGCATTTTATGGGGAGGCAGCAGTTATAACACCACTGTTGGACGTCTACTAGCTGATGATGAATAAAATTAAAGAAATAATATTGGGTAGGTAAGTCATTTACTCATTATTCATTATAAACAATCAAAATTTACCTTGACAAATGCCCGCACTAATATTTACCATTACCGCTAACCAACATATAGCTACTATACACTCATTAAAGTACTAATTCTACAGTTTATTGGTTTTATCTATAGTCTCAGGTAAACCATAAAGGAATTAAAAATAACACTATGGCGAGACTCCCACTGAGTATTATGTTCCTTGCTCTAACTTCATAACCGTCATGGTGAGCTTGGTTCTGCTGGAGGTATTCTATCATCACTTTGGACATCACAACGTAGTGAATACGTACAGTTGAGTGGTGGGTACTCCTCAAGTAATAGATTAATTCTGTGGCAAGGGTGTTCTTCCGAATTATAATTGTAATTTTTCCATTTTGGCCCCTTTTTTCTTGGTGGTCATCATAATATGCCAACCCCAACGTTTGGACGTTGCCTGTTTTCCCACAACCAACGCTTAGGTATTGCTTCTCCAACAATGGCCCTAGCTAGACTATCCTTTCGAAATCTTGCATGATTTTGAACTTTGAGGCTCAGTCTCATTTACTTATTCGAAATTTGTGACACAAATGATTATCACTGCCGTTTTGGTATTTAATATAGCAAAGCGTAAATAACACCCACAATGTTTCCAAACACAGTTCTGCATGTTTATTTTAACTTTTTTCAGTCCAATTAAAAGAAATACACCAAAAATAAACAAATTACAGGCTTTTTTTTTTTTTTTTTAATGGCATCTGAGAATTTTTCTCAATTTTGCCAATGTCAAGTAGCATAGATAATTACAAACATTGTCCAGTCGTCAAGTACTCTGTTATGTCATGTTCTAGTAAATCGATGGCAGTTTACTAATAATGTTGTTAATGTTTTTTAATGTTCCTGGACAATTTCCACCCCTTCGAAAAGACACGTAATACACTTATTTTATTTAAATTCACTACCATGTGCAAGTTACACCGGTTAAAATGCCACCAAAATAACACGATATAACTCAAAAAAACAAAAAAAACAATTGAAATAAAATAAAAAAGGACGACGTCTCCCTTCGAAAGAGCAGAAAAAGTCTCAATTATAGGCTTCTCCTTTTTCTTTATTTTTGACAAAAAAACGTGACATTGCCAACGTCAATCATTTCTGACGTTTTTTAAAAACACGTTCCGTTTTAAATTTCAGGAGACTATTATTTCAGCTTAGTTGCTAACAATGCAACCAATAACATAAAATTCTGTACCGTTAATGTTTGTAAAGCACATTAAATATAGTTTTCAAGTTAACAACTTACTAATACCACATAAATCATGTCACTAAGTACTCGTACTTCGTCAGTGCTAGTTAGTCATACTTCTGAAATGAAACGTGACCGAGCGATGAACGAGACCGAAAACGCGTACGCCAGTCTGTAGCCGCTGAACATCGAAAAAATCCTTCGGCAATACCGCGAAGGCATGTTTACTGAACATCGATTTTAGTACTCTGACAATCGGTTTGAAAGTTAGCCAATAACCCCCCTGGACTATGCATGTCCTGACTGTCATTTTGGGGTGTTATGTTATGTTATTTTAAATTGAAAAAAAAACGACTAATTACCACTTCCTTTCGTTTTTCGACACTTTTGCTGAAGTTTCGAGACTGAGTTCAGAAGCCTTGCCATCATGAGCAACGCCTGCGACCGAGTTCGACGGTAGACCGGCGAATACCGTATAACAGTGGTAATAAGCCGTTTTTTCAATTTAAAACAGGGCACACCCATCTTCCCTATTGAAATTCCTGTGTTTAGTAATCTCAATTGCCTCTTGCACCAGTCTTGGTATGTAATGCCGCTCTGTCGAGATTACATGTGGATTGTGTAGCTCAATCCAATGGTTTGAGCCAGATTCTATGAGGTGTTCCGCTTTGGCTGACTTCTGTGTGTCGACGTTTTTGACCGCTCGGATGTGCTCCTTGACCCGACAAGCTATCGTACGTTTTGTTTGATCAATGTACGAACTTCCACAGCTACAATCAATCCCCGTATCTAGTGATAATTATGTTAATAACCATTTTTGTCAATATTGTTTGTTTGTCATCATCTTTATTAGCCAGTAAAAGTCCACTCCTGGACATAAACCTCAACGACAAACGGTCTTGACGACCTCTGTGGCGCGGCGGGCGAGTAGCCGGCTTAGATGCAAGAGGTTGCGGGTTCGATTCTCGCTGCGGCATACATGTTAGCATGATCTGTAGTCAGTTCTAGGTATGTGTGTTGTGGTACAACGGTACTCGTAGTTCCTGATACCCACGACACACGGTATCCTGTGGGATCAGGACTATGTATGTGACTGTTAGTATAGCGCCACACCTGCGGAACGTACCGCGCCGATCGTTCGGTTCAATACGCTCGCAGTGTTTTTCAAGCCTTTGCACGACTAATGTCCTAAATACAAAATGTCCAACTAGGATTAATGTCCAACACGAATTTTGTCCAACACGAATAGTTCCCTATGACACATCAGTCCAATGAAGTCAAATGAGTCCCTGGGGTCGTGGAGTGAGGATGTTGGTTTTGGTGGTGGGATTTGTAGTCCGTGAGCTTTCTGGTGGATGGTAGGTGTCCCTGTATAATATGCTAAACCACTGTTTTTAATTTAGTGTAGGTACTTCCTACACTTTGTTATTTTATTTAGCTTGAATGGTAAATTTGACTGTCTGTTCGAGGTAATATCGAACACGCAGCAAATGTGCGTTTCTGCTGCGTTAGCGATGTAGCGCACCTTTGCTCGCGCTTACCTAAATTCGCTAGTTCGCGACTGAGCATACCATCGAGAGCGCGGGCTCACTTAGCTTAAACCATTTTACCAAGTAATTAGCCTTAAAGTCTGTCAGTCTAAGTGATTACTGTTTATAATACATAATTACATAGTATTCGCGGATATTGACTTTTACTACAACCATTAAGCATACCATAAACTCAAAGGGGCTTGGATTTGGACATACCACACAAGACAGGTCCCCTTTACACTGTCTGTCTAAAAATTTTGTTGTATAAAATGTAAATCCTTTATTGGCCATAAGATTTGCTGTATAAGAATGTTCTGTTTTATATTAAGGGCTGTGGATTTTGTTTAATAAATAAAATAAAAATAAAAATAAAAATCAGCCGAAATTACGTCACGTAATAAACTTCAGTCACTGAACTTTCGGCGCAGTACGTTACGCAGGTGTGGCGCGACACTAATGTGTTATGTTATTTCGTTTATACCTTATTTACCTGGTGCATCTCCTGAGAGGCTCGTTTAGTGGAGATCCTCCTGAAGAGGGAGCATCTTCTCCTGGGACGAGGGCGCGGGGGGGCGGAGGCACGACGCCCACAGCCAACTCGGCGTCTACCACCGGCCTAGAAAATTTAATTTATATAGTCTAATGTCCGCCCGCGGTATTTCGCGATATATTTTTTTATTTTTTTCTACGGCGGATTTGCGAAGGCGACATGGCGTAAAGTATAATATAAATATTTATTTCAATTGGAAATTTATTTATTTATTAAATAAAATATATATATATATATTTTTTTTATTTAATATATAATCTAGGACACATTTCTAAAACATTTTCTATTACTTACCTGGATAGTAGTCTGATCAAGCGGCGTCGCTCGCACCGTAGCGTGGGGCGCTGCCAACAGTAACCTTAAAACCTGCAAAACACATCAATATAAAATATTTATAAATATAAAGAGAAGTTTTCTTGCCTGTGACAAAAAAAAATAATGTTCTTATATCTACAGACGAGCTCATATTAGCTAGACAACGATCGGAAATAGGTAAAGTGTATAGAAACAAAGTTGTAGAGAATTTTATCAGCTTTAATTACTAAATGACGTGTTTTAGGGATTAAATCAAAAAACCAAAAAACGGGTCCGCCTTCTCCCCCTAGGGCTCACGTCAGAGGTGTGGGCACTTTTAGTATGTTTGTCTCCTAACTAGTTCAAACAAAGTTCCGAAGTCACTCATTTACTACACTGAAATGAACTGTCAAATATAGCTGTATGTCAGTGTATTTACGGCACGTCAAATCGTTGCCAGAATTGACAGAAAAATACAAGATACACAACAGTGGTAGCGATTCAGTGCAGTATTATCTGAATTTAAAATGCGCTAAATTTATCACGCGCTCTTTCTAATGGACTGAAATAAAAGGGACCGCTATAATATTAGCGCAGATGCAAAACAGTTTTTTCTTAGATTGTACTTTTTTCTATGTCTTTTCCAGCTGTCAAATAAATCTGGCCAATGGGAAAAATAATTCCCGTTGACCAGACTAGTCTGACCACCAATCTGACCACTGGGAATCACTCGTTTATATCCAGAGAATGATGATTCACAGAATCGCTACCGATGTTACATGATACATCACACATCACATCAGCAACCTTCAGACGTCCACTGTAGAACGAGGCCTCCCCCATAAAATGCAATGGAGGGTATTTGCCATAATCACCACGCATGGCAGGCGTATCGGTGATTGCAGTACGAGGGCGGCACTGAAAATTTCGGGAATCAAGGAAGTGGTTTTTTGTTTCGGGTTCGTACGTGTATATCCAGGATTCGTCACCTGATACGATGTTGTATACAGCATTTGAGGATCCTGCGTGGAATCTTTCGAGAGTTCTGACGCACCAAGTAACGCGAGCCGCTTTTTGCTCTTCACAGAGCGCATGCGGTATCCATCGGGAAAACCACTTTTTTACACCTAATTGTTCATGCAAGATTATTTGTATTTGACTCATGCCAATGTCTAATGTTGCCTGAATTTCGCGGTATGTCACATGTCGATCTTCCTCAATCAGCTTACGCACAGCATCAACGTTTTCTTGGGTGACTGCAGTTTTTGGACGACCTTGACGGGGATCATCACTGAGCTTGACACGTCCACGTTGAAATTCAGCAAACCATCGATAAATTGTGGTTTTGGATGGGGCTTCATCACCAAATGCAGAAATCATCCGGTCAACACATTGTTTTTGTGTTAAACCACTTCGAAAGTCATAATAAATCATCGCTCTTGAATTTTCTCGAGTCAATTCCATTTTCTCAACGACTAAACAAGTTTGACAAAACCTTGTGACAAGACCGAGAATCTTTTTTTAAATAAATAAATGGTATTCGATTTTTAAAACCAAGGAGTTTTCAATTAAAAAGATTTTAATATGACAGAAACAGTGGAAATATTACATTCCCGATACTTTTAGTGCAGCCCTCGTATTCGTTTTGAATACTCAGGTAGATGCTGCTGCCCATCCCCTGGTGTAATCAATCAGTCGGCTTATACGACGCCCACGGAAGGAGACGGAGGTCTATCTTATGCCGGACACACTACAGCGCAATTTAGTCAACACCAGACAACTTTTCTTTTTGTGTTAGTAATAATAAAAGAGCATCATCATTATCATCATCAGCCTGTATAAGTCCACTGCTGAACATAGGCCTCCCCCTTAGAATGCCACGACGAACGGTCTTGAGCCGCCTCCATCCACCGACTTCCTGCGACGTTTATTCTTTAGTCCATCGAGTGGAGGGCCTTCCCTCGTTGCGTTTGGTCGTTTGGGCGTTGCTCGGTTTGTGGTCGCCGCTCGAGAGCCTTTATTCCCCTAACGGGTTCAATCAAAAGTATCAAAATTGTTATATTAACTAAACACTGTTTAACCAACCTGAGTATGCAATAATCCTTGCACGGATTCTCCGTTCAGTTGTGTGATGAGATCGCCCGCGCGTAGGCCCGCCGCCCATGCCGCCCCTTGCTCACTAACAGCCTGAAATTGGAAAATTTACCTTAATTTCGAATGTAATACAATCGCAAATCAAATAACCAATGTATTTATTTATTTTATTTAATCTAGTATTCAGTTATCTTATACCAATTTTAAAGAATTTAAGTGTTAGAATAACTAGTGGTTCGCCCCGAACTGAGACCTCGCGATGACACCTTTATCAGTCCGACTACTTAGGTAAGGAATAAATGCAATATCTCTATAATTTCCATTTTTTTTTTATTTTCTCGTGGTAATTAACACATCATCGAAATAACTTTTGAATAGGACTAAGCAACGAGGCGTTCATACTACCAGAGACAAGTAACTTTTCTACGATACTACATACCTGTTAGTATATCAAGTACCTAACCATTTAATTGGTAACGTCCTTTTGACAAAATCATAGAACTCCAATGCCATTCAAATTCCTAGTAATGGGGGGTCAATAATGGATGTTATATTGGTTATTGTTTTTTATGGTTCAGGTTTCTAATTTCTTCAATTTCAGACTTTTCCCTGTAGTTGTAACACAAAAGCCACAAGCATACCAAATTTCAGCATTATGGGACTGCTGGAAGTACCCTAGAATTTTTGATTTTTGCGTTTTTTATTTTCCCTAATATCTCGGAAACTTAATTAAAAGTTAAAAGTAAAAAACTTAGTTTAAATACTTATTAAAAACAGTTTTGAAATGTCCAACTAAAGCGCTTTCATTAGACACCCCACTTGATCTGACTGTCTCACTTTTATTTTTTTTACCCCCTCTTGGATCCCAATATCTCAGCAACCCCCTGACCGATATAGCTCATAACCTTACCTACAAATTGTACCAATACTATCTACCCCCATACCAAATTTCATGAAGACCGGATTAACGGTTTGGAAGTTTTCATCGGACAAAGATACATACGTACATACATACATACATACATACATACATACAAACGCCGATTCTTCCAACTTGACTAAGAGAACTCGCTTCGCTCGTTCAATAATATACTTAGATAATATGAGGTACATTGTCAACACTCTCTAAGAAAGACAAGGACAGTGACTGATACAACAACTTACCGAAACCAAATGATGCATGGTGTAGTAGTCAGTGTCTCCGTAGTAGACGCGCACAGTGTGGATAGTGAAGCCGAAACCAGCGGGCCCGCGTCTCACCACAATCGGTGGCTTTGACGTTTGAATCAGACTGAAACAATAGTTACTTGATTCCCGCCTCGGAACAAATATTTGTACGATCTGCAGATATTTGTTCAGGGTGTTCTGGGTATTTTTCTATGTACAATAAAAAAATATCTATCTATGTAATGTATGTAACGCAAGCTCTGCTTAGATTGGGGCTAGGTAATGTTGTGTGAAATGTCCACATAATTTATTTATTTGATAAGCAAGGCTGCAAAGTTGATATTTGGCGCTAGTACATATATTGAAATCTGAGCAAGTTAAGGAATCTAGGATTGAACAACGAGCAAAGCGAATGGTTAAAAAATTGAATCTTGAGCGTAGCGAGGGTTTCAAAGGTATGAGACGCAAATTGTTAAAAAAAACTAAGTTCAGTTTCGCCAACTATGGTCATCATCATCATCACGAGCCTTTTTACGTCCTCTGCTGGACGAGGCCACCCCCGTTGAGCACAATGGGGGGATTTGCCATAACCACCACGCTAGGCAGGCAGATTGGTGCTCACAGTTCGGTGTTAAGTACTCAGGTGGATGCTACTGCGCATCCCCTGATGTAATCTCTTAGTAAGGCTTTTACTACATCCACGGGAGGAGATGGAGTGGTCTATTCTCAGGTCGGACACACCACGGCCTACAGCTTAAAAGCATCTTGTAAATCAATCTTGTTATTTTTGTTAGAATCAATAGGTATCATCATTATTATAATCATCAGCCTGTAGAAGTCTACTACGCCTCCCCCCTAGAATGCAACGACCAATGGTCTTAATCCGCCTCCATCCACCGACTTTCTACTACGTTTATAATGTCATTACACAATAGATTTGTCAAACCTGAGATTGTTTTGTCAGTTGTCATTTAAAGAAACTTACGAATGGTTAGGCAGCGCAAACGGTGATGGGGGGTCACGACACGGCGAAGAGTCTCTGGACGAGTTCGTTGAAGACGTGTTGCCAGCGCAAGGCGAACCGGCGCCCGCGCTCAGCGTGCTGTCATCCGCTGAAACAAACCACATACATAGACTTACCACATTTATAGCTCTTGTAAAATTGAAATGTATTACGACCTCCGTTGCACCGAGGGCGAGTAGCCTGCTGAGACGCAAGAGGTTGCGGGTACGATTCCCGCTGCGGGACAAATGCTTGCAAATCTCCCAATATTTGTTCCTGCCCCTCAATTACAATAGCAAAAGGCAACGGGGAACGCAACAATGGGAATCATTTTGGTAGCCTTAGCGCTGTCCAAATCTTTTGAAACTTGAAAGAAGGAATTAAGTCAATGTCAAAAAGAACTTTATTCAATTAAATCACAAGGATCATTTTGAATCGTCTTATAAAGTAAAATTACTCCTGTTCCAACGCGACCAAGCCTAGAAGAATCAGGCAACAAACACGGCTTGGCTTACATAAATGGTCCGTCTTACCACTAGGTGAGAAGCGCCTGTGTGGTGCCTCGGAGCAAGGAGTTGCTGATACATAGTAAATGAGAACTTAAAAACCTTAGGAAGGTAGTCAAAAGTAAATAAACATCAGCAAAAATATGCAAGACAGCACACGCTACGCTTGTTATACTTATGAATAATAATAATCTAATACAAACATGTAAATAGGTAAGTACAGATATTGCAAATTTCCATTTTAGCAGTCGAGGGGCAGAGCGACATCAGGCCACGCGGCTTTATCATTAATATAGTCATCAAGAGTGTAATACGCTTTCTTAATTAGATTCATCTTTATGTAGGATTTCAATCTTCGAATAGGAAGTTTAAATGCACCTTCTGGAAGTTTATTATAGAACCGTACAGAATTCCCCATAAAAGACCCACTGACTTTCTTTAATCGAAATTTTGGTATATTTAGTTTGTGTTTATTTCTCGTGTTAATACCATGCACGTCACTTTTTATCATAAAACTATCCAAGTGTTTATGTGTATGTAATAATATTTCATAGGTATATTGCGATATTACTGTAAGAATATTGATTTCTTTGAAACGCTCCCTCAAGGAGTCACGCGACTTCATTTTATAAATGGCACGTATTGCCCGTTTTTGTAAGACAAAAATAGCTTGGATATCTGCTGCTTTACCCCACAGTATGATACCATATGACATAACACTATGGAAGTAGCTAAAATAAACAAGCCTAGCTGTAGCTTCATCAGTAAGCTGCCTTATTATACGAACTGCATATGCAGCGGAACTAAGTCTACCAGCAAGAGCCACAATTTGTGGTGCCCACTGCAACCCTGCATCAATATTAAGCCCTAAGAAAATGGTAGACTTGACAAGATCAAGTGTCTCCCCATTTATTTTAATATTAGTTGGATAATGTTTTACATTAGGCAATGTGAATTTGATGCATTTCGTTTTTTTAGCATTAAGCAAAAGATTATTAACTGTGAACCACTCAAGAACACGCGATAGTGAATCATTTACATCATCGCAATTAGATTTAGATCTATCAACTTTGAAAATCTAGATCTAACATATTTAGATCAAGAAGTTTCCCTTATTCAAGTTTCATAAAATTTCGATAGCGCTAAGGCTGCCAAAATGATCCCCATTTATATGTTCTCCATTGCCATTTGCTACTGTAATTGTTGGATAATCAGAGCGATTTCACAGGATTTTAATTCTTAGGTTTATTGTAGGGAATTTCAAAGCAAAACACCGGCACAAATATTTTCTCATCACAGAAACTTATTTTTTTTTTTTCTTCAAAGAGGTTAAACTGCACAGACAATAATTTTCAACTGACAGGTAATACAGAGGTTTAGTACAAGCATAGCAAATAAAACCATAGAGGAGATATGCATCCAAACATTCTCCGGGGCTAAGGACGACTAAGGTCCTTAAAGGAATTCACAAAGGTACAGATTAAGACATGGAATTTGACTCAAACAGATTCGATAAGTGACTTTACTTTAGTGGGTTGAGATAGGAGACTATATTTAGATGCAAGAAAACTCTATATTGAAAAGAACAAATTTAACTAAATTCTAACAAAGTATAGGTATACATTTTAATGAGGGGAATCATCCAGGGGGATGGGACTCAATTTTGAGACAGGTCGCTTAAATTTTTGATTTTTATATTGTAAGGTTACAACACGAGTAATTCCATCAGAACCTGGATGTTTCTCTACAATTTTTCCCAAAAGCCATTTTCCAGGAGGCAAGCGTTCATCTTTCACCAGAACAATCATACCAACACAAACATCAGGTAGGTGTTGAGTCCACTTAAATCTTTGTTGAAGAGTGGTGAGATATTCAGATTGCCAACGAGACCATAAACTCTGAACTAATCTTTGAACTATTTTCCAACGACTCAAGCGATTGGGAATTTCAGAAATATTCTCTTCAGGGACACCTATTAAAGGTTCACCTATCAAAAAATGACCCGGAGTGAGGGGAGGGTCATCTAGGGATGCGTTTATCAAAGTGAGAGGTCTTGAGTTGACACAAGCCTCAACTTGGGTTAAAAGAGTTGTAAACTCTTCAAAGGTCAGATTAGTCTGTCCTACAACTCGTTTTATGTGATTTTTCACGGATTTTATACCGGATTCCCAGAGCCCCCCGAAGGTAGGAGCTCCTGGGGGAATAAAATGCCAGGTTGTGCCATCATTGGCCAGAAGTTGGGAAATCTCTTGTACAAAACTAGATTTAGCATTTTTGAAATTAAGTTCTAATTCTCGAGAAGCACCTACAAAATTGGTACCACAGTCACTCCAGAGATCCTTGCAGTGACCGCGGCGCGCAACAAAGCGTCGAAAAGCTGCGATGAAGGCAGAAGTAGTCAAATCACTCACTAACTCTAGGTGAATGGCCTTTGTGACAGTACATACAAATAGGCAAACGTAAGCTTTACTAGTACGGTTGCAACGACCTGAGTACAATTTCAAGTTAAAAGGACCACCATAATCAGTTCCACTGGTGAGAAAAGGACGAGATGGTTTGACTCTACATTGGGGTAAATCTCCCATGAATGGGGCTTTAGGTGCTGCTCTATATTTAAAGCAGGTCATACATTTATGAACAACATTTTTTACAAGGTTTTTGGCACCAACAATCCAGTATTTTTGTCTAACAATATTCAAAGTGAGTTGGTGTCCACCATGCAAAGAATGGATATGTGCATCTAATACTATTAACTTGGCTAAATGACAATCAGATGCAAGCAGTATAGGGGATCTCAAGTCATATGGAACAGGAGCATTGGATAAACGTCCACCTACACGCAGAATCCCATTGCCATCCATCACAGGATTCAGAGTATGGATTTTACTACTTTTAGGAATAGAACCTTTTGTATTGATAAGCTTAATTTCTTTTTCAAAACTTTGTTTTTGTGACATGGAAATACACAAATTTAGAGCAGTTCTATGTTCAACTGCAGTTAAATAATTGGGTAAATCAATTTTGGATATTATCATGTTTTTTGTGTTTTGTACTTTCATTTTACAAATTTTCACAAATCTAAGACAATAGGCAGTGACACGGATCAGTTTCAAAAGATGGGAATATTTATTTAAATATTTCTTAGTTTCATTTTCTTCATTTGTGACTAGTAAGTTGGATACCTTTATTTTAGATTCTAAATCAGTCTCAGGTATCACAGAATTCTGGTAGGAAATACTTCTAGATTCAGTTAGAAATGTGGGTCCGGTCCACCAGAGGTCAGTCAATTCATTTGGACTGACACCTCTTGATGCACAATCGGCAGGATTGTCTTGTGATCTCACATGGTGCCATTGACTACTGTTTGTAATGTTCAAGATTTCCGAAGTACGGTTAGCCACAAAAGTTTTCCAAGTATTTGGATTCTTTCTCAACCAAGATAAAACGATTGTGGAGTCCGTCCATGCAAAAACATGAGGGACGTCTAGGCTAATTTTTACATCATTTAATAATTTTGCCAGGAGAACTGCACCACAGAGTTCGAGACGGGGTAAGGAGACTTGTTTGACAGGGGCCACTTTCGTTTTGGCAGTGACTAATCGAACCTGAACCTCAGTCTCTGTGATAACTCTGAGATACACTACACCTGCATAAGCAGAACAAGAAGCATCACAAAAACCATGCAATTCTAAACTTACATTTGTGTGACAAGTTTCGAACCATCGTGGCAGTTGAATGGGAGTCATGTTAGTGACATTATCTAAGTAGATAAACCATAAGGTTTTCAAATCATTTGTTAGGGGTTCATCCCACTCCAAGCCAGCTAACCACAATTTTTGCATAAAGATTTTAGCTATTATTATTATAGGTGCTAACCAGCCCAGTGGATCAAATGTCTTGGCAATGGTAGAAAGTACAAGTCTTTTGGTAATCATTTCACTTTTTTGGGAGTCAATGTCAATTTTTAGTTCAAAAACATCATTTTTAGGTTTCCACAACACTCCTAAGGCTTTAACTGATTCATCTAGCTTTATATTCACTGCACTTTGAGATACCTTAAGGGCATCAGGGATTTGATTCAACACAGATTGACTATTAGAAGACCACTTGTGAAGCGGGAAGCCACCCTTCAAGAGGAGAGCCGTCAAGCGCTGTTGCAGAATGATAGCATCACCCTCAGAGCAGGTACCAGTAAGGAGATCGTCCATGAACATGGATGAACGGATGATTTGAGCTTCAGCGGGGTAATTCTCTTGCTCATCATCAGCCAGTTGCCTTATTGTTTTGATAGCAAGGTATGGTGCACAGGAAGTACCATAACTGACAGTAAGTAGACGATATTCTTGTATAGGATCGTTAATATTTTCTCTCCAGACTATTCGCTGATAATCTGCATCTTCTTTATGCATATGTATACAAGGGTACATGTGTTTGATATCTGAAACTAGGCAGACTCTGTGCCTTCTCCATCTGGTTACTAAGTCTCGAAGATCTTGTTGGAGTGCAGGTCCAGTTAACAGTTCATCATTCAATGAATTTCCATTTTTAGGTTTGGCACTACCATCAAAAACTACTCTCAGTTTGGTAGTGAGACTGGATTCTCTCAAAACGGCATGGTGAGGTAAGTAATAAACTTTCTGATTTTTAATTTCTTGCTGATGGGTGTTTTCATAATTTAATGTTTTTGTTTCAGGTTTGGTGGGGATCAGCTCCATGTGTCCATTAGCTTTATAATCTCTCATAAACTTGCAGTACTGTTCTCTGAAGTCTGGTTTGTATTGGAACCTTTTCTCCATCTGTAATAAGCGGTGAACAGCCATGGATCTAGAATCACCCAATTCAGGGTTGTTCTCATTCATAAAAGGTAAACGAACTTCATATTGTCCATTTTCATATCTTTTGTGAGTTCTCTTATAATGTTCTTCACATTGAACTTCTTCTTTTGTCATTGATCTTGGTGTGCTTTGGTGTGGCTCTTCTAGCTCCCAAAATTTTCTAAGTAAATGGTCCACTTCAATTTTTGTGTGAAAAATCAATACTTCTTGTGGTAGTGGTCCACTTTGACAAATCTCCCCTGAGATTAACCAACCTAGTTGTGAGTTCATAGCGAGAAGGGATTGGTGTCTTTTGATGCCTTCCAAAATCAATTGAGCATGAATTTTTGTTCCTAAGAGCAAATCAATGGATTTTCTTCTGTTGTATTCTGGATCAGCCAGTTGTAGATTTTCAAAACAAGTGATTTTTTCAAAGTCTTGTGTGGGCAAAGGTGAAGTTATGCGTTTCATTACATAAGCCATCAAACAGAAAGAAGTAGTTCTGTTGTGACGTGGTTGGAAGTTCAGGTTTACATAAGCTTTTGTTCTACCCACTTCAGTATTTTGAAGTCCGGTGACTAATCCATCAATGTATGTGCGGTCAAGATTCAGTAATTGTGTAGCAGCTTCTGTAATAAATGACACATGAGACCCTGGATCAAGAAGTGCTCTCAAAACATAAGTATTTCCATCTTTGGATTTGACAGCAATGTGGGCTGTAGCAATAAGTGCTTGGCCATCATTCATGGCGGTGCTCATACTAACTACAACATTCTCTGTGGTTTTCTCAGGCTCAGTGATCATTTCCTTGGGGTTTGATTGGTGGAGGGAGGTATGGTGACGTCTACCACATTTCTTGCAGCTGGTGCTTTGCTTGCACTGGGAAACCATGTGACCCTTAACCAAACAGTTAAAGCATATGCCTTTCTTCTTAATGAAATCTTGTCTTTGTGTTATACTCAATTGTGAAAAATCATTACAGTGACACAGGTAGTGGTTTTGTGTACAGTACGTACAGGAAGTTTGTAGCTCGGTGTGCAGTGTCTTGATAGGTTGTTGATTCGATTTATTCATGAGTGCGCTTGGGTAATTTCTGGGTTTATTTTCTTTTGTTGGTTGAATCATCTCCATGGAACGGAATCGGCTTTCTAAATATTCCGTGAAAACTTTGAACGTTGGTGTCTCTTGTGTTCCCCCGAGGTGTTGCTCCCAAAGTTTGTGTGATTCTGTGTCTAATTTGGAAACAGTGATGTGTACTACAAGTGCATCCCAAGATGTTGTTGGTATCATGAGGTTCTCTAAAGAATGCAAGCATTCCTTCGTAGTATCTAGCAATTGCTTCAATCCTCGTGGACATTCAAATATAAGTTTCTTTTGAGAGAGAAACCGGTTCAGTATGTTGTTCACAATAACTCGCTTATTGTTATATCTGCTTTCTAAAGTCTCCCATGCCATAGGGTAATTGGCTGTGGTCACAGAGAAATGTTTTAGCAATTGTTCTGCTTCACCCGACAAACTGCAGCGAAGATATTGATGCTTTTCCACATTTGAGAGAGAATTCTCATTATGAATGAGGGATGTAAAGAGATCTCGAAAGTTGAGCCAATCATTGTAGTCACCGCCAAACTTGGGTATGGCAATGGGTGGTAATTTTACCCTAGGTTTTTGTTCTAATGAATTTGATTGTAAAGATTCTGAAGCAGATTCTCGAGTTTTCGATTCGTTTGTTCGATTTAATTCAGAGAGAAAGTCTTTTAAAAGAGCTTTTAGTTCTAGATAGTTTTCATCGGTTTGCTCAAAGTGTTTTTCCATTGATGTTAGATTTTCAGTCTTGGCGTCAGCAGCCATTTCTTCGTACAGCGTATTGTATTTTTTCCAGTTGTCTTCCGCGGATTCCAAACGCGCCTCCAAATATCCGCGTGTAATGCGAGATTTGGGACATTTTTTAGTGTTCGATAGAAGTTTTTCAAGCCTGAGAGCTATGGTTTTGATATGCGTGGTCAGATCCTTGGATTCCTTTGTAACAACGCTTGGTTCTAACATTTTGATAAATTGGAAAAATCTTACCGATTTTCAGCCGTATAACACACATAAAACACATTCGACGACGAAGGACCATTAAATGTTGGATAATCAGAGCGATTTCACAGGATTTTAATTCTTAGGTTTATTGTAGGGAATTTCAAAGCAAAACACCGGCACAAATATTTTCTCATCACAGAAACTTATTTATTTTTTTTTTCTTCAAAGAGGTTAAACTGCACAGACAATAATTTTCAACTGACAGGTAATACAGAGGTTTAGTACAAGCATAGCAAATAAAACCATAGAGGAGATATGCATCCAAACAGTAATTAAGGGGCGGGTCGGGGTGTTGTGGTACCATGGTACTCGTAGGATTATGTATGTGACTGTTGGGTGTTATGTTATGTTTTCAACTACGCAGCTTACCTGGATGTATGACCAAGGAAAGTCCAGATGTGCTGGCGGATCGTCTCATGGATTTGGCTATGATGGTTGGTTTAGACTTGTCCGGCTTGTCGGCGCGGTCCGGACGGTCCAGGCTTCTGTGTATCTCGATCATCTTCGGAGAGTCATCTCGGGAGGCCAGGTCGCTTCTAAGACAAGAGGTAAATTTTACAAGGTGTCCACTGCAAATGCTCAAAAGAATTCTCTGACTTTACCCTGACTAATTTCCCGAACTATCTCAATTTCCTAAATTTGCCATTCGTCCCATAACCCGCCAAAATTAGAAGCATAAGGAGGGAAACAAACAAAGACAAACCCAAAACTATTTTTTTTAAAGAGGCAAATTTTATGAATTTAAGGTCTTAAGTCTGCCACCCTCGTGATTCCAGGACAACGTTTTTTTATCGGCGAGCAGAGCGAGCCACGAAAAGAAGCAAGACCAGTCAATACGTCAACGTTGTACCAACGTTGGTACAAAGCGCGCGCGGAGCGGGCGGCTAAATTTGAGTGGTTTCAAAAGCAGCCGAAACGGCAACAGACTTAAGGCAGCAGCGAACGGAGCAATCGGTCAAAAAAAATTGTTTTAAAATCACTGGCAAAGTGTGTGGGATCAAACATTATCATATTATAGTGTTATATTGTAAATGTGACGTTCCCTGACCACATTAAGCTTCCCTGATTTTCCCTGATTGACATTGATTGAATTGATTGAAAGTGGATATTTGTTTTTAAAGCTCAACAACTTCTTACTAGGGGTGTTGAAACTTACGGTTTATGTCTATGCGGGTGTGGATGTGGGTGCGCCAGTAGAGACGGCTGCAAGGGAGGCAGGGGTCGCAACGGGCGACGTCTCGCCATAGGTGACACGTCGTCGCTGTCCGTCTGAGAAGATTCAGCGGTGGAGATGCTGCCACCCATAATCTGTTAACATTCAAATCAATAAATAAACTGTCAGACTGTAAGCGTGCAATCGCATTCCACAATAATCGTGTACAAATTAGGCTCCAAATGTATAGGATGACAGCCACAAAGTAACAGGCTTTGCCGTAGTCGGGTTAACCCTTCTTTGACCTTGCCGTAGTCGGGTTAACTCTCCTTTGGCTGTATAGTAGTCGAGAAAAAACCACTTTGGCTTGCTTTATCAAGTTCACCCTCCATTGGCTTAAGCAGTCGGGGTAACCCTTTTATGCCTTTGCCAATGTCAGATTACCCTCCTTTGGTTTCGCCGTAGTCGGGTTGACACTCCTTAGACTTTGCCGTAGTCAGGTTAACACTATTTTGACTATGCCGTGGTCGGTTTAACATTTCTTGGCTTTGTCGTAGTCGGGTTTACCCTCTTTTGACTACGCCGTAGTCGGGTTAACATTTCTTGACTTTGTCGTAGTCGGGTTAACCCTATTTTGGCTATGCCATAGTCGGGTTAACCCTATTTTGGCTATGCCGTAGTCGGGTTAACATTTCTTGCCTTTGCCGTAGTCGGATTAACACTCCTTTCATTTTACCAAGGTCAGGTTAACCCTTTGGCTTTATCATAGTCCTTTGACTTTGTCGTAGTCCGGTTAACAACTTACAGGGCATTTAGGGTGATGGTGTAATGGCGCAGTGGGAGTCGTAGGTGGCCCGGCGCTGTCTGGAGTGCCCGGCCAACTGTCCGTACTCTGCAAATACAATTATAACATAACCAATAACAAAGGGTTTTTATAAGCATATACCATTGCAAAAACGTTTATTAACTTTTATTTATTTATAGGAGAACCAATAGCTTTTATAAAGACTACACAGTATGCTAATTGTTGAGGGCCAATTAAAGGTTCCCACGTATAGAAGTGGTAAAAATATGTATAATTTTGATTTGGTGTCGTTTCTGCGCATCATTTTCTATACTCTGATTTTTAATCTTAGACAATTTTTGTAGACAACAATTTGTGTAGTGTGTATCATATGTGTATATACACATATGATACGCATACCTGACACTTATACACACAGTGGCATGTATCTTGATGTTTCTTTGTTTACAAAAAATGTCTAAGATTAAAAATCAGAGTGTAGTTCAATTATTACGAGCTCTTTCTTATAGACAGAATTAAAAAGAACCGCGTTAATCTTAGTGCACTGTTTAGCTTTTAGAGAACGCTGCAAAAAATCGTGTTCATGCCTGGAGTGTTGGGTATGCATCTTACCCTAGAATCGTGTTCATGGTCGGAGTGTTGAGTCAAATAAAATCAAATCAAAAGTATTTTAAACTAAAATTAGTCAACAAAGAAGAATCAGGCAACATGAATCTTACCCTAGAATCGTGTTCATGGCAGGAGTGTTGAGTGTGCCTGCGCCATTGAGGCGAGGTGCTGGAGAATGCAGCGAACACTCCGCCCTCGTCCGCCGCCGGCTCGGCCGATTCGGTCGCCTCATCTGTATCCACCTCGCTGTGGTTGTACCGATCACAACGACCTTGGGAAATATGTAATAATTGTAACAACATTTTATAAATCAATGCCCAGTTCAATGTTAAGGTGGAACGTTTCGCAAGTGGCGTAAAATTTAAATGCTATTGTGTTTTTTGCACATTATAGCTCATCAACACTTCTTGAGAGAGCGAACACTGATTTTGCGAGAATCAGGATACCAATACACATGTTTTAATTTAAAGTATCTCTTAAATATCATTAGTTTAGCTACGACTTTCAATTAACCAAAATAACACGATACAAATCTTTCATTGACATTCGTAGCTCAACTAATGATATTTATGAGATATTATCAATTAAAACATGTGTGTTAGGTCTCCTGATACCCGCAAAATCAGTGTTTACTATCTCAAGAAGTTTTGATGAGCTGTAATCAGTAAAAACATAGTAAAATTTGAATTTCACGCCACTTGCGAAACGTTTCAATTCAATTTTAAATAAACTTGCGGCCAGTTTAGAATAACTTGCTAAACGTAATGTGGTAATAACTTAAAAATCAATTTTAGCAATAGCTTTTTTTTTATACTACTTTGCAAGCAAACAAGCATACGGCCCACCTAATGGAAAGTAGTTACCGTAGCCTATGGACGCCTGCAACACCAGAGTCATCACACGCGCGCTGCCGACCCTCAGACATAAAGATGAAAAGTCTCATGTGCCTGTAATTTCACCGGCACCCTTCAAACCAAAACACAGCAATGCGAGCACTACTGCTTGGCGGCAGAAATAGATACGGTGGTAGTACTTCCCCGGACGAACTCTTTCACAAAAAGTTCTACTTCTAACAAAACTATTAAAGTATATAATGACTATAATTTATTTAAGCTAAATCATTAATAACGATAACACTTACTGTCGAAATAGCTGGTATCTTCATCGTTCTCCAATTGAGGTATGAATTCAGCCTTCCGCCTCAGCAGATTGTTCCAATCGAGTCCACCGCAGAAGTATATGTGCTCCTGCAGAGTACAATTAGTTGTAAATACGAGTCGGACCTCACTATAATTATCACATAACACCCAGTCACATAAGTAGTCATGGTCCCACACTAGGATTCCCTGTGTCGTGGGTATCAGGAACTACAAGTACCATGGTACCATAACACACCTCTCGCATCTCAGCCGACTACTCGCCCGCCGCGCCACAGAGGCATAAGAGTTCCGTTATCAAAACTCGATACGGATCACTAAAAATTACCTTGACTTGATGCGTTCCTCCAGTACCGAGTCGGTCCCTAGGGTTCCGCGCTAACAGTTCAGTGATGATGGCTCGCGCTTCCACTGCTATGGGGAAGTCTTCTTCTGAAGGCCATTCTATGTCATCTACACACGGACAAACAAATATTACAGTATTTAATTGATCAAAACGTTCGTTAGTCGTGTAACTGGTCCTTTCTTTGTCACATAGTGGCACCTACACCCTTTTGTATAGAGCCCATTTCTTGCATTTCTTTTCTTTTTTTTAGACAAAATGTAATTTCAATGTATTGTCTAACAAACTGATAAATAGCTTTCGATTACAATTACGCAGCGTTGCGCATTGCTTTAGCATCTTTCCAAGAGCAGAGGCCCAATTCACTAACTAAATAACTTTTCATTTAAAAAACCGACTTCCGCCATTGTATTCGACTAAATATTTGGATGAAAAAAAAATGATGAAAGAACCATAGTGGTGAAAGGATTATGATACTTTTTGAATGCAAATGCTTGGTTTGTTGCTGAAAATATCAAAATCGCCATATGTATGCCTACAATATTTGAGGAGTTTCCTCAATTCCGCATGGATTCCATCATCAGAACAGGATTCTGAAAAAAATGGGAACAATCTGGAAGTATATCTATTCAAATAAAAAAATAATTTTCCAAATCGGTTCCTAAAAGCCGGAGAAATGCGGTAACAAACATTAAAAAATACAACCGAATTGAGAACCTCCTCCTTTTTTGGGAAGTCGGTTAAATACATAATGAAAGTAAACACTTTGTTTCTTACACAACAGTTATCTATGGTTGGTACTATGTACCTAACTGATCCAGTTTGGCTCTGGTATGCGCCCTATATAGAAAAAAAATACAACCGAATTGAGAACCTCCTCCTTTTTTTTGGGAAGTCGGTTAAAAATAGTTAAAATAGAGTTCGGATCATGTTTCGATCTTGTGTCGATGTCTTAAATGTCAGAAATGGTATTCTCCTAACTTAAAATACGACACTGTAATGTGATTATATCGAAATGTGACCGAAACTTGAACGATTCAAAGTTTTTTCGTTAATTTTAGCATAAGTAGATGGAGTCTCTCTTTAATCTTTCCAATTATATATATAACTATCCTGTTCTAATGGTGGTCACCATGAATTTAAAGTAGACTAAATTGTTATTTATGAGGGACTAGAAATTTAACTTTCAGTCAATTTACAATTCAGTCTCGATTCGGTCAACTTTCAGTGTAGTTTAAAATAACTTAAGAGAATTGGGCCTCAGATATATTCAACACATAAAGCAAAATGCACTTTAGACTCGTATTTGATAGCGATTATCAGTTCGTTAGACAATAAGGGGGCAGATCTGTCAAAGTTCTGCCAAAGTTCTGTCAAACTGACAGATATTGTACAAAAATGTCTAAATAGATCTGGGAAACTGTGTGTGTGTATTACTAGATCTGTCAATGGTCTGTCTAACTGACAGACATTGTATGAAAATGTCGAATTTGACATTTAGAAAATTGGATGCCGGGTTAAGGTATGGTGGCCCTAAGGGGAGCCTGTGACCTGATAGATCAATGTCTTCTTTTTATTTTTATTTCTGACTGATAAAGGAATCTCTGTCTCGTTCTTTCCCATGTCAAAATAATAAAACAGATAAAGATAGTGATATCAGTTAATGATTGTTTCGCCACAATGTTTAAGCGTTTTATGGTGAAAACTTACCATTCACAGTATGAGCGAATAACTCTTCAGGGGTGTCACCAAAAAACGGCACGCATCCGACGATAAACTCGTATAAAATTATACCCATAGACCACCAGTCCACTGGCTTGCCATAACCCTGAAACAAACAAATTTCAATCTTATTTCAACTCGAACACATATGATTTTTGTAGAAAGAATGTATTATAATCCTAGGGGGAGGTCAAAGGGGGTATTTTAGCCGCCACGAGACGTGAGCACGGAATAGCGGAGCCCGCGCGAGGGCGCGTTCTACTGACACACACTGCTATGTAGCTAAATTATGTTATTCATATCCCTACAAATATATATAAGAATGGTGATGATGTTTGGATATTTGTCGCGCTTTCACGCTAAAACTGCTGGGCCAATTTCAATGAGATTTGCTACACAGATAGAATAAAACCTAGATTAAAACAAAGGACACTTTTTAACCCAAAATTTAAATTTTAATAAATTTTAATTTTTGTTTTATATTGAATTCATTTTAATTTAAAAAATGTTGTTTCCCTTGTAGAACATCGCGAATTAAACCGTGGGAGACCTCTAGCAATTGATAGAAACGACCACAAACCTGTCTTAATATGACTTCTGGTGCGATATATTCTGGTGTTCCGCATACTTGTTTATCGGAAAACTGTCTCGCTTCTCTATCAGCGTATTCTTCGTACAGATTAGTTGCCACTGTAATAAAAATACATAGTTTTCAATATTTGAAATAAATGGTAAGAGAAAATCTTTGATTGCAGAAAGAATTTAATGCAACTGATACTAGTATAACACAAATGCAACAAACTAAAAATCTAAAGACCGTTGCAAACGATCTAAAGATAATAATAAGAATAGTGGTAGGAGTGCTATTTAAATTGATAAGTTCACTCACATGACATCAAACCCATCTTGCTTAGACCGAAATCAGTCAGTTTTATGTGGCCAGTCGCTGTGATGAGTAGACTGAAAATATTAATTACATATATTACATTATATACGGAATATACACGGGAAGACAGGTTGTCATATTTTGCGAATCGGCCCCCGTATTTTTAACCGACTTCACAAAAAAGGAGGAGGTTCTCAATTTGGTTGTATTTTTTTTCTATCTCGCGACACGTTTCCAGCAGGCGTTAATTGTGCAATCATGGCTGTCAAACGTTGAATTCTCATACAAAAAATATACCGTTTGACAGCCCTGATTGCACGATTAACGCCCGTTGCAAACGTGTCGCGAGATAGAGTAGCCCTGCGGGTAACGGGCGAACTTTACACGCCTAAAACCTTAGAAAAGATCGCTGTAGAGTATTTTTTACTTTTTAAGTATCTCTTTCAATTTTAAATAGTTATGCGCAGTCAACTAACTAATAAAAGTTCCATCTCTTTATTGATTCTTTATTTATCATGCATTGAACATGCATGGAGAGAGCCATGCTCGAAGTTCAAAACGAGGAAATCCGTAGAACTAAAATCACCGACATAGCTCTCAGAATTAGCAAGTTCAAGTGGCAATGATCGGCCCCTTTATTGGCTAACGAACTGATAATCGCTTTCGACTCCGATTTTACAGTACATTGCGCTTTATGTTTTGAATATGTCTGCTTGTGGCAATAAGCTGAAGCATGCGGCGCAATGTACTGCGGAATCGTAATTGAAAGCGATTACCAGTTTGTTATACATTACTAGGGCAGGTCAGACAACCATTGGGGAATAAAGATTCTAGAGTGGCGTCGCAGGAAGTCGGTGGATGGAGGCGGCGCAAGACCAGTCGTAATGGCATTATATGGGGGAGGTATATGTCCAATAGTGGACTTATGTCGGTGATGGTGTGCAGTAAAGAGTACATCTACCACCTGTAAGTACCACATACAGGCCGTGGGGTATACCTCCTGGCTCCTCCCATGGATGCATTAAAAGCTAACTAAGGGATTACACCAGCGGATGGGCAGCAGCATCCACTGAGTACACCACTGCGATTACCAATCGGCCTGCCAAAGGTATTGATTACGGCAAATGGACGAGGTCTCCCCCATAGAATGCAATGGGGGGGCATTGCATTCTATGGGGTAGACCTCGTCCAGCAGTGGACATCTAAAAGGCTGCTAATGATGATAACTTACTTGTCAGGCTTGAGATCTCTGTGAACGATGCCATACGAGTGTAAATATTCGACGGCTAATACCGCCTCTGCGAAGTAATGTCGCGCCATATCATGAGGTAGGGGTCCATTTAACAGGAGCGTGGCGCAATCACCACCCTCCACGAATTCCAGGATCAGGCAGAGGTGCCGTTTGGTTTCGAATGAGCAGTACATTGTCACCTAAAAAGAAAAGATAATATTTATACTTGAATTGCGTAGGCAGACTCACTCTTACTTAAAGTCACATAGGGCTGACTCACTGCCTACTAAAATTCACATTAGACTCATTGTCTACTAAAAGTCACATCTGTCCTGTAAAAGCAGGTACACTGCCTGCTAAAAGTCACATATTATGTTCTATAAGAGCTAACTCACTGCCTACTAAAAGTCACATATGTCCTGTAAGTGCAGACTCACTGCCTACTAAAAGTCACATGTTCTTTAAGAGCAGATTCACTGTCTACTAAAAGTCACATCTGTCTTGTAAAAGCAGATGCACTGCCTACTAAAAATCACATGTGTACTGTAAGGGCAGACTCACTGCCTACTAAAAATCACATGTATACTGTAAGGGCAGACTCACTGCCTAGTAAAAGTCACACATCTGTTTTATACTCACCACAAAAGGATTATCGGCAAAGCTGAGTATGTCTCGCTCTGCGAAGGCTTGTTCCACCTGGTTCCTCAGTATTAGATTGTTTTTGCTAATTTTCTTCATTGCATACCTAAAAACAAACATGCGGTATACATTAGATAATCCACTCATCATCATCAGCCCACATTAGTCCACTGCTGGGCATAGGCCTCCGTCAATACGCGCTACTGAGCCCGGTGTTCGGCTCTTCTCATACACTTTCTGCCCGCCGCCTTTCGTAAGTCATCGCTTCTCCTAGCCGGGGACTAGGCTAGGGTGCCTCATGTTAAGTTCTCCAATACGCGGTCTTCACACAAAAACTCGCTTACCCCAACGGCTGTAAGTTCTTCGGCATATAATAACATAACATAATATCCAACAGTCACATACATTAGGATTCCTTGTGTCGTGGGTGTCAGGAACTACGAGTACTATGGTACCACAACACCCAGAGAACCAATTCTCTAACTCAAAAATTGTTAAAATAGAGTTCGGAACATGTTTCGATCTTGTGTCGATGTCTTAAATGTCAGAAATGGTATTCTCCTAACTTAAAATACGACACTTTAATGTGATTATATCGAAATGTGACCGAAACTTGAACGATTCAAAGTTTTTTCGATAAATTTAGCTTAAGTAGATGGATTTCCAATCCTACTAATATTATAAACGCGAAAGTTTGTATGGATGTTTGTTACTCTTTCACGTAAAAACTACTGAATGGATTTGAGTCAAATTTGGAAATTGGAAAAAATTTGGAATTTGTGAAACCGCGGGGCGCAACTAGTTACATATATAACTATTCTACTCTAATGGTAGTCACCGTGAATCGAAAGTAGACTAAATTGTTATTTATGAGGGAGCAGAATACCAACTTTCTGTCAATTCACAATTCAGTCTCGATTCGGTTAACTTTCAGTGTAGTTTTAAAATAATTTAGAGCATTGGGCCTCTGACCCGAAACGAATATTTACAGATCATGCAAACATTTGTTCCGCAGCCGGAATCGAGCCCGCAACCTCTCGCATCTCAGCCAACTACTCGCCCGCCGCGCCACAGAGGTCGTCGAACCAAGCCAGTCAGAGGCTTGTGGCCTGCTTCTTCCGTCAGATGATGATACGTACCTCTGCCTAGTCTGTTTGTGCTTCACCAGATACACAGCGCCGTATGCCCCGTTTGAGATCAGTTTGATGACTTGGTAGTCGCTTTCGGAGGGCGGAGCGCCGTTTATAGACCCCGGAGCGCCGGGTGGGGACTGGCGACCTCGCAATCTGACAAATAGATCAACTTGTATAAAAACAAGATAAAGTTAATTTATAGAAAAAAAACGGCCAAGTGCGAGTCGAACTCGCGCACGAAGGGTTCGGTACCATTATCTATAAAAACGGCAAAAAAATCACATTTCTTGTATGGGATGGGAGCACCTGTAAATATTTATTTTATACAGATTATAACGGCAACAGAAATACATCATCTGTGAAAATTTCAACTGTCTAACTATCACGGTTTATGAGATACAGCCTGGTGACAGACGGACGGACGGAAGGACAGCGAGGCCTTAGTAATAGGGTCCGTTTTACTCTTTGGATACTACCTAAAAAAAACAAAAACAGACTTCTTTCAAAACGCGCTGGATCAATTTGGATAAAATTAATATGGGACCACCTCTTAAGTATGACGTACCAAACAAAAAAGAATCTTCAAAATCAATTCATAATTATTGGCGGAGTAATCGCGTAACAAACATACAAAAAAAACAGTCGAATTGAGAACCATTTTTTTTTTGAGGTCGTTTTAAAAGGACTTAATTTTAGACTGTTAACCAAGGGACATAAACAATTAATTGCACACGAGATATTAATAAAGCCAAGTACATCTCTAAGAAACCGGTCAAGTGCGAATCGGACTCGCGTGTAGAGGGGGGATAATTTTTCGCATTTTCTTTAATACCTCTTAAACTAAGCATTTTTTGAAATAAAAAAAAAGTACTTCTCATAACGAGTTCTTTCATTGGGCACTTTTTTTTGTATTTATTGGGTTAGCTAACTTACGTTTTTGGTCATGTCGATTCGGACAAAATAAGCTAAGCCAGAGAACTCTTTTGGCTCCTAAGTACCTTTTGAGGTACGGAACCAAGTAGTTATACAAAAAACTGAAAAATGATTGTATAACAGGTTTACTTGGCGTTCTTAAGGTGTACTAGGTGTTTTTAAAGTGATAGAGTGTTGTACTGCTCACTTAGAAGGCACCAAATACCATAAACAAAATCTGGATATATTAAAAGACTATTTACCTTATTGTACTGAAAATAGAGTGTTGTATTGCTTACTTGGAAGGCGAAGCATTCTGAGGCGGCGGGGGAGGCGGGGGAGGCGCGGGCGGGGCGTTCAACTCCGCCAAAGGATCCCTCGATAAGCCTAGTTTATGTATAATGTACTGCGGGATATCTGTCGTAATACCCTGGAAATAAGGTTCAATTAAACATGATTCTAGCATTAAGCTTTCGCTATCAGAACAATTATTAATATTCATCATCATCATCCGCTAGACGTCCACGCTTGGCAGATTGGTGATGGCAGAATTGGTGTTCACTCAGGTGGATGCTGCTGCCCATCCCCTGGTGTAATCCTTCAGTCAGCTTTTACGATATCCGCGGGAGACGTTGGAGGAGTCCTATTCTTAGGCCGAGACTGATAGCTGCGGGTCGCAGCTATAGTATCAGATCTTACTATCAATTATGAAGTTTCAATTGAAAAAAACCGACCAAGTGCGAGTCGGACTCGCACACGAAGGGTTCCGTACCATTATCTATAAAAACGGCCGAAAAATCACGTTTGTTGTATGGGAAAAAATAAATATTTCTGTTTTTTAGTATTTGTTGCTATAGCGGCAACAGAGATACATCATCTGTGAAAATTTCAACTGTCTAACTATCACGGTTCATGAGATACAGCCTGGTGACAGACGGACGGACGGATAGCGGAGCCTTAGTAATGGGGTCCATTTTACCCTTTGGGTACAGAACCCTAAAAACGGCTAATTACACAGTGATGACACAGAAAAACAGTGGTAATTAGCCGTTTTTTTTTAATTTATAACATGATTCCTAACCACGTATGTTCCAATTCTATCATATATAGTACCTGTAAATGCCTAGCATGGCCCTCAGCTGCTTCCAGAAGTCTGTAGAACCTCTCAGGATCAAACTCCAGACACTCGAGCAGTCTCGCCGGTCGAGCCATGGCTAATATTAGTCGCGTGACTAACGGAGCCACTTGGTTACCGGCCTCCGCGGATTTTTCTCGAGTCTAAAAAATAACAACATGATAAATACATGGAAGGTTTTAGTATAACATAACATAACACCCAACAGTCACATACATAGTCCTGGAGGTCTAAAAAAAGCCACTTCATATGAATCATAATACGACGATTCATATGAAGGAATTGCTAAGGATCTGCTGAGAATTCGGAAAATGAATTGCTACCAGATGAATATACCACATTGAGCAATTCATCTGGTAGCAATTCATTTTCCGAATTCTCAGCAGATCAATTCCTTTATTTTAATCGTATTATGATTCATATTATGATTCGTATAAAATGGCCTTTTTAGACATCCTGATACCACACTAGGATTCCCTGTGTCGTAGGTATCAGGAATTACAAGTGCTACAACAACACCCAGACCCGGAATACAAATATTTGCAGATCAAACAAACATTTGTCCCGGATCTTTCATAATTTCGAGAATTGGGCTTTTGGCTTTGATTACAGCTAAGCTAAGCGAACACTAGTACATTAAGCATTAGTAGAGTTTACCTCTGCTAGCAATCGGTCTAAGCTGTCCGCCATATCGTAAAAATAGCTGCTTGTGACTTGTTTTGACTCTGACTTGTGTAAGCAGTCTCGTGCCATTTCCAATACCTGCAAACAAAATACATACATAAACACACGCCTTTTATACCGAAGGGGTAGGTAGAGCCTCAAAGGGCCACTTTTTTCACCGTGGGTTACACAATCGCTGGAATATATGTTAGTAGTAAAACTTGTGAAAGAGTTCGTCCGGGGAAGTACTACCGCCGTACCTATTTCTGCCGCCAAGCAGTAGTGCTCGCATTGCTTTGTTTCGGTTTGAAGGGTACGGGTGCCGGTGAAATTTCAGGCACATGAAACTTTTCATCTATATGTCTCAGGGTCGGCAGCGCGCGTGTGTTGCCTTTGGTGTTGCAGGCGTCCATAGGCTACGGTAACTACTTTCCATCATGTGGGTCGTAAGCTTGTTTGCTTGCCAAGTAGTATAAAAAAAATTGTAAGATTGCGAGTCACTGAGCTATGACGATGGGAGTAGCCTAAAACGGTACCAAATCAAAATTAAATCTTTTTAGACAGTTGAAATTCAATTTCAACTTTATGCCTAAGGCATAAGGTTCGTTGTTTTACCTGTCTTTGTACGAATCTCTCGATGGGCGGCCGATCTGGTTTCTTATCTAATTCAGTCAGTTCGTCAATCAGCCCCCTCAATCTAAAAAAATAATAATTATAAAATATTACTCTGTTATTGGTATTGAAGGTATTCGAAATAGAGTTGGAAGGGAGTTGGGGAGAAAAGAATAGATGATTGTGTAGGAGATATACGACAGTCGTATAAATAATCACCTAATTAAGAAAGCGTATGACACTCTAGAAGAGTTTAATAATAAAGTCGCGTGGCCTGATGTCACTTTGCCCCTCGAGAGCCAAAATGCCATTTTAAACATGATAGCGTGTGCTGTCTTATGAATTTATGCAATTCTCTTAATATTTTACTTATGACTAAAGTTTAAGCCAAATATATACATTTTAAAAAAACATGGGCGTTTATTGGAATAGATAATCGATTTGACGAGGAATCGGAGAACACAATTTCGAATTAAGGATAAGATAAAATGGGAGAAACCTTTAGATAAAATTAAAGATAACATACTTATCGTCCATAGCACGCTGAGCCGCGGGGAATCTAGCTGCGAAGAGTGAGGACATGGCGGAGACTGCATCATCACGAGAGCCTCCCGAGCCCCCCGAACCAGACCCCCCGCCGGATCGTGATGGTGAGCTGAACAACACAGGAATAAATTATCATGTTGATTAGAAACGTGAGATCAAAATGAGCCACTGTCATTCGACAACCTCTGTGGCAAGACGGACGAGCATAGCCAGCTGAGATGAGGTTGCGGGTTCGATTCCCGCTGCGGGACAAATGTTTGTATCATCTTCAAATATTTGTTCCGGGTCTCGGTTTTGTAGTACCATGGTACTCGTAGTTCCTAGATACCCACGACAGAGAATCCTAGTGTGTGGTCAGGACTATGTATATGACTATTGGGTTGTTATGTTATGTTACTGTTATTCCCAATTTCACCGACTAATACTTATTTTACGAGACACATGATCGACGCATCAATTCGATGATTTGATTTGACGCTTGCCAAATTGTCAGATTTCTATGTAACTGTCAGAATTGGCATGCTTAGGTATCTCATAGGAATTAGGCAAATCGTAATGAGGTCTTGAAAATGAGAATTCTATCGTTGTTTGAAGCATCCTCAGAAAAAAGTTGACTCGCGTATTTCCTGAGAATGCTTCGTAGAGGCGAAACACGTGTCCAACTCCATCCGATTCTTTTTTAGGTGGAGAGGGGCAGAATTGTTACTATATATTTGTTCGTCTATTCAATATTATAGAATGCATTTCCGCAAGGTCTCGCCTGATTAAATTACTTACATAATAGCGTATATAAAAGCAGGCAAAATACCTCAAACTTCTGGAGCGAACTCTTCGAGCCGGACTCTGTGGTCCCGCGGCGTTACCGCTACCCCCACTGTCCGATAGTGACGCCCAGTTGTTCATACCACTGCCTTGTGAGCTGCTGTTATGAGGAGAAAGTTCACGTTAACACCATCAAAGCGGATCACGTATATATCCGGTTTTTTCCCGACAGGCGGATCACGAGTAGCGTTCGTGATGGCTCAGAGGCCGAATGTCTGAGTTTTAACAAGCAATTGACATGGACACGGTGTAGCGTAACACGGAGTTTTGTATGGAAAATGAGGTTCACAGACTGTACGCTAGGGGCGCTCATCGGTGTCGCCATACAAAATCCTTGTTACACTACACCATACGTCCGTGTCAATTGTTTGCAAAAAACTTACGACTCAACCTCCTGTACTGTTCATACTAAACCTCACGCATTTATACGTGATTAGTTCGCTGCTAGTAGCGAGCTATTGATGTTAGGAACGAAAACAAATAACTTTTCATTTAAAAAACCGACTTCCGCCATAGTATTCGACTAAATATCTCGATGAAAAAAAAATTATGCAAGAACCATAGTGGTGAAAGGATTATGATACTTTCTGAATGCAAATGCTTGGTTTGTTGATGAAAATATCAAAATCGCCATATGCCTACAAAATTTGAGGAGTTCCCTTAATTCCTCATGGATTCCATCATCAGAATTGGATTCTGAAAAAATGGGATCAATCTGGTAGTATATCTATTCAAATAAAAAAAGAATTTTCCAAATCAGTTAATAAACGCCGGGGATAAAATAAACAAAACAAAATAAAAAATAAAATTACAACCGAATTGAGAACCTCCTCCTTTTTGTGAAGTCGGTTAAAAATATCACACACGTCAGAGAGCTGATTCTAATTTTTTAGCACACAATTGACACGGACGTATGGTGTGGTGTAACAAGGATTTTGTATGGCGACACCGATGAGCGCCCCTAGCGTACACCGATGAGCGCCCTTAGCGTACACTCTGTGAACCTCATTTTCCATACAAAACTCCGTGTTACACTACACCATGTCCGTGTCAATTGCTTGTTAAAACTGACACTTCGGTCTCAGTAGTCAGCGGTAACTTACTTGAGCGAGTTCTGGTGCTGGTGGCAGTGCGGACAGGGTGCTCGCGGCTGCGGCTCGCACGCCTGCGCCGCCAGCAAGCGCTCTTGCGACGAGCATTGCGACTGCAACAGTAACAGACGGCACATTATCATACAGAAACAAAAACTGCACTTTTTTCGGATAAATGACAGAACTTCCCCACCTGCAAGGGCTATTCTAAAACGTCCGGACGGGTTTCCGATCGGATTCGTTAGTTTTTAACTAAAACAATTTTCTGTAGTAAAACACAGTAAAAAACAATAAATATTGTATATTACTGTGTTTTACTAGAGAAAATTGTTAGAAAATTGTTTTATTTACTTACCACATCGAAATGAAAAACTAACGAATCCGATCGGAAATCCTTCCGGATGTTTTAGGGCTATTCTAAAACGTTCGGAAGGGTTTCCGATCTGATGATAAAGCGGTAACCTCTGCCTACAACAATGCATTACCTCACAGGTCACGTCCACGTAGGACGTATAGGCTGAGAAAAGAAGGACTGATGAGTCTGGATCCCAAACGTCAAGAACCTTTCCACCCATCCGCCTAAGCCGACCAGCTGATTGCGGATATCAAAGAAAAAAAAAAGAAAAAAAAACTGGATCGACGGTTCCATCTGTTATCGTCGAACAAAGTCCTATCAAACATACATAAATACCAAAGTGTACCCCTCGAGTAAAATCAGACCTGGCTTCGCTTAGTTAATTTTTTTTTATGCTACTTGGTAAGCAGACAAGCTTACGGCCCACCAGATGGAAAGCAGTTACCGTAGCCTATGAACGCCTGTAACACCAGAGGCATCACACTCGCGCTGCCGACCCTGAGACATAAAGATGAAAAGTCTCATGTGCCTGTAATTTCACCGGCACCCGTACCCTTCAAACCGAAACACAGCAATGCGAACACTACTGCTTGGCGGCAGTAATAGGTACGGTGGTAGTACTTCCCCGGACGAACTCTTTCACAAGAAGTTCTTCTACTAACAACAAGATATGCAAGATTTGCGTCATACCGCATTTCAGTTTAAACACAACATTCACTAAATTTTATCACTGATGCATAAGATAGCGCGAATTTCTTGGACGACATTCAAAGAATTATGATAAGAATGCGCCAAGGTGAATCACACCTTAATTCTATCCACATAAAGTAAATTTTATTATTACATAACGTTACTGCAATTGCCAGAAACAAGAAGAAAATAATCCGTCCGAGTAATTTGTATTTCTGTTTATTTTGGAACACCTGAGTCATTTGTCATTTATTTATTTTGTCTAGGCTTGGTCGCGTTGGAACAGGTTTTTTTTTTTTTTTAAGACGATTCTAAATGATCCTTGTTTAAATGAATAAAGTTCTTTTTGACTTTGACTTTGACTTTATACAATTTTCATTGTTCGCAAAAAAACAGATGGTTGAAGAAATAGGGTCAAGTTTTGACATTCAAAGCTTACAGCCACTTAGAATATTAATTGACAAACAAGGCTGTAATAAAATATCAAATGATATTTTATTACTGCAAATTATGAGTATACAAATGTCTATGAAAATAATTGCAGTGGTTAATGAATTAAGAGGAGTTCACCGATAGCTAGCAAAAGGGCTCTTGAACGAAGTTTGCTTGAAAAACTTGAGTTTGGTGAAATAATAGCCAAAATAGAAGCGAACTTCGTTTGCGTAAAAAAACGGTAACCTCCAAAGAGTTTTGATAGACTAGTGGTAACCTAACTGCCTACGGATCCATTTATATTATATAGTGGGTTCGAAACAAGTACCAAACGGTGTGTAGTATGAATTTCTACATCTCTATCCCTTTATATAAAGAAGAAAATAAGAATAAATTTTATTTGCAACAACTTTATATATGTACATATATAATTTAGCAAACAGTACACAAAACAAAAAAAAACAAAAAAAAATGTTCCAAAAAAGGCCCCAACTCAGCATATGCAGGATGTAAACAACCTACGCTGGTCTTCCGTTGGAGCCATTTTGCAAACAATATAATAAATTGGTCAAAAAAAAGTCACGGACACAATGAAACACACGAAATAAACGTCGTCGGTTGTACATTTACTTATATTTATATGAACAATGTTATTTAGTAATATCCTAATATATCAACTGTTTGTTTTCCCCAATAAAGTAAAATAAAATGAATTGGTTTCGCCCTACCCTGCCGAAACTATTCTATGGGTAATCTAAATAACGGTGCAAAACGGGAAGTTAGTTTTGCAAACAAAACATTCATAAATCGACTTGACTAATGCACTTTTTCTTCGTAAATGGTGTGTCATTCTTAACTCATTTGTTTTGTTCAAATAAGCTTTTCGCATAAACTTATACTGTAAGTAATTAATTAGCACATGAGGAATTGTAATAGTACAACTAGTGCATAAAACAAGCGATTATACGTTTACGATTAGACGTTTATCCGTCCGAACCGAAGGCGAGGGTAGATATTTCAATATAAGATAAGTACAGGATAAAATGGGGTAATCTTCTTTTCACTTCGATTGTAAGGAAATTAAACAGTAATATTGTAAGTAAATGTATCTTTAATTAAAATTTATATTGGAACAATTTGTTAATGTCTAGTGTAGTTAGTTGTCTTTCCTGACATATTTATTGTATTTGTTTGAATTTGGGATGATGTAGATGGTATATTGTGAAATGATGATGGCTCCGAAACTCCGAAGTCAATATGACCGTAAACACTTATGCACAAGATCCTTATGAACATTTGAAGGCAAAAAGATATTTGTTTCACAAACGACACAAAAAGTCAGGTAGATTTGTTTTTAGTGTTAACCCACACCTAAGGGAAATACTAAGATTTTACCAAAAATTACCAATTTGAGGCATCGTCAGTGGACATTAACCGGCTGATGATGACTCCTATATACTGTCAGACTGTCCCCAATGCAGGGCAAAGGCCTCCCTTCCCTCCTTACACTCCTCACGATTGAACGCTGCTATAAGCCCAAGATCTTAATTGAATAATCATTGTCGAGCCCATCCCGCCATCTCATCCTGTGACACATGACATTATTTCGATTGTTAAATTACTTCCCTTGTTACAATGACATGACAAGGAACAGACTGATCGATACCGACTCTTTCTTCCGGTTTACAGTCGACACTTTATTCCCCAGCGATTGTCGGTTCTGTGAGCTGTATGACCTACCCATTACCATGTATAGATACTTACTAAACTGAAGATGTGCCCATTGCCATGTATAGATACTTACCGACAAGCTGTGCTCATTGGCATGTATAGCTACTTACTGACAAGCTGAAGATGTGCCCATTGCCATGTTTAGATATTTACTGACAAGCTGGAGCTGTGCCCATTGCCATGTTTAGATACTTACTGACAAGCTGGAGTTGTGCCCATTGTCATGTTTAGATACTTACTGGCAAGCTGGAGCTGTGCCCATTGCCATGTATAGATACTTACTGACAAGCTGGAGATGTGGGCATTGCCATGTATAGATACTTACTGACAAGCTGGAGCTGCCAGGCGTGGTTCCGTAGCCGGAGGACGGCAGCGACGCTACTGACCACCTGCGACCATCGCTGGAAGGAATAAACAGATTTATAACAATTATGTGTTGCAGGCGTCCATAGGCTACAGTAACTATTTTTCATCGTGTGGGCCGTACGCTTGTTTACTTGCCAAGTAGTATAAACAAAAGACCATGGTAAACCTAGATTTCCCAAACAGCCTTCGTTGGTGCACCAGAGCTGACCTCAACGCTGCCAACTCTTTGGTCCAAAGTTTGGAAAATTGAAATTCTACTATTTCTATATGGGTTACTGTACGCCCGCTACTTGGATGACGCGTGTGTTTGACGCGGCGCTACTAGTGTGGCTCATACACGCGTCTGCGTTTCGACTCGAAAAAGCGTATTTACACGCTAAAACGCGTGAATCGCGTAAAACGATCAACAATCGGCGAAATAAAGAAAACAAAAACTTGGCTTATACTTTTACCGTTAAGAAAAATTTCTTAACATTATCTATAAATCTTTATAAGTATCTATAAGACTTACATATCCTTGGTTTTACTACGGTTAGACATGTAAATAGTGCAATAACCTTATAAAACACATTGATACGGTGTATGTTACAGTAGGAAAATTCAAACCAAAAAAACCCAAGGAAAATCAACACCAGAGAACTCTATAAACTGAATGGAATTTGTTTGAATTGTATTAGCGGTTTTCCATACAATATTTCTAATAATATTCATTTGGTTAAGTTAAAGAAATATAAATAAAATAAATAAATACTGGACATTTCATACAACATTATCTAGCCCCAAGCTAAGCAGAGCTTGTGTTATGGGTACTAGATAACTGATATGCTTAATACAATACATTACATAGATAGATAATTTTTATTATACATAGTGAAATACCCAGAACACCCTGAACAAATATCTGCATATCGTACAAATATTTGTTCCGAGGCGGGAATCGAACCCGCAACCTCGTGCGTCGCAGGCGAACCTTCGCCCGCCGCGCCACAGAGGTCGTTAAATAAAAATAAAAACATAAATTACTTTAATAAAGAAGGTTTTTCAATGTATGTAGCAACGTAGACAATGAGCCACTGGTGTAAACGTTCCATAGCAAGCTTAGATTCCCTTAGGCCAGTGAAATCCTTTTCATGAAGTACACAGTAGTACCATGATGGAGTACCATATATCGACACAAATTTCGCGTGCTGTGAGCGTGGGACCAGCGGGGCCCCTCGGCTGGGGACAGGGGCCCCGCGTTAAGAGCCGAGAACAAGTAGTACTAGATAACTGATTTGTGTTGACCACTCACAACTCTTTGCTTCTCTTCACGCTGGATAATATATGCACGAAAGTGCGCGTAGTGAGCGTGCGCCCAGGGAGGCCTCTCGGCTGAGGCACAAGGGCCCCGTACCAAGAACCGAGTACAAGTAGTACTATAAGGTAACTTATTTGTGTTGAATACTCACAACTCTTCGCCTCCCGCTGGCGAATAGAAGCGATAGTTTTAGAAGTTACGCCTGGTGAGCGAGCGGCCAGCGGGCCCCCCGGCGCGGCGGGGGGACAAGGGCCTCATGCCAAGAGCCGAGTACATGTTGCAATCGCTTACTATTTGCAACGGTGCTTCTATCAAATATAACCGAAACACCTGAAGCGAACTAACGATTGCTAATAGCTCCAGTTCAAATAAACGATACTTTTTCTCATCCTCGGTAGTTTGTCTACTATAATAATGGCATGGTTTTTCACCTTCATTCTTGACTTGCAACGAAGTTAACCCTGGTTTGTGAGGTTTCTCCTCAAGGTTCTTAGAATCTACCTTCAACATTTCCAAAATAATTAAATAACTAAGGACCCTATCTCAGCATTTAGCAGCAGATGCATCATTATCAGCCTGTAGAAGTCCACTGCTGGACATAGGCCTCCCCCTTAGAATGCCACGACAAACGGCCCTAAGCCGCCTCCATCCACCGACTTCCTGCAACGTTTATAATGTCTTTAGTCCATCGAGTGGAGTGCCTTCCTCTACCGCGTCGTCCGGTTTGTGGTCGCCATTCAAGAACCTTTATTCCCCACCGGTTATCAGTTATCAGAGGCACGGTAACGTAACTTATTTGTAATGAATACTCACAGCTCTTTGCCTCGCTTCACGCTGGATGATAGAAGCGCGTGGTGCAGAGGGTGCGCGTGGTGAGCGTGAGGCCAGCGGGGCCCATCGGCGGGGGACAGGGGCCCCGTGCCGGGAGAGCCGCACCGCCCCGATCCCACCTAGAAATAAATATTGTTTTAGTTAGTTTTAAACACAAGCTATAAAGTGGCAAATTCGCAATATCAATAAATAATAATAATGCTGGACATTTCACTCAATATAATCTAGCCTAGGGCATCGAGCCGCGACGGGGTCCCCGGACCGGGTAAACCCGGTGTTTTCCGGATTTTCAGGTCGAAAAAAAAGCCGAGTTAATAAAATCAAAACCCGAGATTTTCTGGTTTTTTCAAAATAGTTTTCTTGTCGTTATTTGCTAAGCAGACGTGTCGAATGCGTAAAAGACTGGCACTTACGTTAGTTTTGATACATAAAAAGTAACGCGTACATTGCTGCGTACTTTACAACCAATCAAGCAAAGCAAGCAGTGGTACGCGGTACACGTGTATCATAGATTCATTGATAGTGATTAAAAAGTAAGTTAGTTATTAATTTTGTATTTTGATAGTTGTTTTGATTTGAACACGATTCATTTGTCTAAAAGAGTTTTTCAATATTAAAACCATTTTTGTGATTTGGAATTTATTGTTTAATTTATATTATTTCTTCCTTTTCCCTTATTATATTTTACTCATTGTATAAAATCGATATTTGAATTCACATTCTTCGTATTTTTTTAAAATTATAACAAAAAGACCGAAAAGCTCAAAAAACCCGGTTACCCGGGTTTTCATTATACTTAAACCCGAAAACTCAAATTTTTAAATTGGACTGAGTTTCGATGCCCTAAATCTAGCCCCAAGTTAAGCAGAGCTTGTGTTATGGGTACTAGATAACTTAATACAATACATTACATAGATAGATATTTTTTATTATGAATAGAAAATACCCAGAACACCCGGAACAATTATCTGCAGATCGTACAAATATTTGTTCCGAGGCGGGAATCGAACCCACAACCTCCTGCGGCACAGAGGTCGCAATGGGCTAGCGTTAGGTTTCTTACAATGGCTGTTTCTACCAATTCATAATCGTCTATTTTCCGGCGACCATACCTCAGGCATACCAAGAAAGAACTAGTGACACTACATACAATGTCACCGGTCATGAATGAACCCGGCCCGAGTAAATCTCACCTGTTGATAAGGATGACTCATCTGGTATTAGTAACCAACAGTGGTCGACTTCTTTAGGCGATTAATTATTTAATATTTATTTATTATCGCTGTAATTTATGTTTTACTACTTTTTTATCATATTTATATTTAAAAATTAACGTCCCAATTCGGTACAACATTTAGGTTAATTTGAGTCCAAAAATAATCAAAATTGATGCAGGCATTCCGAAGAAATAGCTATTTTAAGCAAAAATTCGCTAAATGATGGTAATGGTGTAATAAATTGTTTATTCAGAATTTATTTAATGTTACAATTTAAAATAAAAATGGAAATTATTGGCAAATATAAAAAATACTCACAAATCATGTATATTTTTTGCAGGTTTTGAAATCATTAATAATATAAATGCGAAAGTTTGTATGTTTTTTTACTTCTTCACGCTCAAACGACTGAACGGATTTTAGTGAAATTTGGAATGGAGATACCTTTATACCACAGTTGTGCTTATAAATAAAATAAAATAAATAAAAATAAAAAAGACATTTATTCTACTACAATTTCCTTAATGTCATTAGATGCTATTGTTATTAATCATTATTACTATTATTTTTCATGCCATTTTATCTTAATCTTAATTCGCAGTCAGGTAGTAGTCGCCCGTTTGGCGTAGGCCTCCCCCATTTCTTTCCATGTTTTCCTGTCTCTGGCCTGTCTCATCCAGTCTAGTCCGCTTTCATTCCTAAGTTGTGCTTATACTCTGGATTAATACATAGGCTACTTTTCATCATCATCATCATCATCATCATCAATTTTCATCATTGTTCACGCAGATGAATTTGCGGGCCACAGCTAGTCATACATAAACGTTGATTGACCATGTAGCACCTCAAGTCAAATACCTCTGGAAAACTTCCAGAACATTCTTTGAGCAAGATCCAAAAAGCCTTTTTTGCCATCATCTAAAAACGTGTTCTACCATCATCATGCATGAGTACAATAGCCTTAGTGCCATAGGAACTATAACTTATTCTATGGCGATAGTGCCTTTGCCTAAACGAGAACATTTTAATAACTATTACATTATTCTGTGTAGTAGTTACATATAATCTGTGGCACTGCGGATCCAGTCGACACAAATGATTGATTTTATCGATTAGTTTTTTTGTCGATACATCTGGCTGGTTTAGTCGTGCATGGGCTATTGAATTTAATATGGGCGTGACGGCCTAGCTGGTTTTATAGTTCTTGTTTCTATGGTAGGTACTAGGTATTCATATTCTACAGAGGTGCAATTTTAGAATGTCACTAAGTGACTAAATATCATCATAAAGACCGCATATAACCGTTTTTCAGGAGATGTACTGAAGGCACTTATATTGATATCATGGGATAACAATTTTAGTCATCAATGAGGTTCAGATGTATCGAAATTTGGAAATAATGGATCGCACCCCTGAGCTTCAAGTCTAGAAATTGAACAAGCAACTACACGTCTGCAATTTTGTATGGAAATTAAGGTTCCTAAAGTGTCCATTAGGGACGCTTTTCGGTGTTGCCATACACAAATCTGAGTCTCTCTTCTCTTTACATTTTATATACTTTTGACTACCTAGGTTTATTAAGATCTGTTTTTCTGGGTATCAGCTTCTCCTTGTTCTTAAGAGGGCACTATTCTACAAATTAGCTCCCTCTTTAACGTACGCGATAACCCGCGCGCCATCTCGCTCGCGCTAGCGAGTGTCGTGCACAAAAATGAAGTTTTTTGTTTATTATGGCGAAAATAAAGTGTTTATCAAAAAACTGATTTTAGCATAAGAATAAATAGTTATTACCTACTTGTTGTAGTAAAATTTATCTTAAAAAACCGTTGGGTTCCTGAGATTTCTTTCAAAACGTGTGGGAAACAAGGATTTTTCATTAAATAAAACTATCGAGGTTTTTTTTACATATCGTGTTTTCAACTTTACAAAATAAATGCAAAAATAAAAAAAATTCATATTCCAAAATATTTAACTCGTAGAACCCGTACATACCGAGTTATAAACCGATTTTGTTGGGCAAAATCACATATTACGCCTTCTTAAGGCACCAAACGGGCGCGTCCCACCTTGTAGTAAGAAGGGTCAGCAAATCAAGCGATGCCGTGTTTATTGCCTTGAGGCTTGGTCACGTTGGAGCAGGAGTAATTTTAGTTTATAATACAATTCAAAATGATCCATGTGATTTCAATTAATAAATGACTTTTTAAGTGCACACCACACATCCAAGCAGTTCCTTTAACATTTCTAGACTCGATTTTCAAATACCTATCTGTGGTACAGTCAGCAACACAAACGTTGTATTATTTCATATTTCGGCACAATTGCATGTTAAGGGGCCAGCGGATAATAAAATGCCCATCCAAACGTAATACCATAATCATTTGTAATTCAAACATATTTCCACCATATTAGGCCATTATTCGGATTTGAGTAGTATTTATCTAGGTTCCTGGATATTTCTAGTTTCAAAATACTTAACTAAAACGAAATGTAAGCGAATTCCATTTGTATATTTTTACGACTTGTACGACATGTTTTCATCTTATTTGTTTCGTATTAAAAACAACGTATTTTCTAGTATACTGTGATTAGGAACATAGCATATATTGTCAAGTTACATAATAACAACAAGATATGAAAAAAAACATTAAGTTTTTATTCATCATTTTTGGTATCACGGAACTTACGACCTAATTTGATACAAATCCCGAACGGCTCGTACACCCATCGCGCAAGCAGGGGGAGAGGCTCCGGTGCCAAACAGGGATAGCTGATTTTGACACTCGCTTCAAATTGAATTTGCTTACGGCCTTCGCAGGCCCCTTATAAACAATGGTAAATATCCCGTTTTTTTAGTGACAATTATGCCAAATAACTGGTGTGCTTTGCTGTGTCCGGCCTAAGAATAGACCCCTCCGTCTCCTCCCGCGGATGTTGTAAAAGGCGACTAAAGGTTTACATCAGTGGATGGGCAGCAGCATCCGCCTGAGTACTCAACACCAATACTGCCAAGCGTGGTGATAAAGGATACTGATATTACTGTGTATGTACAATGAATCAAAAACTTTTGACTTTGCTGCTGACTGTAGCTACAATCACAGACCACAATGTTCAATGTCAAAAAAAAGTCAAAAGTCAAAAAGAACTTTATTCATTGAAATCACACGGATAATTTTGAATCGTCTTATACAAAATTAAATTACTCCTGTTCCAACGCGACCAAGCCTAGAAGAATCAGGCAACAAACTCGGCTTGGCTTACATAAATGGTCCGTCTTACCACCAGGTGAGACTAGAGCGCCTGTGTGGTGCCTCGGAGCAAGGAGTTATTACTGTAAGAATATTGATTTCTTTGAAACTCTCCCTCAAGGAGTCACGCGACTTCATTTTATAAATGGCACGTATTGCCCGTTTAATGTGTTGTTATGCTTCCCACTGATAAATAATGATAAAGTCTGGTCACTGTTATCATGTCATGCCTATCACGGTATTGCATTTCAACCCAAACCAGCCCCCCCCCCCAAACACAGCAGCAAATGGCAATGGGGAACGCAACAACGGGGATGCGGGACTAATTTCCCCATTCATTTTGACAGCCTCAGCGCTATCTAAATCTTATGAAACTTGCATAGGGGAAACTTCTTGGCCTAATTATTCCTCCTTGCGCTATCTAAATCTTATGAAACTTGCATAGGGGAAACTTCTTGGCCTAATTATTCCTCCTTGTGCTATCTAAATCTTATGAAACTGGCATAGCGGAAACTTCTTGGCCTAATTATTCCTCCTTGCGCTATCTAAATCTTATGGAACTTGCATAGGGGAAACTTCTTGGCCTAACTATTCCTCCTTGCGCTATCTAAATCTTATGAAACTTGCATAGGGGAAACTTCTTGGCCTAATTATTCCTCCTTGCGCTATCTAAATCTTATGAAACTTGCATAGGGGAAACTTCTTGGCCTAATTATTCCTCCTTGCGCTATCTAAATCTTATGAAACTTGCATAGGGGAAACTTCTTGGCCTAATTATTCCTCCTTGCGCTATCTAAATCTTATGAAACTTGCATAGGGGAAACTTCTGGGCCTAATTATTCCTCCTTTCAAGTTTCATAAGATTCGGACAGAGCTAAAGGCTGCTAAAATGATCTCTATTGTTGCGTTACCCGTTGCCATTTGCCAGTCTTATTGGGGGGCTGATATCATAGATGGTTGTACGTCATGAGTTACAAAGACAGACGATCTAGAGTTGTTACGATTTCTTTTTCTTTTTAACCGACTTCCCAAAAAAGGAGGAGGTTCTCAATTCGGTTGTAATTTTTTTTTTTTTTTGGTACCGCATATCTCCGTCGTTTATGAACCGATTTGAAAAATTCTTTTTTTATTTGAATAGATATACTTCCAGATTGGTCAGAATGCAGTTTTGATGATGGGTTCCATGAGGAATTGAGGGAACTCCTCAAATACTGTAGGCATACATATGGCGATTTTGACATTTTCAGCAACAAACCAAGCATTTGCATTCAAAAAGTATCATAATCCTTTCACCACTATGGTTCTTTCATCATTTTTTTTTTCATCCAAATATTTAGTCGAACACAATGGCGGAAGTCGATTTTTTAAATGAAATTTATTATTTGTCTTTTTACTACTAGGGCAAGCAAACAAACATACGGCCCACCTGATGGTAAGTAGTTACCGTAGCCTATGGACGCCCGCAACACGAGAGGCATCACACGAGCGCTGCCGACCATGAGACATAAAGATGAAAAGTCTCATGTGCCCGTAATTTCACCGGCACACAGTGGGCCGATTCTGAAGAAAGGTGGACGTAGGAATTTATTTCATAATTTCGAACTGAAAATAATTGCAACCGATAGGAAATTGTGTCTTGATGAAAAGATATTCTATTCAATTTTCAATAGAATAAAAAAAAACAAGTCCTTCATACGTTAAAAAAATACTTTAGAAAAAAATGTATGGAGAGATTTCTTTTTATGGTTTTTCTCGAAAACAAAAAATAATATACATATCCAAATCTTTAATGACTCAAACTACCTCCTGTCTTCTGCTGCAGGGTTAAGCCAGAAATGTATATGCCAATTTGAAGAAGACACGAGGTAGTTTAAGTCATTAAAGAATAAGAAGTTCTACTACTAACAAAACATACAGTCGAACTCGATCGTATAAAACAAAAACATACAGTCGAATTGAAAACCTTCTCCTTTTCATGAAGTCGGTAAATTTTTTTACAATACGCAATAATTTAAAAAAAAGAAATAAGTACGGAATATACGACGATAATACTAGAGCCATAAAAACAGCTCTTTGCTAATCAGGTCCAATTTAGTCTGCCACACTGTACCATCAGGCATCACCTTGACGCAGATCTTTGACATTACTGAGTCACCATCGCCATACCGTGCCCATACCATAATACCGCTACGCTTAGGGTTGTCCATAAAAAAAATCGAGGAAACTCAAAGTCGGCATTAATTGAGTCGAGATCACAGAACTTCTAAGAGAGAGTGCAGAGAGGGCCCCCGAGACGCAATCAGAGGCCCAATTCTCTTAATTATTTTAAAACTACACTGAACGTTGACCGAATCGAAACTGAATTGCAAATTGACAGAAAGTTGGTATTCTGCTCGCGTATAATAACAATTTAGTCTTCTTTCGATTCACGGTGACTACCATTAGAGTAGGATAGTTGCTGAAATTATCGAAAAAACTTTGAATCATTCAAGTTTCGGTCACATTTTGATAATATAATCACATTACCGTGTTGTATTTTAAGTTAAGACAATACCATTTCTGACATTTAACATAGATCGAAACGTGATCCGAACTTTATTTGGACTAATTTTTATTACAAGAATTGGTGTTTATTTCGGCCGTTGTTAGTTTCGGCCTAAGAATAGGACTCCTCAAACTCACACCAATCCATCTGCCAAACGTGGTGATTATGTCAAATCCCCCCATTTTATTCAATGAACGAGGCCTCGGCCAGCAGTTGACGTAAACAGGCTGGTGATGATGATGATGATAATCATTGATTCAGCAGGCCGTCCTACAATGCGTGCAGTTTTATGTTATGCTGCCCCCTTATTCGCTATGACCAAACGTGACATAACGCGGGCTCGTTACGATATCTGCGTGGAATCATCGCTAAATAGAATGGGTGACGTCATACGTTATTGACAAGGAATCTCTTAGGTGATAGCGAATAACCACCCTGGTCTATAAATTCTTATAAAAATTTATATACATACATACATACATAATACTCAACAGTTATATACGTATATAAAATCGTTGGCGAGACTGATCATAATCATTTATTCATTTACAAACATGGGTAAATAGTAAAAGGTGACAAATAAATTGGAGAACAAGCCATGCTATGAACGAAAAGCCTAAACCGTAAGTCATAAAAACCTGAAATTTCGAGGGTAAATTCCTTTTGTTCTTTAGGGGGTGTACCGACAAAGGAATTCGCAAAATTCAACCCCAGCGTTATGAGAAAAACTCCACGCGTTATATTGTACACAAAGTGACAAGTTGACAACCCTACCAAGCTGTGACCTCGTTAACGCCGTATTTGTTATTGTTTTTATGGGAACGCTTTTAATCCAGTTTTTATGAATAACACACGGGGTTTTCTAACATCAAGTTTATGGCTCCATTGTGATTCAGAAGATGTATGACTGTGAAACTAGGCAACACGAGATAATACAGACAGACTAAGGCTGCGTTTCCACCAGAGATGTGCGAGGTAGATGAGCGGCGCGAGGATGCGTAGCGAGGCTGTGGAACGATGTGAGTGTTTCCACCAGAGTCCCAATTCTCTAATGTAGAAGGGCAGTCCAGTCACAATATAATCTCGTGTCAGTCGAGCTGTCACGTATAGTAACTATTACTTAATCTTCGCGTTTCTTGCGAAGATTAAGTAAAAGTTACAATACGTGACAGTGCGACTGAGACGAGATTGTACTGCGAATTTGATGTTTTTAAATTAAAGAATTGGGCCTCAGAGATGTGCTACGCATCTTCGCACCGCTCATCTACCATGAGCGGTGCGAAGATGCGTAGCGAGGCTGTGGAACGGTGCGTAGATGAGCGGTGCGAGGATTGTGTAGCGGGCTCTTGTCAGACTGACTTGCTAGTAGTTTCTCGCTCGCGTCCATCCTTTGCACACATCCCTCGCAACACATTCCTCGCAACACAGTCCTCGCAACACATCCCACGCACGCACATCGCTTGTTTTGTACGTATAAAAACCTCGCTCGCTAAGCCGTTTCCATCAGAGATGCCAGCGAGGCTAGGTAAATGAAGTGATTCTCTTGGTTGTTAAGAAACACATCCCTCGCTACGCATCCTCGCTCATCTCTAGTGGAAACGCAGCCTAAGTTCTCTCATAGCTTGATGCATGGGCTCATTTAAAAGCGTTTCTAATTTGAATAAATTAATTAAAATACTTTATTGTACAACTTACAAACTTGTACCATACAAGTAAGTAAAAGTATTTACACACATCAATAAAAAAAAAATTATGTACAATTAGGTCTTATCGCTAACAAGCGATCTTTTCCAGACAACCTTTGGTAGAATAGAATAGAAAATACTTTATTGTACACCATAAGATTATAAAAAATACACAAAACTAAACATGATAATTAAAAGTAGGCACAATGAGCGGTCTTATCGCTAAGACTAATTTGATTAACTTTAATTCTTCCACTATCTTCCGCTCTCGGCTTCGTTCGCCGGGTAACGGGATAAATAAGTGGCCAAGTCAGCATAAGTAGTGTATTGCTGTGTTCCGGTTTGAAGGGTACGGGTGCCGGTGAAATTACAGGCACATGAGACTTTTCATCTTAATGTCTCAGGGTGACGGGCGCGTACAAATGTCACGTTAGGACGCGTCCTAGGTGGACATGACCTAACAGGTATTGCATTTGTTATGGGCTAGGGTTACCGTTTCACATCAGCCCCCCAATTACAGTAGCAAATGGCAATGGGGATCGCAACAATGGGGATCATTTTGGCAGCCGAAACGCTGTCCAAATCTTTTGAAACTTGATAACTTTTCATTTAAAAAACCGACTTCCGCCATTGTATTGGACTAAATAATTTTGGATGAAAAAAATTTATGAAAGAACCATAGTGGTGAAAGGATTATGATACTTTATGAATGCAAATGCTTGGTGTCTTGCTGAAAATATCAAAATCGCCATATGTATGCCTACAATATTTGAGGAGTTCCCTCAATTCCTCATAGATCCCATCATCAGAACTGGATTTAAAAAAAAATGGTACCAATCTGGTATTATATCTATTCAAATAAAAAAAGAATTTTCCAAATCGGTTGATAAACGCCGGAGATATGAGGTAACAAACATACAAAAAAAAATGCAACCGAATTGAGAACCTCCTCCTTTTTGTGAAATCTGTTAAAAAGAGGAACATATCGATCAAGTATTTATACGGGGTGTAAAAAGACAGCTCCCGAATACTGAAGGTACCGGTAAAGCTATCTATATCATAGCTATATAAAATAGCTTTCGCCTGAGAGTTGATTCATTACCGGAGAAAACCTTGTTTTTCGTTTCGTATCGTATTTGTCAGCCAGCAATGTACGCATTTATTCCGGCCGCGCGAGTTCAACGCTCCCGGTCAGCTGATCAACCCGTAGGGCCAATATTTCTCATGTGCTTTTCATTGCTTTTTTTGACGTTTTTATTTATTAACGTGTTTATAATGATGGAAAATAGGGTTTTTGTGTTCATTTAACGATATTTTATGGATATTTATAAAGAAAACACGAAAGAAGCGGACCAAAAGTGAGCATTTTTTTTCGTGTTTTTTCAGCTTAAATATTTTCAGAATCATGGTCTGAATGCACTGTTTCAGTTTTCGGGAGTAGTCTTTTTACTCCCGGTATATTCTATTAGATCCCTATTTTAATAAGATTTAGATAGCGCTAAGGCTGCCAAAATGATCCCCATTGTTGCGTTCCCCATTGCCATTTGCTACCTGTAAGTCAAAGTCAAAGTCAAAGTCAAAAAGAACTTTATTCATTGAAATCACAAGGATCATTTTGAATCGTCTTATATAAAATTAAATTACTCCTGTTCCAACGCGACCAAGCCTAGAAGAATCAGGCAACAAACTCGGCTTACATAAATGGTCCGTCTTACCACTAGGTGAGAAGCGCCTGTGTGGTGCCTCGGAGCAAGAAGTTGCTGATACATAGTAAAAGAGAACTTAAAAACCTTAGGAAGGTAGTCAAAAGTAAATAAACATCAGCAAAAATATGCAAGACAGCACACGCTACGCTTGTTATACTTATAAATAATAATCTAATACAAACATGTAAATAGGAAAGTACAGATATTGCAAATTTCCATTTTAGCAGTCGAGGGGCAGAGCGACATCAGGCCACGCGGCTTTATCATTAATATAGTCATCAAAAGTGTAATACGCTTTCTTAATTAGATTCATCTTTATGTAGGATTTAAATCTTCGAATAGGAAGTTTAAATGCACCTTCTGGAAGTTTATTATAGAACCGTACAGAATTCCCCATAAAAGACCCACTTACTTTCTTTAATCGAAATTTTGGTATATTTAGTTTGTGTTTATTTCTCGTGTTAATACCATGCACGTCACTTTTTATCATAAAACTATCCAAGCGTTTATGTGTATGTAATAATATTTCATAGATATATTGCGATATTACTGTAAGAATATTGATTTCTTTGAAACGCTCCCTCAAGGAGTCACGCGACTTCATTTTATAAATGGCACGTATTGCCCGTTTTTGTAAGACAAAAATAGCTTGGATATCTGCTGCTTTACCCCACAGTATGATACCATATGACATAACACTATGGAAGTAGCTAAAATAAACAAGCCTAGCTGTAGCTTCATCAGTAAGCTGCCTTATTATACGAACTGCATATGCAGCGGAACTAAGTCTACCAGCAAGAGCCACAATTTGTGGTGCCCATTGCAACCCTGCATCAATATTAAGCCCTAAGAAAATGGTAGACTTGACAAGATCAAGTGTCTCCCCATTTATTTTAATATTATGTAGTTGGATAATGTTTTACATTTGGCAATGTGAATTTGATGCATTTAGTTTTTTTAGCATTAAGCAAAAGATTATTAACTGTGAACCACTCAAGAACACGCGATAGTGAATCATTTACATCATCGTAATTAGATTTAGATCTATCAACTTTGAAAATCAAAGAAGTATCAAAGAAGTAGTATGTCTTTCAGTATCGTCAGCAAATAGAACAATGTCACATATTATGTGACATTGTTCTATTTGCTGACGATACTGAAAGACATATTATGTCTTTCACAAAAAAAGGGAGATCGTTAATGTAAACTAGGAATAAAAAAGGGCCTAGTATTGAACCCTGTGGCACCCCCATGACAATAGTCGATCCTGAAGACCTTTCACCACCAACATCAACTTTTTGGACTCTATTGGATAAGTAAGAATTTACAAGATTAATTGCCTGATTTTGTATGCCATAATGTTTTAACTTGGAAATTAAAGTATCATGCCTCACGCAGTCAAAAGCTTTGGACAGGTCGCAGAAAACTCCGATCGCGTCCTGCGAGTTCTCCCATGCTTCAAATATGTGTTCTAAGAGCATGGTACCAGCATCGGATGTCGAATAATTGTAATTGTCTGTAATTGGGGGGACTGGTGGTTCACATGCACAAGAAAGTTCCGTCATTTAATTACATTTTTAAAAAACTTTTATATTTGAAGGTGATAAATACATCAAGGAAAACCGGACAAACCGACAAGTCAAAACCAAAATCTTGTCATGTAACTTTGTTATGTATTCAGTTGTAATAGGTTTTACATACTTTCCATGACATTTACATAACCAGCTTTTAATGATCAAAACATCTGTGATTTCTCTAAAAGACTACGAGTAACTAAGGTCATATGTCCACTATAACATACTCGCTGAATAGACGTGTAACATGTGACGTCTGCCTTGGTATGTCCGGCTTAAATAGACCGTTCCATTTCCTCCCGTGGATGTCTTAAAAGCCGATTAAGGAATTACACCAGAGGATGGGCAGTTGCATCCACCTAAGTGGTCAATATGATTACTGCGATCACCAATCCGCCTGCCAAGCGTGGTGATTATGGCAATACCCCCATTGTATTTTATGGGGGTGGCTTTGTCCTAGAGGCTGCTTATGATGTTGATGCGACATTTTACGATGCATATGCTAAAAATGCATAAAGAAGGAGTTTCTACTAATAAAATTAAGGGATAGATCTAACAACAGACTCTACAACCCAAAATATAATCTAAAAATGACGCAAAATCAGGCCTATTATATGTCGATAAAAATTTTCAAAAACCTACCAGAGGACCTTAAAATCTAACTGGAAATTTATTTAATATTAAATTAAAAAAATGGCTGATGGGTAAATGCTATTATTCTTTAAATCAATTTTTACAATACAGGGTTTTTCAATTATAATTTTTATTGATTAACCAAATTTTTGACATTTTTATTTTACTTAGTTCATTGTTTAAATCTCAATTATTATTTTAATTTTATTGTTTTTATATTAATCATTTATTACCCATGTGCAAAATTTTCATGCCTAGTTATAAGGTAGAACATATTGGACTTTTTCTAGTTTAAGACCTTATTGTATTTACAATGTTCTGGCAAATAAACTTATCTTATCTTATCTTGCTTATGGTTGATGCTTCCTGTCACTTCTATCAACGGAGCAAAGTCACGCTCGTGCAAGCTTCATGAAGCAACAGGTCTAAAAAGGCCACTTTATATTAATTATTTGTATTGAATCATAATACAATTCATAAAATGTAATTGCTAAAGATCTGCGGAGAGTTCGGAAAATGAATTGCTACCAGATGAATTGCTCAATGTGGCAAATTCTTCTGGTAGTAATTCCTTTTCCGAATTCTCAGCAGATCCTTAGCAATTCCTTTATATGAATCGTCGTATTATGATTCATATAAAGTGGCCTTTTTAAGCGGTGGCATCAGTTAGAAGCATAAACAGGCGGTTAAACAGCAGTTTAGCCTAATCAATGCTTTTTGACAGGTGTTTTCAAAGATTATCTGCCACCATGATCACTGATTACGGTAAACGCCCGTTTATTTGTTGGTGAAATCACTCTTTACCCTCATAATCATAATCAATTTTAAACATTTGCTAAAGTAGCTTTTGTCTTGTTTTGACGTATGTTATTTTACATCAGGGAGAACAAAACAAAAGCTATTTTTAACCAACTACAAAAAAAGGAGGAGGTTCTCACAATTCAACTGTATGTTTTATTTTGTATGTTTGTTACGCGATTACTGTGCCAATTATTAATTGATTTTGATGATTATCTTTTTGTATACCTACCATACAAAAAGATAATCATCAAAATCAATTCGTACTTCAGAGGTGGTCCCATATACATTTTTTCGAAATTGATTCAGCGCTTTTTAAAAGAAGTCAGTTTTTGTATTTATACATTGTTAACTAATAATCTTAATTTATAAGCATTAAATTAAGTTTAAAAAATTATTATGAATAAGGGGGTTAGACTCTGAGTCAAGACCATGCTAAAGTTAGCGTAATGCCAGAGCGCTTTAGCCGCTTACTGAAGCATGGAGGACAATACAAGCGATCGACAAACGTTTCTTTGCCGTAAATGTCTTCGCTACTTTCGCTATTCCTTGTTTATCTAAGAACCGTGAAAGAAAACCTTCAGCACCGTACAAACACAACGCCATTAAGGGCAAAGTATAAACAGACCATTAGTCGATTTGTTGACGTAACAACGCGTAATACCAACGTGCTACTTGATGGAAATAGATACATGGAAAATGAATTACTTTTATGAAGCTAAAAATAAACTACACCCTATAAGTTTTGTAAAAGTGAGAATTCGACTTCTAGTGTCTGCCTTAACTTTTACACCTTATCAGTTTTGTAAAAGTGAGAATTCGACTTCTAGTGTCTGCCTTAACTTTTACACCTTATCAGTTTTGTAAAAGTGAGAATTCGACTTCTAGTGTCTGCCTTAACTTTTACACCTTATCAGTTTTGTAAAAGTGAGAATTCGACTTCTAGTGACTGCCTTAACTTATACACCTTATCAGTTTTGTAAAAGTGAGAATTCGACTTCTAGTGACTGCCTTAACTTATACACCTTATCAGTTTTGTAAAAGTGAGAATTCGACTTCTAGTGACTGCCTTAACTTTTACACCTTATCAGTTTTGTAAAAGTGAGAATTCGACTTCTAGTGTCTGCCTTAACTTTTACACCTTATCAGTTTTGTAAAAGTGAGAATTCGACTTCTAGTGTCTGCCTTAACTTTTACACCTTATCAGTTTTGTAAAAGTGAGAATTCGACTTCTAGTGACTGCCTTAACTTATACACCTTATCAGTTTTGTAAAAGTGAGAATTCGACTTCTAGTGACTGCCTTAACTTATACACCTTATCAGTTTTGTAAAAGTGAGAATTCGACTTCTAGTGACTGCCTTAACTTATACACCTTATCAGTTTTGTAAAAGTGAGAATTCGACTTCTAGTGACTGCCTTAACTTATACACCTATAAGTTTTTTGAAAGAGAGAATTCGACTTCTAGTGGCTGCCTTAACTTTTACACCTTATCAGTTTTGCAAAAGTGAGAATTCGACTTCTAGTGGCTGCCTTAACTTTTACACCTTATCAGTTTTGCAAAAGTGAGAATTCGACTTCTAGTGGCTGCCTTAACTTTTACACCTATAAGTTTTTTGAAAGAGAGAATTCGACTTCTAGTGGCTGCCTTAACTTTTACACCTTATCAGTTTTGCAAAAGTGAGAATTCGACTTCTAGTGGCTGCCTTAACTTTTACACCTTATCAGTTTTGTAAAAGTGAGAATTCGACTTCTAGTGTCTGCCTTAACTTTTACACCTTATCAGTTTTGTAAAAGTGAGAATTCGACTTCTAGTGTCTGCCTTAACTTTTACACCTTATCAGTTTTGTAAAAGTGAGAATTCGACTTCTAGTGACTGCCTTAACTTATACACCTTATCAGTTTTGTAAAAGTGAGAATTCGACTTCTAGTGTCTGCCTTAACTTTTACACCTTATCAGTTTTGTAAAAGTGAGAATTCGACTTCTAGTGTCTGCCTTAACTTTTACACCTTATCAGTTTTGTAAAAGTGAGAATTCGACTTCTAGTGACTGCCTTAACTTATACACCTTATCAGTTTTGTAAAAGTGAGAATTCGACTTCTAGTGACTGCCTTAACTTATACACCTTATCAGTTTTGTAAAAGTGAGAATTCGACTTCTAGTGACTGCCTTAACTTATACACCTTATCAGTTTTGTAAAAGTGAGAATTCGACTTCTAGTGACTGCCTTAACTTATACACCTATAAGTTTTTTGAAAGAGAGAATTCGACTTCTAGTGGCTGCCTTAACTTTTACACCTTATCAGTTTTGCAAAAGTGAGAATTCGACTTCTAGTGGCTGCCTTAACTTTTACACCTTATCAGTTTTGCAAAAGTGAGAATTCGACTTCTAGTGGCTGCCTTAACTTTTACACCTATAAGTTTTTTGAAAGAGAGAATTCGACTTCTAGTGGCTGCCTTAACTTTTACACCTTATCAGTTTTGCAAAAGTGAGAATTCGACTTCTAGTGGCTGCCTTAACTTTTACACCTATAAGTTTTTTGAAAGAGAGAATTCGACTTCTAGTGGCTGCCTTAACTTTTACACCTTATCAGTTTTGCAAAAGTGAGAATTCGACTTCTAGTGACTGCCTTAACTTTTACACCTTATCAGTTTTGTAAAAGTGAGAATTCGACTTCTAGTGTCTGCCTTAACTTTTACACCTTATCAGTTTTGTAAAAGTGAGAATTCGACTTCTAGTGTCTGCCTTAACTTTTACACCTTATCAGTTTTGTAAAAGTGAGAATTCGACTTCTAGTGACTGCCTTAACTTATACACCTTATCAGTTTTGTAAAAGTGAGAATTCGACTTCTAGTGACTGCCTTAACTTATACACCTTATCAGTTTTGTAAAAGTGAGAATTCGACTTCTAGTGACTGCCTTAACTTATACACCTTATCAGTTTTGTAAAAGTGAGAATTCGACTTCTAGTGTCTGCCTTAACTTTTACACCTTATCAGTTTTGTAAAAGTGAGAATTCGACTTCTAGTGTCTGCCTTAACTTTTACACCTTATCAGTTTTGTAAAAGTGAGAATTCGACTTCTAGTGTCTGCCTTAACTTTTACACCTTATCAGTTTTGTAAAAGTGAGAATTCGACTTCTAGTGACTGCCTTAACTTATACACCTTATCAGTTTTGTAAAAGTGAGAATTCGACTTCTAGTGACTGCCTTAACTTATACACCTTATCAGTTTTGTAAAAGTGAGAATTCGACTTCTAGTGACTGCCTTAACTTATACACCTTATCAGTTTTGTAAAAGTGAGAATTCGACTTCTAGTGACTGCCTTAACTTATACACCTATAAGTTTTTTGAAAGAGAGAATTCGACTTCTAGTGGCTGCCTTAACTTTTACACCTTATCAGTTTTGCAAAAGTGAGAATTCGACTTCTAGTGGCTGCCTTAACTTTTACACCTTATCAGTTTTGCAAAAGTGAGAATTCGACTTCTAGTGGCTGCCTTAACTTTTACACCTATAAGTTTTTTGAAAGAGAGAATTCGACTTCTAGTGGCTGCCTTAACTTTTACACCTTATCAGTTTTGCAAAAGTGAGAATTCGACTTCTAGTGGCTGCCTTAACTTTTACACCTATAAGTTTTTTGAAAGAGAGAATTCGACTTCTAGTGGCTGCCTTAACTTTTACACCTTATCAGTTTTGCAAAAGTGAGAATTCGACTTCTAGTGACTGCCTTAACTTTTACACCTTATCAGTTTTGTAAAAGTGAGAATTCGACTTCTAGTGGCTGCCTTAACTTTTACACCTTATCAGTTTTGCAAAAGTGAGAATTCGACTTCTAGTGGCTGCCTTAACTTTTACACCTTATCAGTTTTGCAAAAGTGAGAATTCGACTTCTAGTGGCTGCCTTAACTTTTACACCTATAAGTTTTTTGAAAGAGAGAATTCGACTTCTAGTGGCTGTCTTAACTTTTACACCTTATCAGTTTTGTAAAAGTGAGAATTCGACTTCTAGTGGCTGCCCTTAACTTTTACACCTTATCAGTTTTGCAAAAGTGAGAATTCGACTTCTAGTGGCTGCCTTAACTTTTACACCTTATCAGTTTTGCAAAAGTGAGAATTCGACTTCTAGTGGCTGCCTTAACTTTTACACCTATAAGTTTTTTGAAAGAGAGAATTCGACTTCTAGTGGCTGCCTTAACTTTTACACCTTATCAGTTTTGTAAAAGTGAGAATTCGACTTCTAGTGACTGCCTTAACTTTTACACCTTATCAGTTTTGTAAAAGTGAGAATTCGACTTCTAGTGACTGCCTTAACTTTTACACCTTATCAGTTTTGTAAAAGTGAGAATTCGACTTCTAGTGACTGCCTTAACTTATACACCTTATCAGTTTTGTAAAAGTGAGAATTCGACTTCTAGTGACTGCCTTAACTTTTACACATCAGCGCCCCAATTCTACTTAACAAATTGTGTTTGAATTGTTAATGAATTATCTCAAAATGGACACATTTGCTATACCGAAAGCGTAAAAAATTTCAATTTTGTGATAATTCATTAACAATTCAAAGACAATTTGATTAATAGAATTGGGGCCCAGTTTTGTGAAAGTGAAAATTTGACATCTAGTGATAACGATTCTGTGCAGTACTACCTAAACTACTAGGTGTTGGTACTAGGGTTTGTGTTTGAAATCATTGCAAGATCGGTTCGCGGAGTTATTCCAAAATGCCCTTTATAGGGGATATCTATAGGGGATTTTGGAACTAACCCCTAAATGGCCGGAAAATGGCGCTCACAATCACGCATATTGAAAATAAACTCCTACCCCCTTATTCATAATCATTTTATGAACCTATTTTAGTTAAAATATGTTTTGTCTTGTTTTGACGTATGACATTTTACATCAGAGAGAACAAAACAAAAGCTATTTTAACTAAAATAGGTTTCAAAAATGATTATGAGGCCCTTAGTGTAATTAGAAGCTGTGATGATTAAAAACGATGTCTTTTTTATTATCTCTTGTGCCGTGGTGTCCGAACTTCTTTTTGATCCATTGAAAATAAAACCGCTGATTCTCAATGAACTCGGCAATGACTTCGGTACTGATTTAGTCACGCAACTTTCAGCGCTTTTTTTTATACTACTTGGCGAGCAAACAAGCATACGGCCCACCTAATGGAAAGCAGTTGCCGTAGCCTATGGACGCCTGCAACACCAGAGGCATCAAACGCGCGCTGCCGACCCTGAGACATAAAATTGAAAAGTCTTATGTACCTGTAATTTCACCGGCACCCTTACCCTTCAAACCGAGACACAGCAATGCAAACACTACTGCTTGGTGGTAGTACTTCCCCGGACCAACTCTTTCACAAGAAGTTCCACTACTAACTGGGTCGCGCGACATCCACAAATCGCCTGCATACACAGATAGTTTATCATCCAAACCGCAAGTTGAGTCATATTACGCAACCGTCGATCTAACATTACTGCGGTATAGCGAAGGACATGGAAAATGTCATCTCTATATAACAAATTGTATCCTATTCCGTTTCACTCTTTAGGTTCCCAACTTCCCACTTATACCTCGTTGAACTTTTCGGCAAGAATTTACGCTTAATTTTTTTCAGGTTCATTGTTTCAGCAATCGAGAATCATGCTAAAACTGAATGCCCCTTCACCGCTTTTACTTGCCGCTAAATAAAAGCTTGATATTCGACAAAAACTTAAAAAAAAACAATTGAGAACCTTCTTTTTTTGAAGTCGTTTTAAAACGACGAACGAAATAGTGGTGGTAGTAGTGGCCGAGGTGTGTCGAACCTAAGAATAGAACCCCTCCGTCTCCTTCCGTAAATGTCGTACAAGATGACAAGGGATTACCCTGAGACCATAGACCTGAGTAGTCTACACCAATACTGCCAACGCCAAATCGGCCAAAAAACAATATTTAGAACTTCATGGAAGCAATTTTTATTATGCTTCCATAGAGCTTTGACCTGAGTCATAAGTCGCCTACCTGTAATAGTAACAATGGGTGACAGTATAAAAAAAATAAAAAATTGTTTTTTAACAGTGTTACCCTCCCTTCAATCGCTCTTTGAACCAACCAACGGAATAAAATGTCAATTTCCTGAACAGCCCTCACTGTAGATAGATCTACATATACTTTCTTTCAACCACATCAATTGAAACTCACCACAAGAGAAAGCCTGTGGTGCGGAGGCGGTGGGGGCAGCCTCGACGGCCGCCGCGACACGGAGCATGGCTCTTTCTGCAAAACAATCACTGGGTTATTATTAGCTGGGAATTGAAACGTGAGTCGCTCATTATCTTTATGGAACTTTCCGACTTTTTTGTTTTTTATACTACTTTTCAAGCAGACCATCATACGGCCCACCTGATGGAAAGTAGTTACCGTAGCCTATAAACGCCTGCAACACCAGAGGCATCACACGCGCGCTGCCAACTCAGAGACATAAAGATGAAAAGTCTCATGTGCCTGTAATTTCACCGGCACCCGTCTTCAAACCGAAACACAGCAATGCGAGCACTACTGCTTGGTGGCAGAAATAGGTACGGTGGCAGTACTTCGCTGGACGAACTATTTCAAAAAAAGTTCTATTACTATAACTACAAGGCATAGATTCATCATCATTATCATCATCAATAACTAAAGTTTAAACAGACAGACAGACAAATATTTCAGTTTTTGCCATTAGGCTAGAGCCAGCCATTGATTGAGCCAGCACTCAAAAAGGAAAGTATACGCTAAGAAGAATAACATAAACAATAATATTATGACACCTTGATAGGTCGTACGGTACGTAATTGATAAATTAAATGAACTTACAACGTGAACGGAGAGTGTGGGCGCCGACTTCCCGAGCGCCGATCTGCGCATACGCACGAGGTTCGATCTCGCGCTTTTACCCGCATCTGCGAACAATCAAACAAACAATGTTATTATTTACAAAGTGAAAAGTGACCTATGATGACAATCCTTACAGCAGCGGAACAAGCGTTACTTATGTCTAATGTATAATGTAGAGTGCATCTAAATGCCAGTACCTACGTAAAAATAAAATATTCCATAATCCGTAATCATACCGTTTTCGTACGTCAAGCTTGGTTCAAGTGCCAAGTAAAGGCGCAGACCCACCGCGGCGCATGCTGTGCACGAGCACGCGGCGCAGTTAAGCTGCGTGGATTTATTTGTTCGACAACGTGGACTATGTAAGCGCCTATTCGAGCAAGCCACGCATGTATCAATGACGTCAATTGATGCGTAGCGTGTCCGTGGGTTGCAGTGGACACGATCACATACATTTTCTTGCAAAGTTGAAGCTTAACAGTTAACACACGTGCGTAGCCTCTCCGTGCGCCGCGGTGGGTCTGCGCCTTAAAAGCGGTGGAGAGGCGTGCTGTTTTGGACTAGACGCACCCTTACTATGTGAGTAACAAGACTACGCTATTTCCTTCCTTACAGAAAAACAATTTCCAGGCCGTGTTTGTTGCCCTGATTCTTCTAGGTTTGGTCGCGTTGGAACATGAGTAAATTAACCTAATTTATAATACTGCTAGCTGATGGGTTGGGTGCAGCTAGCATGAGTCTCGATCTGGTGGGAATATCGGGATAAAAGGTAGCCTATATTATTGTGTTCATTCCGGATATAAGCTATTTCCATTCCAAATTTCAACCAAATCCCTCCAGCTGTTTCAGCGTGAAGGAGTATACTCACAAACTTTCGCATTTATAATATTAGTGAGATTCAAAATGATCCTTGTGATTCCAATGAAGAAAATACTTTTGAATCTGACGGGAAAAAGGTAGGGCAAAATTATACAAATGCTCTTCTCAAGACGAGAAATTCTATCACACGTTTCCATCAGAAACTTGTTCGATAAGCAGAGTAACAAGTTCCGATACCGACTTTATCTCGAGCACTACTCGCGAGTTTGCAAACACTTGCGCAATGGCGGATATTAACTACAAGGTAACGTGTAGTTTGCAAACTTTTACCTTTATTGTTATTGTCAGTCGTAACTGCTAAGTTTGTTGGTAAGTATCTGAACAAACAAGCTTGTGTATGTTGTTCAATCAGTGCATCTTACTTACCTATGGTGTCGAGACACTCATGGAGGGCTAATCCGCACCAGTTCAAGGTCGCATAGCGAGCTACGAAACGGCATACGCTAAGAGTTTCTCTAAAAAAATATCCGCAACGGGATTATCTGAAGACAACGACAAGTCATTGATATAGCCTACCGGATTAGCAAGCTGAAGTGGCAATGAGCTGGAGGTCTAAAAAAGCCACTTTACATGAACCATAATACGACGATTCATATAAAGTGGCTTTTTTAGACCTCCTGCAGGTCTAAAAAGGCCACTTTAAATTAATCATAATATAAATCATAATACGATTCATATGAAGGAATTGCTAAGGATCTGCTGAGAATTCGCAAAATGAATGGGTAGTTTTCTGACAGCTGAAAGAAAATAGTTCTAAATCCATTCATAGATGGCGCAGTCAAATTTGGTTGTCTAAATTTTGTCGGTCAGCCACCAACTGTCAGTGTTACTGACTGTGTCAGTATTGTAGACTTGAAAAACGAGCCTTGGAATCGCAACGCAAAACTTGGAGGAAAAAAAGATAAAACAAAGAGAATTTGATCTCTGTGGTGCTTTTGCAAAATCTTCAGAAAACACAACCATGGCGAGTCACCGCCATCTACCAGAATTTTAAGAACTATTTTTTCTTTTTAATTGCCTCCCTGAAAACTGCCCATTGCTACCAGATGAATTTGCCACATTGAGCAATTCATCTGGTAGCAATTCATGTTCCGAATTCTCAGCAGATCCTTAGAAATTCCTTTATATGAATCGTCGTATTATGATTAATATAAAGTGGCTTTATTAGACCTCCTGATATTATATGCCGAAGAACCAACAACAGCTGGGGTATTGAGCGCTTTTATAATTTTTAACGCTACGATATTATCGTGGACGTCGTCGAGTTTGATGACGAGGAGTGCTTGCACAAATAATGTAATTATAAAAAAAATATAGTAGTCGTAACTAGTATATTTTATTTGAATTCAAAAAAGAAACAACATTATTCGTTTCAAAATTTATAAGCTTATAAAACGGAACGCAGCCTTCTTCTGCTCTTCTTCTTCTTTTATGTATGGCTTCTGTGGATCTAGTTACCACTTCTCCTTCTCTAACACAGTTATAATCTCTTTCTGAACGATATGTATGTCAATGTCAAATTGTCAAGAATCTCATGAATGAAATATACAACTTAAAAAAATAGTAGTTGTCGAAAAAAATATAGCTACTGTCTAAATTTCGACATCTTTTATTTTTTTACAGTTAGTAATATAGATTCGAAAATACTTCAGTTAATTTAAAAAAGTTAGCAACCCTCAGCCCTACACTGGCATATTGACAGAGTTGGCAAACGTTTTTAGGCTTAACATTGCCCGTCGTAGTATTATTTATGTGAAAATGTTTTTGGCAAGCTCTTCTGTTTACTTTGCAGTTTCGCATACCATCAGGTAGGTGATTTAGAGGGTACGAAACTGCAGTTTCAAATCAGAGTGTATATGCGTAAAAGCAGTTTGGTCAATAACATATTCAGAAACGGTTACATAAATTCATGAGTAATGCCAATAAACTATTATGCCTGAGTATTTAGATGCCGTGGGGTGTCCGACCTAAGAATATACCCCTCCATCTCCTCCCGTAGATGTCACGACGGGCAGCAGCATCCACCTGAGTACTCAACATAAATACTGCGATCACCAATCCGCCTGCCAAGCGTGGTGATTATGGCAATTTCCCTCATTGTATTTCATAGGGGAGGCTTCGTTTAGCAGTGGACGTCGAAAAGCTGATGATGATGATTTAGATCCAGAAAAGTGGTATGAAAAGACAGGAAATGAGCAGTCCAAGGATGTATATACACTCGAGAGCAATGAATCCGGGTCACTTAAAGAATGTTAAAAATCTCGGAAACTAAAAATGATAGATTAATGCAATAAATTGTATTTAATAGACAATGTAATACTCCTTAAATGAAGGTAAAAAAAATATGAGTCACCATACATTTTATTAACACAAAATTACATAAAGAAAAAAACTGCTGATCTCTCCTTAAAACAAAAATAGGAAACATGAAATTTTTGAACTTTATTACGATTTTCTTGAATTTTAATACTTCGTATTGCCTCCTCGTGCTTCCATTACTGCGTTCACGCGGTTTGGCATGCTGTACACCAAGTTCCTTATACGATTTTGGGGAATATTCTCCCATTCCTCTGTGAGAGCAATTTTGAGCTCACGAAGCGTGATTGGGGGAGGGTTTCGTTGTTTTACGCATCTGCCTAGCTCGTCCCAAGCATGCTCGATCGGGTTGATATCCGGGCTGCGCGCTGGCCACTCCATACGAGTAATGTTCATCTCTTGAAGGTAGTCATTCACAATCCTACCTGTATGAGGTCGGGCATTGTCATGCATAAATATAGCATCCTCACCTAAATTGACCATAAATGGACCAACGTGATCATTGAGGATTTCTTCCACATATCTTACGCTAGTTAAAGAGCCGTTTTCTATGATCACCAGCTCTGTGCGACTTTCAGAAGAAATTCCGGCCCACACAAGTACAGACCCACCACCGTAGGCTACTTTTTCTTCGATGCATGCTTGCTTGAATCTTTCCCCTGGTCTTCGATACACTCTGTGTCTTCCATCGTGCTTGTAGAGCATAAATTTTGATTCGTCGGAGAACATAACTTTTGACCAATCTTCAATACTCCAATTTACGTGGCTCTGGGCATATCTTAGTCTTGAAATACGATGCCCACGCTCCAGTTTAGGGCCGTTTGCAGGTCTAAGGGGTTTTAAGTTAGATTCAGCAAGCCGACGTCTTACTGTCCATGCACTTGGGTTACTTCCTCCGAGGCGTCGAAACTGATTTGTGAGTTCAGTTCCTGTGAGAAAGCGATTTCGAAGCATGGTGTTCACCAAGTATCGGTCTTCTCGTGCTGTGGTACACCTGGTTCTGCCCGTTCCTGGTCTGCGTAGGTTAGAACCAGTTTCTTCGTAACGTCGGAGAACTCTTTGTACTGTTGACAGCGACACACCGACAGTCCTGGCTGTATCGCGCTGACTCCGGCCGGTTTCCAGCATTGTAAGTATTCTGGTGCATTCTTCAGGCGTAAGCGACATAATTTCAGCTTGAATAATGAATATAGAGCACTATCAACATGGTTTATGTAGCCACATAAATGACAGATTACAAACAAAAGCAAAACCAAATGCTGTAATTTCGTAGTTCCATCTTCGAAAGTGGCCCTTTTTCAAATTTGATTTTTTTATGATATAACTTTACAATAACTAAGAAGTTTTAATACCTTCATTTAAGGAGTATTACATTGTCTATTAAATACAATTTATTGCATTAACCTAGCATTTTTAGTTTCCGAGATTTTTAGGATTCTTTAAGTGACCCGGATTCATTGCTCTCGAGGGTATATTTAGAGGCAATGCTGGAACCAAAAGACATTACCAGGCATGTGATGCATCCAACAATCTTCAATGTATCAACTGTGGATTTGAAAACTCATTCAAGTGAGATAGACCTAGCTCCAATAGTAGAAACTTTATGGCTGACTACCTGTGCTCCGCTGTTTCACCCGCGTGAACAATGATGAATAGTAGCCTATGTGTTGATCCAGGGTACAAGGTATCTCCATTCCAAATTTCACTCAAGCCGTTTGAGCGTGAAGGAGTAACAAACATACTGACAAACTTTCGAATTTATAATATTAGTGTAATGTGATGGTGACGTTTGATATAGGGCATTACCAGAGCTCTTATAGCGATTCAGTTCAAAAACTATTCAGTACAAAATATCGGTTCGTCGTTGACATTCCGCCATCATTGAATAACTTTAATCGCAGAATTCTATAGACCTTCTGCTACTGTGCCTGTAAATATAGCTGCGGACATCACAGAACCGATATTGTGTACTGAATAGTTTTTGAACTGAATCGCTATAAGAGCTCATGGCAAGGCCTCTGAACTAATCTAGTCCAACGTATTTATTGCCAATAACATCCCGGGATCAATACAATACTGAATATGTTGTGCTATTCATTACTTTTATTGGAGCAATCGACGCGATATTGCAGTTCGTTCGTCGACCCGAGGGGTGAGGCGAATTTAATTTACATACTATTACAATTTCTGATTTGTCTGGTGATATATTTACAGAGGAAATCGAGAGGATGCAAAGGGCATCGATAATATTGAAAGTCAAATAAGTTTTACCATTACGTTTTATTACAAAGTCAAGCAAAAACAACTTTAGTATGATGCTTCCTACTAAAATGTAAAAGTTTGTGAAGAAGGATGGATTGATGGATGAATGGATGGATGTTTGTTAAACTTTACAGTATTACAGCTAACATCAGAATATAGGATATAATTTATAATATTTTTTAATAGAGATTCCACGCGGGTGAATCCGCGAGCGAATGCTAATAGTAACTTATAAAGTGACTTCTATAATGAAATGATGATTGAGAGCTAGTAGATATAAAATGCTACATTTATTGACAACCTCAGTGGCGCGGCGCGCGAGTAACGAGCGAGAGATTGCGGGTTCGATTCCCGCTGCGATACAAATGTTTGTATGATCTGCAAATATTTGTTCCGGGTCAGGGTGTTATGGTACCATGGTACGCGTAGTTCCTGATACCCACGATACAGGGAATCCTAGTGTGGGATCATGACTACGTATGTGACTGTTGGGTATTATGTTATGTTACATCTTGATGATATACTGTTCAACTGTTAGACGAAGACCTGCCCCTTTATTGGCTAACCAACTGATAATAGCTTTCGATTCCGATTTTACAGTACATTGCGCTTTATGTTTTGAATATTTCTGCTTGTGACAATAAGCTGAAGCATGCGGCGCAATGTACTGCGAAATCGTAATTGAAAGCGATTACCAGCAAGTTAGACAATACTGGGGCTGCTCTTCGGTCTTTAAACCACTACAATTCTACTCAAACTTTTATTGCTTTCAACTTGGATGCATTCTGTGTCTTTGTTGATCACTCCTCCCCAAATCCTGTCAGACATCAGAAAAAAAAAAAAAAAGATCTTATGCAACACTTCTTTATCAGGTATTAAAGGCTTAGTTATTTTGTACACACAGATCATCACATTCGATAGACGTATGACGTAACCCACTGAATTCAAATGTTTTCAAACACGTAATCGCCCCGCTGTGCTATTTCTCCTCTGAGATAATTTAAGCGTTCCCACTCTTATAATTTATGTAAGCAAACAAAAATACTTTATTAAATTTAGTAGCGAATGGAGCGTTTAATTTTAAACATTGTTTACATTTAAACACGCTTAAATTTTACTAACGACGTGCGTATAGTGTTTTGGTACTTAGTTAGTCATCGACGAAAAATATTGACTAGAGTTATTTTAACGAACTCAAAAGCTAGTACCAAGTTTTCTCATGAAACTGTGACAATGCCTATACAGCAGCTATCAATGACAATGTCAATCTTTGTTGGTTTTTTTTTTGTGTTCTAAGTAGGTACTTAATTGTGTTATCTTGTGTATCATTTCATTTCATTTCATTTATTCAGAACAATTGTCTTAAAAATCGTATTTGAATGTCTTACATACTAATTAACTAATTAATTATTATTACTTATTTTATTTCTTTATACACATATATCAAATTGTAGCTCATATAAATAATTAAAACCAATAGAACAAACACAAATTAAAATAACGCCTCCATAATTTAAATAACACACAACAATTTTATTACAACTATGTACAATAGAATTAAAAATATAAATGTCACAAAAATTAAATGTCATAATAATAAATTTCGTGTCATAAAATCGTCAACAGAGTAAAAACACCCTTCCAACAAAAGCTTTCTTAATTTATTTTTAAATATACAGGGTGGGGCAAATTTTTGGCCCCTTAAGGGTAGCTACCTTTTCTTTTGTAGTTAGAAGGTTTTGTCCTTAGAAACCTTCTGTTTTATTTTGAAGAAAAAAATATTGCCATTTTAAGATTTTTGAAAAAAAGTACGGTTCACCCAAAAAATTACATTTGTCAAAAAAAACAAGTTGGTCTTAATCGACTCTATTTCCAACCAGGAACACTTTTCCGAAAGTAACATACCAAATCAAATCGTAAGTTTTTGAAATAATTAAAAAAAACCATTCCCATACATTTTCTATGAAAAAATAAGTAAGTGAAAACAACAATGTCACTCATTCAATGGTTCTTAATTTAAACTCGTATGTAACTTTTTTAAGTTGGTAGGCTAATTCTTCTTCTCTTTTTGACATTCTTGTCTGGTGTATTTCTTCATTTTATCTACGAAATGCTTTTAACGCTGGTTGAACACGACAGTTATTTTGAAAATAAGCTTTTATTAAGCTTAGCCGCTGTTGATTCGTAAGAGACATTTTGGATTTAAAATTAAAAAAAAATATTTCCCGCCAATTTTTTATAGCGGTATTGTCATTCAAAGAGGTGGTATATCATTCTACCAGTAAGGTTTAATAACAAATATCAATAAATAATTTGAATTTAGAACAAATTGCTTTCCGTGTTCGAATGGTATGCATGACTTTGTTGCGGCAAATGGCGCTTCTTAGAAAAATGTATGGGAATTGTTTTTTTTAATTATTGCCAAAACTTACGATTTGATTTGGTAAGTTACTTTAGGAAAAAAAATCCTGGTTGGAAATAGAGTCGATTAAGATAAACTTGTTTTTTTTGACAAATGTAATTTTTTGGGCGAACCGCACTTTTTTAAAAAAATCTAAAAATGACAATATTTTTTTCTTCAAAATAAAACAGAAGTTTCCTAAGAACAAACCCTTCTAACTACAAAAGAAAAGGTAGCTACCCTTAAGGGGCCAAAAATTTGCCCCACCCTGTATATTGACAATCTATCGCTTTCATATCGATCGGAAGAGCATTAAAAAGTTTCACCGCTTGATATCGACAGCCATGCCTAGCCACACTTAACCTCGGACATAAAGGGGCCTCTAGGTCCTTTCTCCTAGTGTTACGTCTTATCGTCCTATTTTCAGGTGTTTCGTACTTAAGTGGATGCCGTACAATATCCACGAGGACCACTAAAATGCTATCCCTATGCTTGTCTTGAATGGCTCTGAGTAGGTAATTGTTTGGAATGGAAAGAAGTTAGGGAATACCTGTGGTTTGATATCCTTGATGCTTGCGAGGATGATGGCGGCAAGCAATGTTCTCTTTTACACTCCGATGATTTGATGAGCTTGGCGGAAGGCGCTGATTGCACGTTAACGTTCGCGAATAGTATAAGCGTTGACATAAGATGATTTTTCATGGGTTTTGATGATTTTCCGATTAATTTTGTGAGGAGCAGTTACGAGCTCGACTCGTTCCATCGATGGCGAAACGTCAAGAGTTGAATATTATTTTTCCTACCCACAGGGTTTTAGGTGGGTGACAGGATGATGGCACGGTATAGTTGAGGGTAGATGGAAGTAGGTTTTTAAACGATAAAGTTGCGTCCAGAAATCTACCTTTACAAAACATACAGGCCCCGAAAGAGCTGCTAAGCTCTTTAGAAAGTACTAAAGCAAAGAACTACGTTGTTGATGAAATAAATGGAAACTTAGCTGAGTATGAAATTTTGGGGTGATTTTCCAGTTGGTGAGATAAGCTTATAAAACGAAGGTCAGTTTCAAGGTTGATTTTCAAATTGGAGATGAGTTTCCATGTTGATTTTCAAGATGGAGATGAATTTCCATGTTGATCTTTAAGTTTGAGATGAATTTCTATTTTGATTTTGAATGTTGATGTTCAATGTTGATTTTCAATGTTGATCTTTAATGTTGATTTTTAATGTTGATTTTCAATGTTGATTTTCAAAGTTGATTTTCCATGATGATTTTTAATGTTGATTTTCAATGTTGATTTTCCATGTTGATTTTTAATGTTGATTTTCAATGTTGATTTTCAATGTGAATTTCAAGATGGTTAGCCACAAAAAGGGAGCTGAGTTTTTTGGTATAAAGATGAATTTAAATTAAAGTAGGTTAAGTTAATTATCAGAAAGGCATGGCAAATACTCTGTCTGCCAGCGCTTCCAGAAATGCTGGGTGATTTGGCGAATGACCTTCAAGTAATTACGAGCATCGACATAATTTGTCCCGCAGTCACTAAAAACGTCGGTGGGTAGCCCTCTGCTACAGACGAATCGATCCAAGCAAGCCAAGAAGTCTGCAGTCGACAGTTCGGAGACGATCTCTAAGTGGACGCAATTGGTGGTGAAACACACGAAAACGCATGAATACGATTTGAAAGACCTGGTTTTGCGAATACGAGAGATCTTCAACATGAACGGTCCTGCGAAATCGACACCAACTTTTTGAAAAGGTCGACACGCCGTAACGCGATGAGATGGAGGGTCACCCATAAAGGGTTCGATAGATATTGGGCGCAATCTGTAGCACCGCTGACAACGAAACATCTGCTGGCATATGACTCTTAGCGCAGACAAAAGCCGCAGTTTACTCTGATATAAGTTTATTGAGGCCATTAGACCAGGATGTAGAAACAACCGATGGTAATGACCAATGATGAATTTTGTAACGTGGTGAGATTTGGGCAGCAAAAGTGGATGCTTGGTGCCATAGTCTAGTGCCGATTTGACAAGCCTATCTCCGACTCGTATCAGACCTTGCAGATCGAGGAAAGGATTAAAGCGCCTGATACTACCCCCTAGGGGTTTGTCGCCACCTAGCAATGCAATAGCTGATGCGAACTCCGTGGACTGGACCAATTTTGCTATACGGAATAAGCTTTCGCTGAGCTCTGGAATGGACAATGGACCGATACGGCGCTGAGTTGGGTTGCGTGAATTCCAAGCGAGACGCTTACACCAAGCGACCACGGACTGCAATTTTAATAATAAGCTAAACTTCGTAAGAATTGGTAGCTCTTTGTCTAGCTCGGCAACATGGGACAATGCCGGAGGAACTCTGATGCCGGGCAAATCGCCTTCACCAACAAAAGGAATATCCCCAGGCCATGTTGAAGCATAAGCCCCAAGCCATGGTGGGGACCACCACAACGAATGATCAGCCAATTTAGAAGGAGTAAGATTTCGACTTGCTGAATCAGCAGGATTGAGTGCAGACGGCACGTGCTTCCACGTTGAACTCGGTATCAGGGCTTGTATTTGAGACACTCGATTGCTTTCATACGTCTGAAGCTTATGAGAAGTTTTAAGCCAAGCGAGCACAATGCTGGAATCAGACCAGGCCATTGTGCTGCTGATTTTTATTTTTCCTTGCAGCTTCCCAAATACATGCTCGAGCAAGCGGGCGAGCAACTGTGCACCGCTGAGTTCCAGCTTGGGAACCGTTAACTTTTGTTTAATGGGAGCCACACGTGACTTGGCCGACAAAAGTCGGACCGTAGTGCAGGCCCCTTCAACGCGTAGGTAGACGCATGCTGCGTACCCGCGCTCCGATGCGTCACTGAAACCATGGAGCTGGCAGTCCATTGGTTGATCAGCGAGCATCCATCGGGGAATAGAAATCCTATATAGTTGATTAAACTCTGAAATGAAGTTAAGCCACACAATTCTGATGTTAGACGGTAGAATCTCGTCCCAATCACAATCGATGGACCAGAGCCTCTGCATGATTTGCTTCGCATAGAAAGTGACTGGAGTAAGAAAACCGCAAGGGTCGTAAAGCCTTGCGATGTAACGACGAAATTTATTTTCTAGTAGAACTCGAGAAGCTTCTGGATGTTGAGATGAGTTTAGATAAGCTAGCTCATGATTCACTATGAAATGTTTTTCGTATTGAACTTCCTCAGGGTCAGGAATCGGATGCCTGCGAGGCTCTTCAGTCTCCCAGAACCGCGTGAGAGCACAGTTTGGATCGATAGTGCAATTCATCGACACTACATTATTCACAATATGGGATGATGCAGGAGCCTTACCCATTATGATCCAACCAAACAGAGAAGAGTAAGCAGTAGGCATGTTGTCACCTAGACTGAGTTTCCTACCATCAAGAATCTGGTCATACAAGTCTACACCCAAGAGCATGTCGATCTGTCCTGGAACTGTAAAGTTTTTGTCAGCCAGAACTAAATTTTTACAAAGTTGAATTACCAAATGATTGACTGGCACCGATGGTAAGTTTCCGGTTATCTGCTTCATAAAAAAATCAACATTCAAATTCATCATGCAAATTCAACATTGAAAATCAACATTGAAAATCAACATTAAAAATCAACATGGAAAATCAACATTGAAAATCAACATTAAAAATCATCATGGAAAATCAACTTTGAAAATCAACATTGAAAATCAACATTAAAAATCAACATTAAAGATCAACATTGAAAATCAACATTGAACATCAACATTGAAAATCAACATTAAAAATCAACATTGAAAATCAAAATGGAAATTCATCTCAAACTTAAAGATCAACATGGAAATTCATCTCCATATTAAAAATCAACATGGAAATTCATCTCCAATTTGAAAATCAACCTTGAAACTGAACTTCGTTTTATAAGCGTATTTCACCAACTGGAAAATCACCCCAAATTTTATACTTAGCTAAGTTTCCATTTTATTTCATCAACACCGTAGTTCTTACTTTAGTACTTTCTAAAGAGCTTAGCAGCTCTTTCGGGGCCTGTATGTTTTGTAAAGGTAGATTTCTGGACGCAACTTTATCGTTTAAAAACCTACTTCCATCTACCCTCAACTATACCGTGCCATCATCCTGTCACCCACCTAAAACCCTGTGGGTAGGAAAAATAATATCTTCCTCTTGACGTTTCGCCATCGATGGAACGAGTCGAGCTCGTAACTGCTCCTCACAAAATTAATCGGAAAATCATCAAAACCCATGAAAAATCATCTTATGTCAACGCTTATACTATTCGCGAACGTTAACGTGCAATCAGCGCCTTCCGCCAAGCTCATCAAATCATCGGAGTGTAAAAGAGAACATTGCTTGCCGCCATCATCCTCGCAAGCATCAAGGATATCAAACCACAGGTATTCCCTAACTTCTTTCCATTCCAAACATTGGTCCTTCCAGCCGTATGATATTAAAATCCTAATTTTACAATCATCTATTTTTCAGTTTTGCGTCATCAATTTCCCTTTGCCAAAGTTGCGTTCCATTTCTCGTCCGCCATTTATTAGCTTATATCAATCATGTCCGTTTCCGTTAGCTTGTCAGTTGTCTAAAATTCACAAGTGTAAAATTGTCCGTGGTAGCCGTAAAGGCTAATCCGCACTTCCATTCCGAGTGACTCGATTCTCGGTTAGCAATCACTAGCAATATTGTAGCAAAAACTAACTACTCATTCATTACGGTGCGTTCCTATCTCTGTGCTTGCTCCTTGGCTTGCTCCAAGGTGCTTGCTTACAAAATAAAGTTCATTCAACAAGGTTTATCAATCATCAGTCACTTGTCAAGTTTGTTTTGTTTTGTTTACATTTTGCAAACAATTTGTTGTTGGTTTTCGAGTTAAAATTATACAAAATAAAACTATTGCAATGGCAGATGCCAAGATATTGATTATCAAATATGATATGTGTCTGAAGAACATGCAGCGCACTTATGATTTAGCTCAGGAAATTAGTCACAAGGAGGAAGTTAGCTCCACCGATAAGCGTCAATTTCTAGCAAGATACAATGACCTAGAGAGGTATCGACTTCAAATAGACGAGGTTTACTGGAGTATTCTTAGCGGTACACAAATACTTGAGGTTGAAAAGCGTGCAGAGATACAAAAATCTTATGAAACCTTCACTGACATGTTTTATAGTGTAAAAGTCGTCCATAGCGACTTATTTGAGTCTCAGCCCAGTGTTGTCCTGCCAACTGCTTCCACAACTGCTGTTCCTAGAGTGAGCGATATCGAGTTTCATCTGCCGAAAATCAATTTAACACGGTTTTCGGGTTCACACACCGACTGGCCAAACTTTATATCCATTTTCAACAGTGTTGTTCATGAAAATCAGCGACTAACTCCAGTCCAAAAGCTGCACTATTTATTAGGCGTGTTGGATAAAGAGCCATTGTCTTTAGTGAAACATTTGATAATTTCTAGGGAAAATTACTGTGTGGCCTATGATATTCTCATCGAGCGTTATGAAAATAAAAGACTTATAGCCGACAAGTACGTAGAAAGTATTTTAAATCTTCCTAACCTACCACAGGCAAATTTTAGGGCATTAAACAAGTTTGTTGGCACGATTAAGGAAAATATTCAGGCACTTATGGCTTTAGAGTTTGATGTTAATTCTTGGAGTTTTTTGTTACTTCATATAATTCTCAAAAAACTGAATCTTGACCTTCGCACCAAGTTTGAGGCAACCATAGATCCTCATGGTATACCATCGTTCAAGCAGTTAACCGTGTTTTTAGAAAATCGCCTTCGCATTCTAGAAAATGTTGCCGGTTCCACAATCCAGACTGCTCCTAGATCTGTTAATGTGGTCAACTCGGATCCAAAACTTAATTCTTATTCTTGTGTTTGCTGCAGCGAGGGTCACATGATTTATTATTGCCCTAAATTTGAAGCGATGACTCCGGAACAAAGAAAGCAATTTGTAATTCAACATAAACTTTGCTTTAATTGCATTGAAACGTCAAGAGTTGAATATTATTTTTCCTACCCACAGGGTTTTAGGTGGGTGACAGGATGATGGCACGGTATAGTTGAGGGTAGATGGAAGTAGGTTTTTAAACGATAAAGTTGCGTCCAGAAATCTACCTTTACAAAACATACAGGCCCCGAAAGAGCTGCTAAGCTCTTTAGAAAGTACTAAAGCAAAGAACTACGTTGTTGATGAAATAAATGGAAACTTAGCTGAGTATGAAATTTTGGGGTGATTTTCCAGTTGGTGAGATAAGCTTATAAAACGAAGGTCAGTTTCAAGGTTGATTTTCAAATTGGAGATGAGTTTCCATGTTGATTTTCAAGATGGAGATGAATTTCCATGTTGATCTTTAAGTTTGAGATGAATTTCTATTTTGATTTTGAATGTTGATGTTCAATGTTGATTTTCAATGTTGATCTTTAATGTTGATTTTTAATGTTGATTTTCAATGTTGATTTTCAAAGTTGATTTTCCATGATGATTTTTAATGTTGATTTTCAATGTTGATTTTCCATGTTGATTTTTAATGTTGATTTTCAATGTTGATTTTCAATGTGAATTTCAAGATGGTTAGCCACAAAAAGGGAGCTGAGTTTTTTGGTATAAAGATGAATTTAAATTAAAGTAGGTTAAGTTAATTATCAGAAAGGCATGGCAAATACTCTGTCTGCCAGCGCTTCCAGAAATGCTGGGTGATTTGGCGAATGACCTTCAAGTAATTACGAGCATCGACATAATTTGTCCCGCAGTCACTAAAAACGTCGGTGGGTAGCCCTCTGCTACAGACGAATCGATCCAAGCAAGCCAAGAAGTCTGCAGTCGACAGTTCGGAGACGATCTCTAAGTGGACGCAATTGGTGGTGAAACACACGAAAACGCATGAATACGATTTGAAAGACCTGGTTTTGCGAATACGAGAGATCTTCAACATGAACGGTCCTGCGAAATCGACACCAACTTTTTGAAAAGGTCGACACGCCGTAACGCGATGAGATGGAGGGTCACCCATAAAGGGTTCGATAGATATTGGGCGCAATCTGTAGCACCGCTGACAACGAAACATCTGCTGGCATATGACTCTTAGCGCAGACAAAAGCCGCAGTTTACTCTGATATAAGTTTATTGAGGCCATTAGACCAGGATGTAGAAACAACCGATGGTAATGACCAATGATGAATTTTGTAACGTGGTGAGATTTGGGCAGCAAAAGTGGATGCTTGGTGCCATAGTCTAGTGCCGATTTGACAAGCCTATCTCCGACTCGTATCAGACCTTGCAGATCGAGGAAAGGATTAAAGCGCCTGATACTACCCCCTAGGGGTTTGTCGCCACCTAGCAATGCAATAGCTGATGCGAACTCCGTGGACTGGACCAATTTTGCTATACGGAATAAGCTTTCGCTGAGCTCTGGAATGGACAATGGACCGATACGGCGCTGAGTTGGGTTGCGTGAATTCCAAGCGAGACGCTTACACCAAGCGACCACGGACTGCAATTTTAATAATAAGCTAAACTTCGTAAGAATTGGTAGCTCTTTGTCTAGCTCGGCAACATGGGACAATGCCGGAGGAACTCTGATGCCGGGCAAATCGCCTTCACCAACAAAAGGAATATCCCCAGGCCATGTTGAAGCATAAGCCCCAAGCCATGGTGGGGACCACCACAACGAATGATCAGCCAATTTAGAAGGAGTAAGATTTCGACTTGCTGAATCAGCAGGATTGAGTGCAGACGGCACGTGCTTCCACGTTGAACTCGGTATCAGGGCTTGTATTTGAGACACTCGATTGCTTTCATACGTCTGAAGCTTATGAGAAGTTTTAAGCCAAGCGAGCACAATGCTGGAATCAGACCAGGCCATTGTGCTGCTGATTTTTATTTTTCCTTGCAGCTTCCCAAATACATGCTCGAGCAAGCGGGCGAGCAACTGTGCACCGCTGAGTTCCAGCTTGGGAACCGTTAACTTTTGTTTAATGGGAGCCACACGTGACTTGGCCGACAAAAGTCGGACCGTAGTGCAGGCCCCTTCAACGCGTAGGTAGACGCATGCTGCGTACCCGCGCTCCGATGCGTCACTGAAACCATGGAGCTGGCAGTCCATTGGTTGATCAGCGAGCATCCATCGGGGAATAGAAATCCTATATAGTTGATTAAACTCTGAAATGAAGTTAAGCCACACAATTCTGATGTTAGACGGTAGAATCTCGTCCCAATCACAATCGATGGACCAGAGCCTCTGCATGATTTGCTTCGCATAGAAAGTGACTGGAGTAAGAAAACCGCAAGGGTCGTAAAGCCTTGCGATGTAACGACGAAATTTATTTTCTAGTAGAACTCGAGAAGCTTCTGGATGTTGAGATGAGTTTAGATAAGCTAGCTCATGATTCACTATGAAATGTTTTTCGTATTGAACTTCCTCAGGGTCAGGAATCGGATGCCTGCGAGGCTCTTCAGTCTCCCAGAACCGCGTGAGAGCACAGTTTGGATCGATAGTGCAATTCATCGACACTACATTATTCACAATATGGGATGATGCAGGAGCCTTACCCATTATGATCCAACCAAACAGAGAAGAGTAAGCAGTAGGCATGTTGTCACCTAGACTGAGTTTCCTACCATCAAGAATCTGGTCATACAAGTCTACACCCAAGAGCATGTCGATCTGTCCTGGAACTGTAAAGTTTTTGTCAGCCAGAACTAAATTTTTACAAAGTTGAATTACCAAATGATTGACTGGCACCGATGGTAAGTTTCCGGTTATCTGCTTCATAACGACACAGTCTGTAGAAAGGCTGTAAGGAGAATCCCTGATTGTGGTGATGTTACAAGTTGATATACCTCGAGTTGGCTGAGCAGCTGACTCACCTATTCCTATGACCGTTCCGGACATGATCCGTGGAAGTTTAAGTTTTTGAGCTAGATTTTCAGTAATGATTGAAACTTGGGACCCACTATCAATTAACGCACGAGCTACTTGATAGTGTCCGCTGACATCTTGAACCCTGACATAGGCAGTCCCTAAAATCATGGTTGACCCATTTTTGGTACCATGCAACGACTGAGGTTGGACTGTGGAACTCAAGTTCGACACAGCAACTTCGCTTGCCTTGTCATCGGTTGCTGATTTGCTTGGAAAACTGTGTAGGTGTAGCTTAGTATGGTGTCGCCCACGGCATACTTGGCATACACTCCGTGAAATGCATTTTGACACATGATGCGTGCGTAAGCAATTAAAGCAAAGTTTATGTTGAGTTACGAATTGCTTTCTTTGTTCCGGAGTCATCGCTTCAAATTTAGGGCAATAATAAATCATGTGACCCTCGCTGCAGCAAATGCAAGAATAAGAATTAAGTTTTGGATCCGAGTTGACCACATTAACAGATCTAGGAGCAGTCTGGAGTGCGGAACCGGCAACATTTTCTAGAATGCGAAGGCGGTTTTCTAGAAACACTGTTAACTGCTTGAACGATGGTATACCATGAGGATCTATGGTTGCCTCAAACTTGGTGCGAAGGTCAATATTCAGTTTTTTGAGAATTATATGAAGTAACAAAAAACTCCAAGAATCAACGTCAAACCCTAAAGCCATAAGTGCCTGAGTATTTTCCTTAATCGTGCTAACAAACTTGTTCAATGCCCTAAAATTTGCCTGTGGTAGGTTAGGAAGATTTAAAATACTTTCTACGTACTTGTCAGCTATAAGTCTTTTATTTTCATAACGCTCGACTAGAATATCATAGGCCACACAATAATTTTCCCTAGAAATTATCAAATGTTTCACCAGAGCCAATGGCTCTTTATCCAACACGCCTAATAAATAGTGCAGCTTTTGGACTGGAGTTAGTCGCCGATTTTCATGAACAACACTGTTGAAAATGGATATAAAGTTTGGCCAGTCGGTGTGTGAACCCGAAAACCGTGTTAAATTTATTTTCGGCAGATGAAACTCGATATCGCTCACTCTAGGCACAGCAGATGTGGAAGCAGTTGGCAGGACAGCACTGGGTTGAGACTCAAATAAGTCGCTATGGACGACTTTTACACTATAAAACATGTCAGTGAAGGTTTCATAAGATTTTTGTATCTCTGCACGCATTTCAACCTCAAGTATTTGTGTACCGCTGAGAATACTCCAGTAAACCTCGTCTATTTGAAGTCGATACCTCTCTAGGTCATTGTATCTTGCAAGAAATGTACGCTTATCGGTGGAGCTAACTTCCTCCTTGTGACTAATTTCCTGAGCTAAATCATACGTGCGCTGCATGTTCTTTAGGCACATATCATATTTGATAATCAATATCTTGGCATCTGCCATTGCAATAGTTTTATTTTGCATAATTTTAACTCGAAAACCAACAACAAATTGTTTGCAAAATGTAAACAAAACAAAACAAACTTGACAAGTGACTGATGATTGATAAACCTTGTTGAATGAACTTTATTTTGTAAGCAAGCACCTTGGAGCAAGCCAAGGAGCAAGCACAGAGATAGGGACGCACCGTAATGAATGAATAGTTAGTTTTTGCTACAATATTGCTAGTGATTGCTAACCGAGAATCGAGTCACTCGGAATGGAAGTGCGGATTTGCCTTTACTACTACCACGGACAATTTACACTTGTGAATTTTAGACAACTGACAAGCTAACGGAAACGGACATGATTGATATAAGCTAATAAATGGCGGACGAGAAATGGAACGCAACTTTGGCAAAGGGAAATGATGACGCAAATAAACTGAAAAATAGATGATTGTAAAATTAGGATTTTAATATCATACGGCTGGAAGGACTAATGTTTGGAATGGAAAGAAATTAGGGAATACCTGTGGTTTGATATCCTTGATGCTTGCGAGGATGATGGCGGCAAGCAATGTTTTCTTTTCCACTCCGATGATTTGATGAGCTTGGCGGAAGGCGCTGATTGCACGTTAACGTTCGCGAATAGTATAAGCGTTGAAATAAGATGATTTTCATGGGTTTTGATGATTTTCCGATTAATTTTGTGAGGAGCAGTTACGAGCTCGACTCGTTCCATCGATGGCGAAACGTCAAGAGGAAGATATTATTTTTCCTACCCACAGGGTTTTAGGTGGGTGACAGGAATGATGGCACGGTATAGTTGAGGGTAGATGGAAGTAGGTTTTTAAACGATAAAGTTGCGTCCAGAAATCTACCTTTACAAAACATACAGGCCCCGAAAGAGCTGCTAAGCTCTTTAGAAAGTACTAAAGTAAGAACTACGGTGTTGATGAAATAAAATGGAAACTTAGCTAAGTATAAAATTTGGGGTGATTTTCCAGTTGGTGAAAGAAGCTTATAAAACGAAGTTCAGTTTCAAGGTTGATTTTCAAATTGGAGATGAATTTCCATGTTGATTTTTAATATGGAGATGAATTTCCATGTTGATCTTTAAGTTTGAGATGAATTTCCATTTTGATTTTCAATGTTGATTTTTAATGTTGATTTTCAATGTTGATGTTCAATGTTGATTTTCAATGTTGATCTTTAATGTTGATTTTTAATGTTGATTTTCAATGTTGATTTTCAAAGTTGATTTTCCATGATGATTTTTAATGTTGATTTTCAATGTTGATTTTCAATGTTGATTTTCAAAGTTGATTTTCCATGATGATTTTTAAGATGGTTAGCCACAAAAAGGGAGCTGAGTTTTTTGGTATAAAGATGAATTTAAATTAAAGTAGGTTAAGTTAATTATCAGAAAGGCATGGCAAATACTCTGTCTGCCAGCGCTTCCAGAAATGCTGGGTGATTTGTCGAATAATCTTCAAGTAATTGCGAGCACCGACAAAATTTGTCCCGCAGTCACTAAAAACGTCGGTGGGTAGCCCTCTGTTAGAGACGAATCGATCCAAGCAAGCCAAGAAGTCTTCAGTCGACAGCTCGGAGACGATCTCCAAGTGGACGCAATTGGTGGTGAAACACACGAAAACATATGAATACGATTTGAAAGACCTGGCTTTGCGTATACGAGAGATCTTCAACATGAACGGTCCTGCGAAATCGACACTAACCTTTTGAAAAGGTCGACACGCCGTAACGCGATGAGATGGAGGGTCACCCATGAAGGGTTCGATAGATATTGGGCGCAATCTGTAGCACCGCTGACAACGAAACATCTGCTGGCATATGACTCTTAGCGCAGACAAAAGCCGAAGTTTACTCTGATGTAAGTTGATTGAGGCCATTAGACCAGGATGTAGAAACAACCGATGGTAATGACCAATGGTGAATTTTGTAACGTGGTGAGATTTGGGCAGCAAAAGTGGATGCTTGGTGCCATAGTCTAGTGCCGATTTGACAAGCCTATCTCCGACTTGTATCAGACCCTGCAGATCGAGGAAAGGATTAAGGCGCCTGATACTACCCCCTAGGGGTTTGTCGCCACCTAGCAATGCAATAGCTGATGCGAAGTCCGTGGACTGGACCAATTTTGCTATATGGAATAAGCTTTCACTGAGCTCTGGAATGGACAATGGCCCGATACGGCGCTGAGTTGGGTTGCGTGAATTCCAAGCGAGACGCTTACACCAAGCGACCACGGACTGCAATTTTGATAATAAGCTAAACTTCGGAAGAATTGGTAGCTCTTTGTCTAGCTCGGCAACGTGGGACAATGCCGGAGGAACTCTGATGCCGGGCAAATCGCCTTCACTAACAAAAGGAATATCCCCAGGCCATGTTGAAGCATCAGCTCCAAGCCATGGTGGGGACCACCGCAACGAATGCTTAACCAATTCAGAAGGAGTAAGACCTCGACTTACTGAATCAGCAGGATTGAGTGCAGACAGTACGTGCTTCCACGTTGCACTCGGTATCAGGGCTTGTATTTGGGACACTCGATTCCCTTCATACGTCTGAAGCTTATGAGGAGAAGTTTTAAGCCAAGCTAGTACAATGCTGGAATCAGACCAGAACGTTGTGCTGCTGATTTTTATTTTTCCTTGCTGCTTCCCAAATACATGCTCGAGCAAGCGGGCGAGCAACTGTGCGCCGCTAAGTTCCAGCTTGGGAACCGTTAACTTTTGTTTAATGGGAGCCACACGTGACTTGGCCGACAAAAGTCGGACCGTAGTGCTACCGCAGGCTCCTTCAACGCGTAGGTAGACGCATGCTGCGTACCCACGCTCCGATGCGTCACTGAAACCATGGAGCTGGCAGTCCATTGGTTGATCAGCAAGCACCCATCGGAGAATAGAAATCCTATATAGTTGATTTAACTCTGAAATGAAGTTAAGCCACAGAATTTTGATGTTGGACGATAGAACCTCGTCCCAACCACAATCGATGGACCAGAACCTCTGCATGATTTGCTTCGCATAGAAAGTGACTGGAGTAAGAAAACCGCAAGGGTCGTAAAGCCTTGCGATGTAACGACGAAATTTATTTTCTAGAAGAACGCGAGAAGCTTCTGGATGTTGAGATGAGTTGAGGTAAGCGAGCTCATGATTTATGATGAAATGCTTTTCGTATTGAACTTCCTCAGGGTCAGGAATCGGATGCCTGGGAGGCTCTTCGGTTTCCCAGAACCGCGTGAGAGCACAGTTTGGATCGATAGTGCAATTCATCGACACTACATTATTCACAATATGGGATGATGCAGGAGCCTTACCCATTATGACCCAACCAAACAGAGAAGAGTAAGCAGTAGGCATGTTGTCACCTAGACTGAGTTTCCTACCATCAAGAACCTGGTCATACAAATCTACACCCAAGAGCATGTCGATCTGTCCTGGAACTGTAAAGTTTTTGTCAGCCAGAACTAAATTTTTACAAAGTTGAATTACCAAATGATTGACTGGCACCGATGGTAAGTTTCCGGTTATCTGCTTCATGACGACACAGTCTGTGGAAAGGCTGTAAGGAGAATCCCTGATTGTGGTGATGTTACAAGTTGATATACCTCGAGTAGGCTGAGCAGCTGACTCACCTATTCCTATGACAGTTCCGGACATGATCCGTGGAAGTTTAAGTTTTTGAGCTAGATTTTCAGTAATGATTGAAACTTGGGACCCACTATCAATTAACGCACGAGCTACTTGATAGTGTCCGCTGACATCTTGAACCCTGACATAGGCAGTCCCTAAAATCATGGTCGACCCATTTTCGGTACCATGCAACGACTGAGGTTGGACTGTGGAACTCAAGTTCGACACAGCAACTTCGCTTGCCTTGTCATCGGTTGCTGATTTGCTTGGAAAACTGCGTAGGTGTAGCTTAGTATGGTGTCGCCCACGACATACTTGGCATACACTCCGTGAAATGCATTTTGACACATGATGAGTGCGTAAGCAATTAAAGCAAAGTTTATGTTGAATTACAAATTGCTTTCTTTGTTCCGGAGTCATCGCTTCAAATTTAGGGCAATAATAAATCATGTGACCCTCGCTGCAGCAAACACAAGAATAAGAATTAAGTTTTGGATCCGAGTTGACCACATTAACAGATCTAGGAGCAGTCTGGATTGTGGAACCGGCAACATTTTCTAGAATGCGAAGGCGATTTTCTAGAAACACGGTTAACTGCTTGAACGATGGTATACCATGAGGATCTATGGTTGCCTCAAACTTGGTGCGAAGGTCAAGATTCAGTTTTTTGAAAATTATATGAAGTAACAAAAAACTCCAAGAATTAACGTCAAACTCTAAAGCCATAAGTGCCTGAATATTTTCCTTAATCGTGCCAACAAACTTGTTCAATGCCCTAAAATTTGCCTGTGGTAGGTTAGGAAGATTTAAAATACTTTCTACGTACTTGTCGGCTATAAGTCTTTTATTTTCATAACGCTCGATGAGAATATCATAGGCCACACAGTAATTTTCCCTAGAAATTATCAAATGTTTCACTAAAGACAATGGCTCTTTATCCAACACGCCTAATAAATAGTGTAGCTTTTGGACTGGAGTTAGTCGCTGATTTTCATGAACAACACTGTTGAAAATGGATATAAAGTTTGGCCAGTCGGTGTGTGAACCCGAAAACCGTGTTAAATTAATTTTCGGCAGATGAAACTCGATATCGCTCACTCTAGGAACAGCAGTTGTGGAAGCAGTTGGCAGGACAGCACTGGGTTGAGACTCAAATAAGTCGCTATGGACGACTTTTACACTATAAAACATGTCAGTGAAGGTTTCATAAGATTTTTGTACCTCTGCACGCATTTCAACCTCAAGTATTTGTGTACCGCTGAGAATACTCCAGTAAACCTCGTCTATTTGAAGTCGATACCTCTCTAGGTCATTGTATCTTGCAAGAAATGTACGCTTATCGGTGGAGCTAACTTCCTCCTTGTGACTAATTTCCTGAGCTAAATCATACGTGCGCTGCATGTTCTTCAGGCACATATCATATTTGATAATCAATATCTTGGCATCTGCCATTGCAATAGTTTTATTTTGTATAATTTTAACTCGAAAACCAACAACAAATTGTTTGCAAAATGTAAACAAAACAAAACAAACTTGACAAGTGACTGATGATTGATAAACCTTGTTGAATGAACTTTATTTTGTAAGCAAGCACCTTGGAGCAAGCCAAGGAGCAAGCACAGAGATAGGAACGCACCGTAATGAATGAGTAGTTAGTTTTTGCTACAATATTGCTAGTGATTGCTAACCGAGAATCGAGTCACTCGGAATGGAAGTGCGGATTAGCCTTTACGGCTACCACGGACAATTTTACACTTGTGAATTTTAGACAACTGACAAGCTAACGGAAACGGACATGATTGATATAAGCTAATAAATGGCGGACGAGAAATGGAACGCAACTTTGGCAAAGGGAAATTGATGACGCAAAACTGAAAAATAGATGATTGTAAAATTAGGATTTTAATATCATACGGCTGGAAGGACCAATGTTTGGAATGGAAAGAAGTTAGGGAATACCTGTGGTTTGATATCCTTGATGCTTGCGAGGATGATGGCGGCAAGCAATGTTCTCTTTTACACTCCGATGATTTGATGAGCTTGGCGGAAGGCGCTGATTGCACGTTAACGTTCGCGAATAGTATAAGCGTTGACATAAGATGATTTTTCATGGGTTTTGATGATTTTCCGATTAATTTTGTGAGGAGCAGTTACGAGCTCGACTCGTTCCATCGATGGCGAAACGTCAAGAGGAAGATATTATTTTTCCTACCCACAGGGTTTTAGGTGGGTGACAGGATGATGGCACGGTATAGTTGAGGGTAGATGGAAGTAGGTTTTTAAACGATAAAGTTGCGTCCAGAAATCTACCTTTACAAAACATACAGGCCCCGAAAGAGCTGCTAAGCTCTTTAGAAAGTACTAAAGTAAGAACTACGGTGTTGATGAAATAAAATGGAAACTTAGCTAAGTATAAAATTTGGGGTGATTTTCCAGTTGGTGAAAGAAGCTTATAAAACGAAGTTCAGTTTCAAGGTTGATTTTCAAATTGGAGATGAATTTCCATGTTGATTTTTAATATGGAGATGAATTTCCATGTTGATCTTTAAGTTTGAGATGAATTTCCATTTTGATTTTCAATGTTGATTTTTAATGTTGATTTTCAATGTTGATGTTCAATGTTGATTTTCAATGTTGATCTTTAATGTTGATTTTTAATGTTGATTTTCAATGTTGATTTTCAAAGTTGATTTTCCATGATGATTTTTAATGTTGATTTTCAATGTTGATTTTCAATGTTGATTTTCAAAGTTGATTTTCCATGATGATTTTTAAGATGGTTAGCCACAAAAAGGGAGCTGAGTTTTTTGGTATAAAGATGAATTTAAATTAAAGTAGGTTAAGTTAATTATCAGAAAGGCATGGCAAATACTCTGTCTGCCAGCGCTTCCAGAAATGCTGGGTGATTTGTCGAATAATCTTCAAGTAATTGCGAGCACCGACAAAATTTGTCCCGCAGTCACTAAAAACGTCGGTGGGTAGCCCTCTGTTAGAGACGAATCGATCCAAGCAAGCCAAGAAGTCTTCAGTCGACAGCTCGGAGACGATCTCCAAGTGGACGCAATTGGTGGTGAAACACACGAAAACATATGAATACGATTTGAAAGACCTGGCTTTGCGTATACGAGAGATCTTCAACATGAACGGTCCTGCGAAATCGACACTAACCTTTTGAAAAGGTCGACACGCCGTAACGCGATGAGATGGAGGGTCACCCATGAAGGGTTCGATAGATATTGGGCGCAATCTGTAGCACCGCTGACAACGAAACATCTGCTGGCATATGACTCTTAGCGCAGACAAAAGCCGAAGTTTACTCTGATGTAAGTTGATTGAGGCCATTAGACCAGGATGTAGAAACAACCGATGGTAATGACCAATGGTGAATTTTGTAACGTGGTGAGATTTGGGCAGCAAAAGTGGATGCTTGGTGCCATAGTCTAGTGCCGATTTGACAAGCCTATCTCCGACTTGTATCAGACCCTGCAGATCGAGGAAAGGATTAAGGCGCCTGATACTACCCCCTAGGGGTTTGTCGCCACCTAGCAATGCAATAGCTGATGCGAAGTCCGTGGACTGGACCAATTTTGCTATATGGAATAAGCTTTCACTGAGCTCTGGAATGGACAATGGCCCGATACGGCGCTGAGTTGGGTTGCGTGAATTCCAAGCGAGACGCTTACACCAAGCGACCACGGACTGCAATTTTGATAATAAGCTAAACTTCGTAAGAATTGGTAGCTCTTTGTCTAGCTCGGCAACGTGGGACAATGCCGGAGGAACTCTGATGCCGGGCAAATCGCCTTCACTAACAAAAGGAATATCCCCAGGCCATGTTGAAGCATCAGCTCCAAGCCATGGTGTATTTCTGTATTTGTTTCGTTTATTATTTATTTTTCCTACTATTTGTGTAAATTTGACATAGCCAAGTGTGCTGTAAAGTCCTACGGTAAATAAATGAGTATGAGTATGAGTTTATTGTTAAGGTACTACATCAGGTTAGTAAACATTTATGTATGACTAGCATTTGCTCGCGTCTCCGCCCGCGTGAAACCTCTAATGGCTTCTCCCGCGTGGAACCTCTATTATAAATTATAGCCTTTATGTTATTTTGATGACATAAGCTATGGTACTGTAAGGTTTCATCAAAATCCGTTCAGTAGTTTTTGCGTGAAAGAGTAACAAACATTCATCCATCCTCACAAACTTTTACATTTATATTATAAAGTAGGATAGAATTTCAAAGCCTTTTAGGTAGTTAACGGCTGCACCTAAAAGCCTGCAAAAAATTTACCTGTGATTCACATCTTTGCTAATACACTCGAGAGCAATGAATCCGGGTCACTTAATGAATCCTAAAAATCTCGGAAACTAAAAATGCTAGGTCAATGCAATAAATTGTATTTAATAGACAATGTAATACTCCTTAAATGAAGGTATTAAAACTTCTTAGTTATTGTAAAGTTATATCATAAAAAAATCAAATTTGAAAAAGGGCCACTTTCGAAGATGGAACTACGAAATTAAGTTAATAAAAAATTTAAATTTAAATTTAAAATTTAAAATTAAAATTTAACAATAAAAAAAATTAAATTAAAATTAAATTAAAAAAGCACGAGGAGGCAATACGAAGTATTAAAATTCAAGAAAATCGTAATAAAGTTCAAAAATTTCATGTTTCCTATTTTTGTTTTAAGGAGAGATCAGCAGTTTTTTTCTTTATGTAATTTTGTGTTAATAAAATGTATGGTGACTCATATTTTTTTTTACCTTCATTTAAGGAGTATTACATTGTCTACCAAATACAATTTATTGCATTAATCTATCATTTTTAGTTTCCGAGATTTTAACATTCTTTAAGTGACCCGGATTCATTGCTCTCGAGTGTATTTTATATTTTTATTATGTAAGTAATATGTTCGTCTATTCAATATTGTATTATTTTCCATTTTTTTATTTTTTTAACATTTAAACTCCTGAATAAATTTTTAAGCAAAAATTTGTTAATTTTGGCTTAAAATCGCTACTTCTTCTAAATGCCTGCACCGATTTTTGCATGATTGACATGATTGCATTGCATTATTTTTATTTTATTTATTTATTTTAGGAAAACCATCGGCACATAAAAACAAAATGGAAACTTATATAGTAATTTAGAGGCCATTTAAAGGTCTCCACTTGTAGAAACATAATATTATACGTTGTTGAACTTGATTTTGACACTTGACAGCTAGGTACAGAGCAGCGCCATCTATTTTCAACGCTGAAAGCATGATTTGAAACGGGCGTGAAAACCCCTCATTACGTCAAATTAAAATATTCCATAACCCGTGACCACAAGGACCGATTTCGAACGTCAAGCTTGAGTTAAGTGCCAAGTAAAATTGGTAGAGAAGCGTTCAATTTTAGACTAGATGAACCCTACCCTTTTTTTATTAGTCTCTTTGTCATTAAGGCGATTACTATTGTCAATGACCTTGGGCCAGTGCAAGCCAATGGCAGCGCGCGACTGCGTTCGACTGACGCCCGAGCCGCCAGGCCCGTAGTGTAATTTATATTTTTTTCTAGGAATATTTTATCATATTTAAAAAGACAAAATTTTAAATTATAAGGACATAACAGTTTGGTCAATTTAAGTCCAAAAATAATAAAAATCGGTGCAGGCATTTAGAAGAAGTAGCGATTTTAAGCCAAAATTAACAAATTTTTGCTTAAAAATTTATTCAGGAGTTTAAATGTTAAAAAAATAAAAAAATGGAAAATAATACAATATTGAATAGACGAACATATTACTTACATAATAAAAATATAAAATACACTCGAGAGCAATGAATCCGGGTCACTTAAAGAATGTTAAAATCTCGGAAACTAAAAATGATAGATTAATGCAATAAATTGTATTTGGTAGACAATGTAATACTCCTTAAATGAAGGTAAAAAAAAATATGAGTCACCATACATTTTATTAACACAAAATTACATAAAGAAAAAAACTGCTGATCTCTCCTTAAAACAAAAATAGGAAACATGAAATTTTTGAACTTTATTACGATTTTCTTGAATTTTAATACTTCGTATTGCCTCCTCGTGCTTTTTTAATTTAATTTTAATTTAATTTTTTTTATTGTTAAATTTTAATTTTAAATTTTAAATTTAAATTTAAATTTTTTATTAACTTAATTTCGTAGTTCCATCTTCGAAAGTGGCCCTTTTTCAAATTTGATTTTTTTATGATATAACTTTACAATAACTAAGAAGTTTTAATACCTTCATTTAAGGAGTATTACATTGTCTATTAAATACAATTTATTGCATTGACCTAGCATTTTTAGTTTCCGAGATTTTTAGGATTCATTAAGTGACCCGGATTCATTGCTCTCGAGTGTATTAGCAAAGATGTGAATCACAGGTAAATTTTTTGCAGGCTTTTAGGTGCAGCCGTTAACTACCTAAAAGGCTTTGAAATTCTATCCTACTTTATAATATAAATGTAAAAGTTTGTGAGGATGGATGAATGTTTGTTACTCTTTCACGCAAAAACTACTGAACGGATTTTGATGAAACCTTACAGTACCATAGCTTATGTCATCAAAATAACATAAAGGCTATAATTTATAATAGAGGTTCCACGCGGGAGAAGCCATTAGAGGTTTCACGCGGGCGGAGACGCGAGCAAATGCTAGTCATACATAAATGTTTACTAACCTGATGTAGTACCTTAACAATAAACTCATACTCATACTCATTTATTTACCGTAGGACTTTACAGCACACTTGGCTATGTCAAATTTACACAAATAGTAGGAAAAATAAATAATAAACGAAACAAATACAGAAATACACCATGGCTTGGAGCTGATGCTTCAACATGGCCTGGGGATATTCCTTTTGTTAGTGAAGGCGATTTGCCCGGCATCAGAGTTCCTCCGGCATTGTCCCACGTTGCCGAGCTAGACAAAGAGCTACCAATTCTTACGAAGTTTAGCTTATTATCAAAATTGCAGTCCGTGGTCGCTTGGTGTAAGCGTCTCGCTTGGAATTCACGCAACCCAACTCAGCGCCGTATCGGGCCATTGTCCATTCCAGAGCTCAGTGAAAGCTTATTCCATATAGCAAAATTGGTCCAGTCCACGGACTTCGCATCAGCTATTGCATTGCTAGGTGGCGACAAACCCCTAGGGGGTAGTATCAGGCGCCTTAATCCTTTCCTCGATCTGCAGGGTCTGATACAAGTCGGAGATAGGCTTGTCAAATCGGCACTAGACTATGGCACCAAGCATCCACTTTTCGACCTTTTCAAAAGGTTAGTGTCGATTTCGCAGGACCGTTCATGTTGAAGATCTCTCGTATACGCAAAGCCAGGTCTTTCAAATCGTATTCATATGTTTTCGTGTGTTTCACCACCAATTGCGTCCACTTGGAGATCGTCTCCGAGCTGTCGACTGAAGACTTCTTGGCTTGCTTGGATCGATTCGTCTCTAACAGAGGGCTACCCACCGACGTTTTTAGTGACTGCGGGACAAATTTTGTCGGTGCTCGCAATTACTTGAAGATTATTCGACAAATCACCCAGCATTTCTGGAAGCGCTGGCAGACAGAGTATTTGCCATGCCTTTCTGATAATTAACTTAACCTACTTTAATTTAAATTCATCTTTATACCAAAAAACTCAGCTCCCTTTTTGTGGCTAACCATCTTAAAAATCATCATGGAAAATCAACTTTGAAAATCAACATTGAAAATCAACATTGAAAATCAACATTAAAAATCATCATGGAAAATCAACTTTGAAAATCAACATTGAAAATCAACATTAAAAATCAACATTAAAGATCAACATTGAAAATCAACATTGAACATCAACATTGAAAATCAACATTAAAAATCAACATTGAAAATCAAAATGGAAATTCATCTCAAACTTAAAGATCAACATGGAAATTCATCTCCATATTAAAAATCAACATGGAAATTCATCTCCAATTTGAAAATCAACCTTGAAACTGAACTTCGTTTTATAAGCTTCTTTCACCAACTGGAAAATCACCCCAAATTTTATACTTAGCTAAGTTTCCATTTTATTTCATCAACACCGTAGTTCTTACTTTAGTACTTTCTAAAGAGCTTAGCAGCTCTTTCGGGGCCTGTATGTTTTGTAAAGGTAGATTTCTGGACGCAACTTTATCGTTTAAAAACCTACTTCCATCTACCCTCAACTATACCGTGCCATCATCCTGTCACCCACCTAAAACCCTGTGGGTAGGAAAAATAATATCTTCCTCTTGACGTTTCGCCATCGATGGAACGAGTCGAGCTCGTAACTGCTCCTCACAAAATTAATCGGAAAATCATCAAAACCCATGAAAAATCATCTTATGTCAACGCTTATACTATTCGCGAACGTTAACGTGCAATCAGCGCCTTCCGCCAAGCTCATCAAATCATCGGAGTGTAAAAGAGAACATTGCTTGCCGCCATCATCCTCGCAAGCATCAAGGATATCAAACCACAGGTATTCCCTAACTTCTTTAAAACTTCTTTAACTTCTTTTTTGTTCTTCTAATAAAATTCAAATTCAAAATTTCCATTCGTTTAAAAGTTAAAATTCAGTTCGGCACATGCTTTCTAAAACATTTTTAGTCAAAACACGAATTCTTACAACACCGCTATCGTATCTCGTATTGTGTAATCTTTTAACAGTATATTTAAATTATAAGTAGAATTTGATCAAAAATGGCGTATCACCACAAAACACGGTAGTCTGTAATCAAATCAAAAATAATTTTATTCGTTGAAATCACAAGGATCATTTTGAATCATCTTATAAATTATAATTACCTACTCCTGACGGCCTAGCCACGGCATTCGCTTCGAAGCGATTCCATTTCTACAGTCGTAATTCAATACAAAAGACCACGTGACATATCGATAGCTGACGTCAATCCCATACATATTGGACTTTTCTACTGGCGTCATCGCTATTAGAATGTTACTTTGTCTACGGCCTCTGTTCCAAAGCGACCAAGCCTGGAAGAATCAGGTAACAAACACGGCTTGACTTAATTTGATGATGCCTTACCACTAGGTAAGAAGCGCCTGTGTGGTGCCTCGGAGCAAGGAGTTGCTGACACAGTAAATGAGAACTTAAAAACCTTAGGAAGGTAGTCAGAAGTAAATAAACATCATCAAAAGTATAAACAACCCCAGAAGAGATAGACAGCTCTTCCACTGATAGATCTGTATCAAAATTGAAAAAATAAGCACTTGGAACCGAGCCCACAGGCATCACCCACTTTCGTGGTATTTTGATATTCGCCCGTGGACTGTAGTACAGGAATGCGTGCATTTTCTTATGAAGAGAAGGACGGGTTATTGCATGGCTGAAATAGTTTTATTGTAGTTTTTAAATAGAATATTTTTAGATTTAATCGTTTTTTAAATAAGAGAATTGGGCCTCTGGTGTTGAGTATTCAGGTGGATGCTGCTACTTATCCTCTAGTGTAATCCCTTAGTCGGCGTTTACTACATCAACGGAAGGAGCCCTCCGTCTCCTGCCGTCCTATTCTTGGGCTGAGACTATCACGAATTAGGATATGAGGAACCTGTTTAGATACCCACGAATTGTTTGAAAAAAAGTATTATACAAGCCTTGACCGCAATTGGGCATTGATGGACTCACGTGTGTATGCCCCGGCTAAAAATTAAACGGCTAAAAGTTATAATGTTCTTCAAAGTATATTAGCCAAGCCGTACTTGTTGCTTTTATTCATGGGCTCAGTTGCGTCAAAACAGGAGTAGTTACTGATAGATCCCTTGTAATAATAGATCCCTTATGCTTATAATTTAGTTACTGATAGATCCTGTGACCAAGTTATCAGTAATTACAGTAATTACAATTATCAGTAAAATTAACATTTACCGCATATAATGAATAGCTAATTAAAAAATAAAAGTATAGGCATAACAAATAAACTACGATTGTGTTGGCGATTGTGTCACGAATGTGTTTACATCCACGACACACCTCTGCCGCGCCTAGAATAAAACACAAGGGATTCATAAGTACCTACATTACTGCAACGGCCGGCAATGGTGTTTGATGGACGGACGTGATAATAGCCGGGGCATACACACGTGAGTCCATCAATGCCCAATTGCGGTCAAGGCTTGTATAATACTTTTTTTCAAACAATTCGTGGGTATCTAAACAGGTTCCTCATATCCTAATTCGTGATAGTCTCAGCCCAAGAATAGGACGGCAGGAGACGGAGGGCTCCTTCCGTTGATGTAGTAAACGCCGACTAAGGGATTACACTAGAGGATAAGTAGCAGCATCCACCTGAATACTCAACACCAGAGGCCCAATTCTCTTATTTAAAAAACGATTAAATCTAAAAATATTCTATTTAAAAACTACAATAAAACTATTTCAGCCATGCAATAACCCGTCCTTCTCTTCATAAGAAAATGCACGCATTCCTGTACTACAGTCCACGGGCGAATATCAAAATACCACGAAAGTGGGTGATGCCTGTGGGCTCGGTTCCAAGTGCTTATTTTTTCAATTTTGATACAGATCTATCAGTGGAAGAGCTGTCTATCTCTTCTGGGGTTGTTTATACTTTTGATGATGTTTATTTACTTCTGACTACCTTCCTAAGGTTTTTAAGTTCTCATTTACTGTGTCAGCAACTCCTTGCTCCGAGGCACCACACAGGCGCTTCTTACCTAGTGGTAAGGCATCATCAAATTAAGTCAAGCCGTGTTTGTTACCTGATTCTTCCAGGCTTGGTCGCTTTGGAACAGAGGCCGTAGACAAAGTAACATTCTAATAGCGATGACGCCAGTAGAAAAGTCCAATATGTATGGGATTGACGTCAGCTATCGATATGTCACGTGGTCTTTTGTATTGAATTACGACTGTAGAAATGGAATCGCTTCGAAGCGAATGCCGTGGCTAGGCCGTCAGGAGTAGGTAATTATAATTTATAAGATGATTCAAAATGATCCTTGTGATTTCAACGAATAAAATTATTTTTGATTTGATTACAGACTACCGTGTTTTGTGGTGATACGCCATTTTTGATCAAATTCTACTTATAATTTAAATATACTGTTAAAAGATTACACAATACGAGATACGATAGCGGTGTTGTAAGAATTCGTGTTTTGACTAAAAATGTTTTAGAAAGCATGTGCCGAACTGAATTTTAACTTTTAAACGAATGCAAATTTTGAATTTGAATTTTATGCTAAGCAAGATAGAGCAGTTGCGAACTAGGGTTATGCAAATCATGCCTGTGGTTTTCTTCGGAAATCTGCTTCCCTAGTATTTATCGGAACGAAAAGGTACGTATAAATCTTTTCGTCAAAATTCAGTAGTAAATAATGCATACATACACCTAACGCCCAACAGTCACATAGATAGTGCTGATCCCACACTAGGATTTCCTGTGTCGAGGGTATCAAGGAACAATAAGTATGGTACTACAACACAAGCCCCGGAACAAATATTTGCAGATCATGCAAACATTTGTCCCGCAGCGGGAATCGAACCTGCACCTCTTGCATCTCAGCCGGCTACTCGCGCATCGCGCCACGAACATCGTACCTAATTCTTCTTCTTCGCCGTACCACCTTAAAGAACGATGACCTTGAAGACCTTTGGCCTTGTTACCGACCGTGAAAGAAATACAGTGTGATAAAGGATTCAGTGCGGCTCGCGTGAATTTTGATGATCTAATTTGATAGTCTCAAAATCCCTACCGCCATGCCAGAGCGGTGGGTTTTTGGGCATAAGGCCCGGTTTCCATCCAAAGGTTGCCTGGAAGAGATAGCTTTCAGCGATAAGGCCGCCCATTGTATTGCCTTTCTCTATTAATATTACTTGTTTATTGTTTCTGTGGTGATCAATAAAGTGTTAATCTATCTATCTATCTATCTATCCACCAAAGCAGAGAGGAGAGGAGACGAGAGGAGATGTGCTGCAAAGCTGGCAGGTTATTGGCAGACAGGCTTGGCAGATGAAAATAACGAAATCGGATTGGTTTATTCAAATACATCTCCTCTCTGCTTTGGTGGAAACCGGGCCAAGTATCCCAAAAACCCCAATGGTGGGGTTTTTAGGTTGGGGATTTTGATCTGTAAAAAGATGAAGTAAGAAAAAGGAAAAGTAAATTCAAAAGCGAAAAGAACCAGCGTGGTAAAAGGAGACAGTGCGCCTCGCCAGGAGGAATAGTGGGGCACAGCAACAGGAATAGTAAAAAGGTTAAGAAAGGAAGAGGTTTTCTTCTGTAAGAAGCAAGAAGCATGAGGAATCGCTCGAGTTTTAGACTGCCATCTGTTACCTTGACCTCGATAAAAACGGCTAGGCAAGCGTCTGCCTGCAACTGAAGAGAAAGGTTGACTCATTTACGAACTCTCACTACACCAATTCCCACACAAGAATTACCTTAGTTTGATTACTAACTAGCATTTGTTCGCGGCTCCGGCCGCGTGGAACCTCTATTATCCTACTAATATTATAAACGCGAAAGTTTGTGAGTATGGATGGATGTTTGTTACTCTTTCACGTAAAAACTACTGAATGGATTTGAGTGAAATTTGGAATGGAGATACTTTACGCCCTGGATTAACACATAGGCTACTTTTCATCATCATCATCATCATCAATTTTCATCATTATTCACGCGGGTGAAACCGCGGGGCGCAACTAGTAAGTCCCAACAAGTACAAGTCAAGTAGTAGTAGTAGTAACTAGTAGTAGCCTTTGTTATTCTAATGTAGGTATGTACTGTAAAGTTGCCTCCAGACAAGTATATTATTAATTATTATACATATACAATAATAATAATAACACCACTTAATATACTATATTAAGTGATACAGTATTATGATGGTTATTGTGTTTTATTTAAGTCCTATTTTATGTGAACTGAAATCTTTAGTTTTTTTGTGTAAATTTTCTGTAAGTACTTTGTTTTCGTTCGTTTTATGCGTAATAAAATGTATTGATTGACTATAAGTTAATTAGACTAATATTATGGTAGCCTACTTGTATGGAACCCTCTCCAAGCGAGTCCAACTCGCATTTGACCGGTTTTTATCAAGGAAACGCAGATTGTTGGTATGACGGTGAATAATATATGCTCTATCTAAACAACCCAAGGCGCTTTTCCATAGAGTTTCCAATTGCAAATACCAACCTGCGAATCCTTTTACCTTTACACGCATGATTGAATATTTCTATTGGTTTATAGAATAATACATAATGGCCTCCAATAAGTACGTTGAACGGCCCTGAGCCATAAGATTTGACACCGTTTTGAATTGTTTTAACAGCTGGATAGCAATCAAAATAAACAAATTTAATTTACAACTAAGTCGGAGGCTTATATAAAAGTCGTAGATTTGGCCTCCGACTACAATAAATAATAAATAAATAAATACTGTCATTTCACACAACATTATCTAGCCCCAAGCTAAGCAGAGCTTGTGTTATGTGTTGTGTTTTGTGTGTACAACACGGACGTATGGTCCGGGTTCGGTTCCCGCTGCGGGACAAATGTTTGTATGATCTGCAAATATTTGTTCCGTGTCTGGGTGTTATGGTATTCGTAGCTCCTGATACCCACGACACAGGGAATCCTACGTATGATTGTTATGTTATGTATGGAAAATGAGGTTGACAAAATGTACGCTAGAGGCGTTCATCGGTGTCTCCATACAAAATCCGTGTTACACAACAATACGTCCTTGTTGATTGTTTGCTAAAAACATAGCGGCCTCAGGCAGTGGTACACTTTTTTTGCAACGTGGCGTGTTGATAAGAAAGAAGATATATTATTCCCAAGTAATAAACGTGTATTATTTTATATAGTGAATCATATTTCAAGGTTTGTCAACCTATGCGGCGCGGCGGGCGAAGGTTTGCCTGCGACGTAGGAGGTTACGGGTTCGATTCCCGCCTCGGAACAAATATTTGTACAATCTGCATATATTTGTTCTGTATATTTGCTATGTACTTATAATAAAAAATATCTATCTACGTAATGTATTGTATTAAGTATACATATATATCAGTTATTAGTACCCATAACACAAGCTCTGCTTAGCTTGGGGCTAGATAATGTTGTGTGAAATGTCCAGCATTTATTTATTTATAAGGTAAACTCCATGGTAAAAACGGCCTTTTCGGAGATATTTATGCCCAACTCCCTCTAACGACCTCTGAGCCGGGTGAGATGCAAGAGGTGCTTCGATTCCCGCTGCGGGACAAATGTTTACATGGTCTGCAAATATTGCCTGTTGGGTATTATGTCAATTCCATCCCAGCCGAAAGCATAACCTACATGCACTAAAAACAAAAAAAAAACGATATTACGCAATACGTAACACGCTACGTTACCACGACATTGAATTCTTTGCCAATAGTTGGCTCGTCGTTCAGATGGATGCTACTAGCGATAGCATGTGACTTTGACCGCGTTTTTAAAGGGACTTTTCTTTATAGAAAGTATCCTTATTTTTAACTGACTTCACAAAAAAGGAGGAGATTCTCAATTCGGTTGTATTTTTTTTTTGTTTTTAATGTTTGTTACCTCATATCTCCGGCGTTTATGAACCGATTTGGAAAATTCTTTTTTTATTTGAATAGATATACTTCCAGATTGGTCCCATTTTTTCCAGAATCCAGTTCTGATGATGGAATCCATGAGGAATTGAGGGAACTCCTCTAATATTGTAGGCATACATATGGCGATTTTGATATTTTCGGCAACAAACCAAGCATTTGCATTCAAAAAGTATCATAATCCTTTCACCACTATGGTTCTTTCATCGTTTTTTTTCATCCAAATATTTAGTCGAATACAATGGCGGAAGTCGGTTTTTTAAATGAAAAATTATTAAATGTTAAAATGTGTACAAGTATAATAAAATTTCTTCAGCACACACAATAAAGTCGGGTTAGCCTTTCTCGATAGTTTAGATAAAGAAAGGCTAACCCGACTTTATTATTATTATTATTATTGTTGCATTATCCATTGTTCACTTTGTTCGGGATAGTATAGACTCTATAAAATACAATGGATAATGCAACAATAATAATAATTATTATTATTATTATTTGTTAGCATAATGTGGTACATACAAAGTTCATGTTTAGTTATTATGGTAGCCTACTTGTATGGAACCCTCTCCAACCGAGCCCAACTCGCATTTGACCGGTTTTTATCAAGGAAACGCAGATTGTTGGTATGACGGTGAATAATATATATGCTCTATCTAAACAATCCAAGGAGCTTCTCCGTTGAGATTCCTATTGCAATTATACCAACCTGCGAATCCTTTTACCTTTACACGCATGATTGAATATTTCTATTGGTTTATAGAATAATATATAATGGCAATCGAATAAGTACGTTGAACGGCCCTGAGCCATAAGATTTGACACTGTTTTGAATTGTTTTAACAGCTGGATAGCATTCAAAATAAACAATTTTAATTTACAACTAAGTCGGAGGCTTATATAAAAATCGTAGATTTGGCCTCCGACTACAATAAATAATAAATAAATAAATACTGTCGTTTCACACAATATTATCTAGCCCCAAGCTAAGCAGAGCTTGTGTTAAGCTCTGATTGGTGGTTATTTAGGTGGCTCACATTTCCCATGTCTGGGCTACAAATATTAACAAAACAGGCAGGTTATCAGGTCAAAAACCACCATTAACTAAGGTAAAACAAATGTTACATAAAATACCAAAACAAAAAAACACAAATGTCAACACTAAAAATATTTTAAAAAACTTTTATGTTCACAATGTCAAAAAAAATAACTCTAAAGATAATACTCTAACCTAGGAAGTCCTTCAAATGGTAAAACAAGCTACCTAATAAGATATTCACTTAATGTTTATGTGCATTTTGAGTTTTTCTACAGTTTTGAAGGGTTCCGTACCTCAACATGAAAAAACGGACCCTTATAGGATCTTTTTGTGCCCGTCTGTTTCTCAGGAACAGCTAAAGTGATAATCTTGTTTACAGCAAATATAAAAGTCTGTGACCATATACACTTCTCATCAAAAAAATCGAAACACTACAGATTGTATTTCTGGCAACAAATAACCAAATAAGAGGATTATTTCTATAAGAAACGCCATCATTATTATTTGCTGGCAGTTCGTAACCTTGTGCTACCTACTGTTATATGAAAGTTTTTTTCTGTTTATAACAATACTTTTCTAATAATCTATTAAACACATAAACTTGAGAAGTGTAGTTTTGTACAAAAAAATCAAGCTTCTAAAATAATGTATTTTTGTATGGACATCGCGAAAATGGAAAATCTCTAGCGTAGGTACTTCCAGTTTACTTACAATTCTGAAATTTGGAATGCTAGGGGGCTATATGCCACAAATAAAGTAAAAAGTCTAAAATTGAGGAATTTCGTCATTTTTAATGATAATGATGAAATTTTTAGGAAAAAGTAGCTAAAAAAGTGAAACTAGAAAAGAGCTCCGACGATTTTGAAATAATTTTCGGATCGGAACCCTTAACGCGCGAGTCTCGCTCGCACTTGTCCGTTTTTTTTTCGTGTTCCTGGCCTAGACACAGTGACGTGACGCGTTAAAGGTCGCTCTTTATGATTGAATCACGAAAAAACATCTTAGAATCGAAGGAACAAACAAAATAGTTTCCTATCAACTTTAAAATGACCATGGTTTCAATCGTTTTTTTTATTTATTTTATGGTCCTTCGTGTGCTAGAATATGTTTAAGGTATGACTTTTAATTGCCTTCTTTGAACACTTTGACTTCCACTGTGGCGCGGCGGATTAGGAGCCGGCTGAGACGCGAGAGGTGCAGGCTCGATTCCCGCTGCGGGACAAATGTTTGTATGATCTGCAAATTTTAGTTCCGGGTCTGGGTGTTCCGGTGCCATGGTACTCGTAGTTTGGGATCAGCTCCCGTATTCTCTATCAAACTGGTAATCGCTTTCGAATGCGATTTAACGGTATATTGCGCGTTATGTTTCGAATATTTCTGTTCTTGGAAAAGAATCTAAAACACGCAGCGCAATGTACTGCAAAATTGTAAACAAAAGCGATTACCAGTTTGGTAGGCAATAACTCCCCTCCCAGAACTATGTATGTGACTAGGGGATGTTATGTTCCCTTTCAATGGAAAGTTTTCTGACAGCTGAAAGAAAAAAGTTCTAAATCCATGCATAGATGGCGCAGTCGAGATATGGTTGTCTAAATTTTGTCGGTCAGCCACCAACTGGCAGTGTCATTGACTTCACTCGCTCATGCTGTTCGTTGGTGAAGTAAGTATTATATCTACGTAAAGTTTTTGTTGAAATTCTGATATATTTGTTAGTGTTACGCTATTGTTACAATTTTTTGTTGTTATTGTTGAAGCCGGAGCTGGACCAAGTAGACCGGTCTATAGTAAACTTGAAAAACGAACTTCGAAACTTAAAGATAAAGATAAAGATAAACAAAGAGAATTTGTTATCTGTGGTGATTTTGCAAAATCTTCAGAAGACACAACCATATCGAGTCACCGCCATCTACCGGAATTTTAAGAACTATTTTTCTTTTTAATTGCCTCCCTGAAAACTTCCCATTTCGATTGAGACACTATCTAAATGTCAGTTCTCAGTCGTAGGCGTGTCCTAAATTTTCAATGGTTACATTGAATAGTACTGTCGCAAGTATCTACTTTCAATCTCGTAGGCGCTCGATACTTTCATCTCACGATTTATAAGTTGTGAAAGCAGCCTTTGCGAGGCCACTGAATCCTTGCACCACAATGGTTCGTTCACCATTGCCTTAAGCAGATGAAGAAAGAACGTCACTTTACTCATACTAAAGTTACCCTTCATGCGAAGGTTGGCGGTAGGTTTTGTTAGTAGTAGAACTTTTTGTGAAAGAATTCGTCCGGGGAAGTACTACCGCGGTACGCATTTCTGCCGCCAAGCAGTAGTGCTAGCATTGCTGTGTTTCGGTTTGAAGGGTACGGGTGCCGGTGAAATTACAGGCACATGAGACTTTTCATCTTTATGTCTCAAGAGTCGGCAGCGCGCTTGTGATGCCTCTGATGTTGCAGGCGTCCATAGGCTACGGTAACTACTTTCCATCAGGTGGGCCGTATGCTTGTTTGCACACACTTTTGTACGTGAAAAAAGCTTCTATTTTGGCTATTACTTCATCAAACTCCATGAAACTATGTACACATGATTACAGATCAGTAAAGGCGGAAGCGCCCGTTTGCTAGCTACCGGTAAAACCAAGAAAGAACCGCAGGGCTATTCTCTATCTCGCGACATATTTGAAAACAGGCGTAAATTGAATAGAAATAGAATAGATAGAGAATAGCCCTGCCGGTGAAATGATAGACGAACTAACTTCCTATTATAGATCGTTTAACTGTTGCAAACAGACCTACATCTCAACTCCCCAGCAGAATCGGGAAAATTCCCGGGAATCAAACCCGCAATCCGGGTGTTATCTCGTGGACCTACTTTTTCTATTTAAAAACATTTATTTAGCTTGTTCTGTCTGTTATTTGGGTCAAATCTTGAAACTGAATTTTGAACCAGTTCCACCCAACCGATTGAGCTGAAATTTGGCATACCTGTCAAGTTCCGATGAGGATACAATGTTATGGTGACAGCGAGCTGATCTGATGATGGAGACGGAAGGTGGCATACGTAGTCTTGATCCCACACTAAGATTCCTTGTGTCGTGGGTATCAGGAACTACGAGTACCATGGAACAAATATTTGCAGATAACACAAACATTTGTCCCGCAGCGGGAATCGAGCCCGCAACCTTTTGCATCTCAGCCGGCTATACTCGCCCGTCACGCCACAGAGGTCATCAAAACATAATACATAATAACTTTTCATTTAAAAAACCTACTTCCGCCATTGTATTCGACTATTATACTATTATATTTGGATGAAAAAAATATGATGAAAGAACTATAGTGGTGAAAGGATTATGATACTTTTTGAATGCAAATGCTTGGTTTGTTGCTGAAAATATCAAAATCGCCATATGTATGCCTACAATATTTGAGAAGTTCCCTCAATTCCTCATGGATTCCATCATCAGAACTGAATTCTGCAAAAAAATGGGAACAATCTGGAAGTATATCTATTGAAATAAAAAAAGAATTTTCCAAATCGGTTCATAGACGCCGGAGATATGAGGTAACAAACATAAAAAAAAACAACCGAATTGAGAACCTCCTCCTTTTTTGGGAAGTCGGTTAAATACATAATGAAAGTAAACACTTTGTTTCTTACACAACAGTTATCTATGGTTGGTACTATGTACCTAACTGATCCAGTTTGGCTCTGGTATGCGGCCAAGCAATTACAAATTCCATTCATTCGTCATCACCCGCTGTCACTTAGATAGTCATCAAACCCAAAGATTTTGAAGGTCCATAGTGAAGGAGACATTGAAGATTACCATACATCATAGACAGAATAGATAGAAAATTCTTTATTGCACTACTTAAAAATACTGTCTAAGGGGAACTTAATGATAAATAGCATTCTCTTCTAGCAAAACTTTGTGTATGTGTAAAAACAATTTCAAGGTAGTGTACAATAAAATTAAAAAGTAGATAGATAGTATACCTATCTATGATAATAGGTACAAATACCTATTACAATAATAGGTAAATAATATTAAACTATAAACAAATTATGTACATATTTGATTAATATAATAATTGGGAAATTAAATTGAAGGCCGCGAATCAGCCGGGACTTAAATCTGAAGGCCGGTCAACAGTTTCAATGGTATTCGGTGAAATTGATTGTGAAAGAACAAGTGTGGAGAAAAGGTTCAATGCGCCTCGTAGGCTTCTTTCATTCACATGTTGTCTCTATAGCATGCCGATTTTCTCACTGTTTTCCTTCACCGTTTGAGAGCACATCATTTTTTCGGGTCAAAAAATCGGGGTAGTAGGTATAATTTCGTCTAAAAAACCAGCTGGTCTAATTAGCAATTGGTCAAAAAAGTAGCTGGTCAAGGTACAAACTGGTCTAAAACGCAACTGGCAGATGGTCATTTATTATTTTAATTTTTATTATATTATTTTATTTTATACTTATTTTATTATATTTAATAATATTTATTAGATAAATTAACAAGTTTTTACTTAGATCAGCTATTTTTTAGACCACTTACTAATTAGACCAGCTGCTTTTTTAGAAGAAATGATACTAACGCGAAAAATCCATTAGCGCACGACCGGATCAACGACCTTCGGAACGGATGTCCCTCCCGCTAGCTAGACCATAATCTATCTATAATTTATGAAGTGACGTGTATATTATTAACATTACATTAACTTAACTTACTTGTAATAACTTACGGCACTAGAGGCTCGCTAACGATTGGCCATAGGTATATTATAGGCTCAAAGTCACGCAGCGGGCTATGAGAGAGCCATGCTAAGAGTTGCAATACGTGATTGAATTAGAAATGAGGTTCGTAGAAGGATCAAGATCACCGAGACAGCTCGAAGAATTAGCAAATTGAAGTGGTAACGGGCAGGTCATACAGCTCGCGGAACTGACAACCGTTGCGGAATAAAGGTTCTCAAGTGGCGACCACGAACCGGACGCAGAAAAAAAACCATTTATGTAAAAAGATCATTATGCTTCAGGAGTACGATGTAAGAAAGGCTCCACTGTCTCCCGCTCTATAAATACCTTGCACATTTCTTGGCCTCAGCCGAATTTCGTTCTGCGTCTATCAAACTAATAGCACCATGAAGGGCGCAGTCTGTGTACTAGTTACGGACATAGAATAATACAGGTAGGTTCAGTAGGACAAATTGAATATTGTTTTTGTCACTGATTTTATCGGGACGATAAACGTACGCCTTGCACGACGACAACAGCTTTTTGACGGCTTGTCTTGAAGACAAGTGATATTATATTATCGCTTCTAACCGATTGTACTTTTTTATCATGAACTAGCGGCCCGCGCGCGACTTCGTTCGCGTGGTCCCGGTGTTCCCGGCAGTTATTCGAATTTTTCACCTTTTAAACCTTCCACGAACATTTCAAGACCAAGATAAGATAAATCCGTTCAGCCGTTCTCGAGTTATAGCGTCAGGAAGGAAAACCCGACTTATTTTTATATAGTAGATTGAAACTATCGTGGCTTGGTATCATTTAAAAAAAATTACGGCTATACACCACGTACTTTTAAATGGTCAACGAAACGTCAGCAGGAGAATAGTAAAGTACTTAGTGTATAGTCGTAATTTTTCTAATATGTTCAATTTTGTTTATTTTTTATCTTAAGGTATAAAAAACAGTAGGTAAGTATTTTCTATTCTATTCTACGCCATAACCGACATAGCAGTCAGAATTAGCGAATTTAAGTGGCAATGGGCAGATCATTTATAATAGCTCGTAGAAATATCCCCACTGACAACCGTTGAGGAGTAAAAGGCTCTCGAGTGGTGATCACGAACCGGTTGATGGGTCTCGATGGATCGACAAAATTTTAAAGCAGGAAGGTTTTTTCGTAGCAGGAAGTCGGTGGATGGTGGCGGCTCAAGACTGTTCGTCGTGGCATTCTATGGAGGAGGCCTACTTCCAGCAGTGGACTTCTAATGGTTGATGACTCAGATCTGTGGGGATATCGTAACATGGGGTAGTCAGAGGCAAGTTCAAACAATGCATTTGGCATATAGCCACGTTTTGTCAATAGTTAGTATTCCCTACATGACAGGTTGCAAGACCATTGCCGCTTACTGGATTACTAATCGAAAAATTCAATTTTCTTGCCAGATCGTTGCCATACTACACCAAAATATAAGTAGGTATTTGGGAAACGAATCGTATGAACAAGCTCAACTAAGCTAGGAAATATTAACTTCATCGCACTCAAGATTCCTGAGGCCCAATTCTCTAATTTAAAAACATTCCAGCCACAATATAATCTCGTGTCAGTCGCACTGTCACGTATAGTAACTATTACATAATCATAATTATCACTAGAAACGGGATATTTACCATGATTTTTGAGCTTTATTGACCATTGGGTTGAGCTACACAATCACACAGGTAATCTCAACAGAGCGGCATTACATACCAAGACTGGTGCAAGAGGCAATTGAGATTACTAAACACAGGAATTTCAATAGAGAAAATGGTTTTCAATTGTCTGGAGTCTGGAATCCTGTGGTGAGAATGTGTAGGAATCGGTAAAATTGTGTGGTACCAGTTGCTCGTCCGGATACCGTTAGTGTGGTGTGTCGAGATGGAGTTAAGTGTGACAATGAAACTGATGGTAGGGGTGTTCGTAATAAAAGAGTGAGAAAGAGGGTAGATCGTTACGGCTACCAATAACAATAAAAATCTACTCGCAAAGACATTAGTTTACCCGTGATCATGGCGCATGAAACTGTGCCGAAATATCGGGAATCAATAAAGCTCAAAAATCATGGTAAATATCCCGTTCCTAGTGATAATTATGTTAATAATCATGATAGTTTCAAAAGTTATATTACATAATCTTCGCGTATTATGATAAGATTAAGTAATAGTTACTATACGTGACAGTGCGATTGAAACGAGATTATATTGTGACTGGAATGTTTTTAAATTAGAGAAATGGGCCTCTGAGGTATGTGTCCGGCCTAAAAAAAGAAACCTACGTCTCCTCCCGTGGATGTCCTAAAAGCCCACTAAGGAATTACACCCCAGGGGATGGGCAGCAGCATCCATAATCACCACGCTGTGAGATTGGCAGGGAGATTGGTGATCGCAGTATTGGTGTTGATTACTCAGGTGGATGTACACAGGAACATCCAGGAACAGGAGTAATATACGAATCAAAAAGGAACTAATTGACAAAGAATGAAATTTTAGATAGCTTTTTTGACATTTGTTATCGTGCGTATAATTTTTATGTAATTGAATATTTGATTAATTTAAAGTCTGACGTAGATACGTATAGGTATATGACGTGTGTAATTTGTTTGACATTTAAATTCTTATAGACATACCTAGCTTAATTGATATTGTACACCAATCTTGGTAACATAGTGGACATTGTTTTTAATTTTTACATAATATCGTAATACCTATGTTTCATTGATTTTGATTTGATTTGATTTGTGATTTGATTTGATGCTGCTGGCCATCCCCTGGTGTCTCGTAATCGAGAATCCTTTAGTCGGCTTTTGCGAAATCCACGATAGAAGACGAAGGGGTTTATCCTTAGGCCGAACACATATACCACGGCTAAATTATTATGTTTTTTTTTATACTTTTTCCTTTCATGTACATGTCTGTTTTGTGTACCTAAGAGTTGTTTTTTTTTTATTTGAATTCGTTTGCAGTTTACTTACTACAGTCAACGTAACTGTGACAAAAGCGTTCAGCCAAATAGACCATGAACTGAAAATTATAATAACACTTCATAACGATTCCAAGTAATGATTAATTAATTAAAAATTAATTAATGGCGGTGGGTGGTGACTGGCCGCAAAGGCCTGCTTTGTTTGTGACATAAATTAATTAAAAATGAAGGTAATTTTGAATTAGTTAATTGCTTCCATGTCATTACCTAGTTGCTTTATAGGTATAGTCTGCATAACATAGGGTAGGTAATTGCCTCGTCAAATTTCACGGCAGAATTACTTCGTTTAAAAAATCTAGAACCCTGCGTACCTTGACAAATCTTATTCGATTATACCTAATTTACAAATTTGCAGGACGATTCTAAAACGTCGGAAACGTTTCCGATCGGATTCGTTAGTTTTTCATTTCGATGTGGTAAGTAAAACAATTTTCTAACAATTTTCTCTAGTAAAACACAGTAATATACAATATTTATTGTTTTTTACTGTGTTTTACTAGAGAAAATTGTTTTAGTTACTTACCACATTGAAATGAAAAACTAACCCCCTGAATCGCCCTGCCGAAGGAAACTTATTATTATTAGAAAATTTAATATAATCTGAACCAGAAGATCTGAGGCCCAATTCTCTTAAAACTACACTGAAAAGTTGACAGAATCGAGATTGAACTGTGACTTGACAGAAAGTTGGTATTCTGCTCCCTCATAATAACAATTTAGTCTACTTTCGATTCACGATGACTACCATTAGAGTAGTATAGTAATAAGTTATTATTGGAAAGAGTTTATTCTTCAAAAGAGAGACTAAATCTATATAAGCTAAAAGTATCGAAAAAACTTTGAATCGTTAAGTTTCGGTCCACATTTCGCTATCGAAATCACATTTTTTTTTTATACTACTAGAGCAAGCAAACATGTGTACGACCCACCTGATGGAAAATAGTTACCGTAGCCTATGGACGCCAGCAACACCAGAGGCATCACACGCGCGCTGCCGACCCTGAGACATTATAGATGAAAAGTCTCATGTGCCTGGCAACCGTACCCTTCAAAGCGAAACACAGCAATGCGAGCACTACTGCTTGGCGGCAGAAATAGGTACGGTGGTAGTACTTCCCCGGACGAACTCTTTCACAAGAAGTTCTACTACTAACAAAATTACAGTGTTGTAATGTTATATTTAAAAAAAACTGACGCTCCATGGGTCTAGATATTAGTTTACTGATCATGTGTACAAAGTTAGTTAGTTTAAAGAAATAATAGCCAAATTAGAAGCAATCTTCGTTCGCGTGGAAAAAGGCTTAAGCGCCTTTTTGCTACCGGTCGACCTCCTCTTACACTGTAGGTGTCTGATAAACAACCTTATTTGTTTGTTTGTTTTCTGTTAGAATCAGTGCATCGATCAGTTCAAAATAGAAATGTTTATCAGGTCGATAACACAAAATGCACTCAAACGATTAGGGACCTACATCTGCCTACATGAAAACATCGATAAGATATGAAACTAACATGAGTCTAGATTATTCAAACAGTTGAGCTAGAAAACAGACGGTCTTATCATCAGGAAAACTAATCTGCACACCTAACCTACCCTTTAGCTAGAAGCAGAGGCGGGGTATGAACCCGCGACCCTAAGCTAGGTACGTACGGGGTTGCGATAACAGAGGCCCAATTCTCTAATTATAAATTAGTTAAAATAAAGTTCGGGTCTTGTACCAATCTCGTGTCGATGTCCTAAATGTCAGAAATGGTATTCTCCTAACATTTATTACAACACGTCAATGTGATTATATCGAAATGTGGCCAAAACTAGAACAATTCAAATTTTTTTCGATAATTTTAGCTTAAATGGATGGAGTCTCTCTTTACTCTTTCCAATAATATATATAACTATCTTACTCTAATGGTAGTCACCGTGAATCGGAAGTGGACTAAATTGTTATTATGAGGGAGCAGAATACCAACTTTCTGTCAATTCACAATTCACTCTCGATTCAATCAACTTTCAGTGAAGTTTTAAAATAATTAAGAGAATTGGGCCTCTGACTGCGACACCCGATCAGCCGACGTCAAAATGACGTCACATCTCTAATAACACCCATATGAAATTATGGTTATCAATCGAGATTTGACGTCATCACGTGTACGAGATTTTATTTATTTAAGGAAGACCAACAGCTTAATTTAAAAACAATCTGTGCTAACAAAAATAGGCGTCGGATTTTTTTTCCGAGAATCACTCTCCCGCTCCACGACAAGTCGAAACTCTGGGTCGTATCGGCTCAAAGCGCCATAAGCGTAATTTTAGGGGTATAATAAAATATTTCCCCTAGGGTCCAGAGGTCCAAAAAACGCACGCACAGATTACATGAAAGTTACTACGTAACACACGGACGATCGTCGTAATCGACATCGTACGATGGTTGCTGCAAAACTCACGACTTCGGGCGCAGCAGTGGACTTCTACGGGCTGATGATGATGACACCTTAAGATAATAAAAAATAAACAAAACTTAACATGGTCTGTCTTATCACTTAGAAGCGAAGATAATTTCTTCCAGACAACCTTTGCACAGAGAGCTATTTGTAAGATTAGAAGAATGTCCACATGGATATAATGGGAAGTTTTCAGGAAGGCAATTAAAAAGAAAAAATAGTTCTTAAAATTCCGGTAGATGGCGGTGACTCGACATGGTTGTGTCTTCTGAAGATTTTGCAAGAGCACCACAGAGAACAAATTCTCTGTGTTTTCTCTTTTTTTTCTCCAAGTTTCGTGTTGCGATCCCGAAGCTCGTTTTTCAAGTCATATTATTATATGTATAGACCGGTCTACTTGGTCCGGCTTCAACAATGACAACAATTTTTTTTATTATAACAATAACAAATATATCAGAACTTCAACAAAAACTTCACGCAGATGCTTACTTTACTTCACCAACGAACACCATGAGCGAGTGAAGTCAATGACACTAACAGTTTTGGTGGCTGACCGACAAAATTTAGACAACCATATCTGGAGTGCGCCATCTATGCATGGATTTAGAACTATTTTCTTTCAGCTGTAAGAAAACTTCCCATTATGTATATAACAATCAGTATCATAAATTGTACAAAGATCGACGGTAGTACGAACAGAAATAAATACCTGCCATAAGGGCATTAAATGGGACAAAGGTCGCACAAGGCATACAATCTGCCTTTATCAATAAAAGGGACAATATATCCTTCAGAGAAAGGGCAGATTTATTTGTCCTCGTAGTCTTCCTTATATGCCGGAAGCTATAAAACGGGACGTTTGGATTTATTGATGTTGAATTGGGAAACCTACCGAAGGCTGCCTAGGCAGCCAGTGTAGTTAGAAAGTTGACTTGAACTGAGGCCCAATTCTCTAACTAAAAAATAGTTAAAACAGAGTTCGGATCATGTTTCGATCTTGTGTCGATGTCTTAAATGTCAGAAATTATATTCTTTAAACATAAAATACAACACTGTAATGTGATTATATCGAAATGTGATCGAAACTTGAATGATGCAAAGTTTTTTCGATAATTTTAGCATTGTAGATGGAGTCTCTCTTTACTCTTTGCAATTATATATTATAACCATCTTACTCTAATGGTAGTCACCGTGAATTGGAAGTAGACTTTGTTGTTTATGAGGGAGCAGAATACCAACTTTCTGTCAATTCACAATTCAGTCTCGATTCGGTTAACTTTCAGTGTAGTTATAAAATAATTTAGAGAATTGGGCCACAGGACACTAAGTCCGAGTTTTGCAGCAACCACTATAACGATATGAAGATCGTCCGTGTATACGTACTATACACGGACATACTATACTATACTATCCATTGATTTGGTATCTGGGCTGGGCTATCATGTCCCCCGTACTGTTCATAGCGGGAGGTTGCTTGTTCACGCTAGGCATTTGCCGCACGAACACAGGACTACGTACGCCTTCTCGTCGGATGGTAGAGTCTTACAACGATAGTTTTATTGATATTGTCATTTTTGCTTGTAGTGCGGTTCAATTTAAATTTTCAGTCCTTAAGAACCCAGCGAAGGATGGACTGCCCATACAAACGTAATACCGACGTCATTTGTAATTCGAGCATATTTCCACCATATTATGCTATTATTCGGATTCGGATAGTATTTATCTATGTTCCCAGATAGTTTTTTTTATCAAAATATATATGTACCTAAAATGAAATGTAAGCGAATTACTTTTTGTATATTTTTACGACCTAAACGACATGTTTTCATCTTATTTGTTTCGTATGAAAAACAACGATATGTTACGTATTTTATGTGTAGGAACATAGCTTATATTGTCAAGTAACAGAATAACAACACGATATAAAAAAAACAACAAGTTTTTATTCATCATTTTTGGTATTACGGAACTTGAACAAATTTCTAAAAAATTCTGAACGCCCATATTGCTATCGCGTCAGAACCGAGGGCCGGTCGGGGAACTACGGTTGTGTGATGTTTGACAACTCGACAGGCACTCACACTAGTACACTGTGTAACCCCGCGCTTCGCTTGCTCTTGTGTTTGTTCACCTATTTGTTTGTTATATATGACATTGCAATATTTTTGTCATTTTATTTAGATTTGCCTTGTGATTTGGAATGAAGTAACCTAGGTAACTAACATACCTACGACTTGTGCTTTGTTTACCATTCAGTACCTAGTTTTTGCGAGAAATAGTAGCGGCTCAACTTTCCTTTAGCGACTGTGACCTACGAGGTTCATATTTTTATCACATGTAGGTTCACATAGCACAAGCCTGAATATGAAATGGCGTACTGCGGAAACCAATAGTTTTAGCATTGTGAGCTATGACAAAAAATCAAAGAAAAATATTTCAAAGTAAATGCTCAACTTTACTTTAGCGACTGTGATCTACGAGGTTCATATTTTTATCACATGTAGGTTCACATAGCACAAGCCTGAATATGAAATGGTGTACTGCGGAAACCAATAGTTTTAGCATTGTGAGCTATGACAAAAAATCAAAGAAAAATATTTCAAAGTAAATGCTCAACTTTCCTTTAGCGACTGTGACCTACGAGGTTCATATTTTTATCACATGTAGGTTCACATAGCACAAGCCTGAATATGAAATGGCGTACTGCGGAAACCAATAGTTTTAGCATTGTGAGCTATGACAAAAAATCAAAGAAAAATATTTCAAAGTAAATGCTCAACTTTACTTTAGCGACTGTGATCTACGAGGTTCATATTTTTATCACATGTAGGTTCACATAGCACAAGCCTGAATATGAAATGGCGTACTGCGGAAACCAATAGTTTTAGCATTGTGAGCTATGACAAAAAATCAAAGAAAAATATTTCAAAGTAAATGCTCAACTTTACTTTAGCGACTGTGACCTACGAGGTTCATATTTTTATCACATGTAGGTTCACATAGCACAAGCCTGAATATGAAATGGCGTACTGCGGAAACCAATAGTTTTAGCATTGTGAGCTATGACAAAAAATCAAATAAAAATATTTCAAAGTAAATGCTCAACTTTCCTTTAGCGACTGTGACCTACGAGGTTCATATTTTTATCACATGTAGGTTCACATAGCACAAGCCTGAATATGAAATGGTGTACTGCGGAAAAAAATAGTTTTGGAGCTATTCATTGTTGAAATTTGCTAAAAACTGGTTTCCGATCTCCATATTTTGGTGATATTTTACTATTTGTCAGTGTTTGGATACGATTTTCGGCTTTTGACATTGACAACCCACCCCTCCCCTCCCCCCTCAAGCCTTATACTTATAGTCGCTAAAGGAAAGTCCTTCGATGAATTCTCAAACAGGAGTAAGCACGTAAACAATCTCAACTCTGAGAACACAAAAGATGACAGAGTTCATTGATGTTCAAGGAATACGTAACCGACTGGACCGTAAGAGCAAAAAACACGACTAGTTGAAAATTGAGAAACCACCAATTTTTTGCAAAATATACCATTTGGTCTGTCACTGTCATTGTCAAAAGTCGAAAATCGTATGGGAACACTGATAAAAAGTAAAATATCACCAAAACATGGCGTTCGGAAAGCGGTTATTAGCAAATTTTAAAAATGAATAGCTCCAAAACTATTGGTTTCCGCAGTACGCCATTTCATATTTAGGCTTGTGCTATGTGAACCTACATGTGATAAAAATGTGAACTTCCTAGCTAGCAGTAGCTAAAGGAAAGTTGAGCGTTTACTTTGAAATATTTTTCTTTGATTTTTTTGTCATAGCTCACAATGCTAAAACTATTGGTTTCCGCAGTACGCCATTTCATATTTAGGCTTGTGTCTACATGTGATAAAAATATGAACCTCCTAGCTCACAGTCGCTATTGGAAAGTTGAGCCAAACTCAACGATCATCAAAGCACCAACTTGCCCCCTTATTCGCTCTGACCAAACGTAACATAACGCGGGCTCGTTACGATATCTGCGTGGAATCATCGCTGAATCGTATGGGTGACGTCACACGTTATTGAAAAGAAATCTCATAGGTCATAGCGAATAACCACCCTGATCACAATTATTGGAAAAAAGTTTGTGCTCGCGAGTTCTAACTGTTCGCAGAACTAGGTACCAAGGAGTTTTTATTGCTAGATATATAAATGTAAAAAGTTTGTGACAAATGCCAAATATGCCAAAAAAATATTTTTGTCAAATGCTAGTTTGCATAAAAAATAAATACCAGCTTCGAATCATGAATGGTAACGGCCACAGAATAGAAATAAGTGTTCGGCTGTGCCCCGCGCGCGCCTGCGTTAGCCAAACAGGGACAGCAATATGCAGGCCGACTTTTGCGCTATTCTCGAGTTGATTTAGCGTGCGGCCATCACCGCAACCTTAATATGCTGTCATCGTAGTTTTACGATGCTCTTTTTTTTATTTTTATTTATTTAGGACAACAAACAATTACACTCGCATAGTACTAAATATAGGACTAAAATAACACAGTGATTCTAGGAGAGTAACCAGCCCCGTTGTCCACTATGATTATGTGCTATATATGATGCTCTGATTATGTAATGTAGGAACTTAGTGCACTTATGTTTTATGTATCCTATCTTTGTACTATGTATTTATTTTATATTATGTTCTTCATTTATATATATTTCATGAATAATATTATATACGCTACGCTTGAGAGTGGGTTGAGTTTGGATACGTTTATTATTTTGAATCATATATTATTATACTTAACCTATTCTCTTCGTCAGCAGCTTTAAGCGGTATATTTAGTTAATTTGTTCATAGTAACTTGACAACAGCGTTGTGGGCTGCATTATTACTAAAACTATGTTTTATAACTACTTTGTAATATTTTTTATAATGTAGCTGTTTGTTGTTGCAATAAATAAATAAAATAAAATAAAATACTATGTGTACTTAGTACATATCTCGTAGGTCCCGGTTGCTTAGGCCCTTTGCACGCGATCGAAGTTTGCTTCTAAGGAGATGTTTCATCCTGGGCCTGCTCAAGTACACTACAAAGAAAAATATAAATAACTTTTCATTTAAAAAACCGACTTCCGCCATAGTATTCGACTAAATAAGATTGGATGAAAAAAAAATTATGAAAGAACCATAGTGGTGAAAGGATTATGATACTTTCTGAATGCAAATGCTTGGTTTGTTGCTGAAAATATCAAAATCGCCATATGTATGCCTACAATATTTGAGGAGTTCCCTCAATTCCTCATGGATTCCATCATCAGAACTGGATTCTGAAAAAAATGGGACAATCTGGAAGTATAATATATCTATTCAAATAAAAAAATAATTTTCCAAATCGGTTCATAAACGCCGGAGATATGAGGTAACAAACATACAAAAAATTCAAAAAATACAACCGAATTGAGAACCTCCTCCTTTTTGTGAAGTCGGTGAAAAAGGCAACCATTGTGTCCCCAGTCTGGTCTAGACAGCTTGCGACAAGTGTTTTGTAAACTGTGATCTGGGTAGGTACCTAACTTCTACTTACTATAACTATTATGTACGTGTCTGGGTTTACTAGAGCGAAAGCGTTTACGGCAGACGGTCACATTGTCTTGTCTTTCAGAGACCAAAGTCAGAGTTATAACAAGAAATTGACACAGACGTATGGTGTACGAGGTGTGAGCCGTGGTGTGTCCTAAGAACAGACCCCCTCCTCCTACCGTGGATGTAGTAAGGGATTACACCAGGGGATGCATTATCCATCTGAGTACTTAACACGAAACTGTGATCACCAATCCGTCTGCCAAGCGTGGTGATTATGTCAAATCCCTCCATTCGATTCCCGCCTCTGGACCCTGATTCTACGTTTTGACAAGCAATTGGCACGGACGTCAGAGGCCCAATTCTCTAAGTTATTTTAAAACTACACTGAAAGTTGACCGAATCGAGACTGAATTGTAAATTGACTGAAAGTTGAATTTCTAGTCCCTCATAAATAACAATTTAGTCTACTTTCAATTCATGGTGACCACCATTAGAGTAGGATAGTTATGTATATGTATAATTGGAAAGAGTAAAGAGAGACTCCATCTACTTATGCTAAAATTAACGAAAAAACTTTGAATCGTTCAAGTTTCGGTCACATTTCGATATAATCACATTACAGTGTTGTATTTTATGTCAGGAGAATACCATTTCTGACATTTAAAACATCGACACAAGATCGAAACATGATCCGAACTCTATTTTAACTATTTTTTAGTTAGTGAATTGGGCCTCAGGTGTAGTGTAACACGGATTTTTGTATGGAAAATGAGGTTCACAGAGTCTACGCTAGGGGCACTCATCAGTGTCTCCATACAGAAATCCACACTACACTACACGAGACGTCCGTGCCAATTGCTTGTCAAAACGTAGAATCAGCTATCTGAACAAATATTTGTACGATCTGCAGATAATTGTTCAGGGTGTTCTGGGTATTTTTCTATGTATAATAAAAAAAAATATCTATCTATGTAATGTTTTGTATTAAGTATATCAGTTATCTAGTACCCATAACACAAGCTCTGCTTGGCTTGGGGCTAGATAATGTTGTGTGAAATGTCCAGCATTTATTTATTTATTTATTGCATTCTATGTGGGAGGGTTTCGTCCAGCAGTGGATATCTAAAGGCTATTGAAGAAGAAGGTGGTGTCATGAAACAAGGTTTTTTGTATGGAAAATGAGGCGACGAACGTACGCTATAGAGGCGCTTATTGTAGCCATACAAAATCCGTGTTACAGTACAATGTACGTCCGTGTCAATTGTTTGTAAAAAAACTTAAGACTTAGGCCCGTATTCCAGAACTACGCTCAAGCGTGAATCGAGACTCAAGCATAAAGGTGACAGTTTTTCATTGAAATCTGACAAAAAATCTATGCTTGAGTCTCGATTTAGTTTGAGTTTAGTTCTAGAATACGGGCCTTAGCCTCCAGGTTATATCGAGATACTGTATAAAAACAAAATTTGCTCCAATTTTGCTTAAGTGGAGGTCACCGGTAGCAAAGAACATAACAGTACCCAACAGTCGCATACGTAGTCATGATCCCACACTAGGATTCCCTGTGTCGTGGGTATCAGGAACTACGATTACCATGGTACTATAACACGCGCTATTCTCTATCTCGCGACAGGTTTGCAACAGGTGTGTATTGTTTACGGTAAAATATCCGGTAGTTAGCAAAAGGGCGCACGAACGAAATATGCGTCTAATTTGGCTATTATTTCTTCAAACTCCATGAAACTTAATACACTAATAATATCTATACTTACTCTGATTTTTTATCTTAGACATTTCTTTGTTTACAAAAAATGTCTAAGATAGATTTCTGACCAAGTAAAGATCACGCTCTTTAAAGTGTACTGTCAGAGTTTTTATACGAGCAGCCTATGGGTCAGCTATACCAAAAAAATCGCTGAACACCCTACATGTCCAGTATAACAACACTGTGAGAATGCTGTTGGGTTTGCCTCGTTTTTGTAGTGCCTCAGAGATGTTTGCCAAGAGTAGAACAGACGGTTTCCACGCCATCATTCGAAAAAAAAACCGCATTTCTGATGAGCAGAGTAAGGGGCAGTCACAACAGCATTCCTAAAACAGTGGCAGTGAATTGCCTTTCCCCTATCTGGGTACGATTTGTTCAGAGAGTCATCTCAGATCATGGTTTGGTGGGGGGATGATTCCTGAACAAATTTATTAATTAGTTTTTAGTTAGATTTAGATTTTAATTTATAATTACGTGCCATTATTGTGCTACATACATACATATTACATATTATAAATTAGTTATTTGGCAATCTATTTTTACTAACCTAGCTTAAATCAATTTACTAACACAATGGACTGTTTATTGCCTGAAAAATAAATGATTTGATTTGATTTGATAGACTCGTGGTGATTCAAGAGGCATATTTCAATTGATAATTCCGAGCCCTGTTTAGAATTAAAAACTGTCCTCATTCATGACTCACACAATGCTGTGCCTTGGGAAATGACCTACAGTAATACTGGTTGTAAAATTTTAATTAATGTAACAATAGGAAATGTATGTCATTATGTTTAGGTGCAGGACGTAGGTACTCTCACAATATGGAATGTTATATTTTTGCAGGTAAAGCCTGTACTGACAAATTTATTGATTTGTTAAACTCTTAGGGCCTTATTCATAATCATTTTTTAAACCTATTTTAGTAAAAATCGCTTTTGTTTTGTTCTCTCTGATGTAAAATGTCATACGTCAAAACAAGACAAAACATATTTTAACTAAAATAGGTTTAGAAAATAGATTATGAATAAGGGGGTTATTATTTAATATCAACCCATAAATGTTTATCCATTAGAAAATTTACATTAGAGGGAATAGTATTATAAATTTTGATACATATAAGTAGATTAAAATTTATAACAGGTACTAATTCCCCAAGACATTAAAAATGAATCCAACTTTTTAAAATTCATAAATCTTTTAAAAGCGTACCTAATAAAAAGGTAGCGTAGGTAGGTTTAAAATTGTATAAGTATAGCAAATTATTTTTGCCACCTGGAATTTACGTTCCCAATTGGAGTCACCAACCCATACTCATGTTGAAGCTGTAACGTAACTTTATGAACGCAATAAAACATTTTGATTTGATTTCATATAATTTACATTGGTTCAACCAATTTATTTTATTCTACTCTTGTGTCATTACAATCCTAAAACATGAATACCAGTCTGCAGAAGTATTAATAAGTGTATTACATAAGAGGGAGACAGCCATAGTTGGTAGGTAGGTAGAAACTTCTTTTGATCGGTGAATGTTCGAAGCCTAGTTATCGGTTACAACAGTTATTTGACAACATATTAATTGAGAAACTAGGTACCTATTTCAACATTCTATAACCCTGGGGCAGTTAAGCAAAAACACATATAATTATGAGTCTTCATCTCATGGTCTTCAGCCGTTACAAGTCCACTGCTGGACGAGGTCTTTCCCATGGAATGCTATGGAGGGATTTGCCATAATCGCCATGGTTGGCAGATGGATTGGTGATCGCACTATTAAATAAATACTAATAAATAAATTAATGCTGGACATTTCACACAACATTATCTAGCCCCAAGCTAAGCAGAGCTTGTGTTATGGGTACTAGATAACTGATATACTTAATACAATACATTACATAGATATTTTTTTATTTATTTGTTCAGGGTGTTCTGGGTATTTTTCTATGTATAATGTCGGAGATATGCGGTAACAAACATAAAAAAAAAAAAAAAAAAAATACAACCGAATTGAGAACCTCCTCCTTTTTTGGGAAGTCGGTTAAAAATACCCTGAACACCCTAAACAAATATCTGCAGATCGTACAAATATTTGTTCCGAGGCGGGAATCGAACCCGCAACCTCTTGCGTCGTAGGCGAATCTTCACCCGCCGCACCACAGAGGTCGTCAAAAAAAGTAAAGTAGTCAAAAAGTATTAGTGTTGAGTACTCAGGTAGATGCTGTTACCCATCCCCTGGTGTAATCTCTTTTACAACATCCATGGGAGAAGACGGAGGGGTCTATTCTTAGTCCGGACACACCACGACCACGGCCAATTTTAATAATTGGCCGTGGTCGTGGTGTGGTGGAGTCGAACCCGCAACCTCCTGCGTCGCAGGCGAACCTTCGCCCGCCGCGCCACAGAGGTCGTCACTTATTAATTAAGTGACGACCTCTGTGGCGCGTAATAAGTGACGACCTCTGTGGCGCGGCGGGCGAAGGTTCACCTGCGACGCAGGAGGTTGCGGGTTCGACTCCCGCCTCGGAACAAATATTTGTAGGATCTGCAGATATTTGTTCAGGGTGTTCTGGGTATTTTTCTATGTATAATAAAAAAAAACTATCTATGTAATGCATTGTATTTAAGTATATCAGTTATCTAATACCCATAACACAAGCTCTGCTTAGTTTGGGGCTAGATAATGCTGTGTGAAATGTCCAGCATTTATTTATTTATTTAAGTAGCGGCACGCAACTCTAGCGCTGACCGTTATTGCGCAGAAGTCAAAAGTAAGGTATCTTGGGGGAAATCTCTATCTCTACCTATCTTATAATAATTGTATTGCGTGCGCGACAGTACCCAGGCGCAACAATCACTTCCACGTTTGTTCAGCGCTAGATTTACGTGCCCCTACTAATACCAGCCCATAATATAATAGGTACCTACATACAAAGCTTGGCAATCAGTAATCAAAATTAAAACAGGTTTAATGACACATTGTTATCACCTTGTCTTGACCAGTCTTCAATGAGACCAGACATTAATAGTCAACAAAATAGTGAGGAGCATTGTGCCTATTATCATTGTAATGGAGTAGGTATCATAACAATTCATAGTTATCAGCATCATCATCAACCTGTAGACGTACACTGCTGGACATAGGCCTATCCCCTAGAATGTTTACTTTGACTTTGTTTTGTTTTGACTTGTTCTAATTGATTGATTGTTTGACATTTTATTTTACTTTACAATTTTATTTAGATTTTGATAATTTTTTGTAACAATATATAAAATATTGGCTATTATGAATAGATAGAGTAATTAGTGTAAACTATTTAATTAATTAATATGTATTTCCTGTCTGACATGTCTAAGTGCCTAGAATTGTGCCAAAAGATGAATAAATGAATTGAATTGAATGCCTCGACGTACGGTCTTGAGCCGCCTCCATCCACCGAATTCCTGTGACTTCATGCTTTTGGGAATAAGGTTCAAATCAAATCAAAATGTTTTATTGCGTTCATGTTGTACAAATTAAGATCTTATGGTTAAGTTACAGCTTCAACATGAGCCCGGGTTGGGCACTGCAATATGGCACATGAATTCCAGGTGGTAACTATTATTTGCTACAATTTTATATCTAAATATGTTTAGAATTACAACACGTAGTGTCGTGTAGTACAGAGTACTACAGTCTTAAATTAAGATAATATAAATAGGTGCCTAATTCCATACAGTAAGAAATTATTTTTCAAAAAGGTCCTCCAAGTTGTAAAAGCTTTTTTTTATTATGTATGCTTTTAAAATATTTTTGAATTTTAAAAAGATGGATTCATTCTTAATTTCTTGGGGAATAGTATTATAAATTTTTATCGACATAGCATGTGTTCCGGAATGAAAAATCTGAAGCTTAGAAAAGGGGAGGGCTAATTTTCTATGGGGGTGAAGATTTTGAGGGCGAGAATATTCTTGGAAAAAGTCCATGTTTTTTCTGACAAATATACTTATTTCTAGAATATATATACCAATGAGGGTTAGGATGTTTTCGTTAGTAAAATAGGGTCTGCAACTTTCTATTGAATTCAGGTTGTGTATAATTCGAAGGCATCTTTTTTGGAGACTAAAAAGTTTCAGTGTGTCAGTACTATTTCCCCATAAAATTATACCATATTGGAGCCAGGCATGGGCATAGGCAAAATTATCACAGGTTGCTGTTTTTATATTTGTTCAATTTCTAGTTCATGTTGCTACCACAAACCGGCCGACGCCCTAAAACTATAACATTACTTTTAAATTCTTAAGGCTCGTAATTGAACTTCAAACCTATTCAAACCCAACCTAACCAACTGATTTCGATCTAAGAAGAAAAGCAAGTACATCTATAGCACCAACAACACAAGCCCAAGCACACACCACAACACAACCACACATTTGTGCCTGGCACAAGTACCAGCAATCCGAGGGTGCACATATTGCCACAATGCGTTGTGCACACTTGGAACCGGTTACTCAGTGATCAGTGCCCCCTCAGTGAACTCTTTCAAAAATACACTGGACAAACATTTTAAGTGTACTGACAAGGACTAAGACATACGCACCAGTTGCGAGAGCTGCCTGTGTATTATAAATAATAATAATAGCAAAGGGTTGCATGGAATAAGGCTTCTGCTTCTTTGTTACACTGTCTTACACGTTTGTATTTAGACAAAATAAATTTGCAATAAGTACAAGTAGCAGCACGAAACTCTAGCGCTGACCGTTATTGTGCAGAAGTCAAAAGTAAAGTATCTTGGGGGGATCTCTATCTATCTTATACTAATTGTATTGCTTGCGAGACAGTAAACATGCGCAACTATCCCCTCCACGTTTCGTTCAGCGCTAGACTTACATGCCACTACTTATTAGGTATATATGCAATAAAATGTTTTGAACCAATGTAAATACCTATTGGGTTGTTGGTTGTTTTGGCTGTTGTACCATTTGTGGGATCAAAACAAAAAGCAGCCCATTTTTAACAACCCCAAGTGTTGGCAAAACTTCTATTTAATTTCTTAAATTAACACTTTCAATTTCATAAACGCCAGGAGGCAATAACACTCATTAAAATATAAAACATGCCCTCAATTAATTTATAAACACATAATATACCTACTCAAGTCAATAGTAAAAATATGTTCAAACAGCTCGCTACAATTTGACCTAGATTTTAATCATGTACAGCTTACCAAACACTTTCTATAATTTTGCATAAATATAACATAACACCCAACAGTCACAGACATAGTCCTGATCCCACACTAGGATTCCCTGTGTCATGGGTATCAGGAACTACAAGTACCATGGTACCACAACACCCAGATCCGGAACATATATATTTGCAGATCATGCAAACATTTGACCAACTTGTAACTCATGGCAAAATAAGAAATTGTAGAAAATATTGTAATTCATACAGATTTGTTGATAGTAAAAATTTGCTATGGGTACCCAAATTGTTTTGTTTACGTTGGTTTCATTATGGTTTTAAAGGTAAAAGGAGCCTCATTTCTTTCCTTTGGCAGACAGTTGGCCGCCAACCACTAAAATCAATGGTTCTTTTCAAAGCCACACACCTCAGTGGCACAACATAGAGGAGGTCCATTTGAAACCATTTGTATCCAAAACTGAGTAATAACAAAACTTTTGATTTTTTGCCAAAGACACAGGTAGGTGGGCTAATTTAATGCAATTTTAAATAAATCATAATAATCGCTGTTGGCTAAACTTTGGCAAACCACAAACCATTAACGCCTACGCAATGCATTGACAGCGAAACCTTGAAATCAGTACAGTACGCGCGACCCATACAATCACAAAGATAACGATCAAAATATTACAGATTAAAATATTTTACTGACCTTCAGCGCTCTGATTCAACGACGGAGGAGCCCCCGACGAAGACAGATCCTTCTTCTGCCCTGTCTTGGGCAGTTCAGAGTCCGAGTCATCGAAAACTAGCGTCCTCACGGACTGTGAACACCGACGATCCATAGTCACTCTCACTTCCACAAAACCACTATTTGATCTCTTTTATCCCCCATCTAAAACACTCTGCACGATCACTGGGCCCTAGTGCTAGCCAACATCACGATTCCGACATTTACAGAATTTAGATAACGAGATGAAATTGCAGTTTTCCCAGGGTTTACAAATATTTTGTTGATTTGCTATGCCATGGTAGGTAAATAGAGCGCGGTACACGAACGATAATGCACTTCACAGTACAAATCGAAACAGCACAGCACAGCCAGCAGAGCAATGACAATTTTTTGAAGTGCGAGATTTTTTCCAAGGTCTTGTTTGTGTTGCCCTTTGTAGCCATTTTCCCCGACAAGGTTGCTAGTGTTGCTATAAAAAAAAACAAATTCCCAATCAGTGATTTGAAATAGCCACCTAATACGGCATAGCTACACTGCCTGCTGGCTGTGATACCAGCCCCCCTATTCCCTTGTTACGATTTGTTTTTTAGGTATCTATGGTTACCGAGTTGTGTGTCTTTGCCAAAAATGTTCTGCTATAAGATTTTCTTCCACTAATAAAATATTATATATTTATTTATATATATAATTTAATTTAATTTAATAAAATTTTATAATTTAATTATATACATATATATATTATTTATATATATTTATTATTATATTTACTTTTACAACGTATAATTACTCCCACCTCATCTTGATATCCTAACAGGTTACATGGGCCCAGTACAAACAGGAGAAATCCGGGATTAAATTGAGGTATGAAAAAAAAAACAAAAGTGAACCCAACCACGAAAAAAAATGACCAGCATGAAAAAATGAGTGAGAGACCAAGAAGGACTGTACCACCTCAAAGATACGATGATTATGAAACCTGTTTTTATATAGATGAAACCAACATTGCTTGTGCATATATGACAGAAAAATACCCAAAAACCACCTTCCATGCCAAAAACGTATGAACAGTGAAAACGTATGAGTGATGAATGGAAAGAAGCTATTAGTAAAAAATTAACCTCAATGAAAGCTCAAAAGGTGTGGACAGAATGTGTAGCACCAGTAGGAAAAAGAGCTATAGACACAAGATGGATATATAGAACAAAACCAGGAACAAAGAAAGGTAAATTAGTTGCAAGAGATCAATAGCTATGATATTAACACACCTGTAATAAAAATGCTAACTGTATGGATGTGTCTATCACAAGCAATTATGAAAAGTTACCAAGTAAGACAGACATACCTACAGATTTAAGATGAGTTTAATGCAAAAGATATGAGAAATGTATCTACCTACCTAGGAATTGACATTAAGATAAGTACAAGAAAACACATTGCAACTGTCTCAGACAAGATTTATTGATAAATTACTACCTACATAATTTAACATAAGTGAGTCCAAAGTTATAAGAACACCAATGGAAGTAAATTTTTTAGTAACGACTCAGTTATTGAATTGAAAAATGTTCCATATCGTGGGCTTTTATGAAGTCTTACTATCAATGACGACAAGACCAGATATAACGTACGCTACGGCTTATCTAAGTAAATTTTTGGATAAACCATCAGAAGCTGTTTGGCAGGCCACAAAGAGAGCTCTGAAATACCTGAAAGGAACAGCAAATTTATGTTTGACATAATAAGAAGAGAGAAGTTAATCTTTTAGCTTTGGGCAAATTGGGCAGGAGATAAAATATAGATACCGCAAAAGTACCAGTGGTTTAGTTGTGTACCATGGCCCCAATCTCGTTTCATGGGGATCAAAGAGACAATCCATTGTTGCGTTATGTCCTAATAAGTTTGCTTATCTAAGGTAAAATATGTTTTTCTAGAAACTATGTTTGCTTACATTATTTCGCAAAGTTTTTTTTGTTATGACGGGATGTGTCATATTTTTTTCATCCCATCTATTCGAAAAGGACGACTTGGTTCGCCTTTAAGTGCACCCAAAGGTGGTGTTTTCTGTATGAAGCTTCTATAAGTGCGCCGCAATTATCTTTGCCGCGCACTTTTTAAATTTGGAATATACCGAACTCAAATAAGTGCGCCGCAATTATCTTTTACGCGCCCTTTTTGAATTTGGAACATCTTGAAAAGAATCAAACACAAATAAGTGCGCCGCAATTATCTTTTCCGCGCCCTTTTTAAATTTGGATCATCTTAGTGTTCAGCGCCAAAGAATGCGAACGCAAATATTGTTTAAATAAATACTGGCTGGTACGACGGCCAATAGTCGCGCCACCGGCTGAATAAAAAAAAACAAATTAGAAACGACGGCCCGCGATTTCGTCATTTTTAACCGACTTTACAAAAAGGAGGAGGTTCTAAATTCGGTTGTATTTTTTTTAATGTTACCTCATATCTCCGGCGTTTATGAACCGATTTGGAAAATTCTTTTTTTATTTGAATAGATATACTTCCAGATTGGTCCCATTTTTTTCAGAATCCAGTTCTGATGATGGAATCCACGAGGAATTGAGGGAACTCCTCAAATATTGTAGGCATACATATGGCGATTTTGATATTTTCAGCAACAAACCAAGCATTTGCATTCAGAAAGTATCATAATCCTTTCACCACTATGGTTCTTTCATAATTTTTTTTTCATCCAAATATTTAGTCGAATACAACGGCGGGAAGTCTTTTTTTTAAATGATAAGTTATTCACGGATTGTTAGAAATTCATGGTTATGTTTTGAAATAAAATATGAGGCGCCTTTTATTTTCTCATAGTGGGTGATGAAAAGTAGAGTGTAACACTCGGGCGCAAAATATATTTTTGGCTCGGGCGACGTACTTTGAATCCCTCGCTACGTTCGGGATTCTACTAAAGAATCCCTCGCTATGCTCGGGATTCTACTCTAGAATCCCTCACTTCGTTCTGGATTCAAAAAAGCGCCCTCGCCGTAAAAATATTATTTTGCTCCCTTATGATACAATCTACTAATGTTTAACACTTTGAATTGTAATGCCAATTTTTTTTATTATTGTCATGTTCACAACTTGTCAGCTAACAACAAACAACTTTTCGAAAATAGGGATGCCCATCCATCTTTTTCTGCTCTTTCGAAGGGAGACGTCGTCCTTTTTTATTTTATTTCAATTTCTAGTGTTTTTTTGAGTTATATCGTGTAATTTTATCTAGTTGCCATAACACAAGCTCTGCTTAGCGTGGGGCTAGATAATGTTGTGTGAAATGTCCAGCATTTATTTATTTATTATTTATTTATTTATTTTGGTGGCATTTTAACCGGTGTAGCTTATAAAGAGCACATAGTAGTGAATTTAAATAAAATAAGTGTATTGCGTGTCATTTCGAAGGGGTGGAAATTGTCCAGGAACATTCTAGTAAACTGCCATCAATTTACTAGAACATGACTTGACAGAAGACTTTGACGACTGGACATTGTTTGATTATATCATTAACTTGACATTGGCAAAATTGAGTAAATACTCAGATGCCATATAAAAAAAAAAAAAAAAAAAAACAACAAACAACTTTTCGAAAATAGGGATGCCCATCCATAATCTTGATTTTATAGTGATGTTCAATTTCAAGCCTGTGTGAAGTCGTGACTTGAAATTGCGAGAGGGTGTTACGATTTGTTTTTTAGGTATCTATGGTTACCGAGTTGTCAGGTGTCTTTGCCAAAAATGTTCTGCTATAAGATTTTCTTCCACTAATAAAATATTATATATTAATTACTTTTACAACGTATAATTACTCCCACCTCATCCTGATATCCTAACATCCCTAACTGAAAGTCACTCGGTGACTAACGTTTGACAGTAAGATTACCATCTGTTGCTTAAAATTTTCGCTCAAACGTTAGTCACCGGATAACTTTCAGTTACGGAATAGGGGGGCTGGTTAGCTTAGTGTTAGCTGGCTTACCAACCTGATAAACTCTTCAAAAAAAAAAGAATACAATGTGAAACTAAGCTTAAAAACGGATTTAGAGAGTAATGAGAGCTTTTCAACTGCGATTAAAAAAAAAGTAGTTTAAATTGGTTCGATAGATGGCGCTGACTCAACTGTAAATGCCAAGATTGTCAAATGTACTATCTGTGGTGTACGCGTAATAAGCTATTATCTAACTAGTCTGTGGCTATTAGTCATGATCACAGATTTATAAGTATAGTATTAAAGTATGTATATGAGTAGTATGTAAGTATGGTCATGATATTCTGTTTGTATCTGCTTCTTGAGTGTACGCTAGTGATTTCGTGATGTTTTTCGAAGTAAGCTAAAATAAATACCACGAAACGAAAATATAATATATCTACTGTAAGGAAACATATTCCTCTAGTTGTAATATCGTTTATTCACTTGAATCACTATCACTATCTCACTTTACAATATTGCCTCTCGTATTAAATAGTCCTATCTTGCCGAGTCGCACGTCCGTCGTCCAACGATTGTCAACTCATAATGACAATCAACGGCCGAAAGCGACACGTCCATGCGCTTCGATGGCTAACAACTGAATGCCCCCAATTTTTTTTTTTTTTTGTTTGGGACAAAATGCAGTTGGCTTCAGACGGCCGATGCTGCGATACCGGACTTTTGGTGAGCGCGGAAGGCGCTCAACCGTTAAAATTAGGTTGGGGCAACTAGCGCAAGGGCACCACTTAGGTACGGACCTCGGCTTGGGCCGTTGCCAGATTGGGAGGAATAGGAAAACACCCCGGAACATGCTTGTAACGGTTTAGGCGTGTGGTACAGAAGGTACTGAAAAGACTGGAGGATAGGAGCAAACGCCCCGGAACATGCTTGTACCGGTTTAGGCGTGTGGTACTGAAGGTACTTAAGAAAGTCTTCGACCCCGCCGGCGGGGTCGCTGTATCTGTGTAGTGTTTACTCTGTCGTGATTGGATGACGACGCCCCCGCATTCACGGCGGTGATTTCGTCATCCGGGTCACCAAGAACGTGTCTTGGTCGACGAAGGGATTGGAATGCCCCCCACTTGAGAGTATCGCTCTATTTATATGCTTCGTTGCTAGAGTACAGCAAACGACCACTGGTCCATTTAAGTACTGTAATTATTTACAATATTCAGTTAAATCAATGAAACCTTACAGTACGTTGTTGATGTTGACATTTAACTTTATTTTGACACTTGACAGTTACGTAACAGCAGCGCCATCTATTTTCAACGCTGAAAGCATGATATGAAACGGCCGTGAAAACCCCTCATTCCAAATAGTTGATTAGAAATAACGTAATAGTGGTTCGCCCCAATCTAAGTCCTTGCAAATGGACGCGATGTATGTAGGTACGTAAATTCAGTAAGAGGGTGGTTCAACGCACTCCTAGAATGCTAAAAAGTGAAGAGGGTCTGGGTTTTGTATTTTTATCTTACACTCTCGTCCGTCGGGATACCTAAATAATGTTGATACCAAAAAACCCGTGTCTGTCGAGCGACAATCGTGCTTGACGTGAACTATTATTGTGTTTTTCTGTCTTTGAAATGGTATCTATCCTACCCTGACTTTAACAAAATTTAAGGAAAAGTAGGTCCTTTATTTTTATTTTGTCTTTTGGCATTAGACAATAAGCCATCCATAAGACGTATGACAAAATAGGTAATAATTTATTTTGTTTGTGTGGGTAGGCGCGTTGCGAGTCGCCGAGTTATTTTTGGTTATCAATTATTTGTGATATTTGTTCTTTTTTTGTGATTTAAACAATGTAAATAATGTAGGAATGTAGTGTCTTTGTTCTAATGAGTTTTTTGACCAACAAAATGGAAAAAGTGTCTAGTTCGAAAACGCAACTTAATTCTCAAGGCTGTACGGAATTTAATGACTAAGCAATTTTTTTCAATTTCGAGCTCTTTTTGGAAAACAGAGGACGAAGAAATCCGTGCAGTGATAAAGTATTTGTTGCGGAGGTGGTAATAAATTACCACGTTAATCGGGAGTTTACAAAGCATCGTAACACCAGGAAAATGTTCCAGAGCCGATGCCACTATAAATTCCACTTTTGAACTGAAGCATGATGATTTTCCGTAGTCTTTAACTAAATTGAGCATTACTTTGTTAGCGGTTTGAACATTTTTCCGGGAGATATGTTTTGTTTTGTCGTTTGTTTCTGTTTCTAAATAATTTCAGATTTTATTTTCACGCGGCCCTAACCTCATTTACGAGAATCGATAGAGGACTCCGTAGCGTGTCAGGTTTCAGAGAAGCAATTGAATTATTAAAATCCGTGATTTATTTCATCAACATGTTATTAACTTATTCTGTGTCTAGAGAATTTTTAGCACTGGCATGAAAAATGGAAAAGTGTGAGATGCTAATAGAATAATCATTCTTCGCTCTTTCAGACCTTGTTCGTCCGAGTTCAGACCCAAGTAATTTAGCGCCATCTAGTGACATTTAACAGCTAAAACCACCCCCTAATTGCCATTCAAAAAAATCTTTTCTAGTCTTGCCATATCTTATAAACTTTACTATTGGTTTTTTCAGTAATTTTACCAAAATTCAAGTAAATTAGCCTGTTTTCAAGTAAAATTTATCATAATCTTTCAGATTGTTATGTATTTTTAATTATTTAATGGCTAAAAAACTTTTAATTTTAGAAACAACTGCCGCCATCTATTGAGCAAAACAGTAAAAATAAAGTTGGTCCGTCAAAAGAAACGGAAAAACACGAACGTGCGTCGCCTCAGTAGATATCAGCTGAATTATTCGGCTAAAATGCCCTGGCACGGGCATACGTAGTCGTCGGTCCGCCATTACGACGCAGCCGAAGACACGTTCGTCGTATTTAGTTCAATATTTTCGTTTATAAATGAGTAATAACGCTCATGAACTAAGTAATCGACTTCTGAATGCGTTGGATAACAATTACAATGTAAGTTTTCGACTTTTGATGATCGTAAGATGGATAAACGAGTCGAGATACGAATACGGTCCACGAGCCCATGACACCCGATTCGAAGTTGCAATTTGGCCACTTGGGAGGTTGTCCCCGGAGTCACCCTCGCCGTGCTATCACTGAGAAGTAAAGTTCAAACCGTTCTTATACGAAAGTTGGAGTAGAGTGCGGGTCACGAAGCGGAAATTTTATGTCTGGATCGCGAGCGTCGGAGCTCGGCGGGGCACTGACGTCGTCAGCGCGGCTCCCCGTCCCTCGCGCGCCTCTCTAGTGCCAAAAATTTTGCAATGTGAAAGTATGGAATTGTGCCACGCGTGACCTCTCCTGTATAATGTCGATTATTGTGCCACGGATTGGGGCGAGAATGGGTTATATTGTGTTCAACGACCTACCGTGAGTATGGATAGCTTAGTGTGGTATGGCTGACATGTGGGTGCAGCCAGCATCCTGAGCCACTATGGTGGCACTTGTTGTGGGCATATTCATCTGAATTGATTGTGCTATTGTGGAGTAGCATCCTGTGATTGTAGCCAACATTAGCTACAATGTCATTTTTATGCAGTTCAATTATTCTGTTCAATGAGTGCTACTTCCTTTACAATCCATACCATGTTATCTTCTAGATAACAAGATGATGAACGTACTAATGTTTGATAGCATTACGTTTACAATTGCTGTTCTGTATTTGTTGTCTGACAATGTTTCTAATAAATGCTTATATTTGTTTAGCATTGTGTTAACCTACTTGTGTAGGAATTGCATTCAATCTTGTATGATATTTACATTTGAAATCCATCTACTGGCGCTCATTTTACAGTCAAGTGCTAGTATTGCTACATTTGTCTAGTATCAGAAAATTGTCTCAGTCAAATGTACTGTTCGGAAGTTAATATAGTCTAACCTTATAGGAATTTACAACAAAATACTTAAAGATTACCGCTTCACAATACTATTATCAACGTCAGCTGGTGGTCACCCACTGACGAGTCCTCGGTCACAGAATGCAATAGGGGGATTTGGTAATCACCATGCTTGGCAGGTGGATTGGTGATTGCGGTATTGGTGATGAGTACTCAGTAGTTTCTTTTACCTATCCCATGGTTTCTTTCAATATAATCCATGTTTGTTCATCAATTACTTCCATTTTTTTTCAATTATATTACATTTGAATCCCATTAAAATTCACATGCCTGTGCTAATTGTTGGCTATGGCCTATTTGCGATGTTAACCACTGGAATTTTTTTGGTAACACATGTACTATGTGTGTGTACCTTTTACCAAGAACCTATACATGGTCTTGCAGTCCAATACATTCCTAAGTTGTGACCTAAGCATACTATGGTGTTGTTAGTCTTATTATCTAAATAACGACTTTCGTAGTCTGCCAGAATATGTTCTATCAATGAACTCTTAAGTTGTGCATTTGACTCCCACACAGAGGCATGACCGCACTGGGCAAACTCTTCAATGGAAGACTGCGGATGGGTTTCCAGAACTTGTGAGAAAGTGGGGAAGGTGATTGTACTTCTAAAGCTGTGCAAAGACCAAAGAGTGTCAGCAAGCTATCGTCCTGTTAGACTTCTTTCAACCTTTGCAAAACTGTTTAAGTGGCTGTTGCTATGGAGGTTGGGTTCTTGAATTGAGCCTAGGCCTGAGCTGTTTGGATTCCGCAGTCAGCACTCCATTACGCTCCAACTCAGACGAGCTGAACAGCGACCACTGCACTGTCACTGTCTTCCTGGACATGAAGGGGTTAGGCCGCGTTTGGCACGTTGGCCTCTTGCTGAAGCTCATCGCATCAAGTACGCTGTCCGCACTTATGCGGATCGTGGCGTCTTGGAAAACCGGAACTTCCTACTTCTTTCGTTTCGAGCAAGTAGAGGCCTAGCGCCAACCTATCACTGTCGGTGTCCCACAAAGCAGTTACCTCGCGGTCGACATCCCAACCCTGAGGGTTACCTTAGGGATGGAGAGTCTGATGTGGCTGGATCCGCATCTGTTCCAGCCACGGCCGCCCATTAGATGCAGCGCTTTCTCAACGTCCTACCGACGTGGTTGGATAAGTTTCGCATAGCCGTCAACGTCGGGGAGACGGCTGCGCTAGTCACCCGCCGGCGCATTGTGCTGCAGCCTCTTGGGTTTCGAAATCAAGAGTGCGAGAATTCCCCCCGTTATCTGGGCGTCCATTATTGTTAATTGTTATCTGGTCCTGACGTCCGGAGATCCTAGCGTCCCCCTGCCCCGAGAAAGACTCTCCGTAGGAGTGAAGTTGGAGTGGCGCCATCATGAGTCCAACACAAAAGACCATCTGAACCCAGGAAGGCATACGGGTAATATCCCGGTACCTGGAAGTCATAGCTTCCAGTGAAGAAACTTGGGTGAATAGTGCCAATTAGAGGCTCTTACCCGCAGCTCAAGAAGAGCTGATAAAGACCTGATTGATTGATTGATCATAAGGTGTGGATGTGTGTGATCAAGTTAAGCGGTTCGTTCCGCATTGCGCAAACCGAGCCTCGCTCTGGCTGTATCTGTCTGGTCAACGGATATTTGAGTCTGTTTTGCTTGTAGTGTGAGGACGGACGTGTGCAATTCTTATTTAGCAAGAATAAGCCATTTGCCATGGTAGTCTCGGCCTAAGAATAGGACTCCTCCAACTCCTACTGTGGATGTAGCAGCAGTATCCACCTGTATACTTAACACCAATCTGCCAGCCAAGCATGGTGACTATGGCAAAACCCCCCATTGCACTCTATGCATGCTATGGGGGAAGCCTCATCCAGCAGTTCATGTCTGCCGGCTGATTAAGAAGAACCAACTGGCTCAGTGGATTATTCCAATATAAAATTAAAATCCAATCTGCCATCTGGACAAAGCTACATATCCCATTCTTAAAACATGTCTTGCTTAGAATGTCATCAGCACCGCTCCAACATCATCCCACATAGTACAGCATACTAATACTATTTAGCTCAACCTTAAAATGAATGAACTTCAAGTATAATACACTAATCTTAACAATGAAACCTACAATCGCAATAACAGGCAGTAGTTTGGTTTATTTTTTGCCAATTCCACCCGAGCACTGATTGTGAAAGAACATAAAACTTGGTTGTAAAGTGAACAAGAAACTGTTGTGTTATGAAATTTATGGTTAGTTTATTTTTCGATCCTATGGCTGGGTAAGGTCATAAGGATACATATCCCACACTAGGTTTCCCTGTATCGCGGGTATCAGGAACTAAGAGTACCATGGTACCATAACAAATGTTTGCAGATCATACAAACATTGTCCCGCAGCGGGAATCGAACCAGCAACCTCTCGCATCACAGCCAGCTACTCGCCAACCGCGCTACAGAGGTTAACAATCTTTGTAAACACCTGAACAAAAAAAATGGGTTAGGCTAAACAGTGGTTTAATCTCTTGTTTATTTGTTAGTGAAATCACCCCTTAATCTTTGAAGAAGCAGGACCACGTTGTTTTTTTTTTATTTCTTCCATTTTGTGAAGTTTCTCAACCCCCCCCATAAATTCTAATACAAAATGTTGACAAAATCTGATCACATCTGTAAATTTTTGTTGTTTTATTTTCTTGACCCCTTTAGGGGCGGGCCAAACCCCCTTTGAAACTAAAACCTGGCTACTAACTATTACTCTGACTGAACTGACTATTCTAGGTATAGATTGAGTATCATTTTGTTTTTATTTTAAGTTTGGCGCCAAAAAACAAATTAATTTCATTCTTTGAAGGATAATAACAAAAGAAATCCTGACAAACAAAAAATACACCCTTATTTAAGGGTCTTCGGGCTCACTATTATTAACTATTCTATGTCATGGGTTCAATGACATCTAAGAAGGGTTTCGTTTGAACTATAGCAAACTTTGTTCATGTTTTTGATAAACGGGGTCATTGAAATTCTATGAAATATATTACAATGATGTTATCATGAATGACTTCTGGTAATTTAATTTTGGATTATCTGGTTGTACTTACCTATTTGATTGTTTTGAAATAATCAGAATGATTATCATTAAAAAGAAATCCGTTTCTGTGAATATGTGTGGTTGTGTGTGTAGTGCAGATATCTGGGGTCTCGTGTAGGTTATGATGATAGCTTTTTTTTTTTAGTATGTGTTTTAGTTTTTCGTAGTTTGTGTGACTTATATTACTTATATATGACGAATAATCCTGTCACAGAGTAAAAAGATTTGTCTTTTAAACAATATTTTCATTTTTACAAAGAAACTTGTTTGATCTTTGTTATCGCTAGGAATTTTATTAAAGTGAGAAGCTATGGTAACGCTTGTTTTTCCTTCACAAAGTATCTAAATAACAATGTTACCATGACAATTATACTAGTAACTATGTATCTTGTAATGAGAAATTGGCCCCCCCAAATGGCCCATGGGAATGGTAATGGTTCTTTAACGCAAGCAAAGCGGGCTGCAATCCACTACGCGTAATGTGGATTGGTTGATGACACATTCCTAAGATTGTTTTGCTTACGATGTTCAAAACAGCAGTGCCTAGACCACGCGACGTGGAGTCTAACCCCAAGATGGTAGATAGATAGTGATAGGTTGAGTGCGTGCTGTCTAAAACTGCACACCCCACTATGCTATTAGGTCAAAACAAAATATTACATAATCCGTAACTTGTTTTGAATAGTAGGAGAGCTCCTTGTTACTGAGTTCGCCCGGGGAATTATAGCAGTAGTACTTAGAGAATTTAAGTGGGGAGATGGTATGATCAACTTCTAGTACTAAATTATTTCTGCCACTTTTTGCGGGAGGCGAGGTAAACACGTACAGCACACATTTACTTACTCACGCACACTCATGCAGAAAGTTGAGGCGTCTCTATAAACGCACACGGAAATAAAAGCTGTCACACAAACATAAAACAAGCTCACAAATAAATAATTTATGTAATTACACTATTGGTTAGATGCACACTAGCGCAAAAACTAGTGATGGGGTGTGAAAGATTGAATGAAATTAAGATTACTAGTGGTTCGCCCCGAACTGAGACCTCGCGATAACACCTTTATCAGCCCGACTACTTAACCAAGTAATTTCCATTTTTAACCGACTTCCCAAAAAAGGAGGAGGTTCTCAATTCGGTTGTATTTTTCTATTATTATTTTTAAAAAAAATCACCTCGAGGTCTACCAGTACAGTACAGGATCTATCAGTAACAACTCTAATTTCCTACACATCATGAATTGATTCATGTTGATCAAAAGTAATCGCGTAACAAACATAAAAAAAACATAGTCAGTTAAAAATTGTTTTAGGAGCTCACCGGTAGGACGCGTACGTCCTTTTGCACGCGAACGAAGTTTGCTTCTATTTTGGCTATTATTTCTTCAAATTTTGTATTCATGATTTGTACACTAATATATATAGATAGACCCGTGGTGCGTTGGTTTCTTATAAAATTATATGGTTTCCAAATCACACGCATCAGGCATGTATGATCTGCAACTATTTGTTCCGGGTCTGGGTGTTATGGTACCAGGTACTCGTAGTTCCTGATAGGTACCTACGATACAGGGAATCCTAGTGTGGGATCAAAACTATGTATGCTAACTGTTACTAACGTATGTGACTGTTGAGTGTTAAAAAAAACAATATTTTGGCTCCTACTCGGAATGGATGTAAGGTTGGGTCCCGTGGTATTAAGGAGCTCCTCCTCATTGACATGGCCATCAGACAGAAGGTCAGGAGGAGCAAGGGAAACCTCTCGGCTGCTTGTATTGATTATAAGAAATTCTGTGCCACATACATGGATTTAACAATTATAAGCTGGTATTACATTTTATATTGTATTTTTTAAATGAAAATATAAGCTATTGGTTTTAAAATGGATCAATTTATTGTTAAGAAAATGTATTTTCGTGGATCTGCTTTTTTCATACGAAACGAGATTCGAATATCCGTATACTTTTGCATACCTTCCTAATTTCATATTGTGATTGACGAAATAACCCTAAAACCGTAAAAAAATCGGAAATACAAACCTCTAAAATAACCTTACAACCCCTTTAAACCCGAAAACAGCTAATCAAGCCCATTTAACCTATATTTTAGGCTGGTATTGAACGACGTAGGTATTGATATTTTCTTTGGAAACAGGTTTTTTTTTACAGCTTTGAGATCGTTTTTTCGGCCTGAAAACTCCCTATCCTGTTAATTTCATAAAAATCGTTGCAGCCTCTTTCGTTCATTCATTCGTTCGTTGTTTTCACATCACTTGTCCCCGTACCAAGAAATTACGTATCGTTATTTCTGTCGTATGCTTGCACTAAGAAAATATATTTTACGGTGAAATTAATGGCCTAATTGTGTTGTCAATTACTTAAATGTGATAAGAAACTCCATATTTTGTTAAATTTGATGTTTCCGACCGCCATTTACACGAAACCACAGCACAACCAACCATTTTTAGGAGCTCCGTATAGCGACAGGTACGAACGCAGAATGGCGAACGATCGTGGCTAAACTAGTTTTTATAAACTGACACGAACGACCGTTCATGTACTTCGGCAGAGGGGAAAGCGTATGCTTGCCATCTCCCTACTATAAATTCTCTAAGCAGTAGTATGAGCATTGCTGTGTTCTTTGAAGGGTATGGATGCCGTTGAAATTACAGGCACATGAAATTTTTCATCTTTATGTCTCAGGATGATGGGTGCATTGCAATTTCAAATAGGGCGCGTCTTATGTAGTGTCTTATTTTATACCGAAAAGCGCCTCTAGCGGACATTTCGAGAACCTCAATTTCCATACAAAAAAAACTGCAAGCAACTGTAGCTGCTTGTTACATTTCTAAACTAGGCCCTCAGGAGGAATCGAACCAGCACATCTCACATCTTAGCCGGCTGCTCTCGTACACCGCACAATGAAGGTCGTTCGATTAAATAAATATATTATTATTATTAAAATATTTGTATAATCTTTTTCAGGTTGTCGATATGCAAACCGTCAACGAAATCATATCCGTTTTGGAGAAGTTCAATATCACAAAAGAGTTGCTGGAGGTGAGTTTTTTTATTCTATTTTTTTTATCAGCTGGTAGACATCTACTGCTGGATGAGGCCTCCCCCAGCATGCAGTGTACAACCCATAGCGTGCAATGGGGGGTTTTGCCATAATCACTACGCATGGCATGCTGATTGGTGATCGCAGTTTGGTGTTAAGTACTCATGTGGATGCTGCCCATCCCCTGTGTAATCCCTGTGTCGCCTTTTACGCCATCCACAGGAGTTCGAGGAGGCCTATTCTTAGGCCGAAACTACCACGGCTCTATTAAACTTACTTATAACTTATTGCAGGACTTTGTCGCAGGAAGTCAGTGGATGGAGGCGGCTCAGGACTGTTCGTTCTTTATGATGTTAATGTTAAAGAACTCCCTTTTCCGCATTCGAACTCTATGGATGGTCCAGTATGCGTTCTTTATGATGTTTTCCTTCACAATTTGTGAGCATAAATTCGGGTGTAAAAATCCATTACTATACGACTGGGATTCGAACCCACACGACCTTTGAGATCGGCAGTCGGGTCACTAGTCACTGGACTTGTTGGCAATTTTCGTTGGTATTAGATTTGTCCTGGCTGCTGGCTTATTTAGGAGTGTGTTATTAATGGAAGAAAGCGTTAGCCGATTTGGTTGTGGAAAGCAATGGCGGCGATGAGCTCACCGCTTGTCACGTCTGTATTCCTGCGATTGTGCTAGCCACGATGAAATGATAAAGGCCCTTTAAGGCTCTGCCTACCGCTTCGATGAATAACTTTTCATTTAAAAAACCGACTTCCGCCATTGTATTCGACTAAATATTTGGATGAAAAAAAATGATGAAAGAACCATAGTGGTGAAAGGATTATGATACTTTTTGAATGCAAATGCTTGGTTTGTTGCTGAAAATATCAGAATCGCCATATACAGTTGTGGTCATATAATTAAGAACGATTTGAAGTTCTAGAAGTTTTTTATTTAAATCGTATCATACACAGAGATGTGTACCTTCTGAGAAGCAACTAGTTATGTTATATAATAGTCACATTAATAGAGCAACCTGACTTAAGAATAAAGTATGAAATCGCTAACTATTTTTTGCACATTTTATTGATTTTATCAAAGTAACACATTCAAATAGTACTGAAACTGGACAAATAATTAAGAACGATTTATTTAACTGCTCGGGAATTGTTTTGTATGACACTTAGATTTAAAAAATCACAATATTATGTAGCACAGGAAACATAAAAAGAAATTTAATAAATATTTAACTAAAATTAATAGTTAATAGCATATCCACGGCTTTTAATTACAGCTTTACACCGGCGAGGCATTGACTCTATTATTTTTTGACATTTCGCAAGAGAAATAGAGTTCCATTCTTCTAAAAAAACGTCATACAGCTCTCTTAAATTTCCACACTTTGTATTTGAAACCTTTTTCTTTACTTCAAACCACAGATTCTCTATTGGGTTTAGATCTGGACTGTTAGCAGGCCAGTCTAAGACAGAAACTAATTGCGCTGTAAGAAATTCCTTTACGGTGCGTGGTGTGTGCTTTGGATCATTATCATGCTGGAATGTCCAAATGACCGGTAGAACGTCTTCAGCGTATGGTAACATTGTTTCTTCCAGTATATTTTTGTATTGGAACTGATCCATGTTACCTTCTATCAACTTTACAGGTCCTACACCATGTCCAGAAAAGCAACCCCAAATTTTCACATTTCCACCACCGTGCTTTAAAGTAACTTTCGTGTACTTTGGGTCGAATGCTGTATTCGGGGGACGTCGTACATATCGTTTTCCATCAGAACATACTCTGTTTATTTTCGTCTCGTCAGAAAAAAGTACATTTTTCCACTGTTGCACAGTCCAGTTTTCATACTTTCTCGCAAATGCAAGCCGGGCCTGCCTGTGGCAAAGTTTTAACATGGGTACCTTTCTTGCTATCCTACCGTGCAATTTTTCTTCTACCAAACGTCTTCGAATAGTGCGTGCTGAGATTGCTGAAGGGTTGTTTTCACCAAAATATTCTTTTCTAAGCTCATTGGACCCTTTAAAAGGATTTTGTTTTGCCATACGAACGATGTTTCGGTCATCTCGAGGAGTTGTTTTTCTCTGTTTAGGTACACGTGGAACATTCGAAGTAGTTTGATACGTAGCAAAATGCTTTACAGCGTGGTAAACCATCGTTTTTGAACATTGCAGATGGTCGGCTATCTTTTTATGAGACCAATTCTTCCGGCGAAGTTTTATTATTACTTCCCTTGTAGAATTAATCACAACTTTTATTTTTTCCCATTGTTTTTTCTAAAGAAGCAATCACCTTTAATCTTTTACAGCACGTAATGGCGCCAAAATTATACAAACAGTAACAAATCGACTGAGTGTTATCTATTTAAATTTGAATAAAGTTATAAACTACTTAGCGTTCTTAATTACGTGACCAGCCAGTAATAAGGAATACTTTGTTTAAAAGTAGTGTAAAAAGTTTGCCTATTGATTTTTAGCCAATCATGTGTATCAATGAATACAGTGGTAATATGGAAATGTTTTACGATACCGAGAGAAATAAAAACAAATGCATACAATTAGTTTTGCATCTTAGTTGGAAAAAATCTTCCCTTTATATCAGCGTTCTTAATTATATGACCACCACTGTATATATATATATATATCGCCTACAATATTCGAGGAGTTCCCTCAATTCCTCGTGGATTCCATCATCAGAACTGGATTCTGAAAAAAATGGGACCAATCTGGAAGTATATCTATTCAAATAAAAAAAGAATTTTCCAAATCGGTTCATAAACACCGGAGATATGAGGTAACAAAAAAAAAAAAAAAAAAGTAATAATACAACCGAATTGAGAACCTCTTCATTTTTTGGGAAGTCGGTTAAAAAGGCGTGTGTTTATGCATGTAGGTCATAAGTGCTCTCAAAAAATCAACTGTACTCTTTTTGTAGACCACCAGACTGGGCAAACATGTGAACGAGCTGCGCCGTAAGACGGCGGACCCTCAGCTGGCGAGACGTGCCAAGGTGCTGGTGAAGCGATGGCGCGACCTTGTCATACCCTCTGTCGCCTCTCCGGGACACAACGGTAACTTACCATCTTCCATTTGATCACTAGTGAAGAGAGCGCAATCTTGAGTCCCTTACACGTAGCGCACTTAGCTACAAATATTAAATGTTAAATATTCGTGATGCTTCCGTTAGGGAACGTACCCATACTACGTGACCTGTTTAGGGGTGGAGGAGGTCTTTAAAAATACCACGCGTGGTCACGGTTTGTTTCTTAGGTTTCCGTCACATAGTCAATAGACTCTTAGAGGATATTGACTCAAAAATCTCACGTATTCTCGAGCTATATTCAAATATGGGCGCTTTTTAAACTTATTAGCATGCATTCTGGGCGTCACACGGCAAATGCCGTATTAATAAAGACAAACGTGAGCCACAATCATTTTTTTTAACTTTCTGTTTGCAAATAATTATTTAATACAATATTTTTGAATTACTACGTGAAAACTTGGGGGGAAGGGGGGGGCTTTAGCAAATACCACGGGTGGTCACCGACGGGTGGGGAGGGGGTTAAAAAAAGACATAAATGGGACACGTAGTATGGGGTACGTTCCCTTAACCGTAGCGCACTTAGCTACAAATACTAAATGTGCTGCAATATTCGTGATGCTTCCGTTATCAATCAGGGGTTGGGGGGGTATTGCTTATCAAACTGGTAATCGTATTTGATTACAATTTCGCAGTACATTGCGCGGCGTGTTTTAGCTTCTGAGCAGAAATATTCGAAACATGAAGCGCAATGTACCGTAAATCGTATTCGTAAGCGATTACTAGTTTGATGGGGAATACGGAGGCAGGTAATACCCACTGTCACCTCTCCATCTCGCAACAGGTTTGCAACAAGCTTAAATTGTGCAATCAGGGCTGTCAAACGTTGCTATTCTCATACAAAAGTTACCGTTTGACAGCCCTGATTGCAGCTCTCACCTATGGCACGGGGCCCTTAAGTACCAGCTGCTTCGCTTTAACTCCCTACAGAGTAGAACCGTTAGAATCGTCAACGACCCCAAGCTCACCAGTACACTAGAGCCGCTGTGCCTGCGCCGAGATATCGGCTCGCTCTGTGTATTCTATCGACTCTATAATGGGGAGTGCTCTGAGGAACTATTTGATTTTATACCCGCTTCCAGGTTCTATCATCGCACCTCTCGACATCGGTTGGGAGCTCATCCACACATCATCGATGTGTGAGTATCTCGTACAGCTCGCTTTACGAGATCTTTTCTCCCACATACGTGCAAATTGTGGAATGAGCTCCCTTCTGAGGTTTTTCCGCTAAACTACAACATGTTCTGAATTTCATTACGTGTAAATGTATTTGACAGCTGGTGAACCCACCACAATTAACACAACACAACACCACAATTTAAAATTTAGTTTTTTATGTTATGCTGTCCATTAGTGTGGATTATGTTTTGTATTGTTTTGTGTTAGGCTATTAGAATTATAAGTAATTATTATGTACCAACTTGACATACGAATGTTATGCAATGTAACGGAATGGTGAAATAAATAAATATCTAAATGAACAGCTTAAAAAAATATGTGAAAAGGGTCCTCCAAGGCAGGCAACGCATTGGCAATGCCTCGGGTGTTGCAGATGTCAATAGGCGATGGTAACCGCTTACCATCAGGCGGGCCGTATGCCAGTTTGTCGAGCCATTACATAAAAAAAAAACAATTTACTCCTGTTGCAACCTGTCGCGAGATAGAGAATAGATAGCCCTGCGGATGTATGTACGTCAAATAATATGAAAAATAGTTTTCATCCCATCTATTCGAAAAGGACGACTTGGTTCGCCTTTAAGTGCGCCCAAAGGTGGTGTTTTCTACAAGAAACTTCTATAAGTGCGCCGCAATTATCTTTGCCGCGCACTTTTTGAATTTGGAACATCTTAGTGTTCAGCGCCAAAGAAATCGAACCCAAATAAGTGCGCGTGCGAAGTACAGCCCGCGTTTTCTTCAATTTTCACGGATCGTTAGAAATTCATGGTTTTGTTTTGAAATAAAATATGAGGCGGCTTTTATTTTCTCATAGTGTAGAAAAGTAGAGTGTAACACTCGGGCGCAAAATATATTTTTGACTCTGGCGACGTACTTTGAATCCCTAGCTACGTTCGAGATTCTACTCTAGAATCTCTCACTTCGCTCTGGATTCAAAAAAGCGCCCTCGCCGTAAAAATATTATTTTGCTCCCTTATGATACAATCTACTATTTTTCTCGAATAGAAAATCCATTTATTGATAAACTGCGTTACCATCTAGTCGAAGTGTGTCATGACCGCGTTGCCTAACTTCGTGATCGATTGATTTACGCACTTGCAACTGCGACGCTCTGACTTTCTACGATTTTATAATGCAGCACAATATTTTGTAAACCTATTTGGTTTGGTGACGTTGACGACCTCCGTGGCGCAATGGGCGAGTAGCCGGCTGAGATGCAAGAAGTTGCGGGTTGGATTCCCGCTGCGGGACAAATGTTTGTATAATCTGCAAATATTTATTCCGGGTCTCTCATTCTATGGGGGATTCCTCGTCCAGCAGTGTACGTCAACAGACGCAAACCCCCATAAAATACAATAAATAAATATAAATAATGCTGGACATTTCACACAACATTATCTAGCCCCCAAGCTAAGCAGAGCTTGTGTTATGGGTACTAGATAACTGATATACTTAATACAATACATTACATAGATAGATATTTATTATTATACATAGAAAAATACCCAGTCCACCCTAAACAAATATCTGCAACTCGTACAAATATTTGTTCCGAGGCAGGAATCGAACCCGCAAGCTCCTGCGTCGCAGGCGAACCTTCACCCGCTGCGCCACAGAGGTCGTCAAATACAATGGGGGGAGTTGCATAATCAGCACGCGTAGCAGGTGCATTGGTAATGGCAGTTTGGTGTTGAGTACTCAAATGGATGCTGCTGCCCGTCCCCTGGTGTAATCCTTTAGTCGGCTTTTAAGACAACCACGGTAGTAGCACAAAATATATAGGTACAGAAGGCAAGCTCAGTGCAACAAGCGGTAACAGGCGCATGCACAAATAAACGCGTACCCACGACGATCTCGGTAGAACTCGGTCGAACGCCAGTCGCGAGTCGACTGAGTTGTACGTGGGTACCGTGTCTATGTGTGCATGCGCCTGTTATTGCTTTTTGTACTGAGCTTGCCTTCTGTACACCCAGACACTTATTTTTGAAGGAGTCTTTTCGATATTTTTTTTTTGCTGATGTTTATTTAATTTTGACTACCTTCCTAAGGTTTTTAAGTTCTCATTTACTATGTATCAGCAACTCCTTGCTCCGAGGCACCACACAGGCGCTTCTCACCTAGTGGTAATACGGACCATTTTTGTAAGCCAAGCCGTGTTTGTTGCCTGATTCTTCTAGGCTTGGTCCCGTTGGAACAGGAGTAACTTTAGTATATAAGACGATTCAAAATGATCCTTGTGATTTCAATGAATAAAATTATTTTTGACTTTGACTTATTCATTTATATATTTTTTCTTTCAGCCTTGCCAGGGTCGAACCGGTCTTCAGCGGAGCGACAAATGAGGCGACTGGGCGGGACTCCGCTAACTTCGCCGGCGCTATCCAGGGTATGAATATCTGCAATGTTATAATTTTATGCGAAACCAGCAAGGCGATTTAAAAAAAATCGGAAACGTATCCGATCGGATTCGTTAGTTTTTCATTTCGATGTGATCGAAGTAACTAAAACAATTTTCTATCAATTTTCTCTAGTAAAACACAGTAATATTCAATACTTTTTGATTTTTACTGTGTTTTACTAGAGAACATTGTTTTAGTTACTTACCACATCGAAATTAAAAACTAACGAATCCGATCGGAAACGTTTCCGACGTTTTAGAATCTCCCTGCTGATCTAGTATTTGGCGAATAATCTAAATATTAAATTATTCTAACTCAGATTTTTCAAGATTCTTATTCAAAGTAACAAGAACTTTATACCTCATTTTGTAAACATGGTAATTTTAACGTAGAGTGCGAAAACCCAAAACTGTCCACCGAATTTAATTGACACTTGACACAAGCAACGTTCGAAAATTATCTTTGTGGTTACGGATTATAGAATATTTTATTTTGACGTCTATTGTTATAGGCACCGACAAGTTTCGACTCTTTCGAGAATCTTTTTCTATGATCGACGATCTTACGATATAATTTAATAAGAAACTAACGCTCCACTTGTGCTAGATATTGGTGATGGTGATGATTACCATCGTGATGATCACCATTGTGTTGAAATAATAGCCAAAACAGACTAAACTAGGCGTACAAAAGGGTGTGAACGCCCTACCGGTAAACCTTCTCAAGAACTTGACTCGTTGAACGGAAACGTTGAGTATGCGTTTTGTTTAGCGTGCAAGGTCTTTGAACACAATTTGATGAGCTCAATCACTTTGCAGCAGGTCTTGAGTCCCGCGGTGCCGAGTCCGCGACCGCAGTCACGGCCAGGTGAGTCCTCTTCCTTTTCCTGTTTTGTATAAGCACATTAAGGCTTCATATACACGAGCGGCACGATGTCAACGGTCAGAGGCAACTGCACCCGTCGGCGACAGCCGTAGACGCGTCGGCGGCAGCCGTTGACAGCTGAGGCCCAATTCTCTAAAATATTTTGTAACTATACTGAAAGTTAACCGAATCTAGAGGGAATTGTGAATTGATAAAAAGTTGGTATTCTGCTCCCTCCTAAATAACAATTTAGTCTACTTTCAATTCACGGTGACTACCATTAGAGTAGGGTATAAATATTATTGGAAAGAGTAAAGAGAGTCTCCATCTACTTAAGCTAAAATTATCGGAAAAACTTTGAATCGTTCAAGTTTCGGTCACATTTCGATATAATCACATTACAGTGTTGTATTTTATGCTAAGAGATTACCATTTCTGACATTAATACATCGACACAAGATCGAAACGTGATCCGAACTCTATTTTAACTATTTTTTAGTTAGAGAATTGGTCTGCTGCGACAACTGCAAGCGTCGCTATAGGTCGACGGCTGCCGCCGACGGGAGCAGTTGCCTCTGCCGTTGAGATCGTGCCGCTCGTGTATATAAAGGCTTATATACAGAATTAATAATACACATAGCTCTCAGAATTAGCAAGTTGAAGTGGCAATGGCTGTCCAGCAGTGGTGTGTTCGGCCTAAGAATCTCTTTCTCATTCACTTGGACTATGGGTACCTATTTTATTATAAGTTACCTAAATACTCAATTAGGCATATTTGTTTTTGTACCTAGATACCATACTTGTGGTATCTCGGTACGAAAGATCTAGCGTGGGATTAGGGCTATTTATGTGACTGTTGGGTGTAATTATTATTATTTCAGTCATTTATATTTAAACACAGGCTTAACCTGGACCTTTATGAGGCATTACTGGGGCCGTATTAGCCAACTGTAAGAGGCCTTTTTACAATTAGGATAAAAAATCATTATTGTTATGGTGGATAGAAGACAGATGATTAAACTATTGTGGAAATGGATGATAGTTGGTGCAATTGTAAGGAGAACATGCTAATTTAATGTTTATTGGTCTATTATAATATGAGAAACGGCACCTGCCAATTCTAAATTATTGTAAACGATTTAGGCCGTTTACTTGCCGTTCACTAAACGGGCCTCTTAAAAGTGCCGCCAATGAAGACAGCATAAGGGGCAACGTTGGCGTGGACGGCTTAAGGGTGTTGAGAGGTGTGCTGCAGTTTCACTAAGCGCTACTCCCGGCTTTATGCCTTTAACTCTTCCACCCTTGGAGCATAGGTTTCGCTCTTGCGCCTCCACCCTCTGCCAGCCGGCTAAGGCAAGCCGAGGGTCAGGGGTCTCTGGTGACCCCAGGGAGTAATAGAGCTCCGCGGTGTCGCCACTCACCGAACGCTCGCCACAAGCGTGCCCTGCGGTATTATTATTATTATATACTCTATGGTAAAATGTAAAAACTTTTTTCATATTTTAAATCAAATTTAAATTATTATAAAGATTCGTGATATACATATTTATCTTTCTTACAGCATGGGGTGGCTATGAATCGGACTCTCAAGACGTGATCTTAGTAGATGACGACCCGCCCCCGCCCCCCGCGCCGTCTCCCCTCGCTACTGCACACAAACCTCCAACTCCACGTAAGTCTGACTTCTGCTTGACCAAAAAGCTTGTGAAAATTATTTGTACGAACTAAAGTTATTCACCAAATTATAAGAATTTAATAGTAGATTGTGTCATAAGAGAGCAAAATAATATGTTTACTGCGAGGGCGCTTTTTTGAATTTCAAAGCGAAGTGGGATTCTAGAGTAGAATCCCGAACGTAACGATTCAAAGTACGTCGCCCGAGCCAAAAATATATTATAAATATATTATAAATATATTTTTCATCCCATCTATTCGAAAAGGACGACTTGGTTCGCCTTTAAGTGCACCCAAAGTTGGTGTTTTCTATAAGAAACTTCTATAAGTGCGCCGCAATTATCTTTGCCGCGCACTTTTTGAATTTGCAACATCTTAGTGTTCAGCGCTAAAGGAATAAGTGCGCCGCAATTATCTTTGCCGCGCACTTTTTGAATTTGGAACATCTTAGTGTTCAGCGCTAAAGGAATAAGTGCGCCGCAATTATCTTTGTTGCGCACTTTTTGAATTTGGAACATCTTAGTGTTCAGCGCTAAAGGAATAAGTGCGCCGCAATTATCTTTGCCGCGCACTTTTGAATTTGGAACATCTTAGTGTTCAGCGCCAAAGAAATCGAACGAAAATATTGTTTGAATAAATACTGGCTGGTACAAAGGCACAAAGTCGCGCCGCAGGTTGAATAAAAAAAAATTGAAACGCGCGAACTACAGCCTGCGTTTTCGACAATTTTCACGGATTGATAGAAATTCATGGTTTCGTTTTGAAATAAAATATGAGGCGTCTTTTATTTTCTCATAGTGGGTGATGAAAAGTAGAGTCACTCGGGCGCAAAATACATTTTTGGCTCGGGCGACGTACTTTGAATCCCTCGCTACGTTCGGGATTCTTCTAAAGAATCCCTCACTTCGCTCTGGATTAAAAAAAGCGCCCTCGCCGTAAAAATATTATTTTGCTCCCTTATGATACAATCTACTATTGCGCCCGAGTGTTACACTTTACTTTTCATCACCCACTATGAGAAAATAAAAGGCGCCTCATATTTTATTTCAAAACAAAACCATGAATTTCTAACAATCTGTGAACATTGACGAAAACGCGGGCTGTAGTTCGCGCGTTTTTAATTTGTTTTTTTTTATTCACCCGCCGCGGCGCGACTATGGGCCGTCGTATACCAGCCAGTATTTATTCAAACAATATTTGTGTTCGAATACTAGGATGTACCAAATTCAAAAAGTGCGCGGCAAAGATAATTGCGGCGTACTTATAGAAGTTTCTTGCAGAAAACACCACCTTTGGGTGCACTTAAAGGCGAACCAAGTCGTCCTTTTCGAATAGATGGGATGAAAAATGATTTGTATAATTAGAGTTGTTTTGTTCCCAGCAGTTAAAAGGCCCCCTTCCCCGCAACCCCTCTACGATGAGAAGAAAGCGAAAAGAGACAAAAAGCCCAAGAAAAGAAGGTATGTAACTTATCATTTGCCCGGTGTCGTGGTGTGGATCTACCGTGGATGTCGTAACAGCCGACTAAGGGATTACACCAGGGGATGGGAAGCAGCATCCACTTGAGCACTGTACACCGATACTGCAATCACTAATAACATAACACCCAACAGTCACAAACGTAGTCCTGATCCCACACTAGGATTCCCTGTGTCGTGGGTATCAGGAATTACTAGTGCCATGGCACCATAACACCCAGACCCGCAACAAATATTTGCAGATCATACAAACATGTCCCGCAACGGGAATCGAACCCGCAACCTCTCTCATCTCAGTCTGCTACAGTTGCCGCGCCACAGAGGTCGTTGACCTAACTAATCCACCTGCCAAGCGTGGTGATTATTGCAATACCCCCCCCCCCCCATTGTATTCTATGGGGGAGGCCTCATCCAGCAGTGGATGTCTAATATGAAAAATTAACATCACAAACAAGAAGTCATCTTCGTTTTGTATGGATTGGGCTGGCAGTACACTTTTCTTGGCAAGCTTACCTTATAATGTATTCTTGCAAGCCGATTTGACCCAGTTCTCTTTATCGGAATGTGTTATAAAAATATTAAATTTTGTATAACTGTAAAGTTCAATGACATTACGATATGGTGATGAGATGATCTGATGATTAACAGTAGACTGGTCATGTTTGGCTAGCTCATGTTTTCAAATAATAATAATAACACTTGTTATTATTATTATTATTTCAGTAATTTATTTTCAAAGACAGGCTTAACCTGGACCTTTATGAGGCATTACTGGGGCCGTATTAGCCAACAGTAAGTGGCCCTTTTACAATTAGGATATAAAAAACATTATTGTTATGGTGGATGGAAGACAGATGATTAAACTATTGTGGAAATGTATGAAAGTTGGTGCTATTGTAAGGAGAACATGCTAATTGAATGTTTATTGGGATATTATAATATGAGAAATGGCACCTGCCAATTCTAAATGATTGAAAACGATTTAGGCAGGTGGTGACTTGCCGTTCACTAAACAAGCCCCTTAAATGTGCCGCCAATGAAGGCAGCGTAAGGGGGCAAACGTTATATTATTATTATTATTTTTCCGCTGACTTTTTTGTTTTTTCTATCTTGTTCCATCCAAAGGCTGTCTGAAATAGATCGCTTATAGCGATAAGATCACTTGTTGTACGTTTGTTATTATAAAGTTTTTTTTTATTTGGTGTGTAGTAAAGAGTTTACCAATCTTTCTGTTTGTTCTAAAGGAAAAAAAAATATAACATTTTTAGTAGGACAACCCAGGTAATTGTAAATAACAAAATATAAAAAATAAAAATAGAAGAAATAAATAGAGATAACCTCATAATATAGATCCATCAATTAGCTTATATTTGTGGTATGTGGTAACAGGCGTTTGATACGTTTGTAAGTGCGTGGTGTGTGGTAATTATTTGTCTCAAAGCTGTTTTCATCCCCAGGGGTCACAGTCGAGCGGGGTCCGGCACGGAGGCGACGTCCCCCGTGCCCAACATGGGGGGCATAACGATACCCGCGCCCGAACCTGCGCCCCCGCCGCCCGCGCTGCCCGCGCCGCTGCTTTCCGCGCCCCCCGCGCCTCCGCCCCCCGTCGCCTGGCGCGACCGGAACGGCACGGAGCGTAGACGGAACGGGAAGAAGAATAAGTTGGATCCGTATACTGCTATGGTGAATAGGATGCCCACGGCTGGTGCTAAGAAGGTTAATATTTATTCTTCTTTTTTTTATACTACTTGACAAGCATACGGCCCGCCTGATGGAAAGCAGTTACCGTAGCCTATGGACGCCTGCAAAGCCAGAGGCATGATAGGCGCGCTGCCGACCCTGAGACAAAGATGAAAGTCTCATGTGCCTGTAATTTCACCGGCACCCTTCAAACCGAAACACAGCAATGCGAGCACCACTGCTTGGCGGCAGAAATAGGTATGGTGGTAGTACTTCCCCGGATGAACTCTTTCACAAGAAGTTCTACTACTAACAAATAATATTAGGTAAAACTATATTTCCCTAGGCTAGTAAAATATCTAAGTAAAGGGTGGCTGGAAGAAATCGCTTCAGCTGTAAGGCCGCCCATTTTACTGCTAATTTTAATAAATCCTATTATGTATTCCTGTTGTGCCGTGGTGTATCCGTCCTAAGAGTTGACCCCTCAATCTCCTCCCGTGGATGTTGTAAAAAGGGATTACACCAAGGGATGGGTAGCAGCATCCCCTCTGGCCACGTGGTCCTCATCCACCTGAGTACTCAATTTTTTTGGCCACTTTTTCCTACAATCTTGGAGCACACCCGTGAAACTGGATAGAAAAAAAGCAGCCAGTACCTACGCCCAGTCTAGTTTGAATAGAATACCTGTCTGTGTTCTATGAGACAGTATGCCATAAGGCGCGCGCAGACTTGTCTGGCGCGCACTTCTATTTTGTCCACTCAACTTCTAACTTCGTAGTTCCTGATACCTACGACACAGGGAATCCTAGTGTGGGATCAGGGACTGTGACTGTTGGGTGTTATGTTTGCTAGAATAAAATTGAAACATGTTGTATGTGACAGGTGAAAACGACAAAGGAGCTTCTAGAAGAGATCCAGTCACGTGGCAGCAAACCCCCCGCCTCGCCCGGCTCTCCTGACGTCATGCTGATTGAGGACAGTGAGTACCGGCCTAATGCTCACTTACACAATACTCAATATTATTGCTGTCACTTGGATACAATTAGTTGTTATATAAATATGTAGTATCTCACATGAACCCTGGGCTCAGGGCATTGCAACATCGCAGTAGACCGAGAATTTCGGCCCCATTTCATGGACAGGTCAAAATTTCATTTGATTAAGGTGGATCGTCTCACATGTGGCGCGAAATTCAAATTTTATTGTGTATTTTGCTACACCCAATACACATGTTTTAGTTGATAATGTATCATAAAGATAATTAGTTTGGTGAAGGAACAAGTGTGGTGAAAGGTGCACAAATCACATGTCTTCGAATTTTGGTTCTAGCTAGGATATGCCGGTTGTCCTCACGGTTTTTTGCTTCACCGTAGGTTAAGTAGCGCATTTTAGACCATACCAATATTATAACCAAGCTTCAAGTATCTTGAAGTTTTAAAAATATTAACTTCATATTCTGTCTTTCCAGCCTGCCCAATCAAAGTGGACTCCCCGCTCCGCAACGGGGGCACCTCTCCGCGACCCCCCACTCCCGAACCGGCTCCTCCAATGCCTCCCCTCGAGGACGAGCGCGAATACCACGAGTGCACTTGCGGCGACACCGCGGAACTCGACTGTCCAGCGGCCAGAAGATTGGAAGTCCATCCATTACACATACGAGCGTTGCACCATGCGTATCTACCTGGTATTAACGGGACCAGAGCACCCATATACCCTCATCAGTTCGCAGTTAGGAAGCTAACGGATCCAGAAAGACCAGATCTTTTCACTAGTGTGGTGCCGTTGTACAAATACTCTGACTATGCGGATGATCACTGCACTAAAAACATGTCCAAAGTGCCTCTCTGTTCTCATATACCGTGGACGGAGTTTGCGCCCCACCCTCCTGAACCACCCCCTCCACCCTCCCCCCCTCCTATACGACCCTACCCTATAGACGATGTTGTTAAAGATGAAACAATGGAGATAAAAGAGGAGAATTCTCATGATAGCGAAGCAACCAACTGTTCCCTCGAAGACATTAATATCGAAGCAGAAATGGTCAGCATCCCAAATCTAGAGCCGAGTGAGAGATTAAAAGCTCCTATACTATCTATAGATGAAGAAACTCAATTCTGTAAAGTTGAGAGTCAGATTGCAGAGAAAATGGAAGTAGAAGAAGAATTTGAGAAGGAACACCAGGATCACAGAACGGTTGAACGAACGAAAGAAGACATGAACGGTCAGGCGTTGTACGATATGGTTCAGTGTACAATAGATAACATACCGTACGATTACAACCAAATGTCTTTAGCACCCGTTATAACGTTACCCGAGGAATTAGTGGAAGCAAGCCCAGCTCTAGAAGATGCGTTGACCCGGTCCGAGGCAGAGACAGAGAGGTTAACGTTTGACCGGCCTCCGAGACCGGATAACTTCACCGAGTGGCATGAATCTGCTCGATTGGGCCAACTCATAGCTTTACCCTATGTGGTAATAGACTGAGATCCTGTGATAATATACACCGGTCTACAGAAGCAATACACTTTGCGTGCAAGCAATACAGTTGTTGTGTACAGGGTGGTCCCTGCTAAAGAGCAGAACTGAAGGGAGTGAAAATCAGTTTGTTGATTTCAAAGAAATTAAAAGATGTTCTGTATTTTTTAGAGACTTATCATATTTATATAATTGGCTATAAATCATGAACTATCAGGGTTATTCAGTTAAAATAAAAACAGCTATAATTGTAATTAAGGTCTTATGAATAAACAGTAATCGAAATTCGGGGATATGGGGGCGTAATTCATAATTTTTCATATAATTTAAAGAATGAGGTAGGTACTTCATATAACATAGTTTTTTTCTGTATAACAATAACTGTTATTTTGATTATTGATTTATGTTTACATTTCAACGCGATAACCCTGATAGTTCATAAGTTATAGTTTACATAGAACTTTAAATTAAATAAGTCTCTAAAAATACTGTATATTTTTAATGGTAACTTTGTGTTTATTTTCCTTTTCGTTTGTGTACTTTATTAAGGACCACCCACACTGTACATGTGAAGTAGTGTTGTTGAGTGGAATCGGCTAAGTCAGACTGTTCCGTGTAGTGCCAAAACGTCTCTGCTATCACCGTGTTGTTCCAAGTGTCCTTATATTAGTTTTAAGAGTACCCCCGTTGTATATAGGAGTGTATAAGTGCTCGAATATGTACATACAGTTATTAAGTTAGCTAAATGTAGGTTAGGTAACGAATGAGTGCGATTACAAAAATAACCTGAAGTCTGAGTCTTAAGGTCCTGATAAATAGAACGTACTTCACAGTGACTAAGTCTAAGTCTTACTTTGAAATCATCCCTGTCTCTCTCTAATACGCGTGTTTTAACATTTGTGTGACAGTGACAGGGACAGTTCTAAGCATTAGTACGTGCTTAGCTTGTGTTAAGTAACGTCTATTTATCTCGACATAAGTTTTTTGCAAATAATTGACACGGACGTATAGTAACAAGGATTTTGTATGGTGACACCGATGAACGCCCCTAGCGTACACTCTGTGAACCTCAGTTTCCATACTTAAATCCGTAATTACACCGTACTTCCGTGTCAATTGCTTGTTAAAACTCAAGCTTCGGTCTCAGAACGCTTCTCGTGTGCTTAAGGGCGAGATTCCGGACGCTTTTCGATTATTTTTAGTTAAAAAGTTTATTTAGTGTTTATAGTCACGTCCATGTTTTAGTCAAGTATTTATTTTGAATTTTTGAGTTTATTATTTTTTTGTATGAGCTGGATTGATGCGTTGTGATTACCTACATGATAGATCCTGGCCGTTGTGAAATTAGCTGTTAAATAGACGGAGCTAAAAGTCTTTTGCGACGCCAAAAAGCTAACTTCACAATGGGCAAGATCTATGGTGCGTCCCTTCGCAATTCCACATTTCACTACTTTCAAGAGCCTTGAGAAATTTCTGTGTATAACGTCAATGAAATTGACTAGTACCCGAGAAGCTTAGCTAAATTCATACCAAAGTCATCTGTAACAAGACTGCCATAATTTGCCACAGCCAAATAGACCAATTTTAATAATCAATATATATAATAATATGAATAAAAAATATCATATCGTTGCGTGATTGTGCGTGACTCAGTCACTGTCTGCCCAAATTTTAGGTCTTCAGGGCTTACCGTGTAGGCTAACCGTTGATAAAAATCTTATCTACTATGTAGAAATCTCGTCTACTTTGTAAAAATCTTATCTACTTTGTAGAAATCTTATCCACTTTGTAGAAATCTTATCCACCTTGTAGAAATCTTGTCTACTTTGTAGAAATGTTATCTACTTTGTAGAAATCTTGACTATGTTGCAGAAATTTTATCTACTTTGTAGAAATCTTATCTACTTTGTAGGAATCTTTGCTGCTTTGTAGAAATCTTATCTACTTTGTAGAAATCTTGACTACTTTGTAGGAATCTTGTCTACTTTGTAGAAATCTTGACTACTTTGTAGAAATCTGATTTACTTGGTAGAAATCTTATCTACTTTGTTTCTCAATTATGTATCTCAATGCTCTTGGAACTGTGAAAAGCATACAAACACATCTACAACATCCATTTTTCTATAAAAAAATAAATTTTACTGGCACGGCGATTACTAGACTATCTAAATAATTTCTTGTTACCCATTGTGATTAAAATATGAAAAGATTAGGTAATTAATATTAATAGGAGTTCCAATTGTGTATTATACAAATTGTAATAATGGTTATATCATGCGATAATATCACTTAACAATGTTAAACGGCTGAGTCAAATAAAATATATTAAAATCTGTACACTGCAAACGTAAGGTTAGATTTATGAATATATTTAAATGCTTTTTTATAAGATTTGAATTAGGGACCGTCCATTAATCACGTGAGGCTTGAAAGGGGGGGGGGGATGTAGCAAAAGTCACGAAATATCACAAGGGTGGAGGGGGGTATAGTAAGAAATCACGTGAAACGCGCGAAAAAGGAAAAAAAAATTTGATTATACTTTATACCTGAATTTAACACGTTCAACGTCCAGTGCCCCATATATGGGTCACTATGAACTGGCTCTACACGTCCGTGTCCCACATATGGGTCACTACGGAACGACCAGGTACGCACTAAGGGTAACTTAAGGGGTAAGGGGTACTAAGGTGGTTTGGTGAAATGGTTTGCAAAACATTTCTTGTTCTTGCCAGAAATGTTTCGAAATATTTTTTTCAAAATGCTTGCGGTCACTTTTAACTTTTAACCCTATCTGTATGATTAATAAAACATTATACTTCGATACTTTCTACTATGTCATCCATTGCCAAAAAACAAGCTGCATCTTCGTTTTCCTCGTCAGAATCCAACAAATCGTCGTCGAAATCAGAATCTTCTAATATTCTTTGTAAACGTTCAACCATTTTCAACTTCGTGAAGTGAACAAATGTGGTAAAATAAACAAAAGAATTACCTACATTGACTTGAGTTGACGTTCTATTACCTGACACTTCAAAATCTACTAATAACAAAAAGTATTTATATATCGATAAAGTGCCAGTCCTGAGTACGGCTCTTGAAAGTTCTGTTTTTTCATGATACTAAAAGATATGGTTTACTTCCTATTGCACTCAATAAGTATTAAGAAGTGTTTCGATTACATGTCTTATTATTTACGTCTTTATCAGGACGCATTTTAAGACTGAGGTAATATGCGGGACTTACAATGAAATTAAAACATTTTGTATGGGGACTGTTATCGTGTTAAAGATAATATTCTAAAAATTTTAATATTCTTTGTAGGTACTTTAAAAATACACGTGATTTTGTGACCTCACCACGTATCACCAAGGGGTGAGAAGGGGGTTAAAAAATGCTAAAAAAAACATCACGTGATTATTGGACGGCCCCCTAGAAGAAAGCTTGTCTTGTTTATACTAGACATTCTTAAATGTATTGTCAGATAAGCAATTTTTTTTTAAATTGGTGGCGCTTTAAGGTCTTCACACATTATAACAACTCCACGCCAACGCGGCAGCAACTCTACTCACACTCTCGATGAGTACGATGTACGATGCGTAGGCCACTCGTCGTACACTACTTTAATATCATTTTTTGAAATTAAACCTTGAACATATGACACAGGGCTTAAATTTCAATATTTGGCATAGAGTCGAGTCGCCGTTGAGTTGTTTTAATGTGCGAAGACCTTTATTGGTGTTGAGTACTCAGGTGGATGCTGCTGCTCATCCCCTGGTCGCCCTGCTGCCAATCCCTTAATCGGCTTTTATTACATCCACGGGAGGAGATGGAGGGTCTATTGATAGGCCGGACACACCACGGCCTTGTGAATTTAATGGTATATACATAAGAGAGTTGCCTTCCAACTGTGCGTTTAAAAATTTCAAGTCTAAACTTATGTTTGCAATAGTAACTTTAATTTCGTTAAAACATTATTTATAGTTGGACATGAGTTTTGAGTGTTGCTCTGCTTTAAGTCTTGTTTAACCGACTTCACGAGAAGGAGGTTCTCATTATAATCAAACGCGTGTATACATACATAAACACACGCCTTTTTCCCGCGTGTATGCTGAATTTAAAGCTTATTTAGCATGCGGATAGGCAGATGCTAAATATCAGAGACCTAGAGACGAACCATGCTGTTTAGGATGGACAGACGACATTTAAAAGTAGCAGAAGTCGGTGGATGGAGGCGGCTCAAGACTGTATGTCGTGGCATTTTACTGAGGAGGTATTTTTTCAGCAGTGGACTTCAACTGTTTTTGGTTTTACATTCAGCCAGAGCTCCGAGTCTCATAATTAATTGACATTCATTTCACAATCTAATCTCATTTCAGTCAACGTGAGTAGACGTAGTAACTATTACTTCATCTTCGCATGCATACGTTGTGTGGTTTGACGACCTCTGTGTCGTGGCGGGCGAGTAACCGGCTGAGATGCAAGAGGTTGAGGGTTTGATTCCCGCTGCGGGACAAATGTTTGTATGTTCTGCAAAAATTTGTTCCGGGTCTGGGTGTTATGGTACCATGGTACTCGTAGTTCCTGATACCCACGACACAGGGATTCCTTGTGTGGGATCAGGACTACGTATGGGGTCTTGTTATCTTTCTCGCTCTAACCAACGCCTTCCTCAGCGACAGAAAGGTTGATCAATCGAAAGATGACCGAGATGAGATTAGATTGTGAATTGAATGTCTAATAATAACCCCTACAAACCCTACCCACCCCTACAAACCCTACCAACCCCTACAAACCCTACCCACCCTTACAAACCCCTAACTACAATTGCCTTCATGTTCGCATGCTAAAAAAAACTACGCTCAGCGACATAGTCTGATTTATATTATGAAAGGATTTAAATCAATATTGTGCCTATAATTTTGTTAAAAAGAAAATTATATTTTGATATCTATATTCGCCTTGTTCGAATTTGCGATTCACAAAATTGTATTTTTCTAAATAATTAATTGTTTAATATTATTAGTATGTAAAGCATTAGTATAATATTGATTGGCTATATTGCTTTATTTACTAAGTAACACTTAAGTTACTTTCATAGTATAAAACAGGCGTTCTTTCAATATGATATTCACTACTGGACTAGGCCTCCCCCAATGGGGTATTTGCCATAATCACCACGCGTGGTGATCACAGTTATGGTGCCGAGTACTCAGGTGGATGCTGCTGTCCATCCCTTGGTCGCTCTGCCAATCCTTTAGTCGGCTTTTACGAAAACCACGGGAGAACTTTTCTTAGGCTGACTCACAGCTTGCATATTACCTATATTAAAGTTATTATATTTGAATAAGAGTCAAAATTATGTTAATATTCAATTCTCATGCTCAACTACAAATACGTCGATATTAGTAAACTAACGTACAAACAAGATGTGTGGTCCGATCGGTAGGACAAAGGCAGGTCCCACCACGTGGCCAGAGGGTCCTTTGAAGATTATATAGTGCTTTGGACTGGCTTTGATGTTGGTTGTTCAAACTGTCCAATTGTTTGTTCAACCGTTGAACTATGGCTGTATAGGAAACATTTTTGTATAAAATCAAATAAGTTTATTAATATCGGCGAAAATTGTACAATTTCATACAAAAGTTATTAATATATTTATGAATTACTTTTCAATACGCTCATCAGAATGAATTGAAACTTTAGACATTTTGATATTCACTTCGGAAGGCCCGCATTTTTTAATTTGTTTGTTTTTTTGTTCGAGTGTGTTAGGATGTGTTACTGGGCAAAGAATGTAGGCCTCCGGAGTTATGGGGTGATCCATTGGCGAGGTCTTATGCTCATTTTGCCCAATAATTACTTGTCAATTAAATTTGACGCGTGTTGTCTTATGCTCATTTTGCCCAATAATTACTTGTCAATTAAATTTGACGCGTGTTAAGTATCTCAAAGTGTTTGGCTTTCCGTAATTAGGTGGTGAAAATGGGCATAGTGGCTTGGCGGTAAAGCTCAAGCTATTGAAATCAGGTTATAAAGTCTGTTTATCTCTTCGTCAGCTCGAAATGTATCCACAGCTACTCTCCTCGTGCGAGAGTAGAGTATAATTTGTGCAGAGTTGACTCCGCCTTTGAAATCAAAGGTCGTAGGTACACAGTAGCGGGCACAAATGAGCGACGTGCGTGCTCATTAGGAAAACATCGCGAGGAAACGCACACCAACCCGAGGCGGGACGCGACTTTCATTTAAAAAAAATGTCTTTCAAGCAATGTGGGTACAATCTTTACTGTTAACTAAGCAATAATGTAGACCTGAGGGCCTAGTGTGAGCATCGCGTTTACGTGGCAACCGCGTAAACGCGCGGTTTGTTGAGTAACCGGCAAAATCAAAGTGTACGTAAAAACTGCGGAATCCGAGTAGTTTTTACGTGTACTTTAATTTTGCCGGTTACTCAATAAACGCGCGTTTACGCGGTTGCCACGTAAACGCGATGCTCACACTAGGCCTACAGCAGGGCTATTCTAAAACGTTCGGAAGGGTTTCCGATCGGATTCGTTTTTTCATTTCGATGTGGGAAGTAACATACAATTTTCCCTAGTAAAACAAAGTAATAAACAATATTTGTTGTTTTTTACTGTGTTTTACTAGAGAAAATTGTTTTATTTTCCCACATTGTTCCCACAGCTTGGCAGACACAAGCCACATAGTAACAGGCGCAGGCGAGGACATACCACGAGCGTCTCCAATCCAATCAAATTTCATAAAACGCACGGAAATAAAGTCGACGTGGTGCGCCAAGGGTGCGCCATACCGGGCGTCTGTTCTATACCATTCGGTGTGTTCAAATTGCTACTTTATTTCCATGCGTTTTATACGAAATTTGAATGGAATTGAAAGACGCCCGTAGTATGTCCGTGCCTGCGCTTGCACTTATGTGGCTTGCGTCTGTGATGAGGGAAACAAAATAAGCTGAAAATACTATCTTGAGCTGACTTATATGGATCACCCACTAAAAGCTGGCTAGCGAACAATATTCAATGTTTAATTTAAGAATTGTTTGTTAGCCTATCTTAGGCCTATATTCCAGAACTATGCTCAAGAGGCATAGATGTTACAGTTCTTAAGGTGGATCGTCTCACATGTGGCGTGAAATTCAAATTTTATTGTGTTTTTGCTCGTCACAGCTCAAACACTTTTTGAGATAGCGAAAACAGGTTTTGCTAAAACTAGGAGACCCAACAAACATGTTTTAATTGATAGTAGGTAGCTCATAAATATTATAAGTTAAGCTACGGAAATCCCTGAACAAAAAAAAAACACTAAAAAATCATTGAACATTATTCGCAGCAACTAATTATCTTTATGAGATACTATCTACTAAAACATGTGTGCTAGATCTCCTAGTTTTTGCAAAATCAGTTATCGCTATCACAAGAAGCGTTGATCAGCAAAAAACACGAATAAATTTGAATTTCGCGCCAATTGCGACACGATCCACCTTAATTGAAATCTGTCAAAAATGGCTTGAGTCACGATTCAGCGCCAGCTTGAAGGTAGTTCTTGAATTGGTGCTGGGCCTTTGTGCCCAGTGGATCTGTCTTTTAAAGTCATCCGTTGAGTTTTTATTGATTTGATTGTAATTTTTTTAGATCCGTATCTATTATTTATAACCTGTTTTTGAACCCGGTTGAAGATTACTTGTGTTGAGATAATTTTTATTTAACTCGTGTACGTTTGATTGTTTCGTTAGTGATGTACATTCGAAGTGTTGATTGTTGTCGATTGAATTTCTTAAAATTATGAAATTGTTTTGTTGGTTTTGTCGCAAATTAGAAAAATTATGTTAAATCAGACATGTTAGTTTTTAAATCATTTGTTTACACTTAGCTGTCTGTTCATTTTATTCGACTGAATAAGACAGATCCACTGCGCGGGCGCAATAACAAAGTTGTAACGTGTAAAGCGCGGGTGAATCCGGGCGCGAGCTTATACTCGAAGTCAACGTACCAGTTGCCTTGTTGGACGAGATCCAAAAACTTTTGGTAAAATATAAAAGCAAATTATATGTGTTTTTATTACGATTTTATGTTTTATTTAAACCAAATATAGACGTTTATCGAATACTATACTATCACTTCATGATTTTTAACCTGTATACAATGTGTATCAAAATACCACCGAAAGTCCGAGGGGAGGGTATTCCAAAAGTCATGGCGAGTAAGTTCTACGACTTATTATATTTGGAAGTTCATGAAATGCCTAGTAAACTTTCCTCCAGAAACGTATCTAACACAACTTAGGGGCGATAATAAATGTCCAAATATTATCTCGATTAAGGCCAAAGCACACCAGATGCGTATGCAGTATGTAACGTAGACACGCGCTTGCGTGCACGTCGCGTAAGCCATGTGCCATGTCGATTTCGCAGATACTCTTCAAATCCTTGATTAGTCATATCCTACACAAGTCAAAAGCTTAATTTGCCAATTTCGGCCTCATACAGTTCCATACATTACAACGTCATGATACGTCGACGTGCACGTCTACGTCTACGCAGCCGTAGGCCTAGTGTGAGCATCGCGTTTACGTGACAACCGCGTAAACGCGCGTTGGTTGAGTAACCGGCAAAATTAAAGCATACGTAAAAACTGCGGAGTGCGAGCAGTTTTTACGTATACTTTAATTTTGCCGGTTACTCAACCAACGCGCGTTTAGGCGGTTGTCACGTAAACGCGATGCTCACACTAGGCCTACCGGTGTGCTGTGGCCTTAAACATTCGAATTTTAGTGTCGTCTTGATAGCGCAGCTTAGAGAATTTATGTATTATGTGTTCCGTTTGACGTCCGAAGTCCTTTATGAGAGTACATTGCCATCGTTCCTCGCGAGATCGTCAAATGTCGATGATTTCCGTTACGCCTACTGCTCCTCTAGCGCCACTAGCGGCCAATACTGGAACTAAACTTACGCTTCTACAAGCCACCTAGAATCTTCCATCATTGTTGCGTTGTTTTTCGAACTGCGCGCACGGTCGTTAGATTTGTCGAATAATCTAGATATTAATCTTGATCATTTATTATTATTTTTTACGTTCTTTCGAGAATATTTGAAGTAGAAAGTTCGTTAAATTATTGTTTTTTATTTTTTCCGTTACGTGATTTTATTTTTGGTGTTTCGCCGATAAAGTTTGCTATGAATGACGAAAATAACGTCGTGCAAACGGATAAAACATCGGATTCTTCATCTGAGGATGAGGTCAGGGCAGTTTCGGATTCGTCGGAGGAGGATGGACCCCCAGCGAGGAAAAAACGCAGATGCCACGAGGGTTCTGGTTCCAAGGAGTCTGATTTAGATAGAAGGTTTGAAATACTTTCCCAACAACTGGTGAGTCATGTACATAACATCTTATACTCCAACTGTGCCGGTAACAGCCCAGCACAAGGTCAGATTCCAAATGTTTCTTCTGATTCGAGCATGCCTATGTCCGGTGTAACCGCACCTACCACGAATCCGGCTGCCCCATTCTTGCGTCCACCGCCTTTACCGAAACCAGATTTAAGAAATATTGCGGATTTGAGTGTTTCTATTAAAGAATCGGCTGTAGCGAAGGCAATACCAGACCGCGTGGCTAAAATAAGCGAGATGCAAAGATTTGACTCAACCGATTGGAATTGCGTTCGTTACACAGACATTCAGAAAAAATATGTAGCTTTTCCGGCCTTTATGGAATTGAAAGTTAACGAGGAAATGAGGCAGCTCGAAGATCATTTCGCACCTATTAGGTGGTTTCAGATGGAACGCAGTTATGCTGCGTTATCTAATGCGTTTTTGAACCAAAATGAGTCTGTGAATTTAGCCTTGCAAGATCTTATCGACTGGTCGGCCAAATCTGATGTACAGCTTTCTCCAACTACCCTCTACGAAAAATTAAAAGAGCTCTTTGGCAACGATTCGGGTTTTAAAACAGTTTCTCATGATATTCTTCAAATGATTTGCGGGAAACGAGCGGAGGTCATTGAACAACGCCGTTGATCGATTCTAAAAAGTTTAAAAAATAAATATGTAAAAGAAGACATAGAAAAAATCCCTCCTTCAGCTGAGTATATGTTTAATCCGCAGTCATTGTCTACATACATACAAAAAATCGGTGGTGTAGAAAAATTAGAAAAACAGACCCCGTCTTCTAAGCATTCGCGTCCTAAGTCCCCAGTTGCATCGACTTCTCGCCAAGACAAGCCCTTTCGTCCAGCTACCGCCAACAAGCCGAGACAACCCGAGAAAAAAGAATCTAGCACTAGAAGATATTTTGGAGATTCCACCGTCACGAAAAAGAAGGGGGGAGGGCGATATGATAGAGGTGGAAAGGGTAGAAATAAAAGCAGATGACTATCTAGCTTTTTCAGGCGGTTGCTTGAGTCTGTACATAAGTGTTTGGGCTCGTCTAGAGCCATCCAAAACCATTCTCAAAATGATTTCTGGTGTTCGAATACCATTCAATCAGCAACCACCGTTAATTTCTCCAACCTTAGAAATTTTAAATCGATACCAAACTCCAATAACACCAGCGATGACAAAAGAAATTCAAAAATTGATTCTCTGCCGTGTACCAGCTCCTCCAACCCCTTCTTTCATTTCTCCTTTTTTTCTAATATCCAAGAAGAACGGCAAAGATCGATTAATTTTCAATTTGAAGGCGTTAAATCGTTTCATGAATACAAAGCATTTTCATCTGTTTCATCTACATCATGTCCCTCAATTCTTGCAACCCGGGGATTGGATGGTGAAGCTGGACCTGAGTCAGGCCTATTATCATCTGTCCATTCGACAAGAGCACAGAAGTTATCTTCGCATCAGCTACAACGGATGCTTGCTTCAGATGACGTGCTTACCATTCGGCTTGGCTGCAGCGCCTCGCATCTTTGCAACCGTAACAAATTAGACGGCGGAGGTGCTCCGATCCAAAGGTCTTCGAATAGTCGTCTACTTAGACGACTTTTTGATAGTTCATCAGAGCAGAAACTCACTCAAGGTGCAGATTTCCATGGCCATAAAGTTCCTAGAACGTCTCGGATGGTGCGTCAATCACGAAAAGTCGGTTACAACTCCAACACAAATGATCGATTTTCTAGGAGTACATTGGGACACACGACTCAACACCAAGTCTCTGCCCTTAGACAAATTATCCAAGATCCGCCAGAACTTATTGACTCGCCTCACTGCCGGCAGTTGGACCCTCAAGCAGGCGCAACGCCTCTTAGGGCTTCTCAACTTTGCGACCTTCATCACCCTCCGGGGAAGGTTGCATTGCCGTACATTGCAGTGCCACAGCAACAGCCTTCGAAAGAGCCCTCGGAGTGCCAGCTTGTTTCCGGAAGAGGTAAAAACCGAAATGATTTGGTGGTACGAGAATGCCAGTCAAACAAGCCCCATTCACCCAAAAAGGCGTCCAACAAATTACATAATCACGGATGCCTCGGACATACAGTGGGGAGCTATAGTCAACAACAGAAAAATTTACGGAACTTGGGGTCAGCATCAGACGCGTTGGCATTGCAATCTGAAAGAGATGTTTGCAGTAACAGCAGCGATATCCAGCGCAGCGACCACCCTAAAAGGCTCCAACGTGATTCTTCAAACGGACAACAGAACCGTGGTTTCGTACATCAAAAACGAAGGCGGAACAAGATCTCGCCTTCTTCTGGACTTGACGAAAGAACTTTTGGCACTGGCGGATCGCCTCGACGTGGTACTTCTCCCTCACTACTTGCCGGGAGTGTACAACACCGAAGCCGACCAACTCTCGCGCAACCGCGCTGGCTCGGAATGGCATCTTTTGGACATAGCGACGTCAAAAATTTTCAACATGTGGGGAACTCCGGACGTCGACCTGTTCGCCTCAGAAACCGCGTATGTCGTTCCAAATTATGTTACTCTAGACTTATCAGACTCGAACGCTTACTTTCACGACGCGTTCAGCAGATGCTGGCGATTCGACCTAGCTTGGGTGTTTCCGCCGCCGGGTCTGCTTCCACGAGTTCTGCGCCATCTCAACACTGCCACGGGTCGGTTCATAATAATAGCACCCAAGTGGAAGAAACCCTTCTGGCGCCCCGACTTGAAGAACCGCGCTCTGTCACGTCCCTTAAAAATACCGAACCTGGAGTCTACTCTAGTGGACACGTCAACGGGCCGTCCTCCAGCCCACGTCAACAGTCTACAGCTGGAAGCCTGGCTCATTTTGGGTGGGACTCCTTGACACAAAACTGGTCAACACAAGAAAGAGAGCTTCTTTCGTCGTGCTGGAGAGCATCTACGGTAAAGACTTATATCCCTATATGGAATAGGTGGGCCACGTGGTGTCGTCGTAATGGTATAAATCCTTGTTTACCACAACCTAAAGATGTAGCCAGGTATCTTGCATTTTTACATGTATCTGATCATTTAGCATACCGTACTATCCTTGTGCATAAATCAGTAATATCATCAGTTTGCGAAACTAGTTCAAATGTAAAATTGTCGTCCAGTCATATAATAAGACATATTCTTAAAGCAGTGTCCTTGGCTAAGCCTGTGCCACCTAAAGCTCCGATTTGGGACGCAAGAGTTCTTATTAAATATTTAAAAGAGACTAGTCCAAATTTGAAAAGCTTTTTTGATATTTCTAGACGAGTTGCTGTAATTCTGTTGTTAACATCAGGGCGTAGAGTACATGATTTGACTCTATTACACTGTGACAGTGACCATTTTGTTGATAATGGTGAGTGCATCCTTCTTCACCCTGTTTTTGGGTCAAAAACGGATTCCGCTTCATACCAACAGTCCAGCTGGGCCTTGTCAACAGCCCCAGAGCATAATATTGACCCAGTTTTCTGGCTCAGGACTTTAAAGAACTTTTCTTATAGTCATAGAGGTCCTATAACTAATTTATTCATTACAACGAAATGTCCAACCAAGCCAGCCTTACCTACTATCATTGGGGGCTGGATAAAACGTTTATTGTCAGACGCAGGTATACAGGCTTCGCCAGGCAGTTTTAGATCTGCTGTTGCTTCTTTAAATTGGATAGAACATTATCCTATAGATGAAATTTTATCAAAAGCTAATTGGCAACATGAATGTACTTTTAGAAAATTCTACAAAAAATCTGTTAATGTTTCAAGAGATAATGACATTTCTTCAGAAAGGTCTTTGTCCCAATATTTTTCTGCCATTTGATTTCATAAATTATTTGAGTGCCTTTTTTGAATTCCTTGATTTCTTAATGGTGTTTATATAAAGGGAAATTATACTGATTTTCTTATCACATTATTGCGTTTCCTTTTATCTGCTACAAGCCACCAGAAGATAACAAACAGCTCTCTCATAAAGGACTTCGGACGTCAAACGGAACACATAATATTAAAATTTTACCTTCCAATAAAATTTGTATTATGTTTCCTAAGACGTCCGAAGTCCACTTAATGTCTTCCTGGTGTACCATTTTAACATCCTTATGAGCCGAACAATGATGGAAGATTCTAGGTGGCTTGTAGAAGCGTAAGTTTAGTTCCAGTATTGGCCGCTAGTGGCGCTAGAGGAGCAGTAGGCGTAACGGAAATCATCGACATTTGACGATCTCGCGAGGAACGATGGCAATGTACTCTCATAAAGGACTTCGGACGTCTTAGGAAACATAATACAAATTTTATTGGAAGGTAAAATTTTAATATTCTCTAAGTAGCGCAGATTTTGGTGCTTGGGCCTATGTGCCTATTGGTTTACAGGGGTATGTCAAGGGGTTTTAAATTATGCTGATTGATACTCGCATAATAATTTCAAATACATAACATCATTCAATCATAGTTTATTGCTTAAGTAGCATACATGGTTTACATCGCAACAGCGTGGCATGCATCTCATCTGCGCCGCGCGCCAACCCGCACTGACTGGCAGACTAAGTATGCGCATGATAGATTATAATATAAATATTAAGTTATAATAACAAAAATAGGAATGAACCAACCTATGTTTGTATAAGTTATAGTACCTATTTACGATAATGTTCGTAGAAACATAAACGGTAATACCGTTACGGTATGTCAAATCATTCGTTAGTTATCTGTGTGAAATTGTCAACATTTCAATTTCACCAACAGACTATAAACGGATGTTTACACAGATAACTAACGAATGATTTGACATACCGTTTATGTTTCTACGAACCACTTATCGTAAATAGGTACTATAACTTATACAAACATAGGTTGGTTCATTCCTATTTTTGTTATTACATATAACTTAATATTTATATTATTATCTATCACGCGAGTAGGTATTTTGCGCGGCTTTGAGTGCGACGCTAGCACCAGTGTCCACCTACTTGGTTATTAGCTATTTCATAATGGTAAGGGTTTTTAGGACTACGAAGACACATTTTCTGCGAGCCTGTAGTTCGATTCTACAATCAAGTCTACTAGTAAGACCATGGTAGAGATTCCAGAGACTGCCAGAGAATTTGTTAGTAGTAGAACTTCTTGTGAAAGAGTTCGTCCAGGGAAGTACTACCACCGTTCCTATTTCGCCAAGCAGTAGTGCTCGCGTTGCTGTGTTTCGGTTTGAAGGGATCATCGAACTGTTGGTAGGAAAGATTGGAATAAACTGAAATTACAGGCACATGAGACTTTTCATCTTTGTCTCAGGGTCGGCAGCGCGAGTGTGATGCCTCTGGTGTTACAAGCGTTCATAGGCTACGGTAACTGCTTTCCATCAGGGGGGCCGTAAGCGACAAGCAAGCTTACTTACTTGCCAAGTAGTATAAAAAATAAAATAAAAAGAGAACCTATAATAATACTACTTTGTACAGAATTCTAGCAGTAGGTAGGTACTTGGTAGCGTTTTTGTAGACCTACTCTTTGAAAGATATTTTAGTTGGTAATCTTTGGAAGAGGCAGAAAGAAAAAAGGATAAAAGTTACTGTTATTAAAATTTATTAATATCAGATAAAAATTACAATTTATACAAAGGCACGTCTCCCAAAAAGGGGAGTCACGCTGCCTTTTTGACACTTACAATAATATAATTAATGGCACTTTGTTAGTTTAGCTTTTTATTTAATAGACAAGAATAGTCCTGCGTTTTTTATGACGAAAATAACGCCATATTTTCGTTTTTTTTAGTTTAGAAATATCATAAGACCTTAAAATACAAAATAACGAGATTCAACGTAAGTTATAGGTACGTAATTAGATCTAAGAGTAGATATATCGTTGCAAAAATGAAAATTTTCTCAAAAATTTCATATTAATATCGTTGTACTTTTGATTAATTATATTAATTTACAAAAAGATACAAATTTTAAATTAATGTTTTGGCGTTTTTTACGCTACGTTTGCTTGTAGTGAAACGCGTCGAAAAAACGCTTTATTAAAACGATTTAAACTTAATTCGCACGAGCGCAACGACCGTTAAAAATAACAGCTCCATGGAACAAAATGACAAGTGGCGTTCTCATGAACGCGCATTTTTACCGCTTCTTATTAGAAAGCGCAACGCTTTATTACTCTCGTGTGAACCAGGCCTTACATCACATCAATATATTAAAATTTGAAACTAAATATAAAGTTTTACAAAAATTACAATCCTTTCACCACACTGATTCTTTCAATATCGGTCTACAACCACAAGTGGTCAAAAGCCTTTAGGGTATAAAAGTAAGGTTTCGAGCGGTCCTTACCTTAAACTGGGTCACTGATCTAACGTATACATCAAGAAACAGAGTAAATTTCTCTATACCAAGAAAGAACCAGTGAGGATTCTACTTACGTCACTATATAGACGATTTTCTGGACTGGACATATATAAAAAAGCTGCAATGTTATTTTTCAAACACCACCTTTTTCCTCTAATACCATCCTGAGCTGCTAGTCAAAGATTTCGCAAGTAATTGACACGGACGTATTGTGTGGTGTCACGGATTTTGTAGAAGACTGCGTTTCGTTTTACGCTTAAACATTTTAAAACGTTCATTTTTTAATTCAAATAAAGTATAGCTGTTTTGGGCTACTATATTTTTTTATAATTACAATATAGTAGTTGGACCCCTAATATAGTAGGTACTATATTATATAGTAGGGTACTATATTATATAGTAGGGTACTATATTATATAGTAGGGTACTATATTATATAGTAGGGTACTATATTATATAGTAAGGTTGGAAACCCTAGTCGGGACTTCCGAGTCAATTAATTGCTTGTCAAAACTGTCACTATTAACGCAGTGACTAGCACCAGTGACAACGGAGTCACAGTTTTACATGATAACACAAGGCATGGCGCAGCAGAGGGGTAGGCAGATGGGGACGGCCGTCTTGGTCTCGGAGTGCTTCTCCTTGCTCTTGGAGCCGGATTCATACTCGTACATGCCACGGCCGTGCGCATAGCGCCCGCCACCGGCTTGCATCGCCTGTAGAATTACAAAACCACCTTATTAAATCAAATAAATAAATGCTGGACATTTCACACAACATTACCTAGCCCCAAGCTAAGCAGAGTTTGTGCTATGGGTACTACATAACTGATATACTTAATACAATACATTACGTAGAAAGATATTTTTTATTATATATATAAAATACCCAGAACACCCTGAACAAATATCTGAAGATCGTACTAATATTTGTTCCGAGGCGGGAATCGAACCCGTAACCTCCTGCGTCGCAAGCGAACCTTCGGCCGCCGCGCCACAGAGGTCGTCAACAGAACATGCATCATCATCATCAGCCTGTAGAAGTCCACAGATGGACATAAGCCTCCCCCTTAGAATGTCCCACGACAAACGGTCCTGAGCCATCTCCAGTGGAGGGCCTTCCTCTATTGTGTCGTCCGGTTTGTGGTCGCCAATCGAGAACCTTTATTCCCCAACGGTTATCAGTTCTTCGAGCTATATGACCTACCCATTGCCACTTCAACTTGCTAATTCTAAGAGTGAGAGCTATGTCGGTGACCTTGGTTCTTCTACGGATTTCTTCATTTCATATTCTATGACATAGTGAAACTTAATGAACATATGTCACACTTACGCTGCTAGCTCCATATCCACCGCTCACCACGGCGGGCCCGTCCTTCTTCTCAAACGGGACATGTCCAGGCGGGTAGTACACCGCCGGTCCTGAAACATTATTTTATTATTAATTTGGTTATTTTTTGAACGAGCGAAGCGAGTTCTTCTAGTCAACTTGGAAGAATCGGCGTTTGTATGTATGTATGTATGTTTGTCCGATGAAAACTTCCCAACCGTTTATCCGATCTATATGAAATTTAGTATGGGAGTAGATAGTATTGGTACAATTTGTAGGCAAGGTTATGAGCTATATCGGTCGGGGGGTTGACGAGATATTGGGGTTCAAGAGGGGGTAAAAAAAATAAAAGTCAGAAAGTCGGATCAAGTGGGGTGTCTAATGAAAGCGCTTTGGCTGGACATTTCAAAACTGTTCTTAATTAGTATTTAGACTTAGTAGTTTCTGAGATATTAGGGAAAATCTAAAACGTAAAAATTAAAAATACTTCCAGCAATCCCACAATGCTGAAATTTGGTAAGCTTGTAGCTTTTGTGTCACAACTACAGGGAAAAGTCTGAAATTTAAGAAATTAGAAACTTGAACCTTAAAAAACAATAACCAATATAACATCCACTGTTGACCCCCCATTACTAGGAACTTGAATGACATTAGAGTTCTATGTTTACGTAAAAAGGACGTTATCAATTAATTCGTCAAGTACTTTAAATACTAACAGGTATGTAGTATTTACGCGCTGTTGCTTAGTCCTATTCAAAGGCTATTTCGATGATGTGTAGGAAATGACCTAGAGGTTATTTTTTTTTCTCAGTACATATTTTTAGAAATCGGTTAGAATGGTAAAGAAAGTAAAATATGCAAAAAATATCTCGAAGATACTTCAAGTTCTCTGGTAATGCTGAAATTTATTATTTAAGTATATTTTGTTCTACGAGGAGAAGTCGAACATTGAGGATTTTTTCTTTGTAATATCCATTTTTAGCGGTAGCAAAACTACAACTAGATGGCACTGCTTAATTAAACAAATCTTTTTTTTTTCTCTCATGTTAGAGAAATTGACTCGGTAGTTTAGGATTTTTGATCCATCTTGTTTAATAGAAAACCCTTTCTTCCCCTCTTAAATTAGTCAGGCTGATAAAGGTGTCATCGCGAGGTCTCAGTTCGGGGCGAACCACTAGTTATTGTTTAGTGTGCCCGGCCTAAGAATATACCCCTCTTCCTCCCGTGGATGTAATGAAAGCCTTACTAAGGGATCACACAGGGGATGGGCAGCAGCATCCAGCTGAGTACTCAACACCAATACTGCGACCACCAATCCGCCTGCCAAGCGTGATGATTATGACAAATCCCCCCATTGTGTTCAATGGGGGAGGCTTCGTCTAACAGTGGACTTCTAAAGGCTGTTGAAGAAGATAATGTTTTTTCCATCTCATCTCTAGGATGAGATGAAGGAGAGATCATCCTCAGCAGATCTGCTGAGGAGATCCATCAAAAGCCCCAGTGAGTAATTTCTTGTCCAATATCACCCTCAGCAGCCTTTAGACGTCTACTAGACGAGGCTTTCCCCATAAAATGCAATGGAGAGATTTGCCATAATCGTGGGTCACTTCGACCTCTGATCAAGTGACCCACTGTGGTTGGGGTACAAATAACTTACCTGCAACGTTGCGACTGCCCCCAATAGGGGTAGGCTTCACTGCACTGACGGGAGTGACGTCACGGCCGATTGGAGTGACGTCATGAGCGCGGGAGCTCTCGTGGGTCACTTCGACCCTACGGCGAGAGACGCCGTCCGGTTGGGTTGGGAAGCGCTGGAAATTATAAGTTTTTTTTTATTTATTTACCATTCAACATTATTTCATTTATTAATATTTATTAAATAATTTCAACTAGAACGCTAGCTCACATCTTTTCATCAGCTAATTGCTGACAACCTCCGTGGCTTGGTGGGTAGTTAGCCGGCTGAGATGCAAGAGGTGCGAGTTCGATTCTTGCTGCGGGACAATGTTTGTATGATCTTCAAATATATGTTCCGGGTCTAGTTGTTGTGGTACCATGGTGCTCAAAACCATTCATAATGACATTTTTGTCGACCTCTGTGGCGCGGCGGGCGAAGGTTCGCCTGCGACGCAGGAGGTTGCGGGTTCGATTCCGCCTCGGAACAAATATTTGTACGATCTGCAAATATTTGTTCAGGGTGTTCTGGGTATTTTTCTATGCATAATAAAAATATCTATCTATGTCATGTATATTGTATTAAGTATATCAGTTATCTAGTACCCATAACACAAGCTCTGCTTAGCTTGGGGCTAGATAATGTTGTGTGAAATGTCCAGTATTTATTATTATTATGACATTATATATAGGGGTGGGAGAGGGTTATATGTCACCTATGTCCAGCAGTGTACTTCTAATCACTGATGATTAATTAGGTCATAAGAAAACATACTTACAGCTTCAGGAAAATCAGCTAACAGATCATCTAACTTCTTGGGCGTTTGCTGGTTGCCGGGGGAGGGGGTAGTCGGGCGCGGGAAGGGGCCGGGGGAGGGGGTCGGCCTAGAAGTGTTGTGCGTTGAGTAACTTGTCTCGGAGTATTTATAGGAGGTAGGACCCTGGAATATACAAAGAGAAGCTAAATTAACTTAGGTTAGGTGTTAATACGGCGGCCATGTTGGATTTATATGATCCCGTGGAAACAAAAACATAACATAACACCCAACAGTCACATACATAGTCCTGATCCCACACTAGGATTCCCTGTGTCCTGTGTATCAAGGAACTATGAGTACCATGGTACCATAACACCCAGACCCGGAACAAATATTTGCCGATCATACTTTCCCGCAGCGGGAATCGAACCCGCAACCTCTCGCATCTCAGCTGGCTATTCGCCCATCGAGCCACGGAGGTCGAAATGAACCATGTCTCCAGATCCTAAGGTAAACAGTAGCAGAGATCGCCTTGCTTACGCCAGGGGATGGACAGCAGCATCCGTCTGAGTACTTAACACAAATACGCCTGCCAAGCGTGCAATGGCGACTACGAATCCCCCCCTTTTGTAGGGGTAGACCTCGTCCATCTGTGGATTTCTACCAACGAATGAAGAAGAGCTTCCTTGTGAATGTTTTCGTCTTATCACCACATCTATCTCTGCCGCCAAGAAGGTAGGCAGACAGGGTCTCGATGAAGCGACGACATTTTAAAGGTTGCAGGTTTTCGGTGGATGGAGGCGGCTCAAGATTAATCGTCATGGCAATATATGGGGAGGCTTATGTGCAGCTGTGGACTTATATAGAATGATGATAGTGATTAGTTCTAAAATAAGGGTCAGGTAGACTTACGTATGGGCCATGTCCATTGTGGGGGTCGGATGGTAGCAGCTTTGTCTCGGTGACCGGGGAGGGGTACACCATGCGCTCACTGGTGTGGTCTGTCACTAGAAAACAAAATGTGGTTCAAAATGCCGCACCACAGAGGTCGTCAAATAAAAAAAAACTAAATGGCTACTGTTAACTTTGGATGCCCCCCAGCTGATGACGAGGTCCACTTACCATCCTTAGTGGTGACGTGTGTCCTGTATTCCCTTGTGTCACGGATGTCACGGACGTCACGTGACAGAGTGCTCGTGTCACGAACATCTCTCGTGAGAGTATGGTTGCAGTGGTTGCAGTACTGGCAGCCTGTAGGCGACACGGGAACCGGCAGCGAGACTGGCAGCGAAGCTGGCAGCTTTGTCGTATTCGTTGAACTGAAAACGTAAATTGGAGATAGATGGAAGATAGTCAGAAAATTTACGTTATTTGACGACCTCTGTGGCGCGGCGGGTGAAGGTTCGCTTGCGACGCAGGAGGTTGCAGGTTCGATTCCCGCCTCGGGTCAAATATTTGTACGATCTGCAGATATTTGTTCTGGGTATTTTTCTATGTATAATAAAAAATACCTATCTATGTAATGTATTGTATTAAAAATATCAGTTATCTAGTACCCATAACACAAAGCTCTGCTTAGCTTGGCTAGATAATTTTGAGTGAAACGTCTCAAAAAAAACAACTTTATTCATCATCATTATCAGCCTGAAGAAGTCCACTGCTGGACATAGGCCTCCCCCTTAGAATGCCACGACGAAAGGTCTTGAGCCGCCTCCATCCACCGACTTCCTGCGACGTTTATAATGTATTTAGTCCATCGAGCGGAGGGCCTTCCTCTACCGCGTCGTCCGGTTTGTGGTCGCCACTGGAGAATCTTTATTCCCCAACGGTTATCAATTCTTCGAGCTATATGGCTTGCCCATTGCCACTTTAACTTAATACAGATTTTATTTAATTCGTGGATAGACAAGGTTTATAGCCGCTAAAATCTAGTGTGTTAGAGGAGCGAAGGGCTCATTATACTCACGTGCGTATATTCTCGGTGGTGCTGACATATCGCTCTTGGTCCGAGAGAGGCGGCAGGGGAACTGACGTCGGATCCTGGTCAGCTGGCACCTCGTACGTGTAGGTCTTCACAGTGGTTGTTACCTTGTTCATAGGTGTACTGCTTCGAGATAGCTGTGGGTTTAAAATCGTTTCACCACACTTGTATGATTTGGTTGCATTGTAAGTCGGGTAAGTTTGATCAACACTCGGGTAAGTCAGAGCAACACTCGGGTAAGTTAGAGCAACACTTGAGTAAGCCATAGAGACACTCGGGTAAGTTAGAGCAACACTCGGGTAAGTCAGAATGTAAACCTCTGTGGCGTGGTGGGTTAATAGCCGGCTGAGGGTTTGATTCCCGCTGCGGGAGATTTGTTTGCATGATCTGCAAATATTTGTTCCGGGTTTGGGTGTTGTGGTACCATGGTACAAGTAGTTCCTGATACCCACGACACAGGGAATCCTAGTGTGAAGACTATTATGTGAAGACTATTATGTGAATATGGTGTTATGTTATGTTAAAATTGTGTAAAAATACATTTAAAAAAAAACTAGTACATACATACATATATTTTTTTTTTTTTTTACAATTATAGACCCTCGTTTGACCGCGATCTCACCTGTACATACATACATAACACCCAACAGTCACATACATAGTCCTCATCCCACACTAGGATTCCCTGTGTCGTGGGTATTAAGAACTACGAGTACCATGTTACCACAAAACCCAGAACCGGAACAAATATTTTCATATCATACAAATGTTTGTCCCGGAGCGGAAATCAAACCCGCAACCTCTCGCATCACGGCCGGCTATTCACTCGCCGCGCCACAGAGGTCGTCAAATAATTAACAATAATAAAGTAATTTAAGTTAAGTTTTGTGGAGTAATTTTTAATACTGATGAAAATTGATGATGATGTTGTAAAACACTCACAGTAGAAGTATTAGAAGTAACGTGGTGGCAATGTCCACATACTGGTGATGGGACCGCCAACGGCACTGCTGGGGACACTTGAGATGGCACCACGCGCGATTCTGAAACATAGAAAAAAAAATAAACAAATAAACAAATGCTGGACAAATTCACACAACATTATCTAGCCCCAAGCTAAGCAGAGCTTGTGTTATGTGTACTAGATAACTGATATACTTAATACAATACATTACATAGATAGATATTTTTGTATTATACATAGAAAAATACCCAGAACACCCTGAACAAATATCTGCAGAACGTACAAATACTTGTTCCGAGGCGGGAATCGAACCCGCAACCTCTTGCGTCGCAGGCGAACCTTCGCCCGCCGCGCCACAGTGGTCATGTTTAGATATAGAGTCATGTTTTTACACATCAGCAGCCTTAAGAAGTCCACTATTGAACGAGGCCTTTCCCATAGATTACAATGGGGAGATTTGCCATAATCACAAGGCTTGGCAGGCGGATTAGAGATCGCAGTATTGGTGCTGCTTCCCATCCCCTGGTATAATCCTTTAGTAAGTAATAGTAAGTAGTATCCATGGGAGGAAACGGAGGGGTCTTTTCTTAGGCCGGGCATACCACAGCACTGGATTACACAAGGGGATGGGCAGCAGCATAGGTACACCTGATGAGTACTTAACACTAACTGCGATCACCAAGCCGCTGGCCAAGCATGGTGATAAAGGCAAATCCCCCCTTGAATTGAATGGGGGAGGCCTCGTACAGTAGTGGTCGTAATCAGGGTATATCACTACCAATGTATATTTATTTATTTATTTTCAGGAGAACCAATAGCTTACTTTTTAACCGACTTCCCAAAAAAGGAGGAGAGTCTCAATTCGGTTGTATTTTTTTTTTGTGTTTGTTACCGCGTATCTCCGGCGTTTATGATCCGATTTGAAAAATTCTTTTTTTTTTAATAGATATACTTCCAGATTGGTCCCATTTTTTTCAGAATCCAGTTCTGATGATGGAATCCATGAGGAATTGAGGGAACTCCTCAAATATTGTAGGCATACATATGGCGATTTTGATATTTTCAGCAACAAACCAAGCATTTGCATTCAAAAAGTATCATAATCCTTTCACCACTATGGTTCTCTCATCGTATTTTTTCATCCAGATATTTAGTCGAATACTATGGCGGAAGTCGGATTTTTGAAATGAAAAGTTACATTATAATACAACTGAATAACAGTAGAGAGCCAATAACAGGTTCCCACGAATAGTGATTGAGTAGGTATTTAATCAACGAGTTGTGAACAATAAATTATTGGGAAAAAAAAGAAAAAAATTACCAAGAAAAATAAATATCAGTAGAACCACAAGAATTTTAAACCAACTAACGTAGAAAAATATGATTTTTGCATTTAAAAACATCATACTACGAAAAGAAATCTCTGCTCAGTCGCTGCCGTGCCGAGCTAATAATAATAACTTGCTGCTAGATGGCGCTTTCACGTAAGTTCTATCTATCATAATTACATTGATAAAAACATGCCGCAAGATGGCGCTTTACCCAACTTTTATATTTTATATGACACTCACCTGTCTTCTCTTCCCGGTACACCTCCTGCCGGATCTCAGCGGCGCGGGTGACGGCGGGTGGAGGAGGGGGACTCGACCCCCACGAGGAGCTCTCTAGGCGTTCCTCACGTTTCATTGTCGAATAACCACTAGATGGCGCTTTTGGCATTCTGAAATAATCATAACGAAACTTCTAAAAACTATGGGTAGGTACTTTAATGCTGGAAGGATTTTAGGGGTTCTGTGCCCAACACTGGTATATAGAATACAACTTAGAATAGCGTTGAATTATTTTAGGGTACAAGTATTAGTAAGTCACAAAAAAATATGCATGTATCCTGCATTCACCCATACTTAATCTGTGCCTGCCTGAAAAACAGTTTTTTTTTCTTTCTCTCTTTCTTTCTTTTCTTTATACATTATGGTTTTAAGGGTACTTTTCATGTGATCGAATAATATGCTCACTATTGTAAAGGTGTTCCCCCTGATCTTTTTGGAGAGAATAACTCACATAAGAGTAACTTACTCTTTTCTGTATTAGAATAATGTGCTCTCCGCGGTATCGGAAGTATAGGCGCTTTTGTAAAGCTGCCTGTCCTAATCTTTTTGGAGAGATTAACCTACATAAGAGTAACTTACTCTTTCCTGTAATCGAATGATGTACTCTCCGCGGTGTCGGAAATATATACACTTGTGGCGTCTGCCACAGTACTAGGTTTAGGTTTAATTATCTGTACATAGATTTTAGTTAAGTTGTCTGTGGTACAGAATTGTTATAGAGTACAGACACACAGAATCTCTCTCTGGTTTTGGATTCCGAATGGTTCCTTTATGCGCTCACAACATGTGAATTTTAAATATTGTTATGTAATACTAAAATGCTGTGTTCATCGGTGTTCGTATTAAATAAGTTAAATACTACAAAGTGCTTTCAATAAATGACACATCGGGCCTACAACCACCTCCTCGGCGTTCATATACATGGGGATCCTCTACAGGACTCCATACACTCTTGTAAAACTCCCTTCCTAATCTTTTTGAAGAGCGATTTACTAACACAAGTGTAACTTACTCTTTCCTGTAATCGAATGATGTACTCTACGCGGTGTCGGAAGTATATCCACTCTTATCAAGCTGTCTGTCCTATCTTTATAGAGAGCGTTTTACTAACACAAGTGTAAGTTACTCTTTCCTGTAACCGAATGATGTACTCTCCACAGTGTCGGAAATATTATACCTACACTCTTGTAAAACTCCCTTCCAACAGGGCTATTCTAAAACGTTCGGAAGGGTTTCCGATCGGATTCGTTAGCTTTTCATTTCGATGTGGTAAGTAACTAAAACAATTTAGAATAGCCCTGCTGATCTTCTTGAAGAGCAATATACTAACACAATTATAACTTACTCTTTCCTGTAATCGAATGATGTATTCTCCGCGGTGTCGGAAATATATACACTCTTGTAAAATTCCCTTCCTGATCTTTTTGAAGAGCTATTTATTAATACAAGTGTAACTTACTCTTTCCTGTAATCGAATGATGTACTCTCCGCGGTGTCGGAAGTATATCCACTCTTGTAGAGCTGCCTCTCCTGGTCTTTTTGTAGATCGTCTAGGAGAGAGTCCAGTTCCTCTACATTATGCGAAAGATCTTTGGTTGCCTTTGAGGTCTTCACTTTGGAGTAGCCTACAATCACAAATTAAATCTTTAGTTTAATCCAAGGCACAAACGATTGAATGTCAATTTGCCGTAGTGTTTAAGAATAGACCACTCCATCTCCTCTAGTGGATGTGGTAAACGCCGATTAAGGGATTACACCAGGGGATGGGCAGCAGCATCAACCCGAGTACTCAATACGAATACTGCGATCATCAATCCACCTGCCAAGCGTGGTGATTATGGCAATTCCCCCCATTATATTTTATGGGGGTGTCCTCATTCAGCAGTGGACGTCAAAAGGCTGCTGATGAGGATGAGCTACTCGCACCGTGTTACCGTATAGTCGATCAATAGCTCACATGAGCTACAATTTTGATTTTCAATCGCCACTCTCCTCACTCAATTCTCACTCTCTCTCTCACACATGGCACTTTACTGCTGTATAGGACAGTTCCTTGCTACTCGTAATATCACCTACTCTCATTGTGTAACCGGCCAAGGTAAATTGAGCTACTAACATGTAATTTACTGAGGCAGTAGCTGTCAGGTCAGCCACTCGCATTGTGTGAAGTGTCAAGAAAATCTGTTTATTTTTTTATTTATTTATTTACACGAACAAAACATATGGATGTTTGTGCGCGTGATGACGTTCATATCTCGATTGAAACCCATAATGTTAGATGGGCATCATACAAGTTGTGATATTATCTTGTAGACGTGATTAATCTGAAGATAAAGTACCTGAGTTATGTTGTCAAAAAAACAACATAACTCAGGCCTGGCCTGAGATGTGACTTTATCAAGTAGACGTGATTTATCTGAGGATAAAGTACCTGAGTTATGTTGGTAAAAAAACAACATAACTCAGGCCTGACCTGAGATGTGACTTTATCAAGTAGACGTGATTTATCTGAGGATAAAGTACCTGAATAAAGGCCTGAGTTGTTGTTTTTTTTTTCAATCTCACCAGGAGTAGAGCTTATACTGCTCTCGTAGTTGTATGTCCTGGTGCCAGTGTTGATGGCCGGTAGCTCCCGCTCTTCCCTTTCATAGTAGTAAGTGCTCTCTGCTGCTTTGGGTACAGGCTTTTGGGGGATCGTAAACTCCTGAAGAAGACAATTGATATTTTGATAGAGGTTCGTTCACAAGTCCATGTGTTTAAGTTTAATTAAGCAATGATCAATAAAAAAGTGAAGCAGCCAAAAGAAAGCTTACACAGTTGCTTGCATTGACATAAATGTTGAATCAATGTTAGAACCGTTTGAACGTTATACAAAAATTATGTCAATAGAGTCATCAGTTGGGTTACCATGAGCACTTATAGCCATTCAGTTCAAAAACTATTCAGTACAAAATATCGGTTCCGTGATGTCCGCAGCTACATTTAGAGGCAAAGTCACAGAAGGTCTATAGACTTCTGCGAATAAAGTTATTCAATGATGACGGATGTCAACGAAGAACCGATATCTTGTACTGAATAATTTTTGAACTGAGGGCCAATTCTCTAAGTTATTTTATAACTACACTGAAAGTTAACCGAATCGAGACTTAATTGTGAATTGACAGAAAGTAATATTCTGCTCCCTTATAAATAACAATATAATCTACTTTCAATTCACGGTGACTACCATTAGAGCATAGGCGTATATAGAGGGGGGCCGGGTGGTCCGTGCCCACCCCAGGATGTTAGGTGACCGGGTTAGGTACTTCACGCCCGAAACAGTTTTAAAGTATTTTTGCAGAGAAATTTGGCTGCCACACTTCTTAAATAAGAAATTTTCGCGGCTCGCTCCGCTCGCCGGTAGGAAACCCTCCTCGCCAAGGGATGATAACTGACTTAAGATGACTCCCCAAAATCTTTGGCTGCGACCGCGTCTGTAGAGTGACTTATAGGTACTACATAAGTTACATTGGCCGTTGACTCGGCTTCATTGGCACAACTCAGGGGCCAGGCCCCCCCTGGAAAAAAGTTCTAGATACGCCAATGCATTAGAGTAGGATGCTTATGGTTATATATGTATATTGGAAGGAGTAAAGAGAGACTCCATCTGCTTAAGCTAAAATTATCGAAAAACCTTTGAATCGTTCAAGTTTCAGTCACATTTCGATATAATCGCATCACAGTGTTGTATTCTAAGTTAAGAGAATACCATTACTGACATTTAAGACATCGACACAAGTTCGAAACATGATCCGAACTCTATTTTAACTATTTTTTAGTTAGAGAATTGGGCCTCTGAATGGCTGTAAGAGCTCATGGTAACCCCCCAGGTAGTTAGTTTGCAGAAGACTTCTGACGGAATATCCTACCTCAACAGTCCTCATGTCCTTCCTGTCATATTTGCCTGAAGGATGCTTCTCCTCTTTGTACTCGTAGTGGTACTCCCTGGCACCCGTTCCAGTGCCGTTGCGTCCTAAGGAATGCAACTTGCTACCTTTAGGAAGCAGGTCTGATTTTATCATGTCTGAAAAAAATTATAAATTTAAATGAGTTTCATGGATTAAGAGCCGGTATACAAAATCGCGCGCGGCAAGATTCGCCGATCGGCGGTACCTACATCTTATTCTGTGGCAATAGTTACTTGGAACATTGATACGCGATGTATTACGGCGCGTCAGTTTCGGACTACATAATTACTTTGATACTTTTTCCTAAGATATGCATATTTTTTTTGCTGATGTTTATTTAATTTTGACTACCTTCCTAAGGTTTTTAAGTTTTCATTTACTATGTATCAGCAACTCCTTGCTCCTAGGCACTACACAGGCGCTTCTCACCTAGTGGTAAGACGGACCATTTATGTAAGCCAAGCCGTGTTTGTTGCCTGATTCTTCTAGGCTTGGTCGCGTTGGAACAGGAGTAATTTTAGTTTATAAGACGATTCAAAATGATCCTTGTGATTTCAATGAATAAAATTCTTTTTGACTTTGACTTTGAATGGTTAAACGGAGGTTTAATGGATTAAATTATCAGGGTTAATTGTCACAAGACTCCCATTCATAGGGCCTGTGTGTATAATTCAACAAAAAACGAAGTTACGATCGAAATTTCGCACGTTTCCTACCATGGTTTTAATACGTTCCGATTGCCCAGTTCATATGCTGTACGTATACATTATATGAAAGTTTACTTTTTATGTGGGTTACCTACTCTGGCCCCCCAATTACAGTAGCAAATGGCAATGGGGAACGCAACAATGGAAATCATTTTGGCAGCCTTATCGCTGTCCGAATCTTATGAAACTTGAAAGGAGGGGAACGAAAGAAGTTTGACGTTTAAATTCTCTAAACCTTTTCTACTTCTCGAAACGAAACTTCGCAAACGAACGAATTTTAAATGAAGTTTCGTTACTGGACCCTACTTTAATTTATTTTCGTATACTACAATACGAAAATAAATTAAAGTAGGGTCCAGTAACGAAACTTCGTTTAAAATTCGTTCGTTTTCGAAGTTTCGTTTCGGAGAAAGCGAGTTCTGAGGCCGTAGACAAAGTAACATTCTAATAGCGATGACGCCAGTAGATAAGTCCAAAATGTATGGGATTGACGTTAGCTATCGATGTGTCACGTGGTCTATTGTATTGTATTACGACTGTAGAAATGGAATCGCTTCGAAGCGAATGCCGTTTGGCTAGGCCCTCTGTTCTGTGCAACATCTTTATTAAATTAGGCGTGTTTCTGAGTCTACTTACCGAACTGCTCATCTGTGTAGGGTACGGTACCAGAGCTGGAGTACTCTTTATACTCCTTTTGCTTGCTATACGATTTGGTCGCCATTTTATTGCTTCACCTGTAAATAAACAGAAAATCTGTTATTTTGCTGTTTGTACCAATGTGAACAAACAATGTGCTGTTGTGTGGCCAGCCTAAGAATAGACTGCTGATCATAGGCCTCCCCCGTAGAATGCCAAAAAGAACGGCCTAGAGCCACCTCCATCCACCGACTTATAAATAAAAATCTGCCGGTGTCACACGCACGGTTTTCAGAGACACAGGGGTTCATTGCTTCACTAACTTTTAGCTTTACATTTACACACACAGCTTTTACATTTAACTTTTATGCACAAGCATTTAAGTACCTATGGTTAATCTAATCAAACCTCCGTGGCGCGGTGGGCGAGTAGCCGGCTGGGAAGCAAGAGGTTGCGGGTTCGATTCCCGCTGCGTAACAAATGTTTGCGTGATCTGCAAATATTTGTTCCGAGTCTGGGTGTTGAAGTACCATGGTACTCCTAGTTTCTGATACCCACGACACAGGGAATCCTAGTGTGGGATCAGGGACTATGTATGTGACTGTTGGGTGTTATGTTATGTTAGCTATAAGAACTATCACTATAGAAAGGCATTCGGTAATCGTTACGTTAGGTATCGATTGATTAGGCTCTATATTTGGTGGTGAAACCACTTCGGTAGAAAGCGTGGGAAGAAGAGAGCTTTCGATGTTGGAAGTATTATATCTTACTCTGTTAACAAAAGGAACAATGGAGACCATTTTGGCAAGCCTTAGGGCTGTGGGGCTACTCTTGAAAACAGTTCCAATCGCAATCCAGTTCCAATCTCAATCCAGTTTCAACGCTTGTTTGGCATTCTTGAAACAAATCGAGTTTGAAATCAAGATAGAGCACGCGATTGACTTTGCGTGAAGAAAAACAGAGACAGAAAGTCGATTTCATTTAGTTCCATAAAATTCCACTCTATCTATCAGGAATCTAGTACTCTCCGACGACAAATGACACTAAATCCTGCAAAAAGTAGCCCTCCTGTCCAAATCTTTTGAAACTTGAAAGGAGATTCCTTTCAAGAGTTCAAGAAGAGTTTTTATAACTTAGGTAGTAACTTTGGTAATACGCTTGGTCGGATGGACCAGCTAGACTAGAACTAACCCGGGTTTAAACCAGTTTTAAATAAAACAAACGGATTTAAGCGTTTCTTTCGTTTTAAACGGATTGGTTTAATTGGTTTTAAACCGGCCTTACACAAGACCGTTCGTCGTGGCATCCTCTTCAAAGATATAACTCAAAGCATCTTCCATTATTTGTTTGTATTTATTCTCGTTTTTACTGCACGTCACGGAGCAGTCAACCACTGGTTAAACTACGATGGCTATTACGTTTAAGCTAATCAGTCGATTACAGTAGGCAATCAATGGTTAGTGTGTGGTGAACAGCAAATAGTAGATTATGCACTAAGGGAATAAAGCAGTGTCTTATGTCGCGGGCGGCATATTGAACCCTGAGCGTAATGAGGGACTCTAAAGTTAACTCCCGAGTGTAGCGAGGGAGTTATATAGAGTCCTGAGTGAAGCGAGGGGTTCAAGCTGCCCAAGACGAAGACACGCTTTATTCCAGAGGAGCATACTCTACTTTTCACACTTTCTGCGACACAATAAATAATAATAATAGTTTTGATTTTTGCTGTAGTAGATTATCAATAATCTCTAAAGCGTCTGTTTTGATAAACTCTGGAGTAGAATCACTATCGTTTGTCATTTTTTATCAACATGAATATTGCAATAAAATTTACTGAAAATCACTGCACCAAACACGCGTGTTCTTTTGTTTCACATTCTTAAACGCACCTTTTTCTTTTTTTTTTGAGTTCTGCTTATGGCGGCCAGTTCGATTTTCGAACAAACCTCTTTACAATGCACACGAATTTGACGTTCCAAATTCAAATCACTTTATTCCCTTAGGAGTTTCATACAACTTTATATTCCTAGAGAGACAATGCTTTACTTTACGTTGAGGTTGCATGATTTGTAATTGGACATTGTCGAGCAGGTGGTGTGAAAATATTGTTAAACAGCTGTATTACTGTTTAAATTATCAATATCTGTTGGCGAACTCGACCCTAAGGGAGGCTTATGTCCAGCAGTGGACTACTACAGGCTGGTGATGATGATAATGATGAATTTATTACAATTTGTTCAAACGTGAGGCAATTAATTAATTGGTTAATTACTTTAAGTTAAAACTATGCATAACATTTGAACAGGTGTCACTTCGCCCTTGTGTCACCAAATCTGTCAGACCACGTTGACTGTGTCAGGGCTTGCAAACAAATGCCAACTGGTTTTTTTACCACAATTTGACCACCTGCCGAAGTATTGAATTGAACTCAATAGTTTTAAGCTCTTCACAAAAATAAAATATATAAAACATCCTATCATTAGAAGCTATTGCACAGTGGTGCCCTTCGTAGAGTAATTATTAACATTTCTACTATCTACTTATTCAACAAAGCACCAGGGGAATTATTCAAGGGGGGTTACTCTTCGTTGAAGCGGAGTTACACTTTATTCTTTGAAAAATTATTAGTACACTTGTTGATACCTACTTAGTTACTTCTCTGTAAAAGCAGTTTCACTCACTTTTTGAAAAAGGTAGGTATATCTTCATAAGTTCACAAATAACAAAAATACAAAAAAAAAACTAAAACCATAAAATAATATCACTCACTGTGACTATCTATAACTTAGGAAGTAATTTAGGAATAAGTTTATTTATTATATGGTTGTGACTAGTGTTGTCACACGAGCTAATCCTTCGACTAACAGCATTAAATGTAGGTAACTACTTCTACTACGAGTACCTAACTTAACTGTCATCCCATCCTTGAGACGGGGTGACTCAATTTGTGACTTATTAAGAAATATTGTTTGAATGAGTATCGTCACGAAATAAATTATAATAGGAAAATATTTAAATAATTAAAAGTAGGTATATAAATTTATTTACAGGTTAGTTTATTAATAGTTCCTATACCTAGTTGTTTTATATAACATGTTGAAGCATTACTTTGAACTATAATGTGTACGTTTTCACCCTGACAGGGTAATTAGGGTAATATATTCTGATGCTTAAATAAATACAATTCTCTTCTACATCAGTCGATAGTCATCCACTGGATGAGGTCTCCCCCATAGCATGCAAAGAGTGCCATGGGGGGATTTACCATAATACCACTAACCACTGGTGATTGGTGAACCCAATATTAGTATTATAGAACGAGCGAAGCGAGTTCTCTGAGTCAAGTTGGAAGAATCGGCGTTTGTATGTATGTATGTATGTTTGTCCGATGAAAACTTCCAAACCGTTAATCCGATCTTCATGAAATTTGGTATGGGGGTAGATAGTATTGGTACAATTTGTAGGTAAGGTTATGAGCTATATCGGTCAGGGGGTTGCTGAGATATTGGGGTCCAAGAGAGGGTAAAAAAAATAAAAGTGAGACAGTCAGATCAAGTGGGGTGTCTAATGAAAACGCTTTGGTTGGACATTTCAAAACTGTTTTGAATAACTATTTAGCCTTAGTAGTTTTTGAGATATTAGGGAAAATAAAAAAGGTAAAAATTAAAAATTCTAGGGTACTTCCAGCAATCCCACAATGCTGAAATTTGGTATGCTTGTGGCTTTTGTGTCACAACTACAGGGAAAAGTCTGAAACTGAAGAATTTAGAAACTTGTACTCCATAAAACAGAAACCAATATAACACCCATTGTTGACCTCCCATTTCTAGGAATTTGAATGACGCTGGAGTTCTATGTTTTCGTCAAAAGGACGTTATCAATGAATTCGTCAGGTACTTGATATATAGGTACTAACAGGTATGTAGTATAATTACGCCCCGTTGCTTAGCCCTATTCAAAGGTTATTTCGATGATGTGTAGGAAATTGAGTTGTTACTGATAGATCCTGTACTGTACTGGTAGACCTCGAGGTGAAAATTTTCAAAAATAATAATAGAAAAATAGTCGGGCTGATAAAGGTGTTATCGCGAGGTCTCAGTTCGGGGCGAACCACTAGTATATTAGTGTTGAGTACTCAGGTGGATGCTGCTGCCTATCCACTGGTGTAATCTCTTAGTCAGTTTTTACGACATCCGCAAGAGGAGATGGAGGGATCTATTCTTAGGCTGGACACACAACGGCAAACCCAATTTATTATGTAAGACGACTTATTTTGACCTCTGTGGCGCAACGGTCGAGTAGCCGGCTAAGATGCAAGAGGTTCGATTCCCGCTGCGGGACAAATGATCTGCAAATATTTGCTCCGGGTCTAGATGTTATGGTACCATGGTACTCGTAGTTCCTGATACCCACGACACGGAATCCTAGTGTAGGATCAAGACTACGTATGTGACTGTTGGATGTTATGTTTTGTAATGTTATGTAATTTTTCTCTCAAGATCCCTTCACAATTAGAGGTAGGTACCTACCTACCTAAGTATAGCAGGTACCCAAGTATTCAAGTATTAGGTATCATTCGATTCTCTGGCCTAAGTACACCGACATAGAGTTATAATGCTAGCCATTACCTAAGTAAGTATAGTACATTATTAACAACAAAATCAACCTCAAAATGCATTCTAGCTGTTTCAAAATAGATTGTAAGCATAACATTTGTGTTAATACAAGCACTGGCTGCTAAAAATAAACATTGGGGCCTCACAACCACATCAAAGGGTTTGATGTGGTACAAGAATGCCCTAATTTTGTTTAATTTTAGCTTAGTGGTCTCATTTCAGAGTTAATGAGGGCTTTTCAACTTCGATAAAAAAAAAGAAAAAGTAGTTCAAATTGGTTCGATAGATGGCGCTGACTCAACTGTAAATGCCAAGATTGTCAAATGTATTATACGCGTACTAAGCTATTATCTAAGTAGTCTGTGGCTATTAGTCATGATATTCTGTTTGTGTCTGCTTCTTGAGTGTGCGCTAGTGATTTCGTGGTGTTTTTAGAAGTAAGCAAAAACAAATACCACGAAACGAAAATATATGTACGTTGTTGATGTTGACATTCGACTTTATTTTGAAACTAGACAGTTACGTAACAGAGCAGCGCCATCTATTTTCAACGCTGAAAGCATGATTAAAACGCCCGTGAAAACCCCTCATTAAAAAATGAGAGCGAGAGTAACAAATTGAATAGACTTTCGTAAGTTACTGCATTGTTTTTATTTGTTAAAATCAAAACATAATCTCTTGTTTACCCCAGCCTGTTAAGTCCACTGCTGCCTATTAATTACAGTAGCAAATAATGGGGAACGCAACAATGGTGATCATTTTGGCAACTTTAAAGGCCACAGCACACCGGCTGCGTACGCGCAGACGTACCATGACGTTGTAATGTATGGAACTGTATAAGACAGGCATGTCAAACATGCGGCCCGCGGCCCGCATGCGGCCCTTTGCAACGTTGACTGCGGCCCGATTCAATTTTAAGAACATGAACCCCTAATTGAAAGTCACTCGGTGACTAACGTTTGACAAGTCAAAATATGACCATCAATTGGTCAAATCATAAAGAATTGTCAATTGATAGTCATTTTACTTGTCAAACGTTAGTCATCGAGTGATTTTCAGTTAGGGGATAGGGGGGCAGTACTACTAGGTACTATGCAATGAGTTTGTTTTCCCTAGGGTTGGGTTTTGTGGCCCGCTGATTCTACGGTCTTTAGGCATTTGGCCCACCAATGACTTTGAGTTTGACATGCATGGTATAAGACAAGGCACACCGCTTGCGTGACGTGCACGCAAGCGTGTACATACGTAGAGACGCGCGTGTCTCCGTTATGTGCTGCATTCGCATCCGGTGTGCTTTGGCCTTAACCATGACTAAATTTTTTGAAACTTGAAATGAGGAATTTTTAGGTAAATAAGTTTCCCCTATTCAAGTTTCATAAGATTTAGATAGCGCTAAGGCTGCCAAAATGATCCCCATTATTGCGTTTACCATTACCATTTGCTACTGTAATTAGGGGGCTGGACGAGGCCTCCCCCATTGAATACATCTTGGAAAAATACTTTCTACTAATAAAATTAAGGGATAGATCTAACAACAGAATACTATATAAATAATTATATAAGTAAGTATAATTATGGTATTTACTAATTTAACTTATTTCTAATAATCACTGTAATTTTACTATATCTGACAAGGCCCCTTTACAGCCGCATAATGAAACCATGTGTACATATTTAGTAGAATTTTTAGTGGTAGATTTTCTTTTTTTTTTTTGACACGGCATCCCTGTGGCCTCGAATTATTTTGAGGGAATTTGTGATTGTTTTGATGAGTTTGTTTGTTTTTTCTATTTGTTGCTTGTGTTTTGTTTTGTAAATTTACCTCGATTATTATTTTATATTATTTACACATATTTCCTGACAAGGCCCATGTACAGCCGCTATTCATTAAGCTGTAATATGACAAATCCAAGTGTACCTTTGCGTTCCAAAGGACAATAAATGAAATTGAATTGAATTGAATTGACAGACTCTACAACCCAAAATATAATCTAAAAAATGACACAAATTCCCATTACATGTCGATAAAAATTTTCAATAATCTACCAGAGGATCTTAAAAATCTTACTGGAAATTTATTTAATATCCAATTAAAAAAATGCCTGATGGGTAGATGCTATACTTACAATACAGGGATTTTCAATTAAGTACTTATAATTGTTATTGATTAACCAAATAATTGTTATTTTTATTTTACTTACTTCATTGTTTGTTATTCTAATTTTATTGTTTTTATATTAATCATATTACCCATGTGAAAATTTGCATGCGTAGTTATAAGGTAGAACATTTTGGACTTTTTCTAGTTTAAGACCTTATTGTATTTATAATGTTCTGGCAAATAAACTTATCTTATCTTATCTTACAATGGGAGGATTTGCCACGCTTGGCAGGCGGATTGGTGATCGCAGTGGCAAATGCTGCTGGCCATACCCTTGATATCCTGGTGTAATTCCTTAGTAAGGCTTTTACTACCACAGGAGGATACGGAGAGGTCAAAGTCAAAGTCAAAGTCAAAAAGAACTTTATTCAATGAAATCACAAGGATCATTTTGAATAGTCTTATATAAAATTAAATTACTCCTGTTCCAACGCGACCAAGCCTAGAAGAATCAGGCAACAAACTCGGCTTGGCTTACATAAATGGTCCGTCTTACCACTAGGTGAGAAGCGCCTGTGTGGTGCCTCGGAGCAAGGAGTTGCTGATACATAGTAAATGAGAACTTAAAAACCTTAGGAAGGTAGTCAAAAGTAAATTAACATCAGCAAAAATATGCAAGACAGCACACGCTACGCTTGTTATACTTATAAATAATAATCTAATACAAACATGTAAATAGGTAAGTACAGATATTGCAAATTTCCATTTTAGCAGTCGAGGGGCAGAGCGACATCAGGCCACGCGGCTTTATCATTAATATAGTCATCAAGAGTGTAATACGCTTTCTTAATTAGATTCATCTTTATGTAGGATTTAAATCTTCGAATAGGAAGGTCTTTTCTTAGGCCGGAAACACCACGGCCAATGTCTTGCTAAGTATTCTTTTTTAAAAGGCCATGTTATTGCCTCTGCAGGAAAATGTTTCCCAAGAAAGAGAATAGTAAGTAAAGCACCGTACGTGGATCAGTCAGTGAATGGGTGACGCAATGCGCCCACGCATCGCCACAGAGCCTTCGAGACATTTTTGTACGATGACATGAAGCCGGATTATTTGTTGTTAGCCTTTTGACGCCTACAAGCGCTCGTTTTTCAATATTTGTTATCACATAAGTGGAGTTTATGACCGTAAAAGAGAAATCTTGGTCCCTTTATGATATCATTGTGTGACTCGTTAGACCAGTGTTGGGCAAAGTACGGCCCGCGGGCCAACTCCGGCCCGCGACAGCATTTAATCCGGCCCGCCCCGACGCGACGGTCCTTCGACATGAATAGTATATGGCCCGCGATAATTATATTTTGACGGTCCAGAAGTATAAAGTAGATTCTAGGTACTTAGTAGAATAATAGACAGCCAGAATCATCAAAACTGGATTTTGATAAAAATGGGACCTATCTGGGAGTAATGTCTTAGCAAATAAAAAAATATTTTTTTACAAACCGGTTTATAAATGACGAAGTTATGAGGTAACAAACATAAAAAAAAATACAACCGAATTGAGAACCTCCTCCTTTTTTTGAAGTTGGTTAAAAATTCAACATAAAATGCATTTTTCCTATAATTCTGGCCCTCTACTGAAATTTCTTAAACTTTATGGCCCCCAAAAGAAAGTTTGCCCATCACTGCGTTCGACTGTTGTGATTGCAAAAATAAACGTTTTTCTTCACGCAATACATGCCAAGTTATGCCAATTTTGCCTCTCTATTCAACTAACTACTAGCTATAGGGGCCATATGATAGTCGATTGGTTCCTCACAATCAAACAATTGAACAGTACTTATTATCATAATTTTTTGGTCTTGAAGAGGTGAAGGTGTTATCTATAGATCCCATAGTAATTGCATTTCCAATCCCTTTATTAAAACCATTACAAGCTGACTGGTTTTCTATAGTTTTAAGTTGTAAGAGAAAGAGCGCGCGCGCGCGCCTCGTTCCTTTCTGAGAACCTTCTCACTTTCTTCTCTTCTCTTCTTGGACGTTCTGGAACCTTGATATCTCGTGTTGTAGGGTTCCGTTCCGTACCTCAACAGAAGAAACGAGGCACTTATAGGATCACTTTCTTGTCCGTCTGTCTAGTCTGTCGAGACCCTTTTTCTAAGGAACAGCTAAAGCATGCAAGTCAAACTCAAAGTCATTGGTGGGCCAAAATGCTTAAAGACTGTAGAGTCGGTGGGCCGCAAAACCCAACCATAAAGAAAACAAACTTATTCATAGAAATACCTAGGGTGGCCCTATTCCTTAACTGACGGGGCAGGACGCTAATCGTTTATTTAATCATTAGGTACTTAATGGTAAAATAAAAGAAAAATATACTATAAGTTCTTAAAATTGAATCGGGCCGCAATCAAAGTTGTAAAGGGCCGCATGTTTGACATGCTTGAGCTAAAGGAACAGGAACTTTAAAATACCAAATATAAAGCTGGTCATAGGTATAGTGCTGTAAAAATTATAGTTTCTAACTGATATGGCAATGAATGTCTAATTTTGTCTCCTCATAATTCTGAAATTTGGAATTGATTGTTTATGTAACCATAGCTTTGTATTTTTAGCTTAGAGAATTTATTTTTAGCTGTAAAACAACACGTTAAAACCACAGTATAACTACTCTACCTACTTATATGTATTGTAAAACTGTGGTAAAGCCGCGTGCGCAAGTCTAGGCAAAAGCACGTATTTTCTGGAGTAGGTAGGTACTTATCTGTTCTCAAAATTATCTGGAGATCAAGCCAACACCAGGGACACCCAGCTCTGTTAATATTCCCCCGATAAGTTATGGCTTGTCTTATCTCGCGTTTCTCGAGAACCAAGATGTACCCTTGACCGCTATTCAACACGCATGACATCATCTTTGTATGCCTTTTATTTTTGCTCAGCAACTCTCTCTTTCTATCCTTCACTTTCAGTATTGCTATTTCAGTCGCGTAATTAAAATGCTAAATTCTGTTTGGAATGAATGGGTTCTTAGAATAGCCGAAGCTTAGGGTTTATTACTGATTCATGGTTTAGCTCTGTCTGAGAACGGAGTACTACCGACGTATATAGTGTTGTGTAACACGGATTTTTGTATTGAAATTAAGGTTCACAGCGGTACGTCGTGTAAGAGGCGCTCATCGATATCTTCATACAAAATTCGTGTTACATTACACTATGACTACACCATACGTCGGTGTCAATGTTTACAAAAAACTTACACTCTTATTCATAATAAATTAAACCTTAGCTATTTTATGGCTAAAATAGCTTGTCTTGCAAAAAAGCAAAGTCTTGTTTTGGCGTACCTATACGTCATTTTACAGGTGAGAACAAAACACAAGCTATTTTAACTAAAATAGGTTTCAAAAATGATTAAATAAGGGGGCATGATTCAGTCTCTTGAATAGAGACTTCATAAACGTTAGCGTTGGTAGAAAGAGTCAGTGTGGTGAAAGGATTAATGGTGCATCCGGGATGCTTTATACTTTCATGGGCAGGGTCTAATATCCACCTCTAAGCTGCCATCACAAACCCGCTATGCGAAATCGTTTCCTTGAGAGCGGCATCGCAGATCTTGGTGATGCGAAAATGATGAAAGCGAGAAAGAGTTATTTTTAGGATCTAGTAATGTGATGTTTCTAGAAACATGATTAGGACTCTACGGCAAAAAGGTAGACAGAAACTATAGAAGCATAAATGCTGCCTCAAGCTAAACAATCAAGAAAACACAGCAGCAAACAACGGTCGCACTAAGCAATTAACACAACAGAGGTGAAACTGCTTTTAGACACTCTTAGCTAATGAATTAGTCATCTTTTGAAGTGGTATTCGTTATTTATGGGGGCTATCAGCATCATATTCATCCTTTCTTCGGTGAATGGCGGATTCTGGAAATGGCCGATTATTTAAATGTCAGATTCTGGCAATCATAGGCATTGTTAGGACTTTTGAAAAGGAAGAAAATAAAAGCTTAGAGTGCGACAAGGAAGGCCTCTACCAAGCAAGACATAAATATGTAGAGAAGCGCACAGAAGAGGTAGGTAAACATCATCAAAAAAATATTCCAGCCTTTTGGTCAAGTACATTCGGAGAAAATAGGTAGTGAGAGACAGACAGTCAGACACCTAAATGATCCTATAATGGTACCTTTTGAGAAACGAAACCCTTAAAACCAAAGAACTCAAGTTTGCTGAATCAAAAATAGTGTTCCAATTTACAACGATTCTCAGAAAACAATTTAATAGCTATCACACTTGGCAATGGCAAGGCGTATTTGCAAGGAAAATACTAGTCTAGCCTAGAGATAACAGATACCAGATAGAGTAGAGACCGGTTCACCAACACAAGGCCCAAGGGTACAAGGTAAAATGAAACAAGTTAAGATGTATTTAAATAAAGATAAACTGACAAAAAATATTAATTATGTAGTTATGAGACTGAGAGAGAAAATTCAGACGTTGCTGATAAAATATGAGGAGAGAGAAGGATCCGATTTTAAATATTTGTTTATTATGTCAGGTAATTATTTATTTATTCTGTTAACTTCTATGTCAGTCATTTTGTATTATATATAGAAGTACCTACTCCAAAAACTTTTTAATATCCTATTAGCATTTTTCCAATAAGAATGACTCGAGTTTTCTTTTAAATATTTGTAATGTCTCTCAATTGTAGCGGAAGCCTATAAATTTTTATTGACATTGCGTATGGTCCGTTTCTATACATTTTTAGGTGTGAATGTGTGTATTATTTTATTTCTACCCGGTCTCAGTGCATATATTCTAGGAATATCTTCAAGTTTTGTGTACAAGTTAGAATATTTTCGAACAAATTTACTTATTTCTAAAATGTATAGTATGACGTCAAAGTCATATTCTGATTTTTAATCTTAGACAATTTTTGTAAACACAGAAATTTCAAGATATGCCACTGTGTGTTTATACACATAATGATACACATACATGACACTTATACACACAGTGACATTTCTTTGTATAAAAAAATTGTCTAAGATTAAAAATCTGAGTTAGTTTTTTAGATTTTTGAAGTGTGGCTTGTAACTTTCCTTTATCACTTCATCCACAGGAGTTCTATTCTTAGGCCGAGACTACCACGGCTTATTCATAATAACATCCCTGAATTAGGTTAGGTACCTACCTATGCCTATAAAAATAATAATGAGTCAAATTCAATTGAACTTCTCGCCAATTATATCTAAATTGAACCACAAATTATAATTACTGTGCAAATTGAACTTCAATGTCAACATTCGCGGTCGTTCTGAATATCGTAATGACATCATTCGCAACAAGTTTGCAGTCGATGTCATCTGGCTAGGGTCAGACTTTATCGTTCGTATTCTTGGTGAGGTTGAAATACTTATAAAAAAATATGTTTTGAATTAAGATGAGATGTTATTTCAATGGATATATTATGTCGAACTCGATCATAACTCGACATACAATACATCATAGTATAACATGTCAGTTTTGGCAGAAGTTGCATATGAATTCTTGTATGAAACGTCAAATTTGATAGTCTATCAACGCGAACATTGGCGCAACTATAAGTACTATTGGGTAACTAGTAGAAACTATCAACTAATCTGTGCGCGCGCTCGATAGAAATGGCACATCCACCTGAGTACTCAACACCTATACAACTATCACTAATCCGCCTGCCAAGCGTGGTGGTTATGGCTAATTTCATTATTTTATTTTTTATTGCATTACTAGTTGCGCCCCGCGGTTTAACCCGCGTGAATAATGATGAAAATTGATGATGATGATGATGAAAAGTAGCCTATGTGTTAATCCAGAGTATAAGGTATCTCCACTCCAAATTTCACTCAAATTCGTTCAACTGTTTGAGCGTGAAGAAGTATCAAACATAATAGGTAACAAACTTTCGCGTTTATAATATTATACACATTTTGACTGTAATGGCTTATACATAAGAGATATAGATATATACTGTGTCGGGCTTTTTTGTAGGACTATTTAAGATAAACATTTCTATCATACATTATATAAGTGTAACTCTAGCGGTTTCAGCAGCGCACGCCAGAATAGCTCGCAAATGGCAGATTTTTTCCTAATTACTTGACACTTATCGTCATATTATGGACAATTCAAACAATATCTTTATAAATTGTAGCCTATGTGTTATTCTGATGTATAACAATATTATTGTAAAGTTTCATTAAAATCCAGTCAGTAGTTTTTACGTGAAAGAGTAACAAACATACATCCATCCATACTCATAAACTTTCGCGTTTATAATATTAGTAGGATTATGGGAGAGGCCAACAGTGGACGTCTAAAGGCTAATGAAGAAGAATGGCTTGTTAGTACACCTACTTGTATATTTAATAAAAAGTAAAGACCTCTTAAAAACTAAAAAACAAACCATTAGCAACTCGGTGGATACGAACAGCGTCATTGAATCAATTAGTGATAAGTTGATCATTTGCATTGTTAATTTAGGACTAAAATTGTTAATTTATGTGTATGAGAAACTAAGGACACAAATTGTGTTCTGAAATAAGTTTAAAATAACTGAGTATTTTAGTTTACTTTAAAATTAGTGAGTTTTCTTTTTCATATTGGGAAATTGAACAACCAAAATTACATAAAAATACGAATAACAGCTGTAGGTAGGTAGGGTGCGGCTATTTCCCCGCTTTTACTTGGCACTTAACACAAGCTTGACGTTCGAAAACGGTCCTTCTTGTTACGGATTATAGAATATTTTATTTTGACGTATACTTAATAAAATAGTGAGGCGTAAAAAGAGGCGTTCAGTTTTAGATTAGTTAGTTTTAGATTAGTTAGACACACTATCTAATCTAAAACTGAGCGCTTTTGTACTTTTTTTTTAATGGCCTCTTTGGAAATACTAAATTATGCCAATGTCAAGTAGCATAGATTATTCAAAGAATGTCAAGTCGTAAAGTCCTCTGTCAAGTCTTATTCTGTAAAGCGATGGCTGTTTTTTAAAATGTTACTGGGCAATATCAACCCCTTCGAAAAGAATTACAATACACTTATTTTATTTAAATTCACTACCTCTATAAAACTGGCTCTATATGTATAAAAGCTACACCGGTTAAAATGCCATCAAAATTACACGATATATATAAAAAAAACACTAGAAATTGAAATAAAATAAAAACAGACGAGACGTCTCCTTTCGAAAAAGCAGAAAAAGTCCCTGTGTACCTTACACCTACCCTGACGGTACTTTGACAACGGGACCATTGATCTTATGTAGTTTTTGTTGCTTCAGTCCTTATTCTAAGAGTTTTTGTTTGTTTGTGTCTATTATTTTTAAACGTTTTTACTTTTTACAATAGACAATAATAAAGGTCGTTTACAACATGTTTACAACATCACCAGACATTAGCCAGACGGATCAAATGTCAGATTTCTCAACGTGTCTCCTTTCCGTATCCGAATTGAAATCTATGAAGCGTAAACTAGCGATTCTGTTTCAAAGAAAATTAAGATTCGGTTTCAAACAAAAACGCTGTCAATTGTTTAAGAAACCCTAAGATAGTTTCGTATGTTTTGATAAGGACCAATTTTGAGGAAAATGCCATAAAATATAGCAAATGTGGATTGGCATAAAATATAGCTACTAACTAATAAAGTTTTCTATTTATTGCATTACTAGTTTCTTTCTTAAAATGAAAAAATATATACCAATATATTTATACAGGGTGTCCCAGAAGTCGACGTCAAGCCGGAAGCGGGTGATTGGCCAAGTCATAATAGTTATCAGAAAAATATCAAAAAAAAATCTAAGTAATGTTTTTAAAAATATAGACATTTTAAAAAAATCGAGAAAATCTACACCCTGTGATGATGTTTTAACTCCTGTTACTACAAATCTTTATTTATTTTTTAATTCAAACTGAAATCTTAAAATTACTTCCTCGAGGAAAGCCCTTGGGTACACTAAAATCATTTTAAGTAAGTTTTTTAAATGTCTATAGTTTTAAAAATATATAACTTAGATTTTTTTTTATATTTGTCTGATAACTATTATGACTTGACCAATCACCCGCTTCCAGCTTGACGTCGACTTCTGGGACACCCTGTATAAATATATTGGTAGTCAGTCACTAGTTTTTTCTTAAAATTAATAAAATTCAATATGGTGTTCCACAGGGGAGTATTTTACGACCCCTACTGTTGCCTAATGATATCTACAACACCGATATTTTTTTGAGGTGCCAGGACCTACATTTATAAATTAAGAAAACGGCATACTCTATCTTAGTATAAGTATCATAATTGATGCATTGAGTAGCATAATTATATCTTGCTTGATGGTAGGCGTATCGAGTCTACCAAATTATGTAACGAACCTATTATAGAAATCCGACTCTTAAATAAACAGTTTGTGAGATGTTTTCTCAAGAAAACCTGAAATAGATTAACCACAGATTGTAAAACACTAAAGTAGCGAGCGGATATGCGAACCCATGCCGCCCACACGCCCCGAAAGCGGTAAAAGGGATCTAATGGTACAAAGGATCCAAGCCACAGAATCTATCAGTAACTATCATACTCAAATCGTACACGCCGGTACATACACATACGCGCACAATGGTGGGTAGGTATTAGGGCGTGTAAAAACCGGGTTGTTTTAAAAACTGTTTTTTCCGGTTTTTATGTTTCAATAACCGGTTAAAACGGTTAATCGGTTATTTTTCGATTTTTTTATATAGGTGTCTAAGGATAAAATAAAACCATAAATTTTAATAAAAATGAACTTATTATTTGAATAAGCAAGCACCAATTAAATTAGCTTGTAAAATTTTAAAATATTGTAATGTAGTGACAGAACTCACTCTTACTCGAATAAAGTAGGTAATGAAATTCAACAACATGATAAATCAGTCCTAATAGTTAGTTACTAAGTGTCATTCACTTGTTGTATTTGGTAGTATTAAAACTCTCTCTCTTCAGGTTATGGAATATCTATTATATTAATTATGTTCTTTATTAAAGAAATTAAATTTCACTTAATGAGAAAACTATAAAAATCATCAAAATAGATAGGTATCTTTAAACATTACAATAATTTAGTCTTAAAACGCTCTCTCTTACTCGAGTAAAGTTTAAAACATTCGGTGATATTCAACTAACTTCACTCTTACAAACACAGTAGTTAACAATATAAATAAGTAGTTAGTCTAAAATATTATAATTAATCAGTCCTAAAAGTTACTAAGTCTTTCACTTCACTTTTTTGTGCTATGGTTCGACCGCTGACCGCAGCGAAGACGGTGGCGCCCAGTGCGCTCATGCAACGCTGCCTTCGCTATCTTGCTCTAGCTTATTTACACTACGATATTCACTAACGACGTTTTATGCGGTCCAATGATAAAGTTTTCTGAGAATTGTTTGTTTGTATTTTTGCAATTTTAACGTATAATGTTGTAGTAATGTGTGTGTGTGTGTGTAAGATGGATTATTATGGTCGTTCTAAATAATGCCCGGTTTACATTATTCCAGTCCAGCGATCGAATTCAGCACTGGATTGCTTACTGGAAAAATGTAAACCGGCACTGGAATGCACTGAATCCAGTGAGCATTCCAGTTCAGTAACTGGAATGGCGGTCTACTTTTGAATCCAGTGCAACTGGAATAATGTAGACGGCCAATCCAGTGCCATTCCAAACTGATCTCTTCTTGAAATCATTTTCACTGCAGTGTTCCCACTTTATTGGCTTCTAAATTACTGGAATAATGTAGACGATACAGACCCAGTCCAGCGCTGGACTGAATACTCGCTGGATCACTGGACTGGAATAATGTAAACCGGGCATTAAGCCTGCAAGGCGAAGTTTTAAATGAATTTGTGATTTACTACTCATTCAAAAAAAACGGTTTTACGGTTAATCGGTTTACATGCCCTAGTAGGTATACTAGCCACTGACATACGCTGATAGCTGTGCCTAAGAAAGTCCCTAATGCAGGGCTACTCTTGACGCTCTACTCGATCCTTATTCAGGATTTAGTGTCATTTGTCGTCAGAGAGCACTAGATTCCTTGGTAATTTGGCACTCTTGAATTTAATACTAGCGCTCAATTTGGGGTGAATTTTTATGGAACTAAGTGAAATCGAGATTCTGTCTCTGTTGTTCTTCACGCAAAGTCAATCGCGTGCTCTATCTCGATTTGGTTCAAGAGTGCCAAACAAGCGTTGAAACTAGATTGAGATTGGAACTATTGGAACTGTTTTCAAGAGTAGCCCCACTGGCCTAAGTCGGTTAACCTACAGTTGTATAAAAAAGTTCACTGTGACCTAGCCATAGGCATGATTACCTACCTAATGTTGTAATGTTTAAATAACTAGATAGCAAACAGCTATTGTTTGTTCCCAAAATTTATTTATTTATCTGCTCAAACGCTGTCAAAATTAGCCATAGGTTCCTATCTCTATGTTCCTATTTATACTTTTGTATCGCTGTTGGTTTCTCAATAAATCAATAAATAAATATTCCATCTTATCCTACATAAGATATATTATTATTTACTATATCTACATAAATAATTAGTTTTGTATATACACGTATGTTCTGTTCTGTCCACTTCCACACCCACATTCAAGTCTCAAGGCGGATTAGTTCATAAAATCAATGAATGAGTTGTAAAGTGCTGGTAAGAAGGTTATTGCCATAATTATAGTTATACCTAAATGGAGGAGATGGAGGGGTCACCAAGGCACTACACGAAAAGAATTATACGTATTTGCTTATCACCACCGTTAATTAAAAAAACTCATAAATAGTTTTAACAATAAAGAACTACTTTAGGTACCTACCTTTACTTTACAGACGATAAAGCAAGAAGGTTATCAGACGGACAAAAAAAAATTTAGTGCAATGCAAAACAAGTTTCTGACAAGGTACCTATTTTTGTTTTAGCTCGTTAAAAATTATTGGGGTTAGTCAAAGTAACTGTTGAATTATCTGTGGCTTTGCTGGCGAAGGTAGAGTCTGTTCAGAAAGAGACCCGTCTTGAGATTGGGATTTGAGGGCGCAGGTGTGTTTTGTACCTTTTTTGTTTAGCGGGCAATACAATGGCGCGTCTGTTCTGTTTTGATCCTATTACAACTGTAACTATTTCTTTAGTTTATGATTCCAAATGCCGACAGAAATAAACTACTTAGCTCCTAAATAAGGTTGTAAATGGAATAATGTATAATAGTTTACAGCTAGTTCATAATATGGCCACGACGGCTCTCTTTCTGAACAGACTCTACCGACTTCATTCGGTAGAGTCTGTTGTTTTTCGTTTTGAGTAATTAAGATGGTGTTTTCGTTAGAAGGATTTAAGAACCAAGATAATCCCTCTTCTTACTGTGCCTAACTTATCAAATTTTAAAAGAAGAAGAAGAAGATACCAGTTAGAGAAATAAAATAATAAATAAGTTACAAAGTCCAGTTGTGCAATTTTTGAAAGTAATCAAGTTACTAAATATTAGCAAAATGGCCGAAAACTACCGATTTACATGGGATCAACTGGAGAAGGCATTTGTATTGATATCATAAGTACGATAATTTTAGGCATCAATGAGTTTCAAAAGCACTAATTATTGGAAATGCTGACATTTCGTCCCTCGATGACAAAAACTGCACCCCAGGCTGCGCGGCCTCTTTTAAATACTTTGTGACCCCCAGTTACTGAGGTATTAGCTTTCAGAGATCATGGGTAACATTACAAGAATAGTTACCGAATGAACAGTCACCTGCTGGTCCATGATGCAACTTCCTGATGGCGCAGACGAGGAAGCCTAGTTGGCACACACGCAGGTCACGTCACGACAGAAATACATGTGTAAAGCTAATATGAACTGCACACGTCATTTCGGATAACTCTCAGAGAGCTGATTCGGAGTTTTGACAAGCAATTGACACGGACGTATGGTGTACCGTGTATTGTAACACGGATTTTTGTATGGAAAATGAGGTTCACAGAGTGTACGCTAGGGGCGCTCATCGGTGTCGCCATAGAAAAATCCACACCACACTACACCAGAGGCCCAATTCTCTAATTTATTTTAAAAGTAAACTGATAGTTAACCGAATCGAGACTGAATTGACAGAAAGTTGGTATTCTGCTCCCTTATAAATATAACAATTTAATCAACTTTCAATTCACGGTGACTACCATTAGAGTAGGATAGTTTTATGTTTATTTTTTTTATGCTACTTGTCAAGCAGACAAGCTTACGGCCCACAAGATGGAAAGCAGTTACCGTAGCCCATGAACGCCTGTAATACCAGAGGCATCACACGCGCGCTGCCGACCCTGAGACATAAAGATGAAAAGTCTCATGTGCCTGTAATTTCACCGGCACCCGTACCCTTCAAACCGAAACACAGCAATGCGAACACTACTGCTTGGCGGCAGAAATAGGTACGGTGGTAGCTGGTAGTACTTCCCCGGACGAACTCTTTCACAAGAAGTTCTACTACTAACAAAACTAACTATAGTTATATATAATTGCAAAGAGTAAAGAGAGACTCCATCTACAATGCTAAAATTATCGAAAAAACTTTGAATCGTTCAAGTTTCGATCACATTTCGATATAATCACATTACAGTGTTGTATTTTATGTTTAGAGAATACCATTTCTGAAACTGAACTGAACATTTTCGAAACATGATCCGATCTCTATTTTAACTATTTTGAAGTTAGTGAATTGGGCCTCTGACGTCCGTGTCAATTGCTTGTCAAAACTCAGAATCAGCTCTCAGACATGGCACGGGATGACACTGGACTCTGGAGGGACATGAATGATGTGTTCATGTCTTATTTGTCTGAGTTTCTTCAAGTCATTGGCAAAAAATATCTTTCACAGCGTAGAATTAAGGAGCCCCACATACACTTCGTAAAATTTTTCGTCTCTGTATTGTTAATATAGTAATTTAAAAAAAAAAAATTTGGACAGTGCTAAGGCTACCAAAATTATCTCCATTGTTGCGTTCTCCATTGCCAATTTACTACTGTAATTGGAGGGGTCAATGCACCAATCGAAGAAACTCGTCACCATCATTACCCACCAGGATCTCCATTTCCAAAAACTTGAAATCTACGACTAAACCGAAACATGTTGTAGAATTGAATGAAAACGCTTTCAAGAAATATGTTAAAGAAAGTCTGTCTAAAAAAGCATATTATTGTGTCAATGAATTAAAGACAAAGAAGCTTGGAATTATGGGACAAGCAACAACGTCAGTTTTTAGTTTCGACAAAGCCCCTGTACAGCTGCTTATAAAAGTTGTCCAATTTATTTATAATCATGTCTAGTTTATAATTTGACAAGGCCTTTTACAGCCGCTTTTTTATTTTAATTTTATAATCTTGACATTGGTGTCTATTCTGTTGTTCATCGAACTAAACTAAAATTAAACTAAAATTAAATTTAAAAATGTCAAATTTAGTTCTAAAAGCTATTCTGTTGTCAGGCTGAACTAAATTTAATCTTCGAAAACGACAGGACTATATTTTAATTTGACAGCCACCAAATTGAATTGAATTGACAGAGTTAAGTGAATTAAGTGGGGTTTACACGGGTCGATTTTCGTCGTGCGGCTCGTCGCTTTACAAATCGCCTCACCAAGCCGCATCGCTAGCCCATTTACACTAGTGACTAAAATCTCATGCGGCTCGGTCACTTCCTTCGAAAATGTTGAGAAGAATAGGTGTTCGTGCCGGAATTGAAATAGTTAGTTATTCAATTAATCAAGAACGATCTGTACGTAGAATCGCAGTAGTGAAACAACGTGCACGAAACACACCTTCATGCGGCGGGCGAGTGCCTACAACATCGTTTACACGGTCGATTTTGGTCACCAGCTGCATGTGGCCGGTCACCGCGCAGCCAAAGTCGGATGCTACCCAACTTTGGGGCTTGCGGCTTTAGTCACTTGCGATCTAGTCGAATTGCCATTTAGACGGTCGATTTTGGCCGCGCGGCAAAAATCGCGCGGCTTTAATCACCCGTGTAAACCCCACTTTAGTCTTTGGATTTGACTAAGGTAGAGCACATTTTTTTTTAATTCGAAATTTGAAATTTGGCGCTCAAGAAAACCTTTTTTTACCAAGCGAGGCCGAACTTGTTTTTCAAAATGCAAAAATACAAAGAAATAATCAAATAGAAAGTCAAAACATTTTTATTTTTTTATGGAAATTATCCACAATTTATTGATTTATATAACTAGTATAATCGCCTCCGTCAGCAGCTATGACGGCACGTAGTCTATCTCGTATTAGATGAGACAAGGCGCACGCATAAATCAGTTCCCCTGATAATCATCCATACCCGTGCACAGTGTGATCTAAGAGCTTCAGGGGGGTTTCTTTCGTTCTGACAGTTCCAGCGTTGAACCATTATGCCCCATAGATTTTCAATCGGGTTCATATCTGCTGACCAAGCAGGCCATTTAATGAGACTAATATCACGGGTGCATGTTAAACCACGCCATGGTAGCCTGGGCCTTGTGTATCGGTGCATTATCGTGAACGTAATCAATTTGCGGGAATTCTTATTAGTATTGACCGTGTCCTGATTTGCTTTTATGATCTGTTATTTGACCTTCATCGCCATGACGCCGAATCCAAAATCTCACTGTGAATCGAGATATATTGAGCTCTCGTGATATCGCACTAATATTCAAGCCATCTTCGTGGAGAAATAATATTTCAGCCCTTTGTTGCAGAGTTAAAGACATTTTATTTCAATCAATCTATCAAAGAGGATGCAATAACTATACGTAAGAAGAGACGGGACATAGAGTAAAATAAATTACTGTCGTCAAAACAGGGCTACCGCAAAAAGCCAACATGACGGACGACTGACAAAACAATCAGTTCTACCAACATACAAAAATGGAATAGTGATATGCAGCCAGTATTTAAAATCTATCGATATTGATGAATTGATTACCTACAGTTTGAAATGTTTTTTTTTTTTTTATTATTTTCACCAGTTTTTTTTAGCACCACTTAATCAAAACCAGTGGCACAAGGTCCAGTTTATTGGATTTGTGTACAATCAAAAAGGCCATAAAGTAAAACATAACATTTATTTTCGGCATTTACCAGGCAGTCTTGGCGCTACAGAGCGATCTCTTCCAGACAACCTTAGGCTCACCCATAACATTTAGGTTATAAACATCTTAAATGTACATGTGCTACAATCAGTGTCTAGTGTTTCATCGTGGCAGTCTATGGGGGAGGCCTATGTCCAGCAGTTCTTTGTAGACTTCTTTGGGTTGATGATGAAAGATTTAGTAATTTCACCAATTTTTTACACCTAAAAAATAAAAGCATCGATTATCGATATTTATAAATGAAGATATCGTTCACCACACTATCATTCAGAATCAAAATTATTATTGCTTGGGATTATGATATTTTTTGGAATATATGATATTTTGGCCCAAGAAGAAGTATGTATAGGACTGATAATTTATCTAATAATCTAGGTAGGTACTAACCGGACTTCATCCAGAGGAAACCTGGCCATAAAAAGTTTTTTGCCGTTATTTCTATCTGATTGTAAGCCGCATATTTCACAATTTATGTACTTCATATTTCATATTCACAGAAATTAATTAGGTTTCAGAAGCAAACAACACACATAAACGTATTTAGACCACAAAAATAAAATATTTTGCAATATAAATTTTGTCTAAGAGAAACAGAGAAACAAATTGACCATGTGAGAATGTAACTGACTGACAGGTCATCAAAGAACGAGAAAGATAGAGGAAGTGAAAAATGGTCACCATTAAAATTCTGCCCCGTTTCATACAATCTTTTTTTTTTCTTTCAGTTGCGACCGACTGCAGTCTATATTTACTAAAATTCAAACTTATTTTTTTTGTTAAATGTCATTATGGTAATGTGTCAACTTTAAAATTAAGAAATGAGGTTCACCCATGGAATTAATAAGGTTGTACGTAGTACTTATTACTTCCATGGGTTCCCCATCAAAAAGTATCTTTTTGTAGGTCGATTCTACACCTTTACTATCAAAAAGTAATAAGTAGGAGATATAGCATTTTAGACTTTACTGCACACAGTATGGTAAAGGCCAAGGTACGCCGGATGCGTATGCAGCACACGGTAACGTAGACACGCGCGTCTCTGCGCCGCGCCGCGTAGAGACGCGCGTGGACGTCACGCAAGCGGTGTGCCATGTCTCATACAGTTCCATACATTACAACATAATGGTACGTCGACGTGCACACCTACGTCTACGCATACGCAGCCGGTGTGCTGTGGCCTTAAAAGATGATTTATGCTAGACTGTGCTGGTACTGAACCATAGCTTTGGGTGCGGACGAGGCATGGATTAAAAAGGTACAAACATTTTATATATGAAGTAGCCGTGCACTACCCGTGCCTCGGGACGAATTGAGGTGCGGGCGGCGCTGAACTGGAACTACTTCATTTTAAATTCGTGCCTCGTAAGCACCTGTTTATGCTCAGACCCAGCCCGGTCGCATAAATCATGAAAGCTATCATCTTAATTACAACAAAATTCAATACTTTGTGATCCTAATTGTTTTCCTCTACTTGCAGTTTGTAAATAGTTGATTTAAGTATTTATTTTCTTAGCGAAATATGCCCCGAGAATACTTTTTTTGAATCACTAAATTTAATCCACACCAGTTTTCATGAAGACTAATTTTAGGTAGATTTTTCTAATATTAGACATAAAACTGCACAACAGAATATAAAAAGGCCACCTAAAACTAAGTTGAGTAACTAAGCTAATTTTAGTGCTGTCTGACTAAGATTTAGTTTAGTGCTGTCATTTTAGTCGATTCTCAATAGCATAAACTGTACAACAGAATAGGAAAAGACCACCTAAAGCTAAGTTGAGTAACTAAGCTAATTTAAGTGCAGTCAGATTAGGATTTAGTTTAGTTCAGTCATTTTAATCGATGTCTGAATAGCAAAACGTCATTTTGACGCAACTAAAACTAAATTTAGTTTAGTTTAGTCTAGTTTGTGCCAACAGAATTGACACCATTATTAATTACCATTATTATTAACCAAAGCCCCTATACAGCTGCATCTCTCATTATTGTGATCATTCTAATTTTAAATTGTATTCAAAATTATTTGTACCTTGACGTAATAAGAGTTCCCACTGTGTTCCTAAAGTTTGAATAAAATATATGAAATATCTTTGCCACTGATTTAGTACTTAGACAAAAATAAAAATAAAAAATTTATTCAACAGGATTTTTTATACTTAATGTATCTCTTTTATACGCCAGTTTTTTTATAAAATATAGTTTGCACTTTTAATATTAACTTTTACATTCGTTTGGATCGTGTTCGAGCAAATTCAGTCCCAAGCTTTATCAACATCTAAATAATCTTCGATACGGTACGATTTTTTAGAAAGTTTATGTTTTTGAATTTGTCAATCGACAATTTGAAAACGTCGTTTGAGATTTTGTTACAGAAGCGTAAACATTTACTAACATTACGGAGCCTGATAGTAGGAACAGCGAGTTTATCTTTGTTTCTAGTATTTACATTATGATTGTCGCTTTTTTTAGTAAGTAAACAAATTTATATTTTTTGCGAATATACATTAGATTGATAAGAATGATCTAGGGAGGGATTCGGACCATTGCCAAGATTGATATAATAACTTCTCAGGTAAGAAAAGATGACTCATTTTGTGACTGTGAGTAAAATAAATGGCAAAGCAAAATCAGCAATGAATAAAAACATAATAATATATGTGTTCTGTGAATCGCCTGTGAATGACTTTGGACGGATAGAACAACACAGCTAGGGGACGGGACCCTGACACCATTGGTCAATAGAGTCATACAAAATTATGTCATGCAGAAATGAATAATGTATTCCACGTATTTCTCGCAGAAACAATGACCTTAGTAAGAACAAGGAAAAAATAGTAAGGTTAGAGCTACTAACCGAAAATAGCATAGCAGCAAAAAGGTTTTAATTCAAACCAAAAACTTTTTGAATAGGAGTTCGAATTTAAAAAGAAATTTATCTATACTGTGATTTTTAATTTTAGACAATTTTTATAAACAAACAAATGTCAAGATATGCCACTGTGTGTATAAGTGTCATGTATGTGTGTCATATGTGAATTTACACGTATGCTACACAATCATGACACTTATACTCACAGTGGCATATCTTGACATTTGTTTGTTTACAAAAATTGTCTGAAATTAAAAATCAGGGTATACCTAGGCAGATTCTGAGGTTGGTAGGTCTTAATGTAGGTAGGTAGGTATACTTGGTAAGTTAGTTGGAAATATTTATGGTACTAGACGGGTTTTTTCTTCCATTCTGATGTACGGCTTATACACTAACACTTGGAGAGGAAAAAAGCTCCTAAACGAGTTAAAGTCCTACGCAACATCTAAGTGCCAACAAGACATGCAGACGGCTCACGGCTGATCAGGGATAACCAAGAGAGTAAAGACTAGGGCATGTAAAAACCGGGTTGTTTTAAAAAACCGGTTTTCTCGGTTTTTATGTTTCAAAAACCGGTTAAACCGGTTAATCGGTTATTTTTAGAGTTTTTTTATATAGGTGTCTCAGGATAAGATAAAACCGTAAATTTTAATAAAAATGAACTTATTATGTGAATAAGGATGCACCAATTAAATTAGCTTGTAAAATTTTAAAGTATTGTAATGTGCAGAACTCACGCTTACTCGAATAAAGTAACAAAATTCAACAACATGATAAATCAGTCCTAATAGTTAGTTACTAAGAGTAATTTACTTATTTATTTGGTAGTATTAAAACTGTCTCTCTTCAGAGGCCCAATTCTCTAATTTAAAAACATTCAATTCGCAGTACAATCTCGTCTCAGTCGCACTGTCAGCTGTCACCTATATAGTAACTATTACTTAATATTTGCATGTATACGCGAAGATTGAGTAATAGTTACTATAGGAGACAGTGCGACTGACACGAGATTATATTGTGACTGGAATGTTTTAAAATTAGAGAATTGGGCCTCTGGTTATAGAGTATTTATTATATTAAATATATTCTTTATATATATTTAAAAAAAAAAAAAAAATCACTGCATGAGAAAACTATAATAATCAACAAAATAGTTTTTTTTATGTTATGGCTCGACAAACTGGCATACGGCCCACCTGATGGTAAGCGGTTACCGTCGCCTATTGACATCTGCAACACCCGAGGCATTGCCAATGCGTTGCCTGCCTTGGAGGACCATTTTTAAATTTTTTTTTTGAAGCTGTGCATGTTATAGTTTAGCGGAAAAACCTCAGAAGGGAGCCCATTCCACAATTTCCACGTATGTGGGAGAAAAGGTCTTGTAAAGCGAGCTGTACGAGATACCCACACATCGATGATATGTGGATGAGCTCCCAACCGATGTTGAGAGGTGCGATGATAGAACCTGGAAGCGGGTATAAGATCAAATAGTTCCTCAGAGCACTCCCCATTATAGAGTCGATAGAATACACAGCGGCTCTAGTGTACCTACTGGTGAGCTTGAGGTCGTTGAAAATTCTAACGGCTCTTCTTTGTAGGGAGTCAAAGCGAAGCAGCTGGTACTTGGGGGCCCCGTGCCATAGGTGAGAGCAGTATTCCATGTGTGGCCGAACTTGTGCTTTGTATAGTAGAAAGCGCTGAGTTGGCGTGAAATACTGTTTTGCACGATTAAGCACTCCAAGTGTTTTAGAAGTTAGTTTTGCCTTTACTTCTAAGTGACTCCCATATTGGACCTCGTTAGAAATTTCAACTCCCAGAATCCCAATGCTCGCGGAGGTGGAAAGAGGAATGCCCTGAAACTGCGGCGCGATGGTAAATGGGGCTTTGTGCGGTAAATGCGCACACTTGTGTCTTAGTGGCATTGAAAGTAACCAGATTTTGGATACCCCAATCTGATACGAACTCTAAGGAGCTTTCCACTTCAGACACAAGCGCTGACCTATTTTCATCCACTTTGGCACGAGAGGCGTTTGCACGGCCACCGCAAAGAGGGTAGAGGGTATCACCAGTGCTATCATCCGTATAACAATGGAGACCGCTAATTTGTAGCATATCATTGATGTGAATGATGAAAAGCGTGGGTGATAACACTGACCCTCGGGGAACGCCAGCGTTGATGGGCATGGAGTCCGAGCAGGATCCATCAACTACGGATTTAATGCACCGCCCGGAAAGAAAACTGGCGACCCAATTACATAAGCCCTCGGGAAGGCCATATGATGAAAGCTTCGATAGAAGCGCCCTGTGCCACACACGATCGAATGCCTTTGCGATGTCCAAACTTACTGCCAAAGCCTCTCCTCTACTCTCAATGGCTTCTGCCCAACGGTGAGTAAGGTAGACTAGAAGATCACCAGCTGATCAGCAGCTGATCGCCCGTGACGGAAACCGTATCGATCGCTGATCAGCTGGTGTTCCTCCAGATAACCAAGAAGCCGAGTGTTGATCACTCACTCCATCACCTTGCAGAGTAGGGAGGTTATCGCTATAGGCCTGTAATTGGACGGTTCGGTACGATCCCCTTTTTTAGGGATAGGGTGGACATGGGCTACCTTCCATGAAGATGGCACAACCCCCGTGAAATAAGAAAGGTCGAAGAGGTGCGACAAAACGGAACACAGCTCGGGAGCACATTATTTGAGCACAGTAGCCGGGATACTGTCAGGTCCACTGGACTTTCTCACGCTTAGGGATAGGTATCTTTAAACATTAAAATAATTTAGTCTTATATTAAAACTCTCTCTCTTACTCAAGTAAAGTTTAAAACATTCGGTAATATTCAACTCACTTATACTCAAATAAAGTATAATATATATATATATAATAATCAACAAGATAAGTAGTTACGTCTCAAATATTATCATTAATCAATCCTAAAAGTTACTAAGTCTAATTCACTTTTTTGGTATAATTAACAATTTGCCAGTTCGACCGCTGACCGCAGCGACGACGGTGGCGCCCAGTGCGCTCATGCAACGCTGCCTTCGCTTTCTTGCTCTGCTTGTTTAATAGTAGGTAATAGCTTATTTACACTACGATATTCACTAACGACGTTTTATGCGGTCCAATGATAAAGTTTTCTGAGAAGTGTTTGTCTGTATTTTTGCAATTTTAACGTATTATGTTGTAATATAATTAGATGGATTAAAATGGTCGTTCTAAATAAAGTCTGCAAGGCGTAGTTTGAAATGAATTTGTGATTTATTACTCATTAAAAAAAACCGAAAACCCGGTTATTTTCTAAGAAAAAAACCGACCTAAAATCAGTCGGTTAATCGGTTTTTCGGTTAATCGGTTAACCGGTTTACACGCCCTAGTAAAGACCTATGCTGTGTCCGCTGGCTCGGACTCGTTGAGAGAATGGGAGAAGAATTATCAGCGGACCATCCGGACGGCGGAAGACAAACTACTCTTTCACAACTGGTTGCGAAACTTAGTTGTCAAAGCGGCCGAAGGGGTCGAAGCAGACCAGCCCCCCAAATTACAGTAGCAAATGGTAATGGGGAATGCAATTATGGGAATCATTTTGGCAGCCTTAGCACTACCTAAATCTTATGAAACTTGAATAGGGGAAACTTCATGACCTAAATATTCCTCCTTTCAAGTTTCATAAGATTTAGATTGCGCTAAGGCTGACAAAATGATGCCCATTGTTGCGTTCCCCTACCCAGCGTGGGTAGCTGAGCCAGAGGAGTGAGTTTAGAAGTTACAATTACCTACCTACCTTTACTCTGTTCGATTTTTCCGGTGCCACAATAAGTCCCCTCGTATATTCAAGCCGGTATTAATAATTAAGTAATTACCTACTCAAGAACCATCCTCGGGAATTGAACTGTGTACGGTCTCTGCTCTATGCCATTGGGAAAGCTGCTGCATCAAATACTCTTTGATTATATACACACTAGATAGAGCTTCATGACACAAAAGCGTCGAAAAAAATATCAGCTAACTGTTAGCTGATAAGTCGCTTCCCGCCCCTCATTGTCAATTGTGTTGTCAAGGCGAACGGTCGCAAAGTGAATTGAAATTTGAGCTAGCAATGACGATTTGCGCCATAAAAGTGTGCAGAACTTACAAAGGACGTTTAAAAACAACTAGAAAAGTCACCTACCATCGATAAGTATCCAGAATTCATAGTATTTTCAAAAGTATTCAATAAAAATAATCAACTTATTAGCCCCGATTATTCAACTCAAGCTTGGCACTTTTGTCTGTGTTGCCAGTTTTTGAATGCTAAATTCCTTATGGTGACTGAATAAATGATTCCTTATAAAGTGAGAACGTCGATTGGGTTCACCTGCTTTTACTGTCCTTCACTTTTACCTATGAAAAGTATAGTAGGTATGTACAATATATCGGCCTCAGTGGCGCGGCGGGCGAAGGCATACATACGTTATCTTATCCACTCTAACGAATGCCTATAGCGATGATTAATCAAAAGATGGCTGAGATGAGATTATATTGTGAGTTGAAAATTTAAAATATACAGGGTGTTTTTTAAATGGGACAGTTTGGGGATATCCATAAGAGATACGGGAAAACTGTCTTTGGAACCATTTGCTCATTTTCAAAAACGATTTTGGCACAGTTATTTTTTTGGTCAAGCGTGAGTTCTGCATAAAAATGAGTAGTTTTGATCAAAAAAATTTTTTATGCGTATCGACTCAGATACGCATAAAATTTTTTTTTGATCAGTTTTATGTAAGCGTGGTTCATTGTATCGGAAGAAAAAAATCTGAGCAGCGAAGTTAGTCAAATTTAATAAAATGTTTTCTCATACAATTTGTAAGTAATCTGATACATACCTACGTTAAAACTATCGCAAAAAAAATAGCCTCCCTCTTTCTTTTTCCAGGTACGGGTACGTTTCAGAATACCTCTAGTGGCCTTAGACAAAGATGTTCTTATTAAAGTTTGACTAACTCCTACAGCTCTGATTTTTCTCATTTCACGAGACCATCAGAGTAGTAGAACAACATTCACCACACATCTTTGTCTAATGCCACTAGAGGTGTTCTGAAACGTTTTTTTTTTCAGTTTTTTCAGAATACCTAATGATCCTATAGTTCACAGTCACTGGGTGAATATTATAAAAAAAAACAAAGTTTGTTTTTTATTGACTTTTTTCCCACACGCTCGACATAATCACAATATCGCTAGTCTATCTATCTCCATTCTGTAAAAAATCAACAGATTCCACTGTTTGTTTTCTAGTAACCGGCAAAACTTACTTACCCGAATATAGTTTTTCCCAATAAATTGGGAAATATGTCAGTAGCTGTTATCTTTACGCACGCAAACAGACACAAAAGCAATGACGTGACGCGAGTGTAAGACAAAGCTGCGCGCATGTTTGTGTGTGTAGACACGCACACGCGCTAGCAAAGGCTGGCCTGTTTCTTTTGTAGTGTTTGCAGGACGAAACTCTATCTAGTGTGTATATAATCAAAGCAAATACTATTGTTGACAACCTCCTTGGCGCAGAAGGCGAGTTGCCAGCTGAGACGCGAGGTTGCGGGTTCCCGCTGCGGGACAAATGTTTGCATGATCTGCAAATATTTGTTCCGGGTCTGGGTGTTGTAGTACCATGGTACTCGTACCTAGTTCCTAATACCCACGACACAGAGAATCCTAGTCCAGAGTACAGTAGAAGTAGTAGGTAGTGTAGGTAGTAGGAAGTGGTAGTAGTAGGGGGTAGTATAGAGTGGTAGTGGAGAGAGAGGGAGAGAGTAGTAGAGTAGTAGTAGGGGTAGTCTAGTAGTTTTATTAGTAGTGGGGATCTGGGACTATGTATGTGACTGTTGGGTGTTATTTTATGTACTTAGGTTATTTTTATGTTAAGTTCAATTGTTTACAGAAGAAAATATTAGATAAAACATCATCATCATCATCATCAGGAGTCTTTAGGCGTCTGCTGGACGAGGCCTCCCCCATAAAATACAATTTAGGGAATTGCCATAATCACCCCCCCCCCCTTGCATTCGGAATGGTGATTGCAGTATTCGTGTTGAATACTCAGGATGCTGCTGCCCATCCCCTGGTGTCATCCCTTAGTCAGCTTTTGCAACATCCACAAGAGGAGATGGGAGGGATCTATTCTTAGGGACACATCACGGCACATGTTTGTTTGGATATAACATAAGTTACCTAAATACAAAATAAACCACAATTTTATGTATTTGTACTATCATGAAAGAGTCACGCGCGAGAAGCTATTAATAGAGTTAAATTTAATTTGCATGGTTCTGAGATATAACGGGTTTCATAGACTTTGGCGACTCGGAGAGAAATCTATACTATACTAGGTACCTATATACTTTTTTAAACCTGTTTTCAATGGTTTTTGTCTCAATATAAATGTTTTATGCAGTGACTTTCGAACAATATTTACCATCAAAGAGATTTTCAACAAGACTGACATAAAATACCGTATTGTATTGATGTAGTATGTAGATTTTAGGTACTACCTATAGGAGAGGATACACTCTACCACTCTATCTGCTTCTGCTTTTAAGCTTAAAGACAAACACAAAAGAGCAAAGATATAAGGGAAAAAACAAAAGTAATAGATGCTCTCTACCATGCACAGCGCCTGAAGTGGAAATGGGCGGGGCATCTAGCCCGCATTCCGGATGAAAGATGGACTAAGCGAGTTACTGAGTGGAAGGGAACAAGTGGAAAAAGAGGTAGACCCAGAGAACGCTGGAGCGACGAAATACGAGAAGGAGCGAGAGGAGACTGGATGAAGAAAGCAGACAGACCAGAGACAGTTGGAGGAGGCCTGTACACGGAATAGGGGCCTAACATTTATAACCCTAACAATAAATTATGATTTAGATAATGTTTATATAGTTAAGGTTAAAAAGTTATGGAAGTAAAGGCTAATTATTATTGTATGTAGATTGTAGGTCCTATAGGAGGGGATAAACCATACCACTCTACCACTCTAACTGCTTCGGACAGAAATGTCAATAGGGTTCTTAATGTTAGGCCACACATTTGCTCCTGCCGCCGGTGTTGTGATGTGACTGCTTTCAATCGGGCCATCGTCGCTTGTTTGTCAGCTTTTAACATAAATAAAAAAATAAAAAACCTCCAAGCTGCAGACTAATCCTGTGCAAATGGAGAATGCGAGACCCCTCCCGGACTGAATGTGACTGCGGAGCTACCATTCAGTCCAGCTTGATCCTTGGGCCCCACCGAAAGAATGAACACTTTAGAGACATTGGCACTGATACTGGCTGTCACACTCAAAGATAATAAGATAAGGTAAACCAAACTTCTTCTTCTTCTTCTTTTATAATTAAAAGAAGAAGGTAAACTAAAACCATTGACACACCTCCTATAATGAAAATAAAAGGAGATTCGAAAAATTACTTTTCTGCCCCAAAAATGGAACTTTGTATGGAAAATACTCTACAATTCGCCATAGTAGGACAAGTTAGGCCAAAATAAAGTTTCAGTGTGAGTCAGTATCGTACGCACGTATTTATTTCTAATATTTTAGTTATTGTTTCCAATACCCGTGTTCTGGATCATGGGATCCATGTCGATGGCTCGGTGGAAGAGTGCCAAGTATAATATTAGCGCCGCATGCATGATGCCATCATTCTGTTTACCGATTCTACCAATTGTTTGCGAGAGTTTGCCATTCAGTAATATACTTACATCAATGGAGTTTGCTTTAACATGCTAGTGTAAAGTGTGTAGGTAGTGACTTTGTGCAGTTTAATGATAATTTGAATTCGCATCAGTCATGTCTGAAGAGAAGGTCGGAGCTTTCGAAAAAACAACAACAAGTACCTAGTAAGATTTGTAGTGACTCATCGGAAATTTAATTTCGGGCAACGGGATGATCATTTTGACTCCAGAGATCGATATCTGAGTTTAACAAGAAATTTACACGAACTTATGGTGTAGAGTAACACGGATTTTTGTATGGATAAAAAGGTTCAAAAGTGTAACCTAGGGGCGCTCATCGGTGTCTCCTATACACAATCCGTGTAACACTACACCATACGTCCGTGTCAATTGTCTGCAATAATCTTAGACTCAGCCTCCTGGATGGTAACGTGTACCTAGTTAGGTGTTTTATATATAGTAGATTAAAATGAAGAGGGGGAAAATGAGTAATAATAATCAGGAGTGAAGATATGCCTGAATAAGATGTCTTCGTCAAGGTGCCCGTATGGGGCCATTGTTGTTTAATTGATACACGTTCGAAGATGGTATGTTCTGAATTATCATGACCTTAGTCATCTTTCAATAAGGGACTACGTCATTTGTTTTGTATTGTAAACAAATCATAGATGACTCAAAAACTGACCGCCAAGATTTTATTGACTAGGTAATCCAATGACTGTATTTCCCTCTTAAAACACAATTTTTGCATCATTCTAAGATCAATGCATAAAGCGATACACTGACGCATCTTTCAATGTTATTCAGCGCACAGAAATAGCAGTGAGTTTACTTGAAGGAATGAGAACAAGGTTCCTTCTCGAGAAATTAACTCTTCAAAATGTATTCATACATCCTAAACATACCCATTTTTCCCCGAAGGGGTAGGGCCTCTTTTCACCGTGGGTTGCAGTCGCAGGAATATAGATGTGACAAGTGGTGAACTCATCGCCGCCATTGCTTTCCACGACCAACTCTCCTAAAGCTTTCTTCCATTAACACACTCCTAAACACCTAAGCCAGCAGTTAGGACTAATCTTATACCAACGAAAATTGCCCAACAAGTCCGGACATGGTGGTTTTTGGAGAAGAATAGACAGACTCAATGGTCTCTGACTCATCCGGCCTAAGAACAGACCCCTCCGTCTCCTCCCGTGGTTGTCGTAAAAGCCGACTAAGGGATTACAACAGGGGATGGTTAGCAGCACCCACCTAAGACTCAAAACCAATACTGCGATCATCAATCCGCCTACCTAGCGCGGTGATTATGACAAATCCACCACCGCTTTCTACGGAGAGACCCGTCTAAAGGCTGCTCTTGATGATTTTTGCAACGATCCTACGTCCAACATTGGACTATCCGCTGATGACGATGGAGAAGGATGGGATAAAATAGCATATTCGAAGGAAATCGATGAATGGATGTGGTCATTAAATGGGGGCCTTAATCCAGCGAAGCCTTCCACTAAGAGCACCCAGCAGTGGGCGTGTAACGGCTGATGATGATACAAATACATTTATTTACCATCTAATATTATACTCGACTGAAATTTCTCGAATGAAAAATCTCGAACTAAAACTCGAATTAAATTTCTCGAATAAAAATCACGACACCAAAATACCTTCCGCTCCGTCATAATCTAGAGTCGATACCACAATTGATGATCTTACAATTGCACTGCCGCTATACCTAACAAGTTATGTAATGTTCCCACATTCACCTCGGTCTTTGTAAACAGCTTTAACCCACATGATAGTAAACACTTGGTTTAGTTTTTGAGTCTGTGGGCGATTGAAAAGGTCTCTGTGTAGCGTAGTAGGTACCTACACTAGTAGGTGTGGGCTGATTGGGAAACCGAGCCGCTGCTATGGAAATCGGATCTCTCGTAGGATGCAGGTGGGTATGTTGAGGGACCTCCTCACTAATATTATAAATGCGAAAGTTTGTGACTATGTTTTGTTACTTCTTCACGCTAAAATAGCTGGAGCGATTTAGGTTGAAATTTGGAATAGAAATAGCTATTAGCCTGAATAACCCAAAGGCTACCTTTTATCCCGATATTCCTACCGGCCCTCGTAAAATTACCGTAGCAAATGGCAAATGGGTAACGCAACAATGGGAATCATTTAGGCAGCCTTAGCGTTATCTAAATCTTATGAAACTTTAACAGGGGGAACTTCTTGAAATAAATATTCCTCCTTTCAAGTTTCAAAAGATTTGGACAGCGCTAAGGCTGCCAAAATGATCCCCATTTTTGCGTATATATATATATATATATATATATATATATATATATATATATATATATACTTAATATACAAACTCGCACTCACACACCTGCAATTACCTACCTAGCTAGGTACCTAGATCAATTCTTCATCAGCTAGTAGACGTTTTGGTACTGCTGGACATAAGCCTCCCCCTAGAATGCCACTTCGAACGCTCTTGACCCGCCTCCATCAACAGACTTCCTGGAACATTTCTAATGTATTTAGACCATCGAGTGGAGGGCCTTCCTCTACCAGTACTTAGTCCCTATCTATTAGGTTAATTACGAGGACTAATAGGTTAATTAGTTAAACTTAGGGCCCGTAGGGTGGACAATGGTCTCTAATTATGTCTTAAATAGGATAGCGTTATCATAGGGTGACGAAACAAGTCTACACGTGCGACATACACGTCGTCACGTCCACCTAGGTAGGACGCGCCCTACGTGGTATTGCACCCACCCTGAGACATTAGGTGGGTACTTGTAATTTCACCGGCACCTATCCTTCAAACCAGAAGACAGCAATGCAAGCAGTATCTACAGCTTATTGCGGTAGAAATAGGTAGGTACGTATGGCGGTAGTAGGTACTTCCCCGGACGAACTCTTTCTCAACTACCTAGGTACTATAGGTGTGGGATACAAATTAATAAGAAAATAAAGTTGCTGGAAAACGGAAACCTGCGACCTCTCGTTGTAGAGCCTACCAAGATTTCACTCACCGCGCACTTCAAAAGTCCCTCGAGTTTGGAGTTAGACGTTAGACTTTCAATTTGCAAAAATGTACCATAAGTTCCAATAACAATGATATTATACCTACTCAGTTAGATTTAGATGGTAGCTTGGTATAGAAAGTGGCTCAAGCTCGAAGCTCGTACTTTCAACATAGCCGTGGGCAAGTTGTTATATCCTATTTACTTCCCAGTCTAGTTTAGACCTAGGCGCACCATATTCGCGCCTAACGGCAGACCCGCCTTTAGCGCTAGTTTCTAAGAAAAATCCACTTTTAGCCAAGATTATAAATAGTCCAAGCAAATAATTTAACACCAATAAAACACAAGGTCGAGTAGGTATTTCATCCATATTAATGGAAATAATGTAAATAAGTCATTCATAACACTTACTAAGTTTTTCAATCCAATAGAATGCTCCAATTTTCAAAATTCACAACACAAATCACACACAATCACATCAACATCTTTTTATTTCATTTAGGTGAATTTGTTTTTAATTACGACTTGAATTTCGAGTTTCGAACGTTCGTAACCTACGCGTGTTGAAACGTTCGCGCGCGGAGTGAAGTCGCGCGCGCTCATGAAACGGAAATAGGCGATGGATGCTGTCAGCCAATCAGATAACTTCATTTGATGACAAAAGATTATTATCAACTTTATGTCAGTGGTGTTGAATACATTTTAGAGTGTTACTTATAGATTTAAGGTTTTGAGGGAGTAGGACCGGTAGATATAGAATATAAAATAAAATACTATAATTCAGGGAAGGTTGAACTATTTGTGAGATTGTGAATGTGGTAACGGAATAAAATAATTTGAAACTAAAACATAGCAGGTAGGTTCCTAAATATCTAGGTATGTGGCCAAATGGTGGTCAATGAAAAATTCTTGCATTTGTCCAGCCAGAGCATGTAGAAATCGAACCCGCGAAAACCTACAATCATACCATTGAATTTATTGGATTGGCACCATAGAACAACATTACTCAATTGGCACCACCCACAACATGGCATAAGACAATATCGAGGCACCCGCAACCACAACACGCAGTTTCATTTTGTTTCTTTTTAAACCGGCAGATGGCATTCATTCAGATTTAATTTTCCAAACAATGAGAATCATCGTTTGTGTCGTCGCTTCGTGTGTCCACTTGAACATGAACAGTACAATATCATACCGGGGCTACTAACTAGATGGCGCTCCCTCAAATCTTACATCAGTTGCGTGCGCACTGATTGATGAAAAGAAAATTAAATCCACGAAAATGTTTTGTTTAATTCCTAATCTTACGGTAGTTGTCCTATGTTAACTCAAAGAATTGCTACATATTTTCTTTCAACAATTTTATTTAGAAATAGACTAGAATGACATATTTTATCTACCAGTTGCAGTCGTAGTGATGGGGTACTTCTATCGATGTGTAAGTTAGTTTGTCGATAGATTGGTTGTAATTAATAGCACTATATTAGACGGGACGGCAATATAGAGGTAGGTACCTACACTCGCACATATTTATGCATTATACTTATTTATATTTAGGGTCTGCACGATATACTTTATCAAAAAATACTAGAATTAGACTTGGTCACGCACATCACGTCATAGTCAAGGAAATACTTCAGTTTACACTAGATGGACATCGAATTATGGTAGCCCCCGAATATTTAATTTTAAGTACGTACCTCTACCTGCTTAGCTGATGATACTTGTTGATTCTGGAAGCTGACTAATGATCTTTGTTGATTTATTCATCATCATCAGCCTATAAATAGAAGTCCACTGATGAACATAGATTTCCCCTATAGCACTCCACGACTAACGGTATCTTAGCACCCCTTACTCTGCTGTCGCTGCTATCGTATCAGGAATAATGGAACCGCTTCCGTCGGGGACTGGCAACTGACTCTTAGGTTAGAAACGCGTTTACCACATTGGGGGAGTTTGCCATAATCACCGCGCAAGGCAGGCAGATTAGTGATCGCAGTATTGGTGGTAAGTTGTCAACAACATCTGTTGGCTTTAACAACATCCACGGGAGGAGTGGGACTGGTCTATTCTAGGCAAAGCACACCACGGCGCGGCGGGCCAAATACCAGGGCTACGGTTTATTGAATAAATAAATGTAATTTTTATTAAAAGGTAGCATTTTTTTAATTCAGAACGAATATATAACTTTGTATTCCAACTCAGCACCACGCCATTCTGGTAGGCTGTCTGAAAATCTGAAAAATCGATTGTCGCAGAGGGAATGAATGTATACCAGAATAGAATTCTATAAGGAAGGTCCCACACGCACAGGCAGGGAAATAGTGATGTGTTGCTTCAGTAATATCGACATACTACTTACTTACAAAATGATAAAAAAACAATTTTGGAAATGACTGGCTATCCTCAAAAGTTAGCCACTGCTTATAAACATGAGCTCTGGTTTTTTGTCATTGTTCACGTAAGCAACTGTTCAAAGAAACCTCTCAATTTGCTTATAAAATATCCAATGCCAATATATCTATATATATCTATATGCCAAATAGAACTCTTATGATAAAAATTATGCTCGTGGTTAGCGTGAGAGAACACGATAGTAGGTATAGATAGTAGAGAACAGAATATAAAAAAGGTTAGTACTTAGCACGCGTATAACACCTTACTTCCTTTGATTTCCTTCTTAAATCTGACAGAGATTAGAGCACCTATGGACGGAGTCATGCGAACTTAGTTAGGCAGCGAAGAGTCAATTCCAAGATTTCCAAAAAACGAACATAAACCACATTGTTACGAAACGGTACATAAAAGTAAAAAGTTGTCCATTTGTTTGTAATTCTTTCATGCTGAAACTGCTGATTTTGATGAAATTAAGTTTAAACAGATAGATCAAAAACTGGATTAAAAAAGGGGACTCTTCTGTCTTAAAATTCGTTGCAAAAATGGTGAAACCACGAGCAACTACTAGTAAAATTTAACCTACAGAAACATCGTCGTTATTGATTGTGATTGATCATATAATAGGTAATTGTTATTTTTTCATCACAGATTCATACTGATGACAAACAGCTTATGCGAGGGCAAGACATGTCATCTGCTTAATGAACTTCATAAGCAAAGCCATTTCTTATGTTTAATTGTTCATAAATATTAGCTTTAAATTAAAGTTGGTATAATGGGTAAGCTAGCTAGTAGAGTATAATACATAAAGGTGCCGTAATGGTGTCATTAATTTAATCGATAAATTAAAATTGATTGATTCGCATCACTACGGAAGTCGCTTATTCATCAACCCACATATTCCCGCAATGGTGCTATAATGCAGCTATGACCTTATTGGTCGATACGCCCATGCGACATTCAAATCGACCAATCACAACGCCACGCCGGTAGCGTCGTTCCCCTCAATACCCCTCTAACACCGGCACTATAAAAACCCACGTAACGGTTTTTCCGGCGTTCACATTCGTTTGGCAAGCCTCTTAACCGGTCGCGCTGAACGACGACTGATTTAATTTATTTCTATTTTCTACGATAAGTTCAACAAACTCCAGACAAAATGGTAAGTCACCCATAATTCATTCTCCATTTCTTCATTTTCATGTGTATTGTAGCGTTTATCGGGATAAATTCACGTATTTGCTGATGATAAAATACCGGGTGGCCACGCCACCATTTTGTCGGCCGGCACATTGCCGACCAAGATTCTTTGGAAATACATAATCCTCCTTTACACTATTTCTACATCAATCAATGTTAGCAAGCAGTAGAATATATTTCGAAATAAGAACTTCTAAATTCTTGCAGTTCCCAGAAGATGCGATATTGTTTCTATTAGAACTGACAGTTTTCGGCTATCCAGCCATATCGATTTAATTTACCGAATTCCACGCCGGCCACGCCCTCACTGATTTTCAGTTTCTTTGCCGATCCGATAATTCATTTTGAATTATTCCAAGAAATACGAAAGATAATTTTTTCGATCGATGACGTGTCGATGATGTCGAGTGAGGTACTCGAGGTTGACTTGATACGTGATGTCACCTCATTCAAAGATGTTTTTCGATCAATATTCAGAGTTTCCGAGAACTATTTTGCATGTGACCTTCGCGCAAGTCTACAGATAAACTATAATGAATCATTTCCATTACTGTATAATAATAAACTTCGCAATTTCCATTATCGATTCATTAGGTAGGTAGCGCATATCTACCTGCTGTTAGCTAGCTAGGTAATACATACCATGGTACTTTCTCTTGAACTTGTAAAGCTGGAATGATCATACCTATCTACTTACGACTTTCACCTTTCTCTTGGTTACTTCTCATGGTTCACCGGCCGTCCGTATTGAGTGATCGACTTACGAACTTAGCTAACTTCACGGCGCTCTAGTTATGGGGTCGCTGAACTCATTTATGCTGTAATCTATAAATTTAGCTGTTGGGTCACTGTCCATGATAATGTAAATGAGTCACCAGTCAACTTCACTCATGATCTAAGTTACCTAAATAAGGTCAACATCTAGAGGCTACGTTCGTAGTCAATATTATTCTCCTGCTGATAATATTTAAAAACAAATGTGTAAAAAGTTCACACATGCCTTCAGACTTTTAGACTGATCAGCTAGCTAGCCCTTTGACATAGGAAGCTAATAGGCACGAACACACCTTCCCCTGATAAGTTGCTGGTAGGTACGAACATGGCATAAACTTAGCTAGCTCTTACAAATAGATGACCATGTCCTAACAAAATTAATTTCTTTTGTGCAGCGTGAGTGCATCTCAGTACACGTTGGCCAAGCCGGAGTCCAGATCGGAAATGCCTGCTGGGAACTGTACTGCTTGGAGCATGGAATCCAGCCTGACGGCCAGATGCCCACAGACAAGACCATTGGAAGCGGAGATGATTCCTTCAACACCTTTTTCAGCGAGACCGGAGCTGGCAAGCACGTGCCCCGTGCCGTGTTTGTGGACTTGGAGCCTACTGTAGTAGGTAAGCATCGGAACAGGTTCCAATTCCATCTGCGCTGAAGTCTCTTATATTTGTGTATACACATTCATATAGATATAAATCTAGTATTGACCAACTTTAGGAGTTCCAAAGTAAATCTAGTAATGCTCTTAGTATAATAATGTTTGGATTTTATATTTATTTGTGATTTAGTAAGCAATCAATTTTAATCTTCATTTTTACTCTGTCTGAAATAATAGATTTGTTTTGAATACAGGCAATTTTATGTTTAAAATAAAGATGAATCTAGCAACTTTGGTATTGGTACAGAAAAAAAATTGTTTATTTATTTATTTGGTTGAATTTTACTGATCAAAGCTTTTTTTGCCAACAGATGAGGTCCGCACCGGCACATACAGACAGTTGTTTCATCCAGAACAACTTATCACTGGTAAGGAGGATGCTGCCAACAACTACGCCCGTGGCCACTACACCATCGGCAAGGAAATCGTAGACCTAGTACTCGACCGCATCCGTAAGCTGGCTGACCAGTGCACCGGTCTCCAGGGCTTCCTCATCTTCCACTCGTTCGGAGGAGGCACCGGATCAGGGTTCACTTCTCTCCTCATGGAGCGACTCTCCGTTGACTACGGCAAGAAGTCCAAACTGGAGTTCGCTATCTACCCTGCCCCTCAGGTGTCCACAGCTGTGGTCGAACCCTACAACTCTATCCTGACCACCCATACCACCCTGGAGCACTCTGACTGTGCGTTCATGGTTGACAATGAGGCTATCTATGACATCTGCCGCAGGAACTTGGACATTGAACGTCCCACCTACACCAACCTTAACAGGCTGATTGGCCAGATCGTATCTTCCATCACGGCTTCTCTCAGATTCGACGGCGCTCTCAACGTAGACTTGACAGAGTTCCAGACCAACTTGGTGCCCTACCCACGTATCCATTTCCCCCTGGTCACCTACGCTCCGGTCATCTCAGCCGAGAAGGCTTACCATGAGCAGCTGTCCGTCGCCGAGATCACCAACGCTTGCTTCGAGCCTGCTAACCAGATGGTGAAATGCGATCCTCGTCATGGCAAATACATGGCCTGCTGCATGTTGTACCGTGGTGATGTCGTCCCTAAGGATGTCAACGCTGCGATTGCAACTATCAAGACCAAGCGTACCATCCAGTTCGTCGACTGGTGTCCTACCGGTTTCAAGGTTGGAATCAACTACCAACCACCTACCGTCGTCCCAGGTGGTGATTTGGCTAAGGTGCAGCGTGCTGTGTGCATGTTGTCCAACACAACTGCCATCGCCGAGGCCTGGGCCCGCTTGGACCACAAGTTCGACCTTATGTACGCTAAGCGCGCATTCGTCCACTGGTATGTCGGTGAAGGTATGGAGGAGGGTGAGTTCTCCGAGGCCCGTGAGGACCTGGCTGCGCTCGAGAAGGACTACGAAGAGGTCGGCATGGACTCTGCGGAGGGTGAGGGCGAGGGAGCTGAGGAGTATTAAGCCAGAGAATATGTTTGATGGCGTACTCGCACCGATACATTCCGGTGACTGAAATAAAAAACTAATTATGTCGATTTTTGTTGTTTGAATATTGCTTTGAATTCCTTTTCATCTCCCAAAAAACAGTAGATTAGGTAGGTAGGCAAGCTGATCCAGATATTAGGAAACGCATACATACCTATAACTGTTAGCGCACTCTGCTGTTCCAAACTATCTCGATAGAAATAAATCTACACTTGGATTTTGGACATGCAGGTACTTGGTAGGCATTGCTGCTATGCTAATGCAGCAGCAGAGTTGACAACTCTGAAACCAAATAATGGCACAGAGCTTTCACGTGAGCCAGGCTGATTGCCATCTGCAACGGCCTGCACATGAAATCTCTGCACGCTTACCAACAATGTATGGAGAAACTTATGTGAAAGCTTGTTCTTACCTACTTCAATAGGTGAGTTATTCTCTATATTCTACCACCGAGATCATGGTTACATGGGCTCTTGCTTTACAAACAACCTACATAGGTAACGAGTAGTAACGTTAGCGCCCCTGAAACATCGGACGCGACGCGACCAACTATCGTCTCTGGACGCGACATATATACAAAGTGCACAGCAAGACTCCCCGTTCGTCAGACGTCTAGTCTGAGCGCTCAAGTTCACGTCCGCGACTTCCTGATAGTAGCAGTGCTAGCACGCGTAGTTAAAATGTTATTGACCAGATTCGGCATAAGTCGCGACTCGCGACTAATCGTACGCGTCCGTACTAATTCGGGGAATAGTGTTTTTACGGACTACAAAATCGATACAAAAACATTACTATATAGGAACCAGGTTCCTAGCTCATGGGTCCCAACAATTAATATATTTAGGAAGCGCCATAGAATAGATACGGACATCTATTCTTCATCTCGCTATGCTTCAACGCGTTACAGAGGTTTCTTTCTACCTAGCTACATAAGTAGGCTGTTGTGTAGCTGTTTCTCAAATCAAAGAAGTAGGATAGGTAGCTAGGTATAACCACAGAAAATATTTACCTACAAACAAGTAATAATTAGCCCTTGAGTTTTCTTCCAGCAAACCTTTGAGATAAGAGAGAAGGAACCTAAGTACCTACCTACGTTTACAAACCATATTCGTAAGCGAATAACATGAGCTATTTATCACACAGGTAGACCGTCCGTACCGACCAAAAGGAAGGACCTATTTAAATTACCTTAGCTTGGCAGGTAATATAACCGATGTGTAACAGTGTAACAGACAGGATGCGTAGGCGTACCTACCTATTTATTGTGCAGCTGTTAACATGACAACAGAACAGCCCACATACGGCCTACGGAGATAATTTACATCCTTGACGTAACCCACACAATAAATATTACATATTACCTACAGAAACAAGACTTGTTTGTGATCTTGGCAGTATCTGAGTAGGTAGGTATCTGAATATGACATCATTTTACTGAGTGCCTTATTTGGTCACGGTCGGCCGCGCCGCAGACAGGGCGGACGAGTTGTCGCTACCTATAGTTTGTACCGTAATTGGTAGTGAGTCCCAGATGGTCACGTTGTTTTTGCGAGCCACAAGCATTTCGTTGATATGACCTACTTTCTGCAGACTCACTGAGTCAAAGAATACCATGTAGGTACCTATAGCCGGACCTTATTAAGTGTCTACTTATACAGATACAGAGTAACGAGTAGGTACCTAGGTAAATCCCCCAGGTAGATCTCCCATGACCTCTAGGACCTACTATACATACATACGTACTACCTGGGTACTTTAGTAGGCAAAAGGGGCAATATTTTTCTAGAGCGCAATATAATGTACAGTTCGGGACTCCGTCCGCACGTAGGTTTAGGTTTATACTAATATTTATTCTGTGGTTTAGGTATATGGGTACCACACACACTACAGTATCCAAGTATTTACCTTTTACCAAACAAGTACCTAGGTACTACACATTCTAGCTAGATGGATGTAAGTACCAGACCTACGTCCGCGCGTAACGTTAGTAGTGGGTACCCAACTACCCAACTGATATCTATATAACTACTACGCATTCTAAATTACTTAATGGTGCAAATGTACTTAAGTTAATTAAGATAAATTCATTCATTATATCATGAAAAATAGAAATAGAAAAATTCTACTTTGTTTGCTTTTTGATGAACTATTATTTTCCAAAAATATTATTAAAACTACAGAAATGATGGCACTGAAATGTCGTTCTTACGTGATGGTCCATGACACATGGAGTAGGTATCGAAAAATTAATTTTAAAGATTTCTTTTAGTCTCTTTCCAAATTCCCCATCGTAGCTTTCTATACAGAATTTCAACGTAACGTACGACATGAAAATGCATTTATGGAGTAGGTAGGTAGATTATGTAGACAGGAAGTTATTTCTGGAGCATGCGGGAGTTAGGGGTGGTCGAACTGCATGCTGGTTAATTTTATCTTTAGCTTTGGTTGTTGTCTGACGAATGCACACTCGTGTTGCTTTTATAGTTTTGTTGAACCTTTTTTCTCGTCGGGTTGAATGTACCTATGGTTTATAATTTCGTGTACAAGTCAGCCTAGCGATGACTAGCACTGAACTGGATTTTGATAAGACATGCCTAAAAAGAATGCTAGAAGTATTCTCTTAGTACTTACACGAGTACATTGATAATCGTTGAGTTTGAGGCATATTTGAGATAAACTTTGCAAATCGCATTCAAAGCGCGATCTAAAAATTATCCAATCTTACCTGAACCACAAAGTCGTTGAAAGTCTAAAAAATGAGAGCTCACGTTATATTGGTAATTTTTTTATTTTATCTCAAAAACTAGATTGAGTCTAGATAGGTACTTGATAGCTTACGTAGGTACCTACCTATAGTTTTGTAATAAGAACCTAGTGCCAGCCAGCCATCGCCATGCTAAGTACCTACCTTACTAATAAAGGTGTCAGTTTTCATGTGGTTCTACCGAAAGCTATCCGTTTACTCCCAGCGTCCCCCACCTGTCTGGCCCCACTGGGGGACGTTGGGAGAAAAAAGTGCCAACGTCCCCCACTTGTGACAACGTGCAGAAATTGACTATCGATGAGGGCATCTGAGCAATCTAAAACGGTATTCGAGTTTTCTAACTACAATCACTCGAAGGTCTCTCATGCATGTGGTATGATTTTAGGTAGTTTAGGACTTTCCTAAGTCCCTCCTGGTAAGCCGTGATAATCCCGGCGTAAGAATAGGACTCCAACTTCTCATGTTGATGTCGTAAAAAGCGATTAAATTACGCCAGGAGATGGGTAGCAGCATTCACCTGAGTACTACAATAAACTGCGATCACCAATCCGCCTGCCAAGCGTGGTGATTATAGCAAATCCCCCCATTGCACGTTGGGTTTTACGCTATGCATGCTATGGGGGAGGCCTCATCCAGCAGTGGATGTCTACCGTCTGATGATGAAGAGGACTTAGGAGGTAGGCTGTTCGCGCTGCCAATACAATAACCCTTATAGGAATATATAAATTCTCTACAACAATACCTTTTTAAACAAAAATTATCAATTTTCCTAAGTTTTTTGTATGAACCTACCTACATGATTGTGTTTCATTCAGCTATCCATTACACACCTACTGCCTACAGAAAATGATATCGGTTCAAGTGTTAATGGAACCAAGGTTCTTATTCCTCAAGGTGAAATTGTAATAAAAGTATTTTGCGTACAGGTACGCAAACCATTTATTATTTATTTATTTAACTAATTAGAACGGCATCAAATGCCAGTTACACTAATTAGGTAGGTATAGGTACATAATTACACACTAAGTCATAATTTAGTACATTTCAACACATAATAACTAAATCTAGGACAATTATAATCCAGTCACATAAAAATCATTAGGTCAAGAGACAAAACATTAATTGAATATACTTAGATGATAATATTATAAAAATAACAATAGTATTAATGTCAGAACAAGATTAAATCAATTAATTATCCTCACAGTACGCCAGGCTCTCCATCAGGATCTTCTTCCATCCGTCCACAAACAAATCACATTCCGGGTAAGTCTGCAGAAGAGCGTTGAGCGCAGCGAGAGTGCGAGGCAAGGGGAGTTCGAGCGCGCGACAGTGCGACACAAGCAACAATCTGTGTTTCCTACGCCCGCAATAGCTGTCTGGAGTAAAGAAACGAGCCAGCTCGTAAAAAAAAAAGAAGCAAAGTACTTTCTACTTAGGTAGGTACCCATAATATTAAGTAGGTACCATAATATTGATTGCCTTGGCCGTGGTACGTCCGGCCTAAGAATAGACCCCCCTTCTCCCGTAGATGTAGTAAAAGCCTTACTAAGGCCTAAGGGATTACAACAAGGGATGGGCAGCAGCCTCTACCCTGAGTAGGTACGCGATCACTAATCCGCCTGCCAAGCGTGGTGATAATGGCAAATCTCCCCATTGCACGCTATGAATGCTATCATCATTCGGCAGTGAATGTCTTTCGGCTAATGGAAAAGTGGAGCGACTTCGCCCGCGCGTATTTTTTTTCCATACAAACATCAACGCTGAAGGACTTTGTAGCTGAATTTCGGAAATATCCCTCTCAGTGCTTCCCTAGACCACAAAAGAAATGAACTATCCAAATACTAGGTTTCTAGGACTTACCAGTTTTGACTGTGCGTGAATAGTCAGTCAGCCAGTCACGTAACGTTAAATAATAAAATGCAAAACAGTTTTTTCTTAGATTGTACTTTTTTCTGTCTTTTCCAGCTGTCAAATAAATCTGGCCAATGGGAAAAATAATTCCCGTTGGCCAGACTAGTCTGACCACCAATCTGACCACTGGGAAACACTCGATTTTATATTTTATTACTGATGAAAAATTGCATTTGATCACATAAGTTGTAAAGCTATTTCTGACAGTGACTAAGTATAGGAGGCAATAATATAACTAAAGCTATTTTTGTTCATCTTGTATTAAAGAAAAAACAAACGACAAATTAACTAGTTCATTAATATATAGGTAACTATACCTCCTCTCATTATCATCACCAGCCCTGTTTACGTCCACAGCTGAACAAGGCCTCCCCATAAAAAAATGAGGGGAATCACCATGCTTGGCAGACGGATTGATGATCGCAGTTTGGTGTTGAGTACTCAGGTGGATGCTGCTGTCCGTCCCCGGGCGTAATGACTTAGTCGCCTTTTACGACATCCACTGGAAGAGTTAGAGGAGTCCTATTCTAAGGCCATTACAATACGGCTTTCCAAGTCTAGTAAACATTGGGAAAGTTTTGGATTAGGGAACTTTTGATGCGAATCTGAACACTAATTAGGAAGCTACAATATCCCCGAGTGCTATAAGCTATTTCACGCGGACAAACCGCCGGGGGGGGTTTTCAGCGAATAAGTTATATCATACAAATTGCTGCTCCTTACTTGGATATTGATATTATCCAGGGTATTACTAATAAAACAAATTATATCAATATACTTAATCCAGTTTATTGAGTAAACAGACACCGTAAACAAACATTATTTTTTAACCAGCAACTTGTGGCTATAAGATTTCCCCTCCTCCCGTGGTTGTCGTAAAAGTCGACTAAGGGATAACACCAGGGGATGGGCAGCAGCATCCACTTGAGTAATTTATACGAATACTGCGATCACTAATCCGCCTGCCAAGAGTGGTGATTATGGCAATTCCCCCCCATATTTGATAGGCTTCGTCGAGCAGTGGACATCTACAACCTGTTGATGATAATAATGATGATGACATCAGGTATTCTAGTTCGTAGTGTATTTGATAATTAAGAAATAAAATCAGTATTTATATTACAATAATCATTTATTAAAACAAGACAATACAACTCCAAATATAATATACACATGAACAATGAAATAAAATAATTTAGCTGTAGACTATGGCCTCTAAGGCTATCTACAGACGGCGCGACACCCACGCAATTTTACTACCTACGTGTGAGATCATGTCACGTCATGTCATGGTGATTTATTATCTTTTACTAGGATTATAGTTTAGATTGTAAACATTGTAGCTAATGCATTTGGAAGATCATTAATTTTATAGGACTAAAAAGGTAGCAGTCGGTTCTTGGCGACCGCGGTCGCCACGCCACGCCACTCTCTAGCCACGTCCACCGGTCGCGCGTCGCGGTCGCCAAGAACCGAATGTACTCCATATAAATCCATACTAAGCAGTGCGTCGAGCAACACATTCGCGGTCGCCAAGAACCGACTGCTACCATTAGAGATAAAAAAAAAGAATAACAATAAAGGCCGAAGCTCACCGGATGCGTATGTAGCACGTAACGTACGACATTACGTGGACGTCACGCAAGCGGTGTGCCATGTCTCATACAGTTCCATACATTACAACGTTATGGTACGTCGACGTGCACGTTTACGTCTGCGCGTACGCAGCCAACAGAACAGCATCCTAGACAAATAACAATCGACAACCAAAAACGATAAGCGCTTTGCATGAGGGTGACATATCCAAATAAAACGGGAAAGTTTTATAACTTCGACTTATTTCCAACAAAAAAATTACTTACATAGGTACTTTTATATACGCTTTGGAGCCATGTTAGTCTCGGCCACTCCAACTCTTCCTGAGGATGTCGTAAAAGGCGATGATTACGCCAGGGGAAGGGCAGCAGCATCCACCTACAGTACTTAACACTAAACTCCGCCTGCTAAGCGTGGTGATTATGGCAAATCCCCACATTGCACGCTATGCATGCTATGGTGGAGGCCTCATCCAGCAATGGATGTCTATCGGCTGACAATGATGATATAAGTTTTGGACGTATATAGTGACTATCAGACACTTCGGTTAGTTCAGGATGTCGCCCCGTGTGTTCAGAGCCTTACAACATAAAAATACTGAATATCTCTGTACACGTACGATGTACAATCATAATCCATTTAACATTTGGAAGTAAAATAATTTAGAACTTATGCTAGAGATGTTATCAACTCTTTTTTGACAATGAGGGGTATTCACGGCCGTTTCAAATCATGCTTTCATCATCAAATCATGCAATAGATGGCGCTGCTCTGTACTTAGCTGTCAAGTGTCAAAATAAAGTTAAATGTCAACATCAACAACGTAGATATATTTTCGTTTCGTGGTATTTATGTCTGCCTATTTATTTTGTTTTCTAAAAACACCACGAAATCACTAGCGCACACTCAAGAAGCAAACACAAACAGAATATCATGGCTAATAGCCACAGACTAGTTAGATAATAGCTTAGTACGCGTACACAACAGATAATACATTTGACAATCTTGGCAGCTACAGTTGAGTCAGCGCCATCTATCGAACCAATTTGAACTACAACATTAAATAGACGAACAAATATATAGTAACAATACTATATATTTGCTCTTCTCCAACGTAAACTCTAAAAGAATTCGACACGTGTTTCGCCTCGCAACGAAGCATCCTCAGGAAACAGTCGACTCACTGCGCGCTAGAACAACAAAGACACAATATTGCAACAACTCCGCAGCCATGTTCCCTCGCCGATCAGAATTTCTGAATGCTTCGTTGAGAGGCGAAACACGTGTCGAATTCTTTCAGAGTTTTCGTTGGAGATGAGCGGAATTGTTACTATATGTTCGTCTATTTAATGTTGTAGAATGGATTTCCGCAAAGTCACGCTTGAATCAATTAATTATCAATTTGAACTACTTTTTTTTATCGAAGATGAAAAGCCCTCATTGCATTGAGGGGTTTTTTTGGGTGCCGTTGTGTGTCCGGCCTCAGAATAGACCCCTCCTCCCGTGTTTGTCGTTCTCGATCTATTAAAGGTCTCCACCCACTATCCCGTATCATACCATGACCGTAGTAGGAACGTGTCAGACACGGAAAACAACACGAAACGCTTCACTTTGGCGACTGAAACGAATCGACAACGTTCTAGACCAGTTTGCGCGTAACGTATCCGTACCGATGAAATATTCTCGGCGACAATTTATTGACGCTCCGTGCATTCCTATTACGGTCATGGTATGATACGGGATAGTGGGCGGAGACCTTAATACGGGCCAATACTCGGGCTACAGTTGTCAGCTGTCCATTTGTTTACAAAATCTTACAATGAATTCAAATTTAAAAAGTTATAAAGCTAAGTATGGCTAGATATTATTGACAATGCACAAAATATGATTTTGGCTGTATTAGAAAAGTGTACTAGCTTCTGCCATAAGTTTATGAGCAAACGCATAGTCGCCAAAACAATAGTAAAGCTAAATTTTTACAATAATTGATTTACTATTTTAAAAAAAAAAGTTGTAACTGCAACTTTTAAAATGTACATATAAGCATTTCTTTATATTCCAAGAAGTTCGACTGCACAGTTCGCCGTTCCAACTACTGACTTTTCTCACTTGTTTAACTGTTTGAAAAATGCAACTCTGAGTAGCATGGTTCGACAATTTAATTACAGACCTTTCTCACTAGTTCAACTGTTAAGAATAAGTAGAACTGGTGCAAAAAGTCCCAGTACTTCGATCGACTTTTGCAGTTGTACTACTCAAGTTTACGAAACTTGAGCTAGTTACTTAATTAATTCAAAGTTACTTATCGGATGTATACCACGAACATTTATTTAAGGTTCCCATGTACCGTAGAAGTTTTCGGTTGACCTCTTTATTTTTTTTCTGGTTCTTTTTTACGAAAATCTAGAACACTCCGTACCTCGATAAGATTTACGATTTGATTTTATCTACAAAACTTTATGTAGATCTGACATGTAGTTTTAAATTTAAAAGTAAACTAGAGCCAAACGGAACGAAAAAAATAAGTTTCTCAAATTTAAAAACTACAAGTCAAATATACTTACATAAAATTTTGTAGATATTATCAGATAAGACTTACCGAGATACGCAGTGTTCTAGATTTTTAACAGACTTCAAAAAAAGGAGGAGGTTCTCAATTCGAGTGTATGTTTTTTTTAACAATGAACCAGAAAACATTTAAGTGGTATTAATTCAACAGAAAAATTCAACAAGGTGTATGTGGGAATCTTAAGTGCAGTTTGTCTTCCAAATACATAAAAATAAAAGAAAAATTATAAAGTTATTAGATATCGAACAGGGTTCTAGTAGAAAAGCTGTTTCGCTTTACTAATATGCGATGTAAATCTTAATCAAAATAACAATAAGTTTTGAAAGAATATTAGTTTATTTTTTGAGATAAAAAAAGCGTTTGTTGATATCGACGCCTTCGATAGAGGATAATGGGAGACAATGAAGGAACGAGATGGTTTGGGGAAACCTTTGCCCAGCAGTGGGACAAAACAGCCCCCGTATTGTCTTACAAACTGGTAATCGCTTACGATCACGACTTTGCAGTACATTGCGCCGCATGCTTTAGCTTTTTTTTCAAGAGTAGAATAACTCAAAACATAAAGCGCATTGTACTGTAAAATCAGTTTGTTAAAAAAAAAATGACAGCCCGTGTTAAATAAATTATCATTTATAATAATCTATATAAAACTATACAAAATTATAGTTAAACGAGGTAATGGAATGATTTCATTGTCTGTGTTATTATAACTTACAAGATAATATCCCGTAAATATAAATAAATTCTCGTTTATATTAAATTTTTAGAACGAGACCGATGGTTGCCTCTATGGGGAAGCCAATATGATGATGATAAATTTTACAAGATCAGTTTTTTGTAGAGGGCGCCAGCATCACCGAGTCTAAATACAATTTCTGATTTGCTAATTAAAGCGCGATTTTCTTTTAGTGAGTTTGTGATTGGCAATGCTAGAGTTTTCTCGTTATAAATCTCCCCCCTCGTTATAAATCTCCCCCCCAGTTTACCAAAATATTGGAACCCTAATCATTCAAGATGAGTATAATTATTTTGCCAACAACACAAAAAATGAGCAAACAACTTACAATTAAAAAAAATTACATACGTTTAATTTCATCAAAATCTGTTTACCCGTTAAAGCTTGAAAATTGATTTGGTAGCTTTTACCTAATAAATTAATGGGCTGGTCATATAGCTCGAAGAACTGATAACCGTTGGGGGATAAAGGTTCTCGAGTGGCGACCACGAACTGGACGACGCGGTATAGGAAGGCCCTCCAATCGATGGAATAAAGCTATTATAAACGTAGCAGGAAGTCAGTGGATGGGGGCGACTCAAGACCGTTCGTCGTGGCATTCTACGCCCAAGCGCGCACTGGCGGCCAGGCCGCGGCGGCCACCGAAATGTATGCATTGTATCATCAGCCGCTTGCGACCAAGTGCGGTCACTTATGATACAATGCATACATTTCGGTGGCCGCCAGTGCGCGCTTGGGCTAAGGGGGAGGCAGTGACGGATTAACCCTTAATCAAATTAAGCAATTGCCTAGGGCATCACGTTTAGGGGGGGCACCAGAAGAAGCACAAAAAAACCGTCTTTAGGTTATCACGTCTCACTCTCACGTCACCAAAAACCACACCAAAAAAAGTTATAAAAATTCGCGCGTTTTAAGTTTACAGAGTCCGACCTAGAGTCATAACTCTGCTCCCGCTTGCCCGCTAGTGCATTCGGCAATTCCAATGCGCCGGAATTGCGATCAGCCAAAGGTTTAAAGACCGATTCTAGTTGACATACGGATAGGGGGCCCACAGGCGTGGATTGCTTAGGGCATCGAGTAGTCTTAATCCGTCACTGGGGGGAGGCCTATGTCCTGGCTGATGATGATGACCTAATTAATTTTCAGGATGCTTCCACAATATCGAAATCGCGGGCGTTCTACTAATAGAAGATAGCTATTAAAAACAAATAATATTACAAGTCTGAAGTACAACAATATAATAAAAAAATAACAATTTCATAATGGAATAAACATTAATGATAACTTTAGAAAGTTAATAAATAAATAAGCGGTTGTCTGGTAGAAATAGCTCTCTGCGATAAGACCACCGATTGTAGGACTTAAACTGTAGCATTATATTAAGTGTACATCTTACAATGAGTCCTCAATAAAGTTTATTATTATGATTTTTCAACCCAAAACACAAAAATTGTAATTGGACTATCGGCTAAACAGATTTTGATTAGAGGTAAAAAGATAGATTATGGCATGGATAAACATATTCCGTGCTACTAATAAACGCGAAACATACTTGGAATAGTTAAAACTGTTCGAATTTACACAAATATTATTTGTGACAGATAATATATGAAAGCATCTGTCAAAAAGAATTGGTTAGGCTAAAGTGCACACACGCAGCAGACGCGACAATATTTTATATGCGTTTAAAAACTTATCGCATCTGAAGGTATCACACACGTAGCAGATACGATAATATACGAAAATTATACATTCACGTGGAAACCTTCAAACTGTATTGTATTTCAATTTGTATACACAGATATCATCTGTCCATCTTTTGATATACATATGTCAAATACACACACACACACAGATGCTTGACGGTAAAATATAAGTGATCTGCTACGTGTGTGTTGCTCCTTGAGTTTAGTATAGAGAGCGATATGGACAGATACGCGCTCAGATATCTTACCGCATCTGCTACGTGTGTGACACACTTAAACAGTCGTTTAACAATCTGTTTATGTAATGGTGAACAGTGGCCTTAAAGGTAATCTGTGTTTTATAGTAACACGGGCGGACATAGTAAAAATAAATTAAAATTCATTACTATAAATATTGCATTCGTTAGCTCGTGATAATAAATAAGTTATGTCTAACTTTATGACATAGCATGGTGCGTCCGCTGCCTATTGTACCGGCATTTTTTTTCGGTACAGACATCACTGAAACAATAACATAAGAATACATTAAAAAATGAATAGTTTTTTTCAAATAACTTTCTGTTGAACATTATATTTGCAACAAAAACGAAGGAATTATATCTTTTTTAAGAAAAATTTGTATTCAGACATACAAATTTTACATATGAGGAAACAGGCGCTGGAATTCACTTGATCTCAACATTAATATATCATTGACACTAGGCACGCATAGTTCCATTTTCCAATGTGAATGTGTGGCCATCACTGAAGCTGCCACCGCAGTGAGCAGAAGAGGGATCACAGACTACAATGTACGGATCCTCTCCGACAGCTCAGCAACACTCAGAGCTCTGGAGAGCCATAGCTGCAACTCCAAGCTTGTCTACGAATGTCACCTGGCCCTGGAGAGAATCGCCATAGGTAACAAGGTGACTCTACAATGGATAAAGGGACATAGCGGATCACTGGGTAATGACGCCGTAGATGAGCTGGCTAGAAGAGGGTCGGGAACAACCATCATGTTTCGGCATTAAAGTTAATCCGAACAAGTGTCAAGCCATCATGGTCGGCAGCCCTCGTCAGGTCTGTAAGGTAGACGTCTCCAATATTCCTCTTCTTTTTTATGATGGCTCTGTAATCCCTTTCTCTTCTACAGTTAAGAACCTTGGAGTCTTTTTTGACACCCATTTAAGCTGGATACCTCATGTTAAAGAAATATCAAGAAAGTTCTATGCCTCATTGCACTCCATAATTCGTCTTAAAAATTTCTTGCCTACATCTACTAAAATATCCTTAGTCAACTCACTTCTAGTGCCCATAATCGATTATGCTGACGTCGCCTTTTTAGATCTGACTGAGGAACTTTTGAGTTAACTTGATCGTCTTCTCAATACTTGTATCCGTTTTATTTATAATCTGCGTAAATACGATCATGTCAGTGATTTTCGTGCAAAACTTAAGTGGCTACCTATTCGCGAACGTAGGAATTTGAGAATCCTTTGTTTATCTCCCCTTGCTATCTTAAGGATCGTTCCCAATTCCTAGATGACGCACATGACAGGGAACTTAGGTCTGCCGATAATCTTCTTCTTGACATCCCGTTGCATAGGACTTCTTTCCGTTCAAATTATTTTTCGGTTGTGGCTGTTCGACTCTGGAACCATTTGCCGGTAGTTATTAAAATGGCTGATTCAAAGGAGCCGTTTAAAAGATTGGTACGTGAGCTTTATCTCAAGAAGCTAAATTATTAGTTATCTCCTTTGTTAAGTGTTTCACTCTCTTGATTTTATTATCTATGTTATTACCTACAGCCTTGGTTAATTTTATGTACTTTCTCACTCATTTGTTCTTAACATTCTTGATGTTTTGTATAATTTTATTATGTATAATATATATATGTGTATTATAATTTATTAGTATATATTATAATTTGTTAGTTTAGATTATATTTATATTTTTAGTTTTATTGGTTACTACCTTGTTTGTAAGGCACGCCTCACCATCTTTCTGCACGCCCAGGATGACTGGTAGATAATGCTATTAGCATTAAGTCCTCCTTGCACTAATGTTTTGTGTGAAAGTTTAAATAAATAAATAAACAACCACAGAGGGTCCATCTCCATTCCTTCCTCTACCCTTTTCTCAGCTACGCACTTGGATGCGGCTTCGCACCCTAAACCAACACAACGAACGTTGGGCACGGACCACGGACCACGGACTGCAGACAGTCAAGAGCAGCCCTTCCGGCTGTCTCACCACGACTCACGCGTCGTCTGCTCAACCTTTCAAGACTAGATCTTCGTACCATCGTGGGGACACTCACAGGCCACTGTCTCCTGAACAAACACCTCTATAACATCGGAGCCACAGACAGCCCACTCTGCAGGGGGTGTCTGACCGAAGAAGAATCGGCTGCCCACGTAATCCTGGAATGCGTGGGAGTAGCAGCTCAACGAGAACAAATCCTCAACAACCCGAGGTCACTTCGCGAAGCCTGCAAAGACCCCAGGAAGCTTCTGTGCTTCTGGACGGAGTTAGGCTGTTAACTCTCACGCATAATGGACCATCATAGAGTTCGAATGCGGAAAAGGGAGTTCTTTAACATTAACATACAAATTTTACATATGAAAAATGTAATCATCTCTTGAACGTCAAGGAAAATGGTAATATCCTTACAGGTGGTTATAGTACTAATTATTTATGATTTTTTGTCATTTTTTTTTATGCTATTTGGCAAGCAAACAAGCATACGGCCCACCAGATGGAAAGCAGTTACCGTAGCCAATGAACGCCTGTAACACCAGAGGCATCACACGCGCGCTGCCGACCCTGAGACATAAAGATGAAAAGTCTCATGTGCCTGTAATTTCCCCGGCACCCGTACCCTTCAAACCGAAACACAGCAATGCGAACACTACTGTTTGGCGGCAGAAATAGGTACGGTGGTAGACTTCCCCGGACGAACTCTTTCACAAGAAGTTCTACTACTAACGAAAAAGTTCTACTAATAACAACACACACATACTCCACATAACGGTTATCGCTGCCAATTGTTTTATATCATTAAAATATTTTTATTTATTTTTACATATGAAACGGTTAGATACCGGATAGAATATAGAACGGTAGATTTTTCATACTAGCATACAACATTTTTGTAAAAAATATAATTCCTTCGTTTTCGTGCAGAATAAACTCTGGTGTAATTTTTGGTACATAGTAATAACTAATAGAAGCGATACCAGGCAAAAAATCCGGCACTTGCAAATTGAAATCCTTAAGAGCCAATTTCACCATACTCTGTTAGTAAATGTCTTGTTAAATCTTACTATTGGTCAAGGTCTTTGAAAACACCTGTCAAAAAGCATTGGTTAGACTAAGCAGTTGTTTATTTGTTGGTGAAATCACCCCTGTGTCTATGAAAGTCGATTTTCAGACCACCGTGCGGCGCGCGCGACCGTAGGATGTGCCTCACCTGTGCGGCGCTAGAGCCTTGTGCTCTATATGTGTATGGTGTAGAGCACTCTACGCTAGAGCGGCGCGGAGAGTAGAGAGGAGTACTGAAGAAGAGCCTCGCGCAGCGCACCGGCCGCCGCCCCGGCGCGACCGTGGGACGCCAGGCGTACAAGCGAGGGGTATAGACCTGCGAAATTTAATTTGTAGCGGTAAATTTACAAGCTGTACATAACACTCAACAGTCACATAAAGAATCCTGAACCCACACTAGGATTCCCTGTGTCGTGGGTATTAGAACATTTATAAGTTTTTACGAGGAACAATGGTAGATTAAGGAACGTACCCATACTACGTGACCCGTCAGGAGGGGATCTTTACAAATACCAAGCTTAGTCACACCCTCCACCCCCCTGGTGGGGGTGATCTCACGCTATTTCGAGCTATATTCATAAATGGGCGCTTTTTAAACTTATTAGCACACATTCTGGGCGTCACGCAGCAAGCGCCGTATTAATAAAGACAAACGTGAGCCAAAATATTTTTTTTAACTTTCTGTTTGCAAGAAATGATTTAATACAATATTTCTGAATTTCGTGAAAACTTGAGGGGGAGGGCCTTAGCAAATACCACGGGTGGTCAACGAGGGGGGGAGGGGGTTAAAAAATTTAAAAAAATAGGTCACGTAGTATGGGTAAGTTCCCTTAGACACTTTGTTCCACGTCAAATCTGATAAACGAGTCGCTTTTAACTCATCAGTGGTGGCTACTTGGTCTTTACAGACTTTCAACGCTCTTATAAATAGAATTTAATTATATTTTAAAACATTTGATTTCACCTGACCTGTTATTATGTTGGTGTGGGTGGGACAAATCTTGAAACTTGTTATTTAATGTACAACGGGAACTGACCTATTAACTTCTGCCAGGCGACTGGGTCGACTTTCCCCGGAGGTGCCTTCTTCATTGACTTTGTTAGCGTGGCTATCGCCTTCAGCACGAATGAGATCTCTGATAGCTGATGCCTGTCACAAAAAAGAAAACGCGATAACGATTCTGATACACCATTCTCTAAACTAAGTTAAAAAGAGTATGTGCTGAATGTGAGGAATACTGTACTGTACTGTCCAGATAGTGCGTTCGAATGAATAATAATATCTACATGTGTTCGTTCGCATAGTTTTTGCCAAGAGTAGCTTGATGCTCTGAGGCCCAATTCACTAACTTAAAAATAGTTCTAAATTGTCTTAAATGTCAGAAATGGTATTCTCTAAACATAAAATACAACACTGTAATGTGATTATATCGAAATGTGACCGAAACTTGAAGGATTCATAGTTTTTTCGATAATTTTAGCATTGTAGATGGAGTCTCTTTTTACTCTTTGCGATTATATATATAACTATCCTACTCTAATGGTAGTCACCGTGAATTGAAAGTAGACTAAATTGTTATTTATAAGGGAGCAGAATACCAACTTTCTGTCATTTCATAATTCAGTCTCGAGTCGGTTAACTTTCAGTGTAGTTTTAAAATAATTTAGAGAATTGGGCCTCTGGTATCAAGGTTATCTTTCTTGTAACACGGGCAACATATCATTGTTCTAGCGTACGGAACTCGCTAATAAACCTAACTTCAAGTAAAATGAGAAGAAAGAACGACTTGATGCATCGTCCAGAAAAAGGACTTGTTTTGTTAGTAGGTAGTGGAACTTCTAGGGTGTTATTATAAAAAATGCCCTTAGTCTGGGTTTAAACCAGGACTACCTAGTCTAGTCTGCTTTCGTATTTAAAGTAGCATATGCCTAATGTCGATATTTAATCCTAGACTAGTACGCCTGGACTAAATTCAAATTTAGTCCATGTTCTGTAATAAGGTCGCTAGAGTTTTTCCGAAGAAGTACTATCACCGTACCTAGTACCTACCTCCTCCAACTCCTCCTGTGGATGACGTAAAAGGCGACTAAGGGATTACGCAAGGGGATGGACAGCAGCATCCGCCTGAGTACTTAGCACCAAACTACGATCACCAATCCGCCTGCCAAGCGTGGTGATAACGACAATTGCATGCTATGCATGCTATGAGGCCTCATCCAGCATAGGATGTCTACCGGCTGATGAAAAGTACTCACGGTTTAGGCTGTGCGTTGATTGTCAGTCAGTTAGTGAGTGAGTCAGTCAATCAAGCACCGCTTATATACTATGTATACTAATGATTGATGATTGAAAATATGTAGTATACATTTTTATTCTAGATTAGCGTCTATATACTAGATGTAGATATATAGAATAGGTTAAATTTATTTGCATATGCATACAGAAAATTAACAAAAAATAAACATTTGATACAATTTATAGCAAACAGAAGGTAGGTATTTAAAAGAAGAAAAAAAAAACGTTGCAAAAAGGCCCCAACTCGGCGTATGCAGGATGCAAACAACGTGCGCTGGTTTTCCGTTAGACCCATTTTGCAAACAATAGTTATAAATTGGTAAAAAAGTCACATAGGTACATACAATGAAACACAAGAAATAAAACATAAATTCAATAAAGTTCATAAAATAGAAATAGATTGGCGACAGCAATTTAATAATAAACGTGTTCTCACCTCGGCAATGGTTCCGTATTGTCTTCGTCCTGAGTGTACCTGCAGATAACTTCGTGGTACCTATCCAACAGTGCTACTATTGCTAATGGATCTGTGTCATCTGAAAAAAAAAACACGAAATATATCTAGCTGAACTTATGACAAACACGAAATATGGTGTTGTTGTTGTTTTGTTGTTATCAGAAACTCACCTTCAACACCAGTCATGGACTCAATATCCTCTAGCATAGAGAACTGTAATAGCGTCTCGAAACATGTCCGCGCGAAATCTTCTCGCTCCTTCAACTCTTGTTCATTTTCTGAAACAGATTCAATAAATTAAGCGATGCTTGAACTTCTAATATCTTTGTAATAAAAACGACAGGAAATACCAAAAATGTATTTCCTGCTAATCCAGGGTATAAGGTACGACCATTCCAAATTTCACTCAGGGCCGGTTTCCACCGGGGCGGAGAGGAGAGGAGACGAGAACAAAGCTGGTTGGTTGGCATGCAGGCTTGACAGGTTAAAAACGAAAAGGAAATAACGAAATTGGATTGGTTTATTCAAACACATCTCCTCTCGTCTCCTCTCCTGTCCGCCCCGGTGGAAACCGTCCCTCAATTCCCTGAGCGTGAAGAAGTAACAAACACAGTCACACAATAGTCACAAACTTTCACATTTGTAATATTAGTGTGAACTTAAAGTGAGAGATTTCTATAGTGTCATTCGACACTATTAGTTTAGTGGGTTCGATTCCCGCTGCGGGCCAAATGTTTGCATGATCTGCAAATATTTGTTTCGGGCCTGGATGTTGTGATAGCGTGGTACTCGTAGTTCCTGATACCCACGGTAAGGGGAATCCTAGTGTGGGATCAGGACTACGTATGTGACTGTTGGCTGTTATGTCATTATTTTTGTGCCATTCATTACATACATTAATGGATATGCTAGGATTACCTTCAAGACAGAGATAGCACTATATCAAACTGTACCAGCCCTTTCGAATTCACTATGTAATTATGGTTTATGTATGGTACAAAAACACAAACTAGTGGTGCCGTAGCCGTGGTGTGTCCGGCCTATGAATATACCCCTCCTTCTTGTTTTGACGACCTCTGTGGCGCGGCGGGCAAAGGTTCGCCTGCGATTTAGGAGGTTGCGGGTTCGATTCCCGCCTCAGAACAAATATTTGTACGATCTGCAGATATTTATTCAAGGTGTTCTGGGTATTTTTCTATGTACACTCGGTTCCAAAAATAACGGGTCAGTCACATAAACCCGAATATCTCCCGAACTACGTATGCCATCCTAATGAAACGAAGACTGTTCAATTGAGAATTTAATTATACAGATAAAAAATAAAATAAAACTTAGTTACACCCACAATATTAATCTTAAATTAAAAAAAAACTAAAGTAGTCATATTTTTCTTAAGATTACATTTTTTGTTATGATTGTTTTTTTGCTGTTTTTCATCACTTTCTTCATTTAAGGGGGATGCTTTCGATTACTTAAAGCTCGTTTCACGCTAGATGGCGTGGAAAAACAGATATTGACTTTTTTATTTTTTGTTCAAAACTCGAGCGTCTTTAGTGAGTAATTTTACCGTTTGCGAGCACGGTGTAGGTCATAGAATTTGATGCAGCATGAATTTTCGTTAAAGAGTCGTTAGAAATTTCAAATTCACTATAAATAAGATCTGACAATTTGCCTCATGTAATTACACGCACGCACACTTCTACATTCACTGTTTTGTTTTTCACTAGATGGCGTTGTCATTATCCCCAGATGTTATATAGATGGCGTTAAAAAAATGTTTATAAGGTATCTCGATAATGATGGCGTTAAAGAAAATTGTTAGAAGGGATGAGCCGCCACCATCCACCGACTTCCTGCCACCCTATAAAAAGTGCCGTGGTGTGCAGCGTAGAATCTATAATCCTCCTCCCGTGGATGTCGGAAAAGCCGACTAAGGGTTTACACCAGGGCATGGGCAGCAGCATCCATCTGAGTAACCGATACTGCAATCACCAATCAACCTGCCAAGGGTGGTAATTATGGCAAACACCCCCACAAAAATGAATGTCTTTTTACAGAAATTAATAAAAAGAAAAAACAAACAGATTAGGTATTTTTATTGGTTTATAATTACAAGTATTTTCCACTAGAAATATCATACACTGACAACAAATATTCATCAATAGGTAAGCGATCAGTGCAACTGCACATTTTGTCTTCGTATATTGTATTCATTGTTACCATTAGTGCCCATTGCATCTCTTCTAAATATAACTTTTCATTTAAAAAACCGACTTCCGCCATTGTATTCGACTAAATATTAGGATGAAAAAAAAATGATGAAAGAACCATAGTGGTGTAAGGATTATGATACTTTCTGAATGCAAATGCTTGGTTTGTTGCTGAAAATATCAAAATCGCCATATGTATGCCTAAAATATTTGAGGAGTTCCCTCAATTCCTCATGGATTCCATCATCAGAACTGGGTTTTGAAAAAAATGGGACCAATCTGGAAGTACATATATCTATTCAAATAAAAAAAGAATTTTCTAAATCGGTTCATTTACGCCGGAGATATGAGGTATCATCTTCATCATCATTAGATGTAGTTGATCTGATGATCAACTACATCATCATCAGCCTGTAGAAGTCCACTTAGGTGTCCCCTAGAGTGCCACGACGAACGGTCTTGAGCCGCCTCCATCCACAGATTTCCTGTGACGTTCATAATGCCTTTAGTCCATCGAGTGGAGGGCCTTCCTCTACAGCCTCGTCCGTTTTTCGGTCGCCACTCGAGAACCTTTATTCTCAAACGGTTATCAGTTCTGCGAGCTATATGACCTTCCCATTGCCACTTCAACTTGCTAATTCTGGTTGATCATCAGTGGCTAGAAAAAAATACATTTCTTGATATAGTTTTGTTTTAGACAATGTTGTAAGGGTTTTTTGTATGAGAAAAAATAACGTACATGATGTCATTTCATTGAGATCTATGCACTTTGCATTTTTCCGAACACGTCTCAATATATATTTCAGATAAAATCGCATTTTTGAAAAATGCTACCAGCTTTAGCATCATGCTGCTGATAAACTCATTTATAGGGTGTGGTGATACGGCGTTTGCAAACATAACAGTGTACAAATATTACTGTGTTGGAAATATATGATATTGGATAAACAATCAACAATCTGCCTCTCTCACTATTCCAAATTGACTCGCAGTCAGACGACTAGTTAGTAGTAGAACTTCTTGTGAAAGAGTTCGTCCGGGGAAGTACTACCACTGTACCTATTTCTGCCGCCAAGCAGTAGTGTTCGCATTGCTGTGTTTCGGTTTGAAGGGTACGGGTGCCGGTGAAATTACAGGCACATGAGACTTTTCATCTTTATGTCTCAGGGTCGGTAGCGCGCGTGTAATGCCTCTGGTGTTACAAGCGTTCATAGGCTGCGGCAACTGCTTTCCATCTGGTGGGCCGTAAGCTTGTCTGCTTGCCAAGTAGCATAAAAAAAAACGTTCCGATCTGTGAGTAACGTATAAATCATTTCCATGCTGTTCATGTTGTGGACCATTTCTCAAATCTTCTGCCATCAAATCTGGCTGACTGCTGTTGTGCATTATTATTTTTCGTGCAACCAGAGTCAGCTTCGTCAATTTCGGCTTCAAAATATTTCGTCCATAAATTGGGAGCTTGGTGTTAGATAAGATCTGAAAACATAACATATTTACTTATTACATTTTCATTCATTAAATTTTTAAAGATATTTCAAGTAATATAAATATCGAGCTGCGCCTCGCGGTTTCACCTGCGTGAACCATGATATTATTATTATGACGTTGATTTATTTTAAAACTCGTTATAAAATACATTTTTCACTATAAAGAAATACTACTTATCTATAAAAACAAATAGTATATAAAAACAGTATAGTAAAAAATATATTACAAAACGGTAAACCACCGACCGCGGAGCAAAGGCCCCAGCGGTCGGAGGCTAGGGCTGCAGAGAGAGGAACCTCCTGACTATGCGTGCCGAGTCCAGGAGTACTGCCTTCTAAATCTGACCGTTGATCCAACCATTTAGTGAGAGCCTCTCAAGGTATTGGTCGAGGCTCTTTGCTATAAGGCCATTCACAGAAACAACTATCGGGACGATAATCATCGAATCCACATCCCACATGGCGGTAATCTCGTGGGCCAAGTCAAGGTACTTGCTTGCTTATTATTATTATTAGGTATCTTCATTCCAAATTTCACTCAAATCCGTTCAGCCGTTTGGGCGTGAAGAAGTAACAAACATACTTATAAACTTTCGCATTTATAATATTATTGTGATGTGATGAGATGAAGAGGTCAACCGACGAATCCAACTCGGATGGGCAGCGTTCGGGAAACTACGCCATATCTAGTTTGTTGGTTTTGTGAAAACTTCTTGTGAAAGAGTTCGTCCGGGGAAGTACTACCACCGTACCTATTTCTGCCACCAAGCAGTAGTGTTCGCATTGCTCTGTTTCGGTTTGAAGGGTACGGGTGCCAGTGAAATTACAGGCACATGAGACTTTTCACATTATGTCTCAGGGTCGGCAGCGCGCTTGTGATGCCTTTGGTGTTGCAGGCGTCCATAGGCTACGGTAACTGCTTTCCATCAGGTGGGCCGTATGCTTGTCTGCTTGCCAAGTAGTATAAAAAAAAATCTTCTCGTCGCCGATACCGCAGAGCCTCAAGACGAAAGTCTACACGCCAGTGTTGACTTACGGCACTGAGACGTGGTCGCTAACTATTGGCCGTATAGACAAGCTCAAAGTTGCGCAACGGGCTATGGAGAGAGCTATGCTAGGAGTTTCACCACGTGATAGAATCCGAAATGAGGAAATCCGTAGAAGAACCAAGGTCACCGACATAGCTCTCAGAATTAGTGGCAGTGGGCAGGTCATATAGCTCGAAGAAGTGATAACCGTTGGAGAATAAAGGTTCTCGAGTGGCGACCACAAACCGGACGACGCGTTAGAGGAAAGCTCTCCACTCGATGGAATAAAGACATTATAAACGTCGCGGGGAGTCGGTGGATGGAGGCGGCTCAATACCGTTCGTCGTGGCATTCTAAGGGGAAGGCCTATGTCCAACAACAACAACAACGAAGGCTTCAAACAAAGGGCAGGCATCTTCTATAATAGTACTACTCTACTAGTAGGTAACACATTAAAATTATGTAAATATCTGTTTACTTACGAAATTTCACCGTGAAACCGTTATAACCTGGCTTGCACTCGTTTCAAAGACACCGCCCCAAAGAAAATTAATCGCATGACACCCACAGTGCACCATAGACAAGGACCATAGAGAAAAAAGTCAAGGAACATATAGGGAGAAATAAGTGCACTGGGCTAGGTAACCACAGACAAACAGAACACCTTAAATTCAACAGGGCCACAAATCAAAAAATTTCAATATCGTTTTTAATGCAAAAATGGCATTTAGATGATTCCAATTTTTATATTCGAAAAAGACACCCATGGTTTTAGCGTTTAAAATAGTTCAATCACACAACTACCCATTTAGCATTTTGAGACTTTGATGACTAACTTCACAGCAAAGCAGCCATCTTTCCAGTTAATAATAATAATAATAATAACTTTATTACGAAACATAAAAGTGTCAGGTTTTGGAATGCGTTTCTTTTGAATGAAAGTTCAATAAGTTTGATTACTATTTTATTAAAACGAAACCGCAGTACTTGGAAATGTGTCTGTTTTGCATATAAGATTACCGTGATTATGGTTGTAATTGTTTATAAACAAACATGCAATATTTGTTAAATGACTGTTATTACAATCAGTCTGTACAATCAGTCTTATAATACAGTGTTTCATTATTATACATAAGTATCCTTTGAATTAAATAATCACTTTTAAGATTATTAAAATTACTTTGGGATCACATTCTTTTCAATCAGTTTTAGGATGCCCTGTTTTTTGTCTCAGCAACTTGTAGCTTTTTGATATTATTTTATTTTATTAACTCGGAAAAATCTGTATCCTGAGAAGTTTTGTATAAAAATATATTATGCCTTTACAACTCTTCCTTTGAAAATCTATGCCAAGAGGCTGAACACTAAGAGGTTCTGAATCATAACTGATTGGTAATCAATCGTCTGTACTGCTGTCTGAGCTTATAGATGAGGATTCACTGGAGTCTCTATCTTAATCGCTTCATCAAAAACGGTACAAATTCCATACCAGACAGACAGCCAACACAATCCTAGCCTATCGTTACTTGATGAAAACATTATCTGATTTTGGAAGTCCAGAGCAATGAATAAATTTAGTCATTGAGGAAAGTACAGACAGCGATTCAGATATACTCAAGTGAATCCTCATCTTCAAGCTCAGACAGCAGTACAGATGATTGATTACCAATCAGTTGATTCAGTACTTCCTAGTGTTCAGCCTCCTGACATGGATTTCCAAAGAAAGAGTCGTAAAGGGCAGACCTCAAAGTTATTAGAACTGATCAACAACATTAAAATATATTTTTATACAAAACTTCTTAGGATACAGATTTTTCCCAAGTAAATAAAATAATATCAAAAAGCTACAAGTTGCTGAGACAAAAAAACAGGGCATCCTAAAACTGATTGAAAATGATGTGATCCCAAAGTAATGTTAAACTTTTTATACTTACTTATTTTAAAATTGATTATTTAAGCTAAAGGATATTTATGTATAATAATGAAACACTTAATGAGATTACTGCGATGACTTAGATATTATTGATCGTAGATCTCATCGTTACTACTAGTAAGTCAAAGATTTATGGAGTATTTTATTTTGTAATATTGCTAGATGAAGAGGTGATAGTTATGGATAAGTTTCTTCCGCATTTAATTACATTGATCTCAATGTAAATTTCAAGGTAGTGTAAGGTTCAAAATACGCATCTTATAATATACCATACATATATGTAGAAAAAAAAGATTTATAAAGTAATACAAAAAAAACTACTATCAAAACTTTGATAGGCTTTCCAGTAAAAAAATGAATTTTCGACTTGTGGCTCTTTTGCATTTAAGGAGCGAGATGACAACTTCATACTACACTTTGATATTGATATATTATCAGGGTTGCTACACCGAGTTTCTGAATCACAGCACGGTACACGGTCGGATTATAAAAACTAGTAGTTTTGCGAACAGAATACCTCAAGAGCACAAACTATCTTGTTTTTCGATAAAGTTTAAAAATCGCATCCATAGTCCGATCTAGCATATACCCAATCTTACTTGAACCACAAGTCGTTGAAACTCTAACAAATGAGAGCTCACGTAATATTGGTTTTCATTTTTATTTTTTCTCAAAAACTATATTGTAAAATAAATATATAAGTAAGTACATATATCAAGTTTCATCAAGATTAATTGAAAAATGCGACGTACGCGAGTACTTACGTACATAGGTACATACATCCGAACAGACGATAGCAAATTTTGCCATATTATATTGCAAGGACTTACCTTGCTTTGCTCGCTCGGTCAATGACTAATAATAATTTTTTTTTATTGCTGCGAATGAAGTTACGAAAGTATAGTTTTTACATATTCTTTCGTTGTTTTATTTTTATTTTATAAAACTGAAACTTGAGTTTCAATAAAGTACGTTACAATAAAGTATTTTCTCGAAGGTACCTACTTTGTTGATATTGCAAAGTATAAAGAACATAGCCGCAAATAACTTTGTAAACTATGATTATAACGAACGGTTGGCAACCCTATCAGAGCCAGCTCATAAAGCCTAATAATTACGGGTGACTAGCAAGCACTAAACTTGTGACGTAGCGTTGCCTGGCAACGTCGCGTTTCGCAATTTTGGTGACAGACCCGAAAATAACGCGAGGCATACTTTTATTTATTTAGCGCCATCTTTCACTATCTTTCTCAAAACTCGGTGCTCGAGGTCCATTTAACCGCCATCTCTGTCAAATTAAACAAAACAGGGTGCTCTGCGTAAAAATATCACGCTTCGATGGTAGGTGGCGACTCAAAATGGACATTAAAAACACTCACACATACGTAAAATTGGTCGTATTTCAAACTAATTTTAAAAATTACCCTTAGTAAATTTTTATTTGAAACAACCATTTGCGAGTACGATAATCATTAGAAAATCGAAAAAAAAATACGATATAAAGAACGACAATCTGTGGATTGAAAAAATACTTAAATTATTTTGTATGGGCAAGGCAACGAGAGCATTCACCTTAATACTTTGTATTGCCTCCACGAGCTCTTCTGACAGCTTCCAGGCGATTAGGCATGCTGTACACCAAATTTCGGAGCCGGTGCTGAGGAATACCTTCCCATTCCTCCACCAGTGCTTTTATGAGCTCGGGAAGCGTGATTGGTGGGGGGTTTCGACCTTTCACGCATCTCTGAAGCTCGTCCCAGGCGTGCTCGATGGGGTTTAAGTCCGGGCTTCGCGCTGGCCACTGCATGAGTTCGATACCGACCTCTTCAAGGTAGTCATGTACAATTCTGGCGGTATGGGGACGCGCATTATCATGCATTAATATGCCATGCCGGTCCATCCTGGCCATGAAAGGACCTACATGTTCATTGAGGATCTCTTCCACGTACCTCTCTGCATTTAGAGTTCCATTTTGAATGAGCACCAGCTCGGTGCGGGCCTCAGCAGAAATCCCAGCCCAAACTTGTACGGAGCCTCCACCGTACGCCACTTTTTCCTCCACACACGCTTGATGGAAGCGCTCCCCTGGTCTTCTGTACACCAACTGCCTACCATCATGCTTATAAAGCATGAATTTAGACTCGTCCGTGAACATTACCCTAGACCAATCGTCTAGTGTCCAGTTTAGGTGTTCACGCACGTATCTCTGTCTTGCAATTCGATGTCCCCGTTCCAGTTTGGGGCCATTTGCGGGCCTCAATGGTTTCAAATTTGCTTCAGCAAGACGTCTTCTTACTGTTTGAGCGCTTAAATTGCCACCTCCAAAGCGAATAAAGTGAGTTTTTAGACCAACAGCAGTTTGAAAACGATTTCGGAGCATTGTAGCCACCAGTTGTCTGTCTTCCCTGGCCGTTGTGCATCTTGGTCTGCCATTTCCTGGTCTTCTAAGGTGTGATCCGGTCTCTTGGTACCGCTGGACTACCCGCTGAACAGTCGACAAAGATACACCAATGTTTCTGGCTGTTTCACGCTGGCTCCGCCCAAGTTCCAAAAAAGTTAGGATTCTGGTACATTCCTCTAGCGTGACTGCCATGCTTCACCTCACAGAATAATAATTATGCACGTGGAAGACGTTCACGATATTTTTTTTTGTGGCAGAATAGAAATGGAAAGCATCCATAATGACATGAAACAAAAATTTTGTTTTTAAAAATAGTCATTTTTTTAAATTTTGTTTTTCTAATGAAGTTTTTTTTCATCAACCAGTTTAAATAATATGCTATTAGAAGCGCAACTAAAAAGTCTTTATTCTGTTTTTTATTTCATTGATCTAGCTTTTACAGTTCTGGAGGTATTTCAATTTTTGTGACTGACCCGTAATTTTTGGAACCGAGTGTATAATAAAAAAACCTATGTAAAAATCCATGTAATGTATTGTATTAAGTATATCAGTTATCTAGTACCCATAACACAAGCTCTGCTTAGCTTGGGGCTAGATAATGTTGTGTGAAATATCAAGCATTTATTTATTTATTTCTCCTCCCGTGGATGTAATAAAAGCCTTACAAAGGGATTAGACCAGGGGATGGGCAGCAGCATCTACCCGAGTACTTAACACTAAACTGCGATCACGAATCCACCTGCCAAGCGTGGTGATTATAACAAATCCCCCAAATTGTATACAATGGGGGAGACCTCGTCCAGCAGTGGACGTAAACAGGATGCTGATAATGATGATTATTTATTTATTTATTATTATTTATTTATTTATTTATTATTATTTATTTATTTATTTATTGAGACATTAACATCATAACAGGTTTTTTTATTAAGCCCTAAGGCGATGTTACATCCAAGTACTTATATTAATAATAATAATAAATGCTGGACATGTCACACAACATTATCTAGCCCCAAGCTAAGCTGAGCTTGTGTTATGGGTACTAGACAACGATCTCTAATACTCACATAGATATCGGGTCGGCGCAATAAAAACGTCTCGGTGATTATAAGCTCACTTGAAAAGTGAGTTTGTATTTGATTTAGTTCGCTTCAAACAAAGCCAATGTAAACCCGTGTCACAATGCCGCAATGTATATTTAAAAGTTGCAAAAATAATCCCCGAAAAAACAATTTAACGGCCGGAGTGTCTTACTTTCGTTAAGTACATGTAGAATAAGTTGTATTTTAAGCTTTAAACTAACAAATAGTATGAAATTTTGATCAAAATTACCGATTTTAAACCACCGCTACAAATGTTTGGCCAACGTTGACGCAAAATTGTCTGTAACAGAACAGTAGATGCATGGAGTAGATTTGTATTGTAATAATTTGTTTTTACCAGAACTTTAAAAATTTTTAATACTACTTTTGTGTCTGTTTGTTGAACTCTCATCAGATACTTGGCTTTCCTTTTTTTTATTTTAGCTTTCCGAGCAATCCATTTACGCTACTGTTATTTAACCAAATCTTTGGTTAACAACCCCTTTACATCTATACCAACTGATAATGAGTCCTCTCGCTTTGTTAAAATTTATGAACTAGAATCACTTATAGAACACATTATCGTAAAAAAACAGTACTTTTTCAAATTCTTTTATCATATTATAGGTATATTTCCCAAATATCAAATAAATGCCCAACCTACGGCAGGCGCCTGTACGCCCGCCCTCAAGCGCTTTACGGTTTTTGTTGGAAAACTTTGATGGTCGATATCTTTTTTTATTATGAAACGAGACAAACGTAACAGAACATATATTTTTTATATTTGAGCTTTTTATAACTAGGGCTTCATTATCAGCCTGTAGGTACGCAGAATGGAAAATTTTTAATGTTGAGCTGTTTTAAACATTTTGGGTTTTGATCAAATTATTGCACTAAACTGTACTTGTATTATAAAGATTGTAAACATGAATATAAAGATGTGGAATTTAGTCATATTTTTATTTGTGACATCCAGCGATAGACATCTTGGCCAAAAACATAAACATACACATAAATATACACACAACAGAACGTTAATAAAATAACAAGTATATATACTATCAATATCAAACATACATGCCCAAAACATAAATAATTTTAACTTAACTTTAACGTGCATATTATAAATTATTTAAGTGATCAACGCGACTCCATACCTTCTGTAGTTAAATTTGAAGAAGCAAACAGAAGCGAAACCATGGAAACGGATGGATGTAGCTCGCAAGGTAATAACGGGAAAAAGAACTTTATTTGTAGCTCTTTAAGGTTGATTTCACACTAGTTGTTTAACCTATGTCTTTTGATTTGACAAGTGACAGGAGTAATATAATTGATTTGCTCGTTTTTTGTGACGAATGATCGTAAGTGTAAGATAATATTTTGAAGATTTGCTACTTTATTGCTAGGTGTCATGGTTGTAATTAGGTTGAACTTAGAACTGTTTTAAAACTTTCATCTTTGTTCGTTAGTAAACAAATGTAGCTGTATAAGTATGTATCCATGCGGACAGTTTTTAGCTTTCATTTTGTACGTGACCCTGGATCTATTGTGAATTATAAGATCGTTGGTACTAGATGACTGATATACTTAATATAATACATTACATAGATAGATATTTTTTTATTATACATAGAAACTACCCAGAACACCCTGAACAAATATCTGCAGATTGTAAAAATACTTGTTCCGAGGCGGGAATCGAACCCGCAACCTCCTGCGTCGCAGGCGAACCTTCACCCGCCGCGCCACAGACGTCGTCAACTAACTACAAAACTAAAGTATTAACTTATTACTAATTTATTAACTTACTAGTTGCACCTCGCGGTTTCACCCGCGTGAATAATGATGAAAATTGATGATGATGATGAAAAGTAGCCTATGTGTTAATCCAGGGCGTAAAGTATCTCCATTCCAAATTTCACTAAAATCCATTCAGTAGTTTTTACGTGAAAGAGTAACAAACATCCATCCATACTCACAAACTTTCGCGTTTATAATATTAGTAGGATTAAATACTACTTAATTAACATTTTGTTTCAATAACAAGCTGTGCCATTTTGTGCCTGGCTTTCGGCAGGTTTAGATAAAATATATCTACGCACAGAGTATTGAGTAAATAGATAGCGATGATGATGATGATGGTACAACTCACGCATTGGTTGCTGTGCATGATGATGCGCCGCTGCTGTTCTCAATAAACTCAACAGCGGAGCCCTGCGCGAGGCGGGCAGTCTCGGTCTGGAGCGGAGGGCGAGGTCCCTTACTCCCTCCACTAGAGCGTGGGCACTCCGCCCCCATCCCACACTGAAAAGACACACCAATTACAATTACAACGCTGTTGGACAAATTTTTTGCATTATTTGCAAGATAATTAATTGATTCAAACGTGACTTTGCGGAAATCCATTCTACAATATAAAATAGACGAACAAATATATAGTAACAATTCCGCTCCTCTCCAACGAAAACTCTGAAAGAATTCGACACTTGTATCGTCTTTCAACGAAACATCCTCAGGAAACAGTAGGCTCACTGCGCGCTAGAACAACAAAGACACACTACTGCAGAAACTCCGCAGCCATGTTGCCTCGCGGAACACCGAATAGAAAGATCATCTTAAAAAAAAAAGAAGTTTATCTTAAGGGGGATGCTTTCGATTACTTAAAGCTCGTTTCACGCTAGATGGCGTGGAAAAACAGATATTGACTTTTTTATTTTTTGTTCAAAACTCGAGCGTCTTTAGTGAGTAATTTTACCGTTTGCGAGCACGGTGTAGGTCATAGAATTTGATGCAGCATGAATTTTCGTTAAAGAGTCGTTAGAAATTTCAAATTCACTATAAATAAGATCTGACAATTTGCCTCATGTAATTACACGCACGCACACTTCTACATTCACTGTTTTGTTTTTCACTAGATGGCGTTGTCATTATCCCCAGATGTTATATAGATGGCGTTAAAAAAATGTTTATAAGGTATCTCGATAATGATGGCGTTAAAGAAAATTGTTAGAAGGGATGAGCCGCCACCATCCACCGAATTTCTGCCACCCTATAAAAAGTGCCGTGGTGTGCAGCGTAGAATCTATAATCCTCCTCCCGTGGATGTCGGAAAAGCCGACTAAGGGTTTACACCAGGGCATGGGCAGCAGCATCCATCTGAGTAACCGATACTGCAATCACCAATCAACCTGCCAAGGGTGGTAATTATGGCAAACACCCCCACAAAAATGAATGTCTTTTTACAGAAATTAATAAAAAGAAAAAACAAACAGATTAGGTATTTTTATTGGTTTATAATTACAAGTATTTTCCACTAGATATATCATACACTGACAACAAATATTTATCAATAGGTAAGCGATCAGTGCAACTGCACATTTTGTCTTCGTATATTGTATTCATTGTTACCATTAGTGCCCATTGCATCTCTTCTAAATATTACTTTTCATTTAAAAAACCGACTTCCGCCATTGTATTCGACTAAATATTAGGATGAAAAAAAAATGATGAAAGAACCATAGTGGTGAAAGGATTATGATACTTTCTGAATGCAAATGCTTGGTTTGTTGCTGAAAATATCAAAATCGCCATATGTATGCCTAAAATATTTGAGGAGTTCCCTCAATTCCTCATGGATTCCATCATCAGAACTGGGTTTTGAAAAAAATGGGACCAATCTGGAAGTACATATATCTATTCAAATAAAAAAAGAATTTTCTAAATCGGTTCATAAACGCCGGAGATATGAGGTATCATCTTCATCATCATTAGATGTAGTTGATCTGATGATCAACTACATCATCATCAGCCTGTAGAAGTCCACTTAGGTGTCCCCTAGAGTGCCACGACGAACGGTCTTGAGCCGCCTCCATCCACAGATTTCCTGTGACGTTCATAATGCCTTTAGTCCATCGATTGGAGGGCCTTCCTCTACAGCCTCGTCCGTTTTTTGGTCGCCACTCGAGAACCTTTATTCTCAAACGGTTATCAGTTCTGCGAGCTATATGACCTTCCCATTGCCACTTCAACTTGCTAATTCTGGTTGATCATCAGTGGCTAGAAAAAAATACATTTCTTGATATAGTTTTGTTTTAGACAATGTTGTAAGGGTTTTTTGTATGAGAAAAAATAACGTACATGATGTCATTTCATTGAGATCTATGCACTTTGCATTTTTCCGAACACGTCTCAATATATATTTCAGATAAAATCGCATTTTTGAAAAATGCTACCAGCTTTAGCATCATGCTGCTGATAAACTCATTTATAGGGTGTGGTGATACGGCGTTTGCAAACATAACAGTGTACAAATATTACTGTGTTGGAAATATATGATATTGGATAAACAATCAACAATCTGCCTCTCTCACTATTCCAAATTGACTCGCAGTCAGACGACTAGTTAGTAGTTTTGTTAGTAGTAGAACTTCTTGTGAAAGAGTTCGTCCGGGGAAGTACTACCACTGTACCTATTTCTGCCGCCAAGCAGTAGTGTTCGCATTGCTGTGTTTCGGTTTGAAGGGTACGGGTGCCGGTGAAATTACAGGCACATGAGACTTTTCATCTTTATGTCTCAGGGTCGGTAGCGCGCGTGTAATGCCTCTGGTGTTACAAGCGTTCATAGGCTGCGGCAACTGCTTTCCATCTAGTGGGCCGTAAGCTTGTCTGCTTGCCAAGTAGCATAAAAAAAAAACGTTCCGATCTGTGAGTAACGTATAAATCATTTCCATGCTGTTCATGTTGTGGACCATTTCTCAAATCTTCTGCCATCAAATCTGGCTGACTGCTGTTGTACATTATTATTTTTCGTGCAACCAGAGTCAGCTTCGTCAATTTCGGCTTCAAAATATTTCATCCATAAATTGGGAGCTTGGTGTTAGATAAGATCTGAAAACATAACATATTTACTTATTACATTTTCATTCATTAAATTTTTAAAGATATTTCAAGTAATATAAATATCGAGCTGCGCCTCGCGGTTTCACCTGCGTGAACCATGATATTATTATTATGACGTTGATTTATTTTAAAACTCGTTATAAAATACATTTTTCACTATAAAGAAATACTACTTATCTATAAAAACAAATAGTATATAAAAACAGTATAGTAAAAAATATATTACAAAACGGTAAACCACCGACCGCGGAGCAAAGGCCCAAGCGGTCGGAGGCTAGGGCTGCAGAGAGAGGAACCTCCTGACTATGCGTGCCGAGTCCAGGAGTACTGCCTTCTGAATCTGACCGTTGATCCAACCATTTAGTGAGAGCCTCTCAAGGTATTGGTCGAGGCTCTTTGCTATAAGGCCATTCACAGAAACAACTATCGGGACGATAATCGTCGAATCCACATCCCACATGGCGGTAATCTCGTGGGCCAAGTCAAGGTACTTGCTTGCTTATTATTATTATTATTATTATTAGGTATCTTCATTCCAAATTTCACTCAAATCCGTTCAGCCGTTTGGGCGTGAAGAAGTAACAAACATACTTATAAACTTTCGCATTTATAATATTAGTGTGATGTGATGAGATGAAGAGGTCAACCGACGAATCCAACTCGGATGGGCAGCGTTCGGGAAACTACGCCATATCTAGTTTGTTGGTTTTGTGAAAACTTCTTGTGAAAGAGTTCGTCCGGGGAAGTACTACCACCGTACCTATTTCTGCCACCAAGCAGTAGTGTTCGCATTGCTCTGTTTCGGTTTGAAGGGTACGGGTGCCAGTGAAATTACAGGCACATGAGACTTTTCACATTATGTCTCAGGGTCGGCAGCGCGCTTGTGATGCCTTTGGTGTTGCAGGCGTCCATAGGCTACGGTAACTGCTTTCCATCAGGTGGGCCGTATGCTTGTCTGCTTGCCAAGTAGAAAAAAATCTTCTCGTCGCCGATACCGCAGAGCCTCAAGACGAAAGTCTACACGCCAGTGTTGACTTACGGCACTGAGACGTGGTCGCTAACTATTGGCCGTATAGACAAGATCAAAGTTGCGCAACGGGCTATGGAGAGAGCTATGCTAGGAGTTTCACCACGTGATAGAATCCGAAATGAGGAAATCCGTAGAAGAACCAAGGTCACCGACATAGCTCTCAGAATTAGTGGCAGTGGGCAGGTCATATAGCTCGAAGAAGTGATAACCGTTGGAGAATAAAGGTTCTCGAGTGGCGACCACAAACCGGACGACGCGTTAGAGGAAAGCTCTCCACTCGATGGAATAAAGACATTATAAACGTCGCGGGGAGTCGGTGGATGGAGGCGGCTCAATACCGTTCGTCGTGGCATTCTAAGGGGAAGGCCTATGTCCAACAACAACAACAACGAAGGCTTCAAACAAAGGGCAGGCATCTTCTATAATAGTACTACTCTACTAGTAGGTAACACATTAAAATTATGTAAATATCTGTTTACTTACGAAATTTCACCGTGAAACCGTTATAACCTGGCTTGCACTCGTTTCAAAGACACCGCCCCAAAGAAAATTAATCGCATGACACCCACAGTGCACCATAGACAAGGACCATAGAGAAAAAAGTCAAGGAACATATAGGGAGAAATAAGTGCACTGGGCTAGGTAACCACAGACAAACAGAACACCTTAAATTCAACAGGGCCACAAATCAAAAAATTTCAATATCGTTTTTAATGCAAAAATGGCATTTAGATGATTCCAATTTTTGTATTCGAAAAAGACACCCATGGTTTTAGCGTTTAAAATAGTTCAATCACACAACTACCCATTTAGCATTTTGAGACTTTGATGACTAACTTCACAGCAAAGCAGCCATCTTTCCAGTTAATAATAATAATAATAATAACTTTATTACGAAACATAAAAGTGTCAGGTTTTGGAATGCGTTTCTTTTGAATGAAAGTTCAATAAGTTTGATTACTATTTTATTAAAACGAAACCGCAGTACTTGGAAATGTGTCTGTTTTGCATATAAGATTACCGTGATTATGGTTGTAATTGTTTATAAACAAACATGCAATATTTGTTAAATGACTGTTATTACAATCAGTCTGTACAATCAGTCTTAAAATACAGTGTTTCATTATTATACATAAGTATCCTTTGAATTAAATAATCACTTTTAAGATTATTAAAATTACTTTGGGATCACATCCTTTTCAATCAGTTTTAGGATGCCCTGTTTTTTGTCTCAGCAACTTGTAGCTTTTTGATATTATTTTATTTTATTTACTTGGGAAAAATCTGTATCCTGAGAAGTTTTGTATAAAAATATATTATGCCTTTACAACTCTTCCTTTGAAAATCTATGCCAAGAGGCTGAACACTAAGAGGTTCTGAATCATAACTGATTGGTAATCAATCGTCTGTACTGCTGTCTGAGCTTATAGATGAGGATTCACTGGAGTCTCTATCTTAATCGCTTCATCAAAAACGGTACAAATTCCATACCAGACAGACAGCCAACACAATCCTAGCCTATCGTTACTTGATGAAAACATTATCTGATTTTGGAAGTCCAGAGCAATGAATAAATTTAGTCATTGAGGAAAGTACAGACAGCGATTCAGATATACTCAAGTGAATCCTCATCTTCAAGCTCAGACAGCAGTACAGATGATTGATTACCAATCAGTTGATTCAGTACTTCCTAGTATTCAGCCTCTTGACATAGATTTCCAAAGGAAGAGTCGTAAAGAGCAGACCTCAAAGTTATTAAAACTGATCAACAACATTAAAATATATTTTTATACAAAACTTCTCAGGATACAGATTTTTCCCAAGTAAATAATATAAAATAATATCAAAAAGCTACAAGTTGCTGAGACAAAAAACAAAGCATCCTAAAACTGATTGAAAAGGATGTAATCCCAAAGTAATGTTAAACTTTTTATACTTACTTATTTTAAAATTGATTATTTAAGCTAAAGGATTTTTATGTATAATAATGAAACACTTAATGAGATTACTGCGATGACTTAGATATTATTGATCGTAGATCTCATCGTTACTACTAGTAAGTCAAAGATTTATGGAGTATTTTATTTTGTAATATTGCTAGATGAAGAGGTGATAGTTATGGATAAGTTTCTTCCGCATTTAATTACATTGATCTCAATGTAAATTTCAAGGTAGTGTAAGGTTCAAAATACGCATCTTATAATATACCATACATATATGTAGAAAAAAAAGATTTATAAAGTAATACAAAAAAAACTACTATCAAAACTTTGATAGGCTTTCCAGTAAAAAAATGAATTTTCGACTTGTGGCTCTTTTGCATTTAAGGAGCGAGATGACAACTTCATACTACACTTTGATATTGATATATTATCAGGGTTGCTACACCGAGTTTCTGAATCACAGCACGGTACACGGTCGGATTATAAAAACTAGTAGTTTTGCGAACAGAATACCTCAAGAGCACAAACTATCTTGTTTTTCGATAAAGTTTAAAAATCGCATCCATAGTCCGATCTAGCATATACCCAATCTTACTTGAACCACAAGTCGTTGAAACTCTAACAAATGAGAGCTCACGTAATATTGGTTTTCATTTTTATTTTTTCTCAAAAACTATATTGTAAAATAAATATATAAGTAAGTACATATATCAAGTTTCATCAAGATTAATTGAAAAATGCGACGTACGCGAGTACTTACGTACATAGGTAGGTACATACATCCGAACAGACGATAGCAAATTTTGCCATATTATATTGCAAGGACTTACCTTGCTTTGCTCGCTCGGTCAATGACTAGTAATATTTTTTTTTATTGCTGCGAATGAAGTTACGAAAGTATAGTTTTTACATATTCTTTCGTTGTTTTATTTTTATTTTATAAAACTGAAACTTGAGTTTCAATAAAGTACGTTACAATAAAGTATTTTCTCGAAGGTACCTACTTTGTTGATATTGCAAAGTATAAAGAACATAGCCGCAAATAACTTTGTAAACTATGATTATAACGAACGGTTGGCAACCCTATCAGAGCCAGCTCATAAAGCCTAATAATTACGGGTGACTAGCAAGCACTAAACTTGTGACGTAGCGTTGCCTGGCAACGTCGCGTTTCGCAATTTTGGTGACAGACCCGAAAATAACGCGAGGCATACTTTTATTTATTTAGCGCCATCTTTCACTATCTTTCTCAAAACTCGGTGCTCGAGGTCCATTTAACCGCCATCTCTGTCAAATTAAACAAAACCGGGTGCTCTGCGTAAAAATATCACGCTTCGATGGTAGGTGGCGACTCAAAATGGACATTAAAAACACTCACACATACGTAAAATTGGTCGTATTTCAAACTAATTTTAAAAATTACCCTTAGTAAATTTTTATTTGAAACAACCATTTGCGAGTACGATAATCATTAGAAAATCGAAAAAAAAATACGATATAAAGAACGACAATCTGTGGATTGAAAAAATACTTAAATTATTTTGTATGGGCAAGGCAACGAGAGCATTCACCTTAATTCTTTCAGAGTTTTCGTTGGAGAGGAGCGGAATTGTTACTATATATTTGTTCGTCTATTTTATATTGTGATTTGCAAGTATTGGCCGTATAGATAAGCTCAAAGTCGCACAGCGGACTTTGGAGAGAGCTATACTCGACTATGTGATAGAGTCCGAAATGAGAATATTCGTAGAAGAACCAAGGTAGGTCACCGATATAGCTCTTAGAATTAGCAAGTTGAAGTGGCAATGGGCAGGTATTCTCGTTATAACCCCCCACCCCCAAATTTACCAAAATGTTGGAACTCTAATCTTTTAAGATAATATGAGTATATTATTTTTCCAAAAACACAAAATATGAGCACAATTACAAAAAAAAACACAATTTACAATTAAAAAAAAATGACATGTTAATTTCATTAAAATCTGTTTAGCCGAAAGAAGCTTTATCTAATTAATTAATGGACAGGTCATATAGCTCGCAGAAATGACAACCGTTGGGGAATAAAGGTTCTCGAGTGGCGACCACGAACCGGACGACCCGGTAGAGGAAGGCCCTCCACTCGATGAACTAGACATTATAAACGTAACAGAAAATCGGTGGATGGAGACAGCTCAGGACCGTTTGTCTTGGCATTCTAAGGGGGAGGCCTATGTCCAGCAGTGGACATCTACAGGCTGACAATTAGTTCCGAGTCTGTGTGTTGTGGTACCATGGCACTCGTAGCTCCTGATATTCACGACAGGGTACCATAGTGTGGAATCAGTGGTGCGATTACGTAACTCTGTTGCTGTTGGTTTCAATCGATTTCAATGCTGTTTCTATTCGAAATGACGCTCTTGCAACTTACGCATTTGACTTACAAAGGTTTGCAACAAGACTGCGTAAATTACGTTAAGAAGGCGTACTATGTTAATTTGCCCAACAAAATCGATCTATAACTCAGTATCTACGGGTTCTACGAGTTCAATATTTTTGAATATGAAAGTTTTATATTTTTGCATTTATTGTGTAAAGTTGAAAACACGATATGTAAAAAATCCTCGATAGTTTTATTTAATGAAAAACCCTTGTTTCCCACACGTTTTGAAACAAATCTCAGGAACCCTACTGTGTTTTGAGATAAATTTTACTACTACAAGTTGGTAATAACTATTTATTCTTATGCTAAAATCAGTTTTTTGATAAACACTTTATTTTTGCCATAATAAACAAAAAACTTCATTTTTGTGCACGACACTCGCTAGCGCGAGCGAGATGGCGCGCGGGTTATCGCGTGCGTTAAAGAGGGACCCTAAATTGTAGTATAGTGCCCTCTTAACGTAATTAAAAATAGAAACAACATTGAAATCGATAGCAACAGAATTACGTAATCGCCCTCCTGGACTATGTATGTGACTATGGGTGTACTCACGGTGGTTCGAAAAGGAATGTTTGTAGAACTTTCGGCAAGGTATTCCAGAACTCCTCGAACGCTTCAGGCTGCTCTCTCGCTAGTGGAAGACCTGTTTGTAGTACCTACGAAACAAACATTAATTATGCCCTGTGACAATCTAAGTTAGTAATAGAACTTCTTGTGAAAGTATTACCACCGTACTTATTTCAGCCGTCAAGCAGTAGTGCTCGCATTGCTGTTTCAGTTTGAAGGGTACGAGTGCCGGTGAAATTACAGGCACATCAGACTTTTCATCTTTATGTCTCAGGGTCGGCAGCGCGCGTGTGATGCCTCTGGTGTTGCAGGCGTCTATCGGCTACGGTAACTACTTTCCATCAGGTGTCTTACGCTTGTTTTCTTGCCTAGTAGTATAAAAAAATAATAATAGTAGCGAACAGCCTTGACCAATACCCTCACTAAATGGTTGGATCAAGGGTCAGATTCAGAAGGCAGTACTTCTGGACACACATAGTCAGGAGGTTCACCTCTCTGCAGCCCTAGCCTCCGGCTGCTTGGGCCTTGGTCCGAGGCCGGGGGTTTCCCGTTTTGATACATATTTTTTACTATAATCTTTATAGTAAAATATGTATTTTTTAACGAGATTTAAAATAAATTTGTGAAATAATAATAGTGCATTGTTCACCGAGGGTAGAAAGTAAACGATGGCTTTGATTACACACGAGGTGGGAATTGTCACGTTACTTACAGTAAATACCAATTTTTTACACATATACAGTACCTATACAGTGGTTATTGATTGGTAATCATGAATATCCCGCTGAGATATTTTTACGTACCTGTAGCAATAGTCCAGATAACTGAGCAGCCTCCTCGTTAACTTCACTGGCTCTCCGTCTCTTATCTTGAGAACATTGTAGCAATGACGCGTGTAGCGCCTGAAACGTAACAAAAATCCTGATTTGATTCTTGAGCAGCCGGTAAATATCCACTGCTGAATGAAGCTTCCCCCATAGCATTTAAAGGGTCCCTTATTACTTGGAACGTCAAATGATACAACCGTTACGTAAACCAAATATATTATCGCGAATAATAAACTCGAATACATTGCCTTGTGCGGTGGAGTGGAGGTGACTTCCCGTATGCGCTCGCCGTGCTTCGATCAAACAGGCGAGTCAGCATTTCTGTAGCACACACACTGCTTGTGGTGTGGTAAATGTAATAGCGTAAGTACTTTAGTCAATATACGAGCATTCATCAGAGCCCCTACAACTTAAGCGAGTAAGGCGAGGGGTTTGCCCCCCTCGTCGCACACTACATGCTACAGCATGCCCATAGCATGCATAGCATTGAACCAATAGCGGGCACTGAGGGGATTTGCCATAATCACCACGCTTGGCAGGCGGATTGGTGATCGCAGTATTAGTGTTAAGTACTCAGGTGAATGCTGCTGCCCATCCCCTGGCGTAAACTCTTAGTCGCCTTTTTAACCGACTTCCCAAAAAAGGAGGAGGATCTCAATTCGGTTGTTTTTTTTAATTTTTTTATGTTTGTTACCGCATATCTCCGGCGTTTATGAACCGATTTGGAAAATTATTTTTTATTTGAATAGATATACTTCCAGATTGGTCCCATTTTCAAAATCCAGTTCTGATGATGGAATCCATGAGGAATTGAGGGAACTCCTCAAATATTGTAGGCATACATATGGCGATTTTGATATTTTCAGCAACAAACCAAGCATTTGCATTCAAAAAGTAGCATAATCCTTTCACCACTATGGTTCTTTCATCGTTTTTTTTTTCATCCAAATATTTAGTCGTATACTATGGCGGAAGTCGGTTTTTTAAATGAAAAGTTATACTAAATCCATAGGAGGAGTTGGATGAATCCAATTGCATAATTGCAAGTATGTTTTGTTCGTAGTACGTTGTTTTAGAGATATCGTAGTACATAACGTTTATAGTCTGTGCCTTGGGATCATTTAATTTATTCCAGAACAATTGTTTTACAAATCGTATATGAATGTCTTACTAAATACGATCTTGATCATACCTTGAGTAGCTCCGGTAATGCAGGCTGCGCGGGCGCAGGCGCGGCTCTATACAAAGCGACAGCGGCCGCCAGGCACCGCGCCCCTCCCCCCGCGTTGCTGTTACCGCCAGAACTTGAGCTTGACTGTGCCTGAGCGCCGCACGCACTCGCCAGCGACGTTAGCGACGTGAACATAGCTGGAAGTAGCTCGTGACGTAATAACGCTTCCTGAAAAAAAAAATTTAGTTACTTCTAGAACCGATACCAGGGGGCCAATTCTTAGTTTGTTAACATATATGTCAAACTCAAAATTCTCATACAAGATAATGAGACTTTTTCTAGCAAAACTGCCATCGCTTTGCTAGAACACTTGAACGAGGACTTTACGATTTGACATTATTTGAAATAATCTCTACTTGACATTAGCAAAATTGAAAAAAAAAAAAGGAAAAATAAGAAAAAGACAATGACAAAGTTCTGTCAAAACTCTGACAGATCTTGTGTCAAAATGTCGAGTTTTACAAAGGTCTCCACCCACTATCCCGTATCATACCATGAATGTAATAGGAACGGGACAGGAAAAAAAAAAATTGTATTGAAAAGTATGAGACCATACCCACTAGACCGACCCGTAGCCGACCAGCACCGTCGCGTGCCATGCACGGACCATCAATAAATTGTCGCCGAGAATATTTCATCGGTACGGACACGTTACGCGCAAACTGGTCTAGAAATTTGTCGATTCGTTTCAGTCGGCAAAGTGAAGCGTTTCGTGTTGTTTTCCGTGTCTGAAACGTTCCTACTACGGTCATGGTATGATACGGGATAGTGGGTGGAGACCTTTAGTCTGCATTCCGAGAATAGGCCTTGGACAAAGTCAAATAATTTTTGAATTGTCTTATAAACTATGAGAATTAACGCCTGTTTCTGTCAATTAAAATATTTTTTTAGGTACTTTTAAATTGGCTGTGACCGGATGGACTCCTAGTCAGTCACGCAACGATTTTATTCATATGTATTCATTAGATTACCTTATGAACAGTGTCCAGACAGCGCAAGGCGTGCAGACTGACCGGTGCCGAAGGTGTGGATAGCCCCTCCATGGTTAATCCTGCCCCCACTCCACCCACCACTGGTATACTGCACATGAGGGATAGACACTCGCCGAGTTTCTGGACGTCTGCTGGGGTGAACCTGGAAGATGACATTCTTTGAGTCAATCATCATCATTATCATCCCTCATGAACAAACACCTCTATAATATCGGAGCCACAGACAGCCCACTCTGCAGGGGGTGTCTGACCGAAGAAGAATCAGCTGCCCACGTAGTCCTGGAATGCGTGGCAGTAGCAGCTCAACGTGAACAAATCCTTAACAACCCGAGGTCACTCCGCGAAGCCTGCGAAGACCCCAGCTTCTGTGCTTCTGGACGGAGTTAGGCTAGCTAACTATCTAGCCAGTTAACCCTCACGCACGCATAATGGACCATCCATAGAGTTCGAATGCAGAAAAGGAAGTTCTTTAACACTAACATTAACATCATTATCATCACCAGCAAGACTAGGGCTCCCCCAAACTTAACTAACTATTAACTAGTTATTTATCAAAAAACGTTTAATAGTTTCAAAATACAAGCGTTTTTAATATCCAAATAACGGGTTATGACGTCATAGAAATTAATTGTCTGTTTTTGTGAAAAAAAAGGGATAAAACATAAGTCTTTCTTTTTTTTCATCAGTCCGGTAGTCATCCACTGCCGGATGAGGCCTCCCCCACAGCATGCATAGCGTGCAATCGGGGGATTTACCATAATCATCAAGCTTGGCAGACGGGTTGGTGATCGCAGTTTTTTGTTAGTAGTAGAACTTCTTGTGAAAGAGTTCGTCCGGGGAAGTACTACCACTGTACCTATTTCTGCCACCAAGCAGTAGTGTTCGCATTGCTGTGTTTCGGTTTGAACGGTACGGGTGCCGGTGAAATTACAGGCAAATAAGACTTTTCATCTTTATGTCTCAGGGTCGGCTGCGCGCGTGTGATGCCGCTGGTGTTGCAGGCGTCCATAGGCTACGGTAACTGCTTTCCATCAGGTGGGCCGTAAGCCTGTTTGATTACCAAGTAGTATAAAAAAAAAAAAATACTCAGGTGGATGCTGCTGCCCATCCCCTAGTGTAATCTTTTAATCGCCTTTTACGACATCCATAGGAGGACTTGGAGGAGTCCTATTCTTAAGTCGAGACAACCACGGCCACGGCATTTTCATGTTTTGCAAAGAAATCCTACTAATATTACAAGTTTGACATATAAGCCTGTAGACTTACCCTTAGAATGCGAACGGTCTTATGACGCCTCCATTCACCGACTTTTACAATATTACCGGTCCATTTTGGGCGTACAACACTGAGTGGTTCAGTACGTGGCCACCACTCGAGAACCTTTATTCCACTGTCGTTTCTGCGAGTGGCATGCCCATTGCCACTTAGCGACTTATAACTTGTTTACTGATTTTAGTAAGGTATTTTGAATTTTACAAGAAACAAAGCTTTATTGAGAGATATGTGATACTTACGTAGGCCGTATGTGCTGAAATATTAAGGGGAAGATCTGTACTAAAGTTGTGAGGAAGTTCTGTGATGGCACGTAGATATCAGCCGTTTTGCCGTCTTCAATCACTGAAACAAACTTGATTTTACGTATAACATAACAAAGCGTATAATTTAACTCTTGTAGGAAACTGGGAACAATACCTCTAAAACACCCTTAAAATACCTAAAAAACCCTGCAACCCAAAAAAAATAATTGTTTTTTTAAATTATTATTTTGACATTCATTTTATATCTATGATTGTGCCCTAGTATTTCATTTGACTGACTGATTTAATGTGATTTAATTTGTGTATTTTTTGCGGAAACTAGCAGAAACCCGCGACTTCGTCCGCATCAAAAACTGATACGTGATTGTACATATTATAAATATGTGTTCACTTAATCTTATAACTCATTCCTAGTTAGGAACCCCTCGTTGGGTATAGGCCGAAGAGGGCCCAACCCATATAAACCCCTACAACCTCTAGAAACCCCTATAAGCGTTCCCTATATGTCCTATGTATACTCTGATTTTTAATCTTATACAATTTTTGTAAACAAACAAATGTCCAAGATATGCCACTGTGTGTATAAGTGTCATGATTGTGTATCATACGTGTATATACACTTATGATACACATACATGACACTTATCAGAGTATAGTTGCACTTACTGTTAACCGACTGTGCAGGCAGGGCGGATGCTATTTTTGTCCAAGCAGTCCATGCTGCGGTCCAAACTCTTCGTTGAGCCTGCTCACTCTGTCCGTCTCCACCATTAGACCCGTTACAGACCCTCCCAGCAGCAGACACCACCTCTTGGAACGACTTGAGAGCAGCTACTGACACCTGATAACAATTAAAGCATGGCTCTGAATCATGTTGTCATTGTGTCGTATAACTGGTTCTTTTTTGGTTCTTTCTGCTTAGCTATAAGTGCTACCAATATGTTAAAAATCACACAAATTTAATCGAATGTTTTTGTGGATCAACAAATTATTGTAACTATAATTGGAAGTTTTCAGGGAGGCCATTAAAAAGAAAAAGTAGTTCTTAAAAAAACTGCGGTAGATGGCGGTGAATCGCCATGGTTGTCTTCTGAAGATTTTGCAAAAGCACCAAAGAGAACAAATTCTCTTTGTAAAAAAAAACTAGCACTGCTTTTTTTCCTCAAAGTTTCGCGTTGTGATTTCGAAGCTAATTTTTCAAGTCTAATATAGACCGAGCGAGTGAAGTGAAGTGGAGTGAAGTCAAGTCAAAGTCAGTGACATTGACAGTTGGTGGCTGACCGACAAAATTTAGACAACCAAATCTGGACTGCGCCATCTATGAATGGATTTAGAACTATTTTCTTTCAGCTGTCAGAAAACTCCCCATTATAGGCCAAGTTATTTCTATGATGCTGGGTAGATGGCACTGTCGTACTAGGGAGATTGACAGGCATCGATTTCTATACATACAACCATATTTTGACGGATAATTTCCTTCTGGCATCTAAAGAGCAATCTATAGACACTGAACCCAGACAAAAAGAAAAAAAAACCACCCAAGTGCGAGTCGGACTCGCGCACGAAGGGTTCCGTACCATTATCTATAGAAACGGCAAAAAAAACACGTTTGTTGTATCGGAGCCCCCTTAAATATTTACTTTATTCTGTTTTTAGTATTTGTTGTTATAGCGGCATCAGAAATACATAATCTGTGAAAATTTCAACTGTCTAACTACCACAGTTCATGAGATACATCCTGGTGACAGACGGACGGACAGCGGAGCCTTAGTAATAGGGTCCGTTTTACCCTTTGAGTACGGAACCCTGATTCCCCTTCGTGGTGGAAAACGGAAGTGAACCACGGAGAAAACAAAATGAACGTACCTCATGGCTTCGCCTTAGTGCGAAATCAGTGATGTAATCCAATAGTGCAGTCCAAGATCTGTTGAAGTCTCCGACGGTCATGAGGAGTTGGAAGCGAGAGTGGAACACTCTTGACACACCTGACAGTGTCAACACCTGTCATAAACAAAATTAATAAGTAATAATTCCAGGAACATTCTAGTAAACTGCCATCAATTCACTAGAACATGACTTGACAGACCCCTCCTTGACCTTTGACGACCTCTGTGGCGCGGCGGGCGAAGGTTTGCCTGCCACGAAGGAGGTTACGGGTTCGATTCCCGCCTCGGAACAAATATTTGTATGATCTGCAGATATTTGTTCAGGGTGTTCTGGGTATTTTTCTATGTATAATAAAAAATATCTATCTATGTAATGTATTGTATTAAGTATATCAGTTATCTAGTACCCATAATACAAGCTCTGCTCAACTTGGGGCTAGATAATGTTGTGTGAAATGTCCAGGATTTATTTATTTATTTATTTACAGAGGACTTGACGACTGGACATTGTTTGAATAAATCAATAACTTGACATTGGCAAAATTGTGTAAATCCTCAGATGCCATATAAAAAAAGAATTATAATTTTAGTTAATAAAATAGTTAGTTTGATTTTAGTATAGTTCGAGTAATTTTAGTTTATAAGCGATTAAAAATGATCCTTGTGATTTCAATGAATAAAATTCTTTTGATTTGATTTGATTATAGAATTTTAATATTTACAATAACATAACACCCAACAGTCACATAAGTAGTCTTGATCCCACACTAGGATTCCCTGTGTCGTGGGTATCAGGAACTACGAGCGCCATGCAAATATTTGTTCCGTTTCTGGGTGTTATGGTACACACCCAGAAACGGAACAAATATTTGCAGATCATCCAAACATTTGTCCCGCAGCGGGAGTCAAACCCGCAACCTCTTGCATCTCAGCCGGCTACTCGCCCACCGCGATACAGTAGTCGATTATTCATAGAAAATAAATATTGTAATCGATTGTAATTGCAACTTACTTGTGTTTCAGCCCATTGCTTCTGAGCTGTGTTCCTCGTGTGATGGATCAAAATGTGTTCACCTGTGTCCACTTTTTCTGAGCTAGCTATGGTCGATTGTTTTTGAACCTAGGAACATTAACGAATAGTTTTAATTATCTTTTTATTTTACTGGCGAACTTCTTTCTATTTAGAGAGCGTATAACAGCAACCACAAACCGAACGAGTAGGCAGGGGTTCCCAAATTTATTTTGCCCACTTTAAGAATAAATTATTTTTTAGCGCCCCCATTTTTTTACCTTTACTCTGACTTTTAATTTCAGACAATTTTTGTAAACAAACAAATGTCAAGATATGCCACTGTGAGTATAAGTGTCATGATGTGTGGCATACGTGTAAATTCACATATGACACACGTATATGACACTTATACTCACAGTGGCATATCTTGACATTTGTTTGTTTACAAAAATTGTCTGAAATTACAAATCAGGGTATACTTAAAAACCACTATAACTTCAAATTAAATTAAATATTGTGAGCTATATTAGCAGAGAGTTAAACATTCATTCTAAACAAGCTTAAGCTTTTAGCTTTCAAACTTTTACTATAACCAGCTAGAGTTAACTTGAGAACTGATCGCACCGACTATTTTTTTTCTGGGTCTCTTACTGCCCCCCTTTAGGCCTGCAGCGCCTAAAAGGGGGCGTTATCGCCCACTTTGGGAAAGGCTGGAGTAGAGGAAGGCTTATAAACGTCGCAGGAACTCGATGGATGGCGACGACGGCTCAAGACCGTTCGTCTAGGGGGGGTCATTCTAGGGGGGAGGCCTATGTCCAGCAGTGGACTTCTACAGGCTGCTAATGATGATGATATTTATACACGCCAGAGACCTCACGATTCTATAAGATGAAAGACATAAACCTCAGCCGGTGACACCTACTACTGATGGACTGATATACCCTGATTTTTAATTTTAGACAATTTTTGTATACAATGAAATGTCAAGATATGCCACTGTGTGTGTAAGTGTCAAATATGTGTATCATATGTGTATTGTATGTATCATATGTTAAATTATTATAAAATCAGGGTATAGGTAAATTAACAATGTGTCAATGTCAATCTATCCAAGAAGTTTGACCAACGGGATTTTTTTTCATCTTGGTCAAATCAGTTTGACAAAATAGTTTGACCACGGGGAAGGTCTGACGATTACCACGATGGTCATGAGCCGCCACCATCCACAAACTTTCTGCGACCGATTGAGTGGGATGTCCTACGCCGCGTCGTCCAATTCGTGGTAACCACTCTAGAACGTTTACTCCCCAGCACGGTTCTTACGAGCTATAAGACCTGCCTATTGCCACTACGACTTGTTTATTTTAGAGAACTAAGTCATTAAAAGATTAATAAATGGTCTGTAATTTTACCTGCACTCATACCCTTCAAACCCGAACAAAGCAATGCTCACATAATATTTTTCGGCTGTTAAACACTGAAACTGTTACTATAGTTTTTATTTCGGTACCTTGCGTATACAGATACACTTCTTCTGTAATGTTATCTTGGTTTGAAAAAGGCTCTTACAGAAGACCGGCGTAGGTTGTTTACGACCTGCATATCGTCGGCTAAATTCGTAAACCGCGTATCTCCATTTTTAAACGAAAAATTGTTTTTGTTACAGTTTGATACAGATTTTCTGAACGCATCTTATAGTAAAACTCGTATTTCTGTATAAAAATCGTTAATTTTTTAAACCGAAAAAACGAAAACCTTGTATACCCTGATTTTTAATCTTAGACAATTTTTGTAAACAAACAAGTGTCAAGATATGCCACTGTGTGTGTAAGTGTCATGATTGTGTATCATACGTGTAAATTCACATACGATACACATACATGACACTTATACACACAGTGGCATATCTTGACATTTCTTTGTTTACAAAAATTCTCTAAGATTAAAAACCAGAGTATAGGTATGTTTTGCCCGCCATTTTGCTAAAACCTTTTGTGCCTACTGTAAAATTCACGTCAAGGAGATACGAGGTTTACGAATTTAGCCAACGATATGCGCTAACTCCGCATATCGTTGGCTAAATTCGTAAACGATATGCGCTAACTCCGCATATCGTTGGCTAAATTCGTAAACCTCGTATCTCCATTGACGGGCCTCTTTGTAACAGCAATACTTTACTATGCTTACTTATTTTTTTACACTGTCTTTTTTTTCTTTTTATTTGTTAAATCTATCTTGTTGTTTCTATTCTTAACGTAACTTTTTCTATTTCTATTACTGCTTGGCGACAGAAATAGTTATGGTTGGTAGTACCCACTGTCACAAGTATCTTTGCTACTACTAAGCTAAGTGTTAAGTTACCTGATCTAACATGGGGAATAGCACAGCAAGCAAGGCCCGCCATGCCGGTTTTCCAAGCAGGGTTCCGTGCGCGCCGATGCAACTGAAAAGAGTTTGGCTCGCTGCACGACGGACCGGGGCACGTGGTTCCGTACATAATTCACCTGTATAAAAAACGGTATATTTTTATCCCAGCTTCACTGCATTTATCCTATCTTCACTGCACTGCCATCATCTCCCAGGACTTTCTAGTATTGGCAATCTAAATGAAGATTATTAGTTCATTAGACCCAATGGGAAGGTGGGTCTTCCGGTTTGCGGTTGCCTCTCGAGAACCTTCGAGAGTTTAACATTTAGTCGTATGCAAAGTTTAACTAATTCAGTTTTATGTAAAGTTTAACTTACTTAGTCTTATGTTAAGTTTAACTAACTTAGTTTTTGGTAAAGTTTAACTTACTTAGGTCTTATGTTAAGTTTAACGAACTCAGTTTTTGGTAAAGTTTAACTTACCTAGTCTTATCTAAAATTTAACTCAGTTTTATTTAAAGTTTAACTAACTCAGTCTTATGTAAAGTTAAATTTACTCGGTCTTATGTAAAATTTAACTAGCTCAGTCTTAAGTAAAGCTTAACTCACTTAGTCTTATGTTAAGTTTAACTCACTTAATTTTCTGTAAAGTTTTACTTTCTCAGTCTTATGTAAAGATTAACCAACTCAGTTTTATGTAAAGTTTAACTTATTTACTCTTATGTGAAGTCTAACTTACTCAGTCTTATGTAAAGGCACATCCACAGCTTGTCCAGTGGGGGAAGGTCGGCGTGGTTCGGTACCTCTGGGCACACCGCAGTGTCATTGGCTAATGCTACCACAAGCTTATCGCGATTGTGGTACAAATAGTCGGAGATATTCCACTGAAAAACGTACAAATTATTTAATTAACCTTAAACTGTAACGGTACACTTTAAGTTGCTATTTGAACTTTTATCTTGCTGTTTTCGCTTATATAGCGATAAGACCACCCATTGTACGTTGTTAGGTTGTTGTCGATCACTTTGGAACTGTATGCTTTCTTAGGTGTTCACTAAAGAGTAACTTCTCCCTTACTTCTAAAATGTATTTTGATTTAAGCTCTTCTTAAAATTAGCTCTGTCATTGTTTGTTACCATCCAGTGGTAAGAGATGGCAATACGTTAAGCGTTGTTAAACATTTGACAGAATTTTATATGGCTGAAAGTTGTTATACAACGTGTTGTTTTGTACACTTGCCATATTTACGGAGGTTACTATACTGCTCACACCGATAACAATTCAGTAAAAAAAAATACTTAGCTGAAAAATTACATAGTTAGTAAAAATTTTGCAATTTAAAAATATCCACCCTTGTTTAAATTCACTGCACAAAATCAACCCCGTGTGGCACGAGCCGCGTGGCGTGGTCTCCGCAGCGTTCTTTGACTTCTACGTTCTTTGGGGTCTATTCTCAAATTTTACTAGGGGCTTATTCTTTTGTGACCTAAAATTTTTTTTATAAATAATTCGGTTATAGTTATCTGTAGGATTTTTATTTTATGTTTAGATGATTTCGTATACATTATATCACGCGCTCTTCAAGTATGGCAAGTGTACAAAACAACATATTGTATATAAGAATATCAAATCATTTCTAGATTTCTATTTTGATCTAGATAGGTGAATTTTGGGTATTCAAGAAACGTGGTAGTCTCGGAATAAGAATAGGACACCTCCAACTCCTCCTGTGGATGTCGTAAAAGGCGACTAACGGATTACGCCAGGGGATGTGCAGCAGCATCCACTTGAGTACTTAATACCAAACTGCGATCACCAATTCGCCTGCCAAATGTAGTGAACATGACAAATCCCCCCATTGCACACTATGCATGCTATGGAGGAGACCTCATCCAGCAGCGGATGTCTACCGGCTTATGATGAAGGAGACGATATAAAAAACTGGCTAAATGCGAGTGAGGTCACGCATAGTAAAGCGTTTCCGTAGTCATCAGTTTCAGAAGTTAAGGGTCTAGTTCTTTGGTGGAGGACGACCTCTGTGGACGAGTATCCGGCTGAGAAGCGAGAGGTTGCGGGGTTGATTCCCGCTGCGGGACAAATGTTTGTATTATCTGCAAATGTTTGTTCCGGATTAGGGTGTTATGTTACCATGGTACTCGTA